>OX453045.1:8558273-10958273 GCA_949699805.1 Tromatobia lineatoria | reverse complement strand
GAATTTCGCCAATCGGGTAAGTGGGTCGTTAGTTTATTTACAACTGAAAGGAGTGCAGTACCTAAAGGGACAGCGCAGGAGTGGAGCGTCTCACGTGGCAATGTGTACTCACCCGTCGAGTCTGGGGAGTCTTATCGAGCACTCCGTCTCTGTCGGAACACACTCTCGTCACGAACGAGTGTTTGAGCAAGAAGCTGAGAGAGCCAACGTCGCACCCACCCGAAAGACTAGTCAATGCATTCGTCCGAAGGGACGTGTGCACCCGACACAGGAATCGATGTTAAGTGTATCTTTTTCTGCGAACAAACTTTACCCACGTAGATACTCGTAGGCTACTGGAACTTGCCCACTTGAAAGTGCCATAGAAAGTTAAACCCAACTCCACGCCAACGTGAAGTTAAATACAGATTGTAAAAAAGAAAACAGCATAAACACGAGAACTGTCAGTGGGTGAATGATTTATTCAGATGTCCACGTTGGGATAATGTTGACTTCCAATATAATTTGCTTCATTATATCCCGAGTAGAAATTCAGATGCGGGAAATATCAGGCCCTAGCGTGGTAGCCGAATTTAAATCTAAGGCCCCTGCCTGGCAACTTTATACGGGCCTGCCAGAAAAGTAACGCAGCGCATGATCAGGGCCCGATTAAGTTTACCACACCGAAAGAAATAGATACTACCCCATAGTAAAAATATACTATCGGATAGTATATTGGATGCTTCGTATAGGGATCACTCTCTGGAGTGCAACAGTTAGTATAAATATAGTAATGGTTAATATCTGATTGTGCCAAGTACATTCCGTATAATAACCCTTACGATACACGTAATACACGGTACTATCCAAATACCACCCGATAGTATATATTATTTAGTATATCGGATATTAAAAATCTTAGTATCTATTGCTTTCGGTGCACATAAGGGCTGGATAGAGGCTACTCTACTAGTACCCTACTTATAGAAACGACAAATAAATTACAAAATAATTATTTAAGCAAATCGAATTCGATTTATCTTGCACTAACTATTAGATATTCGAGTTTATCTAGTTCTCAGTACATATTAATTACTGAAAAAAAACACAAATAAATTTATTTGCCGGTGTTCGAAATCGAACCTCCGATCCTCTATGTGACAGTACGGCGCATCAGCCCACCGCCCATTGATGTGTTAGTAAGTTTACACGTTCATTATCCATTGTAAGTATACTTAAGATGAAAACACATCAAGAATGTACATCCATTTATTATGACTACGGCCGAATTATTCGAAATTCAAACATGATGGAGCGGTCACTCATCCAGGTACTGGCCTTCGACGGTCAGTACCCTAATAGATTTCAAAGTAGTTCTAGGTACAGTCCTGTAAAACGTGAGTTTTAGAAACAATTTCGGATACTTCTCAATAGGACAATGATGTGAAAAAATCCAGCTCACGCAAGGAGCTGAAAAGATTGATTTCGCATAATAATAATGTTTGAATGTTTCAACGAATGCCGTGTCCAGGCCTTACACGAACCTGATAATGTAAATTTACGGAATATTCGAAAAAACTATGCCATACGAAGACCGTATGCGGACCTGACCAGAGAAAGTAAAGTTAAATTCGACAAAATCTTGGTGGGAATGCGACAGGAAGACCTTATGCTGCACGGATAAGGTCGGAGAATGGCATATCTACGTGAGGTTACCGTATGTAAAGCCTGACATGGGCCGGATCCGGTGGAAAGCCGGCATTTTTGAAGTAGAATGCCATATCCCGGCCTTACATGGACCTGATCAGTTGAATTTACGGCGGCCCCAAATAAGGATGCGGTATTTACAACTGATCTGGACCTCGTGTGACAGCAGGCATGCCTGATGAAATTTCTACTCGGGTAATGACTCGTTTTGACGGAATCCAGTCATCTACATAAAGGCAGAAGGAAAAAGATCTGCAGATGATACCTTTTTTTTAAATCTTACACGGAAAGAAAAGTTTGGGGTTCTTCCCAAAACTTATTTAGTAATCGAAAGTTATGTTGGTGAAATACGATTTAAGCCTAAACGTTTGTAGAGCATTACAATGCGTAAAAGTTGGAAAATTCAGGGCTTCTCGTACTAATAAGCATAAAATAAGCATTCTAACGTAAGATAAAAATTTCCATCTGCGAAGAATTTTTTTATGCAGTTTTTATTATATATTCATAAAGCTCGACCCCTTTCTCTCGTACCATTCTATTGTTTGAAGTACATAGCCAGCACATCTCTGTACACAGCCTATGTTCACGATTCTGAACAAAATATAGTACATGCTTGCTCCAAAACCAGCAGCAGGGCAGAACCTTTATTACTTTTCATACTTCAGATATGTGAAATACACGGTGTAATAAAGGTTAGAAAAAAGTTCCAAACTTGAGGAAGTAAAAGTCTTAAATCCCCTGAGTACGTGACTACAACAAATCTTTTATAGCTGCTCTGATCCTGTAAACCGATTCACCCATTTTTCTCTCTTACTGATCGAATCGACGAACCGCAAGCATATGGAGTATTTCAGTTTAAATCGACAAAGTCAAGACGTAATTTTTATTACTAAAAATAATAATATATAAATATATATAAAAATAAATACAACGTATATTGGACATTTACAAAATTGTACAATTCAATTTTTTTTTGCGGCCGTACAAAATAATGAAAATAATATTTTTTGAAATGTAAAAAATGCAAATTCTATCTCTTTTTCAATCTCCGATGTACAACGTTATTCTCTAATTCTCTGTTACGATTGTTAGCACAAAAATGTGGCAGATAAATTCGATTTTTCATATACACGTTTTACTGTATAAAGAAAATCCAGAAACAGTCCCCTATTGTTTAGTTTATTTCTCGCTGCTGTTCTAGTTCTCCTCCCATCATTGGAATAATTTTTAATATTTCCAATTCGTCGAAGAATCCACCGCAGAACTGAAAAACAAATTTAACCGCAACTGTAAAAAATATCCGACATATTTGGTTATCATGTTCAAACCCATTTAAACAAATTTTACTATTCCCGGTGCGGTTTTTTACTGCTCTACAAAATAATGCAAGAGAGAAAAATGTTGTAAAATACCATGACCTATCAATTTAGCTTGGAATACCGGATGTATACCGTTCTTGCTCGGTAGTGTGTACGACCGAGCACGAAAACTAATTTCTTCTGGTACTAGTGGGTCATAGCAGCTATATACCCAGATACGAATAAAAGTTGTAACTTCTTCTTCTTCTTCTTCTTTCTATGTACCTTTTCATTCCCAGCACAGCGGCAAATGGCCTGTCTGCTGTACTTCTTTTACAGTTCTATCTCACTTCCACTCACAGAGCCTAAAGTTCTGAGCAAATTTCGGTATTGAAAGCTGTAGACGTAGCCAATAGAGAAGAGAGAGGCTGAGAGCGCCGTGCCCTCAGCCTCTTGGATGGGAAGATCGCGCCATAGAGAAACGATAACGGCGCGACGCTGCCACTGCCATCCACTCAACCCCAAACCACAGAATAGCCGAGGAAACGATTTTCAGTGGAATCAGACAGAGAGGGTGAAGCAAAGTATATATTGATACAGCGACTACTCACCAGTTCTACGAGGCGTGAAGCAGCAGCAGCAGCAGCAGCAGCAACTCGCGATGCTCCCGTCGCGTGGTTACGTGGCTCAGTCGTTTGGATAATCGTGTCAATTTATGTCAGTCGATTCATCGCTTTAATAGAATTCACAAATAGAAAAGTTTAACGTAGGTATATTATCTCCCAAGTTTTAACAAGAGAGATACGATACGTTTACCAGAATATAAATTTGTTCCGTTACATCAGGTGTGAATGTGGAAGAACGAAGGCCTTGCCAGAGCCCGATCAGCGCCCAGTCAGGCCTTGTCTGGGCCCAATCAGCCTCCAGTCAGGCTCTGCTTTGTGTCTGATGTGACACTAAACATTCCTTCTCGGTCATTTGTTCTGTGAAAAAATTAAAATTGCCTACACAGTTGGAAATAACGATGACCATCCGAATAAATGGAGGAAGTCTTCAAAAACCCTTATTATATAAATAAACTATGGCGTGCTGAACTATCTATTCCTAGCTTGAAATTTAGATATTTTCGTATTTGGAAATGTGTCTATTAATTTTAAGAATCTCCTGGAGCCAGATAGAGAATCTAACTCGCCATATTTTCAACGACAGAATTATTACTTTTTTAGCTTCCACAAACTTGAAATTATTAGGTCTTACGTGAAATTGTATGATAAATTCGTATTAAATCGTATCTTTGGAGACTACTACTTGAAAAACTTGAGCCTTTGTTTCGCCAACTGAATTCTCTATCAGCTCAAATCAAATGCAGTTGTCTTCATTCAAATAGATTTCTCTTAGTTTAGGATTCCAAGCGCTTTGGTTCGGAAAAAGAAAATTCTCTTCAATAACTCTTTCGGGTTGCTCAGAAATGGCACCGGAATTTTAAATAGCCCTTGTACCTTCACTTCAGCATGTTCGTCAGCTCGAGAATTAGTTCATAGTATGGACCAACGAGAACCAGCTGCAGTAGAGGACCACGATAAAGGACGTGCGAACGAGAGATTCTTCCCAACTAGCCTCGAAAACTTTTGCACTCTTGCACACTTTGAATGACAAGTACTTGTCGATACAACAGCTCGGCGACATCGGTCGCCCGTAGTCACCCTTTTTCCTTCAATTAATCGAATTTCTCCAAACTAATTAACCGAACTGTAGCAACCACAAATATGAGTTTACGTGACTGGAATTACATTTTATCTCAAAATACAGGTGTGCGCATGTCGATCAGATTTCATTTTCAACGAAAACAGTCTTCGATACCATTTTTAACCCCTTCGGCGGTATTGACGCCGTACGGTGTCAGATTTTTTTCGGTGCTTTAAGCGGCAATGACGCCATGCATGGCATCATCGATTATTTCGAGGTTGACTTAATTGATTTTCACAAAAATTGGTGCCTTGGGGTTTTTGAAGTTGATGATTACGAATCTGCATTCAAAATGCAAAAATGAAGAATGACGGATCTAAAATGGCGGACCTACATAAAAAAATTGATTTGAAACGCATGAAATTTTGTTCTCGAGGGTTTTTGAAGTTGTTGATTATGAATCTACACTCGAAATAGAGGAATTTAAAATAGTGGAATCAAAATGCAAGAACTGAACGGCAGGGAAATTGATACCCCGAGGTTTTCGAGGTCGCTGATTACACATCTGCACTAAAAATGCAAAAATTAAAAATGACGGATTTAAAATGGCGGACTTAAAATCAAAAATTGATCTCAATTGAATGAAAACCTGAATTGATAACTATGAATGTTGGAATGAACCATTCTTGTTCACATTTGTTTAGCGTTGATTGCGAATTTCTTAGTTTCAGTATTCAGTATAAATATTAGTAGAATTGCCCCATGCATCAGCTGGTCAATTCAGACTTACAACCCCAGAGTTTGCCACGAGGAGGCTGTTTTAATAGGATTTTACACTGCATTTAAATTTTTCAATTTTTTTAAACTCCTTTGAAATTGTTTTTATATTTTTCAATTTTTATTCTTTTATGCTTTTAATTTTTTTTTTTCGACCCGTACATTTTTCTTCGGTTGTCACAAACTTCAGATCAAACTGAATATCAGAAAATGAGTTTTGTTGGATCATTTTGTTTCTAAGAGAAGAGAAGGCATTCTCTTGTCTTGTATATGTCAATATGTGGTAAGTTTTTGAAGATAAAAAATTTTTTAGACATTAAAATTGATAACTTTATTTGACATTATCATTGTTATTTGACAGCATCAGAAAAAAAATCCTATTTCAATCCGGAATGCCTTCTCTTAGCAACAAAATGATCCATCAAAACCCATTTTCTGCTATTCGGTTAGATCTGAAGATTACGACATACAAAAAAAGTTACACTTTTTCCCATAATCTTATGGTGCACCATATCAATGCACAAAATTGCACAATTATAGTTCCTGATGTATACTATAAGTGGTTAGAATTAATTGCGTTTATAAACAGTATGGGTATTTTTAAATTAATATTCAATTATAGCATTTTTTTGTTGACTTGGTCCCTTTAAGGCACTTCAACATATAAAGTACTTAAGGCCAAATGGTCAAAGAATAGAAAAGATGCAATGAAAAACGAATAAAAAGTACCTCACTATAAATAGCCTCTTTCTCACTGACATCAATGGTTTTTTCTCTTAACCATTCTCCTCCTTACCTTTCCACTACTTTTGCTTACTTTTACCTGGAAGAGGTCGTTTGAAAGAAATCCGCGCGATTTACTTGCCAGAGTGCGGAATACAGCCTTCTCGATCCCGTCTCTCTCATCGCAGTCCCAGAGTGGTTACTTCTTTTCGTGCAGCGAGAACCCTCGATCTCTTAGAATCTCAAGGTCTCTGTACGTGTGCGTGAATACATTAAGCGTGTACATTACGTGAGTTGAAAAATAGAGACGAAAAGTGCAGTAGTATAGAAATGGAGACACCCAAGGACCACCAGTCTCGTAGTTCCCGGCGAGAGCTTTGAATCAGAGAGCAGAGTGGAGAGTACGCCAGTGAATGAAGAAGGACCCGCCGGTGAAAAGCTCTCACCGAAGCAGCCAACGGCGCTGCTGTTGCCGCCTCGTTTGAGTAATTGCCACTAAACTATAGGTTTACAGTTGCTCGTCCAAAGCCAGTTTCGTTGGTTGCTTCTCCGCTGAGGCGCACTTCTCTGGCCGGGCACAGTCCAGTCGGCGAATAAAGCATGGAGACCAAAGTGTATCTCTCACCACACCGGAAACTGATCCTAGTACCGGACTAAATAGTAGAGGCTCGCAATTGCCCGCAACTCTGTTGCTACAACCAGGAGAACTGCGCATAACAGCCAAACTCTCTTCACTCGAATGTAGTAGTTGTGAATATTATTTACAGAGAAACAAACTCGGAGTGCTTCCGGAATAAATTCCTCTGGAATAGTCGAGCTTTAAAAGTCAAGTGAACGCGATCCTATTGTAACTGACAAATGAAGTTAGTGAATGCTGTTTTTCACACTTGCCACATTAATAATAACCCTTGACCGAACAACATAATATTTATCCACCGAAAAACTACTGTGCCAGGATTTCGTTCTCATGAATATCTCTCCTACATCACTACCAGATTATAATCCTCTCATAGGATAATTTCTCATCATCTCCAGCCGGGTTGATTTAACCCGTGGCAGTATTTTTTTATGTTAAACAAATCAAGCGAAATAAAGAGAAACTTTGCTTGACGCACGGCAAAAAAGATGGTCTTACTGTTTATTATATAACTTTTTTTTTAATACCACAAAAAAAAATTAAACTCTTTTACATATTCGTTATATTCCGACCTGAGAGCGTTTTGTTTCGTTCTATATATCATAAAAACACCATCAGGAACAATGAATCACACGGGATATTTCACACAACATTTTTTTTATATACAACAAAATAATACACAGTTTCGCCAGATGTGAATGGAGCCTCTCCTTTCAATGGTAGTTATGGAGGTACATTAAAACTTAGCGCTCATTTTTCGAGTGCCAGGTGCACCTCAATTCAAAAATATGCTAATTAAATAATATAAAGAAAATAATATCACCACTAATTAAAGTTTTGACTGCGAATTAGATTTTTAAAAAGCCTCCTGGGTTCATTTCTGTCTGCACCTGAATCTTTTGTTTCCAAGCACCTATCGTACCAGTCCAATGTTCTCACAGAAAAGCATTTCATATTGGCTACCTTTTTATATTTCACAGTTTCCCATAAAAACGATCTATCCTGTAGTGCTTACATTTTTCCTCACAAACAGAAAACAAAACACACTTTTTTGCTTGAAATGGATGGCGCCTCTTCTTTCAATGGTAGACTCATAACGGTACCTTTAAATTCATTTTTCGAGTGCCAGGTGAAGTTACCATAATTAGGAAATACGCTAATTAGATGAACATAACGAATATGGTGTAACGAATGGTTGAAGATTTGAATACAAATTAGATAACCAGCTTGAAACCCTTTCCGTACTCTTCGTCTGCACTCGAACCTTTGATTCCATATTCGCTGCTCTTTAGATTTTACAGTCTCTTAGAAAGACGATCCGCTTTATAGGTCTTACGTACCTGGCATAAACAGACGCAAGGATCCGAGTAATCCTTCCCAGGAAGTAGATGTGGACGTAGCGTCTTTCGAAACGAGCAGACCAGAAGGCTCAGAGATTTTCCTCGAGCTGGTAGCGAGCGCCCTCGATGCCTGTCCCAGTGAATATAACGAGGCTGGATGAAGCCTCATGGAGCCGGATCTAAACGACCGGAAGTTAAATCCGGTCGGCGCCATTCTCGCGGCCCAGCGGTGCAGCAGTAACAGAAATATCCAGCCATATCCACAGGGTCGTCACGCCGCTAACGGAAGCCAAGGAGCCAGGCAGAAAAGACGAAAGAGAAAATGAAGACATTATGAGCCGAGTGATTCCTATGGCTGGCTCCTTCGCTCACTCCGTCATGCTTCATGGACAGTCAGTTGATTTATTCCCTTTCTTTTATCTCGTTACTCTCTGTGCATATACATATATATCCTTCCATCCATTGTCCTCTTTATCTTTCCAGATGTAACGGACAAGGAAGTCAGAGACTTCCCTTGGCTCAGTGCCATCAAAGCTACTCGCGGTCTCCCACCGACCATTCCCTAGGAAAGTGGCGCAAACACCTTTTCCTTTTCCTTCTGTCTTTCCTTGGATATAACCCCAGTTGTGGATACATTCGGTCGAGCGTGATATACGCTTTTACCGAAACGACCTGCGTGGTGCTCACTAACGTTTTCACACACAGATCCATTACGTTTTTTCCGCCTTTTGACTAGTACTTCATTTTCTCACATTGCTCAGTGAAAGGAGACAAAAACGGACCAAGAAAAAGAAACGCCAGGTAGACACGGTTCGTTGGATACAAAGTTTTCGCGAAACCGTTGGACAGCTCGGATCGGGCGTTTGCAACCGGACTCCGCACTGAAAGAGCTGTCTGGTCCGAGTTAGAGAGCCGGAGAACTAAGGCAGACGCTGAACAATCGAGTCGTTTGTATCTGTTCGTCCCTCGGCCACCGAGACAAAGTGACTTCTTTTGTACTTTGTTTGGAAGCGCGTGGACAGGCCAAACTGGGAGTCTACCAGTTTCACGGTGATGTATATGTTGGAGGCTTCTTTTTTGTTCGTCGTGCGAAAATCCCAGTCTCTGGTATAGCGTTGGCGTGATCATGGATATGGTAGCCAGCCTGAAAATACAGTTCGCCTGTCTCTGAGCGCCAACGTCTCCATGACTGATGTGCCGAAGATAATTGGCTGCTCTTCTCGTAGTGTCGTTGACCTCATCACTACCGAATGGCTATATAATGCACGCGGTTGTACCGCATGTGCGAACAGCAAACCGTGTATTCGGATCGGGAAAAGCCAGTAACAATACATGTCACCAGTCTATGTTACGGCGGGACGGGAGATTTGCTTCTCCCGTCGCCTACAATGTTGTCTCGCCGCTAACTAATTAACGCAACGAGTGTATCAATGTCGCCTCCGGGGTCGCACTGTCAAAACTCCCTAACGAGCCAGTCGCGCCACAGACAACTAATGAACAATGACAGGCTCTGATGCACGATAGGGTATCGCACGTGTCGCTTATTGAGACTTCGGATTGCGTGCTAGGTTCGCACGACGCATTGACAGGTCGATGTATTTGGAGGTGAATGGACATTTAGAATGTAAGAATGGTATGAGAGACAAGGTTTATTTAAAAAATCAAACTTTTTGGTAATCCGAAAAAAAAAATTGTCGGTGGATCACATTGAAAGATTTTGAGATTTTTAATACTGATATTTAGAGATTGTACATGAATTTGTATAAGTTAATATTGCAAGTTAGCTTGGCGTGTTATGCCACTAGAAAATTTTCATTAGAATGCAACGGAAAAATTTATGCAGCTTTTATTTATCAGCAATTTTGCCACTACGCGTACTATTTACAGAGAATAAAAGTGAAAGAGAGAACAAATGTGAAACCATTGCGATGCTGCTTAATTTTTCAAAATAATTCTTCAATGGATCAATTTGAAACATGTTGAGGTGGTTTGTATAAAATTTAATTACGCGTTCCTTTCACTAAATGAAAAAAAAAACAGAAGAAAAGAAAGGGAAATGGAATACATTTACAATGCTTTTTTAATTAAAATGTTTTAAAATTACGATCTACCATTACATTTTGTATTTCAATAAAGAAACTCCTTCCACGAAATTTGACTTTGTTTTGATTCCAAAGCGCATACTCATATTTAAAATCCGAAGGAACATCAAATGGCAATGTAATTTTTCGTGACAGTGAGTGGCCAGATGTAAAAAGTTGAATCATGTCTGCAGTCCGCCCTTATTTAAATCTCGGTGCGGTACTCTTCGTAACTTGTCTTCGTCCTGAATTGTTCGGACATCGAGAAATTTTTAAATTGCATTTCCAGCAAAGTTTGGTGGCTGACGAGTTTGAGAGTCTATAACCAGCAGAGCGTAGCACATTCCTACTCTTTCGCATCCATCTCCGAAGTTTTATCCTTGCGTTATCAGATTTCTTTGGGAATAAAGATGCCGTCTGTTCGCCTTCTTGCTTTTACTTCATCTGTACCTCGTTTGGCATAATGAATTCCTTTCAAACACCAATCTTAAGAAGAAACTAATTAATCTCAGATCTGAAATAACGCTTGGGCGAGGCGGAATGAACGAGCACTACGACCGAACAGATTCCATTGACCTCTAATTTCCTTGCCCGCTTTTTCTCAACTGTGTCTGTGTGGACTTTCCGTTAAATCTTTCCATTCCTTTTTCCCTTTGCCTTGCCAGACTTTTTTTCTTTTGCCCTTTTTTTATCGTCCCCGAACCACTACTATTTCGATCAAACGGGAGCTAAGTTACAGAGTACTTAATGAACCTTTGATTAATTGACCCCCTGACTGCAATGCTATCGTACTATCGACTGAGGGTTGATTTTCGTTCGTGACGAAACCGGAGTAAGGCTAAAGCACCAAGTACTTTCAGTACTATAGAGTGAAACGAAAAGCGTACAGAAAAATGTGCTGGATACATGATGGGACTGAAATACCTTGTAGATACGATGCTTAAAACACTTCACACTTTTCCTTGTTCTAACACTTGAGGTAATTTTCACACTTCGCCATTTGTGAACTTAAAAGATTGATTTTTGCTGTATTGTGGTTGAAGCCCTATATTAGAATTCCGCATTTCGAAGATTACTCACCGGCTGATTTGTCAGGCAAATTAATTTGAAGAGCAGAACCTGGCATATTGCTCCCTCCTCATTTTTTCACAAATCTACCCCCATAACAAAGTATGCTTATTAATTTTGGCTTCCTCATACGGGAAACTTTGAAAAAAGTTTGAAAAAAAATATTAATCCATATTCAAAATTCAAGTTTGCATCCTTATTTTAAACGGATTTCAGAATCTGAAGTTTGGGGCAATCGTGAAGATATAATAACGAAAAATTAAATTAGTATGTATTCCAGAACTTCCAAACGATCTCTACCAAATTAAGTATTTATAAATTGCTCATTAACTTCTCCCAATAAATTATGAAGAGCACATGTTTCAGAGACAGAATATTTTTGTCCTGACAAAATGTGAATATCACATTTGCATGAACCAGCTAATTTATATTTTCGGTAGAAATTACGGCATTGAACGGAAATGATCTTCTAGTCTTATTGGCTAAATGACATTAATCTTCTGCAATTTTCCAGTAGTTAAGATAGCAAATTTCCTAACGTTCCCGAGTGGATCTGCAGCCTAACTTTAGTTCATAGTTTGCTTCGGTCTGATATGACATCGAGCTATGAAGTCAAGTGCCCAGCAAAAATCTGGCGAGGATAGTGAGCAAAGTAGCTGGGGGCACTGGATAGCCGTTCGCTTATCGACCATCTTCTTGAATCGACCTCGTTAAAACTCCTCTTCGGTCTTTCGATCTGTCTGCTACACTCGGCGCTTGGCTTTCGACCCTGAACACTTTTTTTCCGTCCTTAACCATCTATCTCTATCATGATGTCCACTCTGGAAAAGGTCAAACGGTGCCGTTTCGGTTTAACGACATGGTAAGGTGAACTTTCGGTAAGTAGACTTGATCCAGTTCCATAACGAATCCCATAATTTCGTATATCTTTCAATTTAATACATTTGAAATTTGTACAAAAAATATCTCATCGGTTTTATGCGCACCGAATAGATATAATCTGGTCCCAACTTTTTTGATCATCTGTATGATTTATCATAGTTCCGTCACTCAAATATGCCTGAAGATATTTATCAAATAGGTTTAACTAATTAATATAGCTTATTTAGAAAAGCTGATTATTTTGTTCAGAGAATCGAGTTAGAACAGTAAACTAGTGGCTTGAAACAGTCGAGTAAATTGGCTAGAAGATACTTCTACATGATTAATGGTCGTAAAATAGTTTGTTGCAATATTAATTGCTACCAGAGATTGAATGATCATTAAGACTTAAGGCAAATGTTCAATTATAGACGACATTGGTATGGTAGACCTCGATAAATCCGTCTGTAGAGTTTATTTGAATCAAATACAGAACTTATTGGAGTTTAATAACATTTTATTCGGATCAAATGAAACTTCACTTTCATCGATACGATTTATTTCAATCAATTAAATTCCATTGATGGAAATTCATATTTTTATTTGATCGAAATAAAAATATGTCATTGAAACAAAATAATTTCTTCTTTTTTTGGTATTTGACGAAGATTTTTTTTCATAGGAGTCCTGGTAGGATTTCATTTTTATTGAGTACAGTTGATTCTACTCAAATGAATGATATTAATTTTTAATAGAATTCATTTTATTTGTATGAATCGTATAAATTTTGCATGGAATTTATTCCATTTGAATACACCCATCAAAACAATTTATCTAGGCATGTATGTTTCTCAACGCGACCTATGTGTGGATTATCCTCCACGATACCCCAGAAATAGCCGATGAATCTGCTATTACCAGGAAACAATGGCGTACCACTGGAAGTATTCCAGCATTCTCGATAATAGGCCAATGGATAGCCTCTTAAAAAGGCCATGAAGAATTGAAAATTGATGTCCAAGATATTATATCGAAATATTAAAGCCAATCCAGTCCGATCTCGAGCGATCCGATTACTTGTCCATTTCGTTGTATAGGTCAGCGTTTCTATTTAACAGTTAGTAATGAAGAAAATTCTCTATCTATAGGAGAATTATTTCCTGCAATAATAACGGAACGCAGTTGGTAGAATATTAATTGAACGGTAGAAGAGGAAAATTCTTGTGCCATTAAACGGTTTAGTAAAGCATTTCAGACTGACGGAGAGTTTGAAAAGTATCTAATTTCAATGACATAGTGGAATTTTTCAACATGATTAAGCAGGAATGCTGTTCACATAAATTCTTCACAATGTAAAAATCTTCTTTGTGGGAGTGAATATAATTATGTAAGAAATACGGATAATTTAATTTAATACGGTTCATGAAATTTCATATACGACTATGAAGTAAATACGACTAACGGTTAATTCAATATGATGCGAAGTCATGTTTATTTTACAATTGAACTCAACACAACAGAACACTTGTATCATAAAATTAATATGCTTACTTTCTTATTTTTTATGTTCATTTTACTAATATTTTAGGTAAAATGAGAAATAACGAAATCGTCCCAATATCTAAGATCCATGATCCAAGATCATCCTATTATCCATCATTCAAAATCTTTCCAATATCTATGATCCAAAACATCAACATCCGTGATCTGAAATAATTATATCCATGAGTATTCACCATTCTTGTAGAGAAATTTCATATTCATACAGCCGCCGAATATTCGCAACAGTAGAATAAATCGACGCGTCAAAATTGAACATCGCGAAATCGGTATAACGACCTCCGAAAATCGTCGTGAGACTCATCTTCATCGGGCCGTCACAGTTTAACTACCTGACAGGTATCGTTTATCGAGCATCCAATATATTGATACCTAAGACACCTCATCTCATCGTCGAGGCCTGGAGAATACTATTCAATGGAGCAACGTATTATAAAGACATAATGCAGAAAAGATAACGATATTCATTTTATAATTTTTGTACTGTGATGAAAAAAGGCCGATGAAGTGGTGAAAGTTAAATTTAATCTGTTCAATATATTAAATGGGGAGAATGTTTGTATGTGTGTGTGTGTGTGTGTGTGTTATAATTGTATGTATGAATGATAATTGAAATATTATATATTCTATGCAATACATTATTCACTATACAAAATAGATACGAACGAAACGAGTTTTTTCACATTTTTCAAAATAGGTTATTACAACAAAATAACAAAAAAGGGAATGTGAATTTATTGGGTAATAACTCGAGATGATTGTTGTTCATATCACCATATTTGGACTGACCATCCTTTATACGATATCCATTATATACATCCTACATTGTGTTACAATTATTGCTAACATCCATATAAATTTGAATTCTACAATAGTTTAAAAATCAACGGAAGATAATATAAATGATCATATACAAATTGGCCACATGAAATATATATATATATAACGAATCATTACATTCTAAAATTTCGATGAAAAAACAATGTCCCATTACATCTAAACCATGTCACGTTGGCACTCGGTGTTTGTTATTCTTGACTCCTTTTTAAATTCTGTACAATTCTTTACACGCGAGCGAAGTCCCGAAAAATGCCAGGCGCGTGCTTGATATCAATTCCCTCTCGTCATCGATTATGTCCATTTTAGTCTGGTATCATTACACCGGGTTTTGATCTGAGCTTTGTTATCGGACGCCGGTATTGAACCAAAATTGGCCTAATTGCATATTTCTGCATGGTCGATATATCGTTTCCCCATTTCGTAGCGTCTAATCCGGAGATTCAGCATTAGCCGAATAATTAGTTCGACGTATTTAGCCATGGCGAGGAACGTTGGATATACGCGTACTAGTACGGCACGGTAGCTGGTGGATACCCGGAACGAAAATCCCTGTTGAGGTAGGAGAAGGAGACGAGGACTAGCGTTGTTCGTCGGCTTCCAGTTAGCTTCCTGATTGGACAGTGGATTTCCTCAACGAAGATACGCTATCGGTTTCGAACTATCAGCCGCTGGCGTCGCTTCCGCAATCGAGTGAGAGTGAGAGAGAGATCCGACGCAGGTACTTCTGGATAAGCTGAATAGGACAGAGAGTTCGCTTTCGCTGAATGAGGATCGACGTAGCGCGAGTAGAACCACGTTACCCGACGTCCAGCGCTCTCCGACTGAATCCACACCACGCGCCACGCAGAATTTGATCGAGCGTCCTCAATGTTCACTTCATTTCGTCCGCACTTTTTCCCCTTTTCTCTCAGTTGATCCACTTGACTTTCTACACCGGAAAGGATTTCCGAAGGGTCGTTCTAAGAACCGTCCTAATGACAGCTTGGAAAAAAGACACCCTTCAAGGGATTTCCAACGATAAACGTAAAAAAAACCTTTTTTATCGTCAAAATGATCTTATCTAAAATCCCAGATTGTTCGTAGCAGTTTATTGTCATATGGAAAACTGTTATTGTTCCTATTCTTTTATTGAGCCATTTCCTTTACTGACCTGAAAATGTGGAAAAATTGCACTTCCGAACATTTTTGCTTTCCATGGTTTTGGTGCAAATGCGTTCTAACAGTATAAAAGAGAAGAAACAGTATATACGAGTACCCCACGTGAAAAAATTATATATAAGTCAATATATATAGTCTGTATAAGAAAATGGACATATAGAATAACTATACACTGTATTTCATTTATATAAAATTTATATATAGTCTGCAGATTTTATACAACGATATTTGTAGAATCGTTATATTAAATTTACATAAATTATATTGCACTTTAAATAATTTTTATAGAATCTTTATATGTATTGTATACAACATATAGCAAATGTATATGTCCAATTCCGTATACAGCTTCTATCCAGATCTTTCTTTACAATTTTTATACAATCTTTATATAATTTTTTTACTTGGGACGGAATTTTGATGATAAAATTTTTCATAATTTTTTACGTAAATCGAATAAGGTACGTTGAGAAACAGTTACGTCTTCAACGTAATAACTATAGTACGCTGACAGTTCATCCGTTTATAAATCTTCTATAATTATTTCGATATTTCTCACCTGGAAATTTTTCATTCGTTACGATTTTTCAATTACATCAATTCAATCATGTTTTTTTGTCCATTTCTTTAAATTCATTAATGAAATAAATCGCGCAATCGCGCTTGGTAGCGTGCAATTACTAGACTGATTAGTAAAGTCTCGTTAACTATTCAGGTGCTCGTGCATCCCTTCATTTCACTTCAGCTCCAACTTCTATTGTATTACTTATTATTACTGTATTCAGATTTCGATTTTTATATTATTCATTTCCAGTTTCAGACAATTGAATCAGAAGTCGCGATCGGTATACCCATATATTGTTACTATTGCATAGGATAAACTCTTTATCAAACCTGTCCATAACAGATACAAGTTCACTTTCACTTCCCTGCGTGTATTATTACTTCTGCGTTCATCTTGATACCCATATTCTACACCATCACTCGACAACCCACGGACAAAGCTTGTACATTATCCCCGAAGAACGTGTCCCACATTCGCGATGGATCGAAGCTCGCGGAATTCCCTGAAGAGTAAAACCGCCATCTTTCTCGATGAATCGCTTTCGATTCGTAGCTAACATTCTCCCGTTCCAGGAGCCCCTACACTCAAGTGGTTTGAAACCTGAAGAAGGAAAGGGAAGACGAGGTGAACTCCGAGGACTACCGCAGCCAAACGGAATTTCATCTGTCGAATCGATTTAATTGAACGTTGCGCCACGTACCTAGAGGCATCCCATCTCTGCGTGCGCCTTTTACACTCTCGCCTTTTACCCCCCATCCATTTCGGTCTTGTCTTCTTCGTCACACCTGCTACTTTCCATTTTGCGGGAACGTTTCCTCGTCGTTGAAAATTCTTCTCTTTCACATTCAACAGAAAATTTCGGGCAATTGTTCGCTTCTGAATACTAAAGGTATGAGCGAGTTCATTTCGAGGCCATATTCCAAGATCTTTCGAATGTCCATAATTCAAGATCTATCCAACATCTATGATCCGAAATCTTTCCAATATCCATGTAGCATTAATTGGTTAGACCAACCACGTTATTGATTGACACAACCAAGCTCATTGTAATACAACGAACCACTTGGGTGGCATAACCAACAACTTGTTTGGTCTAACCAATTAATCGGATGGGGCAGCCCTCACCAAGCCTTCTTGCGTTTGGACGAAAATCTTCCTAATTATCGTAAGCCTGATTATCTTGAGATTGGCAACACCTTGACAATGTTCATAATCCAAGTTCTTCTTAATCATCTTAATCTTTCCAAGATCTCACCAATATCCATGATCCAAGTTCTACCCAATTATCTTGATCTTTTAAAGTCCTTGCCAATATCGATGATCCAAGTTCTTCTGAATGATCATGATTTTTCCAATATCTTACAAAAATCCATGATCCAAGTTTTTCCGAATCATCCTGATTTTTTCAATATCTTACCGAAATCCATGATCCGGTTCTTCCGAATCATCCTGATTCTTTCAATATCTTGCCAATATCCATGATCCCAGTTCTTCAGAAACATCCTGATTTTTGAAATATCTTTTCAATTCTCATAATGTTCCTGATATCTTCACAATCATCTTGATTTTACCAGTATTTTTCCAATAACTGTCATCCAAAATCTTGCCAAGATCTTTTTAAGATCAGTCGACTTAATTGAATGTTATGTAATGTACCTAGAGGTTATAAACATCGCTTCGTTCCTTTACTTTTAATTGCGCCGGCTACTTTACATTTTGCGAGAATGTTACCTTTAACGTCTTTCTTGATTCCTTTCTGAATTTTATTTTTGTTATTCTTTTTTGATCGCCCGTTTCGCAGTCGACTATGCAAAGCGCATATAACCGTAGAAATTCGATGCGTCGAAGCCTTTTTACTCTCCGTGAGCCACAATCTTCCTCTCGTTCTCTATATTTCTCTCTCTCTCTCTCAATCTGATTCTTCGGCTCTCCGAGTAGAAACGGGACGAGCTGCTACGCAATTAACACGCTCGATTGACCACGAATACCTTCCAATCCCGCAATTGCCCGTGCAAGCGGCATCCCTGCGAGACAGAAAGCCCCTTAATTAAATCTTCAAAGATTTAATTCGAGAGGAAGTGAAATAAGAGGAAATAAGAACGCGAAAGCTCTGGAAAAGGCGCATTGTCGCGTGGTGCAAAGCAATTTGTACAAATTTTATGGTACTGCATTATTCAATGAATTTTTTGTTCGTCCGTTCTCGCGGTACCGATTTTATGGCTCAAATAATGTAGAACAATTCGGGCTGGAATTATCCGCCATTCTTTTTTCATATTGAAATTTCTGCCGCAGTTCTTCGGTATCACCAATTTTAGTCGGTGCACGACCGAGGTTTCGTGTATCCGTCAAATTAATTTCATAAATTATATAAAACAAGGTGTCGCTCATTCTACATCCACGCCAAATAGAATTATCAGTTTATTATTAACGACAAAGATTTATAAGATAGTAAACCGACAATTACTTAGTAGGTAATTTATCCAATAAATTTTCAAAACCATATAAAAATTTGTGACAGATGTTGATGTGGATTGATTCAAAGATTTTGAAAAATTCGACAAGTCCTTTTTTCTAATACCGATTAATTGATTAGGTGTGTCACGAATTCATTTATATCAGAAAAATTCTTCTCTCCAGTCCTTGAATTGAAGCTAAAATAGGAATTCATTAACCGGCTGGAGAAATAAGAATACAATCAACTGAGAACAATTTACTATCTGCCTGCCTCAATCTCCTTGACCCTGATAAAAATCATAATCATTATTGCATCCTGTTTTATTGCATTCCAATTGCGTTTCCACTTAAATTAATTTGCACTTTCGCTTTTATCATGACGCATCCCCAGGAACATGTAGTTAACCATCCGATAGGATAACAATATCGGGCGTCTCTCCGCAATTGCGCCAATTATCTCTCTACCCTCTCGGTAGTTTCCGATCCCCATAATTCCGGTCTAACCGGCGCCTGCAAGAATTTCCGGCACTTCTCTTTGACCTATTCGGTTCATCCCGTTCTATTATTCCCCCGAACGCGTGCACACATACACACACTCACTCAGTTCCATTATTATAGTACAAATTCCTAGATGATAACTTCGAGTCGCGCCCGTAACGACTATAGTATAACGATGGAAACGCGTCTTGCTTGCGGCTACGTGAGCACGATGCTGGCAACCCTATAACGTTACCATTGCCGTGGTGTTCTCGTTGCGAGATCTGCAAACGCAACGCGTGACATTTGATTCACAAGCCTATCAGTCAGTACACCTTTGGTCCTGTATTGTTAACTGGTGAACCTGTCAAGAACCTGGAATGAGGATTTGGTGTTACTGTGGTTCACACAATCGTCTACCGTTCAGCTATTGGCGATGCCTTCGTGACAGACGTTGTGGCTGTAATTGAACGGCGTGTCCGGAATCCGGAATTGAACCTCTCTTTATCTTTCATGACGTTTCCTTGCGGCGTGTTCCTGGATGTCTCGTTTACTCGTTGCGCTTCGTAGCTATCGTGCAGCAAAGGGTAGCGATGCACTTGATCGGTTGGATTGCAGGCTTGGGTGTCGCGCTTTTGGCCTCCTGTTGTCTCGCTCGGCTAACGTGACGCTGCAATCGCTGCCGGTGCTGCTGTATTACATGGGCAATGGTTTCTGCAGGTAACTGGCAACAACGCGACGGGTACGCCAGGAGCAACATGACTCCCAGGGAGACCACCCTCCTCCCCCTCACTCGATTATCATGTTTCCACTTGTGGTTAACCACCCCCACCCCCTCGGTCTCCTGTATCATTGGCATCATTTTCCGCCACCTGATACTTTTCTCTGCGACTCGCGTTCGGCAATGTTTATAGCTGTTAACACTCTTTTATGAAGCTAAATTATGATCGTTTATACAGGTTATTATTTTTATGCCCTTTAAAAAGTCCGGTGTTGAAAACAACACCAAGTCGGTGTGTTTATAGGTCTACACCAACAGCGGTGATAATAAGCGGTGTTAAACACACTGTCTTAAAATATGATGACACCGATTTAAAATCGCTCGCAACGTCAACTTTAACACTAGCACCGTATTGCAAATTTAACACCACGCTAGTGTTAAAACCTTACTCTATTCGGGTGTTAGCAGCATTTTTTTCGTTCAATAAATTTTTCAACGAGTATTTTATTTATTTATTTTTTATTCAGAATATTGCAAATTTTGGTGCTGTCATACGCTTGGCTTATAACATAGGGACATTTATGATGCAACGTTACGAGGTCTATAACTAAAAAAAACATTCTGTTTTTGTTTTGTTTGTAATATTGAATTCTTGTAGATCCTCGTTAAAATACGTTGTGTGCCACGCCTCAGTAATTACATAAGGCGCATTATTAAAAACAAATTTTTTTCTTATTTGATTAAAGACGAGCAAATCTATCGTTCCGTCGAGTTTTGATACGACAAAAAAAAATCTCTTCTGTACTGATATGAGTAAGTTAAACTATCTACTAATAGAATTAACTTGGGCAATGCAACGTTGATTTTCAAGTTTTTCAGTGCATATCGTTTCATTACATCTTCAAATTTCTGGTAGTTACCGGAACCGTACGTACGACGAAGGCGCAAACAATCGGGACCGACGACGAACGAGCGCAAACAATCGGGGCCGGCGACGAGCGCGCGCAACCAATCGGGACCGACGACGCACCGAGAGAAAATATTTCATTGATTCACGGCAATCTGCGCCAATGAAAAGAAATACTCGAGTTTCAATACTATCTTTTCATTGAATGATTCAAACTCAATGAAAAGAAGTGATATTAATTCAAAAAAACATTTCTCTAAACCAAGAAATCGTCTCTGTTCTTTTCCCCCACTTCGCCTACCACAGCTCAAAATGTTAAAACCTATTTTTTCCTAAACTACTCGGCAAATAAAGATTACATTTTGAGAAAACGTGTAGAAGTACGGCAGGAATCGGCTAAACTACTGGCTCCTTAAAACTCAAAGCCTTTCATTCGGGACAACCAAAAAACAAAAAAGTGAGGTTTGGTGCAAGAGAGACAGCCCTATAGGCGGTTAGCATTGGACGACGAAATTCCCAGCACTTGCTGCTATCGAGTATATGTTTTCATGAAATCAATGAAAACTTTTCTTTAAAACAATGGTATTGTTTCTTTATTTTATGCCCATTAAGTAAATGTTCCATTACAGGCAATAATATGTTCTCTTTAAAATTTAAGTGCGCTATCTCATTGAAATCAAATAGATATTTTGTTGAAATCAATGAAAGAAGAATCAAACCACTCATTTCTTTGCCGTCAATGAAATCTTTTCTCTCAGTGCGCGATCGAAACCTTCGCCATGCGGACTGACACTGAGTATGCGTGCATATTCTTTGTATCGGCTTCCCACCACGCATGCGTCAGTCACACCGATCAGTGCCGATTCGTCACTAGCGAGTGTTAAACTGACACCGCTCACTGTGTAAAAGTGACGAATCGGTGTTAAAAGAAAAAAATAATTGATGGAAATAAATTTAACGAAACCGCTCGTGTTAATTCTACACCGTGAAAAGTGTTACTATTAACACTATAATGGGTAACACCGAGAAAAAGTCTACACCAGCAGCGTTTGACACCTTGGATTTTTAACGGTGTGATACAGAATTGATTTATGCTAAAATTGATCGCGACGAATCCTCGGATTAGGACACCACCTTTAGTCCTATACAAACATAATTTAGAACAGGTTTGAAAAAAAAAGTTGTAATGTTGTTTACAACCAGCAATAAGGGGCTATCATTATTTTTATTGGTCTTTGGCTGAAGAATTATTAATAATTGTTCTTAAGCTTCGTCGTCTACAGCCTGTGATATTTTTTAATTAAAGTTTCGCAAATCATAACTCGGGGTCTGCGTCAACCGTTGCTGAACATTCGCTTGTTATCGATTTTCGTATGCCGAAGAAATTTCATCATTTGAAATCTTTGTATATTTGTCCCTCCAAATTGCTTCATCAGTTCGTAAATTGATAAAGCAATATTTCTTCATGTGTAAAAATTAATTGTGAAAATACCGTCCGTTCTGATTGCTTCATCAATTTACGAACTGATGAAGGAATTTGAAGGGACAAAAATATAAAAATTTCAAATGTTAGTGATTTTCCCGTATAGGAAAATTGATAACAACGGAATCTTCGGCATTGGTTGACTCAGATCCCGAGTTACGCTTTTTGGCAAGCTTCTATAAAAAAATATCACAGGCTGTTTTCAGCGAAATTCAATAACAATAATTAATAAGGGACTAACGTTGTGAAGTATTCATAGGTATTGATCTTTTTTAATGAAGCTAAATTATGATCGATAATACAGGTCAGTTTTACTATGATATCGGATTGATGTATGAAAAAATTCAGATTCTTGGGGATTAATTTTCCGTAAAGAATTTTTTTATTCACTTTTTTAACGCATACTCAATACACCTTTGTGCTTGGAATGCTACGCAAATAAAGTTTAATCTCAAGCACCTTTGACATACACACAAAGCCTTCTCGAAGCACAAAGTAAATTATGAACATTCTGTTTTCATTTATACCCGACATCTATGTACTTATTTGCCGGAAATGAATGTTTTTTTAGCTTAAACAATAGTCAGAACAACATCGTCCTATTCAAACACGATTTAAAAGAGGTGTGAATGGAAAAAAACAGTTGAGAGAAGGAAATTAAGTACCGTTGGCAGGTCTGCGGGTGGTTTGGCAAATACCGATCCGCAGGTAACAAGTAGAAGCTACAAACATGTTTACCCTTAAGCAAAGTGGCAGAGAAGTGGTAGTGGGATGATGTGCCTCGTAAATTTGTTGGCGAAAAAAAAACGTAACGTTAGATGTGTTAGGAGAGCAGACGCGGACGACAAAAAGGAGGACACTTCCAAGGTAGTGGTAATCTATTTAGGTATAGAAGCAAAGGAGAAAGAGTGGAACCTGCAGAGACAAAAGAAAGCGAAAGCGCCCTGAGGTTCATTTTAAGCTGATGTACTTCGAGCAGGGGTAAGAAGATACTACGAGGGAATTAATAACCACGGCTGAGTGCCCAAGCGAGATACTTATTTTTTGCTCTCGACGGCAAAAATTCTGTCGAGGGAAACACGAAACACTCTCGGAACACGAGAGAATCTTCCGTGGACAACGATGTAGTTTCAGGTCGCTCGAAAGCCATGTTCCTGAAGAAGGCAAAGCCGTAAGGGCAAATGTCCTTTAGCTCATAGGGCTTAGGACGCATCGATGCGGAAAATACAGCGTATACAACCGCGGCAATAAAACAATTTTATTCCCATGATTTTATCGTGTCATTTATGGGTAATTTACATAATCTCGGAGGAACTTACGCTGGAAGCGTATACATTACTGGAAAATAAGTTCTCATGTCGCTGACGGCGAAATAGACGTCAATTGAGAAGAAATAATTGGACAGAAAGTAGTTATCGATGAAAAGTGAGCAACGATTTTGTGCGCTTGTACATCGAGAGAAATAAAAAGTATTCTGATGGAACTAACTGCAATCAAAGAAATTGTCGTGGTCTTGACAACTGATTTGTTAGCCATTTTTTATTAGTATCCTTCGATCTGGGTTTATACTTACGTATTTCATCTAGGTTTTATTTTACTTGATTTTTTTTTTGAGTTATGGCCACGTATGCTTTCTATGAACTTGAACGCGCCTTTTTATAACACATTCCGTAGGCTTACAACAACAAATCCTGAGGTAAGACAAATCCCAGCGCATTTTTTGACAAGACGTCAACTTTCATGTTTTTACTTGATTGAATTTTTTTTTAAATTATATTGAGATTAGAAAAAATTGATGATACCTATTGGGTTTTATTTAGAAACCTTTCTCGAAGAGTAGCCGATAATTATTTCAAGCCAATGGGACTCAGCGGCGAGAATCGACCGAAAATTATGAAAAATTCAAATAGCATTTGAGAACAAACGAAAAAACATACACACTTTTTATTTCTTGCAACGTTTTAATAAGAGTTTCGAATAATAAAATTTAAAGCTTCTAGTTGAAAAATATAAATATTTGCGGAAAGGTTCATTGGGTTAAAAAAAATTCATTAATCTGATGTCTATAGATTTAATTGAATTTCAGATAGTAAAAAAAAAAGTAATATTGCTCTTAAAAAAAAAATGGCACATCGAAAATCAAAATATCGAAAACTGAAACCACCTTTCTACCATTCTAATTGGTCGTCGATGGCTTTTACAAAAGGCCAACTTCGGACTGTTATCATCGCTGCAGGATCCCGTGTGGTACTTTTTCAATTGTTATTTTTCACAGTTGTAAAACCGAATCCATTTTTCTACCGGAAACAAATTTCTTTTTTTTTTTTTATTTTCTTTTTTTTCTTCGCGAAAAAAAACATGTTACATCGAAAGTTGATTGGATCCAAACACTGAAGCAGAAATAAAGTCTCGTACAGTCGCGAATCGTATGCAAATCGCATGCAAATATCATCTTTGGCCATGCAAAGAGACAAACGAAAGGCAAGGGGTGCGTAGTTGCTAGTGTACTTAAATACATGATTTCATTAACGGCAGACAAATGGTTTTTAGAGCGAAATTTCAAACTGATCCTTTTTAATGGATGACATTTTTTCTTTCGGTGGATATTACATTAAATATACCGATTTATCCATAGAAATTTCCGACCAAAGTATAGTAATTTTCATGATAAAAATTTCTGCAGCGTAAAGCAACAAATGCACTTGCTTCATTCGGGCTTCAGTAATTATCGTCCATTTCGTTTCTTTTTTTAATTGAATAAGATTCTCATATCTTTATAAACTGGTTTTAATATCCCAATATATTGACCTTCGATGTGCAGTCTCCTTACTAAGAATATATCAATTAATAATTAATATCCATTTTATTAAGTACGCTGTTAATTCAACCAGGCGTGCCATAACTATTTTAATTTGCTCTTAAATACCCCCGTATGAATTTAATTGGCTGAAAGTGAATTGAACTTACCGAACCCAATATTATCAGGCACTCGAATCCACGTTGTTGGCTCGCAATATTTTAACATTCCCATACAGTAAAATCAATATATATATCTGAATTCGCCATAGGAGAGAAGCCAGTAGCGAGGATCTGTAATTAAGCAAAAACATCAGAACAAAATGATTGAATTTAATTTTTTTCAGTGGCCTTTAAACTTTTTTGACGCGTTCTGGTAAAATTCATAAAAAGTGATTTGAAATATCATGTTAAAATTCTAAAAAAGAAAAATCTCACATGAAAAATCATACAATACTTTTTCCATGAAATAATTCTCATATGAAAACTCATATATGAATTCCACAGCTTGAGAGAAAAGTTTCAAAAGTATTAAAAAAACTGATTGATGCACATGGAATAGGGCGATACATAATTTATCTTTTAGTTGTAATTTAGACTCTGATAAAACTAAACATGTTGTTCGATATAATTTCTATGACGCAGCCAAGATTGAAAGTCAGTTGTCAGTTAATATCGACAACCTCCTAACGGAAACGAAGCCTACTGTATTAACATACAGTAGGCTTCGTTTCAGTTTTCAGCAATAAGGAACTATTAGAGAATAATTAATTAACCGTAAAGACGCAGTACACAGAAAATTAACTTGATTGCTGCTATATTAATATGTAACAGTCGTTTAATTGCGGTTAAACTAAACAAGTTATTAGCTAACCCAATTAGCCAAACCGAATTCTTGGGTTCCACCAATCATCCGTTTCATATATAACCTTTCCTACAATTTCACAAAGAAGAGATTTAAAGGGCCAACTTCACCTAGCTTGAAAGGTTTTTTCTTGCCTTGTTATTTTTTCCATCATCGTTGTGGAGATATCAGCGGAAAGTTAACAATCGCGATCTTAGGCTATACGTGAAATCTTTCGGTCTTGTTATTCTATCTTCTTTGCATCCCTTTCTCCATAGTTGACTCACGAAACAAGACTCGAAATCCGCGCTCTGCTCAGCTTCAGACAAGGCTGTGGTGTTCTCAATAATACGGCATTGTTTGGCAGAGGAAACTGGAACACGAGCTCAGAATTGAAGATCCCTTCTTTTGAAGACGACCATGAGGGGAACTGAAGTCGTAATTGAAAATTCCACGTATCTATTCACCTGAGTCTTAGGAACGTTCGCTTAGTTCGCGAGCAGATACTCCGAGATTTTGATACTATTATAGAATGCATAGAAGGCCAGCAGGTATATCGCTTAAGGACGAGTTTAAATATATGAAAACCTTCGCCACCGAAAAGAAAAACTTTCTTCTATGCTGAAACCGTTTAAAAAAATGTCTGAATACTGTTGAACAAATTCCTCTTTTCAATTGCCACGTTTAAATGCATTTATATTCCATGAAATGTAATGTAGGATGAGTTCTTAATGAAATTTCACTGTGACAAATTTTTCCAGAGACTCGCGATGTATATTCGCGAGTTCAAATGTCCTATGAATATCGTCAATTAACTCTCAATATGGAACCACAGCGTATATATCGAAATCAGTGACACGTTAATACATCAAAGTGCTTTGTGACGACAATTTATTGAAAATTGCGCAAATAGGTATAGCGGTGAAATTTTCGAAATCGTGAAAATGAATAGTAAAAATGAATGACTTAAAAAGTAATGTGGTAGTAATTTTCGAAAATAATTACAATAATTATGTTGTAATTTGAAATTGTAATTTTAACTTCACTGAGTAATGAAAAAATTTCAACCAGGTGGAATTAACCTTCTCAGGCTAGACTTACAATTTTTGTGCATATTTGATAGATTAACTGCTTCGGAAATCCATAATATGTATAAAAACCCATAAATTTCTTATAGTTCATTTGCAACAATCAGAATTTGTTGCCATCGAGATAAAAATCTTTGATTTAGAGGTAAAAAAATATATATATTTTTTCACAAAGAATATTAGTAGAAGAATGGGTGACGTCACTTCCCCAAATATCATTGACGGAAATCAGCAATTTTGATTAGACTCGCTCCCCTCAAATAGTCAAATGTCACTTTGACGCACAAAATCTTCTTTTACCATTTCCATATCTAAAATTTAATTTTTTAATATTTTTGTACGAAAAAGCCTTCACTTCACAAGGTACGATTTATCAGAAGGATTAATCTACGTGTATTATTGCGTCGCTCGAAAACCATTCACCTTTGTAAAAAGCCAGGAAAATCTGTTAATTAAAGCCGCAAGCGATTCCAACGACGGAGCAGTCATCTGTAAAACTCTTTTCATCAAACCGTTGGCAGTTAAAGGGTTGACTCGACGCATAAATCGAAAAATTTTGATCTTAATCACTTCTCCGCCTCATTCTTTTTTCGTATTTTTAAACTAAGAGGCTTTTAACTTAACAGACATAATTTATCAGGACTGATGTTTTTTCTGCCTGAACTTCTGCAGCCCTTCCATAACCATTCGTTTTTGTATGGACGCCAGCAGTCTGGTAATTAGAACCGCAAACGATTCCGACGGCGAAGCAGTCATCTGTAAAACTCTTTTCATCAATGACCCAATTATAACGAGTTTAACCTCTTTCACCAGTGGACTTTTGAGAATCGCTTGCCCCCCGAACCCACCCAATTTTCGAGCATCATCTATGCAATATATATCTGTCAAATATATACTGCGATAGATCGCAGATATCTATATAGACCGATATACATATATCGGATTTATTCGATCCCACGCGAAAAAGTATTCAAAGAGCAACTTTGCCGCGGGCATAGCAAGTACGACATCGAAACCCAGAGCTGCAGTAACGACGACGACAGACTTTTCTCTCTCTTTTACAAGAAGTATTGAGAGTTGAAAAATTTAACGACCACCACCGAGTCGAGCTAGCAGCTCGATCGACCATCGAGAAGTCTACTTGGTAGTAGCCCCCAGCGCAGCTGCTCGCAAATTCGTACTGTACTACAGTACTTCCAAGCCAATTACTCTTCGCCCTCCTTATTTTCTCCTGCTTTCGGTACCAAGACGAGAGACCCGAACTTTGCAATACGCGGAAAGCTCAGCAGTCGTATATCTGCGGCCATAATAATAAGTCGGCGTCTGGAACTGTAAAAAAATGATCTCTCACCGCTTGATCGTCTTTTTGTCGACGGGGGAAATCTGGCGTGAGGAAAAATATAGTAGCTATCGGTTACGAGCGGTGATTCGAGCTGCGGCATGTTTCTCGCAGTTCTTTTGTTCTCCATTTATCGCAAAGTGTTCTCAAAGCTAATCCATTTTGAGAAAAAAAAAGCACTCGGTAAACTTTACGTACTCACTGTATTATCAGAAATGCCGCTTGAAGTAGTTTCAGCGAATTTTAGGGCGGACGATTTTATGGACACGATAAACTCGTTGACACTTTTCGCAATCTCACTTTCTAAATTCAACTCCCGTTTCGGACCCTTTTCCGTGGATTTAATTGAATTACACAAGTGTCGCTAGTCGAGAACATTTTTCACTGCTTTAATCAATTTTCTGATGGGTCGTAAAGATTTTGTTTGCTATCAGCTTCTTTTATCTCGCATTACTGGATCTTTTAACTTACTTTTGAACACTTATGCTCTAGATGAGGCGGAGAAAACTATTAGTTTTGTATGCAAAGTCATGGAATGAACATAAAAATTTGATGTAATAGAATTTCGGTCATCTAACTTGGAGTGAAACATTTAACACTGGACTTGAAATTTGTCTTTGTAGGAAATTTTAAGCTGCGTTGGTCAAAGTTCACTCAAATTACGACCACATAATATTTTCGAAAATCAAAAGTTTTATGAAATCTTAATAGCTTTATAGACTTACCTTAAAATCAATACCGAACATCTTATTTCATTAGTTCATTCGTTCAGAACTATTTAGTTTATTTGCCGAAAAGTTGCGACAACTGAAATCTACCTTTTTTTCGGATAAAATTCAAGGTCTTAGAACATCTCATAAAATGATTCGAAGTTCCCGTAAATTTTCAACGAGGACAGAGGAGGAAGCTTCAATACACGCAAATCCATCTGAATATTTTCCTAATCTGGAAAAAAATATTTTCACAAACACCGACAGCAGTGGATGCTCGGTCTCACTGAGAGAAAATCATATCGTTTATTTAACGATTTCACATGGTTAAACGAATATAGGAAGGCTTACAATGTTTTATGGTTAAAGCAATGATAATATGGTTCAATAAACGATACTTGTAAGATTATTGGAAACAAACGTTGAAATCGTATGTGCAACAAAACGGCATATTTGAAACTATTAAGATAGTCTTTGGAACTATTATCATTTTAATAATTGCTACTATAATTATATTTGCTATAACCATCAGTCCAACTATATTATTTTTTAAATTACCATATTTTTCTCTCAGTGCAGTGTGTGACTTCGGCGGTCCCCAGAATTGAGCAGCATTGTTCGTGGCCATAACTTGGATGGGTGACCGCTTAGCTGCGCATTGGTTTGCGCGTAAATTGTTGAGCGGCAAGCAATTATCCTGAGTTTTTAATGTTTTCTAATACGGTAGAAACCCAGTAAAATAAAGCCGCCTGTGTCAGCCAGGTTTTGCGCAGTTTCTCTGAGCCCTAGTGCAAATGCGACACAGTAGTGCATTAGAAAGAGTGGCTGCGGACAAAACACTCTAGAGGGATCTCGAGGAATGGAATGGGGAATAAAGGGTAGGGGATAGTAAAAGGCAATTGGCGTACTTGAGGAATAACCAAAATATTTTCACAAACACGAAGCCATGATGATTCGATTCGATTCCTCATAGAGGAAGCAAAATCACGGAATCAATAAATAAAGCAAGATTGAATTCCGGAAACGCGCTGCGGTATTTTCTATCCCAAATACACAATCAAAATTAAATCATAACTTACGTGCGGAAGATAAGGGGAGATGAAGATGAAAGGAAGTTGAAAAAATGAGTACCTTTCGATTAGCTTAATTTTTAAGAACTATTTATATCATTGGCTGAAAAATAACATCAACTAGAGAGCCGCCAGATTTTTTTCGAAAAATCAAGGTGTTATAACACCTGCTAAAATCATTCAAAATTTTCGTGATTTTTAGGAGCATTGCTGCACACAAATCCATCCGGACATTTCCTCAATCTGAAAAAAAAAAAATTTTACGAACACAAAGCTTTTACTATGAGGAAGCAAAATCATTTCATCAAGGAATAAAGCAAGAATAAATTCGCGACCGGAAACGCTCTGCGGTATTTCTTATCCCAAATCCAGAACCAAGGTTCAATTATACCATGCGTACGGGCGATAAGTGAAAATAAAGATAAAGAGAAGTTAAAAAAATGAGTACCTTTCGATTAGCTTAATTGTTAAGAACTATTTATATCATTGACTGAAAAATAACATCAACTAGAGAGCCGCCAGATTTTTTTCGAAAAATCAAGGTCTTATAACATTTGATAAAATCATTCAAAATTTCCGTAGTTTTTAGGAGCATTAATGCACACAAATCCATCCGGACATTGCCTAAATCTAGAAAAAAAAAATGTTTTTACGAACACAAAGCTTTTACTATGAGGAAGCAAAATCATTTCATCAAGGAATAAAGCAAGAATAAATTCGCGTCCGGAAACGCTCTGCGGTATTTCTTATCCCAAATCCAGAACCAAGGTTCAATAATACCATGCGTACGGGAGATAAGTGAAAATAAAGATAAGGGGAAGTTAAAAAAATAAGTACCTTTCGATTAGCTTAATTTTTAAGAACTATTTATATCATTGGCTGAAAAATAACATCAACTAGAGAGCCGCCAGATTTTTTTCGTAAAACTCAAGGTCTTATAACATTTGATAAAATCATTCAAAATTTCCGTAATTCTTAGGAGCATTGCTGCACACAAATCCATCCGGACATTGCCTAAATCTAGAAAAAAAAAATGTTTTTACGAACACAAAGCTTTTACTATGAGGAAGCAAAATCATTTCATCACGGAATAAAGCAAGAATAAATTCGCGTCCGGAAACGCTCTGCGGTATTTCTTATCCCAAATCCAGAACCAAGGTTCAATAATACCATGCGTACGGGCGATAAGTGAAAATAAAGATAAAGAGAAGTTAAAAAAATGAGTACCTTTCGATTAGCTTAATTGTTCAGAACTATTTATATCATTGACTGAAAAATAACATCAACTAGAGAGCCGCCAGATTTTTTTCGAAAAATCAAGGTCTTATAACATTTGATAAAATCATTGAAAATTTCCGTAATTTTTAGGAGCATTGATGCACACAAATTCATCCAGACATTGCCTAAATCTAGAAAAAAAAATGTTTTTACGAACACAAAGCTTTTACTATGAGGAAGCAAAATCATTTCATCAAGGAATAAAGCAAGAATAAATTCGCGTCCGGAAACGCTCTGCGGTATTTCTTATCCCAAATCCAGAACCAAGGTTCAATAATACCATGCGTACGGGAGATAAGTGAAAATAAAGATAAGGGGAAGTTAAAAAAATAAGTACCTTTCGATTAGCTTAATTTTTAAGAACTATTTATATCATTGGCTGAAAAATAACATCAACTAGAGAGCCGCCAGATTTTTTTCGTAAAACTCAAGGTCTTATAACATTTGATAAAATCATTCAAAATTTCCGTAATTCTTAGGAGCATTGCTGCACACAAATCCATCCGGACATTGCCTAAATCTAGAAAAAAAAAATGTTTTTACGAACACAAAGCTTTTACTATGAGGAAGCAAAATCATTTCATCACGGAATAAAGCAAGAATAAATTCGCGTCCGGAAACGCTCTGCGGTATTTCTTATCCCAAATCCAGAACCGAGGTTGAATTATAACATGCGTACGGGAGATAAGTGGAAATGTAGATAAAGCGGAGTGAAAAAAAAATGAGTACTGAGCTGGAGCGGTCACTCAGCCAAAGTGCGCTGAGTGGCAAACCCTATTTTCCGCGTTCACCTGTCGCAGTGGCAGCGACACTCGTCCCCACGAATGTCGACGTGGGACTCTTCTATCCCCGTGCAGCCATCATCCCGTTATAGCGCGTCCCGGAGAGCAAGTTTAATTTCGACACGGGCATGAGAACGTGGAGCTATAGCTATACGAAAGCGTAGCAACACTTATGGCGCTCCTCGCTTCGTCTTTCACTCTCCCACACGCGACACACACACACACACATCGCGTGCCTCCGAGGTGAACCTGGGATAAAGCGAGAATTGGATGCGTCCCTGCCGATAAGAAAAGTTTATTTTGCAGCACACAGCACGAGAGCAAGTGAGAGAGCATCGAACGACCGAGGTAAATCCTAGCTTTCGGCTCGAAGCCAGAATAGAGGCGCGAAAACTTCCTATTTTCGTCAATTTCGTGTCGACGTCAGAGCTCGCAAAACTCTCGCTCTCTTTTACTAGCAAACTACTATATCTCGGTTGAAAAGTAGATACGGGCGACGAAGATGAGGAGGACGCTCGGATACGTGGATCAACTTTGAATTTTCCTAATCCACCTCGACGACAATCGATTCCGTTCGGAGGAAAAAAATGTCAATCTATAATGGATAAAGAGGAAAAAAAAATAACCTACATGGAAAGGATTTTATGGTGGGACAGCACCGTAGAAAAGAGCGTGTTGCCAATTGTTGTTTTCTATCCTTTACCTTGTAGTCTCTTCTTACACAGTAACAAGCGTATTACTTTTACGTACCGTTGATATGTAAATTCAACATGCATGTAAATGTGTAAAAAATATAATTTAAATAAGCTAGGTAATTTTGTATTGTAGTTCTTCTACGTCATAGTCATATTGTACACGGTTACAAGCGTATTTCTTTTATATATCGTTACTTTTTTATCCTGGTTGATTTTAAATTGTAATCACTTTTTACATAGTTTCAATCGTTTTTATGTGTGGTTGCCATGTAAATGCAACACGTATGTGACTGCAAAAAGTGACGTTTACATGCCAGCAAACTTTACATTGTTGTTTTTTGTACGAACAGTTACAAGTATATTACCTTTATGGGTGATTACTATGTAAATGTAATACGCTAGAGAGTGTGAACAAGTTACTTTTACATTATAATTTCATACTCGTAAAGTGTGGCAAATGGGAATGAAAAGTTAGCGAAATGAATGAGCTGGAACGGGGTTGAGGTCAAAATAGCGAATGACCAAAATACCGAACGGCTAAGATAGCGAATTTGAAAATAAGGAAAGTCTAGATGTAGAATGTCCATAATTATAGAATTCGCTTTTTTAGCCATTCGTCATTTTTATCACTCGCTATTTTGAATGCATTTTAATCAGATGGACGTGAAAATAGCGAATGGCTGAAATAGCGAATTTCATAATGATGACCATTCTAGATTCAGACGTTTCTAATTTCGAAATTTACTATTTTAACCATTCACTCTTTTGGTCATTCGCTATTCCACAAAAATGTATCTTTTCAATATAACGTCGCCATTAAATACCTGCTACAGAAGAACGGCGATTTTTCTGAATATACACTACTTTTATCGTGCACCGCTGAATATATATAAGCACATAGACTTACTATACGAAATTTAATTTTTACCTCAAGGCTCATATAAAAATTTATTAATATTACAATTTTTCTCTATTTCTCTCGACGGCGGCAGCGTATAATTGTATCGTAAATATTCCTCTGCTGCAGCCAAGTTACTCCTTGATCTCCCTACTGTGCAGCGCTGATGCTTCTTCCTTGACTATGTCCGAGAACTAATTTTAATACTTAACGACTTGGAATAATTATTTTTCTACAGGTTCTTCTACTCGCTGCCGGCCATTTCTACGTAGGAAGTTTTCTTCACTTTTCTCTTCCATTCTTTTCTCCGGGTGCACACAAGTCGAGACTTCTGATTAGCGGTTGCCAGCATGTTAAGCCTTAATAAAGCTTTCCCATCGCCGCACCAACCGTGAACGTCGGACACGGCTGAATTGTACGTGTGCAGCTTCTTCTTCAGCACGGACTCAACCGCGTCTTTCCAGCTCGCGCTCTCTACCACAAAAACCCCTCCATCTAACACAATTTTCTCTACCTTCCTTGCGAGAAAACCGCCCGCGCACACTAATCTCTTTACAAATTTAAAGCCATCTCGCGGTGGTAGTTCACGAACTTACGAACGTTTGTACAAAACTTCCTTTCGCGGCACGCCAACGTTTTAAACGCACGCCCGAAAGAAGCGCAAATCAGACAGCGTGTTGTCATTACTCTCCTTCTGAAAAAAAATGAAATAAATTATTGACGGTAAGCACAAAAGAATTGAAAGTTTTGCTTTCTCATAGCGGAAGCTTTGTATTCATGAAAACATGTTATGATGTTCTCGTACACGCAGAATGGTCGGAAACGTTGACAAAAGTGATTAAGACAAATTGTCTTGATTATGTATGTATATATGAATGGATGATAAATGGCTGCAAATTAGCATACTACTGATTACCATCTCGGCAACCAATTAAAGTTAATAAAAACGCCAATAAAGTAGTTAAGGATGTATGATACGTACAGTCCCGCCAAAAGTGAGTTTCGGAGACAATTTCGATTACTTCCCGATGGGATAAAAACCGGAAAAAAATAATGCATATAAAACGTGCTGAGAAGATTGATTTCACATAATAATAATGCCAAAATGTTATTAACAAATTGGTGAAAAAAACAATTGTTCAGCAAACAATCAGATAACATAACTTATTTTCTAATGAAAATGATATGTTAAATTATTTAATAGCATACGAATTTTTTCAGATTTTTTATTTATTTTGATTTTGATTTTTTTTATTTTAAAAAATGTGCGCGAAATAACGAATTTTGGATATGTGTTCGGCATAAAATCATCTACTACACTCAAGATTTTTTTGTGAAGTGATCGACATTGTCTCTGGAGCTCACTTTTGGCGAGACTGTACGTATCATACATCCTTAAGATAACTGGAAGTATGGTTGCACAAATTATTATTAGAATCCAGCTTGCACTCAAAAATAACCAAGCTCACCACAATGATTTCGCTTTGTTGAGTAGTGTCTCAAAAACAAAATGGAATGTATTCTTACCTTATTTTCGAGTTTTTCCGTCTATAGGTTTTTAAACGGATTCTCTATTAATACCACACGAAGAAATCGAATAATTTGTCCCAGTCAACTTACATGGTTAATGAATAGATTCCAGAAAATTAAATTAGTCCCAAGAGTTAGTTGACTTATAGCCAATTAAGATGTCCCTATACATTGAATCGATTGTCACAAACCGATTTATTACCAACGATTAAATTAGTCCCTACCAACCAATTTAATGACTTAGATCTTCTTCAGTCTAGTCTTTCTCTCAATGCAGCTTTATTCCGGGTCCTCCATTCCCGAATCCTATACCGATCTCTCACAGTAGCCCGAATAATTCACGTCTCTCGTCCACGTCACTGCTAAAACACGCGAGCTGCCGTCGCCTACCTTGACACCAGTAAATCAGGAAAAGCCCGGAGCTGCGTCACCGCAACATTCGGTGCCTACGGAAAAGACAACGCCACTGAGAAATTGCGGGAAACCCTTGCCGCAAGCCACTCTAGCCGACACAGGCATTTTCAGTCGCCCGAGGGAGAAAACAAAGGGGCAAATAAAAGCAAGATAGGGAGAGGGATAAGAGGCAGTGAGGCTGTAGAAAAGTTTGCCAGTTCCTTGTGTGCCTCCTCCAGTTCCACTGCACCATCGCTTGAGCCATTTCGCCGCTATCACCATCACCACTTCCACAATCACTCCGTTTTCCTACTTCACCGTCGAGTGGAAAGAACGTACCGCTCCAACGTCAGTTAAAGCGCGACCCAGATGGCCAATGTTGATGCTACGTCCCTTTCTGTGGCTCCCAAGCGGCTCCTTTTACGTGACGCGAAACGTTACTCGCATAGACAGAGGTAATCGAGCGTGTCTCGTCTTTCTTCCCATGTTCCCTCGTCTCCTACTCCTTCTTTTTCTTTGCTTTCTTCTTCAACATTGGCTACTACTGCCAGTATCTACTTTGCGTTCACTTGAACTTGTTCCTCGTCTCCTTATTTGCGGGAGTGTAGGTATCCCCAACGGCCGGACTCACGTTGAGTTGTACTACTAATTTGCCTGTCCAACTCACCCTGACAACGGTTTTTCTCCTTCAGTGCCAATTTTTTTGCTTGTTTGTTTTTTTTTCTCGTTTCTTGCCCTTCCTCTGCTTTCGCTACCTTTCCATCTTCTTGTTCGGTCTCGATAGGGTTTCAAGAATTCAAGCATTTTTCCCAACATACATGCTAGGCAGTATGTAGAGTACACCGCGCTATACCATTCAAACGCGTTATGCACACCGGGGGAATTCCAGATGTTCGAGAATATCAGCCTCGGGTTATTGTTGTATGAAACGCGAAATTGTCCTCACTACCCACAGCGCAGCGGAAGTTCTACTCTATTCTTATGCATATTCGATGTACACGGTACATTCACTTCTCTGTTATAAGAAACGGAGCTATGTATACCGCTGTTCTGCAGAATATGCATTTATATATTGTGGCTTATGGAAGAGTCCGATCTAGTCGATATCAAACCGTATTCACTAAGTCTAGGAGGATTCTTGTCGGGGATCCGCGCATTTATAATATTTATACACAATTGTTCTACTTCGATAGAACCGGTCAACTTGAAAAAAAATCATTTTACAAAAATCTGTAGATGATATCATTCTTTTGGAAAATCTTACATTCAAATATCGTTTATTACATATCAAATATTATAAGCATCATAATTCTACAATTGTAATGTAATGACGCACATATATGCATATCCAATGAAAAAAAATTATCGTATTATTGATTATAATGTGACGACTATTAATCTTCAGTAAACACAACAAATCTCTTCATAGTTGCCAAAACGATCGAATAGTTACCATTACTATGATAAGATAGTTGCATGGTTTAAAAATAGATAGTCCTCGCTTTATAATTGACTGTACTCTTACAATTTTTCTGGGTGTTGAATTAGGATAGTACTACCCAAAACAATATTGCTATTTCTCTTAATATGTAATAGGACTAAACTTAGTTTAGAGTATATAACATGATGAATACGTATTTCCCTAGCGCGGTTAAGGTAGTCCTGGCTACTTTTTTTTCTTTCTGAACTTTGAGACATTCATTTTTTTTATATAATAGTTAAATTTCTTCGAAATGCGATTGCAAAGTTTTAAGCTGGGTTATAAACTAAATTACCGAGAAAATAAATATTTAAAAAAAAAATTCTTATGCACGGGCTCTTATCGGAAACTAACCGATTTCGTATTTCGGAACGAAAATTAACATGTATAAAGTGAACTTTCATACAATATCTAATGTGCTATGGATTCCTTAGAGTATGTCACGATTCTGTATAAAATATAATAAAAGGGACGTAATCGAAGTATTTGGGTGTAATTTCAACGTCAACCACATCATCGCCACTCAGAAGTTACGGATAACCGGATGTAGCGGACGATGATAGAAATCAACATAACCTTCAGTGTCAAACCGCGCCGTTTCAACCTTGGTTTCAGCGACCCGATTTTTCGTGGCGGTTGTAGTCGTGGCGCGAAAATTAGATTTTCTATCTACTTTTTTTGTTTGTTTCGTGTCACAAATTTACCTCTAAAACGACCAAATTTAGCTCCGACCGCGTAATGATACAACCGCGTTCAAGCGTGATTCTGATGAGATATTCTAGTTAATACAATTAATGTTTTTTAAGTTTACGAAGCATCTACAAAGAAATTTTTATTCTCACTGTGATGAATTGAATGTGTAGATATATAAAAATGTTAGCATTTACAGAATTTTCGGAACAGTACGTCAATTGACTAGTATGGGTCGTAATAACTACCTCAAGTAAATACGTATTTATCAAGGCACACAACTGCAACAAGGACCCAAATTACCGAGTGTTCTGGTTTAGAAGCGACCACAAACCCGGCAATCAAAGGAAAACCCAAAGAGTGATGGACGAGATCGTACATACAAGTCATAAAGAAGGGAAAAGGACTGAGACAAGTGTCCGGCTTTCCGTACTAATCTGCGGTGACCTCTTTCCGTTGATCGTATGAAAACGAAACGAACCCTCTCAGTTCTCGGTCCAACTTTATCCTCAATCCGCCACCAAGAGAAACCTCCTTCAATGTTTAAACGCGGTATACACATCGTGTGGTAAGCGATTAAGTGGATCTCCCAGGAGTTTTTGCGTCGATCAGGCGAGATCGAGTGGTCGTTGAGCTCCGCTCTCTCGGCTTATGTTATTTTTCTTTTCTTTTTGTGGTCATCGGCTATATACACCCGGCACGTTTGCTCTCTCAACTCTTCAAGCTATACACACATCCACGAGGATCAACAACACAATGAACCCCCCGAGTAGGCGAACCTTATCCCAAAGATCTCTCGCGGTGTGGCGTACCCTGCTTCTCGGGTAACGAGGACTATACGATGTTATGCCTGACGCTAGCGCAAAAGGAACACACTATATAGCAGCTATGGTGAAGGAAGGTACGAAGCTTTGGGCTGCATCGGGCGTCATTTCGAAAGCTTCCACTGGTGGTCGGTTGCTGGAGTCTTGGCGTCTCTGGTGTACGAAACGGGCGCTGGATATTGGATAGAAAGGCGAGGGTCCCCTTGCTCCAGGGTTATAAAGAGAGTGAGTGAGCTCGAAGACGGTAAAACCATCGCGGTCGATGCAGGAGAACGAAGTGGATACCACAGGTCCCTGGTTGGGCGCAGCAACGATCGAGTGAACTCTGGGACTTGGGCTCGCTCCGGGATTTTCCTTCTTCGATGGCCCTCCTTCATCTTCTCGCTCTGCCGGCCGTCCAACCCGCAGAATCTACGTTCACAAGTGGATATACATGATCGGAGTACGGCTGGCTGAAGCCATTGCATCTCCTCTTTCGTCGCCTCCCTTTACCTTTGGAATCTCATTTTCATTCTTCCCCGAAACCTCACACTGTTACCTATCCACCCTACGAGCGCCATTGCCTTCAACTACAGTCATCAATAGACGATACCCTCAGGAGACGAAATGCTTTCTCGGTGGGCTCTGAGAAAGACTCTACCACCAGGACGAGCAAACTCAGGTTGTCTATTGTGACACAGCTGCACTAGACCGAGCTATCCACCCAGCCAACTGAAGACCTCAGGGTCGTCCTTGCCAAATAGCATTCTCGCCACATTTTTCGAAACTTTTTCTTGAAATTGCGTTCAACTGACCGATGAAAGGGAATTAGACGAGGGATTCTGCCTCTCGGTTAGGTTCCGATCCAACGTCTTGTCAGTTAGATATTATGTCCTACGGTAACTACAAGACTTTACCGTTTTACATTTTAGAATTTGCCTACTGGCTTTTGAATTTAACAATTTTTTCCTGGATAATCTGTTGTGTGTATTGTATGATTATTGATCCGCTATTCATACTCAGGTAACTCATACTTTTAGATATGTATCCTACGAGCCTCTCTGCCTTAGACTACATTCATTGTTGGATGATTTTTTAGTAATCAATGGATGATACCATTAGTAATGAATACATGATATCACTAGTCATTGCGGGATGGTATCCTTAGGAGAAGTAATGCTTTCTAAGTAGCCTTTGACATGAGGATGTCGAAAGGTTGAATAAACCTAGGTTGTGTGTTGTACCACCGCTGCAATGTGGATACTGAGCTGCTCTCAACTAACTTAGAGCCTTAGGGCCGTCCTTGCCAAATAGCACTCTCGCGACATTTCCGAAACTTTTCCCGGAGATTGCACTCAACTGACCGATGAAAGGGAATGCGACGAGAGCTCTTGCGACTCACTTATGCTCTGACCAACCGTACGGCCACTTGGGTATTATATACTGCGCTCACCATGGGATTTCGTCGTTGGCGCTTTTGTTTTTCAAATTCTTCCACTGGGAATTGAATTTAACGTTGGACTTACCTAGAGTAACCAGATGGACTATAACGATCCAAACTTCTCATAAAAGTCTCTTTCGGGTATTGCATTGTTATTCACAATACCATTTGTTCGGCTCCGTAACCGCGTAATGTTCATTATCTACCGTCCGAACATCTTTGTGTTTAACTGCAGTTATTAATGGATAATAGATAAGAAAGGCTCCCTTACGATAGACATTCACATGAAGAGGATGAGAGAAGAACAAACCAACTTTCATTGTACATTGTGATTATGGATACTACTAATACTAAACTGCTCGCAGCTAATTTGGAATCTCAGGATCATCCTTGTCTAATAAGACGCTCGCAACATTTTTGAAACTTTTTCAAAAAATGTTGCTCAACTGACCGACCAGAGAGAATAAGACGAGACATTTTGTCCCTTGATCTTCTTCCGAGCAAAGGTCTGCTCAGTTAGATATTATCGTTAAACTTTACTAGTTGCGGTTTTTTGCTCACATTTACATACTAGCGATTAGATTAACTTCTAACTTTTTCGGACTAGTCGACCAGACTGTGACGACATCAGCGTTTCCTGGTCAGTTCTATTCCAGGTCATTTCTTCACCGTTATCTTACACAGTTACTTAACCACCCTACAAGTAAACCGTTAATCACAGTCATTAATGGATGATAACCTTAGGGGAAGAGACGCTTTCTCGATAGACTATATCTTGAGGAGGATGTCAGAAGAAGGAGGAAACCTGGATTGTATATTGTAGTACCGCTGCACTACGGATACTCAGCTGCTCTCAGCCAATTTAGGACCCCAGGGTCGTTCTTCGCAAATAGCGCTCACGCCACATTTCCGAAACTTTTCTCGGAAATTGCGCTCAACTGACCGATCAAAGTTAATGTGGCGAGAGCTCTTGCATCTCGCTTATTCTCTGACCAACCGTACGCCCACTTGGACATTGTGGCCTGCGTTCACCAAGGAATTTAGTCGTTGGCAGTTCTCTTTTAGAAATTTTCTATTGGCAATTGAATTTAATACCGGTCTTGCCTAGAGTAGCCAAATTGACTGTCACGAGACAAATTTAACCAGGACAGTACTCGTTCGGATATGATTTGGTTGGGCTCCAGTCATTTGACCGACAGATACGTTTATCCGAAAATTTATTTAACCAAATAATCGGATTCATTGTGTGACCGTCGGAATTAAAATCGTTATATATATATTGCCTTTAATTTCGATCACTACGTCTCGATACATCGAAAAGTCGTGATCGAACCCTACCGTATGCGAAAGAGACGACTGCGCATCTGTATAAACAATATACAAGATCGAGCAAGACGACATGAGAGCTGTCGACGTTAATGTGTTTCATTGATTGCGAAATCGAGTTTAGACCCGTATTCATACGACAAGAGAATAGGTTTCATTTATTCACGGCTATCTTCGGCAATAAAAAGAGAAACTTGAGTTTCAATACTATGTTTTCAGTGATCTCAAACTCAAAGAAAAGTAGTAACCCTGAATCAAAGAAATCGTTTCTGTTCTTTTCATTGATTTCACTAAAAAAGCAGCAACACTTTTCCCACCACAGCTCAGAATTTTAGGACCTCATTTTCCCTCAACTTCTCGGCAGATAAACCTCAAATTTGGAAACACCATGTTCAAGTACGGAAAAAATGGGTTAAAGTACGGGCTCTCCTTGAAACTCAAAGTTGATTGTTCGGTAGAACCGGAAAACAAAAAAGTGAGGTTAGGTTTAAGGGAGGTTAACATTAGACAATGAAACGTCCAGCAGTTGCTGCCATCAAGTATATCTTTTCAATAAATGACGGAGACCATCCCTTTGAATAAATGAAAACTTTTCTATAAAAAAATGATACTGATTCTTTATTATATGCTCACTAAGTAAATGTTCCTTTACAGGCGATGTATCGTTCCCTTTGAAATTTAAGTGCAGTGTTTTATTGCAATCAATGAAATCGTTTCTCTTGGTGTATACGCATTTAGCACGCAAGTCCGGCAGCTAACAAGCCAGCATTGAAAATCACTTTTATGTCGATCTCTGTGAAGTCAGCCCTCGAGGAGTCTCGCGTTTATTGCCAGGATTAATTATAAATCGTCAAAGGTCGACGAGAGAATATTTCTAGTTGTAAGGTAAATTGTCAAAGGAAGAAACTAAGTTGCAGAAAATTGTAAAAAGACTATAGCAGTATATTTCTACAAATTTGTCAGAGGGTTGATGAATGTAATCAGTGCTATTCACGTAAGTTTTTGTTAAATTTATTTCTTCATCTTGGAAACTATATTGCCTGATGTTTTGCATTCCTATTAGTCCTGGACATCCAATTACCCAGCCTGCGATTAACCGAATAAAAAGTTTTATCAATCATTATCAAAGAGAGTTAATTAATTTCCTCAAAACTAATTGGGACCCATAACGAATATAAAAGAAATTAACGGAAAAAACAGACCCCTGTCAGCCACTGACCACGGCCGGTAAAGTCGAATATTTCTCTCGGAGAAGAGATAAGTATTCTGTCTCAATTGTTACGAAAAATGCAAAACGCCTCGGATTATGGATGCTTTTATTATCTGGATGATGGAGAATTATATCACTAACGGAGAAGTTTAACGTGTCCCACCCTAACTCTTTCCTCCCAAACGTACCTGCCGGTCAAATAGTACCGGTCGAATGATTGTCGGTCACCGTACCACACTCGGTGTGGTCATCGTTCACGCCGCTATAACTGTAGATTTTTTTATATAATACACATTCGACTGATGCTTTGTAGAATAATAGGTCGTACCTTCCACAACTGACCACAACTAACCACAACTTTGTAGCACCGTGAAATGAAATAGCTGACCCTACGGACTGTACCGGCTAAACCAAGTTGAGAATTCACAGCTCAGTGGTCAGGTGAATCACGAAGTCTGCCTGAAACTTTCGATGCCGAACTCCCTCTCAGCCGCAGGTTAACATTTCTTCGTGTTTGAAACTCCTAACTATCGTAACGAACAGACAAGGTCGAACAGACAAGAGCGATCGAAGGTGGAGCATCAATCGAGCATCTTGTCAGAAATTACGAAGTATCAATCGACCGCAATTGCACAATTTCTTAGACTATCTCCTCAAAGGAAAATATAACAGTACATTTTCTATATCTTTCTTTACTTGCTTGAAAATAAAACTTCGATGTCTCGACAAACGTGCTGATTTTTTTTATTACACACAAAAAAATAATCACAACCTCTCTCTTATTTCACAATTTTTGAAAGCTTGAAATATTCCATTATTTATAATGGATGATTTCACTCATTTTTTATTTACGCGTAATGAAAAACTAATTTATTACTGACAATTAAAACTCTTGATCCTCGCTGCAAGCGAACATTTTTTTCAATATTCTCTTCTGTATCCATTTCCGAATTCGGATGGAACTTTTTCACAATTTCTATTTTATTTTCGATGTGAAAATACAAAAATAGCGTATATATGTATCGGAGCATTTTCGGTATAGATAATCTCAACCCCTTGAAGCTCTCAATGGTCCAAAAGCTTCCGTATTTAGAACGCCCGTAACAGCATAGTATCAATGCTGCCAGTAATATATCGATATATGTCGATGTTCACAAGTATAGTTACATCACGGTCTGTTAGAGCTGAGTTTTCCAAGCGATCGTATTCGCGGCCCCGTGTCACGGCTCGTTTCAACCCCATCCCCTTTATGTCTCTCTGAATCGTTTCCCAAGCGCTCTATCCCTTTCACTCCCTGTCTCTTCCCCTCTTCCTCTCCTTCTCGTGTACCTCTCGAGCTTAGGATCTGGACCAGCGAGTGATCCTCGACCAAATAGTCCTGCGTTTGCACGGGAGAGTTTTGGAAACTTTGTCTCTCAGTCGAGAGATAGCTTGTCGATGAAAGCGACAGGTTTATCAGCCCGATTCTCTTCTCCCTCTCGCACTTAACCCTTTCCATCCTTTGCTATATCCCCAGGGATTCCAAACTTTGTCGCGTTTATCTTCGACACTCCGACTGCCACGTCTGCCCTTTTCACTTCGATATTGTATTACTCATCGTTATGAAAAGTCGAAAGTGAACGACTACGCATATTGACAACCCGGTTTAACATTTACAATAGCGTTCCTCCGGGCGCGTTTTGTGACAACTGCAAAGAGAACGATCCAATCAGTTATGCTGTTCAATCTATTTGTGATTATCTTCGAAATCAGACTGGGTTATAAAATCGGCATTTTTCAATTTGCCTGGCAATAAAATCGATTAAAAAGCAATTCGTATCATTTTTTTTTAGTTATTACGAGATTGATTTTAAAATGTCATAGTGTTGGAATCTTTCGATAAATAGTTTGTGCTATTACAGTCAAACCTCTCTCAGCGTATGTAATACGGAATCATGTACGACATGTTAAGTGAAGAACCAATCAGCCACGTGTAACGTTCGAGGCTCCCACTCTCTCTCGCAAAATCGTCCAATCACAATGCTGGTACGTGCCCCTCCACTTACCGACGTCCGCTACGACAGGTTCCAGTACAATACGATCTGATACGGAGGGCATACGCAGGGCAAAAATGTATATGGGTAATTCTCCTGAAATATTTCGTTTGCAGGCCGGAAAATGGTACAAACAAGAATTATTGATTTTTACTTAAAAACTTTTCAGCGACCGTCGATTTGAGTTGCTTAAATATAATCACTTCATGAACAAGCTGTCTATTCCATTTTAATGAATTTTAAAGTAATAAGCCAGGAGAATGACACAAGGATAAAGGAACGACCTCGGGTATGACACAAACCTTTGCTTACATTTTTCTAGGACTTCATTTGAGTATTACAATTATAATTACTTAGAATAATATAAAAATATTATGCATCAAATGCTTGATGGGCATACTATTCGGAATAATTCTGAGCGGCATCTGAGTGATCTAAAATGATGAATATTAAATGGGAATAATTCAAAAAAGCAAACTTCATATAGCAGAAATAATTTTCTTCTAAACGCATGTATAATAATATAGATATTGCATTTCTCTGGAAAATTCGATATTCCTCTGGATGACAATGACGATTTTGATGATTTTAAAAGTAGCACGGCGACGTCTTAGAAATTTTACAACACGACAGTAAGTTGGTTTCTAATAACCTCTCTTGGAAAAAAATACTGCGATTAATTTCTATTGAAAATGTATACTTTGCACGTACCGAGGAATCGAAATAGTAGCTTGTGACATCACCGTTTTGTGCCTTACCTCGACGAAAAAACAACTAAAGGCATGAAGTCCGTGTACGAACGATTGACCCAATCGATGAACCAAATTAAGACGACGCTGGTCTGACCTCAAACGTTTGCTACTGCTGTCTATTGGCGTAGATATTATCTTATCTCCATGGAACCAGGGCAATGACGAAACAAACCGAGAACAAAGTTCCATGTTATGTTATGACGGATCTGTGCAATATTTGAAATTTTTGAAATGGAAATACTGTAATTATTAAATGGTTTTAGAAAATATGTCTTGACATTATATTATTTTAAATACCTTAAATACGCGGAAATCTAAAACGTGCAAAAAAATCATTTTAACGGATTAAACACTAATAAAAAACGGTCAATACCATTTTTCTTGAATTAAATTTGTCCTTAAGCATTTTTCTAAATGTAATTCACTGAAACATTTTACAAACAAATCAATTAAATAATAGCTATTATAAAGAAGACGAGTGAGTTCATGCAAACTGACTATTTTTTCGAAAATCACATATATACTTTTTTGTACAACAGCTCGAAGTACAATATACTTCGAAATATTTTCCCGCATATACTGAACACACTTATTGATTTTCATTTGTAAAAGTAACGATTAATAGGTCAGCTAGTGGTTTTACTATTTTTTGTTTGCTTGCACATTTGATGCGCGTGAGCAACGTGCTTGGAGCTTTTGTGTGTTATCGCACGCAAGGGCAAAATAAACGACGGTAGATCTTAGCACTCGGAAGTGAGGATTGCCACGGAAACGCGGAACATTCTCGCCCCAGTGTATATACACTTAAAATACTTGGACCTAGACGTTCCAACATGCAGGGCACATTGGTTAACGGAAGTGTAGCCAAGTAAGGAAAAGCGATAGCGAATAAGAATGGGAGGAGGCGGGATGTCGTCTCGGAAATGTTTTTCCTGTCATTACGATCTCTTCTACGGTGGTGCTTCTCTGTCTCCGTCCATTGTGGTCGGCAGCGACCTGACATTCTTTGCTCGGGCCGAAGACCTTTTTCCGTCTACTTTAATACTTTTCTTCTGTTAAATCCTCGCCCCATTTTTCTTTATTTTCATACCCAATTGTCCCGATAATTTATCGCGCGTCCACCGAACGTTCTACCGATCTCATCCATCTTAAAAGGGAAGCATCATTAAGAAGTTCCAAAATTAACGGTTTAGAAATATTTTTTAAACAGAATCAATCGTCTAACACTATACCAACCTTAACACTTTTTATTTTGTATTTTGACTATTTTTTTATATTGTATAAAAATCTAAAATTGCGGATGTAGAAGAGCTCGGTCAAGGTCACGTGGTGATTGCACATTTGCTGGCATTCTAGCATCAGCTGTAATTATCCGCAACAGATGAATACAAAAATTTCTGAAATTTACATTAACACGTAATCGATGAACCAGAAAAAAAAAATTTATGTCATAGTTTTTGAATATTTTTTGAGAAATTATGATAACAGCTTAAGGAAAATTCAATTTTGCAAAAAACGCTTTTGAACGATCGGGACGCTGATTCAAAAAATCTGAAATACTTGGAATTTTTTCTGACCATGTAATATCATATTCCAAATAAATGTAAAAATTTTGGTATTCCTCAAGACATCAGCGGACGTCTTGACAATACAATTTTTAAAGCTGAAAACAGAAGTTCCTTTTGAATTTGTATCGAGCAGTCATTACATAAACCATAAACCATGTGAAAAAAATTCACAGAAATTGACAATAAGAACTAAAAAAAAACAGTCATTACCTATGTTTATTGTGTCATCCTTAATGAATAAAAGAAATTCAATTTTACAATTCTACAGGTTGAGACATATTCACGCAATTTCATATCTCTTAAAACCAAACGCAAATAAATATCTGTAAAATCACCGAGGGTTACATAATTCCCTCATCGGGAATTAAGGTCACATAATGCCAATGGTAATAGCTCATAGTTTCTCTATCGGGTTTATCCCTAAATCGTTAATGGGGAATGCGTTCGTTAGGTACAAGAAGTAGTGGCGAAAATTTGTCAAAACGTCGCAGATTAAAGGACAAAATAAAATCTTTACCCAAAAGATAATTGATAAAATAACGTGGAAAAGCGACCCCAATAGATAGACTCACAAAAGCGTACGAATTGAAAGTAAGTAGAGACGACATAGAGCGAGTAATTACCACAAATGTCATTCCAGGTTTGTGATGGAAGAATAATGTCTCATCGAGTCGTCAGCTCAGTAACGTGGTGACTAAATACAATCATTAATGGATGATACTCTTAGGAAAAGAAACGCTTTCTCGCTAAACTTTATCATGAGAAAGCTGTCAGAAGAAGGAAGAAACTTGTATATTGTAACACCGCTGGAGCCAACTCAAGACCTCAGGGTCTTCCTTGTCCAATAACATTATGGCAACATTTTCAAAACTTTTTCTAAAGATGACGCTCAACTGACCGATCGAAAGGATTGACACGAGACATTCTGTCACTCCCTTCTGTTCCGACAAAAATGACCGCTTGCTTAAATATTGTTGTTGAACTTCATCTTCAGTTTCGTTCTTTCTTTCAAATTTGCATACTAGCGATCAAATTCAACTTCCAACTTGTTCAGAATAGTCAAGTGTACTTCGACAAAGTGAGTTTTTCTGCTCAGTTCTTTTTCGGGGCATTTTTTCTCCGTTACCTCACGCTGTTACTTATCCACCCTACGAGTATCTCTGTCTTTAATCACAGTCATTCATGAGTTCCCGTGAAAAAAATGATTAAGGATGTCCCAAGATAAACTAGGGCCCTTTCGGGCTTTAATGCGGACAAATATGAATATTGGGAAGTGCTTCGGCGAATGACGGCTTCTGGATGATTTGTGTATTTTACGTTTCGCCCTGATCAGGGCCTCTTCAGAAAATTTTTATTTCTCTAGTACAAAATAAAAATAAAAAAAATATATAAAAAATATAAATAGTATTGTGTATAAAAATATAAAATAATATTTGTTGTATTTGTTTCGTCTATATAATGTTAATTTAGGTCTGCTCGCTACACCAATATTGAAGACTTAATTTTATCTTATATGTGAATGTTGAGGACTTACCGGTGTTCAGTTTGTGACCTCATTTATGTTTCAAATTTGTTGGTAGGCAAATTGTTGTCTTTTAAATAAAAGTCATTTGGAGTTGATGACTGGGCTCTCCGGTTTTGTAGGTTAGGTCTGTAATTATTGTGCTTTGTTATTTGTTAATATTGATGTTTACGTCATTATGTTTTGTTATTTCTAATTACTGTAAGACCGGAGAGTCCAGTACATTTGAGGTCACATTTTCGATTGCCGGTGAGTCTGCTGTATAGGTGGATTTGAAAGTTTTAGGGCCGGTTTACATGACGGTTTTATGTTGGTGGATATACATGTGTGTGATTGAACTTAAATTATTGAATTGTATATAATGCTTAAGTTTGTAATGTCTGTTCTATAGTTTATTGCATTTTTGTCCGCTTTTATGTTTATCATTTCACTAATTATTCGTTTATAGTAAGATTGTTCAGTTGCTAATATTTTTGTTTTGTTAAATTCAAAGGTGTGTTTTGTTTGCTTTATATGTTCTATCAATGCTGTGTGTTCTGATTCTAAGTGGTGTATGCTGTTTTCATGCTCGTGTAGTCTGGTTTTTAAGTATCTTTTTGTTTGTCCAATGTATGTGCTTGGGCAATCTTTGCATGGTATTTTATATACGACATTTGATCTTAGTGATAGTGGTATTTTGTCTTTAGTTGAGCCTGTTATTTGTTGTATATTGTGTTTATTATTATTGACCATGTTGATGTTATATGTTTTTAACATTTTAAAGAGTGGATGGTGAATCTGTTCTATGTATGGGAAGTTCACTAGTCTGTTAGTATCAAATTCTGTGTCGTTTGTTGTTTGATTATTGTTTTGTATTTTTAGTAGCCTTTTTTTAATGTGTCTTTTTATGAATTTTTCAGGATAACAATTGTTTTGAAGAGTTTTTGTGATTAGTTTTATGTTCTTTTCATGATGAATTTGATCTGATAATTTAATTGCTCTATCTACTAACATGTAAATGATGCCAATTTTTTGTTGTAATGAGTGACTTGAAAAAAAAATTTATGAATCTACCTGACCAAGTTGGTTTTCTATACCAATTGGTTTTTATTTTGTTGTTTTCTCTAGTGAGGGCTATGTCTAAAAATGGAATCATGTTGTTTTGTTCTTTTTCTATAGTGAATTGTAGTTTGGGATTGTAAGCATTAAATATCTTTAGTGTGTTGTCGATTTCATCTGTTGGTATTGCTATTATTATGTCATCTACATATCTTTTGTAAATTGGTGGGGTGAAATTTAATTTTTTTAGACAACTTTCTTCCAAGTCTATCATGACTATATTTGATAAAATTGGTGCTAGTGGAGATCCCATTGGGAGTCCTGAAATCTGTTTATAAATGGTGTTGTCGAAACTAAAGTACGTGGAGTTCATTATTAATTCAATAGCTTTAATTAATTCATTTATGGGAAAGTAGTTTTTAAATAGATCTTTTCTTTTTTCTATGCTTTTTTTAACTAGTTGTAGTGGAATGTTTGTGTATAAAGCTGTTACATCAAGTGAGATTAGAACAAAGTCGTCTGGGAGAGTTATTTTGTCTATTAGTTCTTTGAGTGTGAAGCTGTCTTTGATGTCTGATTTATGAGTTGGTAGTTTTTTTGCTATAATTTTGTGAATGTAGTTTGCTATTTTGTATGTGGGGAAGTTGATTGAAGAGACAATAGGTCTTAATGGAAAGTTTTCTTTATGAATTTTTGGTAAAGTGTATAGCCTAGCTATGTTGCAATTTTGTGGCTTTAGGTATTCAAAGGTTTCTGTTTTTAGTATTTTATTGTTCTTCCATCTAGTCAGTAGGATAGTGATTGTTTTTTGTAGAATCATTATTGGATCTTTCTTTATTATTTGATATGTTGTGTCATCTTTTAGTAGATCTTTGGTTTTTTCTATGTAATCTGATTTCTTCAGAATAACTGTTGTGTTTCCTTTGTCTGCTTTTGTGGCTATTATTTCTGGATGTGTGTGTAAGAAGGTTTTAGTATCTTCTATTATTCTCTCTGTATGTTTTCTTTTGGTTTTATTGTAAACTGAATATAAGATATTAGTTAGTTTGCTTCTAGCTGTGTCTTTTTCTTCATTTTTAATTAAATGTATTTTGCTTTCAAATTCTATGATTGTTTTATGTATTGCTTCTACTTTGTTTTTCTTTTTTATGTACGGGTAACAGAATTTGGGTCCTAGTGATAAAAACAGTTCAATGTGTTTTGGAATTTCTACGTTCGATAGATTTACCATCCACTTTTCTGTTATCTTTTTTCCTTGTTCACTGTTATTTGTAGTGTGTGCTATGATTTCTTTAAATGCATCTGTGTTTTTTAGTGTGTTATTGTTATTTTTATCTATTTGTTTTGTATTGCTGTGGATGTTAATTTCTTGTTGAATGTTTTCAGGTGTTATGTGTTTTTGTGAGTATATTGTGGTTAAGAAATCGCTTGTGTCATGTGTATATCTGTGTACATTCAAGTTTCTTCGTTTACGTAGTATATTTAATTTTATTTGGTGTTTTCTGAATAATTGTTCTGCATGATTCTTTAGTTTGTTTTTTTCTAAATTAAAAAATTTTTGGTGTATGTTTTTTGGTGTATTCTCTATGATGATGTTTGTTGTTATTTGAATTGTGTAGTCATTATGTTTAATCTGAGCATTTATATCGTCTATTTCAAAACTTATGATTTTTCTGAAAGTTATGTTTAGGAGTTTTTCTAATCTATGTGTGTTTTTTCCTGTTACAAAAGTTAAGTTATTTATGTTTGTTAAATCTAGATGTTTTGGTATAAGATTTTCTTGTCTGCATTTAAGAAGGTACTTGAGTTTTTGATTTATTCGCATTCTTGCTTCACTGTTCTTTTTCCATTGTTTGAATGTGTGGTAGATGTTGTTTCCATATTGGGTTTTAATGGTGTCGAAGAAGCCCATTTGTTGCTTGGTTTTACGCCAGATGAATATGATTAGTTTGGAGTTGTGATTAGCCGTTTATAGGATGAATATTGGGAAGTGCTTCGGCGAATGACGGCTTCTGGATGATTTGTGTATTTTACGTTTCGCCCTGATCAGGGCCTCTTCAGAAAATTTTTATTTCTCTAGTACAAAATAAAAATAAAAAAAATATATAAAAAATATAAATAGTATTGTGTATAAAAATATAAAATAATATTTGTTGTATTTGTTTCGTATATATTATGTTAATGCGGACACCCTAAAAGGATATTCCATATCACTCCCAATTGGGGCCCTGATAAGGCATTGCTAGATTTCCATGGCGAAGGATTTGATAGGGTAATCACTAATAAAGTAAACACTTGAAGGCCCAGTCAGGCTTAAACATGGCACCAAGTAAACAAATTCATAATAATTTTGCCAAATAAGGATCTCATAAGGCTATGATGAAGTTTAATAAGGCCTTGATAAGTTAATTAATTAAAGGCCCAGTCAGACTTGACCATGGCATGAAGTAAACAAATCAATAATGATTCGCCAGATAAAGGTCGTATATAGCAATCCGAGGTTTCCATGGCAAAATTGGTGGTCACCTATTTAACTAATGACCGTCAAAGTCAGCCAGGTGGGTCACCCATTCTAATACTGGCCCTCAAGTCAGTCAGACAGTCATGCACCTAGATACGAACGAACTAATTCGCGCAAACAATAAAACAACTCTATTCGATATAACCAATTTCTGTACAAAAAATTACTTAAAGTGCTTTGAATTTTACACATCAGACGCAGTCATGTGAATCTATTAAGTTCTGACTATATTACATTAATTTTATCTGATATTTCATATTACAGTCATTCAAATAGACAAAAAAATTGCATATTTATATGACTTGAATGGCCGAGAGAGCTAAGGCGCGGCGCAACTAAACCATCCGGAGGGTTCTAAGTTCGATTCCCGTCAATGTAGAAAAAAAAAAATTAATATGTTTTTTCAGCGATTAGTATGTACTATCGTGTAGAAAAAGGCGAAATATCTCATCAAAAGTGCAGCATTACTCAACTAAATAATAGCAAATATATATTTTTCAATTAAATTACTTTATTATTTTAGTAAGGACTTAGGACAGTCTCCAAAGGCCCCTAATATTTAGCTATTAAAGGCCTCGTAAAAAAAAAGCGTGACCGTCCTTTAGGACACCTTCTAAGGCTTCCTACATAAAGCCCCTAATATAATTAGGGAAAACTAATCAGGGCCTTTGCAAAACCCTGATAAGATTTCTTCACGGGTTCCCTTAGGAGAAAAAACGCTTCCTTGATAGACTTTATGATGATGAAGCGGTCAGAAGAAGGAGATTATTATCCCTAGATGATTAGTTGGCGATGCGTTGGTTAGGTACAAGAAGTAGTAGCGAAAGGGAGTCGAAACGTCGCAGATTAAAGCACGTCGCCGTTTCATACAAGTGAAGTGAACCGGTCAAGCGGATTATCCGTTAGGTCCAGCGGTGACGGTAAAGAACATATAACGCATTGGAGCTTCGGTCGTACGTGAAAACCACGGATTTTCCAAGTGGCGGTCTGAACGTACATACGGATCATACTTTTTGTCGAAACTCGTGGTAGTGAACCAGACTCGTTGGTGTTAGCTCGAACGCAGCTAGTGCTTCCAACGGAAGTGCACGTTCTTCCATCCCTCTCGACGATGCGCATGCACGACACGTACCACCGATACCATTTCAGCCCGGACGTACGTTGTATCGTATCGCTCCCCTCGCGCGAACCGAGAGCAAGAGCTGGAGTCGTGCTCGCCTACAGGAGCAAAAGAACCTCCCCGCGCCCGATAAAACCCGTCCGTGGCAGTCATCCTCGCTATTCCCTCTTTCTGCCTCGTTGAGAAAACTCCTTCTCCGAAGTGGCTCCACTGCGAACTCTAGGTAAATGTACCCTCTCGTGATGGAGGTTGCACTTTTAATTGCTGCATCAGCAGTGCTGAGTTTCACTGAGATTATAGCAAGAGTTTCCCCTAATCGAGCCAGGAAATCTGGATCCCCAAGCTCCGCACACCGTCTTCCTCCTAATTTTCTCTACTTTCATGCAGTTACTATGAAATCATGAACCTTGCCAGCATATTTCAACATCGCTAAGTTGTATCGACGTTCAGCAGAGACATCTTATGATTCGCCTGAATCACGAGAAACATTTTGTACCGCAATTTGGACCCGGTACAATCACAAAATTGGGTTAGAAACTGTTTGTTCTAATTGCTAAACGTCTGCGGTGATGACGCTTTGCAATTAAAACGTGACTTTTGGCACGTTTTAATCGCCGTGATTTTTTAGGAATTGGTAGCAATCGGTCCTACTTAGTCTTTTGTCTTGAATCACAGTCGTTAATGAATTTAGGAGAAGAAACGCTTTCCGGGTAGACTTTCACATAACGAGGATGTCAGAAGAGCAAGCAAACCTAGGTTGTGTATTGTAGGACTGCTAAACAATGGATTCTGAGCCGCTCGCAGACAAGTTAGAATCCCAGAAATTCTAAATTTTGTTTAACTTCAAACTTTGGGCCAGAGAATTTCCGGAGTTTAAGTTCAACTGGACGATCAAAGATGATGAGGTGAAATTTCTTGGCTTTCGCTTTTTCCTCCAACAGCTTACCTGAAAAGTACTTGCGTGACTTCTTAGGCATCTTTAACTATCTGCCCATGAGAACTTCTGCCTTTGCCTACAGTCATTGATGAACGACACCCTTAGGAGAGGACTATGGCTTTGTCGGTAGACTTTGACATAAGGAGGATGTCGAAGGACAAGCAAATCTGGGTCATGTATAATGGCACTAGGAACACTGAGTAGCTCGTAGCTAACTCAGAGCCCGGAGCCGAACTTGTCAAATGGCGCTCTCGACCCATTTCCAAAACTTTTCCCGGAGATTGACGATAGCTTCGACCTTTCGATTATGCTCTGTCTAACCATAAGCTCACTTGAATGTTATATCCTGTATCATCATGGGATTCCGTCGCACAATTTAATGTCAGACTCATCTAGGAAAGCTGAACGGACTGTGAAATGTGTCAAACTTATCCTAAACAATCTGTACAATATTACTTGGGTATTTTCCACGCAACGAGAATTCTAATTGTTTCGTTTAATACATGTTCTACAGGCGTTGTATAAAATAATAATTCTTGTTTTCCACTATCGATCACCACTAACAACAATTTTTGAGTCAGGTGAAATGAAATACCTGACCCTACGGCTGTAAAAATCAACTGAACCAAGTTAATAATTCACAGTTCGCTGGTCACGTGAGTCAGAAAATCACGCAATTACGTTAGTAATTGTTTTATTCTAATTGCAGAGCATCGATAGACAATCTGTACATAGCTAAACAATCTGTACAATATTACTTGGGGTTTTCCACGCGACAAGAATTCAAATTTTTCCGTTTAATACCGTTCTACAGGCGTTTCGTAAAATAATACGTCTCGTTTTCCACTATCGATCACCACTAACAACAACTTTGTAGTCACGTGAAATGAAATACCTGACCCTACGGCTGTAAAAATCAACTGAACCAAGTTAAAAATTCACAGTTCGCTGGTCATGTGAGTCAGAAAATCACGAAATTACGTTAGTAACTGTTTTGTTCTAATTGCAGAGCATCGCGAGTATTCCCTTACCTACTTCATGTTGCGTTCAGCCTGTGATTGAAAGAATGGATACAAAAGACTGCTTTGGCGAGTTTTTCTCGTTAGCTTTACAAAGTTTCGAGAGGACCATCAGAAAAGCGGCTTCTGCTGGCTTATCCGGGCAACTTTTGGTTTTCTCTGTTTTCCTCGCTGCGGATTCGATGAGGTAACTGGAAACGGGACGTTGTCAATGATAGCCTTTTCGTGTGTCTCAAGAGTTTCGTCACACAGTACAAGAGCAGCCCAGTTGCAAAGTTAATTCGAGCCTCTGGCGGCCCATGCGGAAAGTACGCGACTTTTCAGGGGCTTGCTCTCTTGATATACCCTTCAGTTTACTTAACGAACCAGCAGCCGATTAAAAATACATCCTACACTCTCTGGGTTACTCGACCCGCGGATCTGTACTTTACCTCATCTCCACTCTAATGCTCGTCAAACGTGACGCAACAACTTTTTTGTCAACACTCCATCCGACGAAGATGCATCCGTGGAGTCGATATCTTTAGTGAAATTTTGGAGCTCATCAGCACTAAGAGCTTCCAAAGTTTTTATCGGAGACCTTAATACCGGTTTAACGTATCAAAAACCCACTCCTTTTAAGTAACCACTGTAAGTAACAAGTTTCTGGTTTAACGTTTGCTGTTCCGGTCACTCGTGAAGATCGGGCTGTAAAACAAGAATCTTTTACCACGCTTACTTGAAATGCACAGCATATTCACCGGTGCTCCTTCAATCCTGAAACGACTGAATCTCAAACTCAATTTCATCGATGCCGGAACTAAAAAAATTTATGGAAATAAAAGTAAAAGTAGAAAAATAATGAAGAAGCGAAATGCAAGGTTGTGGTTTGCATTTTATTTGTAGATAAATATCCAATTTCCGTTGGTAATAAACAATAAGGAACATTTTGAATTTCTTGTAACATTAAATACCAATATTGAAGACAACACGATATAAAACTTTCCAATATGAAATCAGTGACTAAAAAAAAAAAAAATAAACTAAACTTAATTACAAGTCCAAACCCACTATAGAAAATAGCTTACATTTATAGAATCGTTCTGTTTGAAATAACAAAGTTATGTCCATCGTTATTTTCATATAGATATATTGTATCGCATGTCTATTGACCCAGGCATTTTCGCTTTTGTTGTTGTAAGTATCCTCCAACATATACTTGCGCTTGATTACTGTAGCATGGATGTACACGCTGTGATTGGCGATTCGAGAAACCCTGGATATTTTCTCGGTTTACGAAGAGCATCGTTGCGACCGTGAGTATTGATATTGCAGTATCATGAACGCAGTCGGTACGTGTATCCGTAAAACGTAGTTGCTGCTGCATCTACAGCGAAGCAATAAACAATTCGATGGCACTCAATGTTTCGTGAAAGGGTCAACAATGCGCTGCCTATGGTTCAACGAATACTTTCTGACTCGATTTGTTTCGGTCCGGCTAGTCACGACTCGCGGCAAAACACTCTTCCGTTACGTCCCCGCTCACAATGCAGTTTATCGTGCGGTACTACATGGAGAGAGCGACCAGACGTTATCGTCCCAGGGCAATTCTGCTGTAACACGCACGCATTTTGAAAAAAAAAAAAAAAAAAAAAAGATGTTAGCGCGTTGCGGGAATAAAAAGAAAAGTGAAGCAGTCGTAAAAAATAAAATGAAAAATAAAAAATAAAAAAATATGTCGCGCTCACGCAGCTCACAAAGGGTACATATGTAGCAGAGATAGTGGAACAGGTTCGAACTTTTTCCCCCGGGATTTTATTTCCGTCGAGTGCTATGAACGTCCACCGCGGCGACAAGCTTTTTCCGCTTTGTCCGTACTTCCGCCGGGAGCAGTGGATTTTTTTTTTTTTTTTTCTCTTCAAATGAGGTTTATTACCGTTATTGATCACCGGAATAGAAAAATAGAAGGTAAAATAAATAAAACAATCAAACTGATCACGTTTATCTGCAGTTCCGACCGAGTTTCGATGTCTGACACTATAATAACATTTTATTTTATTTCTCCAAGCTAAAAAAGCCTTGCGGTTAAAGCCGAGCGTTGAACCAAAGGGGTAATCCTCAAGTGAGGTATGTGAGCGATGAAGCCGTGAAAGAGTGCGGAAAATGCAAGCTACGACGCCCTCTATTTTCTCGAAAAATTTCTCAGTACGTCTGTACGTCGCGGGTCCTTGCGTCCTCCTAACGATTTATTACTGTCAGCTTATCTACAGGCTCTGTAGTTATAAGTGGAGACAGTGGTATAAATCCGAAAGAAAATCCTCGACAAAAAAAAACGAAAAGAAAAAAAACGGGTTGAAAGGTGTGCGCAGTGGGTTTTGGTATGTGGGCGACGATAGCACTGTAGAGGTGAATTTATGGTCACTGCTGGAATCCGGGCAAAGTAGGAGAATACTAGACAGTGTACGATACGTGCATCGTCGCTTTTACGCCGCAGAAACACCGAGATACGTGTGCTACGTGAGCAGTCCGACTAAGTTACACTACTATATAAATAACAACATTTTTTGACTTTTCGGGCCTCGAAATAATAGACAAAAAACATAGACCGCATGTGGTAGAAGAGATAAGACTTTTTCCCGTATAGATGCGGCGCAGTTGCATCCCTTGGTCAGTATGTATATTAATAACGATGAAAACCGTGCGTATAAATCAAGGAGCTACGTTTTCGGACACGAAGAATTCCTTACGATAACCCCGAGCGCTCCCAGGGTCATCTACTCACACTTGTGTACTGCAGGAAGTGGCGGCAAGCTGGGAGTTTCAACTATCCAACTAAACATCGAGCGTTGGAGGGGTTTGTATGCGCTACTGTAACGGCACCTGCCCACGGATTTTCAGTGTTGCAAAATCCTCGGATACGCTTCAACCTTCCCTTCCAGGGCTCGAAGGACTTTGTAAAGCCGTTACGCCCACGGAGTTTCCGGTGGAGTACCTCCGCTGCATGCCAACGTGGTACCGGGCTAGTAGTCGGTTACCTGAAGCGAGTAAATCAAAAGCCTCTGCTGGTGCTGTTGCTCCTAAGGTAGTGGTGGCGAGCTTGCACTCCAGAACACGCAGTGTACTGCTAGCACCGCTAAACGTAGTTCGATAAGCTCGTTGGAAACCGTGGAGACAGCTACGAAGATGTGGAATCGTCGAAATTTCGGATAGCTAACTGTTTGAAGGATAGGACCTCGACAATACCAATTATGCACTTTGCATCTTCTTCACATTAGAAACAAATAATCCCGCGCAATAAAGAAAGTATTACAACAGTATTAAAATAAGGATGCAAAGCAGAACCTTGCATATTGCTTCCTCATTTTTTGGCTCTTACTGTGACGGCCCTACATTGCATATAAGAAGACGATTCGAATGAGAGAAACATATCGGTGACTTTAGCGCAGTGGTTAGCGCTCTTGTCCAGTACCTAAATAATCCGGGTTCGATTCCCGGTGATCGCCATATATTTTCTTTCTTCGATATTTCGTCAGTGCACCCGCAATGCCAATATCTACACTTCCCCAAATTCTCGGCTTGGTCATTACATGGTGTCAGAAGTTACGGGCCAAAAAACGTCCTCAATTCGCAATGTACCGATGGAGCACACACACAGACTTTTGCAAACACAGGCCTAGCATAAAAGGGCTACACCGCGGTATTCAACACGCCTGAGGGAAGAGGGTAGACGTTGGATACAGGCGTCGCGTTGCATCTATGAAAACCCCACTGCAATCGCGTAAAGGGAAACCTAACTCTGCACTGTCAACGGGGACGTCGAGTTTAGTAGGGGAGAGGGGTTACATTACATATAAGAAGACGATTCGAATGAGAGAAAAATATAGGTGACATTAGCGCAGTGGTAGCGCTCTTATCCAGTACCTGAATAATCCGGGTTTGATTCCTGGTGGTCGCTATATACTTTCTCTCTTCGATACTGCGTCAGTGCATCCGCAACGCCAAAATTAGTGAGGCGACAAGCGAGACGAGACGAGGAAATGTCAAGAACGAGACTTGCTTCTCGAATTTGTTTTTCGAGCTGTCATTCGAGTTCAAGATTATGAACATAGGCAAGATTTCATCTCGTTCTCGAATTCGACAGCCAAGATCTCGTCTTGTCTTGATCTCGTCTCGCATTAGCTGTCAATTCCGATTGATTTTTCAACTGCGACAAAGAAACGAACATTACATGAGGTCCAACCCGCTGCCGACTCTCGAGTCCTGATTGCTCCAGGAATTTCGTTGATAAAGCTCCGCTGATTGAAAGTGAATAATATGCGCACATATTATTTATGGGGGATTCCACGGTACTTTCACCACCCAAAAAAAAAATCACCATTTTTTTAAGTCGGAAAATCGGGTTCAGTTGTGTCTATAGATTGACGCAAATAAAAAAAAAAATTTAATTTGGCCGTGCAGTGGAATCACCCTTATATATAATTAAAGAAAAGTCGAATAAGCAACTGCGATTTTTAAAGACAGCAAAAAAACTTCGCAACGAAGTCTTTACGATAACGGTCGACCAGAGTGTGAAAACGGCCAGCTGCAATATTTGCTCAAAAATCATCAAAATGACTAACGGTAACACGACTGGCGTTAAAAGACACCTAGAAAAGGCATCATCAGGGGATTGGTTTTCACATTAATAACTAATTTTTCAAGAATATGAACCTCAGTACACGTAGAAATAACAGAAATTAAAAATTTAGCAGCCGTTCGAAAGCTCCTAAAGTGGGTTCCCCGCTTTGAAAAAGCATTTCCGTTGATCACGGATTTTTTGCATTATCAAGATTCTCGCTCGACCTCGCCCGTCATTTCAAGACAATTCGAGACAAGATGTTCACATTGAACGATCGATACAAGATACGCAAACAAATCACAATCGCAATCAGAAATGAGCGAGATTGACAGAATTCTCGTCCCTTGCGCCTCACTAGCCAAGATCTACACTTCCCTCAATTCTCCGCTTGGTCATTACATTACGAAGCGCCCTCTATGAAGAAGTATGTTGATCGATTATGTCTTCATCATAGAGGAAGCTTTGTAAAATAAAAAAATATTGAGTAAACAATATAGAATGTAGTCAAATTATACAACGAATGTTCAGGTGAGTCGCCAGAATTTCTCATGAACTCTCCAAAAGTTGTTGCTCATTTACCGATGACTGTTCAATTACTGTTGTATTCACCTCATTAGTTTTTAAGGTCTGAGTCAATATATCCTCCATTATTTATGTGTAGATCGATACCTCCATAACTTTTGGTGTCCAGGTCCATCGCTCAATAGTTTTGAGTGTCCAAGTCGACCTGGACCCTGAAAACTAATAATTTGGCTCAATACCTTGTAATATTAATTCAGACTGATGGATTATACTTGCGATACCTTACTTTCCATACTTTTTTTAATACTGTTTTAATACGTTTGTTTTTCACGTGGGATGTTATATCGGAATATAAATACATGTGTTATTCAGTGTCCAATACAAGAAATATCCACTCATTCCATCCGACTGTCTGCCTGTCTGTATCTATCGATCCGTCTGTCGTATGACTTTTCGTATTTGGTGAATAAAAATACTTTTTATGTAAATCGAATGGCAGAGAACACAGTAGACAATAAAATGACCGAAATGAGTCCATCTTTACTCTGCAAATATAATTTTAGTACAGATATCTAAACGAATATAAAAACTCAATAATTACCGAACAATAAATATCCTCATCCTCCAATAAATATAACCCATAAATATTAGTTTGTCATTCAAATATTCTTCTCTGGCGAATTAGAATAGACCTTCAATTGAAAAAAAAAGTTGGTGAGCAAAACAACACGTTCCAATTCATTGGTCAATCTATCATCCGACAAACTAATGACTTGTATCAACGAGATCCATTCTGTTCTGTTATCAGGACGTTTTTCGTCGAACAATATAAACACAATCGACATTTTCGTAAATGGGCGAGCTATCACAGTCAGAACTATTATTTTCGTATCACTCCGATACAATTGGTGAAAGCAATGTACCCATGGTATTTGTTCATAGCGATTTTAGAACGGAATTTACAGAGGGGTGAAAAGCAATGCCCGGAAAACCGGGGATCGCGACCCGCGCGGGATTCGCTCGTGAATGAATATGTTGCATGCGCCGCGCCCGTTCAGACTCACTGGCCCGTCAGCGAACGATAAGTCGGACGGAAAATTACCGTAGGAACTCAGGGAAAATATGTGAAAGAGCTTTCCGGGAGTGTTCGCAGTCTCCGCATAAAGATACGATATGTATAGCGCAATATATGCATTGCATATATAGATACACTGCATATATAAAAGTATATCTGTGTAAGAGCCTGGCGGTAGCCAGTGAAATCAGCGATGCATGCCCCATCACGCCCGAGATATATCTCGGGGTAGACGTCCCACGGGTTTTCACCACGAACCCTGAGACTCGCATCCCTACGACTCAAGCGTCGCACACTTCTTCACCCAAAGCTGTAGGGAGTCCGTTAGCTCGCGACGGCTTCACTCTCTTCAAGCTCAGAATGTAAAAGTCGTTTTTTTCTTGTCCTCTTCTTCACTAAATGCCAGGGTTTACGCGACGAAAGAGACGCGGCTGAGAATCCCACCGAGAAAAAAAAACGTTAAAAGCATTTAATTCAGTGTCGAGGCTTTCCTGAAAACACCATAAAAGTCATAGCGTATTTTTCCAGCGGTAAATTGACAGGATAAGCTCCTCGTTGCGGTTAATTACCTGGTAATTTCTGAAAACTTCATACATTCATTAAGTCAACGTCGTTGTATCTTCACCGAAAGAAATAGATATTAAGATTTTAGCAATCTAATATGCTAAATATTTTCATACTACCCCTTCATATCCGGATAGTAACACGTAGCATCCATAATTCAATATTTACAATTGGACATTGTACCTGAAATAATTCAGTGATTATAAGAATGAGATACTAACCCTTATTATCTAGATAGTAACGATTGAAATTCGAGGATGCTGCGAATAATAGAAACAGATTGCACAACATTCTTAATTTCTTATTAGTAGGTATTGCTAACCAAATACTATATATTGCAATCCGTGTATAGTAAACGTCACAATCTTCGTAGTAATTTCTTTGTATACGACATGTAGCATTTATGGATACTGAAGATTATCATCTGGATTGTAAGGATTAACATCTATAGTGATACGATTCGCAATACGTATTTTATTTCTACCAATTCTTACAATCTAGATTGCGCGTCAAGACAAAGGAAAACTATATTATGCTATCCCTATATACAGATAGCATATAATGACAGCGTCATACATTTTACTTTCACGAGTGTATAATTTCTGCTTAAAATAGACATATTCGATAGTACAATTTGAGATTGTAGTGAATTTTAGTATCCAGGATTCAATCGAATCACGCCCTTTGAGTATTATACGTAGACTGTGAAGAATGTAATATAATATTGTAGTTTTTTCAAATATCTATAGATATTATCTGTTCGTATAAAAGATTTAGTATAAACAGATAGCAAGAGTTACAATATGGAGAGTGATCCCGATACTAAACATCCAACATACTACCGGATAGCATATTCCTACTACCCAGTAATTTCTATTTCTTTCTGTGTTTGATCCTTCCGTCGACTTCGGTAAAAAAATGTTTGTCGCTAGACAATATTGCCATGCAAATATCTTGAGAATAACGGAAGGCACTCTTTGTTATACGTATGACGAAGTAAAACTAATAAGCTTTCGATCTTGTGTTGCAGATTGGATCCCTGAAGAATTACTACTTGTTCAGCCACAAGCGAGTGCACAAAAGATCTTTGGAAGCGAGCGAACATCATCACAAGGCACTTAGCGATGAAACCCAGGTAAGCTTCCGTCACAAACGTCATCTGATGATGTTACGAATCGATTCGTCCACTAAATGACCCATTGGTACTGAATGGAATAGACATACCGATCGAAATATTGATTCCCAACGATAGACTCCAATTTGCGGTAATGAATCGGGTCATTTGATAATGGGCACTCCGTTCAGATGATCTGTTGACCGAGTGGGTGATTCTGATACGCTACCAGAATCCCAGCGGATACGATAGTTCATCCTAGCGCACAGCTTAAAACTTGTTAGTCACCGAACGCTAAACCTCAACAAGGGTCGCAGGAAATACGCACTGATCCATCGGTTGGGCACTCACACGGGCTTAATTATGTATCGATTTGCGATCGATCATTCAATTCTCCACGGGCTTAATGTCGCTGAGGTTCAACCGAGATTCGGAACCCTAACTCGTCGTTCATTCCGTGGTTAAAAGGATCGGATGACCGATGCTTTGGTTAGGAACAGGGTTAGGTTCTTGAGAACGACATTAGAACTATACTCTCCATCAAAGACTGTGACAATTTCGGTCAGAGAAAACGTAGTGGTTCTGGCAACTATAAATGATGATTATTGATTGGTCGAAGCAGCTATTTTTATACTCACGTTAAGTTTTTTCCAAATAGTTAACAGCGATGTTAGTAAATCTATAACTTGTACTGCATCTATAAAGTCATTATTTCAATCAGTAGCCTCCATAACACTTGTTAGTAACAAAAATAGCGTCGCGGTCACGTTTCGTTTATTCCGCGCTTAAATAGATTGGTCAAAAGACTAGGTCCTTAAGGACGAAGGCAAAACTAGACGCTCCATCAATTTCGACAACTTCGCTTAGAGGGATTTTCGTGGATTCGGAAACTATAAGTGATGATTATTGATTGGTCGATACTATTTTGATACTCAGATTGAGTTTGTTCAACTAGGCAAGAAGTTATAAGTTGGTTCAGTAGTCATGAAACTTATTAATAACCGCGGTGACCTAGTAACTTCTATCCATCATTTTATGATTGAAAGTTTATTCGGCAGCTGATATGTTAATTCGAATACATATGTCCATTGAAATTACGAATTGTTCTGTTGATTTTCCGTACTTCTATGGGATGTGGTAAATTGTATTGTAATTGTGCAGCATTTAATTAACATCGGTAAATCAAGGATATGGTTAATAACGGGTTCTCTTGACGTCGGAAACATTCCTATCACTGGAACATTCCCAACAAACTCCTTCTTACCGCAATACAGGTAACATACTTGCGTACTTCAATATGAAGTTCAATGTAAACTTTAATTTTCTACATAGTGAGCATACTAAATCAACATGCAGAATGGTTACCCTCGACGTCTGCGGTTCACTGCGTAAAATAAACTTCCCTTGCAAACATATTGTCGAAATCGTGACATAAGCATGCCAATAACTAATATTCGCCCGTTTTCCAAATAGCCAATCACTATGCAGCGGTTTGCATCCTATGAAAGTTTACTGAGAGAGTGCCGAGTGGTGATTGTCGAGGGAATATTCCTGGGAGATTCTTTTTTGCTGCAATGCAGACAACATAACTAGGAACTCCAGTAAACTCAACATTTAGAGTAGTTTTCTCTTCAACATTTATGGGGCCATGCTAAAAGTGAACTTTGCATGGAGACATATTGATGATTATTTTTCGGGCCTGGATTTCAACTAATCATCGAGCGGTATTCTCGGTAATCAAGTTTATTTGTTAAAAATTCCATCAGAAATTGCACCCGGACATTTCACAGTAGCTGTTCAATTATTTTTAACCAATGCAAGATTGTTATAGATGTTCTGTTTCCTCGAATACTGCTCTGTGCTTAGTCGAAATTCAGGCTCGAAAAATAATCCGACAAATACCCTTTGATAATAACTAATCGTAATATTTTCCTCTAGTTTCCCTGCTTAGCAATGATCGAGATAAGTTTCGTATAAAACTCCCTCGCGCTACGTGCTCGGGATTTTAATATGCACTGCTTCTCACTCTCATTGCTCAGCAATAAAACTATCGAGAAATATTCCGATAATTTTGAAGGGATATTACTACTGAAAATGCCACGGAGAAATTTTTTGTACTGGGTCAATTAATATACGGCCAACTCATTCGCTTTTCTGCTGAATTATCACATTTTTCTGCTGGGTCACCATACAGGTTTCCTGGATTTACAAATAATTTGCTAGGCTGGCAAAAAAAAGGATTTGCCATCGGTGACCTATTATTTCTCTCCTTGGGAGTGAATGTCGAGTGTAGCGAGAATAAGATTTCATTGACTTCAAAGAAACGGGTGGATTGATTTTCTTTTTATTGATTTGAATGAAATGTTGCACCTACATTTTAAAGAAAGCATTTCAATGCCTGTAACGAAGCATTTCCTTAATGGAAAACCTACAAAAATTGACAACCGGGTATCAATGCTTATTCAAATAAGAGATATAAAATTATTTCTATAACCTTTTTACATCTAGAACGACATAAAAAATATTTCTCCTCGGTAAGTTCTGCCCTGCTCCCATTCCTTTATCGACAAATTATTCCGTAGATTACGGTTTGCTTCTAACGTCTCGAAGACGATCCCTTTGAAATTAATGAAGAACGGTTCATTGGTTGAAAGACATTCTTAATTGAACATCACTACTTTTTGTTGTGTTTGATTCGACTCTTCAAAGAACAGATACTATTGAGAGTCGAGTATATCATTTAATGGACAAAGGTTTTCGTGAATCGAGGAAACTTTTTCTGTCGGTTTTCTGACAGTCAAAGAAACGTTCATCAGTGATACCTTTTTGCTGTCATATAGGAGAAATCCCAATCTACTTTAATAAACGTAATATGTAGAGTAATTAGCCGTCAAACTTTGGAGGTCATTGCGTAAAATAAACTTTCCATTAAGACATATTGCAAAAAATCAGAAAGAGCCGAGTGGCGACTGTCGAGAAAATGTGCCCAGTCAATTCCTTTTTTTTCTGCGGTACAAACAACATACCCACGTACTTGAATCAACCTAACATTCCCAGTGGTTAGCCCTGAACATTTGTGGGTCATTAAGTGAAATGAACTTTTCATTAAGGCATATGGCGGAGAAGGAGACAGAACTATAATAATAACTAAAATACCCGAGTTTCTAGTATAGTCAATCACTGTGTACCGGGTTTCATCCTCTAAAAGTTTCCTCAGAGAGTGCTGAGTGGTGATTGTCGAGGGAACACGCTGTTTGATCAAACTGGGCCGTTCGTTCAACGTCAACCGGTCAATCAGTCGTGCGCTGCCTAGTCGGACAAGTAAAGTAATAGCAGTTTATGCTAGTAGTAGTAGATGCTTGATCATGACACATAGAAAAGCCTAGTATGCTCAAGCGAATCTCGTATGGCGTACACTCGTTTGCCATTTGAAAGCTATCCTTCTAAAGCTCGTCGCCGACACCGCGAATCGATTGGTCAAACTGTAGTCCAACACGAAGAGTCTCATAGTGTGAGTAACGCCAATGAAATAGTGCAGCTGGCTGACGGAGTGTCGATTCGATTGCGGCGCTCGACGTCGCGGCGGAAATCGTCTCGTCATTCGATTATCTTCGCAGTCCTCGACGTTGTCCTATCTGTCTAGTTGATCCACAATAGCATCTGGCTACAAATTTATACGGTGAACGAATTGAGATGTTCGAATGCGGTCAATCAGGTCAACCCCTGGTACGACCGTAATACTGTTAGTAAAGTTTACTAACGAGATAGCGTCTGTATCATTCAATGGTCGGGTTAGTAGAGTCATGGGAAAATTTAGTTTCAGTGCAGACGTCAATCATAGTTTAGAATTCTTCTGTACCGTTTCGAGTAATTGGATTATTCGCGTGAGAAAAGTATACTATGTAGCATGAATTTCTGATTTAAGAATGCCACCTACTCATTCAAGGGTGAAGACTTAAAAATAGCTGCATGGTCATTAAGATGGGTTTCAAGAATTCGAGATTTGAAAAAATGTTATTTTTATTCATTTTGTTCAAAATTGCGGATGTACAGCTCGGATTTCTCGCAAGGTCACATCTTAATTTGCAAAATTGCTGGCATTTCAGCATCGGCTGTAATGGTGCGAAACAGATAATCCGAAATTTTTTCAAACGGTTACATCCGTACACTATCAGTAAACTGGAAGAATCTGATTATGAGAATAAAACGTAGATGAGTCAACATGGATATATCCAAATCACAACTACAATTGATGTAGTTGTGATTTGGATATATCTATGAATACAATATTGATGACTTTAAACTTTCATCATTTGTTTTTATAAATGTCGCAAAAGATACTGGCTTCGTAAGAAAGATGTTCAATAATTATTAAGAAAAACTGTTTCGTATCTCATAAGTTTAATGCTCCGGAAAATGAATAAACTCCCTTAATTAATAAAATCCCTGTTGGTGAAATCTAATAAAAAATAAATTTCCTTTGCAGTTATTCGAAAGCTTTATTATATTTTACCAGTTAAAGATCATCCCTGCAAAATATCGAATATAAAAAAAAGTTCCAAGATGCTTAATAACTAAAAAAAAATGATGGAATCTCATAATTCTACTATATCTATTATTCACTCAGAATCAGCCGATCATACCTAACCGAATGTCGACTACATCACTATAACAAACCTCAATTCGAACTCCGCTTTCAAAACGACCATCAATCCACGTTTTCACTTAAGGTTCTGCTGTCCAATGGATCAGTTCTCTTGTTATTACTGGCGCAAATAAGTCATCAAGCTCGGAGAGACAGCTACGTCAGCATTTATAAGTGCGAATCGACAATCAGTTTCTTTTCTCTTCGGTCAACGAGACTCTTCGGCTCTTCAGGGACTCGTGGCAGCGAAAAACCGCAATTCAGTTCAACACGGGGGCTATAGTATTATAGCTCACACGATTCCATTGGGAAGTCGACGAGTTCAACGACGATGACCCAATAAAACATACGCTACCAATGGTTCTAAAAGGTGAACTCCACTGTGCAGTCGAATTACGGGGACGTAGTGACGTCTCCACATACCCTTCGCTCGCTTGGGAACTCGGAGCTTCACTCTCACTCGTAGAAAAGCCGTTTGCTCGGTAAACACCTTAATTGGCCAGTTCGGGAATCCCCGTGCCCACTTTAACGCCGTCCACACCATTAAAAGTACGTGCTGCGACTGGCTGCTTGGTCTTTACCGTGAGGACGTTGGCCTTGCGCTCAGACCGCTACTTTTTCTTGTTTCTTTTTGTATTTTTCGTTGCTCCATCGACTTTTCGTCGCAAACGTTTTTTTTTTTCACTTATTTCTCATCTCCTTAGCTACCTACAATCGCTTTTCCTTTAGAAATGGCCCGTTTATGACCATCTCTGCCATCGTCTCACTAAGAGGTTGTTGCACTTGAAGAAAATTCTGATATCAGTGCACCGAGAGAAAAAGTTTCCTTGATTCAAAGAAATAGGTGGATTGAATTTTTTTCTTTGATTTCAAAAAAATACTTACTTGATTTCAATGAAATATTCTCTTTGAGTTCCAAAGAGAATGTTTTATTGCCATTGCCACAAGAAACAGCGTTTCTTGTTTCAAGGAAAAATTTCCTTAATTCAATGTCACTACATTTCTTCGAATTTCTCATCATACAAAGAAACGATAATATTAGATCAAGTATATTTTTTCCTTGATTTTAAAGAAACGTTTCTGAGGTTGGGATTTAGAAAAGATTTCTTTGAATCAAGGAAACTTTTTCTCTCGGTGTGTCTTTTATATGATAGCTTTCTATTTTTAAATAGGTGCAGCAACTATCACAATATAGGTGAAACTCTTTTAATGTTACCGTGTCTAAGTAACAAAGAGTAGATGTGTGGACTTAAAATCGATAGCTGGCCGTTTATTGGTTATCAAGGTTTCCACTTTTTTTCAACGACGGGCCTCAAAGTTTTTTTACATATGCCGACAGATTGATTAAAATAATGATTAGATTTATCGAAAAATTGCGGAATAAAATAGTAATAACATTATGTCATTCGCCAGCCTAACAATTTTTTGTGCTAGGCTACGTAATGCTATCAGCACTTTAAGAAAAAATTCTTAGCCCAGCGAGTTTTCGCCGTGTGAGTAGGAAAAAGCATATATTTAAGGGCGGGACTACTGTGACAGTTAGCTATTGGAAATAATTGTATAAAAAATCGGAAAAAATTCACCTAGTTACTGGTTCTTACTCTTTACAACATATTTTGAAACAAAAACAGACCATTGAGTTTTGAGAACGGGCGATTTTTTAGAAGAGCCCAAATAATTATATAAAAAAGCTGCCACACTTGATTGTTGAGAAAAATTTATTTTTATTTTCAAGTGCCGCTATTTTTTTCCATAATCTGCAGTTAAATAAATACAAATTAGGTCGTGTCATGTAACAGTTTTGATCAATATTTCTCAGAGATATGATTTTTTGAAAATGTGAATAGCATTTTTTGAAAATTTCAACGTACGCGGCGTCTAATAAAATTAGCGAAAATGGAGCGAGAACACGATTGACAACGAAACGAGAGGTCATACGGAGCGGGGAATTCTGTTTATATTGTAAGTTTTATTACTATTTCAATATTTGGAATATTTGAAAAATCATATCTCTGGAAACATCATTCAAAACTATTAATATTATAGGACCTAATTGTATCAATTTAACTGCACTTTCCAAATAAAAAAAAGTGGCTCTTAAAAATAATAATAAATATATCACTCCTGATTCGAAACAATCTTCTCCTACAATTTTTAATATTCTGACCCACCAATTTTTTTACGTACTTTGCATACTTTTCTCAATAATCAAGCGTGGCAGATGTTTTATATATATTTTTTCTGCTGTTCTAAAAAACCGGCAGTGCTTAAAAATCGATCTTCTTATTTTGTTTCAAAATATGTTGTAAAGAGGAGGAACAGCATCTAGATAAATACTTTCCGATTTTTTATACGATTATTTCCAATAGCTAATTCTCGCCGCAGCCCCCCCCCCCCCCCCCCGCCCCTTATGCTGCCAAAATGAAATCCCTCCGAAAAATCGTGGGTTTAATTGATATTGAAAAACCTTCACTACCTAATCATCACCAAATTCGTTCAAAATTAAAAATAAAATCGAGCCTCCAGGTTGTTAACTCCGTGCATTTTGTCGACCGTACCGAAGTATCCCATCCAGGTAAAAGGTTGAGCGACCGTTGGTTAATTTCGTAATAACGGTTCAGATTGCCACCAGTAATTGTCAGTTTCGAGATTATTCTCTGTTCCCCTTCATTTAACTTTTACGGAGTTAGAGAAGGTCGAGCTAACGGGCAGAGATAAAAACTGCCCCTGTTCTCTGCTGTGCATATTCGTTGTTACCAGAGACTTTCGCCCGATATAGTTGCATAGAGATTTCAGTCATAGAGACACAGCCCGTAGGCCAGTACACACATTAATGAAGGTGGTTAACATTTTTTTTTTTTAGAGATCTCCGGAGCCCGGAGCTTATTCAACCTATTATACGGTGCACAGTAGTACGGATTACATGAACCGCGCGAATCCGTGGCTATTATTATTTAGTTCTTCGTGCACCGCAATGGTACACACTCTATATAGAACATGCACTGAGGACTCGAAATTTCCCATGTAAAACGCGCTATTATGCACCGGTGTATGTACATCATTCGCGTAGTCGTACTCGCACAGAGATATGAAGGAGTACATATATATATAGACGTATAGTTTGTATGTACGTAATTAGGCAGAGAGTTTGTTGTACTGCAAAGTTAGATGAGGAAAACGCGTGTACTACATGTTGTCCGGTCTCTGCGTTAAAAATGAGCTTTCAGAGCTCATCGTTAACACGTTCGAAAAAGTCGTGGTAGTTTCCGGCAAATTCAGGTAATAATATCGTCGAAGTAGGAAAGGGTGAACTTCATTGTGTCATCGGGTTCAACGTGACGTGGGATATTTCCGTGTACTACAATATTATATGAAAGTCTGCAAAGCTGAACCTCGCAAATTGCTCGATCATCATTTTTGCTTTGTACAAAGCCAGCTCTATCAGAAAGTACGGTGATTGATTTTGGCTTTTTATAGAGGAAACTTTGTGAAAGGCGAAAAATAATGGGAAAGCAATTTAGAAGGGTCTAGTGTGGAGACTTGTTGTAGCTCGAAATGCGTTTTTCTAACACTTCAAAGTGAAATCGTGTCTTTATTACGTTATGTCACGAGTTCTCTTTTATTGTTTCAAAGAAATGCAACCTGAAATGTCTTCTTTTCATGCAAAGAAATAATAGTAGTAGTGATTTATTGACAATTTACACTTTCTTTTTTTGAATATAACATATATATATATATATATATATATCTTAGACTTAATCATAAACATTGTCAAAGGGCCATCGACCAGAGTCCTTCAGCCCTCAAAGGAATATTTAATCGAGATCTTTTTTAAAAATTCATTACTTTGGAATCAATGAAATCTTTTGTCTCGTTACATCAACGCACACTCAGAGAAAGATATCGTAATTTAATAATAAAAATAGTTAGTCCGACGATAATCTAATTATAATGTATAGTTGCCAGGAGGAACAACTATATTTTATGGTTATAGCAAATATAATTATACTAGCAATTATTAAAATGATAATAGTTTCGAAAACTATCCAAATAGTTTTAAATGTGCCGTTTTATTGCATATACGACTTCAACATTTGTTTTCGATAAACTAGCGAGTATTGTTTATTGAACCATATTATCATCATTTCACGTATAAAACATTGCTAGCCTTCCTACGTGCTTATCTTGTAAAATTGTTGAACCAACGATATGCTTTTCTTTCAGTGCAGTGTCCATACAAACTGTGTTTTAAAAAAATTGATATCCATTCAATATTTCGTGCATAGATAAGTTTAGACTAATTGTATTCATAAGGTGTAATATCAATAAGGAATATTATTACTCCTTAGTCGACTACAATTCGTTATTGTAGTCGATATTACTACTTATGACTACAATAAGGAATTGTAGTCATAAGGAGTAATATCGAAAAACATGGTGATTAATGATAGTGACACGAATTTATATTACAATAGTGAAAACGTATTATAAAAATTTTCAAATAAATATAAATCAAGCTTTATAGCTAAATTGGTGCCTTCTCGAACGTGAGGAAAAATATGAGTAAAAAAATACATGAAAAAACACTGTGACGCCAGCCACTAAATCACGGTAGCCCGTGAATGTCAGAATCGAAACAGTCACCATTTAAAAGCTGCCAGGTTCATTACGAATCCTCTAACTACAGATTCCCAATATGCGAGTCCACTGCACGAAAGATAATTTATTGCTCAGACTTTTACACTATATTTAGGCTCATGAATCCCTGATGAAAATGTCAGTGATAAATATTAAGTTTACGGTGTGTAATCGCGATTATGATCTTTTTTCAGGTTCATTGGTTCCAACAACAGCACGAACGCAAGCGAAAGAAGAGGGACTTCGATGTGCCTTCATTCCCCTTCGGCGATTATTCTCCTCTCTACGAAGACTTTGCTGCGAACCATCAGAGGCAGGCGCCCTTTCATCGGCAGAGGAATCGTGGGATACCCCAGCAAAGTCTCTTCACTGATCCGCTCTTCAAAGAGCAATGGTATCTGGTAAGCTAATAATGCAGAACTTATGGTATTTATAACTTTTACTATTATTAATGTAGATCCCCAATGAATATCAGATGTTCATTCATGTTTACTAATGCGAAAAGTTTTATGATGCTATTATGATCAACTATAAACGTCAAAAACTTCCATGCAAAGAGAATGTTTAGACTGAGAAAATAGATTGTTTAGTTTCTTAAGTATTCATACATCTATTTTTCCTTCTGTTTATTTGACCGATAAATTAAATAAAACAGTGAGAAGCTATAATAAACGGTATAGCCTTTTTAAACAGTCTGATATTTTATTCAAATCGCTGTACAAAAAAAATTAGTTCCATGAACTGATCGATTTTCATTTTCACGTTGATAGACCAATAGACAAAAATTTATCTGTATCATATGTTAAGCTAATAATGCAGAACTTTTGGTATGTATAACTTTCACTGTAGATATTGAATAAATATCAAAGGTTTATTTGTGTTTACCAAAGTAAAATTTCCATGTTGTTATCACGATCAACTGTAAAGGACAAGAAATTTCATGTAATAAATACGTGCAGACTGAAAAAATAGATTGATTGTATTGAAACATCTCATTTTGTGTTCATTTGTTTGGCCGACAGATAAAATAAAATCGTTAGTAATAGTCTTTTTAAATAGCTTATTATGACTTTTAAATCGCTGTATAAAAAAAATTGACTTTTTTCAACCGATCCATTTTCGTTTTTACGTCGATAGAACAATAAATAAGAATACAGTATCTGGAAAGCTAATAATAAATAACTGTTGGTATTCATAACTTTTGCTATTATTAATATAGATCCTGAATAAATATCAAAGGTCCATTTGTGTTTACGAACGCAAAAAGTTCCATGATTCGATTACGATCAACGATAAATAACAAGAGCATCCATGCGAACAGAATTGTTCAAACTGAGAAAATGAATGATTATCCGAGTGACCGATTGTATACAGCCTTTTAAAACATAGCACCCTCTTATTTTTCCTTTTATTCGTTCGACCATAAAATGAAATAAAACCGTCAGTCACAATAGCCTTTTTTGTTGTGGTCGGTCACAGCCACAATGAACTGATTAGTTCGCTCAGCTCATATTCCCTTTCGAATCGCTGGACCACCAAATTGATTGGTTCAGACCGATGAATTCTCGTTTTTACGACGATAAACCAATGAATTGATTGGTTCAACCGGTCAATTTACATCGCCAGACCAATAAACTGATATCAAACGAGCGATAAGTTTAATGGTATATCAAACCATTTCATCCCTTGCCACAATAAAGCTAGATTTTGATGCTTACTCATACACAGTAACTTCCATAATATTACAAATTGATCTTAAAGTACAGATTGTAAATCAATTCGGCCACGGTGGCCCAATTGGTGACGAACCCGGCTAGAATCCGGGATATTCCCGGTTCGAATCCAGGTCTTTTTGGAATTTTTTCATAATTTGTTCGAGATAGAAATTCGTTGATTGTGGCTAACTTGAGCACATTTATTAAGCAGTTAAAGAAAATTAACTAAATTTATCAAGTAGCTACAGTCGATATTTATAAAGATTGAATTTTAAGGCCGCGGCCGCAATTAAATGTAATGCAGGTTCATTTTTATCGGCTATTGGCGACCAATATATCAAAAAGAAATCTTCTTTTTTCCTTAAAACGTTTCGGCTCTCATCAGGGTTCTCTTCAGTTTACATATTATCTTATTCTCTCTAGTCAGACATTTTTTTGCCAATTAAATTCTAATGATTAGGAGGCCGGTTTCTCAGGCCGTGTAGATAGTTAACCTCAAAATCTCTCCACATGGCCCGAGAATCCGGCCACCTAATTTAATTAGCAAATTTAATTGGCAAAAAAATGTCTGACTAGGGAAAATAAGGAAATATATAAACTGAAGAGGACCCTGATGAGGGCCGAAACGTCTTAAGAAAAAAAAAATATTTCTTTTCAATTCATTGGTTGCCAATAGCCGCTAAAAATGAACCGACCTGATATTTATAAAGATTCGCATGAGTAAAATTTGAATGAGACTTCGGTTTCACGCAATTCGAATCTAACGCTAATCACTGTCCAGAGATGTACTCCGCAAAAATCCGTCGTTTGAAATTGACCGAGAATAGTCGCATACGTTGGTAATATTGATACTTGATAATATCCTTGAAATACATGTTGATTGCGGATGTCCAAGAAATAACCACTAATTCAGGCTTCCCTTTATATTTAGAACGGAGGAGCTAAGGACGGTTTCGACATGAATCTCGGACCAGCCTGGCAGAAGGGCTACACAGGTAAAGGCGTGGTGGTCTCCATTCTCGACGACGGTATCCAGACGAATCATCCTGACCTCGCATTGAACTATGACCATGCGGCGAGCACGGACATCAACGACAACGACGACGATCCAATGCCCCGAGACAATGGAGACAACAAGCACGGAACCAGGTGCGCTGGTGAAGTTGCTGCCGTCGCCTTCAACCAGTATTGCGGCGTTGGTGTTGCCTACAACTCAAGCATTGGAGGTACTCATGTTCGGTTCAATCATTTTCAGTATTCGTTTTATGTATATAAAAAAATGAAAATAGTAGTCGATGATTTTTGTATAGTTCCATCACAATCTGTTACAAGGTCCAAATATTAAAGAATATGGAATTTTTCAGTTTTTAATAATTGCAATTCATGAAAACATCGAAGCATGGAACTAAAATTTATTACACATGCTTAACAGTTGAAAAAATGTTCAGCATAATATTAGAACAAATTCGATCGAAATATTTGAATATGACAACTTTAAAAAGTTACGGACAGGACAAACAAAAATGCAGGGTAAACCTTTACTTTATGAATCCGCCGAAGTGGAGCAACGAATGTCCCCATATTAAAGAAAGCTCTGTGAATGACGGACTAAAAGAATGAGAAAGCAATTTGCAATGTTACCATTTTTTCCTTTTACTTTCCAATTTATGGTCGCCCATAATTCTCCTGCTAATCTGATCCTACTCACAAAAAAACCGACCCTCTCTCACCAATTTACTATCCCGGGACCATTTCTCGCATTACTTCAGGTCCGTGAGCTTTTGATCGTCGTCTTCGACGTTCCTTCTTTATAACCCCGCAAACTACTATCCTCCATCCCTTGAAGAGAACCTTTCTTCGCGCTCGTGGCCTCTTCCCATTCTAACCCTTACCTAACATAAACTTACCTAACTGAACCTGTCACAAACAACACTAAAATTGGAAGACTTTCTTTTTCTACACAAAGCGATAAGAGTTTTATTAATATATCAACAATACGGGAAATACGAGACGACGTCCATTTTCCACTCTTACAAATCCATCGCACTCATTTCTACATGCGAACAATGGGAGGAGGGTGGAAAAGTGATACGCCGTCGGGTTCGTCTGTGGCTTGAATGCTTCCCCCTTCGCAGGCACGTTCTCGAGCGTGGATAAACGATGCTCGCGTGAGCGCCCGACAAGTACACCGTTTATGTGCTTTTCCCTCTCATCCTCAAATCGATCTGCCGCGAACAAAAGACTCGTTGAAAGCGCGTGCAGACAACTCGGAAAAGTATGTGTGCTGTATTATAAAAAAAAAACGCGATATTCTGAATGTCCGTGTTAAACGGGCACAGTGTGAATACAATACTGACGCGTAAAACACATTGAGCTTTGCGACAAGCACGTTCTAAAAGATTCAGAATAAACAATGCAACAAAAAATGAAAGAAAGTAGATCAGCGGTGATCGAATGGAATGGAATTGATTCGGTTTCTCATTTCGCAGGCGTTAGAATGCTTGACGGCCCTGTCAACGACGCTGTCGAGGCTCGAGCTCTCGGCCTCAATCCTGATCACATCGATATCTACAGCGCCTCGTGGGGACCAGAGGACGATGGGAAAACTGTCGACGGACCTGGTCCACTCGCTAGAAGAGCTTTCATATATGGCGTTACAAGCGTGAGCTTCTCGAATATTATTTATTGATCTATTCATAGAATTCATTACTTATTAAATTGGCTTTCAAATTCAACTCAGCTTTAAACCTGGGATTGTGTAAACAATTCATTAAAATGTCTCGGTGAAATGACAGAAAAAAGTTGTTGCTTCAGTTTTTAATTAATCCTCGCAAACATTGGGATGTTTACGTATTGCACTAAAGTCACATTTGAAATCTTTGCACTAAAACAAAAAATGTTTTTCGACCACGAATATCCAATCTTTTTGTTAATTTCACAGAAAAATTTTGTGTGAATTTCTAATAGTATATTTCTAGCTCAACAAAGTATTTTTGTACTTTTTTCAGAAAAAAATTTGTCGACTTAAAAAATAATGACAGTAAACAAATTTGTTTTGTTCAAAATATTAACGTTTCCAGTACAAGTATTACCAATTTGTCCAAATTGGTAAATTTTAAATCAGGATGAATTATTCAGAAAAGAAGTTTACTTAAAAAAGCATTTTTTATCAAATTATTAAATCACTGCTAAAAAAAAAGTAACGGAAAACTCTCTAACTCCTGTCTTTGAATGTAAACTTTTCCGTAAATACGCTAGATGATTTCTTACTCCCAACTGCCCGCAGGGCAAAAAAGAATTATGCGTTTGCTTTAATGGCGCGAATATGCCTATTTCTATTAGCACAATGTTCTCTAAATCAGTTTAAAGATGTGTTATTATAAATTCGCTTACACTTATTCTGCTTTTGTTTAACGAAGTCACAATTTTACACCCCATTAATAAATAGACTTGCGACTTCTGAGTTCTTAATTTTTTTTAAATATTGTGTCTTGAAAAGCAACGATGTCAATAATATGTAATAAACACAAAACGTTAGAAGCTAACTTCAACTTGAATTGGACGGATCGATTATCCATCGGCCCTTAATTCGAATAATCTTAGCTTCATTATTAATCACTAGTTTTTAATTAAAAATACACTCGAACCTAACGACACTATTAATTACGTGTGAAATCCCGACCTCATCATCCGAATGCTCTCATTATTGAAAAATATTGAAAATTGACCTGTTTTCTGAGAGCCAAGCTTACGAATCCGGCCCCTTAATGACTATATTCGTATATCATGAATTGATCTAGACATGTCGTTTATTAACGACATGTATATTTACAGGGTCGGAAAGGCAAAGGTTCGATCTTCGTATGGGCGTCGGGAAACGGAGGTCGTCACACAGACTCCTGCAATTGCGACGGTTACACCAACAGTATATTTACCCTTTCGATATCGAGCGCAACTCAGGGTGGCTACAAACCGTGGTATCTCGAGGAGTGCAGCTCGACTCTCGCCTCGACCTATTCCTCGGGTACTCCCGGCAACGACAAGAGCGTTGCGACCGTTGACATGGATGCGAAACTCCGTCCTGATCACATCTGCACCGTAGAGCACACAGGAACTTCGGCATCGGCGCCTCTTGCCGCTGGAATCGCAGCTCTTGCTCTCGAAGCCAATCCTAGCCTCACCTGGCGAGACATGCAGTATCTTGTAGTGTTGACATCACGCTCATCGCCTCTTGAAAAGGAACCCGGTTGGATTCTCAACGGTGTCAAGAGGAAGGTATCCCACAAATTTGGCTATGGCCTAATGGACGCCGGAGCAATGGTGAGCCTCGCGGAGCAATGGACCAATGTGCCGCCTCAGCACATTTGCAAATCTCAGGAAATCAACGAGGAAAGATCGATCGATCCGACATTCGGTTATACGCTGAGTGCTTACATGGACGTCAGTGGTTGTGCCGGAACGCTCAACGAGGTTCGCTTCCTCGAGCACGTTCAGTGCAAGGTAAGTTTTCACCGATCAGCTACAAACTGAGATGGGAAAACATATACTGGAGAAAAGTCGTTTTCAAGAGTTTTATATGCGTTATAAAGGGAGATGAATCAATGTGGATATGTTTGTCTTGCAAATATTGAACAATATGTTATCCCGTGAGATAGGAGAGCTTTTGTCAGCAGCATTGCAGCGAGAAGGTCTTTTTTCATGGGTCACGAAGTAACCCCGCTATAATGTCAGGGCTCGTTTTCTTCGTGACGTGTTTAGTGTCGCTCCCGATGAATATATTACGGATGCCCGCGCGCGCTTTGATTCCTTTTGGTATTTTGACGCGCCGTCCCTCGGCTATATATATGTTACATGTATCGATTCTCGATGGATAAAAGAAAATGTCAACGTTTTTTTTCCCCTCGGAACGATCCGCGTGTGTATTATTGCTATGAAAAACTGCACGTGCACACGTACACAGTTTTTATGAAGGGAATAAACGGTTGTGTGCAATCTTTGTGCGCTTACGTACAACTTTGTGTGCGCAATAATCCCTCCCGATTGCGCGTCTATCGGTGCCTCTATAATTAAAAACTTTGTATCACGACGACGCAGGTCTCGTTGAGATTCTTCCCACGCGGTAATCTACGGCTGCTTCTCACTTCGCCTATGGGCACTACGTCGACGCTCCTCTTCGAGAGACCACGCGACGTCCTGAGCTCCAACTTCGATGACTGGCCATTCCTCAGCGTTCACTTCTGGGGTGAGAAGGCCGACGGACGCTGGACTCTTCAGGTTATCAACGCTGGCAACCGACGCGTCAACTCACCAGGCAAGTTCATTCTCATATCAGAGCCACATAAAACCTATCTATTTGTAAGCTTCTCGATCTCTGACCTTTAAAAAATAACCACTTATTTAATAAATGAAAAAAAGCAGTGTAACACAAATAACCAATTGGATTTTCAATACATTTTTCCATTCGGTTCATGGATCATAAAAAACTGACTCACTTTTGGCCGGAAATCGAACAGCTAACTTTATTTACATAGCTCTTTTTCTCTACTTCTCTTCGCCTGGTTTTTGTGATTCTATCCTCGACCTATTGACCCTCTCCCAATAAAACTCTGCAATTCTATATTCTATTTAGCTTGTGTGCTTTTTAACTATTTGGGCCTTGGGAAACCGCGACCGTCACACCTTTCACTAACTGTTACAGGAATTCTGAAGAAGTGGCAGCTCATCTTTTACGGTACCGCGACGAACCCCATCAGGATAAGAACCCGTCAATTTAACCCGGTACAGACGCTTTCCTACCCGTTTAATTCTGTACCGTCTTTCGGATATCCCGTTGAACACTCGGTTGCCACGGATCGGCTAAGCAACACCGACTTCTTTCGTCCGTCTGCCTTTCAGAGTTATCAAGGACCGTACGTCGGGTCGGCCTCGAACGTCGATGCTTCGGTCGCCACCCTGGACGGCTCGTCAGCTCCTATTCTTACAAATCGACTACCCGGTGACGCTGGAGCCACCGTGGACGACGTATCACGATCGCTCCAAGGCTCTCAGGATCCTTCCCGTCGAATTTTACACGACTGCGATCCTCAGTGCGATCATCAGGGCTGTTATGGGAAGGGTCCGACTCAGTGCGTCGCCTGCAAGACTTACCGATTGGACAAGTGCGTAAAAATTTATTGGGATATCGGCGATTACATGTGGATATCAACCAGAAGAATAAACATCATTTTCGCGTTTATTTTTTTTTAGTTTTTAAATCTAACAGTTATGAAAATAGTGATTCTTTTAAAATGAACACGCACCGAAATTTTTTAAATTGCTTCTATGACTAACGACCGTGAAATTCTTCGAGAATCGCTGATATCCTGAACTTTTTATCTGCAAGAATATTGATTTCCAACAAGCTTGAAAAATCTACAGTGGTTCTAAAAATCGTCGATTTATTAACATTATCGGGCAACTTAATAGTACATTACGATACTAGTGCGATGAAACTTTTTCGCGACGAGTGTGAGTTTGCAGCACGAGCTGAAGGCGAGTGTTGTAATCACACGAGATCAGAAAAAGTTTCGCGCACGATTATCGTATACAATTTTATGCCACTAGGGCGAGAAGTGTCTGTTTCACGCACGCAAGCGTAGCGAAGTGCACGTAGGCACTTCACGCACACTGTGGTATACAAAAAACTAATATTCCAGTGAAGAATTTTATAACTAGATCCTCGTTTGTTGGAGGATTTTCTGAATTGAACTATTGATTTATCGATTTATTCATCTTACCGAGTGTATGATCGAGCAAAAATTCTTTGGATAATTGACATTTTTATACGAAGGTTCATCGAAAAGATTACTTCTAATCTTAACGAACTTCTACTAACTACAACTATTATAGAAATCATGAATTTTGTTTATGAGTAACAACCCTTACAGATCAAAACTATTCGAATCGCCGAAATATTATTCAGACAACATAGTAACTATTATATTTTAATAGTTCTCACTATTAAAAATAAATAGTAATTATTGGCAACATCAATAGTTGTTTTTCCGTAAGGGAAAGTACTCTAAAAAAAAATTGATTTCAATAGCTGATTTTTTATGTTTCTCATCTGAATGCAATTATTGATTTCTCAATTTAATTCATCACAGTACGTGTGTCAGTCGGTGTCCACCGCGGAGTTTCCCGAACCAAGGCGGCGTATGCTGGCCCTGTCACGAATCCTGTGAGACATGCGCCGGTGCTGGACAGGATTCCTGTTTATCTTGTGCTCCGGCTCATCTACGTGTCACCGACTTGGCAGTCTGTTTGCAACAGTGTCCCGAAGGCTACTACGAAAGTACGTGACAATCGTTAATTCCGATTTCAACATACGTGGAAAATCGTCACGCAATTACAACGCGTCACATTATTGTCCTTGCTATGTTGCGCAGATTCCGAGAACAACACCTGTGTGCCATGCGAGGCTAACTGCGCCAGCTGTCAAGACCGTCCGGACCACTGTACGAGCTGCGAACACCATCTCGTCATGCACGAGAACAAGTGTTACGCCGCCTGTCCGACTTACACGTACGAGACACAGGATTACAACTGCGCTTCCTGTCATCCGAGCTGCGAAACATGCAACGGCACCGGCGAGACACAATGTATCGGTTGTCGACCTGGACTATATTCTCTTGCCGGTAAGTGGACTTTTCTGAGGTTCTTTACACCATAACATGTTTCATACGGGGCATTCCAAAAATCTGGGCCTTTTCAGGCATGTATCTCGGTAAAATGCCAACGGATTACACGAGATATTTATGAAAACATTTTTTCTATCGCCCGTTGTCAACGCAGGCGTATTTTTAATGTTTAGAAATAAAACAAGTCTGCACGGCAAAAACTTGCAAAGTGTTTCCGTATTTTTTTTTCTTTCTATAAGGAAGTATTCCGATCGATCTTAGCTTCCTCATAAGCAAAGTTTTGTAGAAAGCAAAACATAATGAGAAAATATTCCGTAAAGCTCTACTTTGCAGGCTTGTTTTCGTTCAAGGTGTTTTATTGAAAATTCGAGGTGGAATAACATTTTTTTTATGGTAGTGCATATATGAACCAAACTTAAGTCTGGTATCTCGTTATTAGCACAGTAATTTAAGCAAGAATTAAAAAAAATTTAAACTGCCATAAAGTTTAAAGGACTTGATCAGGTTGAGTCAAATTTATACTCACTGTTCGACGGATGTCCATATGTTGTGAATCAAACTAAAGCGGAATATCTGTGTGTATTTTTTTCTTATGACAGCTTTTTCTTTGCCTTTTTTGTCAAACAAACTGGAAATCGTATTACTTTTTCATCTTTGACATCTGCAGTTCGTCAAAAAATTTTCCGTAAGAGATATCCGAAATTCTTCATCAATTCTCTAGACATTAACATATTACAAACTCGCCGCATTTCTGAGTGTCTGCAATCATAGATACAAAAACTTTAAATTTGTATGAAACCATAGGTTCTTGCCGCGCAACTTGTCCGTCCGGCTACACCGCTGACAAAAAGAGACGCGAATGCGTTCCCTGTCCTCCTGGATGCGCGTCTTGCGCCGCTGGAACTTGCACGAGTTGCGTGAGCAGCTGGAGCCTGAACAAGAAGGGCCTATGCGCTCCGGAAAGCCGCTCGCGGTGCGACACTTCGGAGTATTACGAGGCTGGACACTGCAAACCCTGTCACTCGACCTGCGAAACATGCGCTGGTCCCACTGACGACTTTTGCATATCCTGCCAAGGCTCGCTGTTGCTCCAAGGACGACGCTGCGTTGCCCAGTGTGACGACGGCTTTTACTCCGTCGCCCAACCTTCCAGACCCGTTTGCTCGCCATGTCTTCACACCTGTAAGACTTGCGTATCTCGGCTAAACTGCACAGCATGCCAAGAAGGTCTTCAATTACAAAGCGGAGAGTGTAGGTCTTCGTGCGCGAAAGGGTAAGATGCAATTTTCATATTTATCCGATATTAACAAAACAATATTTCACTAGACAATCAATCGTTCCCTCGATTCCCGAAATTACTCTATTTATTTTATTAATAATTCTGATGTCATTTGTCGTCACATTGTTCTTTTGTGGGAAAATAAACCTTAGCATATTGCTTCCTCATTATTATCGGGAATTGTAGAATTACCACTACAAAGGGTTCGACATTTTGTTCGTAGAAGCAACTTACCGAAATCTGAACAATAAGTCAGTAGCTCTTAACTCCCATTGCCAAATCCGGACAAACATTAAAGTTAAGATTAGTAAATCTTCGTTGTAACGTAATTTATGTATAAATGTGCACGTCGAATTACTGCAATTTACACAATGGTGCTCGCACTATTTTTAGTTTTCTATGAAAATCTAAAAGTAATCATGAAACTTTAATGGTTGTGTCGACTTTAATATAAATTACCACAGTAGTCAGGTTGTATTTGCTCCACTCCCGGGCTAAGTTTGCGGTTAATATTTCACGCTCAAATTTATGGGTCAAAACGATAAGATAAAAGGAAAGAGAAATTAATAATTCAAGTGTAATGTTTTTTTAACTGCTCGGTTGATTCTCTCTTAATGTAGTACCAATGAACCGTAATCGTAAGTGGAAATGTCAAGAAGTTTCCTGGCGTAAAAATTGTATGAGTTAGTGAGATTACGGTGTTTTCCAGTAATAAACATGACTAAAACTGTGATAAAATGTACGAAAGACAACGATGGTCAATAAAATTAACCACGATGAAAGGGCGACTGCTTTATTTTCGCTCTAACTTTCAGCTCAATAACATTAAAAGGTCTCTAATTATACGAGATGTCCTGGCACATACACACATGCATACTAAACGCATTTCCCGATAAAAGATAAAGTAAAATATTTTTCCGTAAAAAATGTATCAAAACTGCAACGAAAATCACAGTCTTAACGAATATAGTGAGCAATTATTCCTTCCATTAGCCATTATAAAATTTACAAACCAATATGAGGAAATACATTCATTTATTAATTTTTTTAGTAAATATCGAACCATTAGCGTATGAATAAGGCAGACCGGAAAAAATCCGGATCCGGAAAAAATCCAAAAAATTATTTACGATATAAATAGAGTGAATTCGAAAGCAAGAGGCAGCTTCGACACCGTTATATTTTTTTTCTATTTTTAAATGTGCAGTATTGATTTCTTTATATTTTTTTATTACATTCAACCTTTTCACTGTTTTTCCACAGTTACTATAGCGATCGAGGACAGTGCTCAAAGTGCTATCTCTCGTGTAAAACTTGTTCGGGTCCGAGAAGGGATCAGTGCGTAACTTGTCCACAAGGCTGGCAATTGGCCGCAGGCGAATGCCATCCTGAATGCCCAGAGGGTTTTTTCAAATCAAACTTCGGATGCCAAAAGTGTCATCATTACTGCAGAACATGCAAAGGCGAAGGTCCGCTCGAATGCACATCCTGTCCAACGCATTCGATGCTCGAGGGCGGCCTCTGCATGGAATGCCTGGGAGCCCAGTATTACGATCCGCTGACCCAGTTGTGCAAAACTTGTCACACGGATTGCCGGAGGTGTTCGGGTCCAGGAAAATTCAGTTGCGCTGCGTGCACCACGCCACTGCATCTCGACAAGCTAAACAACCAGTGCGTTCCATGCTGCGCGGGAGAACAGAAGAAAACGGAAAACGAAGAGTGCTGCCTCTGCGATCCGGAAACTGGTATGTCATTTTACCTTTCGACGTTCGAAAACAGATATTATTTGTTTATTTCTCTCGAAAAATGGTTTAAAAATCTCTTGTTGTGAATCAACATCAACAATATAGACAATTTTTAGACAATATAGACAAATTTTTTTTCAACTACTTTTTGACAGTTTATGTAATTATAAGCATAGACTGTAAAATTACTGCTTCTGCTGTGTAGAAAACGAAGCTAACGTGATACGTGAACGGTCATGAAAACTGTAATCCGGATGACTCTGTCATAATCACATAAAAACGGGAAAACTGTTTTTATTTTTCATTCAATAAATCATCAATGCCAGAAATATTCAATACCGAAACTTTAACTGCATCTCTCTCTCGCTCGTACTCATCCATATTTTACATCGTTTTAAAAACGACTTCCGTTATACGTTAGATAAAAAAATTGAGTGAAGTTTGCTTTTTTTTATCCGAAAAGCTCTCAGTACAAATCGTATATACGAATATTTTCTGCCAATTAGTAGAAACTACTAAATTGATTTGAGTGGTAAATCAGCACAAGACCTGATTCTTCTTCACAAATTCAGTGAGTGTAATTTTGCAGAATTTCAACCGTTTTATCTCTAGTGTATATATCGAATAACGCGTAAACTTAGGAAACGTGCCATTCATCCCGATAGGTATATTCTTGTATCGTCAAGGTTACGTAAAAAAACCCGTTATTTTTACCGCTTCCCCTTTCGGTTTATAATGCTAATCGATACTGCCTTCCGCTTGCTTAATGCTTTCCGATAATTACAAAAAACTTATGACCTCGCTCTGCCTTACGATTTTCATCTCTTTCCTTCTCTACTATAGGTGGCTGCAGGAACAGCTCACCAGCCGGCAAACGGAGAGTTCCCGGTAGCGAATTTTCGCCGGAAGATACCGTGGAGCCAGGAACAGCAGAAATGTATGGAAGTATGGGTAATATCAACAGCGAGGATTCCGCAGCTTTGGCTACGACGGCAGCGACGGCAATGGCAGTGGCCATTTGTTTTGCGTCCGTAGCGCTATTCGCAGCAGTTTTTGTCGCGCTTCAGGTATCCATTTACACCTATTTACCGTCTATCAGACACTTTGACAACAAAACTTAGTATCAGCGATACTTAAAACGTGATTTTTCTTTACAATCAGACTGCATCGAAAAGAAGAGAATCGACAATGGGATACACGAAGCTCGCCGTAAGAATGGAACCTCCGGATGACGCAGATGCAGACGACACAAGCGAGCTGATGACCTAGGCCGGTTTATCGAATAAGCCTACGGCAAAATCCGCCGTTCGCGACGTCAGCGATGCGTCGAAATACGTCGTTCGTGCTAAAAAGACATCGACGTGGCCAGGAGAACTCCCGGGTTTACCGGTCAATTCACGAAATCGCCGATCAACGTACGGCCCAGATAAGCACGAGGCATTAACGTTTAATTTCCAAGAAAGTACACGAGAGTGGAGAGAGCGTGGGAGCAGAAAAGTGCTGATACAGTGCCGTTTTTGCAAGTTGATCGGACGGTGCAGTTCAGATCGCGCGAGCGTTATTCCGCACGTGTATGCATGCGTGAGAGAGTATGAGTGTTTTGTTTATAGGTGTGAGAGAAAGAGGGATGAACGCTCCAGAGTGCGAAAAAATCGCGAGCCGAGAGAGATCTAGATAATAATTATATATTCGGTGTGCAAGGCTCAGTGTGCCGATCGACGATGGTGTGCATGTGTTTAGTGAAGAGAGAACGAAACGGAATAAGAAGAAGAAGAAGAAAGTGACAATGAGCGTTTTATCGAGGTACTCGAGGCTGAGAGAGCGATTCGTAGAAGAAGATAAAACAAAGAAGAAAAAAAAAGGATAAGGGATATCGTAAAGTGCCTGATTAGTGACACCTGTAACCCTATATCACGTATCCCACACCCTCTACTCTCCTACTCAAGCACTCGAGAGTTTTCGGATGTCGCTCGGTCATAACTAACGTAACAAGCGAGACGTCAAATAGAAAAGTAGGAATTTAAAAAAAAACAATACTAGAAGGTCTCTAATATACGTAAAGCTATTCACAGCCGATGCAGATCGAAAAATCGAGAGAACAGGAAGATGGAGCGCTCCGTGCGAAGAAACGCTCTCGGCAAAACGACCAACACAGGATGTCGATTTCACGGACCGACAAACCGCGCCGCTCTTACGTCTTACTTGTTGTACATTTGTAAAAAAAAAATAATGAAACAAAAAAAAGATAACAAAACCATATGACGATTAATGAAGAATAGGAGGGTGATTCGAACCGGAAGAGGACGCTGAGGGAGAAGGCGTAACAAAAAAAAAACAAGTTTTTTGAGGAATTGAAAATAAAATGAAAATAAGTAATCATGGGCCAAAGCCTTGGTCCCTCGAGATGCCTCTCTACCGATCTAACGTTAATTCCCCCCAGAAGAACAACACTCACACGCGAACAAAGGAAAACGAACAAAAACTCGACTCGTCACCGTTATTTCTTACGAACCCGGTTATTGGACGCGTCGTTGATCTCTCCCGATAGCTCCACAGGGACGATCAACTGCGTTTTGTAATTATTTGTTATTTGATTGTCTACGTGTTTTATTTTTTTGTTTGTTTAATATCACAACTTTCAACGTTATATATTATTGTATGAACCCTTAGCCCCCGCCCCCCCTTCCCCAATCACACTTTCGTAAGAGAGAAACACCTTTGTAAGCTCATCACGACGAAACGTAGTTCCGGAATGCAAGGCCAGATAATGAGCGACAAGTTTACCACGTTAACAACCCAATTGCTCGCTGAACCTATCTACCGTCTGAGCCTATCGTGTGAATATTGAATTTCTCCTTGTGATTTGATATAATGCTATTATTGTACTTTTATGATGAACGCGATTATAAATATATACATATATATCTACTATATTTTGTAAAGTTTTGTCAAGTTCTTTATTTTGACACATTAGGATAATTTTGTTTTAGGAAAGTCATTGAGTGGCTGTAAAATACTTTATAAGCGCAGCTGTTCCATCATTCCGCAGAGTTGCTCCTTCTTGTGGTCCATTTCCTGATATTGGTCGTTTAATGGCACGCCAGTTAAACTGAATATCTCTAGAGCTCGATCCACAAATTTTCTCGTCTTTGTGAACGTGTCCCTTTAATTGGAAGTAGAGTTGAATTTTTTTGAGGTAACTTTTGATATAAAAAAGACCTAAGCTCTCACCTGTACTCTGACGATCTTCGAGTCATCGTTTGACGAAGATAATGAATACAAATGTCTGTTATCTTGTTCAATTCGTTTGCAACTTCTATGCTGTCCGCGCCGTATCTTTCTTCAATGGATGCGAGACTTCTTTCCAGGTACTGTATCGATTTAAGCCATTTACCTGTTTAAAGGATTGAAATTACTACCTATTTACCTTATTAGAAAGTTAAATTAGGATGAATAATCGCTCTTTTCCAAAATATATTTTTCTTATGTGCAACACAAAATTGTGAAAAAAATCTGATAGTGACATTTTATTTGGAATGCCACATTGTAATTAAAAAAGTTTTAATCGCATTTACACCGAATGAAAGATGGGCCGTTTTTTTAAAGTATTTTGGTCCAGAAAAACATACAACATTTGAGAACTTTTTTACAAGGTATTTGACCGTTGAAACTTTAGTAAAATGCAGTTCAATATTGTGACTACCGATTAAATTAATCCTGAGGACATCAGAATGTTTCAATCCACCACCAAAAATGAGCGCGACAAAACAGGTCAAGACAAAGCTTCTTTAGATCCACCCCGTTTCGACCAGGATCTACCTCGACCTCTTCGATTTGGCTCCTCATTTTTTGTAGGTCATATATACTATCAAATCAGATTTTTCTTGTTTATTCTATGGCAATTTTTTGAACAATATATTTCTATAGGGGCGTATCAAATGTCATAATTTAGAAATCAGAAAAAATTCTGAAAAATACTTCGTCCAATGCCAAAGTTTTCTAGCTTATAGCCAAAGTGGGCAAGATTTTTCTTCTAATAGTTTTTTGATCTTTTTTTTATTTAAAAATTAATTTTTTTATTAATAAATCGTGAGAAACTACAAGAAGAAAAATCTTGCCTACTTTGGCTATAAGCTAGAAAATTTTTATATTCGACATAGTATTTTTCACAATCTTTCCAGATTTTTTAATAATAGCATCCAATATGTCACTTTTAGAAAAATATGAAAACAAAATTTGCATATTTCGGAAAAATCTGGGAGAATTCTAAAAAATCTCGTTTCACATAAATAAACATATGATCGATCTCTTGAAGAAGATTAATTTTTTATCTAGTTTTAAATACCTTTTTCATTATAGAAAAGCTTAGAAACTATGAGAAGAAAAATCTTGCCCACTTTAGCTATTAGCTAAAGAATGTTGATATTGAACAAAGTACTTTTTCAAATTTTGACAAGTTTTTAAATTTCAGCGTTTGATATGGCACTTCAAAAAAATGTAATTAAAAAAAAATTGCCATAGAAAAAAAATGCATTTAAGGGTCTATCTAAGCCTCCAAAAAATAACGAGCCAAATCGGAGAGGTCGAAATCAAATCCTCGTCGAAATGGGGTGGATTGTCTCATAAACAATCCACGTTTTTACAAATCGGCAAAAGAAAAGTTTTGAATGATTGTGTCTCTTATATGAATATTTTTACCAATACTTTTTAATACAGATTAATTTGGAGGGTCCTCAATTATAGTCACTGGTATAGAATTAGCAATCTTGACAACCGTGGTTTTGTGTTGATTGACTGTAAAAACCACCCGGTGACTTTTCGCAAACATAATACCTAAAATTGGTCATAACTGTGAGAACAGCCACTTACCGAAAAACGAGCAGATATAAATTTTATTAATTTTATTTTTGTTTTTCATAGTCGTACACCGACTACGGGAAAACCAAACGATTTTTTGTTTCTATGCGGTCGTTTTTACAATCGTTACGACCGATTTTCAGGGATCTTCCTTTGCAAAAAAACAACGCGGTGGTTTTTACGGTAAACCGGCGATGATTGAGCGTATGAGAGAGGTACTATTTATATAAACGTCAGTCGGAAATTATAGTTTCGCCGGATAAAGCCGATTAAAAATCTACAAGTTCTTGTTACCGTTTAGAATTACCACCGTAACGAAGTTGCAAAGCGCAGAATTATTATTAATTCTCCAGTACTAACCGGTCGATCCGTAGCTCTTCCCTAACGCGTCGAGAGTAATATAGAGATCTTCATTGTGTTTGTACATGTGTTTCTCTCGGATCGCCAGGCTCTTCTCAAAGCAGGGAACGGCTTCCTCCCATTTGTCTATATCGGTCAAATACATGCCTCTGTCACATAGTTCAGCAGCTTCTTTCAAGGCTCCGGTGCAGGTAACTTTGCTAATCGCACCACAGTCGAAGCACCGCTGTTTTTTGCAATCAGGCGATTGTAACGCCGATCCAGAACACTCCGGACACTTGAGTCCGTCGAAACGATCCTGTGATTAAGGTAAAAATTGATAAATGTATCTGTAAATATACGGAATAGCGTAACCATACGTATTACTGAATAATCACCGTATAATGATCAAAGAGGGGATTCGTGCAAGCGCTACATTGGCAATAGAAACAGTATTGATTCTCTAAATCTCTTTGCCTTTGAGCCTTTGGCATACGCTTAAAATAGGGTCCTGCGGAAAAAATAAAACGATTTTCATTTAATTTTTGCAACTAAAAAATGTTTGCTTGTTCGTAATACACGAACTGAGGATAATGATTGTTTAAGTTTTGCACAACTAACCATAACTGTTGAAGATTTCCTCCCCTTCCGCAATGTCTTTAACAGCCTTAACAATGAGCCAATTTTTCCAGAACCTTGAAATAATTGAACGAATGTAAGTAAGCATTTACATACCACCAAGTCAATTGCTTGAGTACCCGAAACGTACAGATAATGCCAATGATGAACTTTGACTATTCTTGTTAATTACAACAATGTGGATAAGTGTAATTAATTCCTCTTTCCATCACCAATGTAATGATAACTTTATGTGATGTGCTACAAGTTTTTGAATTCTCTTTGGCTCAACTGCGATCGCCGATGGCAGTTTCTCAGTCCCATTCACGATGACTCGTCGGTATAGTATATACCTTGAGAGATTTTATAATTTATTTAGGTTTTTCTAGCATGTTTGGAAATGAAACGTATCCTTGAAATATTGCTACTACCTCTGGCTTTAGTATTTACGGATGTGAAAGAATATGTAGCTCCACATTCTCAGGTGTTCTCAAAAACCGTAACGGAACTTCTCGAAAATTCATAAAAAGGTACAAATTTCCTCAAATCGCGTAATGTTTGCCATGGAAAATTTGTGGAATAATGCATATACTCCAAGACTAATTTGAAAAATATTTTCACATAAGGCACTGAGGAAACTATATTCATTCATTTATTTTTTTTTTAAATAAATCATGGGTAAATATTGTACTCAAAGAAATAAAGAACATATTATGTAAATATCGTATTGAATTGTCTCAACTCTGAAGCTGAGATAAAGCGCATTTTACTGAGTTTCTTTCTTACAAAGTAAATTTTCGACACGAAGAGGAAATAATTATCGAGATATTCTCACGTGTGTATAACGCTGGGATCACAACTGTGATTCATCATAGCAGCGGACGGAAATGCTCCAGCTGCAATACGCACTTGGTTCTCGACCATAGTTTCGCGTTCCGATGTATCAGTCGCAACTAGTCGAGTGACCGCATAGGCATTAGCAACCATTTGCAATGAGTGTCGGAGTATCATAGATCCAACATATAGTTTTTTGCCCTTTTTCGTGGAAACGTCAAAGTCGAAGCTCAGACTAGGATCCTCAAATTTATCAACTAAGCAATTCAAATCTACAATGTCAAAGAACTTAGTGAACTGGTCTAAATAAGTCGTCACCATCAATGAACCCTAATAAATCAAAATTGCACTTAGAATTCACTTTTACAGAGGTTGATGCTTCATTAAATAAATAAAACTTACAATAGCGATTCCGAAAGCATCATCAATGCTTCGTTTCTCAACATTGGTTATTAATTTTTGTACATCATTGAACCAGGTTTTGTCGGATGTTGCGACTGACATTAATAATATTTTAAATGCCAAATGCGACACGCCGATCTGCTGCCAAAGACGGATGTGATAACCCTGACATTCCCACTGATGATACGATAACGCGTCCTTCCAACATTTTGTGCTGCAGTACAAGGCGTCCAGACATCCCTGGCAGCTATTATTAAATATAAAAATTAATTAAACATTTGGAAATTAAATATTTATTTGCATAACAACATTTTCTTTGTTGTTAAAATTTTGTTTAATTCGTAATCCGTGGATGAAAATCGATCGAATGAGGGCACGCATGTCGAAATTATAATTTATTGAAAAGATTTAGTGAAAAATGTAATATAAAACGTCGTGTTTTTTCGGTTTCGGTAACTCGGAACCACTTTCGTTAGTTTCTCCAATCCTTTTGGCCGTATCAATCAAATATTGTTATATTGTTATTCGACGATACAAAATCCACGAATAAAAGTTGAGGACAAAAGGGAAAAATAATGGTCGCAGAATTTACGACGCCAGAATAAAATGACATACTACCTAGCAATAATTTTAAGAAAAGTGGAAATATTTTGAATCTCTATTTAGAACATGACCAGAAAGATATTTTCTTAGAACGCATTTGTCTAACGATAATATGACTTTTCATAACATCCACACACACAATTCTGGCAATTGTGTTCTGTTAACCGCAAGAATCGATATCGAGTATCATACGAGAAGTCTTATTTACATTTCTAAACCCTTACAATCTTTCTCCGTGCCAATAAGAATAATATCTAAAATTTTAACTGAAATTTATCTTGATATTATAATTCATATCAGGAAAAAAAAATTGAACTCACGGAACGAGAGCATCGTCGAGAGGTCCGCAGCAGTGAGCGCATAAAGTAACACTATTTCCGTGTGTAACGGGGACCCAAGCGAAGGGTTTCTCGACGAAGAGAACATCGCCTTTTTTAATTGGTTTCCCAGCAACAACGTGTCTTCCTTTCGAAGGCGAACGCTTGAGAATGATATCCGGTGATGCACATGGAAATATGGGATTTTTGGGAAGCAGTTCTTCCACAGACTGTTCCGTCTGTACTGTAGAGGGACCCGCGAAATTTTCGTATCTTTTTTGGCTCTCCGAGGCAATTGACGACACTTCTTTAGCTTGCTTCAAAATCGTGTCTGAAAATAGATTCAGCAATAAATAATAATCTCAACAGGGGAAAAAAATCTGTATTACCTCTCAATGAACTGGCCATCTCACTGCTATCTTCAACCACTGCTATTAGGCTTGCTAGAGCTTTTTCAGCTAATTTACCCTGCCTGAGTTTCAAATGACATTTGGCAGCTCTCAGATATAATTTCCATAACGATTCCTTTGGATAGTCACTCTGAATAGCTAGATCAATGTCCTGAAGGCTTTCCTGCAGAAATAGAAAATAATTCTTCATCAAATATGACTGTAAGAAATAATGACAATGAATAATAATATCGGTTTAATTTTTTGTGTTGACTTAAATTTAGTGTCAACCTTCTGTTTTGAATGATTTTTAATATAAACTAACATTTTGAAAATCTCAGCTTACAAGGAATATATATGAATAAACGCAATGCTTGCACATAATGTATGAAGTAAATGACACACACATAAAGTTTAGGGATGGAAACTTGTCTCCTAAAAAAAAAGAGCATAAACACGAGGTTTAGATACCAAATTATTGCAGAAATCTGATGGATATATTATCGGTGATTAGCATAAATTATTACATTGTTTGCATTTTCACTACACTCAAAATTTACCTTGTACTTGCACATGTGAAAGAAGGAAGCAGATCTATTTGCAATTGCCACAGCAAAATATTCAGTATTGCAGGGAGCGTACCTAGCGCTCTGAGTATAACTTTTGACACTCGCTGGATAATTTTTATTTTTAAAATGTAGATTGCCTTGTTCTTTGAACTTCTTTGCTTCTTCCCCATCTTTTACAACTTGATTGTTTGCATTCCTTAAATTTGTGAACCACGTGTCTATCTTTTCCCTGAAAAATTAGGCAGGATTTTTGAAAACTGCTGTTCAGAATGTATAAATGAAAATAAGAAGAGTTTTTAGACTTACTGTACATCGCTCCTGTCAATTATCCATTCCATGAAACCTTTCTCTGTCCTTTCTTTGGGTTTAACATCGTCTTTTCTAACCGAACGATGAATATATTCGAGATATTGTTGCCACTCCATTTTTTTTATACAGAAGTAATCATGAATTTGCACAATTAATAAAAAATCCTGCGTTCACGGTTAAGCGTCAAAAAAGGTACAAATGTCGATTACGTGCAAAGAATTTAGCGTTTGTTGTACTTTGTAAAAGATTTTCGTTGATAAGAGACGTTACCTACTCTGACAATAGTTTGTTGTGACAATCGGGGAGGTGAAAAATGTTCAAGATACCACAAATGACAGTCACGTGGTTCTAAAGTCGGCGGCAGTACAAAAATCGTGCCGGCAAAACCTTCAAAGTTGGTGTGGTGTCTAGCCGTCGGGGGTGAGGTACGCGGGCAGTGTCGTATGCTTATGCATTGGACCGACACACTGTAATAATTAAGTTAATTATTTCGATGATTTTCTCACAGATATTTTCTACAATTTTCTTACTAAATCCTTATGAATGGTCGGTAATCGCATAGAGTGTTTTACGAATTATTTATGATTTATTTGTAACATATTAATTTATAAACGCAACTTGGCAACGTTGGAAAGACAAAGTTTGCACGGAGGCAGTTTCTAAGAAAAGAAGTGCTCAAGTGGAAAGTTGCAAGATTGTGTTGTGGCGTTCCTGTATATATCTATGTTTACATCGCTAAGGTAGATAGTTGTAAAGTAGGTATGTCGATAAGGTAGATAGCCTGTGAGTCGATCGCAACGTTGCCGTCCCTCCTTTGCCCGGTCTCCCGTATGCGAGATTTTCTATCAATTAACCGTTTTCTTTAATTAGTAATCAATTAACGGTGCTGTTACACTTTATGCGTAATATGCCGACCGTTAAAGGGATTCACCATCTGTACTTTTCATACTTTTCATGGGCCTCGTAGCATTTTCTTCGGAGATATAACTCACATACGACAGAATGATTAGAAGTTCCCCAAAGAACAATATTAAGGCTTGAAACACCTCAACTTTACGATTTTTTTTTCTCAACAACTGTGCTGCAAATGGTTCTGTAACTTTACAAGATGATCAGCAAAGAGATGATAAGCATTCGTGCAAAATTTCATAACCCTGGTAGCATTTTTACTTCGCCCCACAACAACCTTAACACTTCCTGTGTTCGCCACTATTCGCCACGCGCGGCAGTCGAAGGTTCAAATTCAGCAGCAAAATGAAATTGATGATCATTTACAATGAAGGATGTATGATACGTACTGTCCCGCCAAAAGTGAGTTTCAGAGACAATTTCGATCACTTCCCGATGGGATAAGAATCGGAAAAAAATAATGCATATAAAACGTGCTGAAAAGATTGATTTCGCATAACAATAATAATACCAAAATGTTATTAACAAATTGGTGAAAAAAACAATTGTTCAACAAAAAATCAGTCAACCTAACTTTTTTTCTAATGAAAATGGTATGTTTATTTATTTGAATGCATACGAATTTTTTCAGAAATTTTTCTTTATTTTGATTTTGATTTTTATTTTTTTTGAAAAATGCCCACATTATTACAAATTTTGGATATGCGTTCTGCAAAAACAATCGTGAGTTTAGTAGACGGTTTTATGCCGAACACATATCCAAAATTCGTTGTTTCGCGAACATTTTAGTTTGCGTGCGTGTGTGAATGTGTGTACATGTATGTTTCGGACACCGAAAATTCAATTGTCCATGACTCACGCACGGCAGAATGAATCGAGCTTTAATTTGGCACACAAGTACAGTATTGACTCCTGTGTAATTGACGTGATTTTTTATTAAATGTATCAATATATACAGATTTATAGAATTTTTAATTTTTCAAAAAAATGTGATCGCTTTAACTTTCATAAAAGTTCACCAATATAGCTAAATAATTCTTTACAAATAAAGACACGTTAAATTATGTTTGGTATTGAATTTCAGCGAAATCTGTAAAGCGGTTCCGATTTTATAGAATTTTGGATTTTCGAAAAAGAATTTTTTTCTCTAAATCACGTCGAATCTCAACAAATTAACCGAAATGTTCTACAGTCAAAAAATACCATACAGCCCTGCTACGTACGAAATTTGATGATGATCGGTAAAGTCGTTTGGATATTATGGCACTTCTGATTTTTTTATAAATGTACATTTTCGCTCATAACTTCCGCAAAAGTTGAGAGTAAGATAAAAATTTGTACTTAACCAAAATGCGATGTGAGGGTGTTTTAACGGTGTTTCATAGCTACACACAATATGGATAATTAAGGAGAAATATAATTAAGAAACAAGAAAAGCTGCAAAGTAGAACTTTGCAAATTGCTTCCTCATTATTTTTCGGTTTTTACAAAGCTTCCTCTATGAGGAAGCCAAAATCAATTAACATACTTACTCATAGAGCTTCGTAAAAACCGAAAAATAATGAGGAAGCAACTTGCAAAGTTCTACTTTTTTCTTTTTGTTTGGCTTGGAACATGTAGAAGATGTATACGTTAACGAAATTATTGTTCAATTGATTTCAAAAAAAATTAAAATAAGTTATATATAATACAACACAACAGTGTTGGTCTTAATGTAAAACTTCAGAAAAATCTTAATATGATTAATAGTTTTTCAATTATCATCGTCTGAGAAAACTAAATCATATCGATACCTCGTAAATGGAGATAAATAGCCTTCAACCCATTAAAATTTGGTACATTATCGAAAGGATAGTTTTGATGCAACAAATAATCATAATTCTTTGAAAATCTTGAAAATTCGGATGTGAATTTATAATAAATGATACAAAAATGATGTTTTTGGCGTACATTCGGAACGGTTGCTTCCTTTTTCCATCTTCCTTCAAAACATTACAGGTTTATTCGCAGGAGTGGGAATGCATAAATAAATATCAAAGAAAATACATACAAGAGTTATTGCAAACAATCTTTATATCTTAAGTATAGGAATAATAAAAATCACAACAGATATATACGTTCAATTTACATTATTTACAACTTATAATAAATCATCACTATTTCATCCGCGCTATAAGCAACGACAAACGTGTTCGAAGAAATGAGGGAACAACTCTTTCACCATACACGATGCTTATATGCGTAAAAAGCGGCCGGCCGATTGTCCATTTAGACGTTATGCATGAAACGTCCAGTCGGCCATACGTGGCTCTTAGTGTGATACTGTCAATCGTTAAAATAAGACTATGATCGTAGAGTCGTCGCTCGATTGGCCTTTAACCAGGTCGCACTGTGTAAACATGGAGCAGGAGACAAGAGTTTCTTCAAGGCCTCACGCGCAAAAAGTGTCTCCGAGAGTTGACCGATCGCAGTATAAAAACAAGTTTAGATTCGTAATCAAACGACTCTGCTCAAGAGTCATGCATACTTAAATATATAATCGTGACATTACTTTTGAGTTAACTCTGTATATCCCAAGAACAAATGAAATTCAAAGAATATTCTATCATATTGGTAAAAAAAATGAATCATTTTGCTACATAAATATATTTTACAATATGAAAAACGTGAAATATCATTATGGTATGAATTTTATTTTTATAGGTCTTTCTTTACTAATAAAATTATTCTAAAAAAATCTATCGTCCTTCCATAAAAAGGGTAGAGTGATAAAAGAAATAATTATATGTACACAACTCCGACTCATTAATTTCACGTGAAAAACCCTATCAGACGTCCAGCAGGACCCAAAAAGGTTATTGGCTCTGAACACTCCAATAACAATTAGCAATTTAATCAATAGTTTTCAGTACTATAATACAAACTATTTAGGTGAGTCATGGTTCGCTGTGAGTTCTTACTGCTCAGTATTTTCGGCGGCTTCGAACATCGCTTCAAGTTCGGCTGAGGTCTGGTTGAAAGTAGCCTCGAGATTGTCGAGTAGCTCGTTGACATCGACCATTTCCTCTTCGGGACGAGGCTTAAGCGGCGGAGCGAATTTACACAATCGATAGAAAGCTTCGAGTTCGACGATTGGAGTTGGTATAGCAAACGGTACATGCTGCAGTTTAAAGAAAATAATTGTCTTTAAGCATTGAAAAATCATAGTGAGAATAAGTTATGAGCCAAGTAAAACGAAGACGCATTATTAGTTGTCAATCGCTGTGAATAAATAATTACCACGTCTAACATCATGAAATCATCGACGGCGCTGTTCATCGAAGCGCTGCTCCTTGAAGCATCGTTCGGCGTGTCTTCGTTCGGCATGTCGTGGTTCGAAGTTGCATTGTCCTCTTCCAATTTTTCGCCATCTCCGGTGTTACTGTCCGTCGTCTCCATCGCTGCTGGTGCGTTCGACGGCGGCGGGGTCGTTGGCACTGTCCCCAGCATGGCTGCTTCGCTCGCTCCATAGTAAATCGCACCCAGATCAGATAACGGGTCCATTGGTGGTAACATACTACTGAACCCTTCAGAAAGATCCGGAATCAGCATATCGGCTTCGGTGAGCACATAATCGCCCGCAAAGGCTCCTCCTCTGAACTTTCGATTCATCACACTTTCACCGCTGTTAAAGAAAAATATAAATTTCTGTATTGAAACACTAATAGACTTTGCTTTATAACTGATTATTATGCGATGATATTGTTATTGTAACGTGCTGAATTTTTAAGGTCTTTCTTAATACAGTATAGAGAATATTCAGGATATGACCGGTGCGATGGTCTAGTGGTTAGTGTACTGGCCTCTAGTCCAGAGCATCGGTAGGTCGCAGGGTCGATTCCCGGTGCGGCCGATTTTCGTTGAAACAAAAAAAAATCGCGGGCACGATGAAGCTCCAGATTTATACGTGCGGCACACACAGGTACCTGTGGGGGTCACATGTAGTCCGTGTTTACATTCTCGACGAAACTCGACGTAGCTCCGGTGCCGTCAATTTTCGTTGAAAATATAAACGCGGATGCCATGAAGCTCCAGATGTATACGTGAGACAGTCACATATGTACAGCCGTAGTCCGTGTTTACATTCTCGACGAAACGCGATGTAGCTCCGGTGCCGTGGGGCGAAGTCTAGATCGGCTATGTCGGCATAGGTATTCTGTAGTTTACCTATGCCCTTGGCGGAGATGATATGGCGAATGCAATATACAGGGAGGAGTTCGATGTGGCTACATTACTGATCCGGACCTGATTATGTGGCCTGGCTACTGATCCGGACCTGACCCCTATGGTGGACTAGCTACTGACCCGGGTCGACCCTCTATTAGGCGTAATGCCTGCAGACGGGGGAAAATGCGGATAAGAAAAATATTCGGGATATTCTTCGTTTCACTATAACATATTTTGAACCGAAAAATGACATCGATTTTTACGGACAGCAGTGGACGCGCGGGCGGTGTGTGGCTTTGGCGATCCCCAGAGTTAAGCAGCATTTTTTGCGGCCATAACTTGGATGGGTAACCGCTTAGCCGCGCACTGGTTTGCGCGTAAATTGTTGAGCGGGAGGCAGTTTTTCTGAGCTTATAATGTATTTCTAATCGTCTGCGGAAAATTTGTCTAATGACAATTGTTTTGATGACAATTCTTCTAATGAAAATTCGTCTAAAGACAATTCGTCTAAGAAAAGTCGTATAAAAGAGACCGTCTGAAAACAAATTGTACAGACACTTCATTTAAAAACCCTCTGAATATTACCCGCTATAGTAGAAAACTTCTGGATATTTCTCAAGGTAATTGAAACCTCTAGATAATTTCCCGCTATAGTTAAAAACTCTCTATACATTCAGCTTTCGTCGAAAAACTCTTAATTCAGATTATTAGACGAATTTTCAATAGGTTAATTATTTGAGACTAATTGTTTTAGACGAATTGTCAATAGATGAATTGTCATTAGACGAACTGTTTTAGACGAATTGTCAATAGATGAATTGTCATTAGACGAACTGTTTTAGACGAATGTTTTAGATGAATTGTTTTAGATGAATTCTCCGCAAATCATTTCTAATACAGTAGAAACTCAGTAAAAATGTAGTCGTCTGTATCGGTCAGGTTTTTTGCAGTTTCCCTGAGCCCTCGTGCAAATGTGATACAGTAGCGCATTAAAAAGAGTGGCTGCAGACAACACTCTAGAGGGGTCTTGAGGAATGGAATGGGGTATGAAGGGTAGGGGTTAGTAAAAGCCAATTGGCGTACTTGAGAAATAACCAATCTAAAAAAAAAACATCGATTTTTTAACACTGTCGATTTTTTAAAATAGCCAAAAAGAATTATATATGAAAACTGCCACGCTCCATTGTTGTGAACAGTATGCAAAGAACGAAAAAAAATTGGCAGATCCGAATATTAAAAATTGTAGGAGGAGATACTTTTTTTCGAATCGAGGGCGATACTTTTTTAATTATTTTTAAGTGCTACTATTTTATTGTGTAAAATGCAGTTGAATTGGGATATAAAAAGGGGAAGTCCGATGTGGCCACATCTCTGATACGGACCAGATCGTGTGACTTGTTTACTGATCCGGACCAGACTCCTAGGGCGGACTAGCTACTGACCCGGGTCGACCCTGTGTTAGGCCTGCAGACGGGGGAAAGTGCGTATAAAAAAATATTCAGGATATTCTTCAATTCGGGATCAATATTTTGTGGACTCACGAAATTGTGCTTACATTTTTCATGACTACATGGAAAAGCAATTTGTTACCGAGTTTTGTGGACGTCTATACGAAAAACGTAACAGGACGATCTATGATTTACCTTTTAAAGCAATACATATGTATTATCGATTCATTCGAGTAATTTATGTTCCAGGAAAATCTAATTTCTCCTACAATTGTTGACGAGGTTGAACAAATTTTCATAAAAATGCGAAAATAGTTGCTCCAAAGTTATTACTATTAGGCTGATCAAGCAAAAAATGAATGACTCAAAAAACATTGACTGCAATCTACAAATTGTTATTCGAATAGACCAAAAAATGATAAAATATATTTTGAGCATTGCAGAATATTTTTCTTGCTTAGTGATGCAACGAATCAAAGAAAAACAGTCGATAAAAAAAAATTGACAAAAAAAATGTTATTAAGAAATTATACGTTTTTGATTTTCCACCTTTTTAAGCTGAAAATTCATGAAATTGAATTTGTAATAAAATTCTCTCTGAAGATGGTGTGCTAAAGGAATGCTTCAGACCGAGTTTCAAAATTGAAATTCCATCGTTCTATTTTGAGAGTAATTTATATTTAGGTATTACGAGATTTTTTTCAACTAAAAAATCCTTCCTTATACTAAGATACAAACCTCTGTTGATATCGAGCGTGTCGTGGACTGAGATCGGAATGAAAATGATCGCTCTTAAGCATAATAGAGTCTCGACTGTTGGGCGTTGGCGATATCGTCATTTTCGTTCTGTAGGACAGAGACAGATGTATGGTTCCCACAGGAGTGCTCAGTTGACCTACTCGAACATTTTTATAGTTATCCCCTGCAGAAAGAATCAATTTTTAACAATCAGTTACAAGAAAATCGCTGATAATATCACAATTTCAATTTAAAAGAATGAAATGCAGAAATGCTCCATTCTAATCTTTGCAAGCCTTTGTATCTCATCAAGATTAAACAGAAACCCAGCAGCTGTTAAACAGAGTATTAACCATTGACTTATTTACAATCATGAGATTGCAAAAATAAGTTCCATATTTTTATAGAAAATTTCACCTAGTGTATGAAGTTGTGGTTCCCCCATGTACATTCTATAGCAGAGACCATAGGAGTCCGGCCCCTGTCTCCTGCTCAATTTATAAGCCGGTGTGATCCTCGATACCGAAACCAAGGACTTCAGCAAAATTCCCATTCTATTGTACACTGTATAAGTCACTCTGATCGCTGGATCACTTTGTTCAGGCAGGACACTGAGACTCCATGTTTCCAGAACAAGTGTGTCACCTTCTACAGTCCTCAATGATATTTCTATGCAAAGCGGAATCGTGGAACTGACCAGCTCTCCGTAAAGGACTTTTTTTGCTTCGCTCAAGACATCCGGGATGTCCTGTATAGCTAGATTGAACTAAAAAGAAATTAAACATGGTTTTTATGTCAAGAATTTTTTAGATATGAGAAAAAAATATTTCAAACTTGTGTTAAAATCTCCGACATACCCAATCAGCTCCTGACGAGTCCGGCTTGCACTTTGTGTTGACTTTCTCTCCGGATCTCGACTGCACGATTATCTGTGCAGCCTTAAGAGCCAAAAATTTAGTGAATTTGTCCAAATCCTTCTTGTCCTGCATGCTCAGTTTCATGGTAGCCATTGTGCAAATAATATTCCTGTACTTTATTATTTTTCCAGGTGAACTCAATGAACAATGCGTTTAAGGAACCGTAAAAGTGCGTGTGTCACACGCAGTACATAACAAAACATTCCATAGTTAGGTCTTCGATATCGCGACCAGCCGATAGACCATAAGATATCGATTAACCGCACTGTTAATTCGTCACACTTTGAGACTAATTACAATGCGTTCAATGATAATCATTCGAAATTCCCTCGCCGGAAAAATTTCGGAATTTGCCACACGTTAAATAACACACAGAGAAAGTATCAACGTCAATGCACTTTATGCGGAAGTGGTTTTTTGCATCTGTCACGATTTGCGATTTTATCCATGCACAACCATCGCAAGGTAGCAGTAATCAAATAACACGATACGTCGATTTGTTGACGTCACGCTTTCAGCTGATTTCTTAGTTTTTTGTTCGTTTTTTTTTTTACTTCGAAACCCTTAAGGTTTCATTATTTTGAATGAAAAGTAGCGAAAACGATGAGGTCACGTAAAATTGTGCGACTGGAATTAGAAGACGATAATCGAGAATTTCAGACGATTTCAGCGAACGATGCACGCTTCAACACGCTCACTGCATCGATGCGGAGTTACACAGACGCCATATTGGATGCACTGGGGTGCATTGAGGGTACGCGTCTTACGTACGGGTGCATCAGCTTGCCCACGCGATTACCCCACGCGTTCTCGGGTAATGATTATATTCACAAAGCTAACGAAAAGCTATGTTTTTCACGATTTATCGACAAACGCTAAGTGCTTACGCGCTTAAGACAATGAGTGGCACTATGCTACGAGCCAAACACGGTTCTGTCATAATAAGACATACGCATTCCTTAAAGAGAGACTGAAAATTGACCCACTAGGTGAGTCAGTTGATTTTACGATTAGGAAATGCTAGCACCTTGAATTGCGGGTTCAAATTTACTATTTGGATGGTGATGGCGAATAGCTGCCATCTGTTTAGAAAGTTCGAAGCTTATCGAGAGCGACTGATGGTAAGGCAGTTTCGTGTTCGCTCGACCTCTCCGATTTGACTCGTAAGTATGTGTAGGCTCAATTGGACCCGAAAATGCATCAGATTTTTTTTTCTGTGCCAACTTTTTGACAATACATTTTCAAAGTGACATATCGAACGCCATAATTGAAAAATCTAGAAATATTCTGAAAAATACTTTGTTCAATAGCAAAAATTTTCTAGCTCATTGCCAAAGTTGGCAGGATCTTTCTTCTTATAATTTTTAAACGCTTTTTATTTAAAAAATCAATTAGCTTTTAAAGAATTATAAGAAGAAAAATGCTGCCTACTTTGGCTACAAGCTCGAAAATCTTTATATTCGACAGAGTATTTTTTAGAATTTTTGCAGATTTGTCAACAATATCATTCGATTTGTGATTTTAAAAAAATATGAAAAACAATTTGCATCTTACGGGAAAATCTGAAAAAATTCTGAAAAAATCCGGTCTTACATAAATGAACATTTCATCAATCGCCTGAAGTAGATTCGTATTTTTCTGTTTCTTAAAAATAAAGATAAAAACGCTTATAAACTGTAAGAAAATTTTTGGCGAATTTGGCTATCAGCTAGAAACTTTTGATATTAAACAGAGTATTTTCTAGAATTTCTTCAGATTTAAAAATTATGGCGTTCGATATGTCAGTTTAAAATTAAATTTAAACAAAAATGGCCTTAAAAAAAATCACTTTCTTATTTTTTGTAAAGGTAATGCAATAACATCATTATTTCCGAAAGTAAAAATTGTGAGAATTTGAACCACATTGCAGATAATGAAGAAACTAATCATCATAAAATCATAATTAAATAATCATCGCTAAATAGTACCGAATCCATTCAGAAAATTTAAGTTCATTCTTCCATATTTTGCCGGAGTTATAAGGCAAGAACGTGAATTTTTTGGAAATGGTGGAACTCAATAAAATCCGAATCGCTCCTCCGATTTCGGTCATATTTAATACCAAACAACATTGAGAGTACCTGAACTTATGAAGAATTTTTTAACAAAATATTGCCAATTTTATAAAACTTAAAGCACATTCGTCCTTTTTTAAAAAAGGTAATAAAGCTACAAAATTGGAAATTCTGCATAAGTTTCGAAAAAAAAGCAACAGTCAAAGACAAGCTGCTGCTTCACTCGGTTGAATGGTTCTTAAGTGATGATGAAAATTTTAATGCCTTCCACACGGACACACATAAATGCGGACATATTTTCTAAACTTATCTTGACATTTTCGATCTTCTTAAATGTCCTATTATGAAAATCTTAACAACAAAGAATTCCGCGAAAGAGGCATCTTTTATGAGGAAGCAAAATTATGTATTTTGCAAACAAGCTGAGCAAGAAATCTCCAAAAATTGCAGGAAGAACTTTTACTTGATATAAAACCTTTAAAAAATATCAGCTGAATTTGAAAGGTTTCAAAGAAAAGTGGCCCACTTTATGGAGTATACCTTAAATACAATAATCCAAAATAATAGAACAGGGTGGGAAAAAAAAGAGAATTGCGAGCGCTACTCCAAAGAAAGTTTTTGACAAAATAGGAGAAATCTATCATTCATAACAGCTTTAATCGCGTCTAGAGATAAGATAGTAACCGCAGGAGTTCACTAACTCGGTAGATATGTAACAATCGGATTATTTCAATCAAAAAGTGCTTCGAACAGCTGCCATCTGGTTGAGGAAAGTTGGAAGCTCATGGATAACAACCAACGGTAAGAAGGGCAGTTATTTTACCGATCTCTCTCTGGTTCAGCGCAGCGAACTTATGTCAGAGGCCTTTAATCAAACACTTTCGGAAACTCTAGCTACATTTACGAGATTTTGCTTGCACAAAAGAGTGTTTAAATTGGGCAAGTAATGAATGAAAAGCCCTTTGAACTGTACAGTTATTTTCGCACAGCTTTAACGGTACCTGCGATGACGGAAGCAATGATATAATAGAAGATATGTAGTCAGTCACGCAAAGCAGGACTAAAAACCACGCTTTCGAATGAACGTCTGCCACGTGGCGTATCACGTGACTTACTGTCCCTTTCAACTCGCTATTATAGAATTAAAAAAAGATTTGTCGCATGTCCTTCTCTGCGTATTGAGATACGTGGTTTTCTTTTTTTTAATCCTGGAAAAGGTCTCTGAAGTTCCCAATTCAAGTAAAAAAGACTGTTAAACATATTAAAACAATGGAAAACCGCTATACTGATATGGATCTGGAAGATTTAATGAATAGGTACATAAAATTTGGCATATAAATGTGATATGAAATTTATTGCTATTATATTAAACATAACTCTTTTAATCTCTTGAAGGATACCGTAAATTTGTTTCTCAAATGTACTTATATATGCGCGATTCCATATAATTACATTACATTTGTTATTGTAAACGTTGCACCAAACATCAATAAGACCAAATAGAAATCTGATGACATATCAGAATTGTTGAATTTTTCATCTGAACGGCTCTATTTAGGGACAGTTTCATCGTACATAAATTTCTTATCTTTGATCTTAAAAATGGCCAGCAATTAAGCAAATTTCAGAAAAGTCATTAAAAATTTGTTATTTTTATAGAGAACTTAAAAAAATTCGTTCGGTTAAACATAACAGTACCTTCGGAAAATGAAAAACAATATTGTTGATATTTTTTTCGAAAAACTTGAGTTACTTTGAGTTGGAATGTCCCATACAAATCAGTATTAATTATTTTTTTATAGGCCATAAGATTCCACTTACTTAATAACATTTTTCAGAAATGTATGTACGACGAAACTATTTTAAAGTAGAGTCGTTCAAATAAATAAAATTTTAATTCTAGTATCTCATCAGATTTTTATTTTATCGTACTAAAATTTGGAGAAGTTTTTATAATAGCAAAACCCGATTTTTATTACATTTTCAGCAAAAAAAAATGGTGGAATCGCTCATATGTAGAATTGGATATACTAATTTATTCAATTTCAAGCAAATGACGATAGCTATCGTGACTCTGGTTCTGGAATTCTTCGTCTTCTAGAATATTCTATCCAACTTATTCAGCACAATAGTGTACATTCAAAGTAAGGTATAACAATTAGACTACTGTTAAGGTTTTAACATCGCACTTCTCCGTTGAATTCAATATACTACTTTATTTATAAACTAGTATATTCAATAATATATTACACCATACCTGGTGTACACAGCAAAATTCCCGTGAATTATTTCAGTGCTATTATTACAATACCCACGATTTAAAAAAAAGAAGTTCATATATTACCACAGGAAAGTGCTGTCACGTTTTGCACACAATTTAGTTTTTCGTCACGTACATCGTCACGATAAGTTTTATCGATCTGGCAGGGATAATTATAGAAGCAATTGGAACTGGAGTAGAAGGCTTGAATCGCAGAGTCTCTTCGGTTTCGCTTATAGCATCGTGAACCTGAGTCATAACATATACACCACGCGATTACGATACCGGTAATCGTGCTGGCGGGGAACGAATAAAGAAAAAAATCCAAGACCCTTTCGTTTCACTCACGCATAGCAGTCGGTATATCGTGCCATCCCTCACGGTCGACCTCATACGTTCTTGGACGACAACGGGGATTCGCCAGATCTGCGGTCTGCTGCCGATGCTGCTGGGGCAACCGGTCGCGCGAATCCCCAACGTGGTGTCCTCGGCGTCTGGGCCTGCTGCTGCTGAGCGAAGGAAAAGATCGGAAGCAAAAAAGAGAGAGCTGCTGGTATGGTTCTGGTGTGTGTGTTGGCTTTCCCCGGAACCCCCGACCCTCTCCGGAACTCACCGGCACCAGCAGTTTGTACGCTGCGCGCTTTCGACCCCACGCGCGCACTCAGAGCCCTCGTGACTCTTCCATCAGCGTATTCTCTTTCTCTCTTTCTCCATCTTGGCATTGCTATCCCTTGTCTCTTTCTGGCTTTATTTGCGAGTTAAAAAGGAGGAAAAGAGAAAAAAGAAGAATGAAATGTTTCGGTGACCCTAGCGATCGGATTTAACGAGCGATACTTCTATATTACCACTACTACCGTCGTAGTTGCCCACAACATCCTAAGCTAAGTTCCTTTAAGGGGGTTTCGTCGTAACTGCGGGTTTGAACTTGTACGCTTAGGAAATTTGGAGATTATGGCTTGAACGATTTTGAATGTAATTACAAAGTTTGAACATCTGTCAGTGAACGAATTTAGCGTCGTAGTTGTGTACAATTGCCTAAGTGAAGATTCTTTAAGGGGGTTACGTCGTAACTAAGTGCTTGAATTTTTACGCTCGAAAAATGTTTAAGTTATGGCTTTAACAATCCTGAATGTAATTACAAAGTTTGAACATCTGTCAGGAAATAAATAGAGAAAAATGTTGATATTGAATATGGTACAAATTTCACGATTTTTTAAAAGTACGATTCGAAAGCGTCAAAGTTTCAAGATTCCGCCGATACCATAAAAAATATAGTTTTTGGATTTTTTAATGGATAACGGCAACATAAGCGAACCCGAAATATGTGAACTATATTGTTATATTAATATGAAATTGAACTCAAGTATTTTTTCTTCTAATCAAAATATCTATATTTTTACCATAAAATTGAACTTTCTTTAAGGTAGTTGGCGAATAGTATCTCAAGCAAAAAGTAGTTACTTTGAATATATGTAGAAGCAGGCTGTTGTTAAATATAGAAACTAATAATCGAGATGCATTACAGAAATCGTTATTCCGTTGTCCGTTCAAAGTAATGAAATTATAAATCCACATTCAAAAACTAATTTTTATTTACAATAGTTATCAGCAGGTTGTCATTTTTCTGTCATATTCCTTGATTAGAGAATCAACCGATTTTTATGCATAGTTCAAGAATTTTGAAAACATCTTTCTGTCACAATCACGTTTACAAAAAGATCTGTATTAACAAATCAGCATCTTCAAAGGCATAAATCATCAATATTTCGAAAAAACTAAACAAAGCTATTCCTCTTAAAAAACAATCATAAATTCGAAAAAATGGCAACAAAATCGAGATTAATAATTCTGAATCCCCACCCATTGACCTGTCGATTAGTCAATAAATCGCGGGAAATCCGAGATGCCAAAAAGAAAAACACAAGAGAAAAAAAAACAGCACTAGTGTCTAGTGTTTTAACTACCTTAACGCTTTCTTAGAGTTGTTGCTCTACACGCATGGCAGGATTGGGTTTCTCGGAAGTATCCCACTACTGCCACAACAAGCGTCGTAAAGAAGCTATAGATTTTAAACTCCCCTACAGCCGATCGTCCAATTCCTCGAATTAATAGACGGACCGAATGTCTTGATCGATTGTTGCCGCCATTTTTCCAAGAGCGATAGCTAATCTTTTGTTTCCCGTTCAGTGACTATGTGCACCGTGTATTTTATCAGTGTTGTCAAGGATTCGAAAACGAGACGGGAAACAAGGCGGCGGCTTAAGCGCGCGGCCTTCCGTTCTCGTGTGATTCGTCGGCGGCTCTGCGGTCGCGCTATGAAACACATTTCTAAGAGATCGCTGTAGCCATACTTTTACCCGTGACTGTACAACCGCCATGCCAACTGCAATGGAAATTTCCACTCGAAGCGGCTGCCGAGCTTCGTCGTCGTCGTCGGTCACCGGTGCTTGCCGATTTAGTCCTCGATGCCTCTTGTATCCTTTCATCTTCTCCATCGAATTGTGTGATCTAACTTAGGTAAACAATTCTGGTGTTTCTTTCTGATCATACCGAGAAATAGGGAGCATCAAAACTTAGGCTGATGATTCAATACGAGGATACAAGTCGCTGTTTCTTTTGCGTGGTTACGTAACCGTCGCGACGGTTAGTTACCTCTCGCCACGTACGTAAGCAACCTTCGTCTCTGTCCCAGAGAAGCTTGAGTTCTATTTTTCTCGATCCTTTGTACTCTTTTTTTTTCCTCCACTTCTATTTAGCATGCAGCGCGACTGTGACGTTTGTTCTCCCAACCCGTTATTATACCGTTCTTTTTCGCTAACGTCATCGACGCGTCATCGTATTCGTTCTCTGCGGTATAATAAAATAAATAAAAATCGAGATATGCTAGTGGAATTTGGCGGGTTGCCGGTTTTCGTTACCGCTTCGCCACTTCGACTTCTAGATGTCGCCTTCTATTTTTCCTCACTCCCACGCATTCCGCTCGGAATGGACAGTATATTATATTGAAATTTTGCCCCCACGCTCCATGATGCCAGCGGGAGTGGTTCAAGAGACGCATTCCTATTTTAGGATCTTTACAGAACTTTAATGTTCTGTGTGAATGTGTGTTTATGTAGAGACGCTCCATACATCGATGCCCACGTGCCAACCGCCGGCTGAGCGCTCTTTCATTACACGGAAACAAGGATGACAGATGCACTTGCGAAAATACTCGCTTATGCGATGTCTAGAGTTTTCATTCTTTTCGTGCTTCCTCATAGAGAAAGCTTTATTCTTATGAAATCTTTTATTTTTCGACATTTTCATGTCAGGAACTCAGAATGCTTTAACACTAGAGAAAAGTGATTTAGAAAAAAAGGTCCATATGTATGTGTTTGTGGGAATGTGTGTGTAGGGATTCGAAATTTCATTCACCTTTAACTCGAGAACCGTTGAACCAATTGAGGTAAAATTTGGTACATTAGTGAAGCAGCAATCTATCTTTAACTGATGCATTTTTTTCGAAATGTATAAGGAAATTTTGAGTTCATAGCTTTTTGAATTTTTTAAAGAAAAGGACGTGCGCGCTTAAGCATCCGTAAAAATGGCAATATTTTGCTAAATAATTCTTCATACATGCAGGTACTATTGATGTTGTTTGGTATTGAATTTGACAGAAATCGAAAAAGCGGCTTGGGTCTTATGGAGTTTTGAAATTTTCGAAAAATTCACGTTTTGACCTAATTTTGGTAAAACATGAGATAACGATCTTAAATTTCATACATAGAATCGGTACTATTCAGCGATGATTAGTACATGTTTCCATCATAATCTGCAATGTGGTTTAAAATTCGCAGAATTTTAACTTTCAGAAAAAATGATGTTATTGCATCAACTCTAGCAAAATATACGATAGTGAACTTAAATTTGATACATGAAATTAGGAGCATTTAGCAATAATAGGTACACAGCTTCGTCATAATTTGTTATGTAGTCCAAATGTTTCAGAAACAAATGCTTCCTCATTATTATTTTTTTTACAAAGTTTTCGTTATGAGGTAACCAAAATTAATGAACATACTTCCTGATAAACATAGCTTTGGAATCAAAAAACCAAAAATAATGAGGAAGCAATTGTATCTATGGAAACAGTTCCGCATGTATATATAGATTTGATTACATATTTCCATTGATTCAAATTACATATATTGAATACATACAATCAGGGACTTAATGGACTCAACGAAATATATGATCGCTTCGATTGTACTGATTATTTTGTCTAAATGAAATCGCTTGTTTTTATACAATTGATTCAACGAAATATATCGTTATTTATACCTGACGTATACTTGCTTTAAATACCAAGCTATTTGAGTTAATCATATAGAATTCAAATAAAAGATTTAGTGGACCAACAATTTATAGTTGTGAAAGAAGCTGACATTAGAATTTCTTGATGTTACATCAGGATATATAAAACAAATTTCAGCAACGTTAGCGAAACAAACTAAAGCTGCTGTAATGTGTTTTTAACACGCAATTACATGTCTTTCTTGGATTATAACGGAACCGAAACGAATTATTATAGATCCATTAACCAGAAAAGAGTTTTTGCAATTCCATTGGCAATGGAAAAACAAAACAACTCCCGACGCCAATGATAAGACCGCAATTAATCTAAACATTTACGCCGCATATGTCAAAGTGTGTATATAACACCCGAAAACGATCATGCGCCGAAAAATAAATATTAGAGTGAGGCCGCGGTTAGTGACTGGAACACGTACCTATATGTATATATATCGACGCTAAAGTACTGAAACAAGCAGCAAGCGAACAGTCTGCGTGCGAGGATTTCTAGGAAAAAAACCGAACGCTTCGTGCGTGTGCTATTATATACAATAAACATAAATGCCCGTTCTGTATGCGTGCGACTACACATATACATGAGTGTTCACTTAGTTATCTGCTCAGGTTGGCTCTTCAACGGCGCGCGCGATCGATATCCTCGTGGCGAATTTGCGTTCGCGATACGAAATTAGGGTTGTCAAGTGCACATTGTATCAGTTTTGCTGTGTATTGCCTGTTCTTCTTGCTATCGTTAAAAAATAATGCTAACGATCTTCCTGTAAGAAAAATTAATCACAGAGAAACTAAATAATGAGCATTAGAACAAAATTTCATTCATTTAGTGCTTCATGCAGCAACAACAATGACAAAATTTTAACTATCAAGGGGAACGTTAAGTGATAGTTACAACAGTTACCGCACTTTGAAAACTATACTTAAGGTTTTAAAAACCATATTCTTGATAGTTATAAAAACTAGATTTTTCCTTTACCGTCAAATGTTGATCGAAGATGTTAACATTCTTTTGTTTACGGATTTGAAACGATTTAATTTGACTAAGGAATATTTTATAAGTATTCCAACTTTCACTGCAACCCAAATTTTCGTATTCCACCGGAAATCTCCTGGTTTACTGGTTACCTGGTCTACCGGTATAAAATACAAAGAGATTTCGAAAGCTGAAATTCGTTCACTAGTGTTCTTAATCGGAGGTTCTTCAGAAAATATCTTCGGTAAAAAACTATTGCATAATGTCTTTTTTTGGGCTCTCGGGCTTCTTATTAACATTACTATAAAAATACAACAATTACTCTTTTGTTATACTGATACAGATCTGTTCCTCCTGGAATAAGGCGGAAAACATCGCAAAAGAAAAGGTAAAATATTAGTATCGTTATTTAAAAAAACAATGAAAAAATTCAGTCAAGTATATTCAAAACGACGTGCACTTCATTTTCAAGCGTCTCGTTTTTCTCAGTAACATTATAATATAAAACCACAACAATCACGGGAATATAATTTCGTTTAAGCAGAGATAAGACTTTCATAAAAGGGAAAACAATGCCAAATAAAGGATAGAATAACAGTAACGTCAACGAGAAAATATACAAAAGTTCGTGAAGCATATTTGACAACACGTGCGTTAGATTCCGTTTTTGAGCGACACAATTTTCTTAGCAACATTATTACAAAATCATAACGATTACTCTTTTTTACGCTGATATAGAGAGCTATTTAAGCAGAAATAAGACATTTATAGAAGGGAAAACATTGCAGAAGAAAAGGATAGAATAACAGTATCGTCAGTGAGAAAATATAAAAAATGTAGTCAAGTATATTTGAAGCCACGTGGGTTGCCAGTCTCGTGAAAGACCGGTTCGTTGGAAAGTTTTGGACGGAAGTGTACTTGGTCGCCGGGCCCCACGCACCCAGGCCAGGCCAGGCCTCTTTTCTCGCGTGCGGGGCCTTCTCTGGCGCCTATCCCCTCGCTCAGTCCTCTAACCATACACGTATATCTATGGTTAAACAAGTGTGGGTGCGGTGGCACACTCACAGTCGGACCCCTCGACTGTGAGCTCACTCTCGTGGGCATTATACTGTACACGGATTATACGTACAGAATTTCTTGTCCCAGCTACGACGCGAGATCGAGCCTGCGTCCGCAGATGTTACGAAAAGAAGAAATAATATGTATCGACTGAGGCCATCGTAGGACCATTCTTATCAATAGTAACGTACATGAAATCCTTAAATAAATACACACTCCCAATCGGTAATCGTTTTCTAAAATTTGTGACTTTAGGAATCCTTGATTTATATTTTTCATAAATAATAAATGATTTTGATAGTTTTAGTAGTAAGTTTATCAGAAATACACATCATGGAACAGTTGTTTATACAGTGGTTAAACACACAATATTTCTATGAGCATATATTGCCAATCGGCCATCGACCGAAGTCCTTCAGCTTCATAGTTTTTATTTTTAGAAAAGCGACAAAATTCAGCGCAATAGGAACGTATATGAAATCCTTAAATAAATACACACTCCTAATCGGTAATCGTTTTCTAAAATTAGTGACTTGAGGAATCCTTGATTTATATTTTTCATAAATCGTAAATGATTCTCATAGTTTTAATTTACAGAAAAGGCAGCAAAATTCAGCGCAATAGTAACGAATATGAAATTCTTCAATAAACACACACTCCCAATCGGCGATCGTTTTGTAAAGGGAGTTACTTGAGAGATTCTTTATGTGCGTTTTTTATAAATAATAAATAATTCCAGTAAATTTAATTGACAGAAAAATCAGCAAATTTTAGCGCGATACTAGCGTACATAAAATTGTTAAATAAATACTCACCCCTAATCCGTAATCGTTTGCGCAATTTAGTGACTTGAGAACCTGTCAATTTATATTTTTTATAAATAATGAATAATTCTAATAAATTGAATTCACAGGAAAGTCAGCGAAGTTCAGCGTAATAATAGCGTACATGAAATTCTTAAATAAATACAGAATTCCAATCGATAATCTGTTTATAAATTTAGTGACTCGAAGAATTCTCAATTTAGATCTTTTATAAATAACAAATGATTATAATAAATTAGGCTGAAGGTCTCCGATCGATGACCTATTGGCAATTTGTGTATTGTTACAAATCATAGATATAGTATTGAAAAATCATGTACCACAAGAAAAAAAACTGGATAACGTATTGTCAATAAAACTTTTTTACTACTACTACTACTACTATAATAAATTTAATTTCCACAAAAGTTAGTGCATTTTGACAAGACCGTCATTCGGTCAGTCTAACTCCATTTACAGGTGCCATTTTCAATACATTTCCATGGCAATCTGTACAAAATACCACGTTTTTGACACCAGCAAAAAAAATTAATTGCGTGCCATAAAAATGATGCGGCGAATGCTCTGATGATACACGTACATCTATAGATAAATCTGTGTGAGTGCGTCGACACACTCGAAATCGGACCCCGTGACTGTGAGCTCACTCTCGTGGGCATTATACTGTACACGGATTATACGTACAGAATTTCTTGTCTCAGCTACGACGCGAGATCGAGCCTGCGTTCGCCTGTTACGGAAAGAAGAAATAATGTGTATCGACTGAGGTCATCGTAGGGCTATTCTTATCAATAGTAGAACGTACATAATGCTTGTAAACAAATAGAAAATTCACCGAGAATCGTTTTTTAAAACTGGTACATCAAGAATTTAACGAATTATCATTTTTACAAATAAAATGCATCCAGCATAACGAGAAAGTCGATGTTTATTAATTTACCATTCGTTGTTAATAGCTGATTCTTGATTTATCATTCACTTCAGATATTTATTGCTTATTATCTATGGTAAAATGTCCAAGAATTTGTTCTGCAAAACTTGATCCATCGTCAACAATTATTCTCTACAATTAAATTTTGTTTTATGTATCGAATGACATATAAGAAAAACTGAACATTGTAGAATTGCAGAAAGATACAACTCGAGTTTGAAGATTTTTTTAAATCTCACCATTCGCCTTGCTGTCAGTTATTGAAGACAAAATTCACCACGTTTCAAGCGATTGACAGTTGCCATTAATCTTGCAAAGATTAATTTCGAAATATCTGGATATTCCCATGAAATACATATTGCAGCATTTTCACGGCAACATAACGAATATAACAGGTGATATTGCTTGGACGTTACATGTAAGTTGCAATTTTTGAAACAGCAATATAACATTGTACACTCAAAGAAAAATAGCGTAGTTTAATAATAAAAATAGTTAGTAGGACGATAATCTAACCATAATGTATAGTTGTCAGGAGGAACGACTATATTTTATGGTTATAACAAATATAAGAAAATAGTTAGATCAACCATTAATATAATTCCTAGTAGGAACGTCTATATTTCATGGTTATAGCAAATATAGCTATAGTAGCAATTATCAAAATAATAATACTTTCAAATATGCCGTTTTGTTGCATATACGATTTCAACATTTGTTTTTAATAAACTTGCAAGTATCGTTTATTAAACCATATTAGCATCACTTAAACCATAAAACATTGCAAGTCTTCCTATATGCTTTTTATTATGTACAATCGTTCAACCAACGATATGCTTTTCCCTCAGTGTAATATTACATAGTTATACAACCGGAACATTAAATTAATATTACAACCAAAATTTCAACATAAAATTTATATTACCGGTATATGACAACTGCAAAATTATATGTAATTTTTATCTATCTATTTTATATGTATTTTTTCGATCATGTTTCATAATCACAACATATCACAAGAATAACAATGTTATATTACAAGTAACTTCCATGTTACATAATAAACCGTGCTTACTATATCTTTCTACTTATTTCGCAGCATTGTATTGCGAACTACTTTATTTCTAATAATTGGTGTTCAGGAGTCAGAATAACAATATATCATTTTCATGATTACGTTTCGGTTCGTTTTGATATTCCGGTTTGTTATTGCATCATATTTTTTAAAAAAAATTAGTGTTTGGCCACGATAAACATAGGACCAACTATATCCACAATTATCTAAATTATGAAAATAAACGCTGCAATATTTTCTCCACTCAGAAAAGATAAATATATCGGTTACTGATAACTGAATTAATAAACATATTTTCTCGAGGGCGAAAGCAAGAATTGGGATTAGCGAAAGGACACTCGTCCTTGTTTTTACACTACTTTAATTCCCTTATCTGTATAGATCGCTCCTTCGTACGAGTATGTAATCTAATCATAATTATTGTCAGCTCCAGTGTACAATATAACTGAAGCTGGGGCACTGTTAATATTAATTTAGATTTATTTATTCTGACTTAATATTTATTTATTTTTTTACTAGAAATAAATTATAAAATGTTTGTGTAAGATAAATAGACACAGTTTTAATATAATGTGCATGTACTCATTCTGTAGAAGCAGAATCTCCCAGGAAATCAAATTAAAAAGAGCCAAAATTTTGGGAAATATCATAGCCTCAACTGTGCACCGATCGCATCCGGTCGAGCAAAAAGATTCTATAACTGGAAATATGCCAAATATGATAAATATATTGAATTGAAACATATTGTTATTGAATTTTTCCATTAATGCCACACCAAACTTTATTCCATTGCAAGAAATTTAAGTACAAAAAGTAGTTAGAAAAGCTACGATTTTCAACAATTCGTGATATGCTATCAATAATACCGGAAGTGTCGGTTTATCGAACGACGTGTACGAAAATTTGGCATGTTCAGAAATCTGGCAAATTTGAATATATTTTTCAACTAATTTACCATTCTTTATCAACCGCTAGTTTTTCTATAATTACTCTTTATTAGTACGTGCTCAAAGTGTGTTTATTACTCTACGCTACTTAATTGAATACTATAATTGCCAATTATCACCTATTTCAACGAGATATCAATCTTATAATTATTTCTTTCTTTACAGAATGATGAATGAACATTTATGTGCATGTCTTGGGACGCACATAAAGTGAAGAACGTGTGGCGAGTTCAAAAGCAAGACGAAGCCTCGGTCCGAGAGACTGTGAGGTAATTGCATTATGCTAATTTCCGGTACTAACACCGCACAATTTTGCGTGCAAAATAGTGCATATAAATACCCTCTGCAAATATAATACACTAAAAATTGTAATACATTACATACCCTCTCAAAATAAGCAAATAAAAATGTAATGCTATTCCGTAGACAACGACCAAACGCTACATTGACCAGGTAATAACTCTTTTACAACATTAGCAGCAAAAAAATGAAGTGCGCGGACCTACGGACGCGCATAAAGATTTATGTTCTTGCACCTTAAGAGGAGGGGTTAGCTATTAGGAATAATCGTATGAGAAATTGGAAAAAATTCACTCAGATGCCTTTTTTTACGCTTTAAAACATATCTTGATCCGAAAAAAACGTAGATTTTTTAGTAATGTCGATTTTTTAGAATAGCAAAAAAAAAAATTATATCAAAAGTCAGCCACGATTGATTGTTGAGAATAGTACGCAAAGCAGGATAAGAAATTGGCAAGTCAGAATATTAAAAATTGTAGGAGGAGATGCATTTTTCAAATCGAGGGCGATAATTTTTTTTTTTACTTTTGAACTGTCACTATTTTTTGTCGTAATCTACAGTTAAATTGATCCAAATTAGGTTTTGTGATATTAATAGTTTTGAATGATATTTCCAGAGATATGATTTTGTTAAAATTTATGTAGTAGTAGTAGTAGAAAGTGAACATTTATTGACAATGCATGACAGAATTTGAGTGCATCGCTTAGGATTAGACTTATTTACTAACAGTATTATTTACTAACATTGTCTTCCAACAGTATTGTCAATGGGCCATCGACCGCGGTCCTTCAGCCCATGCTTCTAGTTTTTGAATTTGATATTTTTACTTTCTCATCACATACAGAGTATGTAAAAGAGAAAGTATTGCAATCCAAAAAAAATTCTACTTCAAGATTTTAATGGAAATACATGTTTTGAGTGTCCTAGATGCCAAAAAACACATTAACTCATTTCTGTCCGTCCGTCTGTCTGTCTGTCTGTGCCGTCCGAAAACACAATAACTTTTGAAAAAATCTGTGGACCGCAAAGAAATGTGGTGTCCACTTTCTGCATCTAAATACTAGTTTTGCTATTGAAACCTAATCCAAAATCTCCACTATTTCTGGTACTTTACCTGAAATGTTAAAAAATAAAAATAAAATATGTTATTCATTTTTGATGCTTTTGATTCAATAAGCAGTGAACAACAAGTGATTCAATATAGTGAAGACTTTGTTGTCTTTTTAGCTTTATCATACATTTTCAACGATGTTTAAAGTTATTCTTGTTTGTTACAGTTACATTTGGTACTACTATTTAGTATTATTTTAAAATTTCAATATGCGAGGTGTGTAATCACATTAGCAAAAATGAAGCGAGAACACGATTGGCAACGAAAAGACGGGTCATACGGAGAGGCCGAATTCCGATTCTTTTCTAAGTTGTATTCCTATTTTTTTTCTATATATAGACCTTCGAACTAAACCTCGGTCACTATGATACATTTTCAAAAAATCATATCTCTGGAAATATCATTCAAAATTATTAATATTAGGACCTACATGGTATTAATTTAACTGCACTTTACGAAAAAAAAGTGGCACGTAAAAATGAAAAAAAAAAAAAAAACGTTTCTCCTCCTACAATTTTTTATATCCTGAACTGCCATTTTTTTTTAGTGCCTTGCATACTATTCTCAACAATCGAGCGTGGCAGATTTTTTAGATATTTTTTTTTGGCTTTTCAAAAAAAATCGACAGTGATAAAAAATCGATGTTATTTTTTTTCGGTCTAGAACACATTATCAAGAGTAAACAAAGTTAGGTGAATTTTTTCAGATTTTGTATACAATTTCCTAAAGCTAACTCCTATCAATTTCTAAAAGCTAATTCTCGACATAGCACTAAAATTATTAGTTCCGGAAAGAAAAAACAATTTCCACCCATTTTACAAGACATTATGACATTGGAGAAAAAACTGTCGCTCGGGGAAATTGCTATGTAAAGCAAAACTGTAACATCGTGTCACATTTAAAGAGTTCAGAAGCTGCCATCCGGTGAATCGTTGTCGATCCTGTCCAGATTGTCAAGCAAGAGACACACGACTTCTCCGGTTAGCAACAAAGGCGAGCTGCTAACCGGAGAAGGTACTTTGCTGACTTTGTGAGCTCGCTCGCTCGATCGGACTGCACAGCTTTAAATCCAGTCCTCGCGCTGCTAAATAAGATCGTACACTTTGAGATTTAGTTCAAGTGAATTCCTTTATTAGTCACTGTACGTCGTACGGAAGAGTACGCGTACTTAGTAGAGCGTAAACTGGCGTGTATACCGATACGCATAACGCTTTACAGTGCATGACATTTTTTTCACTACTTATATAACATTCTATCACATAAAATTGCGGACAATGAGATCGAATTCATTGTGAGTGGCATTCAGTGTTTTTGCCTCGTAAATAGAGCGAAAAGACCAATGAATTTACGCTGTAGGGTATATAAGTTGTAGCTTGGAACTTTTCGATGTTATTGTCAGCGGTTTACAAGACTTTTTGGCGCTGTAATACTTCGGATAGAAATAATGCACTGAATTTCCAGAGAACTCAGCGAAGTTCAGTGCATTCTGATAAGAGTGTAAATCCGCCATTTTTTACAACATCCACACTGAGAAAACCAAAACAGTTGAATGCAGTAAATCATTTATTTGAATCCTATATAATTGTTTGGTATTTGAATCCAAGCTATCAAATTGCTTGGTACACTGTTAAAAATTTTTGTATGAAAATTCATAAAATGTATATGAAGTTTTATGCATATACAATATATGAAATTTCATATACAAGTATGTATAAATATTAAATTATTCGTATATTAAGAACAATGCAATATTTGTCATTATTTACACACAAACTTAAATTTGATATAACTTCGTATATTAAACGTGTTGTAAATCTAATAATATTTTCAACAGTGATATATTAATATTACAACAAAGTTTGTGAATTAACTTTTGCAATACACAGCTTATTACATTTCAATGTCAGCTACATCAATTTCAACATTCAGGTATTGAAATTACAACAGAATTATAAAAATTTGTATACATTATATATGAATTTGAATTTGGTATAACGCGTTTGTAAATTTGATATAACTTCGTATATTAAACGTGTTGTAAATTTAATAATATTTTCAACAGTGATATATTAATATTACAACAAAGTTTGTGAATCAACTTTTGCAATACACAGCTTATTAAATTTCAATGTCAGCTACATTAATTTCAACATACAGGTATAAAAATTAAAACAGAATTATAAAAATTTCTATACGTTATATATGAATTTGAATTTGGTATACCTCGTTTGTAAATTTGATATAACTTCGTATATTAAACGTGTTGTAAATTTAATAATATTTTTAACAGTGTATTTAAAGCAACTATACGTCTGGTATAAATAAAGACATATTTCGTTGAGTCAGTTGTATAATAACTGTCGATATTATCTTGTCAAAGGAATCAGTACAATTGAAGCAATTATATATTTCGTTGAGTCCATTTAGTAAATGATTGTATGTATTTAATAAATATATTCAAATCAATAGAATTATGTAATTGAACCTGTATATACATCCGGAATTGTTTCTATAAATATAATTGGATTAATTAAAATTATGCGTTATTTGAGCCGATCGAATGTTCGGTAGCAACGGAAAAATATTTTCTGAAGTGCATTAAATAATATAATTGAAAACAACAACTAAAGATCCAATGTATTCATATTCTTATCTGCAGAAAAAATAAAAATTCATTTACGTAGACGCATTAAAATAAATCGGATATATGTTTCATTTGAAAATCCATTTAACAAACAAAGCAATTAAATAATAACTGGGTTCTTATAACTATCGTCCACATTCGAACAAATATTGTTTTGATCCGACGGTACATGTAGTTGGTCGGATTTACGATACAATACGATATGATATGAATAAGTATTTCGTCTGACGTTTTTCTTAGGACGTCTCACGTTTTTCAACTTCATTGTATCAACACAATATTTCGTCACAAAACATTAAAAAATTTTCAATTGAACAAAATAATTGATTAAATATTTAATTGGTTTAAGTAAAAGATTACTTGAAAAGATCCAAATAAATGGTTTATTTGACTGATTCCGTTGATACAACTGAATATTTATCACGGTGTAAATAGAACGAAAAGACCACGGAATTTACGCTGTAGAGTATATAAGTTGTAGCTTGGAACTTTTCGATGTTATTGCCAGCGGGTTTGAAGACTTTTTGGCAGTGAGATACTTCAGATAGTAATAATATACCAAAGTTTCGGTGAAGTCAGCAAAGTTCAGTGCATCCTGATAAGAGTGTAAATCGACCACTTTTTACTACGACTACCGATAGCGTAACTTTAGCTATTTTTTAATGGCAATCATTATAGAATGCCACCTTTTTTACTTTGGCGAAAACATAAGAATTATCTGATCTGAGTATATTGAGATGAAAATGATGGATTGAAACTGGATGAACCATAAACTATTAAAGAATATCTAAGTAATGCTGAAACCGTAGATAAAGTGAGAGAATATTTCAAATACAATAATTTCTATGATTCAATGCAATACATTGAAAAATATAAAACTTGTCCGTTTGTCAACTTTTTGTCGTTTGGTTTCCGATTTTCTCTGGTTTAGCCCCATTTGTTCATAAAACGAGATGTTGCAAGACTTATACAGTGTTTTCCAATGAGCGGATAACACTGTCAAAAATTTTTCCGAAGATTCATATACATTTATGGGAAATTTATAGCATAAATCGATAAATTGAATTTTATGAAAAGTTACTTAGTGATATTATAGAAATTTTTGGAAATGCTATTTTGTTGATCTGCAATCAGAAATTTGAAAAGTGAAAATTTAGTTGAAAATGCTACGCCGTGTAGGAATCTCATTCACAGAAACGTGTATAGAACATTTACGACACGGGTATACCATAAAATTGTTGTACAATTCTACTAAATTCGTAAAATTGCCTTTGAATATAAATTAATTTAAATTCAACCCCGCGTACACTGAATTCAATTTCATATACGTGTTTAGTGAAAATACATCACTTGAGTTGAGTATAAGTTACTATACAGTGTATGAATTTTCCAAATATTTTTTACAGTGTATCATCATAAGAAATATTTCCCATGACCTTTTCAGCTGACTGGTCACCTCAATATTATTCAATATAAAAAAAAATAGCCAATACCTAAAAAGTAAAAATTCGTACAGATTTTCATTACAAATAAATTATCTAGGTCCAATTGATAGAAAACTGAAGGAAGAAAAACCCGCCGAAAGATATAATTCCATAAACTTGCTACAACATTTAATCCATAAAAATCCAATTTTGATATGACCAAAAACGATCGGATTTGGCGTCCCATTTTTCCTCTTGTTTTTCAGCTGACTCCCACTCTCGTTCTCGTGCGGAGTGCCCGACCTGAGCTCATGTCTGCACAAGGTCTGCCCGGCTTTACAACTTCAAGAGCACCAGCGATGACGTTGGCGTTGGGATCGCGTGGCGACAGAGGGAAAGGGGAAAAGAAGTGTCTGGCGTCGAGAGGTCTGGGTCGTTCGAAGATCGACATTTGGGACAGCATCTCTCTGCACGGCTGGCCAGCACATACATACAACACCTAGATATATAGACGTCACTATATACCTACATATGGATCAGCGGAGAACGATGTCGTCGGAAAAGCGTGGGTGAAAAACTGAGACTCCGTTCGAAAGAGGATGTTAGGAAAAGAAGAAGTAAGTAATACAGGGTTATCAGGGCAATCGTTATTTGGGGTCCGGACGAATTTTGAGATTGATGCACCTTACATCCTTTACAAATAAATGAATGACACCTCTTATAATAAAAATTTTTTAAACATTCAAGTCGATAGAGACCACCAATTTCTATCTAAAATAAGGTACAAGTCCCGTTTGTGACCATTAAATTGATTCATTTGTCAGAAAATGATACACTGTCAGAAAAGACTGGAATTTGTTATCTCGTCAATTAAATTTAATATACAATTGTGATATGAAATTAAGGCACTTTTGCAATAAAATTAGAGTAAATTTAAAAACGTAAGTAATTTTACAGTAAAATTAAAACACATTATTAAAATTACTGTACCAAAAATAAATGTAACATGGCATTTGTTAGTAAATTGAGTATACCAGTTTATGAATAAGTACTTCCAATACATATACATTAAATTTCGGGTCCATTTTTTTCTTCGTCCATTGCATGTAATGAATGAGGACGATGGCCAGCATCGTTGTTAGTTGCTCTTGGATTAAGAACTAATGTTGCTACACGATTGACTTCTTGGATCTGTTGATGATAACTGTATCCATTGAAAAAAAACTTTTTATCCCGATTTTGCTAAAGTAACTTCATGTCGTGCGCGTCCTGCAGGCGCGAAATAGAGCATTTTCCAACCTCCGACTCGTACGCGTGCATAATCCGGTTTTATTACCCCCTAGGGAAGAAAACGGTCATTTCTGCCTAGTGGGAGTCATGAAAAAAAAACATCATGAAAGATGTACGGCATGCGCATCGCGCGTACTTAATGTCAGTTAAAAATTAGGAATCCTTGCGTTCTGTTGCGAACACGGAATGGGACTGTTTTAAAGCGAAATCAAGAAAAAAATATCGTATGCTACACGGAAGGGAGCGTAATTTTTGCTTTCGGTGCTTTCTGCCCTTGCTTCGCTTGGGCAACAAACGTAACCCCCGGTAAAAGCGCGTACCTCCCGCCCTTATAACATAATGTACGTTTTTGTAACGCATGCACGAAAAGTGTCAGTTTATGTGCGTGACGGCCACGACATAAAGTGGCGCTTTATAAGAAGGCGTATCATTAATACTGGAAGCGTATCGAAAATACTGAAACCGTATCGTAAATACTCGAAACCGTATCGTAAATACTCGAAACCGTATCGTAAATACTCGAAACCGTATCGTAAATACTCGAAACCGTATCGTAAATACTCGAAACCGTATCGTAAATACTCGAAACCGTATCGTAAATACTCGAAACCGTATCGTAAATACTCGAAACCCTCGTAAATACTCGAAACCGTATCGTAAATACTCGAAACCGTATCGTAAATACTCGAAACCGTATCGAAAATACTGTGCGCGCATGCGCGCTCCGGTCTGCTTTTTCCTTTATTGTCGCGCTCGGCCAGCAACATAACCTGGCAGTTTTCGTGAATTTGTTACAGAAAGTAGTATGCCATACTTGAACGTAAAATCGGACTCCCGACGGCGGTATTTCTTCGCCTTATTCTCTCGTGCAGTCACTTTCCAACTTCGCGAGAAGTCCGCTTTCACGCACTATTATCGCAAAGTACTATTATTATACTAGGTGTGAGAAACGCGGTTTTACATCTTGTGAAATAAAATTGTGTACAATACTCGTGTCATGAACGTTTTCTTATCTCGGGTTATTGTAACACTCACATTCATCAAAAAAAGTTTTATCGCACTGGTATCATAATAGTACTTTACGGAACTAGTGCTATAATAGTATGTTACGATACGAGTGCGATGAAACTTTTTCTGACGAGAATGAGTTCGCAGCACATGCCGAAGGCGAGTGTTGCAATCAAACGAGTTGAGAAAAAGTTTCTCGCACGAGTTTCGTATACAATTTCATTTCACTAGTGCGAGAAATGCGATTTCTCGCACGCGAAGCGAAGCGGAGCGCGTGAGAAGTAAGCAGTTCGCGCACGGAGTCGCATAAAATATTTTCTGACAAGTGTAAATTTGCAACACAAACCGAAAGTGAATGTTGCAATCACACGTGTTGAGAAAACGTTTATCGCACAACTATGACACAAAATCTCACTTCACAAGGTGTGAAAATGGGTATTTATGCCCGCAAAGCGTGTGTAAATCCGTGTTTTACACGCCGAGTGAAATATATGTCCATTCAAAAATCCGGCACTGATCCTACTATTGCAAAGCTCAGTAGTTCCCTTAATCTAACAAAGATCAATGTCCAGCGGGGTCGTTCGTAAACCAACGAAAATCAGTTCATCAGGACATCATTTTTCTGCACATCTTGCCAGCACATACACTTCGATATAGAGACGTTACCAACATATGGATCGGCGGAGAACGACGTCTAAGCCGATGTCGTCGGAAAAGCGTGGGTGCAACTGCAGCGAGCGTCGTTCCGTAACCTTGAAGACTCCTTTCACGATGACATTATATTCTCGTTTGCTTAGATACTTAGAGCATAAACCAGACAATAGATCATCCCTCCTTTTAACCCCTGAGTGTATATATTCACTATAAATCTACGTTCTGGGCACTACCGTTATTTTTTTATTACTTTTTTTCTTCAAAACCGCTTTAATATAGTTTTACAGACATGCGTCGCATAACTTTGCGCCAGTTGTTACGAGCCGATAATTGTTGTGTGCAAACAGTCTCGGCGTTTTAATTATTTTTCCGTGATTTTTAATACCGCCAGCAACAAAATTGGCCTTGGAAAATGGTCAATCGGTGCTGGTGCAATTTTGCGTCGCATTGCTCTCCACACAATTTTCTCTGTTATTTGTTGGCGCCGTCGGGAGCTGTTGTTGATTTGGAAATTGCTATTTAATCACGAACACGAGGTCTCTGTGTGAACGTTGTTGGATTCTACTCGGCTTCGGCGCTGTTTATATTCCGTCATCCAGCCTCACGAATTGATGGAAAAGTTTATTAGCTGATGCTCCAAATAGAGTTTCATTGACGAGGCCGAGTGACAAGTCTGCAAGAAGCAATTGAAGCAAACTGTCGGTTGGAATCTTCTGGAATATCAAGTTATTTCACTTTAAATTTGAAAAAGGTCGTTTGAATAGCAATTGGGAAAATATTTATAACAATGTATTTGAAAGTACGATATTTACTAAAGTCATATAATAATGGAAATTATATGAAAGTTGATAATTTCAGTTGTAGACTCCGAAATTGTGGTGGTCGACTATTAATAGAATACATTTTTGCAATTTTATTAATTATTGGTTTAGAAAAAAAGAATAATCGACATAATTATAAAAATAGACGCTCGAAGTAATAATTATCAGTGTCACTTAAAAGCGGACACGACAGTCATAACTATTTAAGTGTACTACAAAATTCTTGTCGTGTAGAATAATAATTGGTCTTATAAAAAAAACTGGTCATTCTTTACAATCCTTTGAATTTCCGCTACAATTTTTTTAAGCGAATTTCAGTCAGGACTGAGATACACTTAATTAAAACCAAATCCGCGAATGCGCTCGAAAAATGCATTACCGAAATAAACTATGAAATTATTTTACCATGCTTCTTTTAGATACTACAAAACCTTGTCCATGGCTTCCTCATTATTCTTTAATTTTACCAAGTTATCACTCTATGGAGAATTCAGATCCTGACTTCCTCATAGACGGAACTTTGTAAAATGCGTGCTATTATTAGTTCAGCATCGTGCAAGGTTCTACTTTGCTTCCATAAGTGAATTGAAAACGGGCTTTTACCAGGTTTTTATTTTAAAAAAGTTATCGCTCTATGGAGAAATCAGATCCTGACTTCCTTATAGAGGAAGTATTTACATATTTCAAATAAGAGACAAAGCTGTTGCTATTAAATTGTCTCTAACACAGCCCTTCTGCATACTTTTATATAATTGGTTATTGAGATATACGAAAATAAAAATTCGATGACGGAAGGCCCTTACTTAAAAAACTTAGATGAACAGAAAAAGAAATCTACAATAAATTTACATCTCGTACACTATTGCGCTTGCTATATCGCCCTTCTACATACGACTTCAAAATAGGTCAGTAACGTTAGGAAAAAAATATTAGTTTAATAGAAGAAGGCCCTTACTTACAGAACTTAGATTAAAAGAAAAAAATATTTCAATAAAATTACATTTCGTACTGCATTTGCCACACAGCCCTTCTACATATTTCTTTATAATTGGGTCATGAACATATTTTTAAAAAATCACTTCAATAAAGAAAGGTCCTTGGTAAAAAACACCTAAATTGAAAGATAAAAAATAACAATTAAGACGCAATTTTCAAAATTTTGAATATATATACCGTACTTGAAAAAAATGAGAATTTTAATATTTTTCAAGTTACAGAACTCTTTGGGATTATCGAGATATCACCGAACCAAACAAAATATAAGCAAACGGGTTTTCTCGAAGACAGAACACCGTAGGTTCTTGAATTTTTTTTTTCTTTTTTTAGGGAATACAGTATTGAAAAATCTCAAACTGACAAAATCTTTTGAGAAATTTTTGAAAATCAGGTGGCTACATTGGCACGGAATGTCTCATATACATTTATACCAGAAAACTCTATATTTAATAAGGACATGTTGAATAAATAAATGAATAATAACAAGGTCAGAATGATACCGTAAATAAATTTTTTATTAAATTCTACTTATCCCACGATTGTAGATAGGGTGCATGCACCGTCTAAGCCACATATATAAATACATAGTGCATCTTGAGTTTCGCATTCTTTGCAGGCGTCAACTTACGCCCCCGTTTTAATATCGTTGGTGATGAACGCTACGGTCGAATCGTGCAGTCCTCGAGGCTTCGCACATTCCTCCGGAATTTGCGTTTAGTAAACGTAGCGCGTGCGTTTACGATTTTGCACGCTGACAATTACAACCCATAATATTTTGTCGACATAACCAGGAACGATTGGCACACGTACGACGTGCGTATTCTCCGAGTAAATTGCATATTTTACGACTCCGACAAGGTTTCTTATATTATGCATTGTGCGTTAATTCACCAGTCATTGTTCATTCAGCAGTATAACAAAAGGTACTACAGCATTAACCTCTTCTACAAAATTCGTATAGTCTTAAAAAAATCCTTTTTATATCTCGAATAATTTGCGCAATTGGTAAAAATGTATTCCAAACGAAATCGTTTTTACTTGTTATCGAGAAAGATCGTTAAAAACATATTTCTTCAAAATTAGACACTTTTCTGATTCGGAAGGATAATAAAGATTAATATTTGCAAAATCAACTTTAAACTTTTTTACGTGGGGATAAGTTTTCATTGAAATATAGAATGCGTTCATAACGGCATTTCACTATTTTACCATTTTTTCTTAGAAATTCATTAACACTTAAATTCCATAAATCAATCTATGTTGCATTCCTAGACGGAGAGAAATCGTGGTATACACGACCAATTAAGTGCGAATTATTATCGTTGTTCAATCACTATAATTCTGTTTAAGTGTATTTTTTACATTTCCGAGGAGACTAGTTAGTTTTTTATGAGGATAGCTGAAAGTTACGATGAAAATGCGTAAATTTGAAATAAAGAAAAGTAAATATGGAAGTGTCCGGTTCTCAACTCCGTATATGTATTTTGTAATTTTAGAAATATTTAATGAATCCTTTTTTTTCTATTTGTTACCAACAAATGTTGTTCCGTGAAACTACAGAAATAAAATACCTCGTTGAAGAGATTCAAACCGCATTAATAGGCATAATATACATGGACAACTATAATATCGCGCCTGAAGACAAAATTATTGAACCCATTGAACGCATTCGAAACAATGATTTTTTTCTGGCTGTTTTAACTCGGCCCGGGATAAGTAATCGACGAAACAGCAAAGCGTGACTAAATTGACTTTCCACTACACAGCAACGACGAAATATTTGTTTACAGACGAGCAGCAGTTTGCATCGTTGAAAAAGACAACTGCGCAGGAAACTCGCAACGCGATCGTCTTCTGGGGTTTCGCATTTCGCCTGGAATCGTTTCACTGTTTCGTACCGTGATATCTACATGCCCTAATCGCTGAGTATATCTATTCGTACGCGAGAATGAGTGAGATGCGAAAGAAACCTGCGAAAAAGACGAAGAGAGATTGACAATACATGGAGAAAATTTCAGCTTACGCGTTCCTTTCGCAACACATTCCTTCGTCAATCACGTTTTCCTTATTCTACGCTCTCCCCTCTTTTGCCCCGACTTCTCTCGCGGTCGTTTCGACCGGCCAACGGAGAAAAGGGCTGCACGGTTCTAATATTAGACTGGTACGCGTCTATTTTTGCCGATACGAGGTGGAGATTCTTCGGTGCATTGAGCTGCATCTGCGGATGCGTCTAAACACGATGTTCGCTGTTGAGTAGAATTTAAAAAATTCGTGTCTTATCCGATTAACGCTGTTCATAATATGTTTTTGCGTGGATATAGCGAACGCGCCAGTAATTGAACAGTCATTTGTAAATAAACAACAGCTTTTTCAGCGTTCATGAGACATTCTGACGACTAGAGTGAAGATTAGATTTGTATTTTGATTTTTTTTAGTTATCTACTGCGATAATTTTCTCGCAGGAAGCTATTTTCGACTAAAGATGTAGATTAGATTGGCACGTTCATTTAACGGCGTTTTTTATTTCTGGTATGTAGTATTTATTTCAATATACTTTGCTATTAAAAACGATGTTTTTTGAGTTGCATTTGATAATTTAATATTCTGGTCGTCCGTTAAAAGTTTAAACGGCAGTCTGAAATTATTACTTTTCCTGGATATTCATCATAAACGAATCGTTTATTCACTGAAGCGTAGAAAGATATAACTGCTGAATGTACCATCGACCTCGGTCCTTCAGCTTGGAATCTTTAATAACTTAATGGTTTATGTATTTTTTTTTCTCATAGACGAAGCTTTGCTTCAATGAAAAAAAGATTTCGAGTTTTTTATGCCTAAACACTCAGAATGGTGGGAAATGTGGAGAAAAGTGGTTTGGAAAAATTGTCTGGATATATGTGTGTGTATGTATGTGATGAAAGACCAAAAATTCATATAACGGTATCTTGTAAAATATTTGATTGAATCAGCTCGAATTTAAACCACATACACACTGCTGGTTAATTTTTGATTGGTATAAATTTTATGAAAATCGCTTAACGCTTTTCAGTTGTACAAGAATTTTAAAATGTTGAATAAAGTATGTAAACGCTCTAGCTTGAACGAATTTTTAGCTATCGGGCTAAAACTTCGTATTAAAATTTAAAAAAGTGATGCGACCTATGATACGGAATCTGGGCTGAATCGGTAAACAGGTTCGGTTTTTTATGAGATTCTGAATTTTTCGAAAAGTTTTCGTTTTCGACTTTTTGTTACCCAATTTTATTTCTTGATGAATCGAATTTCTATAAATTTAAAATTTTTTAATTTGCAGAAGGATGCAAAGTAGAACTTTGCGCATTGCTTTGTTAATGAGTTTCATCTTTCAAAAAGCTTTCGCTATGAGGAAACCAAACATAAAACAAACTTCCTCAAAGAGAAAACTAAACATAAAATAAATTTCCTCATAGAGACGGCTTCGCGAAAAAATGAAATCTAATGAGGAAGCAATGTGCAACGTTCTACTTAGCATCCCTATTTTGTTTCATTTTTTGAGGTTTTTATACTAGTATTACGGGCAGAACGATCCAAAATGCAAAGAAAAGTGGTTTAGAAAAAAATATTATTTGTGCAGATTTCGTTGTTAGCACGATATTATCGTAATTTTTTATTTACTTTTTTCAAATTTGGAACGACGGTGAACTGGCCCATAACAGCATTCGGGATTGGATTTGGGACGAATCGGTTAAGATGTTCAAATTTTACAGCGTTTTTGAAAGTTCGAAAAAAATCATTTAACGCTAAAAATTTTTTAAATCATGAGATATCGGGCCAAAATTTTATACACAGATCGACACTGTGTATAAAATTTTAAAAATTAAAAAAAAAACAATATAATAAATCTTAAAAAGCCATTTGACAACCTGTCCCGAAATGAATACTCGGGTACTCTCAAAATGTATGCAAATTCTGTTTCAGAAAGTATGTTCACCTATTATCACATTAATGGATAGTTCAAGACCGTCACGACCTACACATAACAAATTCTTCCATCAATCTTAATAAGTCATTGCAAAACAATTTCTTAATCTCGGGAAAAAAAACTTACACTATCGCTTGACCATTTTGACCTCAAGCGCAGAGTATTTGAGGCAGTGCCTATCGTAAGATCGTTATCAATGTTTGGAAACTAATTTGGCCAATAGAAATTGACTTAAATGTTATTTCATTTGCGCAAAAAATTTAATGAATGCTCATCAATCAATATTAGAACATTTCGATCAATCTCCACTCGCCTTCGACCTCACGACAAAATTCCATAAATATAAAACACATAAAAACCAAAACAAGTCATCATTGTCACGTACATTGACTCACCATATAGCGTCGGTTTTTTTTCCATTCGCAAAACAAACACAGTATCGAGGGACGAAGTTTGTAAGCGGAGTCGGCAACTTTCTCGCCAATTCTCTGAAGACTTAAATATAAAAGGAACGGAATACATGAGTGGACCTTGAGTTAATGAAGTCAGGCGTAAGAGTGTCGAATATCTCCACAAAACACTCCACACACAAACACGCATCACACAACAACATGGTAATATGAACCATCGTAATAATACAAACTAGCAAATTGCAGCAGGATTGTTGAAACAAGAAAAAAAATCTCCGGAACCGCAAAGAGGAATTTTCCTTAAAATTGTCGCGACCCCCACTACATCGAGTTCCCCTCACAAAATCCTCCATTCATCTCTTGGGTTCCATTCAGTGGTCTTCGACGTTCTTTCTTTATTCTCCCTCTCTTTCGCCCACCGCAAACCATTACGAACCTGCTCAAAAGTTGGCACAAGGGAAAGGTTAAAACCGTTAAGAATATGAACTACATGATGGAGACTAAACTACGAAACACGGTAGCCTATAGCGTTTTACATTTATCGTCGTATCTCCGTCTATCAAACTAAGCAATCCTACTAAACCTACAAACTACCGACTTGCTCGTATCTGTTTCCCTTTTTACTACCTTTATTTACCGACATCATGTGCCCTACATTGCTAAGTTCGGTTGTAACTTATGAAACATTTTTTTTACAATTTTTTCGAGATAAAAATTCGTCGATTGTGGCTGATTGATGAATTTGTTTAATTTATTAAATAGAATCGTTAAGCAGCTACAATCGACACTAGTAAAAAGGATTCGTATTAGTGAAATTTGAATTGGGCTTCGGTTTTGCGCACTTTGAATCTAGCGATCACGGTCTCACACCCGAGATGTGCTTCACAAAAATTCTATCATAATATAACTTGACCGGTAATCGTCGCATACAATAACACCTATGGTAAATACTCGGTCAAAGCCTATATATATAGCTAAAATATAGTTGACGTTACACTGAAAGATTGCAGAATCAAATTCTGCCAAGGCCACGGTAGCGTAAGTGGTAACGCACCAGGCTAAAATTCTGGGGTTCCCGGGTCGTGACGGAATTTTTTTCACAATTTGTTCGAGATAAAAATTCGTCGATTGTGGCTGATTGTAAAAAGGATTCGTATTAGTGAAATTTGAATTGGGCTTCGGTTTCGCGCACTTTGAATCTAGCGATCCACGGTCTCACACCCGAGATGTGCTTCCCAAAACTTCCATCATAATATAACTTGACCGCTAATCGTCGCATACAATAACACCTATGTAACTTATAAATATTTATATTGTTTTTAAAAAATGACAATAGGATACATTTTTTCTGGAATTTTGACGTTATAAAATAATTATATTGATGTTTACGATGACTTTTATATGGCCAATGGTCGATCAGCCTCGATTCTTCAGTCCAGAAATTATAATTTATGTGAAAGTCCTTGTAACATATAGTACCATCCTATTTTATCACACTTCTCGACCAAACAAACCTAACAACCGTGAAGATTAACTCGTATATCCTCTTTCCTGGCGACTTTCTTTTTTCACCAACACGGTGTGCCTCAACAATGTAAACTTCAGCTCTAGTCCTGAAACAAGGAAAAAAGCTAAATGGAAGAGGGGAGGGGTGGGGGGGAAATGGGTTTTTTTTCCTTCTCTGCTTTGCTATTTCCTCTGACTCTCACTCAATAATCTGAACTTCTCTAGGTCCAATCAAAAGTAAAATCCGCAACTATAAAAAATTAGAACCAGAATTACTACTAAAATTATTAATTATTATCATGAGAACTTTTTTTCCCACAAAAAATAATTCGGACCTGAAAGTACTACTAATCCGATCTCATTTTCTGATACCTTGCAGCCAACCAAACCTCCTAATTATCCCGATTGGCTCATATTCCATCTCTGTTCTCATAATTTCTTTTTTTTCCAACATCGTGTGCAGCAACAATGTAAACTTTGCGTCTACGCCTAAGACAAGCGAAAAAAGCCAACTAGGAAAGCGGCTCGATTGGGTTTTCTTTTCTCCTCTTCTTTTCTTCTCATCCCAACATCCCAGAATACGCAAAAATCGGTTTCGTTACTGCTGTATCACAATTTCTCACCCAGCAATGTAAATATAACATGTTACCAGTATTATATAACAATTACATTGCTGAGAAGAAAACTGTAGTATAGCAACAACAAAACCGATTTTTCTGTGTTCTAGGGTCACATGTCCCAAAATAATAACCTTTTCCTCTAAACTAACGTTAACGTAAATATTGCAAGTATCAAGAAATCATAATCCACGCCTAAAAATTCTAACCCATTATCATATCCCATTCAGTGATACCTTTCAACCAACCAAACCTTCTAATTATCCCGATTGGCTCATATCTCATCTCTGCTGTCATAATTTCTTTTTCTTCCAACATCGTGTGTAGCAACAATGTAAACTTCGGGTCTACGCCTAAGACAAGAGAAAAAAGCCGCAACTAGGAAAGCGGCTCGATTGGGTTTTCTTTTCTCCTCTTCTTTTCTTCTCATCCCAACATCCCAGAATACACAAAAATCGGTTTCGTTACTGCTGTATCACAATTTCTCACCCAGCAATGTAAATATAACATGTTACCGGTATTATATAACAATTACATTGCTGAGAAGAAAATTGTAGTATAGCAACAACAAAACCGATTTTTCTGTGTTCTAGGGTCACATGTCCCAAAATAATAACCTTTTCCTCTAAACTAACGTTAACGTAAATATTGCAAGTATCAAGAAATCATAATCCACGCCTAAAAATTCTAACCCATTATCATATCCCATTCAGTGATACCTTTCAACCAACCAAAGTTCCCGACCGTGCCGATTGGCTCGTATCTCCATCCTACCCCTTACTTTCTTTTCTCTTAAACATCGTGTGCCCCAACAATGCAAACTTTGGCTCTAGGTCTAGGACAAGAGAAGAGGCCAAGTGGGGGGCTCCATTGGGTGTTTGGCGCCTGCAAGATCTGCACGCAACCACGGAGACACACGGAGGACTCTTCTATCACGAGGGGCACGAGGCGTTGAGGGGTTGGCGTCCTGGTGTCTCCACGAAAAGAGGGGCAGCTTGCTGCCTCAGTTTGTATCTTCGTTGCCGGGGTGCACTGCCGTTCGCCGTTGGGTGGGGGGGAAGATTTTGCCGAGTGCCCCCTCCCGAAACACACGCCGGACGTTCACAGGAAAAGGAAGTTTGGTGGTGTTTGCCGGTAGTGCTGGAGGTGGATAACTAACCCAACTAACGCGTCTCGCTCGCGCGCTATACCGAGCCATCTATCTATCTCTGCATAACCATTGGCACTAACCACCTCTAGTGTTGGCGCTGTACGTGGTGGTGGCAATAGAGACCGCGTGGTAGGGATGTGTATGGGGCATTCCATGTCAACTGGACCTGGGTCTGATCCTCGACCTTTTGAACCTCATAAACGATTTTTCATGTTATTGTTTTACCTCAAAACAACAATCACAATTTTTATTAGATATTTTTTCAACAATTTTTATACTTGTGGTTTTTACTAACGTAAACTTGAAAGGCTCTTTTTTAAAAATCTGATTGAGTTCTTATAACTCACGAATCAGATATCAATATTTATAAGTCTTCTACTTAAAAAATAAAATTCTGGTCAACGTTTCAAAAGCGTACGGGTCATTGAATTTTTCATTTTAATAATAAAATGACTTTGAAAAAATTTAAAGAAAATCGCCGAAGAAGGATTCTTGCGGATCTAACTTTTTCCAATTTTCGTTTTGAAAAAAACTCATAAATAATGTTCATATCTCTTACAGAATATATAAAAACTTTGAATTTGAAAAATGGCCTCCAATATTTTCGTTGCAAATAATGATAAGTAAGTTGTTAGAACAAAAATGTAACAAAAATTGTGGTTGCTGCTACATAAAAATCGTGGACAAAATCCAAGAAGTCTGTGGTCAGACTCAGGTCGAGTTAGTATGGAATGCCCCATATACAGTACGCAGCACAGCTACTGCTACAGGAGGAGAGCGCACAACACGAGAAAGGAAAACGGAGAATCGGGTGGAGGGGCGGATGTATACGAAACCCGAAGATGGGAAAGATAGTGGGGCGAAGCGCGCGCTGTTCGAGAGTCGCGGCCTCCCACATCGCGATCCTCATTCCTCGTTCGGACTTTACCATTGTCGCAAGCAAGACATCAACGCTCATAACAAACGAGAGAACGAACTAACGAAAGATACCGGGAGGTGGAAAAGTCCTGAATTTTCTCACCACCGAGACGATTTTAAATCGGACCAAGTGTTTGCGATATTCATAACGAGAATACATAAGTCCAACAGAGATTTATATATTTATCTAAATCTTTCGTTGTATATATATTAATCGATATATACATTTAAACAGAACCTCTTATATATCTGAGTGTGGGAGTTTCAGAAAACGTGGTTTTTTGTAGCTGTGCAAGAGAAGCTTTCGCACGGGCTTATTGTATATATATATGTATATATATATATATAAATATATATAATATTTATTTATATATATTCTTTTGTACGTATATATAAATCCACAAGTTTGAGATTTATATACGGCGCTACTGAGGAAGATCGAGAGTGAGAGTGACAGGGGAGAGAAGGGCGAAAACCAGGCTTTTTGTTTGGCCAAACGAAATACTCGACGTCTGTCGGATTTTGAGACCGCAGGACTCGGCCAATTGATTTGAGAGTCGAATATTATCGGAGACTCTGGAAAAGGCTCTGGAAAGATGTCGCACAAAGTGCAGAGTCCAGGAAGTCCGCCGGCGAATGGGGGTGACTTTAAAGTGAGTACTTACATAATATTTTATTTATTTATATTTTTCAAACATTTTTAGTGTTGTTTCGTTTTTTTTTGTTGAGAAATTTGGCTGTCGGAAGAAAAAAAAATAGTATGAAAAGAGAATTAGAAAGTATCAGAATTAAAAGTATGAGAAGTATTGGTCGAAATCATACTCTAGTTATACTAATATTCAAGTATTAAGTATGACATGGGTATACGAAAAAATATTCAACTATTTGTAAATTTTATTGTGCAATCGATAAATTTCAAGTTAAAATTCATTTTATTGATTTAATAATATTCGATACGCAAATATGTCTCGTAAATTCATTTTATACCCAATACTCGATAATGAGTATACCCCTCATACTTTTATTTTCGTGCTGTTCTATAATACTTTTTTCATACTATATTTTTTTTGCGCGAGTTCCTTCCTATTTCGTATCTTTTTGGCGCTTCCGCGAGAGCAACTGCGGCCGTAGCCAAAGGCATTCCCCCGACGTAACCGCTATCGCATTGATTATGAGACACCGCAAGTATCCGCGTGAGATATCGTGACAGCCTTTGAATATACTAGGAACGACGTATGGTTATTTCCATGTGACGTGGGTTCTGTATACGTTAATATAAAGGTTTATGTTTATGCGTGTGTGGGAGCCGAAGTGATTGTGTGTATTCACCGCCACGATTTCTGTATCGCACGCGCTCGTTTACCCCCTCTGTCGGATTTAAATGGAACTCGACACGTTGTTTCTTGAAATTTGAAAAAAAAATATTTTAACTATTGCAAAGTAATTCACTGGGTTGACGAGTTATCATAGTATAAAAAATATTGATTGTTATTGACTATCGAGCGCTGACTTGATCTGGAAAATTGAAAAAAAGAAATTCGTGTAACTTTTAATGAATATTATTCACGACGTTGGTTGTAATTTGATCTGAGAAATGTTCAGTTCATTAAGTTCAACTAAATTGACCGATATTTTTTGGGTTAAACAGCGCGGGTTTTCAGAGAACAGTGATAGCAAGTTATAGCATAGAAAGAGAACAATAACAGTTTTATTATTAAACATTGATTCATTCCGCTTAAAAATTATGGTTTCACTGCGGAAAAAATTGTAAAGAATATTTGCGGGAAGCGCGTAAATTCAGAGAATTATTGGCGATGATTATTAATGGCATGATTAAAAATTTCAAATCGTTTACTTGATGGAAGTTGCGGTTATAATGTAAAAGATCAATTAATATGTGCAAATGGTAAAATGGTAAAAGGGAGACTCATAATTACCAGTTGTCAGTCAATAGTTGTAACAATTCCTGTGGAATTAGTTATATCGATTTTTCAATCTATTTTTAATATACACAACTTTTTTATTGTTATATTCCAACTTTCAAATAACAGCCAATTGGATATAATCCTTATTAGCAAAGTGATTCTGTTTTCCAAAAAAAAAAAACAAAAACCACATCAATGAATCGTTCGTTATGTAAACAAAAATTATGTCCAATGAAATTTCTAATATTGTTCGATCAATTAACGCCATCACAGAGATAAATTTTTTTTAAATAAAAAGTGATTCATTTTCTACAAATCCATGACCTAAGAAATTCTTGTGACGAAAAGAAATATTTATTTATAATCTATCTTTAAAGTTTTCATGTAAACAAACAAATTCTAAGCAATAACAAAAATTTCTTAATAAAAAAACAGATTTATGTTCTACAAATCCATGATCTGAGGAATCCTCCTGACTAATAAGAAATATCGATTTCACAATCTAACTTCTAAGTCCTCATGTAAACAAACACAATTTTTTAATTAGCAACTAATAAAATAAAATCTTTATTGGTAAAAGTAGTTCTGTTTTCCAAGAAATAAAATAAATATATATTCATGAAATATATTTAAAAAAATATATTTATTCATGACATAAGGATTAAATAAGGTCCAATGCTATTCTAAATATTGTTCGATTGATTAAAAGCCATCATCGAGATTAATGTTCATTTGGACAAAAATTGACTTATGTCTTACAACTTCATAAACTAGGAAATCCTTGAAACAAGTTCAATTGTATCGATTATTTCTATTCCTGAAGCACCAGATTCCTAATTGCGAATTTTTGCGCAATAGCAAAATTGCTCGATCAGGCATTGTAAATTTTCCGCGCATTCCTAAACGTCATTGCCACTCGTTTCGTATCGCTCACATATGTCGATGATCTCTTCTGCTGTTATGAATCATTAACTGATGAGTGTGCTCTGGTGTGACGTTGCAATGTTATCTAATGAATCAAGTCCGACAATTGTAGATCCCGGTTAATCCAAGTGCTAATAATACTTAGAATAGTATGATCGTAGTGAAACGATAAGGATATGTCACGGTGACTATAATGCGGACCAATTGGAAATGCGTTGCGTCTGATGAAACTCAAATACTCAGGATTACAGCATTGATGTTACAGCCCATAGTTTCCAAGTGTAACGAGCTTTTTTCCTCCCTAGCGACGCGTAACTACCTTACACTGATAAGGCATGTGCCTCAACGACTTTATCAATTGCACGTAGAAACTTTTAGACGAAAAGTATTTCAACGAATCATGTAACATCAGAAGACATTCATCTTTATCAATGGCACGGGACATTTTATTTTTTAATCGTTTTATCACTGACTAATCGCAATATAACTCGCGAGTTTCCTCTTATCTAAATAAATTCTCTTAATGTATTTCTAAATGATTAATTATTACAATTATTAACGTCATATTTAATTTTTTTTGTCACAACCATTTATAACACTCGATTTTTCAAATTTTTCTTTTGTTTTGAAATACAAATAAACTCCTAAGTTACTTGTTGTAATATTAAAAGTCTCCTTTGATTGTCATTTTTTTCTTTCGATTGTTCTTTGAAAATATCAATCGAAGATATATTTTTTGCAATTAAAAGTTTTATTAGAAGCTCGTGAAGTTTTCTTGGTTCTCGCTTCGAGTTTCTCGTCTCCAGTTTGCGTCTCGACGTTTACATTCGTAGCCTGCGGCCAAGCGCTGTTATATATTTCTCGTTCCAATAATACATTCAGTTGGTGGAGACCAACTCTCCTCGCGTATCTTTTTTGCCTTCGTCGAATTCTCGAATCGGGTCAGTCCCGCACCCTATAATACACTCTCGCCAACCTTGCGGTCAATCCGAATCAGCCTGATATTAAATGCCTCCTGAGATTTCCCATGGAAATAAAGGATATAGAAAAGTATATTTTTTCATGTAGTAAATATGGGACATTCCATGACATCTCGATCAAGATCTGGCGATGATGTCTCAGATCAACTCCGTAATTTTTTATACTGAAGTAGGTGTCGAAAAACATGTCTCATATTTTTTTAAAGATTTTTTAACACTTTTCACCTAAGATATAATTTTTCAAAATTGTTGGAAATCTTTGATTTTTTTACTTGAAAAGATGCGGAAAATTCTTATATATTATAAGGAAATTTTCCAGCTGAATTTTAGCTGACAAATTATTGGGATGCTTTTTTTACAGAAAAATGGACAATAAAATCCTGTAAGATATGTGTCCAAAAAAGTATATTTACAGAATTGCAGAGGAAAGAATATATTAAATATACTTCCCCCGACTAGTGGAGTAGATTTTTTAATAGACTTTGGTCTGTAAAGAGGTCCGGTTTCATAGTTTACGAGCTACGTTGTCAATATTTTACAAATATATTTCACATTACACAAAATTACAACATTAATATAAGCGGATTAGCGTCCACTGCAATTTCGGGTAAAAACGATTGAAAAATAAAGAAAATGGTAAATTTGTAAATTTATCGAAAACCAATATGACCGTACAAACTGTCAACACCACCAAATATAATTAGCACATTTGATTATGTTGTAATTACTGATTTTCCACACATAATTTTCATATTTAATGTGTATATCGAAAAGTATACTTGCGATTATACTTCTTTTCCGCGTGACTATGTACAATGATGTAAATTTCAAGATATATATACAAGAATAGTTTACATATAACTTACTATACTCTGAAAGTATACTTTTGGACGAAAACTTGGATAATTTTTGTGTACTTAAAAATATATTTCGTATATATTCGGTATATATTTCATAATATATCGTTAATATATTCTATATACTTCCAAGTATATTTGACATATATTTTTTAATATACTGGAAAGTATATTTATGGTTACACAATTTTTCCATGGGGGTTTCCCGGTGACTGTCCAGATGGAGCTTCGTTCAATTTTTACCCTCGGTGCCAAAGTACCCAACACAAAGGCGGCACTTTAGGGTGCTCGCCGCTGTTTCCATGCCAACCTGTCGAGTGCATGCGTATTCTCCAGAAAGCACGAGAAACATCGCGCGTGCTCGATAAATCTTGGCCGTCGCTCAGCGCCTCTTTCCATGGAAACTCGGCGGCATCCTTTTGCAGTGGCGCCATAACGAACTTGAACTAGTCGCACGAGACAATATACAGTGATCGTGAATTCGAAAAAGATCGGCACATTAATTTTTCATGCTTATCTCGGTACACGGAATGGTTATGTGATGTTTTCGCCTCATTATAACTGTATTTCCTATTTTTACAAATTTTGGTTCCTCATAGAAAACGCACTGTTTTCATGAAATGATACCCTAATATATATGAGTGATTCCACAAAAATTCAGCAATTTTCTGTTTTCTCCACAAATACCCAAAAATTGGGCTTTGTTAGTGTAAGAACTTTACTAAATTTCAAACCATAAAATAGAAATGTGATGAAATATTAGAAGTTTTTAAATTTTAGTGCAATCAGTTTTATCTTGGTACAGTGTCACATACATTTCTATAAAATGAAAATGTTTGGAATGTTATAACCAACAACAAAAATATGAATACAGGTTTATATGGGACATTATAATTCAAATAAACTCAAATGTCCCGAAAAAAACATCAATAACATATTTTTATTCACCGAAGGTATCGCTACTTTTCAGCCGAATATTTTTCTCAATTTCTGTATATGAATAATAAATATTCCAGTTTTTTTTAAAAAAGGGGATTTCGAGTCGCTGACTTTTTTATGAGGACAAATTTTTTTTTATTATTCTTATTTTTTAAAACCTCGCTTGTGAGGCAAAATGAGTTCCTCGAATTATGTATATGTATAAAAAAATACAAGAACCATTTTTGTAATGACATTACAAATTGTCGAAAATATATAACCATTATTCACTGTGAAATTAGGGAAAATTTGCCATGTCATTTACAATCAAACTGTCCCAAGATTGAGCCGTCTGAATGAAAATTAAGAAATTTTTATATCATCAGATTTCTATTTTATCGTATTGAATTTGGGTCAAGTTTTTATAATAGCACTACCCGATTTGTTGAAATTTTTTAAAGAAAAATAACAAATTTAGCTAGCTGAATTTCAATGTATGTGTGTATGTATCTATAGTGCTTCGAAAGTCAATCGCGTGTAACTCAAGAACCGTTGTATTTATAGAGTCGAAATGCAGTAAAGCAGTAGCTGCTCTTTGATTACTGTGATTTTGGTTCCTCGCCGCAGTTTCCATGCCAACCATTCCAATGCATGGGAATTCTCCAGAACGCACGAGAAACATCGCGCGTGCTTGGTGAATCTTAGCCGTCGCTCAGCGTCTCTTCCCATAGAAACCCGGCGCCATCCGATTACAGTGGCGGCGAAAGAAACTTGAATTAGTCGCACGGGACTCAATATCGTACACAGTCCACCATCGTTCTACTTCAAAATGTGAACAAAAAATCGGCGCAATTATTTTTCATGCTTATCTCGGTACATGGAAAGTTTTTGTGATGTTTTTGCCTTATTGTCCTTGTACTGTTTATATTAATGAATTCTGCTTCCTCATAAAGCTTTGGTTTCATGAATTTTTCATTCCGGAGATTTTCATGTCTGCGTACTCAGAATTATCGAAAAAGTTGAGAAAAGTAATCTAGAATAAATATCTGTGTGTATATCTAGTGGTTTGAAATTCAATCCCCAGTAACTCTAGAACCGTCGTAGTTATCGAACCAAAATTTAGCACACAAGTAAAGCAATAGCTCCTGTTTCGTTACTGTAATTTTTGATACATGACATAATGAAATTTTCGTTTTATGTCGTCCCGACATTTTACAGCATAATAAACGAATCGTTCTGCTTAATTGTTCGTCCATTGGTGACTTTACCCTAACTATTCAGAAATCATTCACATTAACGGTACAATCGTAAGAATAAAAATAAGAAGACGAAATTTTTTATACCGAGATAAATCGTGAAAAATAATTTCTGATTATTTTTTCCTCAAGACGATGAAGAACACATATAAGTCCCAACGGTCTTGCAGCGATACATGTTTCACGTCGTCTTAAAGGTAAAAGCCTGTAAGCAAAATGCAGCATGGAGAACAGATCGAAAGGTCAATGCATGGTCGCGTGACTCTTGCTTGTTCTATGTCTAATACAGCCCAAGTATTACATATATGTATATATATAATACGCAGGTACTCAGTATTCATAGCCGTGCTATAACAGTACGAGGGTTCGAAGCACTGCTAGGGAAAACTTATATCTGCATTGCATGTATCGTCGACGTATGCGCTGACAACATTAGTGAATTGTCTCGACAGAATCTTTTTCTTGTCCTATAAAAAAAATATAGTGAAGCAAGTCTCTAATCTTGGAAGAAAACACTGCAATCCATACTTGCCATACTTGTGCTAATCTTGAATATCGAAAAGCTTTTTTTTCGGGACTGAAACATTCGCAATTCATTGCCGAATTTTTATTCCCTAGACTAAATATACAAAAACGAGCTGAATCGTTTATATCTGGTAGGGATAACTTCTGCAATCTATTCTGCAATTTTTTTTGCTTAGTTTGAATATTGTCAAACATTTTCATTTCGACGAAATATCTGTAATTTATTTACTTGCCGTTTTTTTCCGTAGATTGAATATTAGAAAATACGCTGAATTTTTTATCCGGAAAATATCACTTTTGCAATCTATATTTTCTATTTTTCTTAACTCAGCTCGAATATTGCAAAAGCTTTTTACTTTTTTTTGGTACGAGACGGTCAGAAACTTATTTCCGTATGTTTATTCCATAGATTAAGTATAAAAAATTGAGCTGAATTTTTTTCTATCTGGTGAAGATTACCTCTTCAATTTATTATTGCAGTTCGATTAAAATTTGCTTGGAGTTTATTACAAAAAGTAATTAGCCGTCTCTGATGGATTCTGCTTATCTTTATTACGGTTGGAAAATTTTTGTCCGGTTTTATAGAATCATACACGGTACTTTAATGAAAGGGTTCAACGGCACGCGACGACGCGCAACGATATCGATAACTCGGCCTCACGGCCGAACCGTGCAATGTACGGGCAACAGCAACACAACTCGCTCAGGCGTCAGCCCTCGTTACATATTAAGATTACTCATATCGTCCTACAATTGCGGTAATCGAATCCGTTATATCAAGAACGAGATGTGTACATATGACGCGGAGTCTGGTTTATGTCGGACAGACAATTTGTAGGGGCCCCTAGAGCAGTGGGAGGAACACGAGTTCGAAGGACGTGTTGTAAATTCAATCTGCACTTGATGAATCATCTTTCCTTCATTGCATCATTGAATTCGCTCTTATCAATACTGATTCAAATAATTTATTAATCTTGACACTGTGGATTTATTAATCATATTTGCAAAATTGGAGATGCAGTAAAACACACACACATTTAAAAAAATTTCAGTCAATGAACGTTTCATTAATTCAAACTCCAATTAATGAATCAACTTTTACTCGTTCTATTATCGAATTCACTTTTCTCAACGCTGATTTAAAAAATTTATAAAATATTAACACTGCACCCAGAGAAATGGGTCTGAGGAGTTTATTTGAATCAATTATGTGGTGTATTTGGAATGAATGAAATCTCATTTCAATCAAATAGAGTCTATTTCGATCAGATGAAATTTCATTTCAATTCAATTAAATAGAGTTGGTTTCGGTTAAATAAAATACTATTAGGCCGGCCATTAAATGAATTATTTATTTAATAGCCAGCCTAATAGGATTTTATTTAATCGAAATAGACTTTATTTTGACTGAATAAAATTCCATCTGATTGAAATAAATTCTATCTGACCTGAATAGAATTTTATTCATTTGAAATACACCCTATAATCGATTCAAATAAACCCTTCAGATATTTCTGGGTGTGTAGATTTATAGATCATATTTGCGCAATTAGAGATGCCGTTTGAAAAGAAAACTCTCAAATTTTGATCGAAAAACATTTTGTTAGTTTAATCTTCAATTCATAAATCACCTTTTTCACTAATCACCAATTTATAGACCGTAACACTATCGATTTAAAAATCAAAATTAGAGATGCAGTTCATAAATGCAAGTTCTATAACTATGATCAAAGGATGTTTCGTTAATTTATTCTCTAGTTGATGAAACATGTTTTTCTCGTTGCATCACCGAAATCACTTTTATCAATGCTGATTCAATAATCCTATTTAATTTCCCTTCATAGAATGTAAGAGTGACAAGTCTCTCAATTCCACGCTATCTTTGACGTCTGACCGATCGGATTAACGTGCTTCACACGTGTCAAAAGTGCGGATGCTCGAGCTTGCTGACATCATTATTATTAATGCAAGCAGAGTAGACGTCGCACTCTCTTCGTCATATTGATACATCCAGTGCGAATGTATCGATACGACTGGTTGCAATATCCTCTCTTCCTTCTACCATGCCTATTAATATTGCATTCGCGACAGCTACTGTCATTTGGCCTCCAGCCGTTGAATTATAATATCTTGCCAATTTGAAATTCTTCTAAATACAGTAGGAACTCGCACAAATAAATAATTTATTTGTTTTTATTTATTTAAATTTAATAATTTCACTTCAACATTCAAATGTTGAAGTGAAATTATTTAACATTTAAATGTTGAAGTGAAATCATTTATTTGTTTTTATTTATTTAAATTTAATAATTTCACTTCAACATTTAAATGTTGAACTGAAACTTTGTAATATGAATTTTATGATTATGATCAACGTGAATTTTATCGTTTCAAGGCGATTAATCACCTTGTAACGATGTACTGTAAATAATTAAGAAATCGGCAAGCAAACCTTCAATGACAATTTAATCAACGTCTGAAAAAAATTCGAGGTTTAACAGTGTAATGAGATTATTATTATTATTATTATTATTATTAATGCAAGGATAATATGTATCGTACCCTGTTCTTCATACTGACAAGTAAATTCAAATTGTCCATGTATCAATACCATTTTCTGTAATATCCTCCCTTATTATCGTGCCGTCGAGTTTTCAATCCCACGATTAAATTTAATTTAGTATTAACAATTACGTGTTATCCCAAACTTAAGTTCAAAGTTGGATCTATAAATTCGGTCCTTACAATGCCTCTATCAATATTGCATTCATCTGTCCTTCAAATGTCAGATTATAAGCATCGTGCCAATTCGCAGTTCCCTAAGTACAGTAGAAACTCGCTTAAATAATGAATTTAAATCGAATATTTAGTTCCTTTGTAACACGCAACACTATGAGTACATGAGTATTGTAATGTAATTACACGAGAAGAACCTTTAAAAGATAACACCTTTAATGAGTATTTAATAAAACTACAAAATCAAAGGTAAAATTCGAGGCTCTACTGTATCACGTTGAAAAGCTAGAGGACGTACTGTACAGCAGTACAAAGCTAGTGAAGACGCTAGAGTTCATAGTACAGGGCAGTTCTCAGGTGGAGAATATAATACGTCATGGAAATTCCCTCACCTTCGTGCGTTCGCGAACACGCGCTTGCTCTCACTCCCTTAACGCTTGCTTTGCGCGCAGTAGCTCTCTCCGCGTTTGGCGAAGAGTGTGTGCACTCTGAGACCTCGTCGGCCGAGACTTCCCCTCCGAAGCCGGCGTCTGGCGCCTGCGGTCATGCCGCGCACATCTAAGTATTACGTAGTTCCTACAGTATTCTAACCGGTAACTATAGCTTCCACAAACGATACAGTCGTTAGGTATATTTCTCTTTTCTTTTTTTCATTATCGATCGTTCATTCCCACAGAAGCGGTAGAAAAGCCGATATAAGGCTTCGTCGATTCGATGCCATAGGATAGAAGTAGAGCTAAGTGGAACTCTAAGTCATTGCGGCGGGAAAAAGAGACTTTTAAGTACAGTAGAGTCTCCCATAAGTTGGAACTTGAAATTTACAGCCCCCACGCTTGCATTGAAGCGCGGGAACATCGACTGATATATGAGGGATTCTATTTTAATCCAGACACCTTCAGTTATCAGTGTCTTGGATCTGTTTGCAATTCGAGGATGTTCTAGCATTTGGTCGAATTAAATTTTCGATATGTAGTTGCATGATAGCGTCGAATGTTGCGGAGGTGCAAGTTAACGACGATTTTGACTACTTTTTTTTTTAAGTCCTATTATGACGGAAATGCCAGATCGAAACAAAAAAGGGCTAAAGATTTTTTGTAGTTATTTTCATGGAATATACGAAACAAAATTTTCAAAACTTGATTTTCTATATTTTGCAAAAAAAATGACTTTCAATTGTTAAGATTGATTTTCGGCAATTATGACATTTTTCAAAATTGTGAAATATTTTTCTTCAGATTCTAAGGACTTTTCCTATAACTTTGTTGTTCCACAAATAGAGAAATTCGATTCTTGGGTATTGTAAAATAAAGTAAACAAAATGGAGTAGAAATAAATGCATGAAAATTAATATATACGGGATAAAAAAATTCTCTTGAAATTTTTTTAAAAAGTAAAAGAATAAATGCGTGCGAGATTTTCAGACACTTCAAAAAATGATGGATTCATACCAATTTGGCACAGTAGGTATGAATGTGCGATTTTTTCGAGCGTCTAAAAATCTCGAAATAAATTTTTCTTTTGCTTTTGAAAAAATTTCCAAGAAAATAATATTAAATTTTTTTTTTTCCATATATTTTTACCTTTATATATTTATTTGTACTCTATTTTGTTGATATTATTTTATACTATTAAAAAATCAAATTTCTCTATTTGGAAATCAACACAGTTTTATGGGAAAAGGTCCGTTGATTCTGAAAAATGTCATTATTGACGAAAATCTATATTAATAATTGGAAACCCCTTTTGTTTGCAAAAAATAGAAATAACTATTAAAAAATATCCGTAGCACTTTTGCGGTTTGTTCAAGCATTTTCGACATAATAGGGCTTAAACCAAAAGTAGTCAAGATCTTCATTAGCTTGTAACTACATATACAAAAAATTTCGTTTGATCGAGTACTACAACATACTCAAATTGCAAAAAAATCCGAGACATTGGAATCCCTCATATGCAAATATTCGATTTAGTATTTTTCATAGAGTTAAAAAAAAGTCAATATTAATAGACCAATTCTGACGAGCAACAGATCATTTTAATAATTATAAATTCCTTAATCGATTGATCGTCGGGATTTCATATAGCGTTAGTAGATCGGAAGATCAGAAATTAATAAAGCATACAAAAATCACTAATAACGATGCCAAAGTTACGACTTGAACCCAAATAACATAGATATCGCCCGCATAATCGAACATCATAGATGGCGCTTGGAACAGCGCCAGTTTCTCAAGGCAAAAATTTCTTGGTTATGCAACATTTCGTTGAGAGCAGAGTTCAGAGAATTCGCTGCGTAGGCGAATTTTTAGTACAGTTAGGAACGGGTTAAGCCTCGTAGCCCGAAACAGGCGTTGCGTTGCTATGTCGCAAGACGCTTGGGCGAAGACATCGCCTGAGTCGTCAGCCTCGCGACGCTTCGTTATACTTTTTATAGTAGGTAGAAGAGTCACGACCGCTCGAAAGGCTCGTAACAGAAGAGCGAAACGATTAGATGGTTCCGGCCGTTCCACTTCCGACTCCTACTCCTTTGATTCTCGCGGTATATATATATATATATATATATATATATATATATCATACCTGCTCATTATTGCTTACCTGGCTGTGTCAGGCAACGAACGACAAAGGCCAACACAGGATGCGATGATTCAGCGACTTAATATTTTTAGACATACAGAAATCCGAAGTTACCTTTGGACTCTTAAGATGCGAGCTATCTTTATATATGCTGAGTGGGCGCACACGGTGAATATCCCACATATAACATTAATACATATTGATGGGTGAATTTCAGACGGAATTGCAAGTGAGAGGACAGAAAAAATAATGGCAAGTGTCGTCGAAGGCTTGTTTATGTTTCCATTCAGCTCGACGAGTCAAAGTAAAACGCATTTTTCACCGCAATAGTAACGATGAATTTTCGCCTTTGTACACGTCCGTTCTTTCGACGCAGTTAGACTTTGCAAGCGATTAAAATTGCAATCGTAACAAGGCTGCGTACAAGGCGCGCAGTTTTACGATTCTATGACTTCTTCTACTGATTGTTTCCACCTGCGAGCCCCGATAATCGCTTACAGCTGAATGTACAGTAGAAGAATCGAAACCAGTAGATTGCTTGATTTTCAAATTAATTTTTTCGTTTTTTTTTCTTTCGAAACCTTGTGGAAGGAAATTGCGCAATTATTTTGGGGTAAATAGCTCAAATTAAATTACGAGTTTTTTTCATTACGTTGTAAGGCTGTCGTCGTAATTTACTTCACTTCGCTTTGCTTATCGTTAGACCATAAGGAAATATCGGTAACCTTTACACCGATAAATTTATGGTTCCGACTCTTATTACTTGTACAAGCAATAAAATATAATTCACCGATCGTCTTAACTTGACGATTACACGAGGAAAAAACTTTGCCTCCGAGTTTCCCTGTGACAATTGCGATAAGCTATTTTCTTAGGGATTCCTCTTTATCAGGAAATCTGTGCGAAGAAATTTTCTTATCTATTTGAAAAGTCACGACTATGCAATAAGAGGGTTAGCATACACGTTGCACTTAGATATCGATTATTCCGCATAACGAAAGTAAACTCAATGATGCAATTTCTTGAGCCAATTTCGCATCACTTTATCTCGAGCATAAAACTGCACGAACAATCGTTCAAGTAGGTGCACGCTGCACCTGCGTTCTATACGAATATTCATTTAAAATTCAATTCAGTAAAAATTTTCGATGGTATCCACAATCATCAAATGTACAATATAAATTTCATGTCAATTCATTTAATTTCTTTAAATATAACTGGATCTTATCTGAAATAAATTACTCTAAAATAATCCACGTTATAAATCTGTCGCTTGAATAGTTAAATTGAAAGGCGAGTCAATTATTATCATTTTTTAAAAAGGATTGTTTCTACATGCAATAAATTATGTTAGTATACAAGCAATAAATATTCCATTAAGTCCCACGAACAGAACAAAATCGTATAGCTGATTATGCAAATTCATATTTTAGCCAATATGCCAACATACATTTCTAACTTAAAACCATGTCAACATTCATTCGTAACCACAGCTGAATTATTGATTTTCCCATATCGAGCGCTGTTACATAATTCTCATGAAATTTCCTATCTCATGCTTCTTTTTAGTAGCAATTCACAGAAATGTTTCAAAAGAACTAAATTTTTTATTGAAAATATTATCTGCCTATCTTATCACCAAACAAGTGTGAATTCTTCGATGTAATCGACGAACTTGGCGGATTGTAACCCGTATTTAAGGGTCACGTGGTTGCGTAATGCGAGACAAACTCACGAAGCGTAACGTGTACGAATGCGTGTCAATATAAAAGCTGGAAGTCCCCCTAGTCATAGTATCTACACACATAATACGCAGCCGGCGAGTCGCACGTGTTAGCCAAGACTTTGACGTCGATAATAATTTTTATGGGCGCCACGATGTATCCAAGGTTTACTGAACCATCATGACGGGTCGTCACTTTATTGTCCAATTCGGGCGTAGAACAAAATAAGGACTATCAAAGTCATATTTAGCCCAGCGACTGTGTCGAGGACGATCAATTTAATATTACCATCCGTATATATGCTCCCGAGACACCAATAAAAAATGCGACCAGCTTGTTCACTCTATTATATGTTCATAAATTGGTCGAGTATTTGCACTGGACCGGATTCATGTGGTTTGGCGACAATTAAAACCCGTGACCGCTTCTCTTCTTAGCCTCCGCTTTAGTTGATTGGACGTTGACCGATTGAATATTCTTCGTCCGCTAACTGTCCTATATATATGTATATATATAGATATATTTATATCGCTTCGTCTGCTATGTATTATAATAGCTATGTAAACTTCAGTGGCCTCGAAAGCTTTCTCCGCTTGGTCAATGGCCACTGAGATCTTGATCTCTCGTAAACGCGAGAGATTTGCTTTATTGACGTTCGGTGTCGCAGACGTTCAAAGACAAGAGAGGGAGATGATTGTCATATGTAACTATGCTGCAAGCGCTTAACGCGTACGAGACACTCACTCTGCTTCCCTTTATCGAGGCGACGGAACGAGGAGCAACGCGTCCACGCGACGGAATTAAAAAGGTCAACTCGTTTACCTCTCAATAGCAGAGTCCAAAGCATGAAGAGTCCACAGGCCGTGCCCCGAAACGCGTCGCTATTTCAGGGGCACCAGTTGAGGCTGAGAAATTCGTAGATCTTAACAAGCTTCTGTTATTAATCATATTTGCTGCTGATGAGGTAGAGAATTTGTTGTTTCAAAATGTTTTCATGCATACTGAATACAGAACTGAATATTGAATATTGCTTTCTCATTATCTTCTGTTTTTGCTTCCGCATAAAGGAAGCGTATGAAAAACAAAGTTTTCGAGATTTTTATGTCGGGAAACTCAGAAACTCTGAACGTTGTGAAGAGTGGATTAGAAAATATGGCCGAATGTGTGTGTGCAGAGCTTCGATATTGCAATCACCAGTAACTCGACAACCGTTCAACCGATGGGGCTAAAATTTCGTACACAACTTCACATGTGTATCAAGTTTTTAGTTCAAAGAAAATTTCTACATACATATCGATAGAAATTGCATCAGCGAAAGATGGATTGCTGATAAAACAGCAGTCTATCTATGACTGATGCAATTTTCTTTGTATAGAATTTTTAATTTTGAAACAATTTTTGTTTTCGTTTCAATTAAAGTTAACTTCGACCAAACCTGCTTAAATCTTGTGCAAGGTAAAATTAATATCTAGGTGGAGTAGATATGAAATTGATTCACATGTTATAAAACATTGGATTTTTTCAAAAATCTCTGGATATTCTCTGCCTACCTCACTTGTCTAACCATCGGGCTGAAACTTTGTATCGAAATCGAATACAGTGATACGACTTTTAGAATTGAATTTGGGCCAAGTCGGTAAAGCAGTTCGTTTTCTATGTGATTTTGAAATTTTCGGAAAATTTTCGCTTTGCTCTTATTCAGGTAAAATGTCAACAAATGGACTAATATTTTTTACACAGGAAAAAAAAAATTCAGCCCTGGTACATAAGCGGTTACCAGCGATTTTTCATTTCTCATTGTTTCATTTTTCCAGGACTATTTAAAACATTACCGAAAAAAATTGGCAAACTAGATAACATACAAACATTAAACAAAAATTCTGTCTTATAAAATCAAACGGTCAACTCGTTTACCGGACTTATCTACATCTTTAAAAAAAACTCCATGATTCAAAAGTGCAAAACTAACTATACTGTGAATGCTTAGCGCGTATGAGACTCTCTGAGACTTTCACTCTTCTCCCTTGTATTAACGCGACAGAATAAAGGTCAACTTGTTAATCGGACCTCTCAACACCTTTTTGGAAAGAAATCATTATTTTAAAATTGCAAAACTAACTATCCTATTAATTCTTAGCGCATATGAGACTCTCTGAGACTCTCACTATTCTCCCCTGTATCGACGCGACGAAACGAGAAACAACGGGTCCACGCGACGGAATTAAGAAGGTCAACTCGTTTACCGGACCTCTCAAGAATTTTTCGAAAAAAAACTCATTGTTTCAAAAATGCAAAACTAACTACGCTGTGAATGGTTAGCGCACATGAGACAAACTCTCACTATTCTCCCCTGTATCGACGCGACGACACGAGAAACAACGGGTCCACGCGACGGAATTAAGAAGGTCAACTCGTTTACCAGTCCTCTCAAGAATTTTTCGAAAAAAAACTCATTGTTTCAAAAGTGCGAAACTAACTACGCTGTGAATGGTTAGCGCACATGAGACAGACTCTCACTATTCTCCCCTGTATCGACGCGACGACACGAGAAACAACGGGTCCACGCGACGGAATTAAGAAGGTCAACTCGTTTACCGGACCTCTCAACAGCAGAGCAGAACGCATGGAGTTGACAGGCTGTGCCCCGAAGCATGTCGGCATTTCAGGGGCAGCAGCCGAGGCTGCGAAATCGTTGACGTCGTCGACCAGCCACGCACGCACGTGATTATCCGAACCGACTGTTCTATGGTCACATTCACGCGGGGATTTCAGATCCACGCGTGCTGCCTCTTCGGCAGCTCCCAGATGAGGATGTGACGTACTCTGCGCGGTCACCAGATTTGCTAATTTGTTATTACGATGATATGCGTCTCTCTGCGTTCGCCTTTGGTTCCTGCCTCTCAATGTGAAGCCCTAGGCCAGAGCACAATGCCTTTGAATAGTTACATGCAGATAGGTGTACGTAGGTGGATGTATGCTCACGTCCAGTCATTGTGCAGCTTTCCTCATGTATTTCGCACGGCAACTATGTACTATATGTCTCTTACGTACGATTTACCCGACGACTATTCAGCTGATTCACATTCGCAGCACGTTCCGGGTTCGCGTGGCTTTATCCTATTGCCATTCAAATTTCTAACACCGAGAGTTGCGTCAGCTTTTCAGACGAACTCATTCTTCTCTGCTGAAGAATCATCTGAAAGTATTTATATGTTTTAAATAATGAGAGCTAAATGGATAATTTTATTAGCACTATTTTTTTACTTCTCTGGTCAAAGTTACAATTTTTTTTTAAATCCACTAATGCAAAGAATTACTAGCAGTAGTAATTTATTTTGCCGTAAACGCAGCTCCTTCGACCTTCTGCAAAACCAGCCATCCATTTTTATTTTTCAAATTAGGTTCACAAAATATTTTGCTTTTTTATTACCTTTCTACATATTATTATTATTCGCTTCCCATACTCTAGTATTTCTAGCTTAACTTTCAAAATATTCATAATATTCAAAGAGCCTATTATGAAAGTACATTTTACAGCTACAAATATACATATATTATATATAGATATAACTTAATTCTGCGCTTTACGCATTAACATATTACATATGTTATTTGTGAAAAATGATCAAACCTGTTGAGTGAAATTTGGTATTTTTGTTACTGTAAAAAAACCCAAAAAAATATAACACGTATGTAATACATGATCGGAATATCCCCAATAATAGCCCGCGTCTATTAATTGAGCTTCTCACAACAACACTTGGCTGGTCAACGACAGTCAGGACTTTCCAATTGCGAAATCATTTCGGCTGATCATTTCACATTATACCTCGGTATAAATGTGTCGTCTGCGTAGCCAATTGACGCACAATTGGATGCCTGATTCAAGTCAATCGGTGTAAAGGGCGATCGTCTATATATTACAGTAGGACGCGAGAATAGATACGAAACGGTCGTTGTGATCTTTGTATACATAATTGTGTCCCGAAGTTCGTAGTCCGTTTGGCTTGCACACTCGGTTGTCTCGTTTAATTAATAGCCCCAGTGTGTGTCGGTATTCATATCGGATCATTAAGAAACTTTACCCTTGCGAGTACTACTACTACTACTACTACTACTATTAAACTTATTGCGAGCTCACCAATTGAGCAAACATTTGCCAGTTCAATGAAAACAAACGCAGAAATAAAATGTCTTCAAGCGAGTAGAGTTTGCGGAAGCAATAAATTATTCGTGTACTTATAAATCATCTTATATGAATAATTATCGCGTTTACTTCGCATTAAAATGTTGCTCAATATCATCAAACGACCTTGATTCTTTTAATCGATTTTTTCTTTAAAAAAACGATTACTAACTCCTGAGGTATTTTTTCAAGAGGATTCGCTCTGTGCAATTGCAGATCTATCGTCATCATTCATACATTTTCGGGGTACATATCCAACACAACAAACTAATGCATTTAACCGACTCATCATCCTGAGAACGCATGTTAAAATTCATGCCTGCAATTGTGACGCGTGTGCCAAATATTTTCGGATGTTATGCTTGCGTTAGAATACCAACTCAGAAAAGAAAGCAGCAGTGTTTTTGCGATTGGTCAATCAACGAGAAATTTGTATAACTGTATACAAAATTAACTTTATGTGATTGTACAACATTTTTTTAAAAAGTATAATTAGTTAAAATATAAAAATGAAAAAAAGATTGAACGTTCAATTGCTGACAAGTTAAAAAAAATGCTATACCGAATTTTACGGAAAAAATGTGACAACCAATAGAATCTCAATTTCATATAAAAACGGATTTACGGATAAAATTGGAAAATCACGTTTTTCAGATTTCTCACTTTTTAAAAAAAGTTTTATTTATAAAGGCGCCTCAGTTTTTTATGTAAAATTCATTCTCCCGAAGTCTAATTGAAAAATGCTAGTTTAAATGCAACAAAATAATTAATTTAACTGACCGATCATCCTCTAAACTCGTGTTAAGATACCCGCTTGCAATTGCGACGAGTGTGCCAAAGTTTTTCGGATGTAATGCTCGCGCTATGAGCACAACTGAGCCGCGAACACGGCGCCAGATCGTTTTAATCTTCGGGTATCGCACTTAGGACACTACGAAAATAGTTCTTCAGTCATAAATAAATAAGCTAAATACAAAGTTAACAGACGCAAGTTGTTGCACTGAAATATTATACCACTGGTGGTGTTATAAATGGGGGAACCTGTAAAATGGCCTCTATATCTGAAAGATTATCCCACCGTTTCAAAAGATAAGGATTTAGGCAAATACCACGTTCGAAATATTGTGCAATATCGTTTATTTGCAATGACCTAGGGATTGCAAAGTCGCGAGACGAACGTCTTAAAAATAGCTTACACTTTCCATGGCCGGAAGTAAACAGGAAAAATGTGGCGGCAGTGGTAGTTAGTGTCTAGCATCACCAGATCGTGGCGCGGTTCCAAAAATATTGCAAACTCGTTCGTTAACGTTGAACGAATGTATAGCCACGTTACTGTCAATCCAATTTACGGGCATAATCTGCTAACTCGCTTCAACGATCGCTAGATCACCGCTTGCACTTCGACCACAAATAGTTGATATATAGAATTGTGTGTACATTATGTGAATTGCGCAAATTTACACGGTGGAGGGACATCGTGCGTCCGGAGGAGAGAACTGGCTAAAACTGCTTTTCATAATGTCAACTTAACACGAGGTTTACACGCTGCAAGGAAGTCGTGATAGAAGATTAGGTCATACGCAAAGGCGTCTCTAGAGTTATGAATTCTTTTGCTGGATCCTGGAATGCCGAGGTTGAAAAAGCTTGGAAAGATCCTTCAGGGAACGGCTGCAAAAATGTCGTATGTGTTAAAAATGTTCACTTGATTGATTGCGGCGTGTAACGCTATTTATTAATTCCTATTAAAATTATTGATTTTCACAAGAGTTTAAGTACAATTGTTTGCATATCCAACATGGACCCAGATCATCTTACAGAATGAATTATGAGCAATAGAATCAAGTTTCCAATGGCAATCGCACTTGCAATTAATATTTTCACTGACTAAACGCAGCTTCTTCGAATATTAACATAACCGCTGTATTACAATCCCAAAAAAAACTATTCAAAACTGATTATTAACATTTTTTAGACAAAATGAATGTCAACTAATACAATCTACTTTCAATTGGCAATTGCACCTGTAAGTTTTATTACCAGCCGAGCGTAATTAAAATGATAAAAAAACAACATGTTTACACTAACGTCATTTTTTTAATATCTTTCAATAGAAAATGTATTAAATGGTACACATTACTAAAAAAACAGTCTTGTCCACGACAATATTTGCTATTGCAAAATGAACCATCAACATTTTCTCAATCTGAATATAAGTTCATCATCTTCTAATCAACAGTTGCACATATAAGTGTTGTTTTTATGCAAACAAAAACGAACCAGCGAAAAAAACATCATTTCATCATACTCCAACATGACATCGATAGTTTAAAAAAAACTATCAGCCATTGATAAGCTTTTTATTGTCCAACAATACTAATAAAAATAATAAAGGGCTGATCACAAATCACAAATGACACTCCATGAATAAAATTTCTTCGTAAATAAACACCTCTGACGTTTACATGGGAAATACTATCAAATATCTACATGGTGAATGCTTTACACATCTCTCAACGAAAAGAATGAGCCGTAATACATCAAAATCGAGCAAAAAAATATTGAATATTCTTTGAAAAAGCTGAACGAACATATGTCTTTTCGAAATTCAGGATAAACCCATTAATATTCGTGGTAACCAAGTGCAATTAAGTCATTTCTAAGTAAAATACATATGCAGCTATGACAATCACCATCCATGCTAATCAACAGATGCATTAAAGTCAGTCTAAATTGAACAATAAAATTAGCACTCCTTCGACCAGTGTGAAGCGCTCCAACCTTCTTCAAGCATTCGAAAAAAACATGTTTTCACAAACGCTATTTTTCCACACTCTAACATAATTACCACTACACAAAGATTACAAAAAAAAAAAGCGTCATTGCCTATTCCTCGCTAGTGGCAAGTTTCCTCGCCCCATCTCTTTGTTCCTCGCTCGCTAACATCAACATTGAACACAGCGTGATCCGCATTTAGCTCGTAGTGGACAAACGTCGCCAAGAATTAGCGCAGTGGCGTCGTGACGTAGAGCAGGTTGGTCTGCTGACCTCGTCGTAGGCGCCTCCGCTTCGTAACTCCTGCGCGGACCACCAAATATCGTGGAGGGGTATTGTTGAATAGCCAGAGCTGCGTGAACTCCTGTCTTCGAGTATTGCTCACGTGCGATAATCGCGCATAGACCACAAAAAGCACATGAGCCTTATTTTCCCGACGTTCGACGCCCATTTGCTCTTCCTATTTTCGCACCGACGTGCGCCGCGTTAACACTACCGGCGCGAGTAGCCGATTTATATATAAAGACAGCCAGCCCCCACGTCCTCGGGACATTCTCAAACGTTTTGGCAGCGATCCGTTCGCTTTCTGCGTCGTACGCGCCGATACTCTACGTCTAGCCACTTATCTACCCGAGCCCGCGCGCTCGTAGCAACACAACGTCTTCACACACCTACCGCTTAACCCTGGCTTCTGTCTTTCTCGTATACTAACCGTGACACACGTTCGCTCCATCCCCGAAGAGTTTGGCTAGTTAACCGCGCTCAAACGTTCGACAGTTTGCGCCGGATCTTCGCGAGTTCTTCTTCGTCCTTTTCGTCTGCTCCGTCGAACCGTGGAGCTTTCGTCTACGCGTGCTTTCACGGATTGTTATTACTGTTATTATTGTTATTGTCAGAGACGCAATGATCAAAATATTATCGAGTGCTACGATAAACGTTTCGCGATGATCTAGACGTCCGCGAGTGGCCCCAATTCCAGTTTCATGCGCCGAAGATCTCGCACGCGCTCAGTGGTTCGATGACGTAACCAGTGGTGCTCTTCAACAAGTTCGCGCGCTCACGTCCGGTGCTGAACACAAGGATTTATACTGAACGATTAAGCAACAGCGCCACACGCGCTTAGTGGGATTTTCTTACTAGGAACAGAAACGATATACAACCCCGATCGATTTATCGATCTGTGCACGATAAGTCCTCGGAGATTCGATCCAACGAATCTTAGCGCACACGCGGGAAATTTGCGCGTTGGCGCTGAGAGTCTTCTATTCTCGTGGATCAACAGTCGGGAGGTGTTCGTACTAATTAAAACACGGGCCAATTAGTGTAGCATTCTTGGGTGGATGACCCGGAAGATCGGCGCTCGGATATCTGTATATATAGATATAGCGTCATGACTATGTTTTTATTCTACTGACTTTATTCTACGTGTATAAAAATGAAAAAATCAAGAATTGTTCAGTGGTTTTTTTTAAATGCGCAATGATGAACACGCAAGTGTTTTGTAAAAAAACATAAAAAAACGGTTGAAACATTTTTTTTACGTGTGGAATAAAAAAAGCAGAAACATGGGCAACACTGACAGCGGATATGATGTCGAGATGAGCTCGCTGTCGTCCTCATCTGTGAGGGACGCTCAGCGTGGACGGGTTAATATGTTTTCTATACATAAGTTCGCCTTCTTTTTTTTATCTAGCAATAAGTACAAGTGTTTGTTGTAGACGCGGAGTGAGAGCTAAATAGAGAGTTTTGTTGATTTAACAACATTTTTTAGTTCTTAAAAAACGTCATAAGGAGTTTTTTTTCATACTCTTTATTCATTTTAGTCGATTCAGAGTTCAACAAATTATTTGTGCTCTCATTTCGCACAACTCGAAATTATGTCTGAAATTTTTCAAAAGATTGTATACGCATTTGTTGACGAAAAATGTTCGCACAAAAAGTTGAAAAACTCGAATTTTTTTCGTACTGTGTACCGCCTATATTAAAAATAATGAAAAATACAATATATTTGTCATAATTACGTGCATATTAAATTGAATATATTCGTATATACATGCACATTAAATTGAACATACGAGTGTATTCAATTTAATATACATGTAATTATGAGAAGTATATTGTATTTTTCACTGTTTTTAAAATAGGCGGACACAGTACGGACAAAATAGAAAATGTCCAACTTTTTGTGTAAATATTTTTTGTCAATAAATATGCACACAATATTTTCGTTAACTTTAGACGATGACATCAAGTTGAATTAATACGGTAAATTTAATATTTGAGTGTTTTTTATGTGTGTCAAATTGCCGTATCAGCAAGACAAAAAACTTTCCCTAAAGTATTGTAACGTTCCATCCATTTTCTTACCAGTAAATCACTCGCGCGACGAATGCAGTGTGCACATTACCACCTGTTGCAAAAATGGTGATTTTCTGTGCTTCGGGTGACTGTTATTAACGGTTCACTCGCAATCAATAGACGCATTGATTCCGTGGTCATAGCGTGAGAACTATTCTCAGCAATTGCAAAGCACTCAAAGCAGCGTCACGAGAACACACTTCCGCATACGACTTTGTATACGTTTACGAATACATGGAAGCGCAATAATTTAGAACCATATTTCGAATGCATGTGCGCAGGTAACTGTGTATGTCGACAAACAACATAAAGTCTCGCGTCTGACTATTTGTGCTCTAATAATAAAGATTATGATGCATATGGGACATTCCACGTTTCATTAACAGACGATTATAAATATTATTTTAAACATCTGCACTATATTTTAAATACATATGAGAGTGAAGGTTTAAATATGTAGCAGCATTCAATTTATTATTTTGAAAAAGTATTAGTAGATTGTTCGTTTTCTCCTCAATGATCTCAATTACTGAAATAAGTAGAATCTAATTAAACTTTTATGAATTTAGATGTTTCAACAAATTGAATAATAATTACGTCCCGAACAAAAATTGTGCCAAATTTTTTTTCTGCTGCCTCTTTTTGATATAGATCCTTTGATATTCGATTCCACTATTAGCAATATTTCAATGGACCGTCGAGGATTAATTATTTTTAATATTAATATAATTCAACATTTTTTTTGTTATTTATAACGTGTTCCATTATGTCGAATACGCCAAGAATTACTGAACATTTTTCTAAGTTGTCACTGGGTTGTTATCGCAAAATGTCTAAGTTGAAATGGAATATCTCATGCAGTTCAAACTCGCATAATTCTAGATCACGTGTAACGCCCATAAAAAAGTCTCAGTAATTAATTTTTACCTCACACTAACGTAATTAATTCTTATCTTTTTCCAGAGAACACCCATGCGTCCGATGATAGCGGAATACGACCCAAAGAAGCACGGGGTGAAAACAGAGCTCTCAGACATGGTGCTTGTCAAGTAAGTGTTAAATCGCTGTTTCTTGACTTTCGAGAAGAGAAGGAAAAATAAAAAAGAACGATACCGATAGCGAAAAAGACGATCATCAATTTAACAATTTGAATAAAAACAAGACTAGATAAATACAAGCATCAATAAAAATGGATCGATCGTCATTCGTTCTTTTTTCTTCCTCTAATAATTAATTTTAACGACAAAATGTCATCTGTAGCAATATTTATATCCTCGACCGATCATCGCCGAATTGCTTTATTGCCATGTGTACCGAGAATAGAGAGTCAGTGCTCGATTATAAGTACGTGAGTTACTTTTTTCATCGAGGATCATATAATACTGTGCATTTAATCGATTTTTTATTTTCCATTTTTTTTTTTTTCATTCACGATCGATTGTATTTCAATTTATCTTCATTTTTCATTTATCACCGATCGATGCTGTGTCTTGTATTGGCATTCGTCGCCGCATACCGCCTGATCACTGCGCACAATAATGAGGCTAAGAATATTTCGCTAAATCGTAACTTCATTAATCACGGAGGTTAAGGAAGCCGCCGACGTTGCGACGCCAGGACGTTTTATATTTAAGGGTTTGCGTGCTCGAGTTCTCGTAGCTGATTTCTTTGGGCGGGTCGAAAGAGGGTGAAACTTTTTTTATTCTCACTCCACCGAAATGCTCTGTACTTTTGTGCTGTCAGTGAGTCTGGTTGCGTGACTGGTAGTGTCTGATTGCGTGCTCGATTCCGTTCATGAATTATACGTAATTTTCTCGAAGATGGGGCAATGAGGGTCAGTGCAGGAAAGATTCGTACGCTTAAAATTTATTATATGTAATTGAGAAGTCTGAGTTATAATTTCTGCTATGAAAAAGGTCCATTAAATTGTTTAGCAAATAGTAAAAAATAAAAGAGGATTAACCGTTTGAATTTCATTGTAGAGTTTAAATAAATTGTTTTTAACTGATTTCAAAATTCTGGAAAAAAACACACAAAAAACAGTGACTTACAAAAACACCTTGCATTTTTATTTTATGAAAAAAAAAATATATATATATTAAGACAGAAAAATATAAGAAAACTTTAGTTTCAACATTATTTTGAGTTAGAAAAGTGGGCAATATTTGAGATAAAATTGAAGAGTTACAATATAAACAAGAATGATATATTCATGTTAACCCTTACTATCGTCATCACAAGCATTTTGACTCAGTTATAATTCGGGTAATTACCGTGATAACAAAAAGATAAGATCAACATGAAAAGACGCGGTAGCATCTTGACGCCAAGTTTGATTAAACAGTCACGTGAACGAGTAATTTAGGAGGATGGGTGACGACTCTCAAAGTCGAATCAGTGCTAAATCTTCGTAAACGAGTTTTAAAACTTCAATGCGTGTAATAAGAAATAACAGAAGATGATTTGTATAAAGTCATGTATGCTTAACCTAGGGAAAGGTTAATATCGATGGATTTCCATAAAGATTAGTTCATTAATTTTTTTTTAAGGGACACAATATTGTATAATTTTTTTTCTAAGTACAATCTGAAAGTCTTTGTCAATTTCAATGAGTATCAGCTCAATCTCTTTCTTAAAAGATACTCTATGAGTTGACCGTCAGGATATTTCATAATGTTTTTCGTTTAACAATTATATAAAATATCTGGGCAATAAATTTGTAGACTATCTTTTCAGAAACAGAATCAACTATCACTCAGTGAAATCGGCAGAGAATTACAGATTATACTCGGCAAAGACCGGACGAAAATATAACCCATTTAAAAAAAGTTAATTAGTTAATGTTTATGCAAATCCCTCAGTATTAATCTTTGGGTTAACTACAAATACTTTGATACAAACAATTTTCCAATTATTCAATGCATTTGACTTCAAAGAATCAATTACGAACATTTTGACTTCCAGAGTCGTTACCGATCGTCCTTAATTGATGTCATTTAATAATTACCGACATTAGCATACCTTTAAAAAAGTTGAACTTTGCAAGTTGCTTCCACATTATTCTTGGTTTTTTACAAAGTGACCTCTATAAAGAAGTATGTTAATCGATTTTGGCTTGCTCTTAGAGTAAGCCTTGTCAAAATAATCCAAAATAAATTCGCAGATTCCAACATTGCATTTTTGTTACTTATCAAAGTTGATTTTCTCAAAAATTTTAATCCCATAGCAAATTATAACGAAATTGTGTACCTATTATATTGCTGAATAATACTGATTTCATGTATAAAATTTAAGTTCGCTCGTTTATGTTTTGCTAAACTTAACGCAATAACATTTTTTTCCTGGGAGTTAAAATTCTGGGAAATTTGAACCTCATTGCAGATTGTGACAAAACTATGTACTAATCACCACTAAATAGTACGATTTCATGTATGTAATTTAAGTTCGTTATCTCATGTATTGCCAAAGTTAGGGTAAAAACGGGAATTTTTCGAAACTTGCAAAACTCTATAAAATCACTTTTCCGGTTTTGTTCGAATTTAATACCAAAGAACAATGAAAGTACCTGCACATATGAAGAATTATTGTGCAGGATATCGCCATTTTTACAAAAGCTAAGGCGCGCACGCCTTTTTCTGAAAAAATTCAAAAAGACATCAAATGAAAAGTTCTGCATACATTTCGGAAAAAAATTACAGCACCCGAAGATGAACTACTTCTCCACTTGTGTAGCAAGTTTTAGCTCAATCGGTTGAACAGTTCTCGAGTTACATGTGGTTGAAATTTCGCAGCCCTGCACTTACACACTCACACATCATACGGACATTTTTTCAAACCACTTCTCTTGATCTTTTAGATCATTTTCAGTATCCTGACATGAAAATCGCGAAATTTTTTTTTTTTTTCATGAAAACAAAGCTTCTTCTATAAGGAAGCAAAAACGTAACGATTATCGAAACACCCTTTCTCCCCTCCTTTTTTGTGTTTTTTATGAGTGGGATTCACATTGCTGCCGTCTTACGTGATTTTACGAATGTTGCGTTTGGTGTTTATGAGATGCACTAGTTCGCAGTCCGAAATGTTGTTCGAAGCCAAGAAGACTGTATCTGAGTGAGTGGGTGTGTGTCTCAGAGTCTCTGATGGTGATTGTTGAGTGTTTCGTGAGTGTGCGTGTGAGTGTGCGTGCGTGACATTGAATCGGCCCAAATTTAGCCCCGAGAAGCGCGAGCTCGCATTCGTTTGTACGTCGTTTGGCGCCGCGACGCCGAGCCCAACGCTTTCGTTCGATCCCCGTCATCCCTGTTCGCTAAGCATCGCGCGTTTCCTCGTTTTACGACGCTTTCTTACGCGAATGATGTCGCGCGGCAACGCGCATGTAATTTCGCCGGGCACAAGGCCATGTGACGGTGTAGCGTACCTTGTACCGTCGCGTTCAATGGTTTGAGACGCACGTGAACGATTGTCATTGGCATACAGGTACTACAATCAATCGCACATGCCGTTTTCGACATAAAGATAAGAAGCGCCAATAGTGACTAATAATTATTTCTTCCTTGAAGTCGCATAAAAAAAACATAAAAAATATCTGTGAACACAAATATCGAAGTATTGGATAATATAACTAATCGTTTTTTTTTTATAAATTATATAGCTGCAACAAATAGTAAAAAAGTATTATCATTTTTTGTGATTCAATTAGTAAGTGAAATATTTGTATATTTCGAAATTGGCATTTTGGTTATATCGAGATTTCATCAAATATTTTTATACAACAAAATTTTTTAAGAACTGTAAAAAGATGTTCTAAGAATTTACATATTCCATTTACACAGCAGCTTAAAAATTTGAATATTTGAAGGAAGTTCAATGATACAACATTATAATTTTGTACGGTTTAAACAATAAGCGAAGTAGTTGGAAATTGAAGAAATGTTAATACGGAGTGTTTATTCAACAAATATTTCTGTGTCCACAAATGTACCAAACACTGCGAGAAGATTTGATAAGAATTGAAATATTACATTAGTATTTGAAAAAAAAACATTTAGTGATTTTTTAATGAATCATATTTTTGATTGTTTACCTTAATCTGTCAACGACATTCTGTTCACGAAACGAGGGATACTTGAGAAACGAGCTTGAGATACTTGCGATACGTTAGTCACGCAATTTATCAGCAGTGGGGCCATCGATTATCGAACGGAGGCAACGAGTTTGTATTAGTCAAAGCCATGATACCTATATATTTATGCACTCGACGCATATTCATTGACGGACATTTCCTTCACGCGGCGGAGTTCTTATCAGTTCGTTCAATTGCAACGCGTTTGATTTCACCGACAGCAAAAAATTGAGTCGTCCACTCTCTGCGATAAGATGAAAACTCATTTTTTATTGCAACATCGTTAATAATTTAGAAAATAAATAGAATTGAAAGTTTTTTCGGTATATATCGCATATTTAATTAATTTCAAAATCCGAGTAATAAACTCTAAGTACTTACACTGTCAAAAGTACTTTGTTTACGCTTTTATTACTAGCAACAAAAAATCCTTTAGACAGAATAGCATATTTAACGTAAACAACTGAAATCCAAAATGACAGTATTTTCTATTAAATCCTGTAAAAATTGCGTTAATTGAATTTGCTCATTTTTAACGGTGTATATATTAAATAATATTTTTTATAAGCTTGACATATTTTCAATTAATTTCTTTTCATACTTGAATATTGAATGTATGTCAATTGTAGGATCACAAACAACAAAATTCCTATGCAATACATTCTTTTTTTCATCGAAATTTTTGACAGTACAGCACTCGAGAAAAAACCAGCAGTTTCGCTTCTTGGTAATAGTTAAGCGGGGGATGAAATGAAAATAACCGCGAGCGATAGATCATTTCGCGTGAACTGATCGTGCTTTCTTGATGACTCTTATCGTAACCTGGGTTACGTATGTCGTGGATTAATCAGCTAAAAGTTTGTATATGTACAGACGGTCTAGGTCGTGATAAGATATTAGTTTCGCATTACGAAACGTTACATCCTCCGACCGCGAATACTTATCCGTGAGGGAATGTTGACGTGTAGCGTGTACTGTCTGACGCAGCGTAAGTCATTATTGATTATTATTAAATGCTAATTTCGAAGCAAATACATGATTGCGTCTTATAATAAAAAATAACCTCCTGTTTATTCTGGGAAGAAAAAAAAATACAAGCAACTGTAAATAAACAGTATCAGATTCTGTTAATGATATTTCAATGACTTTGATGCCAAATTGTTAAATTTATAGCAAGCCATCAAAAGCAAGCCATCAGATCATGTAATAAAATCTCCAAATCTAAATCGAAAGAACTAGAAGAGAATTCCCGTCTATTGAATTTAGTCAATGTAATCTGAAATTACTAATATTTGGATCAAAGCCTTTTTAACATTATCAAATTGAAGATATAACGATTTATGGAGATTTTTTTTTAACAGTTAGTTTTTCCGGCAGATAAAAATTAAACATCGTTTGCAAGTAGTCAAAGAAATCAATTATATATGCTTTTTCGCTGCGTTAATTCTTATCGCGGCCAATCGTCATACTGATAAATTATTGATTCAATCGTACGTATGTTAAATCTTTTTTTCCGATGATGTAATTTGGATTATGGATTTCCGCGTATGATTCATTAGGTCGTATCTCGGTACCGTAAGATAAGGGAGATTGTCGTGTTGCTTCCTAAAACGATTTTCGTCGCGTCATCGGAATTACTTCTCGTAAATCCTTCTTTTTATTGCGGCGACTAAAGAAGCTTCAAACTGATTAGAAACATCGAGTGTCATTCGTCAAGGCAACTTCCGGTCTGATAGGCGGTCCAAATTCCATATTCACCCTCGCTCCATTCACATCAAACGTCTTGCAAGGTTCACATATATTTACAAACATTTTTCATCTCGTTTTATGCTTAATCAAAAATTACCCGTGTTATACTTAAGATATTGTCATGCAGTTTATTATGCGTGCATGTTCGCTTGCTTCGACGTGCATCATGAAAATCGTATAAGGAATAATACTGTGTGTTCATGGCTTCTGCTTTTATACGTGAGAAATAAACTTCTTGAGTAGACAGTTATTGAAAAAAATTAATCCATTATAAGAAGAAGTTTGTCACTTGGAAAAATAGTACCAGCGAAGAAAATTATACTTTCACCTTAAAAATCACATGCACGAAGTGCGGTAATTCATCCGTGAAATAAATAAAAAATTATAAATTTGAATTTTCTATTTTTCACATTTCGACGGCGTTCAAACTTATATTTGAGTCAGTCTTATTAATTAATATTGAATTATATTTGGCTATTACCACATAAACAATGAGAAATAGATTTTTTTTAGAACATTCTACAATATTGGTAGAAAATTACATGAACATCTTATTAAAAACAAAAAAAATTGTCTGAAGTAATGAGATGATAACAACTCTGATGCATTCATAATTATAAATTTCAAGAGAATGAACAGTTACTTGTAACTCAAATAATTTTTCGAGAATAGACAAATTCTCTTCAATAAAAACATTTCTTCAGAGGGAAATTCTATATTTTATTCCCTCTTCTGCCTAATATTTTTTTCTGCTACTTGTGAAATAATTTTTTAAACCTTGTATCGTAAAATAATCAATGACTGACAATGAGACTAAATCTAGTGCGACGAAGACACACCTCAAAAAAACGTATTCAAAATTGAATGTGCAAGACTTGACTTTTATTTGAATTTAATGTAACATAAGCGGCACGTCAATTTTAATATTTTACTTCAGTTGTACTGTGAAGTACATTAATAATTTCGTATCACAATTGCACATTGAATTGAATTACCGATTGTGTGCAAAAAAAAGTTACGACCTTTTTTAACAGTCCATTAATAAAATAAAAATACGCGGAAGACCATACAACACCATATAAGCGACCGAGTGGTTATAAATAAGAAAAATCGTTAGGAAATTGTTATGGGAGCGAGGGTGCAGCGACAAAGGTGCTGCGGCGGATGACCAAGTTCGCGACTCGTCGGTACGTGACGGCCATTATCGAATCTCTCAGCGGGGTTGCCGTACGTATCCTGCGCAACAAGAGCGAATCACGCATACATTATGTCCGACAATTCGACGCGATTTAAACTTTATAAATAGACTGACGGGTTTAGCCGCAAACGAACCGGATCCCCACGTCGAGTCTATATATATAAATGTATCAAGTGAGGGGAAGTGTCCCTGGAACAAATCGCGGTGACACGAATGATCCCATAGCAGCGTAGAATTATTCGATTCCGGTTTTAAGTTTCGAACCCTGCGGCGCTTTAAAATAAAAAAACGCCCTTTACAGGCATCAGAGATCATGCGGTATGCGAGCTCCTAAATTTCCAGAAGCTTAGCACAGTCAAACGAAAAGATCGAGCAAGAGAACTCTCAATTTAAAAAAAAAACAATACAAAAAAATAAACAAACTGTATTTTACTGTATAATATGTGCATTTATATGATTCCAGACGTGCGTATAGAGTCCGGGCATTATAATGATTCGGGCTCTATGAATAAGTGCTCTGCGAAAACAAAAGCAATTTAAAAAAAACGAAAAGTAATGAAAAACACACATACACACGATATAACGAAAAAAAAATTGATCGATTGGGTCAGAAGTTGCGAGGAAAGTTAAGACGAACGACTGAGACTTGACGCTACGACGACGTTCCATCTTCTTACAGGAACTTTACTAGGTTTTTTGAATTTTTTTTTGTCTTTTCTTTTCATTTTTATTGAAACGAAATATTTTTTGATTTCATAAACACTGTTAGTACATTATCATACGAAGCTTCGATATTAGTTTGCGACTGTACGAGATGATACAATGGATTTATATTTAATATAATAATCGTTAACGTGTGATTACCCTTTTTTGTTGTAAAGTGCAATGTTAAAGTAAACACGGCTTGTTAGTCGTCGTACTGCGTCGTGGCGCTGGGCGTCGGTGATGCAGTGCGGTGGTTGCAGCTGCCCAGAAAGAACACAAAAGTCCGCGCGTCTCTGTGTGTGTAACAACAACGCGCGATGTGCGATCCGCGTGTGTCACGTAAATCACGCGCCGCGTGACACACAGACAGTCTAAGTCAGAAGAGCTTTCTAGTCCGACAGAAAGCTCTCCGGCACACAGCTAAGGAGAGAAACGCTACCGCACCTCAACGGGTACCTACACACCTATACCTTTACGATTTTTTAATAATACTATATTACGGTATATATTTTTTGTTGTTTATTCAATTGTATTACGATTAATGTAAAACAAACTGTTCGATATCATGTGTTACCTATGATTACGGCGTTATTTTTTTTAGTTTTTTTTTCAACGGTGGATGCGGACTATTTTTTTTTTCTCTACATAAACAACTTCATAAACACAAACATAAATACTGACATGTCACGTGCAGATGAGATAAGTAATGAACAATTACTTGCGTTAGGATAAAAATTGAGGTTGTTCAAGATTTTTTTTATCTGCTAGCTATTTGCTCGGATGTTGATTTTTATTTTGATCAAAATAGTTGTATAGTTTCAAGCATTATATGATTTCGTTATTGGATGAATTTCTGGTTATGAAGTAGATTAAAGACAGATATGATGGACTTGAGAAACATTCAATCACTCCTGCATGAATAACGAGGATGTTGCTTATTAATTTAACTTAAAATTTTCTTAATGTCAAATTAGATGAATCCATGCACTCTTTGCGCATTTTTGACTGGACTTTAATTATCGTTTATCTTAAAATATTTAAAAATCCCATATCATAGATGAATGTATTTTCAATATTCAATCATGAAATAGAGAATAAAATAAAATCTCATTGCCTTATTTCTTCGGTTAGAACAGATTTTGATTAGTTCCAGTTAAAGTCTTTTGAGTGTTGTGATTTAACTCCCGTCCTCAAATCATAATGGTTATAGAACTTTGTTCAATATTTTTTATTGACGTTGCATAATGAAAGCAAAAAAAAATTGCTCCACAATTTACCTTCACATAATCCCAATCTCAAATCCGATAAATCTGATGCAAATAGTTAAACAGATAGCGACGGCTCAACAATGTTTAATATTTTTTTAAGCACGAGAAGCGAGTGCATCGACAGTGATTCACATTTGCAATTTGGATAAAAACTGGAAAAAGTCAGTTGTCTTGAACGAGTGACTGGCTGAGAGTGAAGCAGAGCAAATAGCAAGAGTGGAAAGTGAATCAAAAGCAGAGAGCAAGAATGTGGATTGATAACGAATGTGTGTGCAGTGTGTACGAAAAATCCAAAAAACAAACGTGAATCACGAGAGATCAACGTCTTACAGGCTCGTATGACCTCGTCGAGTTTCTCTCGCTCCTAGACACTGATCAACACGATTATTTCCCAAACGAACGAGCGACTATAATGGAGAAGGCAAAAAAAAAGTGGCAGACCTTCGCGCCATCAACATTCGGACCAAGGTCACGCTTCCTCTTCCTCATGTTCCTTCCTGCTTCCTATTCCTGACGAATTGTCGCCGCGACCGTCAATTATATCCACCACATTTCGCGAACGATTAATCCTCACACACGACGACACAAAAAATGCGAACACAAATCGTCTATGTAGCAATACGTACGTAATATTAATGGATGGTATGAAGATTTATGGGTACACAGGCGCACGCGGTCACATCATATTAATAATAATGATACATTTCATTTAAAAAGAACCAAACAATTTTAAGGTCGCTGTAGGTGCACGAGCATGGGCCAGTTTTTTGCACACATGCACTCATGATGAATCCATACAAACTCACACCTGCACTCGAGCATCTACACTGTAATTATAGATGGAACAGCAAAAAAAGAAAAAGCCTGGGATTAAAAGGAGAAGAAAGAAATAAGGAAGTCGAGTGGCTGTGGGTTATGCATGTATGCGTTTAGTAGAGTTGGTCGAATGCGTTAAGGTAGTAACTCCGCTTTACACTAGTTGAATCAGAGCAAAATTTAAAAAAAATATATTTTTACTCTTTCTGCGGTAGAATTATCGGATTTGAAGAGTTACTTATTTAACCGAACTAGTTTTCAATATATAAATAAATTCGCAGCCGTGATTCGAAAAGACATAAAATTCTAGGCAAATTTCCAATGCGATATTCTTCGTGCAATTTTTGCAATAAATGAATCGTAATAATAGTCGTAATTCCATTATGCCGAGGTATATCTTATTTTGATTATTGAAAGATCCTTCATCGATAGGGCATGGAGATTTTTTTTAATAACATTAATAGTTAAAAAAACACAATCGTTTTATTATCATATTCCAACTTTACATCAGGGAAAAAAATAGCTGTAACTTTTGAACGACCGATACCATACGAAATTCGGACAGTCGATCGATTGAGAATTGAGATATTGGTAGTTGCCATTGGACTATATTATTATGATTTATTCTTTCGAAAAACTACAAGAAAAACCTTGACATCTGTCATTTGTCGATTTTCTATTCGTATCATGGCTGTAAATGACTTATAAATAAAGAAAAAAGTCCACTTAATAATTTTTCGGAAGTGTCAATATAACAATCAGAAATTGTAGAAACGTTGTTAAAAATTCAGCACTATTTGACTTGTGTAAAGCGCAGTAGTTACCTTAATTTTGCTCGTTCGCTTGCTGCGAATGTTCACTCACATACAGCACGCATTTGTATCATTTCAACACACACGCATTTTGCACGTATGGAAACGAGAGGGAGAGAGAGCGGGAGAGACGATTCTCCCTTTTAATTAAGGTCGCGCGAGCCAGACTCTGATGCTGCTGCTATTTGCAATACGAGGCAAATTAATAGGGAGTCTCGAACAACCGATCCGAAACTTGTGTGAGACGAGATCTCGAACAACCCACGGGCCGATTAATCCAAACATGCCAAAATTGGCATGAAAAAATTGGCAAAATTCGTTAGATTCATAAATAATGTGCATACCATAGATTTTCTTCGAAACCACCACTATATAAATTCAAAATAAATTATTTTTCTATAAAAAAAGTAAAAAAAAGGTTTTTCCACCATGAATGAATTACGAAAATTCAATTATTTTACAGTAATCAAAATAGTGATTGGACATTCATCTACCCATTTGTCCTTTAACGTTCTTTTAATCGCAAGATTTCAAATATGAAAAAATGATCGAGTTATTTATGATAAATAGAAAAATATAATAAATTTTCCAATAATGGAATTGTTTAAATTTGGTTGATTCCGTAAAATAGTTGCACGCCTTAAAACACAAGTTCAAAATAAGTTCCACACTTTCTGTCACTCCTGTTCCTTTTGGCTAAACGCAATTTTTTTCTCAATGTATTTTTGCCAGTCGCTAATCGCATTGGTTTGGGTGAGTCTCTCCTCTCTCTCCTCCAAGTAAAATACGTCAGAGAGAATTCTATACTGGGGTACCCGCGATAGTCCACATTCCTTGGCGACCACTGAGCACTTTCCTTATGCCGTCAAGATTCCCGCACACATTCGCAAATAAAGCGCTTCGCGTTTCACCTTATCTCTTTTCTTCGCTGTGTCTCAACTTTTCACGCTATTTTCTCTCTCTGTCTCTTTCTCTAACTGAGTAGTTGTAGAAGAAGTACCGTTCTTCAAAGAATGGGTGTGCCGGCGACGTCTACAAGTCGCCGGTTCATCACGAAACGGCTCGTGGTACTTAACGTGATTAGAATCCAAAGTATTGCTAATTTTACATTCTTCACGAGGCTCTTCCATTGCAGGGAGTCTCATTCACTGCAAATTCTCTTCTGCCGTTGCATCGCCAACGACCTTGCTTTATTTATTTTAATATCATCGGCATACCCTTGTGCTCGTTACACGAGAACAAACGATATACACGATAAACAGTGTCGCGCCCTTTTTGACACTCTTTATTTCAATTTGCGACCAAATACCGGCGAGTATAATGCGACAAAAGAAACAACAAACTATTCCTGCGTTGTCCTTAGTTCCAAAATCCCTGCGTTCCATTATTTCCCACTTCAGAACATTTGATAAACATTTAAGTACACCTCATAGTCATAAGCAAACGATAATATACACACGTACGTAATGCGAATAATATTAATATTATGTTTAGTGTATATTGTAAAATTGATTATTATTATTATTATCGTTGTTATTATCTTTATTATTATTATTGTTATTATTATTATTACTATATATATATGTGAAATCAAAGAACCTGAGTGGCCCATTCTAATGATATTTGCTTTGCAGATACAAGTGCGAGAAAAATGAAGTTCCTATTACGGTTACGAACGGCTCGACCCTTCCGCTCGTGGAACGAGCTAACGATGAGGAGGCGGCGCTTTACGATCCCTTCGAGCATCGGAAATTGGCACATCCGACCTCCGATCTGGACACCCTCATCCATTTGCTCAAGGGAAGTCTGGGCACGGGTATTTTGGCGATGCCTTTCGCCTTCAAAAACGCCGGTCTCCTCTTCGGTCTATTGGCCACTTTCTTCATCGGCGCAACTTGCACCTACTGCGTGCATATTCTTGTTAAATGCGCTCACAATCTCTGCAGGCGGACGCAAACTCCGAGTCTCGGATTTGCCGACGTAGCTGAGGCAGCTTTTCTCGTGGGTCCTGAACCCGTACAGAAATATGCTAGGCTAGCAAAGTAAGTATTTTTGCACAAATTCAATTTTAATTTCATAGATTTTTTTCCCTCATAGAGTTTTTTTTCGCTTCCATTAAAATTAGTTTTGATATTTTGTATCAGTGTACAGAAAATTGTTCGAAAAATCGAGGAAACGTCCGTTAAAAACATGTTCGGTCTAGAATATTGCTTAATCTTTACTTGGGATAAATTTTATAAAAATTGGTCCACGTATTTCGTTTTTATGGGATTTTGAAGAATTTCTAACTTATGTGACCTTTATTACATTTAGGAAAAATCGGTAAAGCTGTTCGTATTTTATAAAGATTTAAAGTTTGCAAAAAATTCACGTTATTGCATAAAAATTTTCACAATTTAATGTAGCAAGTACAAATATCCCAAGTAAATGAAATAATGTGTAGAGATATCAAATTCAGTGAAGATTGGTGAAATGATTCTGATTTTATAGGAATTCGATTTTCCGTTTATTATTACTTGACTACTGAAATTTCGCTCAAATCATAATTTTTGTCATAGTATCTTAAATCGACACTGTTATATTATCTTACTAACTGACATACACGGGAATTAGTATATTACCATTATTTTTTCTTCAAAGTTTGTACCGTCGAACCGTACAAAAAATTCAATAAATCACTTTCTTCTAATGATATTCCAATAGAAAATCTTCCTCGCTTTTAGAAAAACAAAATTACCGTTCTTTTGTAACATAAAATGTTATAACATTTTGCAAGTAAATTTTATCCAGCACGTATATACCATGTATTTGATGACATTAATCATTCCGTAATGGAACAATTGATTCTAATTAATTCAGTCATTATACGAATTGTTTTAATCGTGAAACTTCAACACATTGATTGTATCAATTAAATGATGTGCGATTAAATCAAGAGTAATTTGAATATATGAGGAAGTTCATCATTAAATTTATACATTGTTTAATGATTCCAGAGCAACGATAAACACCTTTCTGGTGATAGATCTCATCGGCTGCTGCTGCGTGTATATAGTATTCGTGTCCGGAAACATCAAGGCCGTTTTCGACTTCTACACGGAAACAAACTATGATCAGAGGTTGTTCATGGCCGCGCTTTTAATACCCCTCATCTTGTTCTCACTCGTGAGAAACCTCAAGTATCTTGCACCGTTCTCCATGGTTGCTAACTGTCTCATGGCTGTCGGTATCGGAATCACGTTCTACTATGTGTTCCAAGGATTGCCCAGCACGGATACCGTCCCGAACTTTTCGTCCTGGTCGCAGCTTCCACTCTTCTTCGGTACTGCCATCTTCGCTCTTGAGGGCATCGGTGTTGTAAGTTCCATTTACATTCAAAACTTTTCATCTATTACATCCCCATGAAAAATGAAAATTTCTATATCAATACATAGATATCTTGGTTGAAATATTCAGTACAATGCCTCACAAATACTACCAAACAATTACCATGAGATGATTATTGTTCAATTTTCCGCATTTACACATTTACTAATTTAAATACTGTTTATAGTCCATTGTGCTGTGGTCAATGTATTGAGTAAATTTCTTCAAATGTTTTATCCTCTTTTTTTGTGTGTTCTTACAAGGATCTTAGAAATTTTAATATTTTTCAAATATTCAGACGAACGAGATTTTCGAATTTCCGGTTATTAAATTTGAATTAGTTTTTGAACAGTCAATAGAAAAGATTTCTTATAGAAAATAGCTTATCCCATCTTATAAAACTTTTTAATTGTTTTTTTTAACAATTAAACAAAATTACGTAAAAAATAGGGACATTTTGATAAAAAATATGGACACATACCCAATGCATTAAAAAATAAATGCAAAATCGTACCTCCATTTTTTTCTTCAAATTTTGGAAAAATTCAACGTTTTTATTACAGTATAAATTATCAAAATAATTGGAACGTAAATTTTTGTTTTGCAATATCACGAGGCTTTACTTTTCTACTATCTCTACTTTATTATATTTTTACTCAAAGATCAATACTTCAGCAGCAAGCCATAAGCATGGACCCTCAAACAACTACGTTACTTTTAAATACACACTATTTATCCTACAATTTTCTTATTATTAAAGATTTAATAAACATGGCCTGTATTTTATAGAACTCAATGTTTTAACTGTACCAAAAATCCTTAGAAGACATTTTTGGCAATGAATTTCATGAATGTAATTGTAAAAAGAAAATGCAACGAGTAACGATTAACATAGCGATCGTTACGTCTATTCGTTACATTTCCCGCTTATGATTTTTTTTATAAAACTTATTACCAAAAATGTCTTTCAAGGTTTTCACTCAATGTTAAAAAATCGAGTCACATAGCGTGTAGGCTACGTTTACAAAACGTCCAATCGTAAACAAATTATAAAATGTATTTTAAAAAAGTGTGCTTTTAAAAGTAACGAACAACTGACATCTCTGCCCTCAATCATCTGCACTTAATATATTTCGCTAATCCTCCACCGCGTGCAAAACTAACGTCCCGATTTAAAATCTGTTAAGGTCATGCCATTGGAGAACAACATGAAGACCCCGACCCACTTCATCGGTTGCCCCGGAGTTCTGAACATCGGTATGTTCTGCGTGGTGCTCCTCTACAGCACAGTTGGATTTTTCGGTTACCTCAAGTACGGCGAGGGCACCAAGGACAACCTCACTCTCAATCTCAACACAACTGAGATTCCCGCTCAATGCGTACAGCTAATGATCGCAACGGCGATATTCCTGACGTACGGCCTTCAGTTCTACGTTCCCGTCGAGATTATCTGGAAGAACATGAAGCATTACTTCGGGGCTCGAAAATTATACGCGGAATACGGTCTTCGTATCTCACTGGTGATCTTCACGGTGGGCGTAGCAATCGCGATACCGAATCTCGGGCCTTTCATCTCGCTCGTCGGTGCGGTTTGCCTCTCGACTCTCGGTCTCATGCTTCCGTCCGTAATCGAACTCGTGACCGTTTGGGAGCAGGAAAACGGTCTCGGCCGATTCAACTGGCGACTCTGGAAGAACATCGCCATAATACTCTTCGGTATGCTCGGTTTTGTAACTGGTACATATTCGAGCATTCACGACATTCTAAAGTGAGCGTTGGCTGACGACCGCGCCACTGAATTTTCGCGTACGCGCGATACGCGTACGCGAACACCAATCGCGCACTTATGCGCAACTGTCGGGGGATGTTTAAGCCTCTCTGTCACCGGCAGACCTTAACTAGCGAGATCTACAGCGTCTATCCGCCTCTATCTACCTCCGTCAATCTCTCACCGCTGAAATCCGTTCTTCTGCCTCTGCTGGCCGCTTTCCCGTCTCTCTTCGTCTCGTTTATTCGCAATGAGCGGTGCGCTAAGAGAAAATAGATAGAGAAAGAGAAGAGTCCGCCGAATTTCCCGAGGGCCCGTTATCAGCCCCAGTAATCGAAGTATCCATTTTTCCGATTGCTCACGAGGATTTGCAGTTCCTAGGTATACATGGATACCCTCCACAGCTCATTCGAGAGCCGGACTCTCGTTTCCTGTGGATCCACTTCGCAGCAAAAAAAAAACATGGAGTGGACACACGCGTTGAGGTCATTGAGTTCCTGCGGATCGAGGAGGCCACGAAGGTATTTGCAACGAAGCGAGAACGAGAGGATCAGCTACGTATTAACTCTTTCCATCAGCCAAACGGAACTCAGCGAGCGAGTGAAGCAGATACTATCGCGCGAGATCGAGAGGAGAACACGAGCGTATCGCACGGTTTCGCGATTGTTTTTCATCCTAGTTGCGGTAGATTTGACAACTTTCGCCCTCTGCAAAGCGGGAACATGGCTTTTGGCAATCGCGGTAGTATCTATTACCGGCGATTTTTCATCTTAGTTACTCTTGTATTCACTGGAAGTGTCATCAACGACTCACGAACGCATTCGTCGTATCAATTACATACTTCAGCCTTTTCGCGGGACGCTCGTATCATAATATCAACTGTGCAGTAAGAAAAAAATAAATCCGAGAAAATAACGTTAAAAATGCAAGATCTACGCGTTCTCTTCGCTCGTACTATTCTACACTACTGCTAATCTTCGAAGCGTCAAGCGACGCGCGCGCGGTTATTAACGAAGTCAGAGTCGAATCTCAACCCGCTAAACAGAGTCCCCCTTTGTAGGCTTTTTTCCTATTAGTTATCTCGTAGAGTCGTCGCAGAGCGCGCAAGCCACACGCAACGTCGTTTACGTGGTCCGCCAGTATTTGCCTCCAGGGAGAATAGACTAACGAAATTAAAAAAACAAAAAAAGAAAAGATAATGAAAACAAGAATTTAGAAGAAAAACTTGTAGTGGTTAACGTATAAGCAGTTACGTATAGTTTTAGAGATAAAGAAAGTAGCAACGGCGCGGTACCTTTACCCTTTCGGTAAACAAACAAAAAAAAACGACATGGAGGAAACGAAGATTTAAGTCACTTGTTCAAAATTTGATAAATTCGTTGAAGTATTCCTGCAGGTGCATTGTTCGAAATGCGGGCTGTGTGAGTTTGTACATAATCCTCCTTTGTGGAATATATATTTTTTTATTGTGTACCACAAATGAGGGAGCGGTTTTTCGATACAATCGATTCAACCGGCACTATCGTCCGGTTAAGCGTGGGTGCAAGAATTTCTAGAGTTATTTTGTTCTACTTGTGTAAAAATTTGACTAGGAATTGAGATTATTATTAAAGGATTTTTGGCTTAAATTATGATGACAATTATCGAACGCATTTGGGTTTATTTGTCGATTTTTCGTGCGCAGTATTAGAGGGATGAAGTCGCTATTTAACCCTTTCTTGCACCCGCGCTGGTAGGTTAGCACGCTTAAGTGCTTGCTAGTCGATAGTTTTTAATTTGCGGAACAACGCGACGTGAGTTCATATGTTATACGAACATCGCCTGCCAGGTTAAAGTGAAATCTAACGACGAAGAGCAACTTTTTGGCTTTTTTCCTCAAGACTTTTGCTACTTCGGACCCTATATTATATCGGGTTAGCACGAGACCAAAGGAGTCGTCAACGTTAGAAAACGAAATGAAGATTTGCCGTTTTATACACGATTGGTTATTCTTTTTTTTTATCACTACTTTTCGAAAGAAATAAAATTCCGGCGTTATTGCTATCACGGCATTGCCTGTCACTCGCGAACAATTGTAATTGATGATGATGACGCTCAGCAAGCGAATTGCGAATGTTTTTTTCTCAGAGCGCGACATAACCGTTGATAGTTGTTACGCACCGACCACAACATCGGTCAGCGCTATGTACAACGATTCGATAACTGTATACAATGTAGATATACACAAATAGGTACCTGTTTTTGTGCATACTGTTATCTTTTTTTATGTAACATACGTTATTATATTTAATACAAGATCGATTTGCAAAAAAATTAAACTGCAGTTGAAATTTATTTCTACGTCCCTCGTTAAATGGAATCCTAATCGTATTATCCTTTGTGCCTCTTCTATTCGATCCAAACGCTACATCTTTCTACTTTTGATTCTGTAATAAAATTTTAGTTTTGATGTGGCAAAATCTTTAGTGACTATATTTCATAGGCACGAGTGGCATAAAAAAGCATAATTTCCTTGTCGAAAATTGTAAAATGGAGCAAGTATTCTCGAAAAGCGTAACAGTCTTTTTAGATTTAAAAAAAAAGTAATTATCCTTAAGAAAAATAATCGCTATATTAAAATATGACATGTACAATGTCACTCTTTCAGCAGCATTCGTAAAAACCGTAATCACGTTTTCTAAACAATACAATAAATAGAGTAAGTTTTCTCGCCAAGTATAACAGCGGACACAACGAATTTGTAAATTAGAATGGTATCCACAAAAAGTATAATGCAAAAGATACTTTCACTTAACATGATGAGTATACGGAGTTTACTCTTTTTTTTCCGTGAGAGTACGAAATTGTTCAATTGTACGATAAAGCTTTCGCCATGCTAGACATTTCGTTTAAATCGTATGCAACTTTCACCGCACCAATATTTTCATTAAACATTTATATTTGTTTTAAATCTCACAGTTTCAGTTTTCGAAGGCATGTTGACATTATTTTTTCAATTATAAATTTGACGATAAGTCTCACGAAAACGGAAAAAGATTTCGTTTCAATCATATCATCCAGTTTTATAACACGAATGTCTCCGCAGAACATAAACAATTTTTTTTCCAAAATTCACAATCTCAAAATTCGGAGAGATATCGCTATTTTTTTGAAAAAGGAGAATCTTATATTTTCACAACTTACGAACTGAAATCCTCCGACGAACTTTATCCACATTTAATATCGAACAAAATTCCATGTTGCATAATTCGATTATATGGCTCTAAATTTTTATCAGAACATCAATTTAAGAAAAACAAACAATTTTTACAGATTCTAACAGGTTTAGTTACGTACAAAATATGGAATGCATTTAGGGGAAATACTGCTTTATGTATTATGCAAGTTTAAGCTGTATAGATCATACCAATCTTGTGTTATAAAAGTTACAAGATTAAAAGAATGGAAATATGGCCCGAAAACTCCGGGGCACCAGCAGAACTATAGCCGGCCCTGCGATCAGCTGTGCAGCTGTCATATGGGAGGCTTCAGAGTTTGCAAGATCTCTGCGCGACTTTTCCAAGCAATTAAGCTACACATAAAATATTAATATTGTCCTGAGATAGTAACAATCACGTTGGACAGATAAATAAATAAAACAAAGGCAACATGTTGAACGACGGATTGAAAAGTTCATCAGCGCCTTCGGAAGTAGCAGAGGTATTTACTCCAAAAACATTATCATATCGTATCGAGCGATCGTCTACTTGGGTCACAATTGTAATTGTTGAATTTTTAAGGCCGATGTTCGCGAAGACGAGGAACAAGCTGTAAAATTCAACGAGATTGTGGATCTCCTGGTTGCAGCTGGTTATTTCAGGGCCAGAATAAAGGGCTTGTCCAACTTCGACAAGGTTAGCAATTGAGAAGTACATCTCGATTTGTGTTTACTTTACTTGCAGTTTAATTTCTCGAGATTTTTATGTCTTTAGACATAAAATGTTTTAACACAGCGAGAAAAGGGCTTTAGGAAAATTGTCCTGATGTACGTATGTGTAATAAAGGGCTGAAAGTTCATACTACCATAACTTATAAACTTCGAGGCAAAATCAGCTCAAATTCAAATGGCATGAAGAGTACTTGTCAATGGTTGCTTGGTATGAATATTGAGAAAATAGCTCGATGCATTCAATTTTTATGAGCCTTTTAAGATTTCCAATAATATCCGTAAGCGTACTAATATTAACCATTTTTTTACGATCGAACTGAAACTCCGTATGAAAATTGAACTGAGTGATGAGACCTCTGGTATTAAATATCGGCAAAATCGGTAAAGCGGTTCGGATTGTATGGAGTTTTGAAATATAAAAGAAATGTTTGTTATTGCATTAACTATTGTAAAATTTTTAATAGCAAAAACAAATTTTCTATGTAAGGCAAATGATGTACAGTGCATTTTAAAGCTTTGTCTATGAGAAAACCAAAGTCGATTAACCTATTTTTTAAACATGGTTTATTTCTGTCAATTAAATCATTGTAAAGAAAATGTTAAAAATAGATCTGTAAATAAATTAATTCAGAAATGTAAATATCAAAACTTCTAGAACGAATTTGTCTTCAATTGTTTCTATTTTTCAAAAGTGGAATTAATCTCCTAATTTTTTGTATTGTCGGCTTTTCTTCCGAAATTCTGTAACGAAAAGTAAATGGAAGTAATTTTTGTTTACAATTTTCGAACATATTAAAAAAACAGCAATTTTCTTCGGATAATCCGAGAAATCTGTTTTAACAACTTTCTACGGCAGGTTGTCGGCGGGATGACCTGGTGCATTGAATCCTGCAACTTCGATGTAGATGTTGACCTTCTGTTCCATGAGAATCTTACCATAGGTCAAAAGATGTAAGTGTCGTTTTATGCTTAAAATCTCTAAACCGTAAAGATGAGCTTGTAACGGAATATGCGAAACAGAAAAATCGTACTGTTTGGTAATAAATACTTCACCCTAAGTAAAATTTATATATTTCTGCTGGAATTGTTATGGGGAAATTCATCATTTCTTTTATTTAGAGCCCTCACAGAGAAAATTGTGGTGATGCTGCCAAGAATGAACTGCCCACACCGAATAGAGCCTCATCAGATCCAAGGATTGGACTGTATACACATATTCCCCGTTGTCCAAGTAATTAATTACATTATTGTCGTATTTAGTGTAAAAAAAACTCCGAAATAGACGACATACACATGGTTTTATTAACATTCAACACTTCACGAAGCAAATTGACTTACTTGAATGTTCAACGGTCGTTATTTAACTTCTGCCAATTAACTTCTCGCATCTGTTTATTAGTATGATTAAATATTCAAATACTGTATTTCATATTTCTGCATGAAATTTTTAAAAAATCCCTATCTACCGACTCTTTTCGAATCTGTCGTAATTCTATACTTAATCATCGCGTATTTACGAATGTTATGTATTTTCAGTGGCTGGTGAAACGTTCCATGGAAATGCGAGATGAAACCGCCGATTTTGTGCGTTCGTTCGCGATCAGTCAGTTCGATAAGAATCACACATTTTCAGAAGATCGACGATGTCCTACTGACGGCAAAGACAGCGTGGTCGCACAAGTTCAAATGGTGAAGGTAATACCGTAAAATTAAATTTCCTTTTCACTAGTATTAATATAAAGTATAATATAATCTTTTGCTGCAGTAAAAAAGTCTGCATTGTATCTGTACCTTTTTTTTCCACGAACGAAAACCCAATTCTAATATATTTTTCGAAGCCAGCACAAATAAAAAAACGTTATTCTATTTCAGCGGGCTTACGATCCGCGGAGACGCTTCAAACGTCGGGACGGCGCTCCAAAAGACGAAATAGCTAAAATTCGGAGCACTCTTCTGGAGTATGGGTCATTACCTATCGCCACCACCGCTTCATCTTCCGTGGATGCTGAGAGCACTGAAGACTCTGAGCAGAGAGATGATACGAAAGAATCCGAAGCATCGGAAATGCGTAGCAACTCTCGCGAACTGCATTTCGAGGAAGATCGATTGAGCGCGAGTGCAGTAGGAAACATCGTTGGAATGCAAGCGCGAGAGATTGTTGAAGTCGCTGAAAAATACGCATCCTTGTCTACGTCGGAAAAAGAGGTACAACTTTGCTTCAAATATCTTGTTAATTCCTCAAGCTTGAATTTTATGAAGGAGGAATTTTTATTTCAGGCCTTACGATAAAACTAGGATTTTAAACGTGTAATACACCTTTTTTTAGCAAAACTTACTAAATCATCGGATACAATAAATCCAATTATTAATTAATTCATTCGTTCAACCTGAACGCCAGACAAGTTCAAAATTGTACTTTGTACCTCACAGCTTTTTCATACACTGTATATTTTTACAAAATAGCGAAGTTATTGAACTTTATACGTACTTGATGAGATGTAAATGTAAGATTTTTGCAAAGAATTCGTCTCGCGATTTTTTAAATATAAATACTTGGAGTTAAAGATCGGAATTTTTTTTAAAGAATATTATAACTACTCCCAAACATTTTAAAAACTTATAATTTCAATTGAAACACTTTTTTCTACAATTTTTTTTAACTCTTTTCGCAGAGTGATGAAAATGGGACTGGCTATTCTCGTGTATCCGCCGCGCTCGAAAAGCAGCGCTCGACTCTACAAACTCGAATGCAGAAACTCAGTCAAGAGCGAGATGCTTTCTCTGAGAAATTAGCCGCAGCGATTGAGCTTTCAGAGAAAACTAAAAACGATCGAAAAAATGTGGAAAAAGCTTTTCAGACGATGGAGGAAATGGAGACTGAAGCTAATAAAGAGTAAGAAACCGACGATTTCAAAGACTGCTAAAGAGAAAATTATATTTACATATTTTAATATTGTATCGTTCATTTCAGAATTATACGCGAGCTTGAAGAACTTTTAGTGGTTCATAGCGGACTGAAGGATCAGGACCACAAATTCCGCGAGCAATGCAAGCTAGAATTAGCCGAACTGCAGAAAATGGTCCAAGAAATCGAAATCGACGAGCCGAACGAAGAGCAAAGCAACGTCGTTGAATATGACGAGGTGAAACAAGCTATCAACAGAACGAGGCTGCTGCTCGCAAAGAAAAATCGCGCTATTGCGTCCCTCACGAGACAATTGGACGATGTGCCTGGTAGATCGGAATTGACGCAGTATCAACGTCGTTTCATGGAGCTCTACAATCAGGGTACGCCTAATTTTTATAAAATCGCTTGAAATTGATCAACAACCTCCTATTTCTTGAAATTTCAATGTAATTATCCCTAAAATAGTCCCAAACATCAAGGAAAGGAGCTTAGACAAAAAATCGGTATGGCTTTCAGCAATTTTCGAAAATGTAACTTGATTTTTAGCTGATTTATTTAAATAAACAGGAGCTGTGGGATTGAAATCTTGATTTCCACGCCAATCAGTTATAAATTTTCTGGTAAAAGAGTTCTAACAGTCAAAGAATTGTGTTTACAAGTTAGATTTTGTTTAAAATAAGGGTCAACACTAAAAATGTACAAATGACTTCCTGATCAATTTTTACCTCTCACAAGATTTTTTTCGTACGAAGCCGAATTCGTTTAACTTTTTTCATGCGAGTGAATATAATCAATCATATATAATAATCAAAATGAATGGAAAAGCAAACATTGCGACTTTGCGACTTTTTTTATACAATGATTATGGCAATGAATTCAAATGAAACGATTCAGCAGAAAATATATTTATTGTTTATGCACTATTTAATCGTAATCCTCTTGTTTTCAACTTACTGACCTGCATTTTACACAGTTTCAGCAAAACACAAGGAAACAAAACAGTACTATACACTTTACAATACGTTGGACGATACAAAGTTGTATTTGAGCAAGGAACTATCGTTACTGAATTCAATTCAAGACAATTATAACGAGTGAGTACTTTAATTTGATCAGCATTTTCTCTTTCTGACGATGTTACAATAATCAAGTGTGTTTTTAATAGAGCGATGGCTTCAGCAAGTGGGAAAGAACAGTTTTTGAAGCAATTTGAAGCGATCATCGGAGGAGTAAAACGAAACAAAGAGAAGGTAGAAAATCGCTGGACTGACAATTTCCAAAAATCAATTCGTTGGAATGATGAAGATGGGCACCATTCAGAATATTACCATTTACTTTAAAAGAATATATATTCAAATTACTCATAATTACTGCAAATAAAAACAGAACAATTTTTTTTATTTCGTTCTAATAATTGGTAACTGAATTATTTTTTATATCTAATGATTTCTCATTCAATTGGTTACCATCCTCGGTATTTATATTGTGAATAAAAAAATGAGATAACTTGATAATAAAACTGTGGAACTTGTTAATTTACAGGTTGAACGTCGGTGCGCGGAAGAGAAGGACAGACGATATTCTCTGAATCGTCAGCTCGTTACGTTAATGGAGCAGCAAAGAAAATACGTCGCAGCCGTTCGTCAATTGACGATAGAGTGCCGCAAGAACGAAGCTCTTCTCGCTCAACTTCGCGCCTCTTAATTCTTTTGCCTTGCCATGAAATTTGGTTAATGGAACGAACTACTCATTATAGCTTTGTACCACATTAAATATTTCAAAAAAGTGCAAAGAAAAGAATAATAAACGATAAACAATTTCTAATTTATTCTCCATGAGACAAAACCTTAGCTTCAACACTTTGCAGTCTACAATTGTGCAAGGACACAATTTTCATGCGTCCGTAGATAGAGCACCGAATTTATTGACCGTTATTGGCATGTTTGCCTCGTCGTCGGAAGAGTCATCGTTGGATTCTTCGCCTCTCGTACTCGATGGAGTTTCCCGATCTTCTTCCTCGTTTTCTGAGGATGAATAAACTCGCTCCGCGTCTTGATGCTCTTCGGTTCCGTTGCTCGCTTGCACCCACTTGATGGTCTCAACATCCGCATGTTTTTCCCATTCATCTGCAACATTCGAAAATTAACAATTACATATAAAACACAGCCGTTCATCGACACACTAACCGCGACGTATATCATTAGATTTTCGTAAAAATTTTATACGTTTGCTTCATTCTCCATTCATCGTTCGTCAACAAACATAAATTCTTCACAAATATTCATGGGATGGTAAAGATTATTGTTGAGCTTTGCTGTTTATAAATTTGGTTTAAAAAAATCCAATCAAGACTCAGATTTTACAAATTTGTATTCGACATAATTCTGAAGAAAAACTTCAACTATTATTAATTCCAATTGAAGGGGAAACAGATTCGTTGTTCTGAAGAATTCGTTTAAACGAATAAAAAAAATGAATTGTACTAAATCGATACTTGAAGAGTTTAGCTGACTGAAATCGTAATTTAAAGTCGAGATCATTATGTTCCTCTTCTTCAAATTGCTCCGAAAATATAGACTTCCGGCACAAAGTTGGAAAGTTTCGTAATATTCGATTTGCATGATCCAAAAACATTATTTACCTTTTTGATCAGCCCAACCGGGCGGATAAACGTAGAAACATATTTTTCCTTCCAGAGCCATTCTTAACAAGGAATTGGCGGCTCTGTAAGTATCCAATCTCGCGGCTCGGGCGGTGACATAATTTCTCTTAGCGGCCCAACCGTCGCAAATGTCCATAGCGGACCACGTATCGTCGTTATCCTGATGCTGTATCCTCAGCAATTTTGGTAGATCTAACCGTTCGGCTATAAACTTTATCGTAGTGTACGGTTCTCTGACCTGAGCGATTGGAAACGATCCCATAAGTATCTGCAGCTGTTTAGGCACCGTCGATGGAAAAACCAAACCCGGACAGTCACATAGACACACAGTTTTCGTAAGGAATATCGTTTGAAAGTGTTTTGTGTGGCCGGGTGTCCGCGATACGCTCACCACTTTCTTCCCTGATATACAAAACAATGAATTTTTGCGATTTTTTTCGACCATTCATTCTACGCATTCGAATTCACAGTGAAATAAAAGGTATCACAGTAGAAAAAAATCCTATGCACGATCATACAAACATTTGATTTCATATGCAATTTCATGAAATTCAGATTATAACATTTTTTTAGTACAAAAGAAGATTAAAAAATATTTTGTAACAATCCCAAACTGTAATCTTATGGAATTTACATGAAGCATAATAAGTCTGCCATTTTCAAAAACCATCAGAAAACTGAAACATAAAATATTTAATAAACAAAATATCCAGAATCTTCAATTCCAAAATTTCATATTTACTGTCGTAGCATTATTTTGGCGCCTCAAAATTGCAGATGTACTTAATGTAATGTGTTTAAACTATTTTGTTAAAATATACTCGATATTGAATTAGTTAAAAAAAAATAATAACGTTAGAAATAAATATTTTGGAAGGCTGTTTTTAGGCACTCGTAGTTTTTTGTTGAATTCATTTACCACTTAATATGTCCTTAATTTACAACTTAATTTGCGTACAAACGCAGAAATTTAGGTAGAATGTAATGAAATTTCATTGAAGTTTTTGGTAGACTTGTATCAGATTTTACCTATAAATCCTGCCGGTATTTATTACTAGGAATTACGAGGATTCTGGAATATTAACTCACCCATCAACGCATTCATAAGAGAAGACTTTCCGACGTTTGGTGTGCCGATACAGCCGATAGTCAGCACGCCGTTCTTGTATTTCTCATGTTCAAAGAAGCTCGTGTCCTCTTTAGCAATCACAACATCATCCTTCCTATCCAAATCATCCAAATCATACTCCAAATGCATTTCTTCCTGAATCTTTTCGTGCCAGGAGCTAAGATCTACTCTTTCTCCCACGATTTCCCTGCACGTTTCCATCAACTTCTGCGCTCCTTCTGCAGCCATTTTCAGTTTTCCTTTTCTCCTTCTCGTTTTAAGATTCTCACCATCTGCTGTGTTTCCTCGCAAATTATAGGCAGGAAAGGAAGTAAAGAAGAGTATGTGCAGCTTAGGATACTGAGATTTAAAGTAATCTCGCCAAGCAACGACCAAAGGCGCCGGTGCAAGATCAATTTTGTTGAGAATTAATATCATATCTTTTCCTAAGTCATTTGTAATGTAGTGATAAAGATAAGGAGGAAACATCAGAACTGGATATCTGATGTCAACGATAATAAGAAGCATGTCCGACATTTCCAGAACTCTCCAGAGTTGTCTCCATGTTTCCAAGTTGAGCTCAAAGTAACTGATGTTACTCAATTCTTCCATCTTTCTCAAATACTCCTAAAAGACATTTAAAAAATGTTATTGCTGTTAATCGAAGCTTAGACTAAAGTTTATTGGTTTTGGTGGTGACTTACAGAAAAATACTTTTGCTCTCTCATCTCCAGTTGTTCTTTGCTCATTTTAAAATCCCAAGGAGGTCTTTTCGGAAGATCAATCTCAGGTGGGAAATAATTGTCCGATACTTCTTGTTCCTTTAGCGATACTGGCTCGATTGTTCGTCTGCCATCTTCTCTACGCTTCTGAAGCTCCTCACGAGTCTCTTGAAAAAACTGCAACGCATATCGACTTCTTCCTGTGTTTCCCTCACGTGGCTGCTTGTTGATCTTTTGAATGCCTTTGGAGAACTCTGAATCCTCTGTTTCATCACGCTCTTCGTCATCTCCTCTACCAACTGCAGAAAAAATATTTTTAGTTCCAAACACAGAGATTGATATAAAAAAGCAATTGGCAGGCAAATTAAAAAAAAAGATGTTTCTGTTTAAATCTAGGCATCATCATTTCAAGATAAGCTGTATGTCTCAGATCAAAATACATTGTCATCATTAGAAAGAAAACATGTTACGGCAACAATTTTATTAAAACCATGAAAATTGCATGTAGTTTTTTGACTAAAAATGAAATTCTATTGTTAACAGCGTTAAACAAATACCACTTGACAAGCTCTAAAAATGAATTATTTTTATTTATGAAACGCATTTTTTTGTAGCCGAATTAATCGGTACTATTTTTTTTCTTTCCATTAAAAAAAAAAAAGAAAAAGGCTATTGTTTGTTACCCTGATAAAATGCACAAAAAATAAACAAAAACAATTTGGTAAGAAATTCTATCTTCGAAAAATCACTAATTACGAGATACAGTAACGCAGATGATCTGACGTTCGAATATACGACGAAAACAAATCGCCAAAAGCCGGTAGGAATTGTTTATGCGCCTACATACCGAGCATAACGCGATTCTGTCGTTGTTTTTTCGCCTGCATCTGTTGTTTCTTCGCTTTTCCGCTGAACGGAGCCTTTCTTCTGCCCTGCGGCATTTTTCCAATATTTTCTAGAACTTACCGCGACAAAGAACATCGATGAACTGAGGCTCAACGTAAAACACTCCCAAATTTATCTTATAACACGAACATCGAATAAAAAGTCTCGCTGCGTGCAAAAACGTGATATATATCGATATATATACAATAAATTCCATTCACCGCCGCTGATAGCAGCGCCGCTAAAGCTAGAACTATCGGGTGGTTTAAATATATATATATATATATCGATACCTATACACACACTATAAAATATATCCGGCTGGCATTTCGCGTAGTGTCTGAATTTGTTACGTTATGCGAATAGTTTAATCGGTCGGCTCAAGATCACTTGTTAGCACGCGTTATATCATTTACGCTATTATTTTTGTCAGGCCCTGTAGACAGTTCTCAACGTGGGCCTCATCGAATTCGCGAAAAAACCCCGTTTTTTTCGCCAGTGTCAGAAAAGATATCAGCAGCCGACAGTGATAATCACTCACGCGGGAAGAGATGTCAGGAATTTTGGAGGATCATTCCCCTCGACACTGCTGTTGATTTATAAATTAATTACGACCGACAACTGACACCAATACTTCTTAACGCAATAGCCAAAGACACTATGGCTGGATTAGACGACTACGAGAGGGTTTATCGCGGTCGGCCTCACGAATTTCGGGACTCTACCTTCGATCTTTCAAGCAGGTTCCAAGATCGCGAGGTTATCAGGCCTTTGGACATTCCGAGTATTCATCCGCTAGCGAAGGACAGTCCGCCACCTGACGATGGTATTATTCCAGCTGAATATCTGGTTAAATTTTATTTTATATTGGAGCAATCATTGGAGTTCCATAAAACATCATTAATTTCTTTTCAGACTTGGCGGTGAAGCGATACGTAGGTCTAGGCTGTGGCCTGGCCAGTCTCATAACTGAGAATTTATTGATCCATCCCTTTATCGTCCTACGACGACAGTGCCAAGTTAATCCTGTAGCTCACAAATATCATCTGATACCCGTGACGCTGATACCGGTGATGGTGCGATTACATCAAACTCAGGGACTTAACACACTGTGGAAAGGAATCGGGTCTGTTCTGCTGGTGAGAGGCATGACCCTTGCCATCGAGGATCTCATCTCTAAAGTATCGCCTTGGCCAAAGTAAGGTAACCACTGGGCACTCAGGAATGGTACACCGGATGTATATATTCTAAATTTGGATGTTCTTTGTTGTCCATAGGGAAATAACGAGGAACAGCTCGCTTAGAGCATTTGGCCAGCACATACTCTTGAAATGGTAATGATACATGGGATTTTAAGATTGCCAGAGCTCGTGAATTATTGTTTTATTAAGGTTTTTAGTTTAAATAGTATTGATGTTGACAAAGACTTACAAAAAAGTCCATACATAATTGCTGAAAAAATCTGGCAAGAATTGAAGAGAACAAAAATTGAATCACTGGTCTGATTAGGAGTGAAAAATATCCTTATTCAATCTTGACATAATTTAGAAAAAAAACTACAGTCAAAGTCAGGTAAAATAGTATGATTGAGCTCCAAATTCATTTAGGAAGCTTCACGATAGAAAAGAAATTAGTTAACGCCTTTTTCAAAATCCAGGACACTCAAAACTTGTGATTCCATCAAAGTCCAGGAGCTGATTTTTTGTTTGTTTCGATTACATATTCTTTTTACATACTTTGTATATGATGAGAAAGTGAAAATTGCTATCATTAAAAAAAACTAAAATATAACTTGCTCCACAAGTTCAAACGAATAGTGATTGATAATGAGCAGAAAAAAAGAGTAATTGAATTACTAAATCATAAATATTGAAAGCAATTACAAAATTACTCCGCTTTTGAAAAAATTCCAAGATAAATTTTCCCAAGAGATTTAATAAATTGGAGACAAGAATTGGAAATGGGGACAAGAAAATATATAAACTGACTCAACAAAAACTTGTGATTTTTTAAATTTGAATGAACAAATGCCCAACTCTGGCAATCTTTGGGATCTGCTCGAACGGTTTATTTTAACAGGAACTAAAAACTTGTTTTTTCATAGTGTCTCTATCGGAATTGTGACGCCTTTTTACTCGGCTTCACTCGTGGAGACAGTGCAGTCTGAGATTGCATCCGAAAGGCCCGGAATTCTTGACGTGTTCCGTGATGGAGCTATAAGGTTGTTAGAGGTCAGCAACAAAGGGCGTCTTATCCCGATCTACGCTCTTTTGCCGCCTTCGATAGCTTATGGTGTAGCCAAGTATCTCTTCGCTCTTATAGTCAGAGGAGTCACAAGTAGAATAATGCACATTAGACGGAGGAATTCTCAAGAGTTGAAGGTGAGTAGTAAAATAATCTTACGGCATAACGATGCCAGAAAATTTACAAATAAAAATGAGTCGAAAATATTTTTTCAGTTCCAATAATTGCATATAAGAACATAGAAATAACAAGTTTTTTACAGCTCGAATATCTCAAATTATGTTTTCTTTAAGATTAATAATTTATGCTCATTAATATAATTACGTGTAGTTATTGGAATCTAAATGTATTTTGAGTACATTAAAGGTACCGAATCGAGTAAAAAATCTGGAACATATTCGATGAAATTCACTTGTTTGGCTGCTGATAATGTGTTAACAAATATTTTCTCTTAAGCAATATTTTGAACACCTAAAACTGGCTATTTTGGGTCACATTTTTATCACAAAATTTATACATGAAAAAAGTAAAACAATTCTGTTATGCATCAGTCGTACGCTACGGAACAGTTTATTGTTTTATCCGGAAATTGATTAATATTGATTTAAAAATAGAGGATGTGTTCGAGTCTAAACGAAGGCCTCTTTGGTCTCCACAAAGCAATAATTAAATAGGAAATTATTGATTTACAGGGTGCATGCAGCCGAGATTTAGTCTCCGAGACGATAGCTCAAGACATAGAGTTGCAATCGATTCTCGTATCCATATGCGCAGCAGACGTGGTATTTTATCCATTGGAAACAGTGGTTCACAGATTGCATCTACAAGGAACACGGACGATAATTGACAATCTCGACACCGGTCGTAGTGTGACGCCTCTTTTAACAGGATACAGCGGCGCTGTTGATTGCTACAGGACGATTATATCGACCGAAGGACCATTGGGCTTGTACAAAGGTTTCGGCGCTCTTGTCTTGCAATTCACGGTTCACGTGCTCTTGCTAAAAGCTACTAAATGGATATTAACGGAAGTTGGGAGCGTTTTGAAACCGAAACCAAAAATTCCGAAACATCCTCATAATACTTACTACAATGAAGCTTGAAATTAAATTCATTTCGTAAAAACGGAGTTAAACAGAAGAAAAAAGAAGCCATGATATGTAACCGCTACTCAAAATGGTCTCGATTGTCCACTCGAAACTTTCTTCAATTGGTAGCTCGTCAAGATATTCTCCTGGATATCATTTATTAACTAGTCTGGAGCCACGCGGATGAACGCGTCGAGATAAAACGCGTGTTATACATGTACTATATACACTTACCGATTTAATTGATATATGCACTTAGTTTTTCCTTTTTGATAAAGAAATAAGCGTGTACTTCCGCTTGATCTATAAAAATTTGTAAAAATACTTTTAAAGATTCAGCACTTATTTGACTAGTACTCCGTGCTGTGACTTTAATGATTTTTTTAAACTGCTTTATCTTGTAACGTTGGAGAGTTTATTAACTATTACCACAAATACTCTCATCGTGGGTTACAGCTTTCGAGGTCCACAATGTACATAAGTTCTCCCATTCAGTTGTTATTCGATCGGCGATAGAAGAGGTCTAGTCTAGCATGTACAGAAACTATTCGTAATAAAATTTACCAAACATTACGAGACGTTCCAGTACCGAAAAAACACGCCGGCGATTGAGAAGCAGGCACCATTCGAATGAAAGAGCATCAAAATGGATTTCTTAATACATTTTGTATATACATAATACATAAACAAAGTGGAGTCGTCAGTAATTAAAGACACCAGTAATTGAATAATAGCTTATTGAGGATTTATGGGCAATACAAAGGTTTAGCGCGACATTGCGATTGAAAATTTTCTATTGCTTCTTCATGGAGAAAGCTTTGTTTTCATGGACAAAATTTTTCGAGATTTTCGAAATCGTCGAAAATCTCGAATTGTTCAAAATGTCGAGGAAAGTAGTTTAGAAAAAATCTCCGTGTGTGTGTGTGTGTGTGTGTGTGTGTGTAGGGCTGTGAAAATTCGATGGACGATTACTCAGTAACCGTTCGAGCGATCGGGCTCAAATTTGGCACGCAAGTAGAGTAGTTTCCCCGCTTCAAATGTAGATTTTTTTTAGAAGAAAAGAATGAGCCATTTTGATTTTACGTCATTTTTAATTTTTCGAAAAAAGGGCGCGGTCGCTCCAACTTTCGTAAAGATTAGACGATATTTGCGAAATAGTTGTTCATAAATGAAGATACGTTCAATGTCATTCGGTATTGCATTTGGACAAAATGGGTAAAGCGGTTCGGATTTTATGGATATTTGAGTTTTTCGAAAAAAATAATTTTCTTTCTAAATCACGTAAAATTTGACCAATTTAACTGAAATGTTTTACAGATGAGAAGGAACATACAGATCAGTCACGTACCAATTTTGACGATGATTGGTCGAGTGGTTCCGATTTTCCGTCATTTTGACATTGTTTTAATATTCATATTTTCGCTATAAATTCAGCAAAAGTTAATAATATGAGACAAACCTTTGTACTCAATGGAAATTAGAATGAAGGTTAGAATTTTACCCATTGTTGGATATATAATTTCAATTTTTCTAAATTTATAATGCCCGCAAGTAACTTACTTGTAGAGGAGGCTTAGTGAACATCGTTAAAATTAACTAAGAAAAAACGTAAATAATATGACTTTTCATCGTTGTGATCCGAAAAATATGGAAAAAAATCATAAGGAATCAATTTGCAAGGTTCTACTTTGCAGCCTTTTTTCCTGTTTTGCTTATGTTATCTTAAAATCCTTATTCGTATTATCAAGCGTCCATGCCAAGGGCTTAAAAACAAGTTTTTAACGAATTTGAATGAACGCGACTTTTATCGCTATATGCTAACTCCGATATTTGAGACATCAAAGTTTTGGCCGATATAAGTGTACATTACATTAATGCATTGACGCGAGTTTCAGGATTTTCTGCTTTGAATAATCGTGCAGTAATTTACCTAACAAAAATGCAAATAGGTGATCGTGAATTACATCACGTTGTTTCAAATCTCGTGTCGAAAAATGTATACGACTGTGAACGTATTTGAAACCACTTTTTGTCAATTCTATTGCACATTTCAACGCAATGATCGCGTTTTCAATTGCTGAAGTTCGACTTTTGGTGATTAAACTCTTGGCGACAAAATTTCGTCTCGCTTATTGTGATCTTTTGTTGTTGCAGAAACAAATTTATTTACGTTTCTCCAGTAATAACTCAGAGCAATTATTTTTGTACAAATGATAAAGATGGGAGCAAGATAGCGACTGCGTTGAATTTGATAGTATGTGAAAAGGAACATCCATGACTTTTGCTTGTTGTGACTATTCATTAGTGGTGGTTTATGACGTTTCTTGACTTGCGAGTGTTTTCTTTGAAAAAGCAACTAACAGAAACTCGTTTTGTCGCAAAACTCTTTAAATTGCCCTTTTTTAAAATGGTGCCTATTTCATTGAGAACAGAGCAGCATGTCTGTGGTGTTTTATCTCCATTTATTATAAATATAAGTTCATACAATGTAAATTAGCTATAATAACGATCTGGTGTACGCAACGGATGTGGCATCCGTGAGCAGTCACGCTGGATCTCCATCTTTGCCTTACATTTATGGAAAGTTTAAACTGCTTTCACAGTTTTTTTTCTCCTAATAGAATCGCGAATGGTCCGAAAAAATAGCTTTCCATTCTAATATCACATTCAAAATTTGAATATAATTTGTTTATTTGAATCTTTTCATACGGCAAGTGACATTGCCGTCCTATTCTCGATGCAGACGAAGCAGAGTCTTAGTTTCTTTCATATGAACAAAATCATGTGTAGTTTGTTTATTACTTCTTTCATGTGAATTTATTTATTTATGGAACATTGATTAGTAGAAACTCAAGAGATTTTCCCTAGAACTCTTTATCGAGCATCACGACACTCTTTTTATTTTCTTTTTTTTCACTATGAGAAAGATTAATTGCCTTGCACACGAGAAGCTGGAGCCTTTTATTTGATCGAGCAATCCGGATACAAGGTTTAAATTCTCTTTAATATCCCCACAAAGTTCTACTAATCTATTGCTATGTACAATATATTACAAAGATTCTTCGTCCGTCTATACATTCACGTAAAAATAATTTATCCCCGATTGTGGATTTGCCAGGTGTACGCGGATGATGTTAAGAATATTCTCGCGTTATTCCATTAGAGAAATTTCGTTAATGACGATAAATTGTTATGTAAAAACTGCGGACACAGTGTCAACGAGTTCTCATGAGCGAGACTTTGTCGGAAATAACATGAACGGCAATTTACGAACCTCGTCGCGTACTTTTTGCGGAAACGGAATCCATTGTGGTTGTGTTTTTTTAAATCGTTTTCATAACTTGATGATTCAAGCAAAATAAAACTTTTATTATTTACTTTCGATCTTTAGGATCCCCGTATTCGTCAGCAGGTTTTGACGCACATATCTAACTCTTTAGCAACGAATCGTAGGATTGGTCGACTCGTTTGGTTCTCGAGATTGATATATCTATCTTGGGGATTGAACAATCACGCCGATTCGCCCCTTGAGCTAGTTGTTAACGTGTTGCGCCTGTTGAGGCTCGTCCTCGGTCGCCTCACCTCTTCTAATGTACTGCGGCTTTTCCTCGCCGCGAACACAGCCGTCGGTCACGTGAACCGACAATACGTCGCTTCCAGGAACGTCAAACATGGGCTCTAGTAACAGAGTTTCCATAATAGCTCGGAGTCCTCTTGCTCCGGTTTTTCTATCCATTGCCATCGACGCTATCGCGTCTAATGCTTCCGTCGTGAAAGTCAATTCCACCTGCAAATCGTCAGGCGATCAATTAGGCATTCATTTCATTTTATTTCAGAAAATTTATTTCCGAGGTGTTCATGTCAGGTCAGTCAGAATGGTGCAAATCATCGGAAAAAGTGGTCATGAAAAAGTGTGTATTGTGTAGGGGTTTAAAATTTGAATCACTAATAACTTGACAACAGTTGAACTGAGTTGGAATTTGTCATAAAAATAACGGGGCTCTTTGATTACTGTATTTTGTTTACAAAATTAATGCGCGAATTTAGATCTCATAGCTTTTGGAATTAAAACAAATGAGCATGGCCGATATAATTTTCGTAAAGTTTCCGGTTCCTCGGTAAATAGTTTTTCGTAAGTACGGGTGCGTGTAATTATGTTTGCCATTGAATTTGGCTGAAATCGGAAAACCTTTCCGGATTTTATGAAGTCTGAAGTTTGAAAACAACAAAAATCGACGTTATTGCATTAACTTTTGTAAAATATATTCGGAGATACCAGATACGCAATTTAATGGCGAGTTTCAGCTTGTATAGAAATTCGGAATTTTGTTATTATTGAAGACTGAATTTTCGCTGAGCTTCAATTATTTTAATTCAGTTAAACAAAAGGATGCAGAATACCACGTTGTTTCCGAATTATTCTCAACCTTCTACAAAGCTTCTCATATAAGCATGAGATTTATGAACATACTTCCCGAAGGAAGTAGATTTATGAAAAGATTGAAATAATAAGCCAATATGCAAGTTTTTTTCAAAACCGTAATTTCAAAAACCATATTTCCATATGTTTCAAAATTATCCGTTGATTCTTACGTTGTCTATTAAAAAAAGCATCTGGTATTGCCTATCGTTTCCTCAATATTTTCAACTTTCTGGAAAACTTCTACTCTAAGCAAACCAAAGTTATGAGCATACTTCCCGGAAAAAGTAGATTTTTGAAAGATCGAAACAATAAAGCAATATGCAAGTTTTTCTCAATGTCTCGTATATCAAAACCGTGATTTGAAAAACTATATTCCCGTATATTTAAAATTTATTCGTTGATCTTTACCTTGTCCATTGAGAAAAGCATCTGGTATTGCGGCACCATAGCGTTCTTGGGTTCAGTGAGAATCCTAACGAGCATGTCTCTGTCGAGAGTGTGGAAAGGAACGAGTACGGGAAACCTTCCAACGAATTCGGGTATCATTCCGAAGTCAATGAGATCTCTGGCTTCGACTTGCCGAAGGAGAACATCCTTCTCCTTATTATCATCTTCGGTGGATGGCGACATGTTGGCAACGTCTGCGAGAGTAGCAGCGCGTCTTCCAGGACTTTCTGATGCGGGAGTCGCGCCAAATCCAAGATACTTTTCGTTTTTGCGTCGTGAAACGAGTCTGTCGAGGCCGTTATAAGCGCCGGACGCTACAAACAGTATATTTGTAGTGTCGACCTGAAGCGTATCGCCTCGAAGTTTCCGAGAGCTGTTCCTCTCCGGCACATTGACGATCGTGCCTTCCAGCATTTTGAGCATTCCTTGTTGAACGCCTTCGCCGCCAACATCTCGCAATTGGTGAATTCCCGGTACAGCGCCGATTTTATCGACCTCGTCAAGAAAAACGATCCCCATTTGCGCCCGATCAACAACATAATTAGCATCTTGCAGTAATTTAGCGATTACGCTCTCGATATCCTCGCCAACGTAACCCGCCTGCGTAAGAGTCGTGCAGTCGCATATCGCGAACGGCACGTCCAAACATTGAGCGATCGTTTGAGCCAGAAGCGTTTTTCCCGATCCCGTAGGACCCAAGAGAAGGATATTGCTCTTTTCTAATTTCAGTTGATGCTGCTTGCTATCGAGAATGTCAGAGCCTGGGACCGAAGGACCGGCTGCTGTTTTTTGCTGCTGTTCGTTCGCAGGCGGAACGTGCTGAAAACCAACGCCCAATGGATTTCCGATGCTCGAAACGTGGAGCAAATCTGCAATGAGAATTTATAATTGACGGGCTGCGTCGTCGCATATGCGTGATTTTCCACCCAAATGATGAATAATCTTGCGGTTAATTTTTGGCGAAGAGTTTGTTAGAATCAGAGGCTTGATTGTTTTTGTTAGTAGCTAAAGTGGGAGGGGATAATGAGGGTGAAAAGTTGTATTTACGCGGCTTGAGACCTCTGTGTGTGAAGGGATGATTGAGCTCTTGAGTCCCCACGGGATTCGCGGCGGCCTGCACCGACGTCTGAACCGGCAGATTGTTGTGGATTCTCTTGTAATGGTTGTACACCGCTACACTCAGCACTTTTTTTGCGTATTCTTGACCCACAACGTGCTTGTTCAAGTACTCGAATATCTGTTGGTAAATCGTGCCTCGTTATTCGATTGCGACTGGCGTGTGATTGTACGATTTTTCAAGTCTTTTGAAGTGATCAGCGTGAGTTTGATGGCCAAACAACACGTCGATTTTCAACATTTTTTTCTGATGAGATAATAGGGATTGTAATTTTACACGCAATTAATACATGATCTTAAGCGATGAAGTTATTATTAGACAGGTTATTATTTGAACAAAAAAGTGACGCCGCATAATCTATTCGATCGGTTCATTTTAATTTAGGTCATTGCGTAGCTAAAAACATTTTCTATCGCTTGGCCAAATACTTTTTTGTAATTGCAAGAATTACAAAAATGATAAGCTGTAGGAAAAAAGATCGGTTTTCCATAGAATAAAAACATGTTTCGATTCACCAACAATTTAAAAAAAATTTTGTCGCTACTCGCGACACGACGCGGAAGATTAATAATTCAGAATGTCTCAATTTTATATTGAAACAAAATTGGGGTAATATAGACTTAATATAAATTAGAAGTAATAATTTCGTCGATATATTGTAAATTTACAAATGATTAAGAACATGCAATTCGTGATGTTCTAGTCAAATTTGATTACTCATCAATTACATGTTTGATTAAAATGCAAATTAGATAAAGGTGTTCTATGATAAGCCACAGCAACATTGTAATAAGTTTGTCTGGGTTTATTATCCTTTTGGTCAAAGTAAAAAAATATTAAGATAGTAAATTACTTTATGAACATCATATTGTAGACAACAGGAATTCTCTATTAAATTCAACAATCCTCATTACGATTTCCAATTATAATTTTCTTCAAGATTTCCTTTCAGCCAGAATATTAAATTCACCAGGGCACAAAAAGTATAAACAATGAATAATTTGGCAAAGCAAAGAGATTTCTCAGTCCACAAATGTTTCTATCGCATAATTTGTTACCTTCTTAGGAGGTGGTGGTGGTTTTCTGTAGAAACCCTGTTTGGGATCTTCTGGCCTAAGAGCCTCTTTCAGGCTTCTTTTAGAATCAATCTCTGATAACACCACGAAGAAATGGTGGCACTTCTCACACTTAACAAACCTCGTTGAAGCTGCAAAAAAATCATTCTTACAATCCTATGAATTGTACTTTGCATTTTAATCCAAAATTTGTACTTACAGACAAATGTTTCAACATGTGTACAAGGATCTCCGCATTTTGGGCAAGTCAGAGTGTTTTTTTTGCCCCCTCCTGTGCCACCACTTCCTGAGGAGCCTGTAGTAGTGGCGTTACCTCCGACATCTTTGCTGGGGGGAGCGGTGTCGCTAGGAGCTTTTCCCAAAGTGCCGCTCGTCGCTAATGCTCGACTAGCGACTACCCTCACGATTTTATGAACTAGGTAAAAAAAAAAATCCCATACTATATCCTATTCTTAGCGTCTTCTGTTAAATTCCCTCAAATTAGGTCAAGGAACTCACCGTGGTTTGTGACATGATTGGAGGATGCTAAACGGCCAGCGCTAACTAAGCAGCAGCGAACGCAACTCATAGCTGCTAATTGTACCGACTGGTAGGTTGACAATGAGTTTGAATGAATTAAAACCCACAGATGTTTTCTTAAAAATAAATCTGAAAAGATAAGTGCGTACTTAAACATATAAAACGTCGGTCGTATGTCATTGCTAAGCAGACGTTTATGGTCTGGCAGAGTTGATATTGTTGCCAGAGTAAGAATAGTAAACGCAGAAATTTCTACACGTGTTTTTGCGTTTCGTCATTCGCGATATACGTCAAACGTTTTGAATATATATATATAACGAAGATTTCCACGTATATACAAACACGTTGTCGTTTTCTTGTCAACACTGGCGATATTTGATAAAGAATAAGAGCGAACGAGGTCTTGCGAAATATTGCCATGGGCTGGCAGTGAATCGTGCAATTCGAGTGTATTTCATGTTCGAGACATTGACGTTTGTCGGTGAATAAGCTTGTCAGGTGACAGCCTTAGCGTTACTACGTTGTTTCAATCGCGATAACGAAGGTATCGTTCAGCAAACGTATTTCACTAACCTTTCTGAGCTCTCGCAATACGATATCGAAGTCGACTTCACTGCAAGTAGTGCGACTATATCACTAATTCGTATCTCAAGACTGTTCCATTATTCTTCGTATGCAAGTGAATTTTATGGAAATTAAAAAGTCGAGAGTTTTGTAAAACAAGAGGCTTTGATAACGACGAATTGATTTTAATCTATTGCAATCTGACACATCACAACCGAGAGAAAACAATCACAGGGGCCAGAGGTAGAATTAGCGCCCAAGGTCACGAGTTAAAAGCCTGCGTGGATATTTTAACACTGTGCGATAATGTGACGTACTCCACGTCAACAAACAACTTAGCGCGATCAATTGAACACTATTTATTACGTAATTTACCTTAATGTTGAATAAACAATGTGAGATGTTTGCGATGGTAACCCAAAGTCTCCCCCTATCCCCCAGTTTCTTGGACGAACTGTCCAGGCCGACTGACGCAGCATCTCTCGGACAACTTTGATAACATCAAGTGCTTTCAATTTGGTAGCGGTGTAGTGACTATAGACGGACGGTTCTATGCAGTGATTGGCTTAAATTTGAGAGCTGCTCAGCTGTAGCCAATCAGCAAAGCAGATTCTACGATCAGTGTAGAGAAATGGGGAAATGGCCCAGTTAGTGACCTCATGAGAGAAATCTGTTGATGATCTTATCATGTATGTTTAGAATGATAAACGGGGATGCGAAAATGCTTCTCACTATTGTCAAGGTCACGATTGGCTGCACTGTAAACGGTGGGAAAAACAAAGTGTGTTACAAACGTATGTCCATGTCATGGTCATTAATTGGTTCATAGTCGGGAATTGGGCTTGGGTTGTTTTTCTTTTGAAGTGGAAAGTGGACTTTAAGTATACTTTCGATAATTCGCATTATCGTGCCAAATTTTCGGTTTTTTAAATGAAGATTTTAACGCTGATGTTGAACGAACGCATAGGAGGAATTAAAATTCGTTAATTTCGCAGAAGCGAAAATGTTTTTGATCATATGAAGCACTTTAACGTGATGTGCGAGTGCGAATTTTGGTGAATCAGTCGGGATAGCACATCACCTTAATTTTGGTAGCATTGTAGAGATTGTAGACGGGCGGTTTTAGTGCGGTGATTGGCTTAAATTTTAGAGCGGCTCAGCTGTAGCCAATCAGCAAAGCGGATTCTACGATCAGTGCAGAGAAATGGGGAAATGGCCCAGTTAGGGACCTCATGAGAAAAATCTGTTGATGATCTTATCATGTTATTTGGAATGATAAACGGAAAGCGAAAATGACTCTAACTATTATCAAGGTAGCGATTGGCTGTACTGTAAATGGTGGGAAAAACGAACTGTGTTACAAATGTATGTGCATGTGGTGGTCAATAAATGGTCCATAGATACGATTTGGGTCTGTGGTCGTTTATCTTTTCGTTTTAAGGCAAGTTTTAACACCTTCCACCCCGACCGTTTGCTCCCAGTCAGTAACAAAAACTGGAAACAATTATTGTTACGGATTCCGAATGTTTCGGGATCAAAGAAAAGTCTCACAACATGCAGGATTGGTAGAGGAATGTTGTAAGACTTTTCTTTGATCCAGAAACATTCGGCACCCGTAATAATAATTGTTCACAGTTTTTATTGCGGATTGAATATATTTCACGTCCTCTTAAAATGGAAAAAGAGTTTTGAGTATACTTACGATAATTCGCATTATAGTTCGTAATATCGTGTTGAATTGCAGGCTTTTTTTTTAAATAAAGATTTTAACGCAGATTTAGCACTGAAGGATTGATTAATCCCGGAGAATCGAATATATGTTTTCAATAACTTGAAACACTTTAATTTTATTACAGCATGCAGTGACTGTAGTTGAGCAGTTATACCGCGTTGATTGGCTTAAATTTGAGTGTTTCCTAGCAGCAGCTAATCATTACGGCGCATTTTATAGTCAGTATAGTGACTATAGTCAATACGATAAATAGCCTTGTTTAGTGGCCTTATAAGAAAAATCGCTCAAATGCACTGTGTACGATTAGAGCGATGAACAAATACGTAAAAATGTTTATACTACCGTCAATTCTGCTTATTTGTTGTACTGCAAATGGTCGGAAAAGTAAATATCCGTATTATATGTGCTATTTAAAAATGGAAAGTCAAATTACGCATTTTCCATTAGTAATACAAATTATCGTAATGCATCATCGATTTTTATTTTATGCCTGGAAAATAAATATTGTAATGCTACGGTTAAGCTGAAGTATCGATCTGTACGAAAAATATTATTTCATTTTTATTAATCTCGCAAAATTAATGTTTTTTCATATTATCTCCTAGTGCTGCGTTGGCGGCATTTTTTAATGTTAATCATTGATTGCGCGCGCACACGCAAGCACATGTTTCGCCAATGGCGGATGTCTCACAAATTCGCGCTTAATTGAAATATTTATCCATTCGTACATTGAATACTTCGAACGGCGAATTAAACATGTCTACTGCCAATAAGAGTAAAATTGCAATAAATAATGAGGTAAGTCACGAACCATATTCCATAAATCAGTGCAACTGGTTAATATGAAGTTCAATGTCAATTTGAGGTTAAGAGGATTCAATAAGCGGATCAATTCAATTTTGTCAAACTAGTATTAAAAACTATCTGACTCTTAATCAAAAACATTTAATAACCGATTAAGATCAATATAAATTGATTTGCAATTAATTATGTATGATCGTTGATTTCAATATTCTAATGTGACAAATGCTTCATCGATGAGCCACTGGTATATTCATCAATTAGTTTCTTTAGTAGAAAATAAAAAGCAAAAGATCATAAAGTGTATTATATTGATCAAATTATTCAATAAAATAGTCCAATATAACTAAATTGTTACTTGAAAAAAAATCATTTCCATAGGTCGTACTTATGCGGAAGGCTGTGAGGCAATCACGTGTCGTGGTAGTCCGCAAATTAATCAAGGAAGCAAAGTTGTTACAAGCCAGAAAACACGGCGATGAAAAAGTGCAGGAAAAATGCAAGAGAAAGGCTCAGAGGTTGTTGGCTGAGATCACAGCTATTAAGAAGCTGAAGGATGACGAGATTACAAAATTCGGCATCACAAACACCCGCAAATTGCAAGAAGTGTTGAGTGATATGAGTGCCGAGCCAACAACTAGAGTTATGACGAGAGTAGCTTTCCACAAGATACTCAGCGACAGTATAGCTAAGTTTAAGGAGAAATTTCCGGACTACGAGCAACATTTGGGTCCAGGAAGAAGGAAATTGTCAAAGATAGAGAGGCAGGCCAAAAGAGATGCCAGAAATGCACTTAGAAAGTCTGAAACTCCAGGGGAAGCAAATGCAGCGAATTCTGATGAAACGGGACAATTGAGGGATGAAATTGTGGACGAGAATGTAAATGAGGAATCTGAGGAGAGCAGCGATGAGGGAAATGAGCATAATGACGATTCTGAGGCTGAAATTGAGTCTGCAGTCGATGATAACGTCGAAGAGGATGTTGATGATCAACTAGATGATAGTATAGCAGTTAAACACGGTCTTGAACCCGGCAGTATCCTCAGAATACAGACACCAAAATCAACGACAAAAAAGAGAAAAATCGATGAACATCCATCAGAAGTTGAAATGGTGGATTCTGCATCCGATTCGTCGGAAGAGTCGGATGAAGAGGAAAATACACCTGAATCGAAAACTCCTGAGGAAATTACCAGTTCAACAGCAAAGTCATCGAAAAAGCTGAAAAAGGAGACAGAGAAATCCGAATCTGAAACTCCTGTACAAATTACCAGTTTAGCAGCAGAATCGTTGGAAAAACCGGAAGCAAAGGTAAAGAAAACGAAGGAAGCCAAGAAAATTAAAACGAAAGCTCCTGTGGTGGCGAAAAAACCGAAGCTCATTAAAGTTGTAAGTAAAGAAGCGACAGTGAGGCGATTTACCGATCTTATGGATGATAAAGAACCGGAGGAATGCATACAGGAAGCCGAAGTCAGTACGAAATCAAAGGAACGCGACGTTAAAATCGAGAGAGAAGTCGATTCGTTTTTCATGATGGAAAATGGAGAGAGCGAGTACCTCAGCGTCGTTGTGCCGAAGGCGAAATCCTCAGAGGATACTGAAGAAGACGAACGATTTAGTCAGAATCACGCGGCTAAAAGGCAAAGTAACTTCCACGAAAGAAACAATAAGTTCTTCAGCAAAATAGATCAACGTGCTAACGGAGGATACGGTGATAAATTTGGTGGGAGACAGAGACAAAACGATTTCGGTAACTCGAGAGGTCCACCCGAAAAGTTTGGAAGAAACTCGAGTGGCCCCGCGAGACCTCCTAGAAATGGCAAACCAGAGTTTGAGAAAAAGAGCGAACCGAAGGATGAAGAACTTCATCCCTCGTGGGCGGCGAGAAAGAAACAGCAAGAGATACTAAAACAAGGATTCCAAGGAAAGAAGATCGTGTTTGGTGATTAATCAATTGATCACTGAATGTGTATATACGATTCTGTTAAATAAAGTTGTTGTTTTTTTATCCTATTATAGTCCCTTGTTCATTATTCTGTTGGTAAGCAACAGAGAAAGGATAATTTTTCACCATAATTTTTACTTCTACCTAAAATAATTTAGCTCTTTACGGGGTTGTAATAATGATGAGGATTTTTATATCTTTTAAATATATTTTTGGACTTACAATCAATGAAATTACTGGTAATCATATTAGTAGAAGAGATGGATATACTAATAACGAAAAACGTTCAATATTGGGTTGGTATTTTCGACTCCGGGACTTTTTGTTCTTAAAAATGCAAGTTTGGCTGGTGACCAAAATGATACTTTTTAAATCCGACTTATTTTCAAGAGTCATTGTAGATAACTTAAAATCATTGTATATTTTGCTAAATTTTGAATGTGCTTTTATGCTTAGAAACAAACTTGCTAAAAATACGTCAGAGATAATAGAATCGAAAATATAAAAAGGTTCAATATTGCGATTATATTTTCAACTGTAAATTCTATGTGAAAAGTTCGGAAGAAACTTGAATGGCCTCGCGAAACTTAGAAATGGCAAATCAAAATTTCAGAAAAAGAGCGAACCGAAAGATTAAAAACTTCTCCCTCGTGGGCAGCGCGAAAAAACCGTAAAACATACTGAAAGAAGGATTTCATGGAAGAGAGATCGTGTTTGTTGATAAATTGATTGATTACTAGATCTGTACATACGGCTCTGTTCAATATAATTGTTGCTTTTGTAAACTATTGTAGTCTCTGTTTCATTCCTCTATTGGTTAGATAGAAATATATGGAGTCTATAAAAAATTAAGGACGCCAGCATCTCAAAAATTGTTCTTTACTTCAATTTTTACTTCTAAATTAACAGAACGTTCATTTTTTGGTCCCAAATTATTTCCAGACGGCATTCACAATAATTTTAGATTTGCGGCTGTGTAATAATTATGACAATTTGTATATCTTTAAAATATATTTCTGTTGGTAAAATCAATAAAATCATTGGTAATCGTATCAGTAGAAGAGATTAATACGCAATTAACTGAAAATAGTTGAATATTGAGATGAGATTTCAACTCTTATTTTTCTCAACCCTTTTATTCCTGAAGATACATTTGCTGCAAATAAGTTAAAAATTACAAAATCGAAAATAAAAAAGTACAACATTGCGCTTATATTTAACAGTAATTCCTATTTTGAACGTTTGTCAGTTACTTTGTGCTCCAAAAGTGCTGGTAATGGTATAACTTTACCTCGTGGGGTATGTCAGGCCCTACATAACCAACGGATGATTAACTCCATCGTCTCAGCTTCTTAACCCACTCCGCGCGCTTTGCCATTGCGTGGTAAATATCATTCCGGGGATTTTCGGGAAGATAAGTGATAAGGGAGTTTGTTTAACCAGGTTTTCCGAACAATTTGTACATCGCGATAATGAAATTTATTTGAAACCTTGATGATTTTGACATGACAGTTATTGACAGTGAAGTAGCAGTTGCAATAGAACATTTCATTTGTTTTGTATCTCCCATGATAACATATCAGATTTAATCCAGCGTTACTTCCGGTAGAATACAATTCGACAATAGTAAAAAATATTATTTCATTATTCTCATTTTTATCCTCTCTAACAGAGTTATCCGTTTCTCAGAGATGTTACTATCACATCTTCTATTTCTTCTTAGAAAGTGTTCTCTGTTTTTCAGCGTGAGTAACGAGCTGCGAGTCAACCGGAAGTCCCTTGCGCCTTCGAACAGCGTCCATGTACTTCTTGGCGCGATTTCCGCTATCGGCTTTTTCCCCGAAGTGAAGGTACTCCTCTTCCGTCGAGGGCACCCAGTAAGGATCCTGTTCGATGACCTGAAACAGATAACCAAAACCAGACTTCAGAACGTAAGTATAAAATAGTTTCCCTTTTATTGCATTGCCAACAGTAGAGAAAATAAAATCTAAAATGGAATACTAAATTGATAGATTAAAATCTCCGTCGTTTTATTATTCCTAAGGAGCTCGAACGATAACTACCAGCGAAGAAGTTTCCTCCTCGTAGCGAAGCTTAAAGAAGTGCGCGGGCGGCCACTTCTCGGGAGGCTTCTTCGTATGCGAGAAGAGCAACGCACACCTGAGCGCACCTGAGACGTTCTCGGGAGCACACAAGTGGCCAAAAGCGGGAGAAGAAGAAAAAGCGAAGGGGGGCGCCCCCTTCGAAACTCTCAAACTGGCTACCGTGCTCCGCAGTATACAACAACATCATGGATGGACAAAACTTATCCTTCAACGACCCTGGCATCTCCTCGTCTTGCGTAAGCCGGTAGCACTCCGAATTAGCTCCCCCCTTAGCCCGCTTTCTAGCGACTCTTCTTTTCGTCTCTCCCCTTCTCGCCTCCGCTGTTCTCGAAGAGTGGAGGCAATGGGAGCTCCGGGTGCCCACGAATCTTTTTCTTCCTCGTGGTTAGTCTGCTTTCCGTCCTCTTTCCTCACAGGGAAGCATTGCCAAGCACGGGATGGTCTTCTCCCACCAAGGTACAAGAGGAAGAGTGCCCGAAGGGGCCCTGAGCAAAGTCTCGAAGCGTTTCGTTTGGGCCAGCCTCGTTCTCTCCTCTCTTATTCCTCTTCTCCTAACCGACAGAGTTTCTTACAACTCGGCTCTCTTTCTCCTTTGCTCATCTTGGCCTGCAGCAACCGATCTTTCTCGAGATCGCATAGCCTTCTTCCCCTCTTGGTTCTCGCGACGTTTCTGGCTCCGAGAAGGAGCTCCGAGGTGCCTCTCATCCCGTATTGAAATTTATAAGATGTGGACACCTGGCTGTGCGCACACATACTCTGGGTTAACTGAGGGTTCTGCTCGATGGTGGTTGTTTGGTGCGCATTCTTCTTCCTCTTCTTCATCTTCCTCTCCGTCTTCTTCACCTTCTTCCTCGTCTTCTTCATATTCTTCCTCCTGTCTCACTCTCAGCGCCCTGGGAACGAATCCAGGCGGGTGCTGTAGTCGAAGACTCTCGTCACCGCCTGCTACTCGAGAATCTCGCCGAGCAGATGTTCGGTATAGGTGGAAGAAAACAGTTTTTGTTTCAGCCAGATTTGTTTTCGTTGCGGGCGTTGCGGTGGGTCAAATTCAGGCAAAGCCAAGCAGGAGAGAAGACCTGCTTGTCGTATAGCCTTGCTCTGAGTAAATGGCTTTCGTGCGGAGGTGGTGGTCGGTGGTGTAAACCAGTGCGTAGCCACTCGAGTGGCTACAGTGGCAACCTGTTACCTTACGGTTTCTTCTGTACGCTGTTGTGTTTACCCACGAGTTTGCGCCTGGGTAATCGGCGTCTGGGGTTCTACTCTCGGTCTACCCTCGTTTTCTTTCGATCATGCTTTGCCCTTTGGTAAAGAAAGGAAGCAAAAAAAAAACGACAAAAAAGAGGAAGACGAAAAACAACAACGCCTTCTCCGTCCGCCTCCTTCGCGAGAAACGACGGCAACGGGGCACAGCACGTTACCGAAGGTGCCTCGAGCATTTTACAACCGGCAATATTCTCGTTTCCTCTCGAAGGAGTGCGGAGAATGGCGGTTTGCTCGAGTCACCGCTTGAGGAGTACTTCCTGGGCACCGGTGATGATCCTTCAGCGGTTGGTCGGTTGATCGATCTGCGGTCAGAATGAGAATCACGCAATTGATCGCTTTCCATGGTCTTCGCCTCTTTCCTCGCACTGGAGAGCCTCGAGCTATGGGGGCAGATGAAGAATCTTTTAATGGCTTGCGACGATCAACCCCATCAACCAATGAGGGAAAGAATCCAGGAATATGCTTCGGTTATATAAAGTAAGATAGGTAAGTGTCCTGGGTACCGTTGTCCCGCCAGGCGCAAAATCCCCGACGTTTTTCTCAGAGCACGTGATAATCTTCCGGTCGAGACTCTATGCTTGGCTCTCTTGGTACTCCTCTCGGTGCTTCTCTGTAAACTCCGGGGCCGTGGCCATTAGAAACGAGTAAAAAGAAGATCCGTTAGTCACGAGAGTCGGGCGCGGGGTCTCTTATACCAACCGACAGACACATATATCGAGAGAGGAGACAGGAAGCATTGAACTCTTGACTGTGTACTCTGTTACTCAGGAGAATATCCTGCGGTCATGATACAAATGCGAGAGCAGGAGATACCGGGAAAATCTTAGGACTTTAGCTCTATCACTTTTCCGTCTTTCTTAGGGCGGTTTTACAGTCTTGAGCGATTTTGATGATTTGCAATGCGATCAGAAACTTGCTCAATTTCGTGGACCAGATGAACGGTTGTTATTTCGTGATCTGGCATTGCAATTTTCTCTCTGTTCGAAATTTTAGGGATGTGGAGAACTTGGATTTGTGGAAGGGTCCTCAAACTACTCAAACCAACGTTTCGATTTGGTCCAGATTAAGAGGAGCAAGTGACGTACAGAAAAGTGTTTAAACATTTTTTATCTTGACAGAGAAGCTTTGAAAAAACTTTTTATCGAAACTCATTCAAGTCAGCAGGATACGGACGTTTTTTATATCGATTTTTGATCACGAATTCAAAGGATGAGGATGGCATGAGGATTAATTGCAAGGTGGACAAAAGAATTTAATTCAAAAGTAATTTTTTTCTGGTTTAGTCTGTAAACAGCAGGTCAAACTATATAGAAGCAGGAGAGAGACCGTCTTCCCTTAAGGGGAATCTGTAGAAATGCTCTAACGTGACTCGAATACTTTGATTTTTAGTCATCTTGAAATATGTATCATTTTTAGAAAATTCTGTTGACTATTATTCGTCGAAATATGTACGAATGATGAGATACGGTTATGAAAAAATATCCGACGTCCCAGCTCTTGATGGATGAGGCATAAGAAAAGAGGAAGGTCGAGTTTAGTGAGATTGCCTCTAGGCCATGGAAATGGATGATTCTGAATTGGATTCTAGCTTAAGTGGGTACTACAGAGGTGTTGTAACTCAAATGCTATTTTTAGTTTATTTCGACTGGAAATTTGTAATAATTACAGAGCATTCTGTCTGCTATTGACTAAAATGTAGATGTACGTTAAAATATTTTTTTAATATTTTTGTCCTACTAGTTTATTATTAATTTCTCTTGAACTTCACACTAATGATCACAATTTTGATAAAAAGAAATTCTTGTGGCTGTTTTTATATTATCAGTCTGGACAAACCATTGTGTCTACCACGTTTATAAACATATTAAAAAATTGTAAAAAGTACTTAGAAACATCCTTTGTATTGTAAAAAAATTGGGGACTTTTTTTCTCGAAAATGTCACGAAAATTCCTCTTTTTCACGCCTGTAATATGCTCGATGTTTGTTTTTATTGCGTAAGCTTTTAGGCCATAGAATAAAAATGTCTTTCCTATCAATTTTGAGGTTGCATTGCCAAAACGTAAATTTTGTTTTCAGAACAAGACAAAATGATTGAAATATGAAAATCATGTCCAAACCAGAGCCTCTGGATGATCCATTAGCAGCCGGACGCTCGTGTACATCTAAAAAAGGTCTTATCTCCGTTTCCAGTCGGGCTGAGCAGAGAGCACGTGCCTTGACCAACACGTAGATGCTAATGGGCTGCCCGAGAGATTACAGAACAGGAAAAGGTGTAGCACAGTAGGACACAAGGTGCAGCCGCACGCGGTAAGTGGCTAGACGCGGGGCGACGCGAGTCGATGAAGAAAGAGCGGCGTTTGGGTGCGTAGGTGGTGACAAGTGCGGAGGAGACGTCTCACGTAGGCTTTTCAAATATTTTTATCTCTATAAATAGAAAAGTACCCAAGTATGGACATAGTGGAAATAGGAAAGGGCCTTGTGGCCAAGAAAAAGGACAATTCATGGCGTGGAAGTTAGCAATGTCGCTGCTACGATGTCATTTACTGATTTCACTCTCAATGATCAGTAAAAAAAATTCTTTATCTCACGAATGTCCTGCTCAAAGTTTGGGTCAATGAATTACAACATGTCATTTTAGAGATGGATACTAAAATCATTTTGCTTGCGGGGAAACATTTTATTTTCCTTTTAATGGCAGTCGAAAACGATGACTTTTTTTTCTTAATTATTCATAACGAAAATGAATAAGAGAGGCTTTGGAAGTTTCTTTCGCGATACAATCTAATAGAAATATTTGAAATTTTACTTAGTGTGATAATGATACAATAACAATAAAAATTAGGTAATAGAATACATGTAGACCTTTTTTCATGACTCTATAAGAATTTTTTACAAATATCAACATTTTAGCCTTCCCGGTATCCTGAAATTGTATGGGCGGAGAAATGTTGGTAGCTCAAATTATTTGGCAGCAGCAAGCTTCCCAATCTGTCTACCATAATAAACGTAAGGTTTCGATAGCCGAAAGACATCAACTTGACATGATCTGTTCAGTTTTGAAGAAATATTCAGTTTTACATCTTAAAATTAGCGAAGTCTACAGTATGTACGGCTATTTGTCAATTAGAAAAAAAACGAGTAACGATATGATAGCAATGAACCCCAGTTCCTTCCTTTTCATTTCTTCATAATCGAGTCAGAAAAAAAATCTTCACATTTTCGACTGCCTAATTTTCCTAAATCCTATATAAGGCATCTCATCTATGAATTTAGCCACCCAAAAAATAATTTATTCCCAAAGAAAAGGTTAAAAATTAGGTTCAAAGGTTACAATAGATCCGTCAAATTATAATTTTTTTGAAATTTTTCCTGGTGAAATTTTTTCCACGTTTTTTTATTTTTGACTTAACCCATAATATCTCGGGAACGATTAATCCTATCAACATCTCTAAAAAAAAAATATGCGTTTTTTCATCAGCCGCATGAAAAAAAATTTAATCAGTATGAACTGTGTAATTTCAGGCATTATTTCATCGAAAGAACCTCCGGTGTAAGTATAGATTCACTCGATGTAATGTGGACTAGCACAGACAGCACTTCTCTTGAGAAGAGTACCTATTCCATCTGTTGCTGTTGTTCGATATTTATTTTTCAAAAATATTGTAAGCTGCTATAGCCCATGAACTTCGAAGAATCCCATGGAAGAAAAAAACACGAAAAATTGGGCATTCACTTACAGAATTTGCAACAGATGTTCCGATACCAATATCCGAAGTCATTTCGGCGAAAAAAAAATATATATATTTTCGTTGATTTTGCCGTAAAGTAATGCTTGAAATTACAGATTTAAGTCGCCAACAATGTTTTTCTTGTAGGCCATGAAAAAGCGTACATTTTCTGTTTTTATAAATGTTATTAAGATTAATTGTACCCGAGATATTATAGGTTGAACGAAAAATGAAAAAGATGACAAATTTCGTCAGGAAAAATTTCAAAAAAATTAAAATTTGGTGTAACTTTTATAATCACTGAACCCGGTTTTTAGACTCTGTTGGGAAATTTTTATTTTCTGGGTGTGTTACTTCCCGAGCTAACGAGACGTTGGGAAGGGATATATTTTTGGGAGTTTTTTTCAAATTTAACACTTTCAATTCACCGATTTAACAGGAAAGAACTTCTTATTTACCGCTGCTTACGAAAATTACTAAGTATTATAAATTAGGTTCATATTAAGGTGAGGCTTTTGAGCCTTCAATAATGTGTTTATTCCATATTTCTTGATTGACGATTGACAGAAGACTGATAAGTAAAAGCAATAAAAGAATAATGAAAAAGTAAATCGGAATTTACGTGGGGTTTTCGGCATGGAATTTCGGAACGGATTCACACTAACAAAAATCGCGATAGAATATAAGAAAGAATGACAATTGAATAATTCTCAATTAAATAAGGAAATGATTAGCAATCAGCTGAATATATGTAAAAAGCCTTATATGCGGAAAATTAGTTGGTAGCTCAAACTATTTTGTAGCAGCAAACTTCCAAATCTCTTGACCATGACAATCCCATGGTGTCGAGGGCCAGAAGCCGTCCCAGCCGCGGAGTCAGCGAGGCGCGTTAATTCGATTGAGAAAAAAACGGCGACGGGCTGACGATGGATTCGTAGCGGTGTGGAGAGCGGCGACAGAGAGAGAGGCCAACATCTTTAGGAAGTCGAGAGCTAGCGGAGGGGAACCGGGTGGCCGCGCGGCGACGGCCACGGGCACAAAACCAGCGAGCGGCGACGCCGTGGTGACCCGCGCGCGCGAGCAACGGCGTCCAACCGCAGCTCGGGAGCTTTTTCCCTCGGTCTCGAGCGCGCGAGCACTCCTAGTTGTCGTCTCTCCTCAGCGCGGCTCGCGCGCCGCCTCGATGTCGTCGTTGCTCTCCGCTCCATTCATTAACTCATTCTTGTTTACAGGAAGTTCCTGGGGGCCTCCGGCCAGCCGTCCTCGTCGTCGTGACCGACGACATCGTCCTTTTCTCTCGTTCCACTTCTGCTACCATTGCCGGAGCGCACCCGCTCGTTCGTTCGTTCGCAGCAGCGGTAAGAGCATCTTCAACATCAACAGCATCAACAGCCCGTCACGGCCGGAGTATATTGTCAACGGATGCTCCCGGAGAAAAAGTTCCGTTCAATCACAAAAATCCTCGCCGATAAAATGCAGTACTTGAGTTTTAATACTGTCTTTTCTTCACTGAGAAAAATGAGTAGTTGCGATTACCAATAATTGCTTAAAGCAACCGTAGTATTGGTAACGCTTACGAACATATTCGTAGCTCCAACCAATTAGTGGTAATCACAACTACCCATTTTTATCAGTGTTTGGATGATCTGAAACTCAATGAAGAGTAGTGACATTGAATCAAAGAAACGTTTCTGTGAATCAAGGAAACTATTGCGTGGCGGGGTTTAAAGTTCGGAATGTTAAATACACGAAGGTCTAAAATTCGGAAATTTAATATTTCACCTGAATTTTTGACGAAATGTTTTATAGCGAATATCGTCCAAAATGTAGATGATATATTAAGTTTCGGAATTTTCGACTCTCGTTCATTTACTATTTGGAAGTTTAACCCCGATTCCCTTCTCTCTCGGAGACAAAGTTCCGAATGGTAAATACTCGAAGGCCTAAAATTTTGAAATTTTATATCTCACCTATATTTCTGACGAAAATTTTTCTAGCGAATTTCGCTAAAAATGTAGGTGAGATATTAGTTTTCGGAATTTTCGTCCTTCGTGTCCTCACCATTCGCAACTTTAACCCTGCTCCACTATTTCTTAAATACATGCTCATTACGTAAATATTTCATTCCGGGCAATGGAATGTTTTTTTAGAAATACAAATGCAACATTTTATTAAATACAAAGAAATTTTTCCGTTGGAATATAGAATAGAATTGCATTATTCAACGTCACGTGGTACAATCTACACGAAATTATATTGATAAATTTTTGATAATTTTGTCTGTTGCTATATATACAAAACGAAAGATCATTCAGCCGCGTTAAGCATTTGTCAAACGGTAATATTGAATTCAATTGTGACAGTCGAAGGATTTTATTGAACATAAGCCGCTATTTTCGTCTCATGGTGCAATCCCATTGGTCGCAATTTTGATGGGAAAAATAATCCCCCGAAACCGAAAACCATTCGAGCTTCGAAATTAATCTGATATTTCCCTCAAGGTTCCCTGCACACAAATGAGCTCGTCCAGTTTCCGAGAAAACCTGGGAAACTTGACTCGTTCATTCGTGTGCAACGAACCTATCGCGAAATATTCGATAATTTCGAAGCGCTTGTGATATCACAAATGAAAAAACATCAATCTACTCATTTCTTTGGAGTCAATAAAATGTTTTTTCTCGGTATAACAGCAACGGTAAGAATAGCCTGTTTCGCCTGAAGTACATTCTCAACGACTGCTCCCGGAGGAAAAGTTTCGTTGAATCATGAAAATCTTCGCCGTGGAAATTAAACGCTTGAGTTTGAATACATTCTTTTCTTTGGACGATCTAAAACCCAATGAAGAGTAGTGACATTGAACCCAAGATACATTTCTTTGGCTCCAGGAAACTGTTTATTTTTTATATTCTCATTAAGTAAATGTTTCTGGTCATGAAATATTTTGTTTGAAATTTAAATGCAGCATTTCATCAAGTACAAAGAAATTTTTCGTTGCTATCAATGAAAACAAATATCAATCCACTTATGTCTTTGCAGTGAATGAAATGTTTTTTCTCGCCGCAACAGTAAACAGAATGAATAGCCCGTCACGCCCGAAGTATATTGCTAACGGATGCACCCGGAGAAAAAAATTTCATTGAATCGGACAAATCGTCGCCAATGAAAAGAAATTCTTGAGTTTTGAGACCTTCTTCAGAGTGAATCATCCAAAACTTTACAAAAAGTAGTCACATTAAATCAAGGAAACATTTTAAAAAAATGGTTTTTCATTGGTTTTAAACAAATTGTCGTCGAGACACTGAAGCAAATCGTAATCTATAACATAACCTGTCGCTTAAGAACAGAGTGCATTGCACAGGTTCCTCAAAAAATATATTGTTCTATACAGTATTAAGTGTAAAAAAGGTTCATTTAAATGGTTCAAAAAAGTAATCATTTTACATCACTTATTCAAACAAACAAACAAAGTCGGCCGGTTGTGGATTTTTGTCACTTTCTCAAATATATTGTTCCTTCGAATCAAAGAAAGTATTTTCTTTTATTACATAACACGGGAATGTTTCACTACAGGCAACGAAAGGTTTTCTTGGAAACTCAAATGCAACATTTCATTGAGGACAAAAAAAATTTTCGTTGGAATCAATGAAAATGTCAATCCTCTTATTTCTTTGGAGTTAATGAAATCTTTTGTCCCGATGTGATGAGGCTCAGAGGAACAGAAATAGGACTGTCCATTTTTTATCCTTCACTCTTTTTTTCTTTAATTTAGTGATAATTTCAGTGCCTATGAGCCAAGGAAGAAAATGAGAGACAGAATTGTCAGTTTCAATTTTCGCTCGAGTGCTCATAAGAAACTTTGTGTCTTATGTTCCTTACTCTTTTCCTTCCTAGTATTTGGAGAGCGAAAAGAGGATTAACCCGAAGGCCATTTCCACCTGCGGCGCCAACTCTGCCTCCACTGCATCATATTACTCTGCCTCTGGATCTGGCTTTTGCCTCTCAGGTCTTTGTATGCTAAGCAGTACGACGGAATTTCGAGGAAAAAGTAATTGTGGAGACAGAAGAAACGGGGTTGACTTGTGGGAAGTAAATTACAATCATTGAATTTCTCGTTTAAATTCTCGGTTTTTTTTGCAGATTACTTTCTTTTGCTTTTGACGAGGTTTAAAAGTATTTTTCAGAGTTATGAAGGCAGACCCTTTAAAGGCTGTGATTTACAGATGCGGGAGATACTCCACATTGCCCTCATAAAAAAAAGCCAAACTGAGGTCAAGGTTCCATCGATTGTATTTGTGTAGTGAGATCCAATGAAACTGGCCGCCGAAAACAAAATTTATATAAGCGCTTGGCCTCTCAGTTTCAATTCTTTACTATCTTCTTCGATAATTTTTTTTTGCTTTTGTCACTATTGAAAAATGTTTTTCTGAATAAAATAAACTTTTCCAAAGCTGTCGGATGTACGGAGAGAAATAATGGGCTGCCCTAAGAAACTAGCCCCTTGGCAGAAGAAATCTACAACGTTCTACGCCGTCTCAACAACAAATTACAAATTTCTGGAACTAAGTACAAGATTTCTACAATTTGTTCATTTCGTAAAAAGATATAGAATTTTTCTACACGGAACTACAACTCTTTGCAATTGACTACAGTTTATTACAACAAGAACGTAGGTATATGTATTTTGTTCTAGAAATAACAACTTTCTATTTGAAAGCATTACTTTTTCTACATCTGCTTGTGAACAAATTAAAAAAAAAGAGAGGAGTAGTTTCTCGTATAAAATACTACTTTTCACAACTAATTGGAACTTAATACAACAAAAAAAAAAAAGTTTGTTGTAATTTGTCGTAGAAATAACAATTTTCTATGAGAAAGTATAACTTCCCATATCTGCATCATACCTGTAAAAAAATGGAAAAGTTATAGAAGTACTTTCTCTTTTACAAAAATGTACAACCGTTCTGTTCCCTGTTGGTTCAAAATTTCCGAAATAAGTTTTGTAGTTAGTTGTAAAAAGTTGCAACTAGAACTTATTATGGAAGTTTACGGCCATTTAAGCCCCTTACGGCTCGAAATTTTCGTGATAAGTTGTAGTTAGTTGTAGCAAGATATAGTTACCACTTATTACCTATCGGGTGTACATCTCCGTCATTAGTTGTAGTAAATTTGACAAGTTTGCACATTTAGCTTTAAAAAGTTCTAGTCTTTCATTACTGTTTAACCCCGGATTTGGCGTAAAATGTTGTAAAAGCTACAACCGTGTTCCAAATCTGACATTTTTTCATGGAAAGTTGTGAAAGTGGAGTGGTGAAAGTATCGTGGTACTAATACAATATTTACTATTACAAAAGTACTAGTATAAAAGGTTGTAGTTTTAAGATGTTTCGCATAGTAATTGTAGTGTCAACGTAATTATTTGGAGCAGAGGCTTTTAGAAATACTAGTCTTTCAGCGTGGAAACTTTTTTTGCCAGAGCATAGCTAAATTTTCTCCAAGCGACCAACGAAGTTGGCTAAGATAACCAATTTTGTGGTTGCAGTTTTGAGGCATCGTACTGAAAAATTGTATACGAAACTGAAGAGAAAAACGGTTTATTTTATATTCATCTTTCAGATTTTTTTCTCTCTAGCGTTGAAACGTAATATTCCAGAGTTATTAGGCGTGAACTCTTGAAAACTCTGATTCCCAGAGGAGGAGATACTAACCGAGGGTTGTCTCCGTCAACGCAAGACGAAACGGTGGTACTTCCTTTTGAGATTCCACTGATTTGTTTCCGTAACCAACAAGTTGATTGGCCCAAACATTTTTATCATTTAGAGTTTATCCAACTAGTTATTTTTTTCCGGCTGTGAAAAATACAGTTTTTTCACGTGGTTCTGTAAAGTTTCGTTCAAAACTGGAGGAAAAACTGTTTATTTTTTATTATTCAAGTTTTTTCTTCCTAGTGTTGAAATGTTATATTCCTCAGTTATTAGACACGAACCCTCGAAAGTTCTGATCCCCAGAGGCGGAGACACTGACCGAGGGTTGTGTTCATCAACAAAAGGCAAAACACCGTACTTCCTCTGGAGGTTCCATCGGTATTAATGAATGGCTCCGGCCTTTGGGCAGTAAGTCCGCTGATTATTTAATTTTCGGCACGAAAACAAGAATTAAGTGGCTGTACTTCAAGCGCAACGGAGACTACCTGCCCCAAGAGGCTGACCCGCGGCTTGCGAAAATATATCGCCCTTATAAATATCCGTAGGCAATATTCGACCTCGAGATCGTAATGTAGTGGAAATTTACCCCTCACGTAACATTAGCACTCATTCGAAATGGGATTCTTTCCCATCAATCATCGTGGCTCTTCTTTGCAGAAATTCTTTGAACGTTCGATATTCTTCCCCGAAACGTAAATAACAATTTTTCTCCTTAGGGTGTAAAGAACTGTTTTCCTAATCAGGGTGTAAAGAACCACCTTCCTCCCCGTGGTTTAAACAACCGCTTTTGTGCCCAGGGCGTAAAGAACCCTTTTCCTCCCGGAAAGTAAAGAATAGAACCGTTTTGCACATGATTGTAACATTTTGATAATAGACTACTTTGCCGTCGTGTACCACGCACCGATTGTCAGGCATTGATTGTAGCTATTGCAGTGTCCTCGAGATAAAAATAATGAAGACCTAAGTATCAATAGCCGATGACCCGACTATTTATTTGTCCATTTATTTGTCTCACTTTCTGTTTCACAGCGTGATGTAAAGAACCCTTTTCCTCCCCGGAGAGTAAAGAATAGAACCGTTCTGCACATGCTGCTAACATTTTGATAATGGATTACTTTGCCGCCGTGTACCACGTACCGATTGTCAGGCACTGATACACTGAGAGAAATAGATACTAAGATTTTTAATATCCGATATACTAAATATTATATACTATCGGGTAGTATTCGGATAGTACCGTGTATTGCGTGTATTGTAAGGGTTTATTATACGGAATGTATTTGGTACAATCAGATATTAACCATTACTATAATTATACTAACTGTTGCACTCCAGAGGGTGATCCATATACGAAATATCCAATATACTATTCGATAGTATATTTTTACTATCGGGTAGTATCTCTTTCTCTCAGTGTAGTGGCTATTGCAGTGTCCTCGAGATGAAAATAATTAAGACCCAAGTATCAATAGCCGATGACCCTACTATTTATTTGTCGATATATTTCTTTCTCTTTCTTTTTCACAGCGTGACGTTAAATGCAAGTGCCGTTAGGGGACCTTAAGTCTCCCCCTCCAGAGAAAAAAGGGGGCTGCACAGGTCTGAAGGAGAGACATATATACCATCGAGAACCGAAGTACTACTACTATACGTACTATACTACAGAGGATTGCAGAGAGGAGAGAGGCTGCAACAGAGCCCGCTCCATTGTTGCCCTGTCACCGGTTGATTGTCCGTATTGTCAATGGGACAATAGCACGCCGGGGGCCTGAAACTTACACCCCGCGCGATTTGCCCGGGAGAGACCGTACGCTTCTTCTATGCTGATGCGGTGTTGTTGTGCCTGCCCGGGATACCGGAGGAGACCGCTGGCTACCACCCTGGGACCTCTCTTCTGATTTTTCTACTTAGTTAGCTGAGGGTAGTCGTCTACGATGGACATGAGAGAGAGAGAGGAAGAGAGGGGGAGAAGCCAACGCGCCAGAAACGACGATGAACACAGACTGGCGAAGAAGAAGAAGAAGCCCCTCGGCACGATGCACACCCAACGACACCCGAAACCATGAGACAGAACCCCCGTGGCGCTTCGAGAGGACCCGTACAGCGAACGAAACGAAACGAGAGGGACAGCAACCCAAAGCATAAAACAATGATATGCGGCCGTGTCCGTGTCCAGGGCCTGTCACGGTATTTTACCGTGTCTCCGCTTGAGCCTTCCGCTTTGCCTCGTTCGTCTCTTATCGTCGCTCTTCATCAAAATAAAATAAAGGGACACCCGGTGGGACTGGGATACCGAGTCAGGATCTAACAACGATAAACGGGACATCTCGGATTCTCTATCTAGGAGATTCAACCGATCAAACGGCTGCATGCATGTTCGATTTTGCTCGGAATTTTCTTTTTTCTTGGTCACGCGCAGGGAGGAATGTGTCTTGCTAATTATTTACATAAGGGTCATTATTATTTTTGTGGTTGGAGTTTCTCTTTGGAGACATTTTTAGACCTTTAAGATGTTGGTTTGAAGATTTTTGTTTATCGCTTTGCTTAATTTTAGGTGCTTTGGATATTTGCGGCCTTGCAGAGGAAACCTTGTTTTCGCGAAAACAAAGTGTCCCAGATTTCTATGTCAGTCTACGAAAGATTCGGAAAAGTGCCTCAGAAATATTGTCTGCGATAATGCTGTGAGTGTGAATGTGCGTGTGCAGCAAGGTGGCAAGTTTATGAATCTGTTTTTTAATTTGAAAAAAAAAGCAATTTTTAATAGTATTTGTTTTTAGTAAAAAAATTTCAGAATCTTTAAAATCGAAATAAAAAAGAGTGATTTTGAAACAGTTATTTACATAATGTAGCCAATATCCTGGGATATTTAAACGCTAATATTTAAATATATTTTGATTTGTTATTTTCTATGTGATGAAAAAAACGGACGTTGTAAAAAAATACGCATATGCCTTACCTCCCAGTGACTGAATACAAGCTGCGGGCTCGCGAGGCCGGAAGTTTGCGTTCGCAGTTCTCGAGCTAACTGGAAACTCTCAGGTACAGGAAGTGTCGCCAGTACTCTAAACTGTCCACCGAAACCCATTGCGCTTTCAGCCGCTACGACTCTGCCTTGTCTCTTTCCGAATACCGCGTAGAGTTTGCCTGCAACAAAACAAGAAAAATTGTATAAATTTCGTGTTACTTCAACTTGACAATGACACCCCAAATAGCGAGGCTCTCAATTTTGTCATTTTTCTCGCGTCGTGCGAGCAGGTAACTTTCGGTAGCAGCTGGTGAATTTTGAACAAGTATTATTGCATCGTCTCCTATACGAATGTCAAATTCTCCTCCTTCTCGACGGAATAAGAGAACAAGTGAATGGCAAGCGAGACGACGTGATGTGCACGAATAAAGAAAGGAGACAAGTTTCCACGATCGCACGCCCCAACCAGGCAATCGCATCTGGGACACGGCTATACTACTCTAATATTCTATATATATATAGATTTATAAGGGCCAAAATGGTAAATATTTAAGTCTGATCGTTCCCGATTTATCTTATGATTTTTTTATATGAGGCTAATTAGTAAAAGAAAAAAAAATGCTTTCAATTTTTAATAATTTGAATGAAGCGTTTTTTATTTTATTTTTTTGTAGATAATCCAAATTATGGACACAATTCAAAAATATTTTAAAAAACGTAAATATTGGATAGCGAAAAGGAATGAAACCTTTTTAGGAAACTGCAAAGATTTATTCGGCTCACGGAAGGAAATTTCTTCGTTGCGACTACACAAAACGGTAACGACAAAAATCATTACATGAGGCTGACAAATTTTGTGTTCACCTGATAAATCAGTTCTGCTATGCTGACAAATCTTTTATTCGGCTGGCAAAACTTTTTGATGGACTGACCAATCTGTTTTTAGGCCTGACAAAAACATTTTTCTTGTTGCCGTTTTATGTTGTCATAACACAGAAATTTTTCTCCCTGGTGTTTTAAAAGTTTCAGATTTGTGAAATTTTCTTCCACCGATAGAAGAGTATTTTTCTATGGGAGCGAACGCGCGGCCACCTTCGGTCTAGACTTGAACATTTCGATATATTCAAGATGATAGATGATTTTAGGGAATTTTTACATTATGGCCGACCCTTTTTTTATAAGTCAAAGCGATTGAAAAAAAATAATCTTGAAAAAATTCGTAAATAATTTTTTTAAAGAAATATTTTTTTAAAGAAATATTTGTTTAAAGAAATATTTTTTTAAAGAAATATTTTTTTAAAGGAATATTTTTTTAAAGAAATATTTTTTTTACCACTTTTCATACAGTTTACGTATGGTGCATTCCCATTCGACCTGAGTCGACTTGCTTGATTAGACTTGTAATTTTTTGTAGGTTTTTTTTAGACCTTAAGTGCATCAGGTTTTAATTTTTTCGATAAAAAAATTTTTTTATTGTACTCTCAAAGTCATTGCCATAATGTCAAAATAAAAGAAAAATATTAAAAATACTTTGTCGAATGTCAAAATTTTCTAAGTCATAGCCGAATTGGGCAAAATTTTTCTTCTTATAGTGTTTAAGCTTTTGTTACGATAAAAATTAATACTAAATATAAAAGAAATAATTTGCACCGGCGACTGGTCAAACATTTATTTATGTGAAATCCGGTTTTTTAAAGAGTTTTTTCAGAAGCTGTTTTAAGCATCCTCCAGATTTATTCGAACTAAGACTCTATTCCAACATCATACAAGTCGCATGCTAACAACAAACATTTCTGTATAGATACAGAAATGTTGACGAATCATCCATGGTACATTGATGTCTTTAGAATTCTTAAATAATTTTAAAAAAAAATTCATATCAATATGGAAAAAAATCTTCCCGACTTTGGCTGTAATCTACAAAATGTTGATATTTAAAAAAATATTTTTTAGATTTTTAAATGATGGCATTCAATATGTAACTAAAAAAATTTCCACAAAAAAAATAAAATAACAAAATCCGGTGCATTTCAGGATGTAACCGATACTAAAAAAAACTACGAGCCAAATGAGGGTGATCGAGGATCAGACCCAGGTCCAAACGAGATGTCTACAATATTTTACAACTACTGTATCAATGGGCGGGCGATGGGCCACTTTTTTTGTTTCCTGAAGATGTTAAATACTAAGAAAAATTGGTAGGTACAACGAATTTATTGGTTAATATAGCCAAGAATTTAGGAAGACAACCGAGTATTTAGTACGCCTTATCAACAACTGGCTGCGGTTGACAAGTTTATCTCGCTAGCATCTTTAACCAAGATTAGCGAAGATAGTAAGCAGAACCAAGTCTTCTTCTCAGGTTTATATATGAGCGATTCCATCGAAATTCAGCCACGAATTTTTTTAAAAATAATTACGAAACATAGCTTTTTTTTACCGTAAAAACTTTATTAAATTTCAATACTATGAAAGAGACATCTGATGAGATATTAGAAATTCCAAATTTTTCATTGAAACGGTTCTATCTTGGGGCAGTTTCATCGTACGTACACTTAAAAAAATTGAAATGTCTGAAATTTTATGCCTAGGACAAAAAAATGTATACAGATTTATACGGGACATTTTAGCTGAAATTGACTCTGATTTTCCGAAAAAATTATCGATAATATATTTTTTATCATTGAAGGTACCGCTACTTTTTAGCCGAATACATTTTTTTAAGTTCTGTATATGAATATCGAATTTTTGAGATTTTTTTTTGTAATGGGATTCGGAGTTGCTGGCCGTTTTTGAGGGCAATTAATTTTCCACAAAATCTTTTTTCGCGAAAGCTTTGCTATATTTAACCTGATTTGATTTCCTTGAATTATGTTCAAGAATAACGAATATTAAGGACAATTTTTGTAATGGCAAATGCATTCTAATTCGATCATGACGACGTAGTGGATTTCTAATGATTGTACTGTAGAGAATGGCAATATCTTTCCAACGATTTGTAATGCCATTACAAAAATCGTACTTGACATTCCTTATTCATATTCCTTATTCATATACCCAATTCGAGAAAATGAATTCGGCTCAAATAATTAAAAAAATTCATTTGACCTCAAAAATGGCCAGAAACTCCGACTCCCATTCCAAAAGAAATCTTTAACAATTCGTTGTTCACATACAGAACTTAAGAAAATTGATTGAGCTGAAAAGGTATCTTCGGTGTAAACAGAAGTATTATTGATGATGTCGGTAAACTTGAGTTAATTCAAGCTAAAATATCCCATATGAATATGTATTAATTTTTTAGTTGTACGCCATAAATCTACATATTTTCATTCTTTAGAAATATATGTACGATGTACCTGTCACAAAATAGAGCCATTTAATAAAAATAAAAAATAAAAAATTCTAATACCTCATCAGATTTTCATTATATCATATCACAATTAGGTGAAGTTGTTACGATAACAAAACCCGATTTAAAAACAAAACTTTGGAGAAAAAAAAAATGTTGTGGCTGAATTTCGGTGGAATCGCTCATATATGTGTAAACATTATTTTACAACTACCGTACTGGGCGCGCGAGGGCCACTTTTTCCGTTTCCTGACGATCTTCAGCTTCATGGGTGCGAGTTGTTGCCGCTGAGACGACGCGCGTTCACTCTCCGGACACAGAAGGCTCGAGAAAGATAGAGGGAGAGAGAGAGAGAGAGAGAGAGAGAGAGAGACGAGTTGATCGTTTTCGTCTCCTCTTCACGTTGTATTTCGTGCGGCTGGAGGACGCGTATGTTGCACAAGTCACAAGAGTGTGTGTGACTGTATATATCCTCTTTTTCCTTTTTTTCTTCTCTTCTTCATCCTCCTCTTCTTTTCGTCTTATTATTTGGGGTCCCGGTGTCAGGTGGTTCAGGGAGAAGAAGAAGAAGAAGCGGGAGAAGCATCGTTCGGCTCGTGGACCGGCAGAGCGGAAGGCATCCATATCGAGATCGGCAGCGATTCTGCCGGACAGCCTCAATCTCTTGGCCATTGGTGCTTCTGCTTCGAATGCTGTTATACTTGGCTCTTTCGCCTCTCGGTCTCCTGCTGATCCGTTGATAGAAGCAGTTTCGAAAGACAGTCCTTAACTTCGATCGAAACTACGACGACTGCTATACTTCTACGACGACACTAACTAGCTATACTAATAGTCATGCTCCACAGTCTGACTGCATCGAAGCTGAGGCTTCCCCTTCGGACAGGATCTCCCTGTTAATAGCCGAGAGTTCGCTATAGGATTTCCTCTCGCGAGAGAGTCCAACTACGGCCAGGAACAGAACTGCGATGGCTATACGAACCGGACGCGAGTCAGCGTTTTTGCTTCACCAATCATTACCTCTTCGTTCACTTCTGTGTACTCTCGACAGTGTAGATAGGGATACCAAAAGATTATGCTGTATAACTACTGCACATTTTTTCTTTTCGAACCGTTTGATTGATGGCAACGTCCCAGGCACGAAATTTTTCGAAATTCGTCTTTCCTATCGATTGGCATATTTTACAACATCCACTTTTCGATTTAGCGGACAGAAATAATTTTTGGGTTCAGCAAACAGAAAATTGTTGTATGTAACACTGTTGATTAGTAGTTAGGTGGTGTCGAAAATTTAGGCATAATTTGGTCAAGTTGACTTGAGTTAGAAGAATGAAGTCAATTTTTTGTAATCGAAAAATTCAATGCCGATTGATGTTTATTGTTATAAGTAAATAAATATTCAGCTCAGAGGCGAAAAAAATTACTTGAGCTTGAATTAAATGAAATTTGATTTAGTGGTTCAATTCTTGTGTACATTTTTATATGGGAAACACAGAGAAGAGTAATTATTTAAATACTTGAGAGTAGAATACTCAAGACATAATTAATATTTTGCCATGAGAAGTCGAATAAGATATTTCGCGAAAAAAACAACAACAAAAATCAGAATGTGAAAAGATAAAAATAAATAAGGATGTAAGTGGTAAGTAATATGGAATAAACTTGTGTGTTCAAGCCCAAACTGTTGATGGAGTCAACCAGAAATGTACCTATAAAATTTTCTACAAATTTATGTTATTGGATTCACTTCTGCAAAACATGAACTAGAGAGCTTAAATTTTGTACGATAGGCAAATAATATTGATTGATGCTAGACACAACATTTAATGGCCATTGGTAGAAGGGTCCGGATTATACAGGATATAAAATTTTTCGCTGTTATTTCTTGACGACGTTAAATTTATTTAGAACAAGAATACAAAGTGGAATCTTGCATATTGCTTCCTCGAGTTTTCAATTGTCACAAAGGTTTTTCTATGAGGAAGCTAAAATTAATGAACAAACTTCATTATAAAAGTAGATATTCAAAAAGATGAAAATCATGAGGAAACACTATAAATTTTTGTTTTTATTTTTTTAAATAACGTTAAATATATTTTATCGAAATTCAAACTGAAATCTTTGATGCGACTCGACATAGAGCAAAAGGGAAGAGCTGTGACTCTCTAGATGCCTGTGCGTTTGGCCTGGTCGGGGAGAGCTTCGGGATGCAGCTTCCGGTCGCGCCCTGTAGCACCTGCACGCACCTGTCCCCCGCCTATTCCTTGTTTCCGTCTTCGTCTTCTCCATCTTCTTCGTCTTCTTCATCTTCGGCTCCGTCTGCATCGTCTTCATCTTCATCTTCTTCTCCATTATCATCATCATCTTCACTTTCTTCTTCAAGTTATTCTTTATCATCATCATCTCCTCCTTCTTCTTCATCTTTTTCTTCCATTTTCTCAATCTCGGTGCCTTTATCAGCCTCAATGCCAGCGTCTTTAATGTTTAGCTCACTCTCCTTACACTAGAATTATTTTGATTATTTCTTGCACCCTGATTTATCGATAACTTTATCAGTTACGTGAATGGTTCGGATACGCACGTTCGTTGTGAATAAAGTTCGGCCTGCGTTTACCTACCGAATAATATGTGTTACGGTTAGCCGAGACGCAATTAAGTCACTGTCCACCCACGAGTAAAATTGGTCAGGCTCCATTGTTAATAGACTGTAAAATACAGCGCGGAGAAAGTACGCCAATAACTAGCGGGAGATTGCTTGATACGCCTTCGTTAATAAGCATTATATGAAATCGCAGCTGCCTTCATCATTGATTGACAGATGAGTTACAACTTTTATTCCATAAAAATGAATCACTATTCGTGAAAATAAATGAAATTTTGTCCGAAATTTAAGGCTAATAAAAAACAATTTTTATCTCAATTTGAATGTGAAATATAAAATCTAATTGTTGGGTGTGGAAAAAAAATCATTATCCGCAAAATGACGGCCGAATACAGAATAAAAAATGTCGTGATTTGTTCCTTTTTTGCAAATGCAAAAAAAATGCAAACTTTTTTTTTCCTTTCAATGATTGCCTGATTGTTATTTAGTATTCAGTCGCAATTCCTACTACAAAGGCTAATTATCGATTATAAAAAGCTTTAGGTTTCCATTTCAATTCAGTTGATCAATATAATAGTATATTTCTATCTACTCACATTGCAAATGAATATATTCGAAATTTGTTAGCAAATATCACAAAGAATATTGGCAGGAAAAAAATGTTAATAGTCGAATACCAAAATCGATCGATAATTCCGATTCGTTGGTGATTTAAATACAATTCTCAGCATATTGAGGAAAAGGCTTTCAGTGCAATATAAGCAACTCTCCTGAAGCCAATGAACGAATGCTCATATCGTACATATGTTTCGTAGTCTTTGCAGTGCTTGAGAAATCATGATAGTAACTACGTAACCAGCTTGAGCAAAATACATGCTAAATGGAAACGGATCTTGCGGATGGTTCAATTAATTTTTTGTATATTAAAGTTGCTATGAAAGTGGAAAATAAAATTACAGTATTTTCTTAAAAATCGTATAAAGCTCTAGAATTTTAATATATCAATTCCTAAATATACTACACTCGTATATTGAGTTCAACATATCAGCTAACCCTAAAATTTCCGGTAAGTGCATTCGGAACCATTTTTTAACTCACAATAAATTCTAAGTATCGCTGCTAAAAAAATACTGATAATAGGTCAAATCGACCAATGAATAAATACTGTGCATAAAGAAGTTCTTTCACTGAGTTTTTTTACCCTACAATATGATTTTTAAGCAATCCCCTTTTACCGTTGATTAAAAAACAACTCCCAGGATATTGACGAAAAATCTTCGAATGCCTATATAAACAACTCTCCTGAAGCTGCTAATCACCGAAAGCCCGTATCTTGTGTACGTATTTCGTAGTCTGCAGTGCTTGAGAAATCATGATGGTAACTACTACGTTCTACCAAGTTGAGCAAAATACATGCTAAATGAAAACGGATCTTAGGGGTGGTCCAATTATTTTTTTGTATATTAAAGTTGCTATGAAAGTGAAAAATAAAATTACAGTATTTTCTCAAAAATCGTATAAAGCTCTAGAATTTTAATATATGAATTCCTAAATATACTACACTTGTATATTGAGTTCAACATATCAGCTAACCCTAAAATTTCCGGTAAGTGCATTCGAAACCATTTTTTAACTCACAATAAATTCTAAGTATCCCTGCTAAAAAAACACTGATAATAGGTCAAATCGACTAATGAATAAATACTGTACATGAAGAAGTTCTTTCACTGAGTTTTTTTACCCTACAATATGATTTTTAAGCAATCCCCTTTTACCGTTGATTAAAAAACAACTCCCAGGATATTGACGAAAAATCTTCGAATGCCTATATAAACAACTCTCCTGAAGCTGCTAATCACCGAAAGCCCGTATCTTGTGTACGTATTTCGTAGTCTGCAGTGCTTGAGAAATCATGATGGTAACTACTACGTGCTACCAAGTTGAGCAAAATACATGCTAAATGTAAACGGATCTTAGGGGTGGTTCAATTAATTTTTTGTATATTAAAGTTGCTATGAAAGTGGAAAATAAAATTACAGTATTTTCTCAAAAATCGTATAAAGCTCTAGAATTTTAATATATGAATTCCTAAATATACCACACTCGTATATTGAGTTCAACATATCAGCTAACCCTAAAATTTCCGGTAAGTGCATTCGGAACCATTTTTTAACTCACAATAAATTCTAAGTATCCCTGCTAAAAAAATACTGATAATAGGTCAAATCGACCAATGAATAAATACTGTGCATAAAGAAGTTCTTTCACTGAGTTTTTTTACCCTACAATATGATTTTTAAGCAATCCCCTTTTACCGTTAATTAAAAACCAACTCCCAGCATATTGACGAAAAATCTTCGAATGCCTATATAAACAACTCTCCTGAAGCTGCTAATCACCGAAAGCCTTGTGTACGTATTTCGTAGTCTGCAGTGCTTGAGAAATCATGATGGTAACTACTACGTGCTACCAAGTTGAGCAAAATACATGCTAAATGAAAACGGATCTTAGGGGTGGTTCAATTAATTTTTTGTATATTAAAGTTGCTATGAAAGTGAAAAATAAAATTACAGTATTTTCTCAAAAATCGTATAAAGCTCTAGAATTTTAATATATCAATTCCCAAATATACCACACTCGTATATTGAGTTCAACATATCAGCTAACCCTAAAATTTCCGATAAGTGCATTCGGAACCATTTTTAAACTCACAATAAATTCTAAGTATCCCTGCTAAAAAAACACTGATAATAGGTCAAATCGACCAATGAATAAATACTGTGCATAAAGACGTTCTTTCACTGAGTTTCTTTTACCCTACAATATGATTTTTAAGCAATCCCCTTTTACCGTTGATTAAAAAACAACTCCCAGCATATTGACGAAAAATCTTCGAATGCCTATATAAACAACTCTCCTAAAGCTGCTAATCACCGAAAGCCCGTATCTTGTGTACGTATTTCGTAGTCTGCAGTGCTTGAGAAATCATGATGGTAACTACTACGTGCTACCAAGTTGAGCAAAATACATGCTAAATGAAAACGGATCTTAGGGGTGGTTCAGTTAATTTTTTGTATATTAAAGTTGCTATGAAAGTGAAAAATAAAATTACAGTATTTTCTCAAAAATCGTATAAAGCTCTAGAATTTTAATATATCAATTCCCAAATATACTACACTCGTATATTGAGTTCAACATATCAGCTAACCCTAAAATTTCCGGTAAGTGCATTCGGAACCATTTTTTAACTCACAATAAATTCCAAGTATCGCTGCTAAAAAAACACTGATAATAGGTCAAATCGACCAATGAATAAATACTGTGCATAAAGAAGTTCTTTCACTGAGTTTTTTTACCCTACAATATGATTTTTAAGCAATCCCCTTTTACCGTTGATTAAAAACCAACTCCCAGCATATTGACGAAAAATCTTCGAATGCCTATATAAACAACTCTCCTGAAGCTGCTAATCACCGAAAGCCCGTATCTTGTGTACGTATATTTCGTAGTCTGCAGTGCTTGAGAAATCATGATGGTAACTACTACGTGCTACCAAGTTGAGCAAAATACATGCTTAATAAAAAGGAGTCGTGGGGGTAGGAGCAGCGAGTCTGCTCGTCGCTTGGGTATTGCGAGGACTTGAGCGGGACTTGCATATGTACAGTGTGAGGTGTGTACGTGCGACGTGTGCGCGCGAGAGAGAATATGTAGGCAAACGTGGAGGGAAGGAGCGAAGGAGCGAGCGAGCATTCTCTCAAGCGATAGTCCCAGGTGAGTGAGGTGAACCAGTACAGCCTAGCCAAACGCGGGAAGTAAAGAAAGAGGGAGTGAGCAGAGAGCGGCCGAGTTGTTGGTGCTGCATAAGAAGAGGGGGAAGGGTGGGGAGTGAGGAAAGCTAAGAGGAAGAAGGAGAAGGGGAATCGACGTCGCGGTAACGTCGAAGAAGCAGCAGTAGAGGGGCGAAGGGAAGGGAGAGTGAATGGACCACAACCTCCATCAATGAAGCAGCGGTTCTCATTGCCACCGTCGAAACGATTCGTTCATGAGTTTTGCTGCGTACCCGCTGCGTGTTTATCGCGCGTCACGCTCTTGGTATGCCAATGAATGTTCGAGAGTGCCTCGAGAAGACGAAGAGAGAGAAAAGATGTGTCCGTCTTTTCTCTCTCTCTCTCTCTCTCTCTGCATCTCTCGCCACTTCTGACGACGTTTAACACGAGCGATTCTCCGTAATTCCACGTCGAAAACAATAATATGGAGAACACGGCCATTGACCACTCGAACGATTTTTGTGGGTTTTTATTAATGCTTTATCATCTTGGGTTGAGGATATAAAAAACAGATGTGTTTTTTTCTGGGCATTGTAATATTAGTTTTATAGGATTAAGAATATTTGATAGATATTCAATATTAATTGTAAATTACAATTTATTCTTTGAATTATTATTATTTTATTTGATAGCGCATATCAATATTTTTATATTTCGATTAAAATATGAAAACATTGTCTTTCAAAAATATCTTTCATAATAAGATCTTCGGTCTTTCCTCGGAGATGTTTTTGAATTCTTTCAGCAAGTGTACCACAAGATTCTTTGCAATTCCGATTGGCAATAATAGTATTCGTCATTGACGACGTGACTGTTTTTCATACCTCTTGGATGATACGTTATTTTCTCCATTAACTTCTGGAACAACGAATATTTTTCTCGTCTATGCTTAGGGTTTGCAATATTATCATTACAATACTAATCATTTTTTTTCTTAACTCTAAGACCAACAAAAATTATTGATTTTTTTAAAAACTATTTTTTATTACTACGTTATAACATCATATAAATGTGTAAACATTTTATTAAGATAAAGTCAGTTCATGGAAACGGAAATAAATGTTAAGTTATGAATATTTTTAAAAAGTACACGAATGAAAAATATGTTATGCAATACATTGGAGTTTGCGTTGCTATGAATTGAGTCAAAGTCTGCAATTCATAGTGACCGACTTGCCGAGAATGAATTTGCTAGAAAATCTACATAAAAGCTGCATAATGATTTCGTCAGTCACTGCTCAGTAAAGAAAATCTGACTTTTAGATCGTAATGGGACAAAGTGACCTCTTGAATTTTTCTGCATAGGTCGCTAGGAATCTGAAATGGGAAGCGAAGCGCAGCACCCACGCTATATCATCAGCGTATAAACACGAGCAGGAGCAACAGAACTGGCAGCACGGGGAGAAAAGATCGCGCGCGAGGCCCACGAAAGATTCGTACGCCCACGATCCCTGGGCTATACGTGGGCTCGAACGTAGGCTATGTATGCCATTGCCTGGTTGACGATGTGATGCTCTTCAAAACACGAGCGACACACACAGACCGGGATCTCGCGGTGCATGGCGAACGTGCCTAGAGTTCGATTTACGCAACGAGCGCTTATTGCCAGCAGCAGAAGAGAAGGTGCAACACTCTGGGATCGTCCTCGGCCTGCGCAATGCATCGGCGAAAAGGTTTCTGACGGTTATATATAGGGCATCAATACTGAAATAGTCATCATGTAGCTAGAGTTATGGGCTATTTTCTTTGGATTGATTGACAATTTTTTGTCAATTGATCAATAATTTTTGGTAAGGTATTCAATAATTTTTGGTAAATTATTCAGTAATTTTTGGTAAATTATTCAATAATTTTTGGTAAATTATTCAATAATTTTTGGTAAATTATTCAATAATTTTTGGTAAATTATTCAATAATTTTTGGTAAATTAATCAATAATTTTTGTTAATTAATCAATATTTTTTTGTTAATTAATCAATATTTTTTGTCAATTAGTCAATATTTTTTTGTCAATTAATCAATATTTTTTGTCAAGTAATCGATAACTTTTGTCAATCAATTGATCATTTTTGCGAACTGATTGACATTTTTTTTGTCAATTGAGGAACATTTTCATACTGATTTATTGTCAATTGACAGACAATTTTGTTTCAGCTAATTCGCATTTTCATTTGTCAATTGAGGAACATTTTCATACTGATTTATTGTCAATTGACAGACAATTTGGTTTCAGCTAATTTGCATTTTTATATGTCAATGAACTGATCTTTTTTTCGTCAATTGAGTGAAAATTGTTAAAGACCTGACTGAAAAAATGACGTCTCGTTCGCGCGTTGGCTTGTGCATAGATCAAAGTTAACGTACAAGTTTGACGGTTGCGCGGTTTATATTTAATGACGCGTTAAAGTAAAAAAAGTCTCTTGATCTAAAACAATTCTGTAGCCTCTATGAGGAAGTAAAAATCGATCAACATATTTTCCCATGAAGGTCATTTTGTAAAAAAGAAAGCAAAAAAAATGAGGACGCAATTTTCAAAGTTTTACTTTACAGACTTTTTTACCTATCTGTGAAAAAAGTTTAGTAGCAAGTTAAATAATTTGTACAACGAAGCAAATGAAATTTGAAAAAATAAGAAACCTAGAGAATTAATTAAATTTAAGCAGAAATGTCTCAAATGCATATATCTTCATATAAAGGGTCTGGTAAACTACATACACGGTCAGGTACACATACATAAAAATTTAATTTAATTTTGCATCAACACAATCGCAGTTTAAATTTCATGGCACTTTGATCTAAAAAAAAAGAGTTCTGAGCTGGAACTTTCCCATAAACGTAACTATGTAAAAAGCAATAAAAAAAAATAAAAAACCAATTTCCAAGATTCTACTTTACAGGCTTTTCTTCGTATGTGTCAAAAAAGTTTAGTACCAAATACAATAAATTATGCAACGAGGCAAAACAAATTTTCAAAAATACTAAACTCCGAGAATTGAATGAACTTTAGCAGGCATTCATCATATGCATATATCTTTATATAAACGGTCAAGTACACTGCACAAACCTAAAAAACTGACACCAATCGACCGCACAGTTTAAATTTCATAGCACTTTGAATTAAAAAAAGATTTCCGAGCTGAAACTCGCTTTGTGAAACTTTCCAGCAAAAGTTTGCATTTTGTAAAACGCAAAAAAAATGAGGAAGCAATTTTCGAAGTTCTACCTTACAAATTTTTATACCTATTTGTCAAAAAAGTATAGTAGCGATTTAAGTAAAATTCCACAACGAGGCAAATTAAATTTAAAAGTATATGAAACTCCGGGAATTGAATAAATTTCAGCAGGCATGTCTCATATGCATCTATCTCCATATATATGGACAGGTATCTGTCAAAAAAGTTTATTAGCGAAGTGAGTAATATTCCACAACCAGGCAAATTAAATAAAAAAATTTATGAAACTCCGAGAATTGTATAAATTTCAGCAGGCATGTCTCAGATGCATCTGTGATCCTCTATATTATATTAGGGTGTGCCAAAAAAAAGGCGATATTTTTTTTCTTTGCTGTCCGCCCAAAATATCGTAGAATACGTCTTAGTAATGATCTTGTCGAAAGCGGAGCTCATAATTTTAATTCTTAGAGGTTCATCATCGCGTTTCAAGTTTTCCAATTGAAATAACACAGGAAAGTGATTTTTTTTCCATCGTTTCTCCCTGCAACCTAAGAAGAAATTTTTTTTCATAAAATCGATGACTACACATTATGAATAATTGAATTTCGAACAAAAATCTTATTGAGTCGGATTTCTATCTTCAATATTTGATTTATTACAGAGCCTTGAAATTTTTTATCGGATATGCGTAAAAAACCATCAAAATAAGATTCAATGAGTCTGTAACTTAAAACCGTTAGCAATGCATGGAATTTCACCCGGATTTTTTAGAAAATTAAATGTTCTAATAAATTTCTATTGCATTTTTTGTACTAGCAGTTCACTTAATGACAGTTAAAAATACAAAAACCATTACTTTTTTGGTCCGTAACTTTGTAAATATCAACGATACGAAAAGCTCGTTAACAACTTTTTTGTAGTGCGTTAGACGGACGACAAAATTTTCATTTAACTTTTTGTCCTAACTTTAATAGATTAGCTAATAAAAATATTTTTAAAAACATGGAAAAATTAAAACATTCTAAATTTCAAGTCTCTGTAATAAATCAAATATTGAAGATAGAAATTCGGCTCAAGAAGATTTTTTGTTCGAAATTTAATGATCCATAAGATGTAGTCATTGATTTTATGAAAAGAAAATTTCCTCTTAGGTTGCAGGGAGAAAGAATGGAAAAAAATCACTTTCCCGTGTTATTCAAATGGGAAAACTTGAAAAGCGATGATGGACTAAGGATTAAAATTATGAGCTTCGCTTTTGACAGGGTCAAAGATGTATTCTACGATATTTTGGGCGGAGAGCAAGGAAAAAAAAATCGTTTATTTTTGTCACACCCTAATATATATGAACAGGTATCTGTCAAAAAAGTTTATCAGCGAATTAAGTAATATTTCACAACGAGGCAAATTAAATTTAAAAATACATGATACTCCGAAAATTGTATACATTTCAGCAGTCATGTCTCATATGCATCTATCTCTATATATATATATATATGGACAGGTATCTGTCAAAAAAGTTTATTAGCGAACTAAGTAATATTCCACAACGAGGCAAATTAAATTAAAAAATACACGAAACTCCGAGAATTGTATAAATTTCAGCAGACATGTCTCATATGCATCTATCTCCATATATATGAACAGGTACACTGCAGATACATGTATTTTGTACAGCGCAATGTGTATACATCGATGGCGGGACGCTCGGTACTCGCGTTTACCCGCGTGGGTGTACTTTCTCGATGGCACGAGGCCGCGAGGGCAAAATAGCACGCGAAAGTCCGAGGGAATAAGTATGCGCGAGCACAGCGAGCGAGGAAAGAGTGAGAACATCGCAACGAGGATAAACGTATACAAGATACGCAGGAGAGATCCTGGATTCTGGCTGGTGCGTCCGCCAATCTCAGGCGCAAAATCGCTAACGCTACGTGTTGCCGTTGTGTTATTATATCGCTGAGCGCGTCGCGGGAATTTCTCGTCGTGCGTTACGTACACGATTATAATTAACACGATCTCCTGGTTTATTATAATGCTGGGTACTCCGGACACCGTTCGGAGGGTATTGTTTTTTTTTTTTTTCTTACTCCACGTCATATCGTAATTGGCTTCACGGCAATAGATTGGCTAATCAGGGTTTTTTTCTCAATGATCTCTCTGCGTTTAAGTTTATACTATACGACGTAAAACTGTCGAGCACTACGCTTATAACTTGTCGACTACAAATCGTTATGTGATGGAAATGGGAGAACTGTTATTCAGCTAATTGCAGGAATTTAATAACGTTCCTACAATTACATTTTTTATGATCATTTAAATAGTATATATTTGATTTGTAGAATCCAGTTGAAAAGTCGTGTACAAAATCAAGGGTTTATGGAAATTCCAAGATTTATACTGAATTCTTAATGAAGGATTTGAAATTTATCGATAGGTTGTTTATTAAAGCGTTTAAAATAAGTACAACTTTTTAAGTTTATTATTTACGTTTGATTATATTTAATAGTTCAGAAGTTATCCATAATAAGTTTATATAATTTATTAAGGAAATGATACCTCAACGAAACTCACACTGAGAGAAAAGCATATCGTTGATTCAACGATTTAACATGATAAAAAGCATATAGGGAGGCTCGGAACGTTTTATAGTTGAAGTGATGATAATATGGTTCAATAAATGATACTTGCAAGTTTATTGAAAACAAACTTTAAAATCGTAGATGCAACAAAACGGCGTATTTGAAACTATTAAAATAGTTTTAGAAATTACTATCATTTTGATAATTGCTACTATAATAATATTTGGTATAACCATAAAATATAGTCGTTCTTCCGGGCAACTCTACATTGTAGTTAGTTTAACGTCGGACTAACTGTTTTTATTATCACATTACGATATTTTGTTTAAATGCAAATGCATTAAATTGTTTGTTATTTAATGTCATTGGAGAATAATGAATGCAAAGCTACTTTGATATCAAAACTGATAATCGAAGTTTTTATATTTTTTCGGTTCACATGCGAATAGATAATTTTATAAAATGTAAATAAAATTTTTTCGATTAGTTCCGATTCAACTGCGGTGACAGTGATCAGCCGTTATTATCTGCAGGCTATATTGACAATTTCAGAGAGGAGTGATACCCAAGGGGCATGCAGATTTATTCTAGTGATGCTGATATGTCTGTGTCTCGAGGCAGAATTTTTTTTACCCGTTCACCGTTGCTAATGACACTTTTTTAATAACCCTGAAAGTGACTGTATAATATTCTTCGGAAGGTAATATAGAAACGTAAAAATATTCAAAGAGTGAAAAACACACTTAAAAGTTGCTGATGAGTGAAAAAATCACATATAAGTTTATATGTCATAATTATTCGGCCCAAGCATTTTAATTACGCAAATTAGGATTTCCTTCAAATGGATTTCGGAGTAAGAACTTATGCATGAACAGAGTCTAAAAATAAGATTATTATGTGTTCAGTTAGTCCAGGACATGAAATAGATATCAAAAGCTGTAGAAATATTTTACACATTGTTCGGCTGTTTCTGAGCGGAAGCCAAAACTCATCAACATACTTTCTCATAAAAGTAGCCTCGTAGAATTTGGATAGTAATTATGAAACAAAGTCCTACGTTGCTGCTGTTATATAACTGCACTTTTATGGAAACACTTTTTTTTTTCGTTTCGCAAAAAATTCGACATTTTATTTGACGGAAATAAAAAGTTTCGTCTCTGGGGAAACGAAAACGAGTTTCCTACTTATTAAAGTTTCCCAATCATTGTAATTCAAAATTCATTTAAAGCAAGGATGCAATCTGGAACTTTGCATATTGCTTTCTCATTAAGTTGCATTATTTACATAGATACGTCTACGAGAAAAGGCAAAATCAATGAAGGGACTTCTTTATAAAGGTGAATTTATAAAAAGGTGAAACTAACGAGGAAGCAATGTGCAACTTTTGCATCTTTATTTCCCAACATATAACCATTTGCATACTAAGTCTAGACATGTTTACATCGAATGAAGAACGAATTTGCGAAATATGGTTATTTGATTCTTTCACAATTCTCTGCCCACGCGATTTATTGTTCATCAAGCTCTTTTTTAAGTCGAAATTTTTTCCAATTTTTGTAATTTCAAATTTATTTAAATGAAGGATGCAAAATAAGCTATTGGAAAAAATTGTTTAAAAAATGTTTAAAAATTCACTTAGATGCCTTTTCTTACTCTTTATAACACGATTTTTTAGCGCCGTCGATTTTTTAGAATAGCCAAACAAAATTATATAAAAAATCTGTCACGTTTGATTTTTTTTCAGCTATTCTACAAAATCGAAAGTGCTCAAAAATCGATGTTCTGTTTGTCGGTTTAAAATATGTTGTACAGAGTAAGAAAAAGCAACTAGGATAATTTTTCCAGATTTTATATACGATTATTTCCAATAGCTAACCCCCCCGTTAAGGAGGTTCGTCAGTAAAATTGAAAATGCACAGAAAAATCTGAAATAATTGCCGCGTTTCAAATAATTCATAACAAACCCACACAAATTTTTTTGGAATTTTCGTCTACATCGTTTACACAAAATTAATTTTTTTATGCGTGCATTTTAACATGGGCTCTCATGACATATTTACGAATTTAAAAAAAAATGAAATTTTTTTTTACATCGTTGAATTTTTAAGTATTTGGTGGAATTAATTTTGTTTTTTTCGATGTAAAAAATTCTTTCAATTTTTTCAATTTTTTTTTTTTTTCGTAAATATGCCATTTTAGATTTTTCTGTGCATTTTCAATTTTACTGACGAACCTCCTTAAGTTGCATTTGTTACAAAGCTTCCTCTACGAGGAAACCAAAATCAATGAACGGACTTCCTCGTAGAGTATTGTAAAAAGTTGAAAACAATGAGGAAGCAATGTGCAAGGTTTTACTTTGCATCCTTATTTCTCTTCATGTATGCTAGCGCTCGCGGGATATCCTCCTTTGCCGCGCCCCGTGAGTGGCAGCAAGTCGAGCGACGGGTGTCTATCGCATAGTCGAGTTCAGGGAGCCTCGTAACACGCGGGAGTCTCGGGATACGGCGAATCCGCTATTCCCGGCGGATGTCTCGTTCTCGTGGAAGCGTCGAAGAAGCGTCGCGTTGAGGAGGAAGCTGTTGCGACTATTCCTCCTCCGTGGCACGTCGAACCCGTGCTGTAGACGCAACCGTATATAAATATATATATATACACAACTAAACTCCTATAAAAATCGCATGCGTCTACATGTTATTCTAACGTAACACTAGAATTATATAAATGTATGTGCTGTATGCAATTATTTGTATTTGTGAGAGGAAAAGAAGGAAAAACACGAGGATCCAAATGGTTGGCGTACAGGACATTGTACGGTACGAAATGTATGTAAAATTATACACGAGAACCGAGAAAGAGAGAAAAACGTACTTTACCTCGTTTCTCATCTGTGTAGGAAGAAGTTAGTGAGAGGAGTATGCAATATACAATATATCGTATATGAGGCATTCTCTGTGTATTTCATAATTTATTTCCGTTTTTTTTCTTCATGTTATATATTTCTCATGGTTGGCCAGATTTTATTGCTGTTTCAGCATTCTTTCTACGAAAATATACGAGTAGCTTTTTATTGAACTAGTTTCATTTTGGACGAGAAATAATAGGCACACAATATGAGGTGGAAAATTTACATTCAGTTTTTAATTGCAATTTTTAAAAAATATTCATTGAACATATGTGTTTTAGTTTATTGAACTGTTTTCTTTGCTCATGCTACGATATCAATTTGAATCCGATTAGTGGAGAACCTTAAGAGACGTGTCCACAAAAACCCGTGAAAAGAAATCATTACTATGCAATTTTAATATTTTGATAGAAGATCCTTTTGTAAACAAATTGGCATCTCGGTTTAGTGCATATTTTGTAGATAAGGAGTTGCCGAATTAACGGAGAACGCCTAATATATATGTGAATTTGAGAAAGTCCTTTTCATTCTTACCACACTTTCTTTCCAACATTTTTTAGTCATGAAAAATTTGAAAAATTTGACTAGTAATTCCTGATTTGTAATTTGCGCTTTTCCAAACTCAATTTCTGATAGCACAAAATCGGAATATTCATCATTGTTCGACTTCAAATGATTAACATACTCAGAGAATTGTATTTGCAAATAAATAACTCAAATTCTATTAACGAATCGACTATATTTACCAGAATATTGAATTTGGGAAAAACGTGTTAATAATTGGGTATCCTTGGTCGAATTTCCCGAAGTTTACGAAAAAAAAAAAAAAAACGTGGAGATTAACCGGACTTTTGAAATCTTTTTTTACCGTTTGACATTAAAAATGTCGTTCATTGTCAATATAAATATTTTTTTCGGGATATTCGAAAAATCCCCGACGAGAAATAGTACTTTAGATTTTTGGGGATATTCCAAAAATCCTCGACGATAAATAGTACTTTGGATTTTTCGGGATATTCGAAAAATACTCGAGAAAAATAGTACTTTGGATGTTTCTGATCGAATTCGGTGAGACGTTTAGAAAAAAAATTGAAATTCTGATTTGAAAACTCCAGTAGAAAACTCCCTTTGGGAATGATGAACAAAAAAATCTGAAATTTGGCCATTATATTTATTTCAGTAAAGTCAATCGAATCATGAAAAAAAAAGAACACCAAAAATTTGAAGACTAGATTTTCGTCCGATATTTGGTGAAATACCCATGTATTTAAATATTTTCTAAATTCTATGTTAAATTGTGTCATGTTTTTATTCTATCAATCAAACACATTCAACGCCAAGATTTTACAAAAAAATACAGATGCTCCATCCGATGTAACCAATCCTCTTTTGAAAAAGTCATGGCACATCGAAAGGCGAAATATCGGAGACTGAAGCTACGTTTCTAGCATTCTGATTGGTCGTCGATTGCTTTGAGATAAAGCTACATTCAGACTGTCATAATCGCTGAAGGATTACAAGGCGCGCTTTTTGAGTTGCTGTTTTTTCGCAGTTGTGAAATAGAATACATTTTTCTTCCGAAAATAGATTTCCTTTTTTTTTTCCATATTCCTTCGTCAAAAAAAGACATGGCACATCAAAAGACGATTATGTGGAGACACTGAAGCAGGAATAGCTCGACGTGTAAACATGCAAATATCATGTTTAGTTATAAGAAAAGAAAAATGAGCGTGTTGTGACTAGTGTAGAGATATCAGTGACGGTAAGATCTGATCAATTGACGGTCACAGCACAACTATATAGATGCACTGTTGACCGTCAATTTGACTTGAACGTCAGGAATGACGGTCAATCGGCCGTTAATGCACATCTCTAGGTTAGTGACATAAAAAAGTTAGGAGAACACAGAATTCGGTTGAATTAAACGCTGTCTGAAATACCCCATATATTCATACAGATATGCATATTGGTGCCTCGCGAGCGTCACTACCTGTGCGCAACACCGCTGATAAACCTGCAGTCTTGGTCCGAAGGTATGAAATGGCCCTCGAAAGCGTAACCGCCGTCCTTCTCAGTCCCATTCCTCCACGAGGCTTCAAGAAGGAAGGAAAAGTGCCCGGGGCACGGAAGGCGAAGGCGACGGGGATCCCCACCTGGTGCAGGAGCAGCAGCAACACGAGAGACCTGAGCGAGCTACGCTGCGGCGACGATTTCGTCAGGGGTGGGAGAGACGGAGAGCGCGAGCGGGAGAGAACGTGGAGGAAAGATGGATAAAGCGTTTATATATAGATACACATAAATATATCTCTTTCCCTCTCATTTCGTACACTGGCGAGCCGTGAAAAAGAAGACGAAGAAGTAGCTGAAGAAATATAAGCAGAATCAGAAGAAGAAGAAGACGAAGAAGACGAAGAAGAAGAAGAAGAAGAGGTGGCGGTTAAGCAAAGCTTGAAGAGTGAGACGAAAAGCAAGCAGCGAGAGAAGGAGGCCAAAGCTTAAGGGACTGTGCCGAGAGGGGGCAAAGAGGCAGAGACAGAGCGAGAGAGAGAAGAAGGGGTGGGGGCACCCATTCATGCTTTGCCTCTCGTCTAAGAGACCAGTTCACCGCACAGCATACCTTCGTGTACCCCGTGGGCGCCATTCTACGCCCGGCATTCACCTACTACTCAGCCACGAGTCATCCGAGTCATTCGAGTCATTCGAGTCGAGCCGGATAGCCGAGGGGACGACGTCTTCCGACATACTACTCGACTTGGCCTTTATCACGAAATACTATCGTTATTAAAATTCTTCTTTCTCATTGTAACGTTACAACATCAAGTTGTTTGCTTATACGTGTATTTTTCAATTTCTCCTTAATGCCCTCTTAACGCGCCGAGTTTTGTTGTCGTGTCAGTGCGTGAAACCGATAGGTACGTGCGCGCTTCGGGCTTTGCGGCAACCGACTGTTATTGTTTTTTATACCATAGAGACAAGAGACTGCGAATTGTGCGTCGAAATTCTACGAATTACTTTGCTTTTGTTGTTTTTTGTTCTGTGCCCGAAGACACAACAACAAGTTTAAGGTGCGACGGAAGGGAAAAATTATTGGTATCCTGCGGAGGGAAGATGGACTTTAAGTAATCCAAGTTTCCGTGCGCGCTTTGTACTGCCGATCGAGATTCGCTTTTAGTCAGGTGCAACTACTACTTCGCTTTTCGTTAATCTACGCTGCGAATACAGCGAAGGAACGCAAACGCGATAGGCGACTGTCGTCGTCACGGCGAAACGAGTGTGTTATGTGATATCGGCGGCCCGCGCCGTCCCACCACGAGGATAATATTATGCGGTGTAAAGGTGCGCCTGATTCGACGAGCCGGTAACGCAAAAACAGAAGGAAAAGAAAGAACTCTGTGAAACGTTCGTGATAAAGAGCACGAGGCGTGGACGATCGAGTGAACGGATTTTGCTAGGGTTTCACTGCGGAAAATATTATTTCGAAGCGGAAAATAATTATTTTTGTTTCATTCATCATGAAGGGCCTGAGGTTTGTTGTTCTGCTGACGAGTTTCGTTATTACCAGGACAAAATCGAGCTTACTCGGCGTCGAACTCGATGAGGCCGGCGAAGAATTTCTCAACGAATATTTATCACTCGACGAGAGCAGGTATCTCGCGGAACTCCAGGAGTTTCAGGACGCTGCGATCGAAATCGATCTCATCGACAGCAAAAAACACCGGCATCCACATCAGGAGCCTAGAGTGCTCTATCAAATAGGGGTGAGTCCGCGGAAAAAATTCCGACATCAATTGCCAAAAATCGATATTCAAAAATCTATTCGAAATTTGAAGATTGATGACAATTAGCAAATCCACTGCAAAGATTAATCAATTGCAGGATTGGTTTATTTTGTCCTACTTAAATCCTATTTCATTTTGAAAAATTATTGTTCATCTTGATGTTATCCTTTTTTCCTAAATATTGGATTCTTCGACACTTTTAGTTTAAATCAATTTAATTTCGTAATTTTTTTTTGCTTTAAACCCCAAACGCAAGTTTGATAAAGATAAAAATAAAAACAATTTTTTCTAAAATTTCCGTTTTGAATGTCACCGAATCTTTAGAAAAAATTATCGGACTGATAGAAATTGATAATCAATTCGATCATAGATTAGGAGGGAATATTAAGTACAGCCTGCGATAATCTTCAATCTATGCAAGATTTTGCATGCAACAATTCTATGTATCAACTCGAACCTTGGAATATGAATACCTACAGCGATAAGATTTGCAGATCAATCAGTAATCGATAAATCCATGACAAATTGATTAACAGAGTGGCATGTGCTGAGACATTAATGAAAATGCTACGATATATGCAAATTATGATACGTGTTGCATACGAAAATAGTTTCAATTTTCATACCAATCGTAGCATGGTTACATAGGGGAAGAAAATTGCTATTCAATCGGTAAATGGATTGACGTTTTGCACCGTTAAAGAAAAAACATCAATACGTGCAATGCTTTGCATGGAAAATCGTTCCGATTCGTATAGACATATACAATAAAAATGCGAAGGCATGCAAAAAGCAATTGCAAATTGGTTAGCAGACTGACACAACAATAATAAATGGTAATACACCGTGACGGAAGAATCGATTAGGGACATTCAGGTATTTCGTTATTGCCTCGTGCATGGCTGACGGGGGCTCGGTGTTTACTCGAATCGAGTTGACGCCGCCCGCACTTCATGCCCGACACGCCGACTGGACCTGCCGTCGAGTCTCCCGCGCGCCTTTTTTAGTCTTTAACGATTCTCGTGCTGTCGCTACGAGCGCGTATAGTGTGTTTCGCGCCCACGAGCACCTCGTATACATACTGAATGAGGTATAGATACAAAATACAGATAAACCATAAGCACTTCGAGGCTATAGACCGGGGAGATCGATACGATATATTAAGGTAAACGCACCCCATTATGATGGGTATCTGAATATTATAGGGTAACGGTGAATCCACCGCGAAATTCATAATTGAATTGAAGAAAATTTACAAAAAAAAAAAAACATTTCTTTGCAAACTTTTCATAAATCCATTTATTTGCAAATTTTCATTAATCCATTCATTTACAATTTTTTATTAATCCAATTATATTCAAATTTTCGATTAATCCACGTATTAGAAGCAATTACATATTCCATTTATCATTTCGTTCAAGGGAATCAAAATTTTACTTTTTAACGAGACTCTTGATGTGGCTACGAGTGCGTATGGGGCGTTTCGCGCCCACGAGCACCTCGTATACATACGGAATGAGATCTAGATTCGAGATACAAAATCATAAGCACTTCGGGACTATAGACTTCGGAGATCGATACGATATATTAAGGTAAACGCACCCCATTATGATGGGTATCTGAATATTATAGGGTAACGGTGAATCCACTGCGAAGTTCATAATTGAATTGAAGAAAATTTGCAAAAAAAACGTTTATTTGCAAACTTTTCATTAATCTATTTATTTGCAATTTTTTATTAATCCAATTATTTTCAAACTTTCGATTAATCCATTTATTTGAAGTAATTACATATTCAATTCATTATTTCGTTTAACGGAATCAAAATTTTACTTTTTAACGAGACTCTTGATGTCGCTACGAGCGCGTATGGGGCGTTTCGCGCCCACGAGCACCTCGTATACATACGGAATGAGATCTAGATTCAAGATACAAAATCATAAGCACTTCGGGGCTATAGACTTCGGAGATCGATACGATATATTAAGGTTAACACATTCCATTATGACGGGTATCTAAATATGATAGCATCATGCTGTACCCACAGAGAAATATATAATTAAATAAACGAAAATTTGCAAAAAAAAAACCATTTATTTGCCACATTTCTATTAATCCATTTATTTGCCACGTTTCTATTAATTCATACATTTGAATTAATTATAAATTAATTCTGTACTTCCTTCATCGAAATCGAAATTTAATTAACTCAACGAAATATTTAATCTGTTTTACTAAATATATATTGATTTAATGAAATTATTCCGTGAAAAACGTTAGAAAAAATGCTTATTCATATCATGTGGTATATTGATCATATCATCAATCCTACTCAACTAAATTCGTCAAAACCTTCTCAATTGCTATTTTATTATTTTCATCTTTTTAAAGCTTTCCCCATGAGGACCCTTAGATTGATCGATATATTTCTTCATAGTCGATTTTTTAAAATTTAAACAATGATGTAGCAATATGCAAAGTTCCATTTCGTTTATATAATATCACATATCACAAGTCAGTGCATTTACCGACTTGTGTAATGACCGAGAAGATTTTTCCTGCGAAAAACAGTGGCTAATAATTCCCAGCAAGTTTTCTTTAGTCTTTCGATTCTCCTCCTAGTGCATCATCACTTGCTGCGCAATGTTGATGCAGGCCGCAAGCAATTAAGTGGCCTGCGAACGGACCAGAGTCTATATAGTTGCTTCTGCACAGAACTCGACATTGAGATTCCGCGGATATTCTTGTGCAGTGTATTCGCGTTCCTCGGCGAACTTGGACTAACGCGTGCGCCTGTCGCTGCGACATTTAAGGTTCTATACCACTGCGACTAACCTGGCCCGAAGTTTCATATCATACACACGTAGGGAAAAAAAGATTTTTCAAAATTGGTGCATCAGTTTTCTTAACTGACAAATATGTTCAGATAATTTTTTAGATAAAGTGCACTGAGAAAAACCATAATAGTACAGATAACTGTAAAGTGAGAGCTAGTAATTTTCTAGATCATGCAACTCATAGTTACAATAACTATAACAATAATATCGCCCTTGAATCTAGGGCGATATTATTTTTGAAAATGTACTTGGCGAAATTTTTTTTTTTTTCAATGTATTGCCCTCCATTCGAAGAAATGTATCTCCTCTTACAATTTTGAATATTATGACCTGTCAATTTTTTTTCGTGCGTTATATACTATTCTCAACAATCAAGCGTGGCAGATTTTTTATATATTTTTGTTTGACTATTCTAAAAAATCGACAGCGCTCAAAAATCGATGTCATTGTTTCGGTCCACAATATGTTGTGAAGAGAAAGAAAAGGCGTCTTAGGTGCGTTTCTTCAGATTTTTTTTACAATTATTTCAAATAACTAACGCTCACCGTGGTCTCCACTTAAGATCGACAATAATCTACAACTCGACGCCACTCGTGGTCCCAGGTTACGTTTTTACTCTTCAGCATCTTCCGTATCTCAGCCTTCTCCGCTCTTCTCTTAACCGTTACACCTTTTCTTCTTCTTTTACTTATATTTTTTATTGTTCGTCTTGTTCGTTTCTGGCTCCTTCAATGTACCCCTTGAGCTTTTCTGTTTTTTCGACGCTGTGCAATTGCAGCAAGGCAATTCACACGAGGCGCACTCATGTCCCTTAAGGTACCACCAAATTATACTTCAAAATTCTGTATAAAAATTGCCACACGACACTTTTCGAGTGGGTTATCTTACAATTTGTCACAAAACGTCGACCTAAAACTTAATGCACTTCAAAAACTAAATGAAAACATTAGTATTCTGCGAGGAAAGTTTTGACTACAAACTTTCTGTAAATTTAACAGTAAATATTAAATTGTTTCGCAGTAGTAGAAAAAATTAAATGAATTATTGTTTCAGAAAATTGTCAATTTTTATTCGCAAAATAATTCAATTTTCACAATAACATAAATAGACAACAAATAATCAGTTTTTAACCACATTTACTCAAATGTTATGTCTATCCGGACATTTTTTCGAAACCCTATTTCTCGATGTTTCAGAGGATTTTCATTAAACTGACATGAAAATAGGTTGAAAAAAAAATTCAAAAAGCAAAGCATCTTCTATGAGGAAGCAAGATAATCTTAAAAGCTCGAGGGGGGCATGACAGGGGCACCGGCGAAGGAGACGAAGAATAAGAAATACAAGTGGAAGAAGAAGAGAAGGAGTAACGGTTAAGAGAGAGACGGGAATAAGGCTGAGATACGCGAGATGCTGAAGAGTAAAAACGTAGCCTGGGGCCACGAGTGGCGCCCACTCGACGTTCTCTCCAACCTGTCGCCGGCGTCGAGTTCGCGGCGACTCGAGTATAGAGTGAAGGAACGAGCGAGCGCGCAAAAGGAACGTGTGCGCGAAGCTAAGGGGCAAACCCCGGCGAGCAGGGGGCTTCGCAACACGCTCCATTCATAACGAGTCGTCGTGTCTTGTGGCTATACGCGAGCGAGTGAAGAGGAGAGAAAAATGGAGACCGATATGCTTTTAGCGAGAGGCGATCTCGTCGTCGCCGTTGACACGGCAAAGTCGATCGGCCGATTCTTATTTCCTCTTTTGTCTTTGTTTCGAGATAGAGCAGCGGGCGCGACTGGCGGCCACTATACATGGAATGCAGCCGGCGCTTGTACACCGCGCGACGCAAAGTCGCGCACGTTTTTGTCATGCGACGCCCGACGGCATGACGATCACACAGTTCGAGATCTTGTATATGTAGCTCAGCTATTGATTCTTGTTGACTCTGTTGGCCTTGACGCTGTGATATCCTAGGCCGAGAAGCTCTCAAAGCACCGCGCGCATGATTAAGGGTTGAACTATTGGCATTTCGAGATCTTCGAGTCTTTACTCGATTTCCTGTTTTCATGCTATTGATAGATTTAAAAAAAATTTATTACCACACAAATGTTTGCAAGTAAGGTATAAAAAATGTTACTCGCTGTAAATTTCATATAGATGTATCGTTATTTATGTGTGTAACTTTTGGGATCGGAATGTAATGTATTCTTGTTGACTCTGTTAGTCTTGACGCTTTGATATTCTAGGCCGAAAATTTCTTGAAGTACAATTTCGAGACTGGCTATGTTTACTCGATTCCCCGTTTTCCCGTTATTGAGAGATTTTACCAAACTTATTGCCACATTGAAAAAATCATTTTACGAGAATGAATTTTAAAAAATTTCCGCTATCAATCACGTACAGATTGATTATAGTGAATATGTGTAACTTATGGGATCCAAATGTAGTTATTTGAGATAGAAAATGTCATTTCAAGGCGTACTTTGGTGTTCGTAACGGGTTAAAAAAATTAAGGGAGAGCCCAAGTATAAAAATGTATCTTTTACTATTATATAACCCAAGGAGATGAAACTGGGAAACCCATTGAAAAAAATTACAATTGAAAAAACTATATGATTTAGCTGAATTTTGTAATCTGAAGAGAGTAACATTTGGTTGCTTCAATTACCTTGGTTTCCAGAGAAATGAAGATCACGTTTTTCGAATAAATATTTCTTTGAAAATGTAAAAATTTGTTTGAAATCAAAAAATTATTTGTTGACTCAACTGAATCGGTCTTGAAACAAAAGTTGACCGATGTTGAAGGAAAGCAACATTCGTTTTAACTACGCGAATGGAATAATCATTGCTAAACAATACGGTACATGTATTGTGCAATTAAGAATGAGAATAAATATATTTTTGTCTCCAGGATTATTTATTGAGACTGCCAGTAGTAGTGGATGGAAGGTAACGGTTATGAAGAAAGTTTTTTCTTGCCTATACAAAGCTTCGAACCTACGACCTGCCAACCTAACTTCTTATCAACGCAACCGATTGTGCTAATACTTGCTGATTTAGAATATCTAAATGGTATAATACTAACAGAAGAATGATTCGTAAAACTGAACACTTTCGAGAAAGTGCTTCTGATGATCCCTGATGATCATTACTAAATTGAAGTTCAAATAAAATAAACGAATTATTTCGATGAATGATGGCAAATGGTATGATGTTTACCATCGTACCTACTTTACATTCAACAAAATAATTGGTTAATATAATTCGATATCAAGAGTCGCAATAGCAACTCGACGCCAAGTATAAAAAAAAGAAAATTCGGTTTGATTCTGACTGAGTATGTTTATTCCAAAATATAGAGGACATTGAAAGAACTAAATATTTTGTGGACATGTAGGGTTTTATCAACAACGTTTAAGGTCACTTTAAAATAGAATTTCTTTCACCCAAACCAACATACACATTTATGTGCGAAATGATTTAGTTTCAATCATGAAATATTTCCGATATTTTATCAGAAATATTACATGATTCAATCAAATCACAAACATGTCCAAACGTATTTTCAAATTCAGTTTAACAAAACATTTTGTCAAATCAAATAAACGGACTCCACCATCCGTTTGATTCAACCAAAATAAGCATTTCTTCGAAATAACCAACCTTTATTCAAGTGAACTAAATTCATTTCCGTTGTTCAAACTAAGTGCAATAGTTAACCCGAGTCCGAGAGTCAACATCGTTCATTTCGTTGATTCAACTAAAATTTATTTCATTCAAAGAACCATTCGTTGATTTGAAAAAATCGCCAATTAACAAAACGAATTTAGTTTACTCAACTGAATATTTTTTTCAGTGTACAATAGGCCAAAAGTTCGTGAACATCAGTTTGATTTGCCATCTTGACATTAACTACCTCAAGAGAGGATCACCGATATACGTAGGGCAAAAGGTTCGGCTGCTTTTATCGCAGTGCAGAGCTTATGTAGAGATTGCTGTACAAACATCGAGTTGTGTCGGTTGTTGTTGTGTCAGTCGGCCGGTGGAACGTTAGACGTAACCTATACATCGCGCCACTCCCTCTCACGTAGTTCGTCTTGCGAGGCGCTGTGTGTACGTACCGCGCGCCTTCGATTCCTCGTAGCTGCTCTCCTCGGTCTCTCGGTCATCTGCGTAGCGGGGGTATATGCCGAGTGCCAGGTGTCATGTTCGTTGCGGTCGTGGGAGAAGCGGGAGACTCGTGAGAACTTCCGGATCGCTCGTCGAGGCTCTTCCGGTCCTTCCCTATTATTCCCTTTTAGTTTACTGCCACCGTTTCAATTCCCTGCGCTGCTCCTGCTGCTATGGAGAATGTATACAGCGCAGAGACGCTCAACAAGTACAGGCGCAAAATGCAAGCAGTAGTTTAGGCTCTTTCTCTCTCTCTCTGTGTTTCTTCTTCTCACTTCTTTCCATCCCTCTTGGCTTCCACGTGTTCTCCCTTGAATCGCCAGCAAACGTGCCACTTCTCTTCCCGCCCCTCTCTGCTACTATATACACAAGCAGCGAGCTTCTCTTACTCTCTTTTACTCGCTATACACACGTTCCATTATTCCGCTCTTTCGTTCCTTCATTCATTCTTCTCTCATTCATACTTTGTACTCTACACTCTACGCATCCCTCTTTCTGTCTCTGTTTTTCGGTGTGCACGCTATGCGTGCGCCCTCCATGCTCACCATTCATACTCTTTACTGTACTATCTTACATTCATCCATTCAGCTTAGGAGCTGCTGCAGGAAGACTGAGCGAAGTGTCACATTCGTAAGTTATGGTTACGCGAATGACATGGCTTGATTCGCTCTTCCTGTACTATTTTTCTGTGTTTTTTTTTTGCTCAGACTTCACCGTTATAACTAGATTGAATTCTTTCATCGTTTTTTTCCTGTGGAGAGGCTTTTTGAAAAATGTTCACAGATTGTTGTTCTTTATTTTACAGAAAAAAATCGGTTGTTCTGTAGTTTTGTATGTCTAGTTTGTCAAATTCTTTTTTATTCTTTCTTGTAAATAGAATTATGCAAATAATTGCGCAATTGATAAAAATTGTAGTCGGTATTTGTGGATAAGGTTTTGTTAAAAGTACAACAAATTTCGACTTATTTTTTAGTCTTAGTTTGGTTTATAAAAATTAGTAAAATTATATACAAGCGTGTAAAAATATTCTGTATATTTCGTAAATAATCACGTATGATACCATTGTTTCCATAATTACTGAAATGAAGTCCTACATTCATTTAATAGATAGCTGATGTAACTTATTTTTTCAAGAAACTTTATGTTGCATTCCATATAAATGTATATCGTTCAACAAGTATAAAGTGTATCTAAAAAACACGTTTTTGCATAAATGATGATTGTAAAAAAATAATAGTAATGTTGCAAAATAAAATATCATCTGAATGGTAACAACTAAGAATCTCGAAACAACCATTTTTCCTCTTCTTTATCGGTGGATTGCTCCATATTACTTGGATTCTGACTAACGAAAATTAAATCATGTGTTCGTGAGTGAGTCGACCGAGTGTCAGCGATTTTGTACGGAATTATCGCGTTCGAATATGTGCATGACTACACGTCAACGTTGTTTGATGCGGAGCCGAGACACGTGCCGGTCCGAATACTCAGTGGGTACAAGGATTATCGACGAGTATTGTGCTAATGCTAGTCAATACGACACGTTTTCTTTTGTTGGCTTCTGCGTCGCTGTCTTTCTCGTTCTCCCTTCGCTCTTTGTATTATTATGATTACTGTTATTATTATTCTTACTGTCATAAGCAATATTGTTACACACAGCACTTAGATGACGCAGAATTATCGCGATCGAATGACTACGCTTATGACGTACTGGTTACGCGTAAGGAGGTGAAGAGGGGGGAGAGGGGTGCAAAAATTGTCAGCGCTCACGGTGGCGAGTTTCGTTACTACGATCAGCTATAGAAGGAATGATGTAAACATAGACATTTAAACTTCGAATATGTTGCTTCCTTATTATTTTTCATATTTTACATTTTTACCAATTAAAAATGAAGGAGTATGTTGATCAATTGCAACTTCCGCGTGGAGGAAGCTTCGTAAAAATTAAAAAATAATTAGGAGTCAATAGGAAAGGTTCTACTTTGCATCTTTGTTGACAATAATTTTGAAGAATTGCACTTAAGGAAAATTTCAGTCGTCAAGGAATAATAACGAATAATTTGAATTCCTAGATAACGCGAACTATTTTACCGATTTCCGCTGAAATATGTATCTGGTATCGCCGAATATATTCCGCTAAACCGCATATTGAATTGATTATAAAAGTATGATGTGAAATTAATAAACGGTATACTGAATGCTTTGAAAAATGCATTTTTAATATTAAAGTTCTGAAATGTTAATAGATAATTGAATATTGAATTCAATATAACGGTTGATGCATTGAAACTTTTGATGAATATTTATTGAATTTTATAACATTACAGGCAGTATAGGTTATCGAATATTAATAATACGAAAATGTACGTAGCTGATATGTTCCCTCACGTAGTTTTCTCGGTCTCCCGCTATGGCAATCATTGTAGACGAGGAACGCGAATGAGAAACAAAAAGCACGAGCAGCAAACTGCGTGCGGAACTGTCGGTGGACAAAAAAGTCAAATGCTTCACGATAAAACGGCGGAAGACCATTTCCTTAGAGAGTTCTTTGCTTCAGTGGCACAACAGCATCTTCTACGATCATCAGAAGCCACTAGCAGCTTGCAAACATTAGCTTTGTGAGTGTGTGTTGACACAGTGTGAATATTAGTCCAAGTTATAATTTTTACTTTATTACAACAACCTTTAATTTTTTTAAATATTAAAGAAGCGCAAGGAAATTTTTTTAAATGCAATTCCACGAATAATCAATTCTGTATTTTGTTAATTGTTTTTCAAAAATTTTCCACATGAACTAATACATAAATGACTTTAGAATAATCGATTTGTCCATACTAACTAAAAAAATACCATTTTTGGCATCTTCAAAAATATGAAAATTGCGCATAACTTAAAAAAAATCTACACTCCATGATAATCACGGTATACCTGTTGAATATCAAGAGATAACTATCAATTGGTGATCTATCAGATTATTTGTATTTAACATCAAATAACTTTCGGTTGAAACTCGTAGAAAGTTACTTATTATTTGCCCGAATACCACATTTATTTACGTAAACCATCAGAGTCTAATTGTACCCTTTCTCTCTTTAGGTTTATTTTATATGAATAATATAATTATTTTTAAATGGACTGTTTGTAATACCCTGATTTTTTTTATATTTAAACGACACAAAGAATTATAAATATTTACATAATTCGAAAGTACACTTCCCACAAATTTAAGCTTCGTTTCGCACCATTCCAAAATGGCCCACATGTACGGAGAGCCTCACATAACATTCTTATTAAGGCAACCCTCATTACTACTTCTGCCTCTCTTCAACATGTATAGCAGAAGATAACTTAGAGGCTTAGAGGTTTACCAGTGTCGGACAGGACGTGCGTGATTGCCTCATTGACTAGATTGACAACCTCTGAATGGAGTTGTTACGAGTGAGACGGAGAGAGAGAGGAAGAGCGTTCGAGTTTAAAAGCGATAGAGAGAAACTTGCGCCGCGAACTGATGTTCTTTTGCCAGGGTGCGAAGACTGCGTGTATGCAAAAGCTTCGTCACATCTTCGCAATTCCTCATTCTACTTCCCCACTTATATAAATATATATATATGTATATACAGAGGTAAATTTATATGTGTATATATATATATGTATATATCGGAGCTCGTTGTACTGTTGAGTATATTCGCAAAGCATATGGTACTTGGCCAAACACACATAATTTTCTTCCTACGTACAAAGCCAGTGAAAGCCACGAGGGCGAACTCGTATTGGAAAGTGCTAGGCGTCCTGTCTCTTTGAGACGCTGATGCTGACCAGCATCCACGACACAAGTGTATACAGAATAAACTCTTTACGTAATTAACCCTATTCATTTAATTGTGAGTCAATCGTAGGAATGTTAATAATCATTTTAGAATTTGGAAAAATTCATTAGGGATATTAAAATGAAATTATTACGTAAATCGAGTAAACGATTTTTGAACAAAGTTAATCCAGTAAATATTGTGGTGATTTAATTATTATTTTGGACGTTGAAATGATTTCCTGAAATTATTTGAAATAAAGTATTGCCTTGTCGTCTTAATTATGTAAATCACTTTATGATAATGTTTATTGGATTAAAGTTGACTAATATTTTATTGCAAACACACCGTAAACCCGTTTCCTGTGTATTTTGCAATTGAGGAAGTTACTGCAACGTTCGAATGTTTTTACTCCCACAAATTTATAATTTCCTAACGCAATAGGAAGTTAAGAGAAAGAAACAAAATTGCAATGCTATAGTGAACACGTTTGTTGACATGTTTCGCAGTATTCAAAGTACTAAATTGTGCTCCACGGAAACGAAAACACTGATTCATTTTATTTGTTTAATTATTCTGTAAGTAAAATTCAAGCTACTTTTTTCATTCACTTAGCATCGTAATAAAAAATTTATCGAACGATTAAACAAATTTCATTAAAGGATGAAACTAAAAAGATTTTCATTAAAAATATAGACGCCTTAATATTTCAATTACCCATTATCTCGTTTTTAGCGTATTGTGCAAATGATCAATCTGAAAATATAGTTTACCTGTGTTCAAAAATATTTTTATAGGTTTTCTGACCAAAATGTATCTCACTCTAAACAAAATTCACATGCTATCTTATATACCTTAGATAAATAAAACAAGTTTTCTAACTACATTGACGATAATATTATATTACCACACGAGTGCGGTAAAAAAATTTCTGACGAGTGTGAGTTTGCAGCACGAGCCGAAAGTGACTGCTATAATCAAACGCGTTGAGAAAGTTTCTCGCACGAGTTTCGTATACAATTTTATTTCACGAGTGCGAAAAGTGCAATTTCTCGCACTTCTGAGAAGTGTCTGAGAAGTAAGACCTTCTCGCACGGAGTTGCATAAAATAACTATACCTAAATCTAATGCAACAAAAAAATTATAGCTTTCGATGATTATAAAAAGATTGAGAAAAATCGTTTGCTTTCAATAATAATTTCGCCCTAAAGATGGCCAACTCCGGATTCCATTCCAAAAAATATTTTAAAAATTCCGTCATTCATAACCAGAACTTAAGGAAATTCATTCAGTTAAAAATTTACGCTACTTTCAGTGAGAAAGCTAAATATTATTAAAATTAATAGATATAAATAAATCTGTATCAATTTTTTCGTTGTTAGTCACAAAATTTCACATATTTCCATTTTACAGATGAAACTGTAGCAGGAAAGTGCCGTGTGAATGATAATTTGAACAATTCTGTTCCATCACATTTGTATTTTATCGTATTTAAATTTGGTGAAGTGTTCACAATAACAAAACCTCTTTTTATGAAATTATTTGAAGAAAAAAAAATGTTGGCGGCTAAGTATCGGTGGAATCGCTCATATATTAATGAGTGAATATTCTATGGTACATAATAAATTTATAATAAATATATGATGCAACAAAAAGTTTTATATCTTATATATGTTCAAATATACTGTATTCCCATCAGAGTATATAGCTGCTGGAGAATCAGAGATTGAGATTTTCTTCGTGGACATTCCACAAGAACACGGAGAAGACGGTTTTGCTATGCCAGCAAATCTTTTGTTAAAATAGTGATAACATCGCGTTATCTGCTAGGTTAACCATTTTTTTTTGCTCGATTAACATATTTTTTTGCTAGAATAACACATTCTTTTGCTAGAATAACAAATTTTAATGCTAGAATAACAAATTTTTATGTTAGTACCACAAAATTGTTTTCTAGGTTGGCAGATAACGCAATGTCGTCACTATTTTAATAAATGATTTGCTGGCATAGCAAAACCGTTTTCTCCGTGAAGGCAGAATTTTCGTGAAGAGCGGAGCACGTGGCGAGCACGTTAAATCGAAAGGCATGAGAGTGAGAGAGATAAATGACAATGTGTTTAGCAGAGAACGAAGCGAGTGAAGGTGGAAGGAACCACATTGAATTAAACGTAGCGAATGGTCAGTTTCCGCAGGAAATGGAGACTCACCATAGATTCGATGTTTCGAAAAAAAAAGAACAAAAAATGTACAGTCGCACCCAGCGTGTAATCTCGGCGCAGGGATCGTGAAGCTTGGCCATGCTTTTGGAAAGCGATGCGAAGGCAGAAGAATGAGAGAATGATGAAGGAGGAAGCTGCAAGAAGGAAACGCGATCAGGATGAAAAAAGAGGTCTTAACGAGCCGGAAAAGGAAGAAGGTATAAGTGTGAGCCGAAAATCCCTTAAGAATGTTTCGGGGAGTAGAAGGAAAAACCCTGTCACGTGACGCGGTCCCTTCCCTGATTATATTCGCTCGTTGCTCCCATCGTAAATTGTCAGGGAAAAACGCAATCGAGTATCAATATGAATTCAATTTCCACTTCGATTTTTAATTTTTTTATGCATATGAGATGTGGTTTATATATTTTGCAAATAAATTTACTTGTTTGTAAAAAAGTAGTTTGGGCAATAGTAAGACGCCTGCGATATCCAGTTATTTTGCTATATAATTAACCGATGATTCAATATTTTGATTATTAATCTTTAGGTTCTAACGATTAGTAAAGGAAAGAATCGAGAAAGCACTTAAAAATAAACGGAAGATAAGCGAAAGCGGAAGTGAAAGAAATATCTAATATATTTTTTCTGACTTTTGCTGAATCAAAGAGTTAGAAAAAAGTCGCTCAGTAGCAGATATTCAAATATTTAGCCAATTAAACGACAGGTTTTTGGCAACTGGAAGTTATATGCTTGGCAGTGGCTTCATAATAATTTTTATTATGACTTATTTATAATCTTACAAATAATTTTTTCTTCGACCGTCTAATAAACGCTTGAATCTGGGAACGCCCTTAACCGTTCGGAAATTGGTACCTTCATTACAAAGGTAGGCAAAAAAAAATCGGGTTAGTAAATGAGAGGAGCGAGAAAGCACTTAACGATAAACGGAAGACAAGCAAAAGCGGAAGCGAAAGAAATATCTAATATATTTTTCCTGCGGTCGGACGAGCTCAGAGGTCAGAAAAAAAAGGCGCTCGTTTCAGTAGATGAGAAGCGGGTACTGCGGGTACCGCGGGAGGTGCAGAGGCAAATTAGTGTCCGCCGGTAGTGAAATAATGGCTGAATAGACCGACGACGACGAAGACGACAACGACGACGACAACGTCGCTGTGCCGTCCTCTCTTCCTTCGAGTGAAATAGCGGAAGTCTGCTGGCCGAGAATAAACCGGATGACCCCACTCCGTAAACGACAATGCTGCTTTGGCGCTCTGTTGGATGACCGAGAGCGACGGAACGAATGGAAAGGAAGACCACGTGGTTCTATCGTCGCCTCTTCACCCTGAGGCGAAGACGAAGAACCGGAGAAGGACAGAGGAGAAGAAATGCCGGTGGCCTCACGAATCAAAACAACCTTCTTCTGTGCCCCTTCCTCCCTTTCGTGGTTGACCGGCTTATCCTTCCGAATACCTTTTTACCTGTGCACACCCCGGGCCCGGAAGTGACCGACTCTTCCACTCAACTCAGCACGTCTGTAACCATCGTCATCGATCGGAAATATCCTAAGAGCTAACTAGTGAAAAAAACGGATTAGTAAATTTCTTACAAAAAATTTCTTCTATAAGGAAACAAAAAATGTTAACCCTTCTAATAGGCTTAGTGTTCTCACATATTAGGGGCGTTTATCCACGTGGAAAAAATATATGTGACATATATGTATTCATAACATCTTCTAAAGAAGTTTTGGCGTTTCAACTGAATTGGAAACTGAACGTTTCCAATTCGCTGTACACAACCTCTCAAAAATTAGTTGCCTCAATCATATCGAATAGTGACCTCAACTATTCACGATTGGTCCTTGCGAGATTAGTGAGGTTAACCAATACAATTGTTGCGACTACCATTCGAATCGTCTTCATTACCATTCGAACCGTTGGCACTATCATTTGAGTTGTAAGGGAAATAGAATAATCGATTGGTTGTGTAAACTCATTTTTTGGTTATGGTAACTAATCTTTTCTTTTAGTAAAATATCATTAATACATGATGTCTGACCCTTAACCTTTCTGAGTGAGTCCGCAATTTTTTAATATTCTTTACATAACTGTTGAAAGCACTGAATTTTATTCTTCGTGTAATTACAAGACATTTTTCGTTGCTAAAAGAAATAAAACTTATTCACTTCATTTGGCTTGCAATTTCTACAATTTCATCTGAGATCGAAACAAGAACTTCGCAATAGGTAAAATAATGTTTCGGTATTTCAATGTTCTGTGTAATTGTACGAATGAGAACTAGAGTGGATTAAAAAATACTCCTTTTTGGCAGCCCACAATGATTTTTTTCTCAGTATAATAGTTGGTATTTTTAACTTGGCACATATTCTAACTATAAATTCGATACTAACCCTTGAATACTCTTGTCAATTATTTTTTCGCAAAATTTTTACACCCAAATAAATAGTTGCAATGTGTTTATTTGGATCAATATAATTAAGCCAAAAGCTATTGTAACTAACGGAAAAAGATGAACGTTCCTTATCTGATTCATTCAATTGGAATAAAGATTTTATTTCACTACAATAAACATAATTTTATCCACTTTAAATGTTCCAATAGATTTTCTTGGTCATGCTCACGTTCCATTAAAACAGATGCAGTGGTCAGTGAATATCGTAGTGCATAATATTTGAAGCAATTGCACGGTATATATCAACAGCCAAGATTCCATTGACGCAGTTATTTTAATAGTCTCGTGGGAAGCAACAAGTAGATTTATTGCCAACGATTTTTTTCCCTCCGTTGGCGTTTCTCTTCGGCGTTGGTTTCCCGATAGGTGGACTGCCAGTGAAGTTGCGGCGAGCATGCCAAGTGAACGAGATACACGAGTCAAGAGCAACGTCCAACGCTAGCGTCTAGTGCCGTAGAGATCTGCATGCATAATGATAAAGCAGTCGGGCGCCTCGGCGTCCACCCACCCACCCACCTCACCTCCTGCTGCTGCTCAGCGTTCTGTCTCTTATCCTTGGACGCGGAATCCGTTCACCCGCAATTGCACACGCACGCACACCTTGGATATCAACACTCGATTCTCGGTTTCTGTTAAGTGCGAAGGCTCGCCCCCGTTATATTCCATCCGAGCAAGGCATCAGGTAGAATTCTAATAGAACTACAAAACTATGCTAGATACCCCCATGGAAAAAGAAGTATACTTTAAAAAATATCGAAAAGTATATATTATATACCAACTATACTTTGGACAAAAAATTTGATAAATCGGATATAACTTTTCGTATACTTACAAAGTATATTCAATGATATACTGGTTCATACATATTTTTGGGAAATAAAATATATCGTTTTTATATTCTTCATATAATTCTCAGGCTATATTTTAAGTATTAGTAAATATATGTGAATGTATATTTTTACTGTAGAAATTATATATATATATTTATGTAAGAAGATGTTTAAGACTTGAATCAGTTAGAAGAACATTTAACCAAATTGTTTCGATTCTTTGTCGATATAAGAAATCTAGGTGGTCGAGATTTCGTGTTTTTATATTTTATGAGTTGATGCATTTTTTATATAGTACTAATATACAAGAAAATATACTTTACGTATATTAGCCTTACGTGTATAATATAACGTATATTAGATACATGTATGGATATCCAAATAAATATATTTTTCGTATATTTGCCAGATGTACTAACGATTGTATAAAAAATGTACTTTACGTATTTTCGCCAAATGTACGTTTGGACGGAATATTGGATATTGCCAAGTATATAAAAAGTATATAAGAAAAATACCACGTACATTATTTATATATTTTTCGATATGCCGAAAAATATACTTTGTTAGCATACTTTTTTTTCCATGAGGGATAACCGCAGTCCGCGACACTGAGAAAAGGGTTTATTCGTATAGGTATTCGGATTCGTTAACAATTGAAAAATTATAATGTTTAATATGGTGAAATAATTATTTTTGTAAGATTACACCGAGGTAAAAGATTGTATTGACGGGAAAAAAATGGGTGGGTTGATTTTGTTTTTACTGATTTCAATGGAATATTTGTTCTATTTCAATTGAATGGTGCACTCAAATTTCAATGGAAACATTTAATTGTCTGTTGAGTAATATTTTGGCTATTCCATACCACGACCTGGGTCTGACCCTCGACCTCTTAGATTTTGTTCCCAGTTTTTTATGTATTGTTCTACCTTCGAACAACAACTTTCGTTACATTTTTTTTTAACAATTTCTACGCTTATGATTATTTATAACGAAAATATTGAGGGACATTTTTAAAAAATGTGAAAAAATTCTCATAAATCCTGAATCAGACATCAATATTTTTAAGCTTAGGCCCAAAATAGGCTGAACCTCTTTTATATTTTATACGAATTCTTTTCAAAACGGAAATTGAAAAAAGTTAGGAGCGTAAGAACCCTTTCATGGCAGGCTATAATAAGAAAAGAAAAATCTCATGCTGACCGGACTCTCCGGTCTTTAAAAGTTATATATATATTTTTTAGAACAAAACTGGACTAATTTAAAACAAATCCCCAACATAACAACCGAAAGGCAGGGGACCGACTCTACACCTCCCAAGTCTACACAAAGATAGGTCTACACAAAAAGTCGACACAGAAAGACTGTACACGCAGACAGCTCGACACCGAAGACTCAGCACGAAAAACTCGACACCAAAAACTCTGCACGAAAAACTCGACACCGAAAAGTCAACACGAAAAACTCGACACGCCGAAAAGTCGGCACAAAAAACTCGACACCGAAAACTCAGCACGAAAAACTTAACACCGAAAAGTCGACACTTCGATCGATTTTGGGGAATTTTAAGGCCCTATCCGATGTGAAATTTTCCGTTAATTACAATTTTTATTTTATTCGGTGCGTGAAAACGTGGTTTTATTTCATTTTTAACCCACTATTTCGATGTATTTTTGCCAGCAGACAACGAATATGTTATGTTTTTAAAAATCGTGATATTTTTCACTGAAAACCCAGAAATACATTACTTTTTTCATTTGAAACAAAATATGATCTATTCAGATATCCCCTTTAACGATAGTATCATACTAGTGTGACAAAACTTTTTTTGACTTGTGCAGGAATCTCAAACTTTGTGCTCTTGTAGTATAATATACTATTTCGCGCGAGTATCGTACCTATGTTTATTTCACGACGTGTGTAAACAAAGTTTCACGCACGCTTCGCTTGCGCAATCGCGATTTGCCCACAGAGTGAAATAAAAATTGTAATGAACGGAAAATTTCACATCGGATAGGGCCTTAAAATTCCCCAAAATCGATCAAAGTATCGACTTTTCGGTGTCAAGTTTTTCGTGCCGATTTTTCGGTGTCGAGTTTTTTGTACCGACTTTTCGGCGTGTCGAGTTTTTCGTGTTGACTTTTCGGTGTCGAGTTTTTCGTGCAGAGTTTTTGGTGTCGAGTTTTTCGTGCCGAGTTTTCGGTGTCGAGCTGTCTGTGTGTACAGTCTTTCTGTGTCGACTTTTTGTGTAGACCTATCTTTGTGTAGACTTGGGAGGTGTAGAGTCGGTCCCCTGCCCAAGAACAGGAAAAAAAAATAGACAATAATAGAAATAATAATGATCATAAATTGTTATTGATTTAAAATAACAACTTTTATTCTGAAGAGGTCCCGACAAGGGCGAAACGTAAAATAAAAAATAAAAAAACAAACACAAGCCGTCATTCGCCGAAGCATTTCCAATGTATTCCAAACTACGGCTAAAGTACTTCTACAACACGATATAATAATTTGCTTAAATTTTCTTGTCAAAGTGCTAAAACTTCTGCTTTTTCTGACAGTGTACGACTCTTGTCGGCTTTCGTCAGGGATCGCATTCGTCCTCTGACGGTCAACGGTTGTCAACAAACGGAATAGTTACCACAAGCTGACGGCACTTGTGTGAAATATAGATTTGTTGACTTTTAACAAATCCTTTATAACCGAGGGATGTCTTGACGAGGTGTTTATTCAAGTGGGATTCACCGCTCGTAGAATTATTTTACTAGAGCATCAGGGGCGCAATTGATTGTTATCGATTTGTACGTTACGTGAAGTGAATTGATACTAACGAGGACACGTGAATTAAGTACGCTCATCACTCTTGATTATCCGATCATTTGGTCACGTACCAAGAACCGAGAGTGCAGAGGCTGTGGCTTCTGTGTTAAACTCGTCACGCACCTTGGTAAATCAGGAAGGATAATAGTGCGTCGAGGCCGTAGGAATAAATATGTATTTAAATGTTTCTATGTCACACACAATGATTGTTGACTGACATTCGAAACTGATACAAAGAGCGTGGTCTGAATTTGCTTACAATACTATTTGTATAAAACATTCATTAATCAATTGGTATTATAAATATTAATTATTATCTGGTAGCTTGAAATTCTAGTTTTGGACTGACTTAACTTTTTTTTTTTTAAGATAATGTGAAAAGCTGTGCAGTTGAGGCTAAGATGTTTCTTTGAAACGAACATTGCATTAATGAGTAAAACGTTGAATGCTCCAATCAACATGGAGAGAAATCCTAGCAAGTTTATGCGTTTTGATACCGTCTTTTTATTTAATGATCTAAAACCCAATGAAAAGTAGTGACACCAAATACATTGTTTTTCGACCCAAGGAAACAATTCCTTTATTATATGCTCATTAAGTAAATGTTTCTTGACAGGCAGAAAAATGTTCTCTTCAAATTTGAAATGCAACATTTAATTAAAATTGTAAAAAAGTCTTGTTGAAATACATTTTTTCAAAATCAATCTACTTATTGTCTTGGAGTCATTGTGACTTCTCGATCCGACTACTAATATGGACTAGATACTATTTTACGCTTGAGGATCTTCTGGTCTCTAGAATTAATCCTAAATTAAATTAGATTCAATAGATGAATTTTTATTAAGCTACGTTATTACGCCCTCTAGAATTGAGGATATGTATTGCCTCACAGTATTGACCAAAGAGAGAGACACAGTTCGCGTCTGTGTTACCAGTATTGGCAGCTAAGGCAGCATTCTGAGAACTCTTGCGCGTTACCATAAAAATAAAGAGAAAGAACAACTTCAGGGCTGTACAATTCCGAGGAAAGTCAGTCAATAGTATGCCAGCAATTTTCCCTGAATTCAACAAACTGCAGAGAACAAACTAGCAGCTACAACTTTAGAAAAGTCAGAATTATAGCAGCTGGCATATTCGCATCATCCTTCCAACAGTTCCCAAAGTCTTCCTGGGTCTTTCGAGCTCGTTACTCTCACTTGACTTATATACCCGGTAGAAGAAAAATCATCTCGAGTGTCTTCTCTCATCTGCAACTGCAATTCCGCGATCTGCCACGGCAATTATACATCTGGTACGAATAATTGGATACTGGCCAAGATTCTTGTGTGTAGCAGCGCTACATAAGAGAATGATTCACGATTCCACTACATTGTGGACAGTGATGGTCTGCAATGATAATGAGACCAATTAATATCGTCTTCGCTCTTATTACGTACGAAGAAACCAACAGTAAAATGGATAATCCCGGAATTGCAGATGATGAATTTTAGATTCTGTGAACGGACAGTCCGTCTCGTGACCAATTAGCAACGGCTTCCGGTTTGTCTTCGGGGAATAATAAGGAGAGAAGAGTATGAAAATAATCTTTATACCTATAATTAGGGTGATAATAGGAAGATATTTTAACTCTCTGGCATAAATTCCTTAATTTAACAGCTGGTGATACGAATATCTGCGAATACCAATAGAAAATTGCCTAGGAAAATTGAAACCTAAAATGATAAACAAGAATTTAAAAGGAGGAGAAAAAAAAGATCTAGCAAATTCATGCAAGCTAATTTTTTCTTAAAGCCAATTTTTTAGAGGCAATTTTCCGGGCCTAACTTTTCTCGTAACATTAAAAGGGGACATAACGAAATTACAGATGATTAATTGGAGATTCTGTAAACGGAGAGTCAGTCTCGTGACGAATTAGCAACGGCTTCCGGTTTGTCTTCAAGAAATATTAAGGAGAGAAGGGAATGGAAATAATCTCGTCACTAACAATTATTATGATAATAGAAACATACTCTTACTCTCTGTTTATTAGGTATTAAAAAGAAGCATTTATAAAATGTACGAAAAAAAAAGTATAACTTATGATCTTTTTTGTTAAATTATGAGACTAAAAAAAAAAATTCTGCCGAATGATAAAAAAATCGCTTACGGATTTATAAATTCCATACATATTATGTATATGATTATATATTTTCATAGAGGCTTTTGTGCATAAAAATCCTCTTCGTGGTGTACATTTTAAAAGAAGCGATGAATAATTGAAAGATTTTTTGGCATAGATAAATGTGTACTGCAGTGTAGCTGCATAGCTAGCAAATATACCACACGAATAAGAGAGAATTTGCTGTTCGTATCATCGTTGCTAAATGGAAAAAGCTGCGTTTTTGTTTATACTCGAGTGCAGCGATAATAATAGTAAACTATGTTAGAATTAATTAATGTCGTGCACAGATAGAACGTATAAGTGCGGAGAGGGCACAACAGAGACGCTTTTTAATGATGCTGCTTCTCGCTTTTAAAATATACACAAAGCGGTGCGTAAAGGTGGTTATTGGACCGGAAGTTGATAGCGTCCGCATAGCGAGCAAAAACAACCCGACCACTCTGTTTCTTTCTCTTTTGCTCTTTTGCGCATTGTCGCGCTTCGATAGCTCACATTCCCGTCGCGCTTAAACACCGCGGCCTCTTAACGGGGTGGCTAATACTTTCATCGTTTTCATCGCTTTTAGGAGTCGGTTTTCACTTTTGTCGTTGCTGCATTCGTTACTGGTGTTATTATTGGATAACACCAGTAACGAATGCAGCAATTTTTGTAGACATCGATGAACAAAAAATTTCTTTCTAGAGTACAGAAATTGTATATTAATTTTTGTTATGTACAATTACATAGCAAAAATTACTCACTCTAGAAAGAAATTCTCTGTTCACCGATGTCTACAAAAATTTAATGTTATAGGATTTTATGTCAAGTCTGAGTAATACTTTAATCGCTCTCATCGCTTTTAGGAGAATAGTTTTCACTTTTGTCGTTACTGTATTCGTTACTAGTATTATCCAATTACATAGCAAAAATAAACTGAGATTTCTGTACTCTAGATTGAAATTTTCTGTTTACCGATGTCTACAAAAATATGATATTAAAATTCTATGTTAAGTCTGAAAAATGGCAGGAACATTTTGTAACTTTCCCGAACTCATAAGTGTTGTAAGTGTAAGAAGAACAAATATTTCGTAACACAAAAATGTAAAGTTTTTGAAGTTTACGGATATCATAAATTTGATATTTCAAATGTATTTATTACATTCCATGTTAAGTGTGGAAGATTGCCAAAATATTTTATCAATTCGACGACTTAACTAATATTTTTTCAAGAAAAAAAAAACAAAAAAGGAATATTTCGTAAAATGAAAAAACAAATTTGTGAAACATAGTATTTTTACTTTTTGTGTAAAATTTAAATTTACTGTGAACACCTGTGGACAAATAATTCATTAATTATATATTTTCCATCTCACTGTTACCGCTCACTTCATTAATCTTTGTCTTCGTTACTTATTTCGAAATTTATTTATTTTTGTTGCAGGAAAGCGAAGAAGAATTACCAGAATGCTCTGACCGAAGTGAAGTCTGTAGCAAGGTAGATTTATATGGCGCACCGTGGGTCGAAAGGCAATGCAGATGTCCAGGTGGACGAGCTTGTCCAAGCAGTCTTCATGCCGACGACGGCCACACAATCGTCGACAAGACACGACAGTACAAACTCTGCGAGCCCGTTAAAAGACTGCCAATTTGTCGTTATTTCAAGTAGGTTTCCCGATTTTTTATTAAAAATGTAGAATTTTAATTCCGATACAACTACAAAATTAAACCGAGAGAACAAGTTTCCATTTTTCACGGAAAGTTTTGCCGATGAAATTATGTACTTAAGTTTCAACATTATACTGTCTTCAAGTGATCTTAAACTCAAAGAAAAGTTTGAAATTAAAAAGTTGAAATTGAAATAAAATCAAAATAAAATTTGACCACTCTAGCGGCAGAAAAAAAATACTTAACTTTGACAATTTATTTTAAGAGTATAAAAAAAGCAATAGAATTTCTTCTTAGAGGATTTATTAAACACATTTGGAAGTATAGAAAATGATATTTCCATCATCATTGTAATACAAAATGGCGGCGTCAGAAGCCATCTTGGAATCCGTGTTTTTTTTGCAACAATTCAACGTGGGAACGGTTTTCTCGTTAAGCATAAGATCTGCCAGAAAAACCAAACAAATTTATCATTCATATATCATTGGCTATAAAAGTACATAGGGTTTTTTTTCACCAGATTTTGGAGAAATGGTGTACTTTTGAAACAAAAAATCGATTTTTTGGAAAAGAATGAGCAGTAAATTGTTCTTAAGAAAAAACGTTTAGACGAAATGAAAAAACGGTCACGTTCTTCTATAAAAAATGTGATTGTGAAGCTACTATTCAAATTTCAAACCGATTCAAACCAGTTTAAAGAAAAGGTTTCGAGAAATCGCGTTCAAAGTTTCACGACCATGCTGAGCGCGCGTACCGAGATGTTGAGCGAAATCGATAATTAAACGTTTTGAAATATTTTTAACTGTAGGACCAACTGCATATTGTTCTTATGGATCTAAAGTAAAATTGAAGCGAAAAAAATGTTTCTTTCCAAGTTTTTAGGGTGGTGTTACCCGTTAAGTAAATCTTCCCTTCAATACGAGGCAATGTTTTCTTCAAAATTCAAATGTAACATTTCGTTCAAATTAATGGAAAAAAAATCAATCCATCCATTTCTTTGAAGTCAATGAAATCTTTTCTCTCGGTGTACTTTATCGAAAAATAGTAGATTGTTGCCACGTGTGGTTTTTATGGAGCGGACGAAATGAACATGGTATCTATATCAATTTAAAACAAAACTCGGTCACGTTTGTAAAACTGAAACGCAGAAAAGTTTTGCCTTCTCTCTGATTCCCACTGGCATGCTATTCAAATGTAATTAAAAAAACGACATAACGCTATATTTATTTTTCGATTCCATTTTCCACAGAGACGTGACGTGGACATTGGCACCGGGTGGAGGACCAGCAAATGCTACGGTTCAACGGGTTCACTGTCGGTGCAGACCCGGCAGCGTTCCATATCTCGTCCGGAGACAACCTCACAGGTCCCCAGAAGGCAATCCTGGATTTATCTACGCTTTCGCGTGTTCTCCACAAAGTGTGAGTTTGTTTCTGTATTTTGATGCTCAAAAACTGGCGTCGAAATATTTTTTACTTTTTATTCAATAATTGTATTGTAAAGATTTCTGTGTCTGCATTAATCAATAAAGAAAAGGAGGTTTCATTTTCTTTATAAGTAAAAAAACCGTGTAAAAAAAAGGTCTAATCGTTATATACAAAATGGATTTAAATTGAAGCCCTACACATTGGTTTCTTATTATTTTTCATTATTTTTTATTTTTCATAGAGACAAGTTTCTACTTTGCATTCTTGTTCAGGATTAAAAAAAGAATGTCAGCGAATTTTTTTGGGAAATAGATAATTAACATAAATACGAATCCACATAAAATTCGAATTTTTGGAATATAAAACATGTTGACGTAAAAAATTCGTGCTGGCTCGATCAAGTTTTGAAAAAGTTAATACAATTACGCTAATTTTCCGAAAATTAAAACCTTCAGAAAATCCTAATTTAAAACCCGATTTTGCTTTACCAAATTCATTCTTAAAGTTCACATCGTTTTGTCCAAATTCCATCGTTAGTTTCAGGTCAAATGTGCTAAATTTATTTAATCTCACATCTGTTCAAATTATTAAAAATATCATAAAATAAAAATGCTCAAACAGATTTTTATAAAACATATACGAAAGAAACACTCGATAGCGCTGTATGTGTCACTACAATTTGAGTTATTTCGGTCCACTAATTGACTCGTTATTGTGCTATTCATTTCTCACAAACCAACTTTTCAAAAACTCAATACCTCGATATTGTCAGTCATTTCGAGCAAACTAACATACAAATCTAAAGAAAAAAAATGATCATGCAAATAAAGCCTACTCCCTGAGGGAATGAAACAAAATATCCAAAAAAATCGGAATATCGGATACGATTTACAAAATATCACTAAAATCACCGACAAGCAGTCTCATAATTTTTTTTATCTAGAAAAAAAAGTTTAAACTCACATTTTACGATTCTATTTACCAATTTAATTTAATAAGAATTATTTATTTACCAATAATTATTTAAAATTGGTCTAAAATTATGATTACTAATGAACTTTGTTTTTTCGTAACAGAGGCTACGCTGTCAACATAAAGAGCCTTGCAGGCTGTTCACGGTGCGGAAGAGACGAAGTTCCCAGCTCGAAGAGGTTAATGCCTCGCCGCTGTGTCAGTGTCCAAAGGGCCATAGATGTCCAAGACGACACACGGATCCAGGATCACTTCCGGCGAGATCCTACTCAGGAGTGTTGGAGATCAAGACCTACAGCGGTTATTGTGTTCCGTCTCATCACTCGGAACCAGTCTACACTTTATGAGAGTGGAGCGGTTCAGTGAGTACGAACGCGTTATAAGCCGTGTCATTTATCCACGAGCTTAGAGAGCACGGAAGCACCGAGAATGCCGCGTGTGGTCTTTGCGGCTACAGCGAGCAAAGTTTCACGAAGGAAGTTTCGCTCAAGGATTCGTTCATCAAAAGGGAACGAGAAGAAAATTCGACGCGTTGAGGCTTCTCAGAATTGCCGCTTGGAACTCTCAAGTTTCACACGAGCAACAAGTTCTCGTGCTCTCGTCGTCATCCGAGTGAAAGGCTTTTGAAATACCTTTGAAATTGCGATATTGCGAGTCGAGCTTCACAGTAACGAAGCCAATTGTCTACTTTACCGACAATCGGTATCGTTTTTACACATTGTCCGGCACGAGCGAATACGTTCCGTCGATAAATCGGCAGATACGTTGCCGATCGTACATTTTGAGATTTCTTTATTCAGTAACAAATCGCTGCGACGTACCTGCACCGCTGGAACACTCGTGACAATGACAGCGAGCGTTCTCCAAGTGTTTCCGAGGACTAGAATCTTATTAACTTTATAAATAAATTTTAGGAAAAATAATAATTAAAAAAAAACGATGCCTTGTAAAGGTTGCAACGATTCACCACATCGAAATAGTATTAAAGCTGATGAATGTTTGAGAGTGAAGGTTTGGGAGCCAAGTACGACGCAGAATGCAACATGAGGGTGGAAAAAGAAACTTCATCAGTGGGAACAGATACGAAAGCTTTAAAGTGACGAAGTTCGTGTTTTTTTTATTAGTAAGAAATAACGAATAATAAACGTCACGCTCTGTTATTCTGTACGATTATTACAGGACTTATCGTTACTTGTATAGATAATGTAAAGTGCATTCCATTTACTTTTATTTAGCGATAGCACCGCATTCTATCGACAATTATTCACCTACCAATTGCTATCACTACTATTATTACTGTGACTATTATCACTACTATGTACGTTATTATTATTTTATTATTTTTATTATTATTGAGAAGAATGTGAAACGGAGCACGCGAAGAATTTTTTAAATGTTGTCGGTTAAACATTATATTCATTATATAGCTATTATTAATATTATTACTTTTAACTGATGGTTTATCGTTTGTAATTCTTCATGCCATTATTATTGAAAAAAAAACTGTAAATATCCGGGCGTAAACACGCGACTTGTTTGTATAATCGACTAATAAGCGATGTTTTTTGAGGGAGAACGAGAGGGAGAAAGCGAGAAAAAAGTTCGGTGTGCGGCGATTTGACATCGACGTGTTTGTATAATTTCTCAATTTTTTTTCATTAATTTAATAAAGTATATCACGACTCTGTTGAGATGATGACCTCTTGCTTTTTTAGTTCCTCTCTTAATTGACCTTCTTTAAGATTTCACAGAACTATTTTATACTTTGTGGATTGAATTTCATTTTAAGCCGATTGTTGACGTTGACGAAACTAAGCGGAAAAGATTGGTTCCAGTAAAATTGGACGATGGCTGTTAAATTACTTCAAGTCAGTAAACATCACCTTAAGAAGCCTACCTTAAATATGATAGTCGCCTAAAGCGAAGGATTCGTAAGAAAACTGACTATTTCGTTCCTTCAACTAACCATTAATTCGACGATCGAATTTAGATGAATCACTTTCGGATAAATTTTGATAGGCCACTTGAATTTTTTCAAGTACACATTATTATTCCTGAACAAATTTATATTTTGCATATTGTCATATACGAAGAGGTTCCAATTTTTTTTAGAAACTGTATTTGAAACAACTGTTGATTGTTCAGCCAAATATATTAAATGTATCAATACATTAGTAAATCATATATTTACAGAATTCAACTGGAATGTATAATTTTTATAATCGGAATTATCGCGATTAATTGTGTGTACTTTGCACCGCTCATACGATCTTTTTTCTCAATCTACTTGGCATATGTACAGGAGTTAATAATTTATAATTAGCCGCTGCCGGCAACTTAGAAAATCGGTTGGCAAGTTCATTGGTCAAGCAACAACGAGATGGCGTTGAGAGTTTAACGTTCCGAAGAAAACAACCCGCTGCATAATGATGCAGGATATACCCACAGAGTTGTGAAACCGTTCCTGGTTCTCTTAGCACTCACTCCAAGAAAAAGGATTTAGAATATTCTTATTACTATATTATGACTGAATAATTATAGATTAGAGTGACAATATTTTGTGCTCTGTTTTTTTTTCCTTAGTCTTACCCCAAATTAATTTTCTTTGTACCAAAAAAATAATTCGTGCGAAAGTTGCGGCCTGTCAAAGGATATTCAGATGTTGCGCAGGGCAAACAAGAATATCAATATTTTCTAAAAATCTATTTTTTTATTTTCTTTTTTCAAGACTTCTTATCTAACGGTCATTCTTTTTATTGAAAAGTATAAAACCAGCGTAAGTCCTGGAGAGTCGAAAAATAATTGGAGGTCGTTCACTACACTTAAAACCTTCAATAATTTCCGAAAAAAAATTCGAAATTTTTGTTTATTGCATCTCTTACTGCAAAAATCGTTTCTTTTTGTGTTACTCAAAAAATGTCATGAAAGTTCTTCCGGATCAAAAAATATTCAAGGTCGTTAATTGCATTAAAAAATGTCAGTTAACGAAAATATATATATATATATATATGTTTCCAATGTCTCTCACCTGAGAAGTATCCATTTTATTTTCATAAAATGAACCTAGGAAACGCTTTGACCATTAAAAAAATGATATGAAAACAATTTTAGTTTTTTTTTCAAATAGATAACACTTTTGAGTGCAGTGAACAACTTCTAAATATTTGTTGACGGGCTAGAGCTTTCGCCAGGTATATTTTTTTTCAACGCAGATAATAATTGTCAGGACCGAAGGGTTAAACAAACCGATTTTTGGAAAAAATGGGCGTATTTTTCGGACGGCAGTTTTCGCAAGAATCATTTTTTAGGTACCAAGAAAGGAATTTAGGGATGAGACAAAGAATAAAAAAATTGTGCTGCAAATATTGTACCTATTGTACCCTATTATGGCTACCTGAAAATAATATTATTTATTGTGAGTAAAAAACGTTTCTAAATGATTGATATTATTTTTTTTAAAGAACTTATTGTTCCGTGGAAAAAAAATGTTATTCCACAATATTTTTTGTCGTTTCTAAATGATTGATATTATTTTTTTAGAAGAACTTATTGTTCCGTGGAAAAAAATGTTATTCCACAATATTTTTTGTCAGAACAAATTGCCTCAAAAGTGACCAGCAGGTTTCCTATAAGCCCTAGAAGTATTTTTTCTCTTTTTGTATCCATATTCCGCCCTGTCCATAGCCGAGTGATGAATATCGTTTTTTTCTATGTTTTTCACTTTTTCATTCCGGGAGCGAACATTTATTAAGCTGAATTGCTAACCATAAATACCGAGAACACTTCCGCTGTAATTTTTCATACACATTTCAGCTCTGTAAATAACCGACTTCAAGGATTTTTCTTTTTACGCAATAAAACCTGTATATTTACTTAAAAAAAAAAGCGAATTTCGTAAATGTTATTAATGCATATCTAATAAAAATATATTCATGAAGCGGAATCTCCTATGACTTACATATAATTTAATCTCCTCTACGATTGAAAGGACGATGCATATTATTAGACCTCAAACCGTTTATAATGGTTATAGTTCGTTTTATTCCCGGAAGTAAGAGTCTTTTTTATTTTTTTGCGAGTACACTCACGTCATGCTTTATTCTTTCAGATATATATCGTCTACAGACGGATATCGTAACAATTGCACTTCAGAGTGCGCGTTCTCACTCGTAAAGTATTTTGCCTGTTAAACTTTGTTTGATCGTATCAAGCCATGCAAGTCACAATGCTGGTTGGTTTATATTTCCGGGTCCGATCTAGAACTGTACTTTATGAAATAAAAATATTGTTCAATTTTTTTCACCACAATAAATTGTTTTTGATATAAAGTATAGAGCTTACAAAAATCTTTGTACAAAAATAGCGGATGACCAAAATAGTGAATGGTTAAAATAGTGAATTTCGAAATTAGAAACGTCTGAGTCTAGAATGATCATCATTATGGAATTTGCTATTTCAGCCATTCGCTATTTCGACCATTCGCTAATTTGGTCATTCGCTATTTTGACCCCCATCCTCTTTAATAAATGCACAGCTTCACATTTTTGTAAATCTTGTACTGCTTTGAAGCGTTTGTAGACAATTCGTCCCCCGGCGAATAATCAACATACATTAATATGCAGTAGAAAAATATCTACCCGAAAAATAGATAAAGTGGAAATATAGGAAATTCACATGGACTAAAAAATAATAGTTATCAGACCTTGAATGAATTTTAAACGTACCATATAATGCATATAATGAAAAAACTGAATCGTTCGTTATCACTCGCCAGAAAGATTCAAAGATATATATTCACTCACAGCGTTTAATGATCCTCTTCAGATCATATTTCTGATAAATTAATCATCCTAACCATTCAGAATACAGGTTTCGTTTCGGTATGTCTGTGAAACTATACACCAGAATCGCAGCCCACTTTGGAAATACAAAGGTGAAAGCTCTTAATGATCAAAGGATATAATATCTCTTGTTCCAGAAGGTTATCGTTATCCTTGTGTGGCAAATCACTCTGTTGGTGTTTCATTACCACAAACGGAGAGCGATCAGATGACGTTTCGACGATATTCGACAATCCGGCGCCGTCCTAGGATTCGAACTCTATTAGACCGCAATGACCAAACTGCTTGATTGAGCTTCGTCCACTGGAGTTTCAACTACGAATGTTGGAATTGCCTAGAAAGGACATCATCCATGTTCAATCTTTTCGCATGGAGAACAGGGATGCTAAATTGGACAAAAGATAGACTCGACTTATTACCTTGACATAGATTAGATTTTTGAAAAACGTTTAATACATGTTTCTGTATTATATAATTAGGCTATTAATAATAAACTAATAAGTTCATTTTAAGTTTATCTTTCCATTAATCAGCCAATAAAATAATGCTGGAGCAGGATTTGAACTAGACCTGTTATTGATAATAATCAATAGTGCGTTGCCTTATCAGAGAAATAAAGCACAACGCGAACGCATTTCGTAAATTTGTAAATGTTCCTTATATTTTGTTGGAAAAAAAACCACCTGATTAGCTGATTCAAATATTCGGGTAAAAACAATCAACTGAAACGATGATTTCATAACTTGGTGAAAGACAGTCAACTAGATTGCTGAGACAAATATACGGTTCAAAAAGAGAATAAAAAAAATACAACCATCTTTTGGTTCTGATATTCGATCAATGAACAATCAACTCAGTAGCTGATTTAAATGGTTGGTCGAAAAACAACCAACTATTTGATCAATTAATTTAAAAAACCAACTATTTGAATAGTTGTTGAAAAAACCACCAAGTAATTGGTTGTCTTGTTTAACTGACCAGAGGACAACTGATTTAATAGTTGATTGCCAAACAGTTAATATTTGATCGATGAACAATCAACTCAGTACCTGATGCAAATAGTTGGCTGACAAACAACCAACTACTTGACCAGTTGGCCAACAAACCACCAAGTATTTCACCAGTTGGTTTAAAAAAACAACCAACTACTTGAACAGATGGTCGACAAACAACCAAGTATTTGGAAAGATGGTCGACAAACAACCAAGTATTTGACCAGTTGGTTAAAAAAACAACCAACTACTTGACCAATTGTTCGAAAAAAATCATCTATTTGATCAGTTGGTTGAGAAAACAAGACAACCAACTATTTGACCAAATGGTTAAAAAAAAACAAGTATTTGACCAAATTTACTGAAAAACAACCCTTTCACCAAATTTACTGAAAAACAACCATTTGACTAAATTTATTGAAAAAAAAACCATTTGACTAAATTTACTAAAAAACAACCATTTGACCAAATTTATTGAAAAACAACCATTTGACCAAATTTACTGAAAAACAATCATTCGACCAAATTTACTAAAAAAAACAACCATTTCACCAAATTTACTGAAAAACAACAATTTAACCAAATTTACTGAAAAACAACCAACTAGTTGGTTGTTTAAACTATTTAACTAGTTGGTCGAAAAACAATTAAGTGATTGATTGTTCTGATCAACTGACCAGAGCACAACTGACTTGATCGTTGATTGTCAAACAGCCAACTGAGCGGCACCCCAAATCAAAGCAAGTGATTAGCGCAATCTACCAAGATATGTTTATTATGTCTCTATTTTCTTAAACTGGTACAATGTTCTTCTACAATTACATTAATGCTATCGACTGCTAAGTCTGTTTTGTAAAATCTTGTTGGACTAACGCTACATTGCAGCTCTACTTTAACGGTATCTGGTACGTGAACGTAAAATATTATATTTCACCATAGACACCCTGTAGATGAGAGTTGAGATACAAGCCTGCCAGAACAGAAACTATAGGAGAACTCATAGGAAGTATTATAGGTATAAAGTTGTCTATGGGAACGTTGCGGTCCATCACCCCTTCGGACTCTGTATCTCTACATTTCTTTCCTCGCTCCTCGACCATTACTTCGTCTCTTTCCTTCTTGCTACTCGGACATCACTTCTCCGTAGCAGCGGCGCGTATGTTTCTCCAACTGTATCCAATAACTCATTACCCCAGCACCGTCACCTCGTCTTCGACTACCATAGCGCACAGAGTCCATTCGTACGGATACACAGCACGTTCCGGTTCACTCTTTTCGTCTATTCAACATGCACTGAATCAACGGTTGGTCGTTGGTTGGCAACACGAACAAACGATACGTGTCTTTATTGCAATCAGTTCCGAGGGTTCGAGTTCAGACAAACAGCAATTAGACCTGGTATCCCAACGTTCCATCATCCCTTTCCAGGTATGCGTTCAACATTTGAAACGCTGCAAGGTAATCTGTGATACAGGGACTCGGAACTCGGAAAGGACTATTCTAATTGACATCACTATCTGAAAGAGAACTTTGGAGACCAAACGCAGTTCAATAGTCGCAGTATTGGTCATGCATATGGATACACAGCCTTTTCCGATTGACTCTTCTCGTGTATTCAAAGTGCACTGAATTAGCGGTTGGTCGTCGGTTGGTAACACAAACAAACGACACGTGTCTTTATGGCGATCAGTTCCAAGGGTCCGAGGTCAAACAAACTTCCCTCAACCCTATCCATGTCCGCATTCTACCTTTGAAACGCTGCAAGGTGATCCGTGTTACAGTGACTCGAAACTCGGAAAGGATTATTCTAATTAACATCACTATTTGAAAGACAACTTTGGGGACTAAACGCAGTTCAATAGTCGCAGTATTGGTCATGCATATGGATACACAGCCTTTTCCGATTGACTCTTCTCGTGTATTCAAAGTGCACTGAATTAGCGGTTGGTCGTCGGTTGGTAACACAAACAAACGACACGTGTCTTTATGGCGATCAGTTCCAAGGGTCCGAGGTCAAACAAACTTCCCTCAACCCTATCCATGTCTGCATTCTACCTTTGAAACGCTGCAAGGTGATCCGTGTTACAGTGACTCGAAACTCGGAAAGGATTATTATAATTGACATCACTATTTGAAAGACAACTTTGGGGACCAAACGCCGTTCAATAGTCGCAGTATTGGTCATATACATGGATACACAGCTTTTTTCGGTCGAATCATCTCGTCTAGTCAACATGCACTGAATTATCGGTTGGTCGTCGTTTGGTAACACAAATAAACGACACGTGTCTTTGTGTCGATCAGTTTCAAGGTCTGACCTCGGAGGTCAGTCCGTGTTACACTGATTTCAAACTCGAAAGTGATTATCTAATTCAAACTTACGACTTGAAAAGGACCGTTTGAGGACAAGCGTGGATCAGAAATCGCAGGGTTGGCAAAGCAAGACCAGTCGTGGTCTATTAGCATCAGAAACTGGAGAAATACGGCGATTGCAAGCACTGAACCAACTGTTGAATTGAAGTTAAAATGGAAATACGATTTAACTTCACTTATCTGTAAGAAGAGTTAAATCGTATTTCCATTTGACATAATGACTTTGTAATTTATTTATGCTTAGAGGAATGATGAAGATTCAGTAATGTAGACTAATTGCGGATTCGTAGGTATTAAAAATAAGCTCTAGTTGCATAAACTTGTTGGTCCACCAGTTGATACTACAGAGCGTTTCTATATTTGTTGCTCTTGCCGATGATTTTATGTTTCATTTATACTAATAACGTATCTGAGCAGTTTTCATTGGGTCCAGCAGAATTTGCACTCTTTCTATGAAATAAAAATGAAAAATAATATACCGCGTTTTTATTCAAATTGATGGAGTTTCTAATATTGAATCCCTCTGTGGCAAAAGTACCTAATTATTGCAAATAAGCTATAGAAAATTTATGGGATTTGAAACCCCTTCACACTTTACTGCGATAATTCGAAAGCCAAAACAAATACTCAGACTTTACTTATTTTAACAAGAAGAAACGAATTTCTATTCTTGCCGAAAGAATTATTCTTATGCGCAATTGAACTTTTTGCAAAAGACTTATTAGCTTACTGGTTATCTGACGAAAGTGTGAAGAAGTTCACAAGCCCATAAAGATTCTGCACTTTATTGATAATAGATGAATGCTTTTGCCATAAGGCGAAACAAATCTTTGTTTCAGGGTTAGAACGGTAATTTAGAAGAAAATTATATCAATGGATAAACATCTAACATATCCTGCAAACAAACAACACTCCACGGCCATCAGTTTCAAAGGTCTGAGTTGAAAAAAATTGTAATTACACCTGGCATTCCAACGTTTCCTCGTCCTTTTTCATGTTTGCGTTCTGCATTTTAAATGCTGCAAGGTTATCCGTGTTACAGTGACTGGAAACTGTAAAAGGATTATTTTGATTAAAGGTACAATTTGAAAGAGAACTTTGAAGTACAAACGCCGTTCGCAGTATTGGATGTTCATACGGATACACAGCGCGTTTCGGTTCATTTTTCTCGTGTGTTCAACATGCACGAAATCAACGTTTCATTGTTAGTTGGCAACACAAACAAACGGCACGTGTCTTTATAGCAATCAGTTTCAAGGGCTCCAGGCCAGACAAACAGCAATTAGACCTTTTATATTGAAATGTTTTCGCCTTGCGCCTATTAATCCGTATTACAGTGATTTTAAACTCGAAAGGAATTATTCTAATTAAAGTTACGACCTGAAAGGGACCTTTTGAGGACAAGTGGGGTTCAGGGATGGCAGGGTTGTCACAGCAAGACTATTCATGGTTTGTTATTATTACAAACTGGAGAAATACGGCGACTGCGAGGACTGAAGTAACTTTTAAATCAAAGTTTAATTAGTTCTGTAAGAGGAGTTAAGTCGTATTCCTTCTTGACGGAGTGACTTTGTTATTTATTTTCGCTGAAAGAAATTATAAATAATCAGTACGATAGATTACTTGGAATTCCGTGGGTATTAAAACCGAAGTTTTTATATAGATTCATTTTGCATAGACTTTATGTTCCGATTTTCCTAGTATCAACCGGGCTTTTCTTTATTTGGGGTGGGGGTAAAAATAGCGAATGGCTAAAATAGCGAACTTAAAAATAAGGAACGTCTAACTGTAGAATTACTATAATTATGGAATTCGCTTTTTCAGCCTTTCACCATTTTTATCATTCGCTATTTTGATTGCATTTTAATAAGATGCAGGTCAAAATAGCGAATGGCTGGAATAGCGGATTCCATAATGATGATCATTCTACATTCAGACGTTCCTAATTTCGAAATTCGCTATTTTAACCATTCACTATTTTGGTCATTCGCTATTTCGTTCTCCACCTTTTATTTGCGCCGCTCGCGAATGATTTAATGGCACATTTGTTATATTTCTTATTTTTTTATTTTTTTTTATTAGTTATTCGTCAAGTACGCAAATTGACTTTTACTATCGCCTCCTCTTCAATCCCCATTTCTTTATCTCCCGGGGCAAACGCCCTCGGACACAACGCTCCCGGACAAAATTCCTTCGGGCAAAATTTTCCCCCGCACAAAATCTCCCCCTGACAAAATCTGCCCTGACTATCCACGAACTCCAACGGAGATATATTTCACGACATTAATGGCAAGGAGTCAGGTAAAAAAAATTAAATAATAATAATTAAATTGAATATAATAAAATATAGTGCAATTTCCAATTCAAACATAATTTGTGATCATTTTTTACGATTTTCATACATTTCATTCACACACATACATCCGGCCTAATCAGCCAATGCCCTTTCCATGTTTACCCGACATTTGATACCAAAAATAAGATCCCGTTCAAAAATATTCCAATGCAAAAATACCTCACACCAAAATATCCCACGGCAAAATATCCTACACCAAACTATCCCACACAAAAATATCCCACAACTATATCCTCATGCCTCAAAATTTTCAGTTTTAAAAATTTTCGAAATAAATCGCTCGACATCGGTGTACATCGATCACACTATGGCTATACTATCATTCGCTGGTTCTATGTCATAATAACACGGCGTCAAAATAACACGTCACATTAATATATGCCAAGATAACACAATGAAAAAAAGCACATGTAAAAATAACACAATTCAACAAAAACACGCACCAAAATGACACGATTTAAAGAAACACACGTTGAAATAACACAATTTTTAAAAAACACTAACACAATACCATAACATCCTACAACGAGGAAGGAAGAGAGCAGAAGATGGTACATAATCACCAAAATGGAATAACTCTATTACCGACGACAAATACAGTGCAAATTATTTTCATAATAATAACAGTACATGGAGTAAATCATTATTTAAATATTATTTGTTGTCGGATGAACATGAAAAAAATTTACTTTTGGGGTGCCCCCCTCCCCCCCTTCTCGAGCATACGCTGCTCCCCTTGTAATTTTCCCCTGGAAATTTCGTCGGGGGTATTTCATCCGGAGGGAATTTTGTCCGGGGGCATTTCATCCAGGAGATTTTGTCCGGGGCCATTTTGTCCAGAGACATTTGGTCCTTGCATTTTTGTTCACACTAATGGCGTTTCATACGTTGAATCCGTTAATCACCTTTCACACGTTAATAACTCTGAGAGGTTTATTTGTATTTTGCTCATAATTTAATCAGTTAAGCTTTAATAGAATACGACAGACGCTTGTAATAGTCTGCGATTATAATCCGACAGAAGTGTGCACGAGTCTCTGGATATAATCCGACAGAAGCATGCAGGAGTCTGTGGATACAATCCGACAGAAGCATGCAGGAGTCTGTGAATATAATCCGACAAAAGCATGCAGTAATGTGCGGTTATACCTACCAAATTGATTTCAATTCACATTTAATTCAATTGCTCGGAGGTTGCGTCTGATATTGACAAATATGTCATGGTGCCTCTTGCTGATTTGCAATTTCAAGCTAATCCTGTGATTTCACGAACGGTATTCCACATATTACCAAATTACAGGATACACATCATTGAATCGCATATCCGTTCGATCGTGTAGTCTCGCGGTTCGGCGGTTCGTTAAATCCCTAATACTATCAGTAGCGAACTCTGAATTAATTTAATAAAGTTTTGGTCGCAGTCGATTAATTAAACACCCCGGGCTGCTGCTCAGAGATCAAATTTCCGGTCAGGAAAACTTGCTACGTAAAATTCACTTAATGATCAACACCAATTTTGGCGGAAACTCGTTTGCCTAATATGGCTATTTTACACGGTCTGTCAGTGCATATTACTTTTTACTCAATCATTCCCTCCCACCAAACTGACAATTTTACGACTTCACAATTAAATTAACGTGCTCCCGAATATACGGAAAATATATTTCGCTAATATATCAGTCTAATTGTGTCCATAATGTCATTGAATTTACTTTCGCGCAAGCCGAAATAGGAAGACTTATGTTTACTACATATCCTTAACGATACGTGTTCCATAAATAGCCACTGCATAATTTATGACCATTTTTATTGTCATATTCTTCGCATTGATTTTTCTCACAATTTTATGTTAATTTACAAGCCAAATTCATATAAATTCACTGAATGATCAACTAAGTTTTATTATACGATAAAGTGTTTTGGTTTTTTTTTTCTTACAAATGTAATAGCCACAATAAGATCTAAGGTGCCAAAAACCTTTGCACCATTTTGCATTCTGATTATAGTTTTCTTTTTATAAAACTTCCTCTATGAGAAAGCAAAAGTCTTTGAACATACTTCATTATAGAGGTTCTTTGTAAAAACGGAAAATAATAAAATAAGCAAAAGGAAGTAACGCACCTTGCACTTTTTCATTTAACAATTATTTTCCAAATGTAAAAAAGTCATAATAATCCCGTGAACTTTTTTGGTCTATACTAAGGTGGCCCAAATTTTAGAGATATTTTTTGATTTTCAATCCCACGCAATAAAAACGAAAATTTCGGTGAGAAAGCACTAAGTGACCATTTTAATAACAATTTTTTCTTTCTAAATTTCAAGCATAAATTACGAACGGGATGACAAAATGATACGAGAGGTGAGAGATTACAAAATTTGAATGGAAAAAATCGGTATAAAAATTTCTAAAGTTCTTGAGTGACCTCTAAATAATATTTTACAAATGCAATTTTTCGCAAAAATTGCTTTTTCACAGAAATTTTTTTCATTGGGTGAGACTGAAAATGGAAAAATATCGCTGAAATTTGGGCCACCCAAATATATACGTATCGACGAAGTGACTATAACAATCGCATTGTTGTTCGAAGCCACAAAATAATTCCGCTTAGTCACCGTAATAATAATTCCTCTGTTTCTACCAGAATTTCCAGTTTGCTTGAGGGTAGTGCCTGTTCATAGACTGAAGCGAATTCGAGTCTCCCGCTTCATGACAGCTGCAACTTTCATGCACCGTGCGATGCCGGACCATCAGAAGCATGGACCTCGCTTCCTCTCGTCGTTCCTTGTCTTTTGATCTTCTCCACTATGTTTGTCATGGCCGTTTTACTGCTATACGAAGAGCGAGGACGACGGAAACGGCAGGAAAATGGGAACGCCTGCACCGAGAGCCGAGACGTCCTCGTCGTGCGTCGTTAGGATCCAGGATTATGCTTTCAACTTCGTCGGAGGTCACAGTCCCGGCTATACAAGAGAGACTATGGATAAGGAGAGCTAACTTTTATAGAAGAGAGCATTGATGCACCTTCTCCGTGCAAAAAAGAAAGTACTAAAGAAGGTAATACGAAAATTGGCCCACGGAAAATTAGCCCACAGAAAATGGCTCCAAAAACTGTAGACAAAAATAACACAAACAGTCTGCGATAACAAAAATCAAGGAAATTTGTGTGGTCTAAATTTTAAAGACCATGTTTATGCCGATTTATTTCTCTGGTCGTAAAAATTGCCCCGAAAAAGTAGCCGACAGTGAATCGAAAAAAAGATAAACATAAATATAACAAACAAAATTTTGTGACGGAACAAAAAATCAGAAACATCGTGGATGCTATTTTTTCGAGGAGCCATTGTTCCAGGGTCTAAACTTCCGGGGGCCTATTTTCCGGTCATTAATTTTCCTAGACTCGTTGAAAAAAGTATGAAAAAATAAAAATCTTAAATATGATCCATCCGTCTGAATAGTACGTTTAAGTATTAGGCCGAATTATTAGTTTCAGAATTCACGGCGATGTCTCTATAGTTTTCTTAGACTGGACCGACATTTTTATCGATTTTGATGTCTGGATATATTTCACCACAGTTTTCAATGTCCAGTTCAATTTTTCTACCGTTTCCGATATCCAAATATACCTCGCCATTTTTAAAAAATTTGTCCACTGACCTAGACACCGAAAATTAAGGCACAATTAATCAATCCGTCGTTCGTAAACTTCAAAGTAATAAACCAGTACAGCTAAAACGATAAATCGGTCAACCTAGACTCCAAAACGACGAAAATTACGAACATATCGATCTAGACCATAGTATGTTATAGGCAGCGGCCGTGTATTATCAACATTACTGTTCTAAAGTATGCGACTATTCCCGGTAAATTCTTTTTAATGATGAAGTTTTTTGCGAAACACATCTCGGGTCTGAGACAGTGATCGCTAGATAATAGACCTAAACCTAGAAAAATAGTAATTCCGTCGAATACTCTTTGATATTATTCTCTCAAATATATCATAATTAAGATTTTTTACTTTCGATACTGTTTCGATGTACTTTTCTTTTTGCGCGGGTCTTTACCGCTTCTTGAACCTCATCATCATTATCATCAACCTCTCATCACATAAGAACGCTCATATACTGTACAACGAGCGTGTCCATGAGAGATAGTGTCGAAGGTCCGTGTGATTTCGAACTACAGAGAGAAGCATTCGAGGAGAAAGAGGTGCCCGTAGCATATATAGAGATCCAAGTTTCACGCTCGCGCATGCACATGCATCGTATTACCACCGAGTGGCAGCATAGCAGCGCAGTTTCTCTCCTGGCCTGTTTCTTGTCCTAGGACGCCCGCGCGCGTGCGCTTCTCTCGACTCGGGCCTTGATCTTGAAGGAGACCTTTGCCTGGAGCTACGACCACGACCGAGAGAGGACCACGCTCGATCGGACTGTAGAAAGCGATCCTCGATCACTTCTATTGCCTCGATCTACAGCCTCGGTGTATATATGAGCCATTCTCTGTCAATTCATCCCTCAACTTGACACCATTATTTTGCATCCTTTGCACGAAAAAAAAAACGACTTCGTTACGGTAACAAAAAAAAAATAGTTGGACCCAACGAAGTGACTTAGTGCTCTGAACGACAGACGATTATTTGGTTAAATCAACTATTTTCAGGTTGTTTGCTCTGATCGTTGCTTGAACTAAATAGTTAGTTGGGCCAAATAAGACGTTTTTTTCGTGTGACGTTTCAACCAGGCAGTTTGCAAAAAAAAGATCGTGTTCTGGTGATTTATTTTTGGAAATTACAATTATTCTTAGGAAACTTTCCTATTGTGGAAATGTCACATCTAAAGAACGCCCCGTAATTGTTTTGTGTGTGAATATATATGCGTGTTACTGAATTTGTTAAGTCGAAACTACGTTTTTTGAAGTCGGCCACCGCGATGTCTAAAAAATACTAACTCATGTTAATATTTTCCATTTTACGCTTCAGGCATAAGCCTTTCACGATCAGAATTGTTTTTAGAATTATGCCTGATATAATGCTGAACATTACGTCAGCATTGTGGCAACCATCCGGAAGTCCATTAAATTCCCATTTCTCATTTTGATCAACTGTTTGAATTCTGCTGTGCGGATATTTCTTTAGTTCCTATAGACATTTTAGCCAATTACGTACAATTTGAAGTAAAAACAAAGTCGTCATGTTATGTGAGAAAAAACTAAGTTTGACTATTCTGTTAAAAAAATTACTACACAAAATAAATTAAAAATATTCTTCCTTTTTTTTTGCAAATGCTTTCTCCCAAGTTATCAATAGCTTAAAAAATAAATGCAAGTCTTAAATACTTGTACATAAAATCTAAAAAAAAAAATTTCTCAATATAAATTTTTTCCATAAAATACAAACTCGCCAAAAGGTCGGAAAAGTATGGCTACTTTGACAAAGAATGGCTTATATATGATCGTGTGCATATGATAAAATAGACAGATAGATTCTAGATGCGCAGCACACCGAGAATACCACTATTTTCACCCAACACATAATCGTGAAGGTAGTGCGCAGGCGCTCGATCATAATTTCTAATATCATCGATCGTACGTTATCTCGTGTACGGCACAGTTTGTTGCAGGTATATACAGCACACGACGCTGACGGTGCTGCTTGTATTATTCGCTGCAATGGATGAAAGAAAAAGTGACTCGTTTGTGGGACTCGTGTTATCTTCTCGCTGCAGTCTTTCTCTTTTCCGTATAGGCGCTGTACGCAAGCCGCACACGTGCATAGAGTTGGCGACGAGCGAGAGGACGGGTTGTCCCGGGATCTTCGATTGCGGAGAGTCTCCGTATGTGACTTTCAGCGCTACAGACACGTTACTTACTTTACGAGACACTCGAGAAATTTTATCGTACACTTTACATGACATCTGCCTTATTCATGATCGTGGGTTCGACATATAACGGACTGTGGAAAATTATTTATCGCTCGATTTATGGTTTTTTAACAATTAGAAATTAAGTATTGTTAAATTATTTTACTGGAAAACGTATTCTTTACGATCAATTCGTTTTTTTTGATACATTGGTGAATTGAGTCGCTGGAAATCTTGTTTGGAACGACTAGTAGTAAAAGTTCATTTATCGACAATACATTCTTGATTATATATTTACAAACAGATTTTCTATGCGCCGAGTTTTATACAATTTTCTTTTTGTATTGCCAACAGGCCGTCGGCCTAAGTCCTTCAGCTGTTTTGGAACGATTTTGAAAAGTATAGAGCAGATTGTTTTTTTAGCTCGGAATTGTACCCATAATAAATTGATTAAAAACTATAATTGCATTATTGAATATGCATTATTATTATTATTGTTGTTGTTGTTATCAGATGCGCTATGACGATCGTAAGTTACACATATAATGGACGAGGGAAATTTGTTCATGACTCGATTCATGTTTCTTAGCAATTAGAAATTATTGTTAAGTTAGTTGAGTGGAAAACGTATTTTTTACGATGGATTAATTTTTTTGGATTGAATTGTCGGTAATCTTGTTTGGAAGGAGATTGTAAAGTATAGAGCAGATCGTTTTTTCAACTCGAAATTAAATCCATGATAAATTTATTGAAAACCATAATTGGTTCATGAAACACAAATTATTATTATTATTGTTGTTGTTATCAGGTGCCTTATTCACGATTGTAAGTTACACATATAACGGACTAAGGAAATTTATTTATCGCTCGATTAACTTTATTTTGCAATTGGAAATTATCAAATCACTTTACAGGACATTTTTTTTAAATACTCAACCAGTTTTTTTGCTATATTATCGAATTGAGGTGCCGAAAATCTCGTTTGGAACGAGTCGGTGAAGTATAGAGCAGATTAGTTGTTTTTTGTTCACAATTGTATCCATAATAAATTAGTTGAGAACCATAATTACATAATTTAACAGGAATTATTATGATTGCTGTTATCATATATCTTATTTATGATCGTGATTTACACATTTAACGGATTAGGGAAATTTATTTATTGCTCGATTGACTCCTTTTGCGATTGGAAATTATCGTTCAATTATCCACTAGGGAACTAGTAGATAGTTTAACGATCTTTTTTATGATCGATTATTTTTTGCTATATTAGGGAATTGAGGTGCCGGAAATCTTGTTTGAAACGAGTTTGTTAAGTATAGAGCAGATTTATTTTATTTAGCCAGGTCTTATTTCCATAAGAAATTGATTGAAAACCATAATCGAATAATTAAATACGAATTATTATTATTATAGCTGTTATTATCTACCTTATTTATGACCGTAAGTTACACATAAAACGGACTGAGGAAATTCATTTATCACTCGATTAACGGTTTTTTACGATTACAAATTATTTTTGAATTATTCAACAGGAAAACATATGTTTTATGTTCAATTAATTTTTTGCTGTATCAGTGAATTGAGCTGTCGGGAATCTTGTTTGAAACGAGTTTATGAAGTCTAGAACAGATTACTTTTTTCGGCCTAGAATTATATCTATAAGAAATCAATTGCGATTCATAATTGCATGATTGAATACAAATTATTATTATTATTATTGTACGAATCATGGACTTTTTACTTCTTATAGATATCATTTGAATCTTAATAATTATGTAATTCACATACTTATTTTAATAATAATCATAATTATTTGCATTCACTGATGCGGTTGTGTTTCTCATTAATTTCTTATGGACATAATTTTAGGTAAAAAAAAGTCACGGGCATAAAACTCTACGGACTCGTTTCGAATTAAATCCTACACTTTACATGACCTTATTCATGACCATGAGGTGCACGTGTAAAACCGACTAGGAAAATGTAACCATGGCTCGATTAACGTTTTTCGTAACATTCAATCAATAATTTTTAACATATTTCTACTCAAACGGGGCCTTGTTTTCAAAGTCTTCGTGAAATATCGATCGGTTGAAATCGATTATACTCAGAATATCATTCATTAGCAATCGAAAACTAGACTCGCATAATCATATGGTTGGAATTCGTTTGGGGGGAGAATTAGCTATCAGAAATAAGCGTATAAAAAACTTTAAAAACATTCACCTTGAAGCCTTTTCTTTCTTTTTACAACATATTTTAAACCGAAATATAGAACATCGATTTTTGAGCACTTTCAATTTTTTAGAATCGAAAAAAAATATTCTTTAGGAGAAGAAAAATAAATGTTTAAAAAATTTGTTGAGAACAGTATGCAAAGCACACCAAAAAAATTGGGAGGTCAGAATATGGGAAATTGTAGTAGGAGATACATTTTTCCGAATCGAGGGCGATACTAGAGGACTCTACTTTGTCGTAACGTGCAGTGAAATTGATACAAATTAGGTATTGTAATATTAATAGTTTTGATGAATATTTTCAGAGATATCGTTTTTCAAAAATTTATTCGGTACTATTTAAAAATTTCAACACACGAGGCGTCCAATCAAATTAGCAAAAATGAAGCTAAGACACGATTGGCAACGAAACAAGGGGTCGTACGGTGAATTCTAATTATTTTCAAGTTTTATTCCTGTTTTAGTATATAAGCTTTCTAACTAAAATGAAAATATCATTCAAAACTATTAATATTGTAAGACCTAAATTGGTGCCAATTTAACTGCACTTTACGAAAAAAAAGTGGCACGTGAAAATAAAAAAATTAATCGCCCTCGATTCGAAAAAATGTATCTCCCCCTACAATTTTTAATATACTGACCTTCCAATTTTTTTTCGCGCTTTGGATAATATTCTCAACAATCAAGCATGGCAGAATTTTAAAATTATTTTTTTTCGGCTATTTAAGAAATCGACCGTGCTAGAAAATTTATGTTATTTTGTCGTTCTATAATATGTTATAAAGAGTAAAAAAAGGGATCTCGGTACATTTTTTAAATAATTTTTTCAGAATTCTCAAAATGATGTCAATACTCATCGTATTAATTAAATTAACTCATAATACAAAAATTGGATCTTTGATTTTGTCATTATTATAACAATGACAAAATAACCACAAGTTATATTCAATTAGAAAATATATGATTTCAATCGGAATCATCATGATAATCATTAATGGGGTAGGGGTCAAAATAGCGAATGGTTAAAATATGGAATTTCGAAATAAGGATCGTTTAAATTTAGAATGGTTATCATTATGGAATTCGCAATTTTGACCTCCATCTTATTAAAATGCGAAGAAAATAGCGAATGTTAAAAATGGCGAATGGCTGAAAAAGCGAATTCCATAATTACGGCCATTCTACATTTAGACGTTCCTTATTTTTAAATTAGCTATTTTAGCCATTCGCTATTTTGGTCATTCGCATATTTTGACTCCCACCCCATTAATGATAAAATTATTATTTTTTAAAACTGTCCAGAGATTGACTACATTGTAACATGCATTTATCGATAAAATCGTTCGGTGCATTCAGTGATCACTCAAACAGAAAAAAACAGAAGAGTTGATGTATGAAATTACTAAGCTGCATTTCGAAGCTTGATTGTGGCTATTTCCCGTTATAATTATATTGGAGCAATAATGTCATTACATATATAACAGTGTGTTGTGAATCGCAGTTCACGATAGCGTTAAGATATGTTTCAGCCTCGGAGACTGAAGAAGCGTGAGGGTCGCACGTTACACTTCGGATGGGCGGTCGTTTCGATTTTTTTCCGTCACGCGCGCGTTCGCTAGCTGCTCGCTCGCGTCCGTTGCCGGTTAATACAGAGTGCTGTGCACTTCCGGCAAGAATCGATAGCCGCCACTTTCTCGCAGACATCTGGGCCAGCGGACAACACATTGATCAAGCTCCTCTGTCTGTAACGTAGCTTGATGCTGTGTACGTATAGTGTATAGTGCCATCGCGCATCAAGCTAATTATCCGCGGTTCTATGGTAATAACGAGACCCCATGTAGCCTTCGGCGCTCCGTTGTACTTTGGGATCTCTTCCCGTGATCGCAGTGTCTAAGCAAAATGCTGAGACATGATCGAGTTAACGTAGCTGCAACGTCTTTTCTATGTCGAAGAAAGTACAGTCGTTTAAATAATCAAGACCCGGCGCAAATCATCATCGCTAATCCCCGACGAATAGTTTTCGTTTATAATTTAATTATTTTTCCACTTGTAATATTTTGATAATTTAAATGCGTAGTGGAATATGGGAAGAAAATTTGAATGTTATTTTTTGGACTCTGAACTAAAAGTTGTTATCCACAATGTCTACAGAACTTCAATTATCATTGATTTTACGATGGTAGTGTAATCAAGTACAAAAATTAATTTCTCAGATGAGAATGTAACAGTCAAAGTACATTGAAAATATATAGTGTAATTAACAAAACATTTTTGTGGTCTTCGAATTACGAGTGCTTACCTGTGACAAAACAGTTCAGCACCTTGTTGTATTTTTTAATTATTCCCGATCATCGAAGCGTCCGAGCGAAATGCTGAGACATGATCGAGTTAATGTCACTGCAACATCTTTTCTGTGTCGAAGAAAGTATAGTCGTTTAAATAATCAAGACCCGGCGCAAATCATCATCGCTAATCCCCGACAAATAGTTTTCGTTTATAATTTAATTATTTTTCCACTTGTAATATTCTGTTAATTTCAACGCGTAAGAGATGGGAAGAAAATTTAAATGAAATTTTTTGGACTTTGATTCTGATCCATAATGTCTACAAAATTTCAATTATCATTGATTTTACGATCGTTGTGTAATCAAGTACAAAAATTAATTTTTCAGATGAGAATGTAACAGTCAAAGTACATTGAAAATGTATAGTGAAATAAATAAAACATTTTTGTGGTCTTCGACTTACGAGTACTTACGAGACACAAAACAGTTCGGCGCTTTGTTGTATTTTTTAATTATTCCCCGTCATCGGAGCGTCTCAGCGAAATGCTGAGACATGATCGAGTTAATGTCGCTGCAACGTCTTTTCTGGGTCGAAGAAAGTATAGTCGTTTAAATAATCAAAACCCGGCGTAAATCATCATTGCTAACCTCCGACAGATTTTTTGCAGCTCAATTATCTTATTATTTATTTAGTTACAACTTCTAGTACTAAGTGAAAAAAATCTTTCCTCAACGGTGTAAAAATTTAAATTGATTTTTTGGAGTTTTAAGAATATGTCCTTATTCAAAAATGTCCACAGAAACTTTTGTAATCTGTATGGAATATTTGCGATCAATTTTTAGTTCTACAAAAATAAATTGTTAAAATAGAAACAGTTCTGTCATGTTTTGCCCACAATTTTTTTTCATTGAACGTTCCAAAGTGTCTACTAATTTTCACTGTGTACTTTTCATACTTTGCATAGAAAAAAAGCAATTCGGTGCATTGTTGTACATAAAATGGCTTTTCGCACCGCGTTTGATGAGCAGAATGATGACACATGATTGAGTGGACTTCAATGTGTTTTCTGTCTCAAAGAAAGTATGGAAGTTAAAAAAATCGATTATACTTCAATGTATTATTTTGTCCCGTATGTACTTATTATTCACGCAGTATAAGCTAAAGTAAACACGAAAAGAAATAACTGAGGAGAGGAAATTGGTGTAAGATGATGATGATGGGAATTTAAAAAAAATAATTGTGACAGTAAACACAAGACGCGAGAAAGGGGTCAACGAAACAATTGTGTATAGCTTGTACTACAACAAGATGCTATAAGATAAGTCTTTTGGTCGTGCATTGTAGATACTCGGATCTTAGATACGAATCAAAGGTCGTTAGCGTCTTGAAACTTAAGCAACGACTTCGTTTAGAAAATAGGGCTTGAAACGTGACTTTCGGAAAATCTAAATTATAGAGGTACTATCCCTTCATCCTTTCAAGATTCCCCTTCGATCATGTTTTTTTTCTCCTACAAACCGTTAATGAGTGACAAATGGGACATTCATTGTTATTGATTCATTCGTCTTCTGATTGGTCACTAATGTCGTCAGATAAACTAAGATCAGGATCAACTTCATGAATTAAATTTTTTTATTTATTCCAATGGCGAACAAAAACATTGAAGTCTTCAAAAAAGGAAGAATATTTTTATGAATAAATAGAAAATTCGTGCTAAGAGATGGGAAAATACATTGGTATTGCATTTTTTTTAAATCAAAAATAAATAATAACATCCGAACCTCGAGCAATTTAATTAACGTGGTAAAGATAATTTTGTTATATAATATTTGAAAATGCAAGACTTATTTCCAGAATTAAATCACAGTTAACTTTTATCATTCATAGTGACATTGATAAGAGGCATTTTAATATGCCTATCATCAGAGGAAACTCAATTAGTCCCTTTTTTGTTATTCCATGTTTTCCTTTCACGGCAGTGCCCAAAATAGTGCGCGGTCACAAATGAGTTTGTTGAGACGATGAGCCCACAATCCGATTACAAAATCAATTGTGGCAACCGCCTCTTTCCGTTCGCTATGGTCATCGTGCAGATCATCGATCGGCCCGATCGCTGCGGTTAGTCGAGAATTCCGTGCGTCTGCTCGAGACGGAAATAAAGGGAGATAAAACGGGGCGTTGGCATTATGTAGCTATTGGTTCGATCACGGCGAGAGCTTTTCAGGTCGCGTCTCGACACTGTGAACTCTCGGGTCACACACATACCCTGGATACCACGAGCAACTTGGTATACATAGCGATATATAAGGCATTCTAAGCCAACTCAATAAATGTTCGACCCTGATCGCCTAATCTATGGTCTATTATTTTTTATGTTACTATACCTACTCAAATAAACTCTTCACATTTTTGTTAAATGACTCATGTTTCAAAAATGATTTAAAGAAAAATCCCAATTTGTCGCCCAATTGAATAATCTGAAAAAAATCTTGATAAATCGAGCATCAGGTAACTTACATTCTAAACTTGATTAGAAATTGGGCATTGACTATCTTTTCATTTTTCTCGTATTTTGGAAAATCTTTGTAAATGTAATCTTTGTAAATAGTCAAACTTCAATGATCGTCGAGCCATCGAGCATAAAATTGGGATTTTTAGGCATCAACATTGAAAATAAGTTTAAGAATTGTTGAAGAAACATGGTGCCCAGCGAAAGTTCCTAATAAATTTCTATGATATTTTCATGACTTTTTCTTGATTCCGGAGAACATCCAAGGATGCAAAGAACAGGCAACAAGAGCTAAAAAATAGTGTTCAACATATTTTTTATCTCTAATTTCAACACACAACTTATAACTATGAATTTACAGCTTGTTTTCAAACACTGCTTTACTTGACTCGATACGCGGTCGACCAATAGTAGATCGACACCCGTATTTCAATAGAAATAACACGAATTTGAATATTACGAGTTTGATTATTTTGATTACGTCTTCCTCGCTAGTTAGTTAATTATGAAAAAAATTTCGGTAAAAGAAATCTATGCGTATATGATGGATGGAAAAAAATCATCAGACCGGATATATCTAAGAATCTTTTTAATGGCGAACCCTATAAAAATTTCTATGACGGACCGAAAAATTCCATGATATGTCCATGATTTTTCCAGGAAAGTAAAATTGCATATTACATCCATGACGTCCATGATTTTCATGGTCGCTGGACATGGTGATGATAAAGCAAAATCCCGTAGCATTTGCGATGCAGTTGTAAAAAAATGCATCTGACGTACTTTCTAATTTAAAAAAGTGGACACTCTTTCAAGTAAGGATGTATGATACGTACAGTCTCGCCAAAAGTGAGTTTTAGAGACAATTTCGATGACTTCCCGATGAGATAAAAATCGGAAAAAAATAATGCATATAAAACGCGCTGAAAAGATTGATTTCGCATAATAATAATCCCAAAATGTTATTAACAAATTGGTGAAAAAAACAATTGTTCAACAAACAATCAGTCAACCTAACTTTTTTTCTAATGAAAATGATATGTTAATTTATTTGAATGCATACGAATTTTTTCAGATTTTTTTCTTTATTTTTTTTTATTTTGAAAAATGCGCAGAATATAACAAATTTTGGATATGCGTTTTGCAAAAAAATCTTGAGTATAGTAGATGGTTTTATGCCGAACACATATCCAAAATTCGTTATTTCGCGCATATTGTTGAAAAAAAAAATCTAAATCAAAATAAAGAAAAAAAATCTGAAAAAATTCGTATGCATTCAAATAAATTAACATATCATTTTCATTAGAAAAAAAGTTAGTTTGACTGATTGTTTGTTGAACAATTGTTTATTTCACCAATTTGTTAATAACGATTTGGGATTATTATTATGCGAAATCAATATTTTCAGCACGTTTTATATGCATTATTTTTTTCCGATTTTTATCCTATCGGGAAGTGATCGAAATTGTCTCTAAAACTCACTTTTAGCGAGACTGTACGTAACATACATCCTTAAAGAAAATGTATCTATTTTATAAATAAAAAAAAATCGTTTTATCACAAAAAGGTAGTACAAATTTGGAGTATTTTTTTTGGGTCGGCACAATAACATCAAAAATAATGAAAAAGATCGGCAAAGTCCAGGTCGAAACATTGACCAAACTGACGTGGAATACCTCGTATACATATATAGAAATACCGATTGCCCTTCTCGTATCATTCAGGCCAGGTGATTCTGGTTGTCGATAAAGATTCAAGATTTTCTCTTGACGAGCCTATACGAGCGTCATGTATCTCTGTACCTACCCACATTTGATCGCGATCGGTATGCCACGTGTGATACGCCCGCGTGATGACCGCAACCGGGACAGACCGTGTCAATCGGAAGCAATTGAAAGTAGATTTGACCCCGAGACACCGAGTCTCAGTGTTGAATACGGAGACGTAAAAATATATTGAACCGAAGCAACGAGTTCACGATGCAGCGATCGCATAGCCAATCAACGAACGAATTAATGGATGTTATGTTTCAATACGACCGTATAACTGAATTTTTTTCGGATAACTTGCTTTTTAATTCCGTTCAGAGTTCATATATAACTCTCCATATTTTGACATGCAGTGATCGATTCGTCGGGAATGCATATCATACCCAGAAAAATCGGTCTCATGGGTTTATTTCAATCGAATATGAAATTCGTTCAAAATACACATAATTACATTGAGATTCAATTAATTTGTTTGAAATTAATCGAATTTATTCTTATGCTCCAAAATTGTATTGGATTTGAATAATCCTTATAGGTCGTCCATTAAAAAAATTTCTTCTTTAGATACTGTGATAATAGGATGTCAGTTCGATAAAATCGAATTTATTTCTTTCGATTTTATACTATATATAAAATACGAATAAATGGTACGAATGGAATAAATGGTGTTGATTTCAGGAAAAGTTTTATGTAACCGGAACAAAATTATATCTATTTCCAAATTGAATTTCAACCCGATCCCGTATTCGATTTAAATAAATCTATGAAACCGATTTCTCTGAGTGCATCGAAATGAATACTACTTTTCTGGTAATTCATTAGAAGTACTGCAGTGAATCGCAAATAAAATTGACTATTTTTTCAGCTATCCAAAATTTACTATCACTTCTAAAAGCATCAGATACAACTTCGGATTCCAGAAGATCAACTGTAACATCAATAAGCGTAAAAGTATTACAACTGATGTAGCCGATCATTCATTGAACAGCATATGAACGCCAAACGAATTCGAATATGAAGGTCAAGGCGTGACCGCGTTGGTCTGGAATGCCAGAACGTGTAATCCATACATATGAAACGGAATAACTATGCACCGCTAGACAGATCTCGACGCAAAGATAAATAATGCAGAGATAGCCGAAGATAGAGGTAAGCGAGTTCTCGCACAGCAAGGCTACGCAAAGAGACCTTGTCGCACCACACATATCAACAGTAGTTGCAACAAGCAGGAGTACAGACATCGTCTTGGTCTTCGTCGCCATCGTCTACGTTGAGAGATCAACCAGGTAAGATCGATTTCCAGGTCGCGCATAGATCGAAGTCTTTGGAGCCTCTGCGACGAGTGGTTTGCGTCCAGGAGATTGCTGAGAGGAGATGCATCTCTCACAAAATCCCACACAGTGTCTCGTCTTCGTTGCTACCAAGAGTCTCTCTCATCCAAAGGAGTCTCTCACGGCCGTTCCACATGTGACACGTTCGTGACCAGCAGGAGTGAGTTTAGCTCGGCAACAGGACATCTCTTCGAGTTTCTAGCTTCTGCTATTGGCTGATCGTGACCAGCAGAAGTAAGTTTAGCTTAGGAAGGACATCTCTTTGGGCTTTTAACTTTTGCTACTGTCTGAGTATTCTACTGCACACTCAGTTGTATAGGAATTCCTATTCACAGCTGCGTGTGCATGAGAAAATGGTCCGGATCGAGTGAAAAGATTGTGTCAGTCGATTAAGGGGGACGAGACAATCAGAGGAGTCTTTATTTGATCTTATAGGCTCCACCCTCCTCAGCGAAAAATAAAACTACAAATGATTATAGTAAATGGATTAACTAATTAGGTCAATCGGTTGCTTCAAAACAAGATTCATCGCCGCACAATATCTCATCTTCGTTGCTACCGAGAGTCTCTCTCATCCAAAAGAGTATCCTACCGCCGTTCCACATGTGACACGTTATTGACCAGCAGGAGTGAGTTTAGCTCGGGAACAGGACATCTCTTCGAGTTTTCAGCTCCTGCTATTGGCTGATCGTGACCAGCAGAAGTAAGTTTAGCTTAGGAAGGACATCTCTTTGGGCTTTTAACTTTTGCTACTGGCTGAGTATCCTACTGCACACTCAGTTGTATAGGAATTCCTATTTACAGCTGCGTGTGCATGAGAAAATGGTCCGGATCGAGTGAAAAGATTGTGTCAGTCGATTAAGGGGGACGAGACAATCAGAAGAGTCTTTTTTTATCATAAAAGCTCCGCCCTCCTCAGCGAAAAATAAAACTAAAAATGATTCTCGTACTTCAGGATGACCCCGAAGGATCTGATTTTAAATGGACGAACTAACTAGGTCAATCGGTTGCTTCGAAACAAGATTCATCACCGCATAATATCTCATCTTCGTTGCTACCAAGAGTCTCTCTCATCCAAAAGAGTATCCTACGGCCGTTCCACATGTGACATGTTCTTGACCAGCAGGAATGAGTTTAGCTCGGGAACAGGACATCTCTTCGAGTTGTCAGCTTCTGCTATTGGCTAATCATGACTCGGAGGAGTAAGCTTAGCTTGGGAAGGACATCTCTTTGGGCTTTTAACTTTTGCTACTGGCTGAGTATTTCACTGCACACTCAGTTGTATAGGAATTCCTATGCACAGCTGCGTTTGCATTAGAAAATGGCCCGGATCTGGGGATCGCGTGAAATGATTGAGTCAGTCGATAAAGGGGGACGAGTCAATCAGAAAAGTACTTTTTTTAAATCATAAAGGCTCCTTCCTCCTCAGCAAAAATGAAATAAAAAATTATTCTTTCACTTCAGGATGACCCCGACGGATCTGATTGTAAATGGACCAACGAATTGGGTCAACCGGTTACTTCGAAACAAGACTCATCACAACACAATATCTCATCTTCGTTGCTACCGAGAGTCTGCCTCCTCTAAAGCAGTCTCTCACGGCCGTTCCACATGTGACACGTTCGTGACCAGTAGGAGTGAGTTTAGCTCGGGAACAGGACATCTCTTCGAGTTTCTAGCTTCAGATATCGGCTGATCGTGACTAGCAGGAGTAAGTTTAGCTTGAGAACAGGACATCTCTTTGGATTTCTAGCTTTTGCCATTGGCTGAGTACTCTAATGTATACGCAAGCTGGACAGAAATACTTCCAGGTTGCATCCATACTGAGTACATGTGCTTAGTGAGTTTAGTGTAAATTGGTCCGGTTTCGGGATCGAGTAGGAAGACTCTGTCACTCGCTTAAAGGGGACGAGTCAGTCAAAAAAGTTGTTTTTTAAAATAAGGAAGGAAGACCTCTTCCCTTCACTGACAAAAAATTTGAAAAAAATTCTCTACCTTCAGAATGATCTCGAAGGATCTTTTTGTAAATGGAACAACCAATTCTGTCAACCATTTGTTATGAAATGTGATACATGAGTTTTACACTCTACGTAAGTGTCAGAGAACACTACACCCAGAAAAACTATCTAGTTAACTAGACTAGAACCTACGCATCGGAAATAAATTTTCTTATTTGAACGCTGACCTAATAGACTTGTATGCAACTCGAATAATTTTTTTTATTTGTATGTAGTACATCTGACGACTAATAAATATGTTCAAACCTAAGAAATATATATTTGATTGCAATATATCTTTATTAGTTCGTAGAAAAAAATATGTTTCAATGGAATATACATTTCTTCGTGTCGATAAAAAATTTATTTACGTCGATTAATTTATTTTTTCTGTTTACAAAAAACATAAATTTGTAAATTCGTTCCAAATGGATCGAGTACATTCGTTTCTCTCAATGTTTGTTTGTGTTTGTTGTTACCTTTGTAAATGTGCTTCCAATACGTTGTATGTATTTTTTAAAATCTATTTTATTTAAGGTCAATATCGATTAAGTAGAATTTTTCAAAAATAAAAAATAAAACCGATTAGGAATCCGTTACTGACGAACAGAAAGCGGGAATGCGTATTTCGAAAATCTTCCACATTATATAGTCTTCCATTATGAAAATTCGACACTTACATAAAAGTTGAATTGAACAATATATATTTTCTATATAAAAATGACAAGTCGATTGAACCAAATATTTTCTATGGATAAACATAAATACGTATTAGAGTTAAGTTTGGTGTTCCATTACTAGATCATTCACGAAACGTTGATTTAAATAACTAAATCAATTACAGAGAAGTGATTTCTAATGACTAAGAAAATAATTACGTATTGGATTAAAATAGAGTTCTAATTGATTTTCAATAAGAAAGATCGAATACATGTATCCAGTCGCTTTCACTAGATATTATTTCCGGATGAAGAAACTATTTAGTACGAACGAATATCATATTTATTTAGTATCCACTGCACAGTAAAAAGTGCTTTAAATAAATAAATATGTTCGAAATAAATAAACTGCAAAATTGAATGAAATACATATTTGTTCCAGGGTAAGCTAATTTTTGTTGATTGAAATGAACAAATGTTGAATAGACAATTTTAGTTATTATTACTCAATCTTTTTCTGGGTGTACTCGAAGAATCGGCTATTAATAGGTCAGATTGTCTCCGCAGTTACACTGTATACCATTTAACTGGACCAATCCTTTTTATCTTGAATTTAAAAAAACCGAAATCTTATCAAACAGGAATTTCTTCATGGATTTCGTTGGAATTTATCTGTGAATTCCGTTCAGCATCACTATATTTGTAATGAACTATCCACCTTGATAGCGAACAATTCGCAGTAACTAGAGCGAACACACGTTTTTTTTTACAAAAATCGAAAATCCAATTAAACCGTAGAGCGGTTTCATTTTCAACGTCAATAGTTAGAAACAAAGGGACGTAATCGCTCTGTCTTCCTGCCAATTTTCAACTTGATTGAGAAAGTCGATTTGGGCAAAAATAAGTCGTGCCATTTTTGTGTTATATATGGGCATTTGAAAAACAACCTATTTCTACTGCATCGATTCGATTGTAATTTGGTATATCATGGTTTTTGGGATTGGAAAATTTTTTTCCAACACAAAAATGGCACGAAAATGTCATTTCCACCTTACTCTAAAAGGGTTAACAGAATTCTTTATCCTAGTTTAATACAGAAATTACAAATGGGTTAGGCAAGAAAACGAGATAAATTGTCGACAGTCTATTTGTCTAATCTACAAAGTATGAGAAAATATAAAAGTCGAATATAAATAAGTTTTTGATTTCAAAAACAGAAAAAATTGCCAGGATAAGTGCGGGAAAATATATCCAGAGAAATATAAACTACAAAACGAATTCGGAATAAGTCAATCACAATATTCTAAAAAAAACATTACAGAACAATTTTCAGAACAAGAACGTACAAACACTAAAGGAAAACAATTATAGAACGAAGGAAACAGAGATTTCACACAAAATCCCAGGGTCTCATCTACGTTGCCACCGAGAGTCTCTCTTCTTCAAACGACTCTCTCACGGCCGTTCTACACCGTTCTACATGTGACATCCGTGACCACAGGAGTGAGTTTAGCTCGGAAACAGGACATCTTCAAGTTTCTAGCTTTTGCTATTGGCTGAGTAGTTCAATGCACACGCAGCTGTACAGGAATGCTTCCAGCTTGCATCTATCCTGAATATCTACGTTGACTTAGCAAGACGGGTGGAAAATGGTCCGGGATCTTGGGATCGAGCGAGAAGACTCTGCCAGTCGATTAACGAGAGACTCCAGCGACTCGGCAATCGATTTCTATGCAGATCCTGGCGCTGCAACGCTGGAACGATGTGAGAGAAGGTGCTTAATGTAGGGTAGGCAGATAGGTGGGCATAACTTGGAGAGATCTAGTTTAGATAGTGTTGAACTGCTTCTGCTGCTGGTGGCAGAGCATGTGAGCAACTGGGCAAGCAAGTAGCCCTCTCTGCTTGCTTCTTCAAGACCGAGTCCGAGACACGGACGAGGATGGAGTCGCTGCGATGGGAACTGGAGCAATTTCATGCTCGATACGATTTTTATTTATTCACGAATGATCAGACGCTGACCAATTCACAATTTATGTATTTAACGCAAGTATTCGATTTTGTGGATAGCCTACAAATTTTTAGGTCGCTCTGATCCTTATATAATTTAACGTCTATAATTGTTTTGAATAGTATTTATATGTTCTTATTCCGTGCAGTTTTCTGTAATTTTTTGCTTCCTCATATAGGAAGTTTTGTTTTCGTGAAATTTTTTTTTCTGATGAGATTTTCATGTTAGTACACTCAGAATGGTCCGAAACGTCCAGAAAAGTGGTTTAGAAAAAATGTGTGTATGTTACACGCTCGAAAAATTTCAACCTTTGTAATTCCGAAACGCCTTGAGATATCAAGCCGCAATTTTCACTATAGATAGAGGAGTCAATCTTCATCGTTCATACAAATTTTTGTAAACATCCCAATGATCGTCAAATTCTTACGCAAATTTGAATTTTTTTAAAAATACCTGTTAACGCCATAACTCTTTCAATTTGTGAGATATTGAGCTCAAAATTTGGATGATTGTGACCTTTTATACACCGGGGATCCCTACTGAATTTGGTTCAGATTGGATCAACCTTAAAAATTTTATGGGGTTTCGATTTTTATTATTATTATTTTTTATGTGAATTTTGGTATTAAATATCGAGCTGGAGGTTGAATAAGTCCCAGACTCATCATTAACAGAAAAAAGGCAGATATAGCCCAAACATTATGATCGATATTATATTTTCATAGCGATTTTGTACTATAGTGCAAGTTGTAGCGATTTATGTCATATAAACTAGCCATAGCATTGCTTTCCAATGAAATTTTGAAAAACCCAGTTTTCTATCGTGTTCTACAGGAAAAAAAAAACGGAGAAGATAGAGTATTCGAGAAAGTTTCCGGATCGTTCGTTCTTATCATATTTTCACATAGTGGGAGTATGCGCTTATTTATTTATTTATTTTTTTATTTTTTATTCAAATCAAGAATGCAAAGTAGAACATTACATATTGCTTCCTGATTATTTTTCGCTTTTTACGAAGTTTCCTCTATGAGGAAGCCAAAAGTAATTAGCGTACTTTTTCATTAAGGTAGCTTTGTAAAAAGCGAAAAATAATAAGGAAGCAACGTTCAAGGTTCTACTTTGCATTCTTTTTTCAGTATCGTTTGTGGGTTCTTATTTTGTACATGTTTGATTTGTATAATTTTTCTGATGGAATTATTTTTATAATCCTACTCGAAACATGTTTTGTAATTGATACTTTGTCGGCAATACTTCTACGCACTCATTCTGTATATTTTTAGAATTTTTTTTCTATTGATATTACGATTTTACTTAAGGGATACTTTTTTACGTACTCATCCTGTGATTTTTTTGCTTTAAAAATAAACTGATAACACGTTTTACTTGACTTCTATATTTTCTCACGTTTTGTAGGTCGGACGAATATATTATCGATACATTATATTCCTATTTCCTGCCGGATCATCTTGAAATTTCTGTATTAATCTTGGATACTCGATTTCATAAATACTCTGACAATTATTTGTGTAGGTCATTGTGTACATTTTTAAAATACTTTTGCCACTTTCTTCGAGCAAAATTCGATTCAACGTCTAGAAAGCAGCTTTATAAATCGAGATATAAACTAATACAAAGGTAGAGCAAGTTACAAATAATTTCTACGTAAATTGTTACAAGCAATTGTAAGAAACTTAAACCTCTGTTCAGTTTTAATTGGATTTCTATTCTTCTATGAAAGACTGTGTGCTTCATGTACCGCCAACTTTTCGCTGTCAAACTACATAGTAATGAAAGGGTTTTATAGGATTTCAGATTGAAAAAAAATTGACTTTGCCATTATACGTCACAATATCTTCCAGCAATTAACCATCCTTTTTTTACGGGGATGAACTAATATATAGCAATGTTAGTTATGGGATTTGGAGAGAATCGGATACGAAATGCGGATTTAAAAGCAATTTAAATTTTGCAAACTTTACTGTCGATGCATTTGCCAAGAACTTCAGAGGCTCACGTAATAACGTGGGAGAATATTAAGTACCAAATTAGGTGATAATCGACTGAGGATTTAACTGCTTATTATAGAACTTTGAATATTGCACTTATAACCTAAAGCGTAGTTGCAAAGTTATAAGTACACTTATTTCCCATCTTTCTCAGAGATTTCACTATGAGGAAGTCAAACTTAACAAGCACAATTCTTCGTAGAGAATTTTTCGCGAAAACTTCTAAAAACAGAAAGCGATGTGCAAGTTTTAACTTTGTAAACTTGGAAAATTTGTCATACAGAACCGACTGAAGCTGTTGGAGAAAATAGGAAAGAAGTCGACGGTCATTCCATAACCATGAAGACGAGCCGATCGTCAGAACTGACGGTAATTGATACGTACCTGAAACACAAAGAAAACGAAAATATTACCACCTTGGAAATCAATTTTTTAATGAAATTTTTATAGTTTCATGAGATTTTTATTTACAAGGCTGAGTACATTGAAAAATAAAATAGGACGGCAGGAGTAAATACAGAAAATAAATATTGATCAGAGCGGTATTTTTTTCTCATTTTTCTCTGAATCATCCGTGAATTTTCAACCTGTATATTTTTTTCAATAATTTGAATTACTCAAAATTGCGAGTGCGCTTTCATACTCATACATTAGAATTTTTTTATGTCCAATATCCTTTGTATTTCTCATGGATGTATTTTCCCACGTATCGTAGGTCAGAAAAATATATCAATGACAACTTATCCCAATCAACTGTTCCATTAATCCAGAATTCCTGGATCAGTTATTCATCGTCGAAATGATTGAATTTGGAATAATTTTCCAATAATAATTGTACGTTTACATACTGTATTTTTTTGTATGCCGTTGTTTAATCCTCGAAAACATTTATGAGCTGCCATTTAACACATTTTTTCATATTAAAAAACAAGATGAGAAAATGGATTGTAAAAAATGTTTATTTGAAGGAATCGCGTTCTGCTTTAACGCCTTTATTGTCTCACTTGGGAGCCAGGCATAATATCGTAGCGCAAAATATCCTGCGACAAAATCTCTATAACAATACATCCTTTCCAAAAATATCCTGAAAGATCTGAAAAATAGCGACAAAACATCCAATGTACAATGTGCAATGAAAATACATCTTTCGATAAGATATCTTCTTCTTTTCCTCACTTCCTTTTTTCTTCCTTCTTCTCTTCTCTTTTCTTCTTCTCTTTATTTTCTCCTTCTCTTCGCTGCCTTTCGACAGAACTGCCGAAAAATGAACAATATCCATTCATTGTGTTTGACTGCTTATCGTAATACATTAATTTAATTATTTGTACAAACAAATTTTGTCCAACGAAGAAAAATAAACAATATTCGAACATTATATTTAATATAAAACCTTTCGGCGATTGAAGGTAAAAAACAGTTGTTTGAAAATGACTTGTTTGAAATAAAAATTTTGTATTTAAAATAATGTAGGGTGAACAAGCCACTAGATAGACGGGGACCAGTGAATGGACACTGTCCATAAGAGCACGTGCATAAAAAATGTTTATACACTGGGTTTTTTCGTCCGCTTAACTGCCCAATCACTGCCGGTTTACCCCATTTGAAATTAATGTAAGTTTGAGTGTGAGTGTAAGCGTGAGTGTAAATGCGAGTGCGAGTGCGAGTGTTTTTTCTCCTACAAATGGACTCCCAGGGCGAAGCTCGGGGGGTTTCAGGGGACCGAGATCCCCGATCACAAAGACGTAAACGAAATTGCTGTAAAAAAAATAGACCGATAAATTATTAGAATTGGCGCGGGATGTTTTTGCTTTTTCACAGCTATTGTTGTTATTTTCGCGATTATTTTTCCTATCCAAATTTCGACCAATAGAATTGTACCATTTTATTCAATTATTTCTGTCAATTTATATAATTTTGTCTGTCAATTTATATAATTTTGTCTGTTGGTTGCTATATATACAAAACAAAAGATCATTCAGCCGCGTTAATCATCTGTCAAACGGACAGATTGAATTCAAATGTGACAGTCGAAGGATTTTATCAAACGTAAACCGTAAATTTCGTCCCATGGTGCAATTCCATTGGTTGCAATTTGGAAGAGAAACAAAATCCCCCGAATACGACGCGAGCTTCGAAATTAATATGATATTTCTCGATAATTTCGAAGCTCTCGTGGTATTACAAATGAATATTTTTGCCCGGGATGTTGTTGTTTTTACCCGGATATTTTGTCGCAGGATGTTATTTTTCGGGTGTTTTATCGTGAACCTGTTTTACTTTTGACTTTTATGTGACTAGTCGAATTGAATCACTAACAATCGATCCAATTTTCCCGGAAATCGATACGGGGCGGATATGCAGCACGAGTGGTGGATGTTCACGTTCAATCAGACCGTTCGTTAGCTCGAGTGGGCGAGAATTTCGTGCGGAAGTGAAAATGGCTCGTGCGTGACAGCCACGCGTGGTCATTTACCAGTGAGCCCGATGATTTTCGGATCAGTGGGCGGACACGATCGACAGTGGTGAGGATGCTTTATCGATCAGACACGATAATCTGTTATGTATATCCTGCGAACCTCTCATGTGCGGAAAAGTGATTACAATTATGCATGCTATATCCGTTTTATTCCGCATATACAGAGTTTCCGATGTCCAATCAAGTTATAGATGTTTTTGAATGTATGAGCAGAATAATAAATATTATTAATCAACAGTTAAGCATATTTCACGCGACGATTATTACGGGGATATCGATGAATCTACAGAAAATTTTATGTCAATTTAAATTAGTGTTGATCTTGACACATAATTTAATCATACTATATTACTTTAAAGATATGAACAAACGCATTCACAAATACATGAATTTAGCGCGAAATTGTTACGTGGAAATCTTTCAAACGTTTACTTCTGACAAAAAAAAAAGAGTAGATTAACGAAGAGTAATTGAGATATTTACGTGGGTCATATGAATAGGAAATTTTTATCAAATTGGAATATACTCGAATATTATATAAGGATTCGTTTTACTTCGGTCTATCACTGCTCAATTATCTTAAAACACTTTGTTTTTTAAATGGTGCCCATTTGTATTTTATGTAACAAAAAATACAATACTATCGAGGATAAAAAAAATCTGTGTGAGACACTGGAAAAAATCTAAATAGAATTTCATTGCACACGTTCTTCTATGCAGAAACTGGTACTCTACATTTAATATATATATGCGATGTAGAATTAGTTGATAGTATATTGAAAATACAAAATGGTCTTCAGTTTTCCTTTGGGAGCACATAAATTTTATACCACAACTATTCTAAATGTAATTTACCAGCTTATGCATTTAATTGAGATTCAATTTATGCTTCCGCTCATTTATAATTGTACAGATCACTCAATAAATAAATTGAACACTTATCTAATAGTCGTTTTCTAACAACCGGATGAGATCTGATCTCACGATTTTTTTTTCATGCTGTGATTTTGTGCATAATAGTTGAACGATTTTTAATCGTTACCCAACGATACAGAACTGGAATGCACGCTTTTGATTAGACACCTCGATAAATGATTAGTTTATGGAATATTGAAAGCGCAAAATGTTCTTTAATTTTATTTTGATGGTGCATCAATTATATATCACAACTCCACTACAATTTGAATTTATCAGCTTATGCATTCAATTGAGATGCAGTTTATGCTTTCACTCATTTATAACTGTTGAGATGACACAACAAAACAATTGGTTCACCAATCTAATAAATCTTTTTCAAACAATCAAATAAGACCTGCCATGTCACTATATTATTTTTCTTGTTGTGCTATTATGTTGTGCATAATAGTTGAACGATTTTGGAGTAATTCAATTATCCAAAGGTGCAGAAATGAAATGCACGCTTTTGATTAGACACCTCGATAAATAATTAATTTATCGAATATTGAAAACGCAAAACGTATTCAATTTTATTTTGAAAGTGCATAAATTTAGTATCTCAACTCTACTACAAGTTAAATTCATCAGCTTATGCATTCAATGGAGATCCACTTTATGCTTTCGTTCATTGATAACTGTACAGGTGACAAAACAAATAAATTGGTTCACCTATATCTAATAGTCATTTTATGAGATCTGAATGAAACCTGGCATCTCAATATTTTTTATTATGCGTTTTTGTTTTGTGCTGTCATTTTGTGCATAATAGTTGTACGATTTAAAAATCATTCAATTATCCAAGGATGCAAAACTGGAATGCACGTTTCTGGTTCAACGGCTGGATAAGCGTTCACGAGGCGTACAATCGCGGGCGAAGCAAAACGGGAATGCAGTTTGCCATCGGCGAAGACGACAAGGACAAGGACAAGGAGGAACGCGATTCCGCGAAGCGCGGCTTTTGACGCGACCATTCAACCGTATAGATAGAATAAGTTTCCTCCTTCGATATCACGCTCGACGGAGTATCCGTACTACTCTTTTCAGGTCGCGTGGGAGTTTAATAGGCACGAATCCAGCTTCTGAATATCTACTCAAATCCAACACGTCAAAGCAACAACAAGAATCTTCTTCTACCTTTTTTCCTCTCTCCTACAAACAGATAATAGATTCATAAGATACGTGATAATATTCCAGGTATTAAACTAAAATAGGTCACGAAGGTTGTAATGGCGTTCGAATGTCACCTCGGCAATTTTTCATTCGTATATCTTCTCAATTGAGCTACGACCTTGCCCCATTATTCAATAATTCTAGTCTTCATGGAGGAAACGAATATTAGGAAAAATAAATTTTTTTATACTAAAGATATATATGCATTTATAAATATATGCATTTATATGCATGGTGAGTGTATACCAAAATAGAGCTGCGAAGATGGATTTAAAGGAAATTAGATGTATACATTTATATATTATTAAGGTAGTTCTCCTGTACAGTCTGACGCCGTATAAGTTCGAGGGAGAATTAAACAAAATTTACGAACAGTTCTCGATGAGATATAAATCTGAAACAAATCGAGCGTATAGAAAATGCCGAAACGGTTATTTTGGCATAATAATAATTTAAAAATGCTATTGACAAATTACTCAAATAAATAATAGTGCAACAAATTACCCGGCAACCTAACTTTTTTTTCTTATGTAAAACGTTTGTTTATTTTTCTAAATACGTAATATTTGTATCAGATTTTTTCCTGATTTTCAATTTTACACTTGGAAGAAACGGCCATTTTCAAACATCAGATAAAATTCTAAAAAAATCCACACGTATTCAGAGAAATAAATAAATCATGTTCATATAAAAACAAAGTTAGGTTGCCGGGCATAATTCGTTGCACAATTATTTATTTCAGTAATTTGTTAGTAACATTTTTCAATTATCATTATGCCAAATTAATCTCTTCAGCATCTTTCATATAGTTGATTTTTTTAAGATTTTTATTTCTTCGAAAACAGTTCGTAATTCTTTCTCGATTTCGCTCGAACTTGTGCGATGTCAGTTAATACTACCTTAATGTTTGTCATGAATCATAACAAGAATAAATCTGTCGTTAATGACCGTCTTTCCAAAAAGTCTCTGATTTAAACCTCACTTAGTACATAGCAAGCATTATAATTCTGCAATTTTGTAAAAACATACACTACACCATAATATTTATCTGTCGAAGAGTGCATTTTACAATAAGTGTAGCAATCCTTGATGCAGTAAAAATTCGATTCACTGTAACCAATTATTTAGTGAGCTTTTAATAAAGAAAAATTGTAAGGGATTTTCGTTTAAATTTGAAATGATTTCGCGGTTCTCGATTGACATAGATCGGGAATAAATGAGTCAAGAGGATTCCTTTACTCTCGATCTAATCGTTACGAGCAAGCCCGAATATTCGACGTAATTGGGACGATCACCGACGCCTCATTTCTCGTACAACGAGAATAAGGTACTCTCTCTCCGACTGTCCGCGAAGGTGGTCGACTTTTACAACCATTTATTAATTTGTTCATTTTGCACTTCGAACTACTCAACAACGTCGAGTCCCGAAGCCCAGGATTAAGTAATATATGGATAAAACCTTTATACACTGAAAAAAAAATTGTTAGAACCAACAAAACGTGCGCTTGCGGGCGGCGAAATAAATATTTGTTTGATCGAATAAATATTCAATTGATCGAAGCGGCTGGCGATACTATTAATAGATGTTTCGATTAACATAGCCAAATATTTTGTCCAACCGACAAAATATGCTTTTCGCAGCCGGCAAACGCACATTTTGTTGATTTTAACGATTTTTTTTCTCAGTGTACCATCATACGATTAGAAGATGAGTATTATTATTATGTAACGGCGTTCGTTGACGGACGTACGATTTGGTTTTAACAATAATAGAAAATCTGTTATTCACGTTTTGTTTGACTGGATTTAGACGTTATAACTATTTTGCAATATTAATCAGGCGTGCTTTTGTGTGATGTGTGACTTAATATACAATAAGATCCTTTCTAAACGTCTAAATTCCTATGTTGGATTTTTTTTGTATTCCATATTTTCTGAATAATATTCATTGTTTTAGCGTATTATTTTTAATTGTGCCGCATCGCATCTCCATAAATTCACCGATTATTGTCGCATTATTTATTGTGTATTCTGTTATATTATATCAATGTGAGTTTTCTTATCGCAATGATTTACAAATTAAAATTCACCATTCTCATGATGCAATGAAATCAGTGTAAAAAATATATTTGTCTCTTTTGTTTATTTTCGGAAAAATCAGTGATCAAATAAATTTTACCTGAAAATTATTTGACGGGAAAACTGGTATATTGAATATTCTTTGGTAACGATACATGAATTACCAAAGAATAGGATCATCACAAAATTTATCAACGCACTTGAAATTATAGTTTCGTCATGAAAGCCCGAAAAAAACATTCCTTCTCTCATACCAGAATGTAATATTCGACAGATACAATAAAACATCGAACGGGAAAATTTGTTGACCGATTTGGTCTGGAAACTACGTCAGGTTGAAAATTTTGCTTTTTACCTTACACTTTTTGAGTGCACTGAATATCTTTACAATTTTTTTTAAAGAAGTGAACTACAGGATTTTTCAATAAAACTTTTTTTTATTCTACTTTAATTTAGTAACGTGGGACCAAAATAGCGAATGACCAAAATAGTGAAAGGTTAAAATAGCGAATTTCGCAATTAGAAAGGTCTGAATCCAGAATGGTCATCATTATGAAATTCGCCATTCCAGCTATTCGCTATTTTGACCTCCATCTTATTAAAATGCATCCAAAATAACCAATAATAAAAATGACGCATGACTGAAAAAGCGATTTCCATAATTATGGACATCCTACATTTAGACGTTTCTTATTTTTAAAATCGCTATTTTAGCCATTCGGTATTTTCAGGAATTTTTTTAGGCGCTTCAGCCTCCTTAACCTAGAAATGCACAAAAACAATTACAACAACGAAACAAATTAGCCAAATTACAATGCTTCATATGTTCTTGATCAGGTTTAAATCCCAGATTTTTTAAAATGAAGGTTATCGTCTACAAATTTTTTGTAGGACTTTTTTCAGATGCTTCGCTCTCCTTAACCTAGAAACGCACAAAAACAGTTATAATAGCATTTACATGACCATAAATCACCCCTCGAAATAAAAAAAGGAAAATTCCGTGCAACTGCCGCAGACGAGTCGAAAGAAAAAAAAACGTCTCTCCGCAACACCCACGCATCTATTCTTTGTTCCCAATCTGTTATGTGGAGTTTCCTACCGCTCAGCGTGGGCGGCGTAAGCAACATGCGTTGCGTCGCGCGTTCAACCGCGTTCAATTGCTTCTGAAGCACTCGCTCGCTCATGCATCAGACTTGAACGTGTGCAGCAACGCGGTGATACGATTTACAGTGGATAGAGGGAGCGACTGAGCGAAAGAACGGACAAGAGCCGCGATACCACAAACTCGGGCGAGACCGCACGTGCTCCTGTTTACCGCAATAAAAGTGCATAATTCCTGTAATAGTCACTACACTACGTATGAGCATACTACAGAAATTCATTGAATCAATTAAATGCGCGTAACTTGACCTTAGAGTTAAATGGTCGAGATTTATTCAACATGCAAAATGCAACATTATATGTCGGTACTTTTTAATGCAAAAACAGATTGAAAATTAGGACTTCACACAATGCTCCGTTTTCTTTATTTTTACTGAAATTTTTTAAAAAGGTACAAAATGAGGGATTAATACGCAAGATCCGACTATTGTAACTTATTATTGCAGAATAAGAAGGAAAATCTATAGAATCTATGAAGTAAAAATATATACGTTATTATGAACGTGGCTCAAGTTTCAGGCTTTTTTGTCAGTTGCGTTAAGAGCAAAATGTAATATTTACCATCGCTAAATGTTTAATCGTTCCTGTAGAAATTTGGAAGGAATTTATCGAAGTTGACTTGAGTCAGAACGAAAACGTCGACTTTTTGTAGGATCCTAAATCCTAGAAAATAGAAACCCTTTTTTCGGATCTTTACTGAATTTACTATTTTTTTCTACAGTTTGACATTAGTTCGGCTCTGCATACAATTCGGGAATTGAATTTGAAACTGTTTCTATTTATTCATCATTTTTCTAAACGTTTAGAATATCACAAAATCGAAATAGTTTTTTAGACTTGGCCCAAATTCGATAACGTTTGTTCTTCACCATTACTTTATTCCTGAAGGACTAATTAGTTCATTATCTGAAAATTTGGCCAGCCACAATGCATATTAACTTTTTTTTTTAACATTTCAATTTTTCCAAATCCCGATGGATTTAATTATTGCTTTAATTTTTGCGAAGACAAATGCGTAACTGTGATGCTTACCTGGATCTATTTAAATATTTTTTTCCGAACTACTTTTCTCATTTGAGTTCGACCACTTTTTGAAAATGTCTGTTCATTTTGACAATAGCAACTTGAAAATTTTTAGAAACATCCGTATACACAAAGTTTTTTCTACGAGGAAGCCGACATCAAGTAATAATCATTTGTAATACCACGAGAGCTTCGAAATTATCGGATATTTCTCGATAGGTTCGTTGCAAACAAATGAACGAGTCAAGTTTTCCAGGTTAAAAAATTCTAGAAATTCTGATATATCTGGAAAACTGGACGAGCTCATTTGTGTGCAGGGAACCTTAAGGGAAATATCAGATTAATTTCGAATCTCGAGTGGTAATCGGGGGATTATTTTTCTCATCCAAATTGCGACCAATGGAATTGCACCATGAGACGAAAATTACGGTTTATGTTTGATAAGACCCTTCGACTGTCACAATTTAATTCAATCTCTCCGTTTGACAGATGGTTAACGCGGCTGAATAATTTTTTGTTTTGTATATGTAGCAACAGACAAAATTATCGATAAATAATCAGTATAATTTCGTGTAGGTTTTACCACGTGACGTCGAATGGTGCAATCCTATTGGTCGGAATGTGGATGGGATAAATAATTGAACCAGTATTATTCTGTAGTCTTGAATGCGAGTTAACAAGAACTTTCAAGCGCACATATCCAGATGACATATAATCCTAAAATAATCCTTCGGTACCTGTAATAATGGTACATTGCTACTGTCCCATTTTGCCTGTTAAGTTAGTTTAAATTCGGCGTTAATGAGAAAACTTGTTCGGCCGTGATGTGCAGAGGGGCTGAAGCAGATTTCGCGACAAAATTACAAGATGAGAACGTTGAGGTGTGTGACCGAAAGAGCAACGAACTAAAATTTTAATTACTGGTGTAGGCGAGAGAAGTTGGTCCACTGATGAGCCTGTGGATGGGAGGATCTCCAACGTGACGAGTTTACATGTAGCGACATTTGTACATATATGCATAACAGTTATTAAACTACTATATAAATACATATACACGTACATATATATGTATGTATATTTGTACGTGTATATAGTTGTACTGGTGTAGTCAGCCCTCTCATTATATCAAAGAGGAGACCCCAAGACACGTGTTGGTTATTGCTTCTGCTGTGCCATGGTAATACACTCTCATCTTGTATAATGTATACGCTGATATTCGAGCGTGATAAAGCATGACAGAGACTCACTAGCTAGAATATGAGAGTTCGAGGATGGAATATACTTAAGGAGGTAAAGTCTAGTGAGATGAGTAATAAAACTTCAAGAATCCTTATCCGCTTTCTAAAGCCGACAATTATTTTAATTGATGAACGTTCTTAATAAAGAAAACAAATACTGAGCAATTATTCAGAAATTCAAGTTCATAAAATTTTTATAAAGAACTGGGTTAACTTGTATTGTTTATGTAGCACTTGTGACAGAAATATAAAACAGAGACTTTTTATTTTAAATATTAAAAAAAACGTGTCTATCAATTTTGGCATCTTTGTAGAGGAAACTTTGAGAAACGTTGAAATAATGAGGAAGCAATATGCAAGGTTCTACTGTGAATCCGTGTTTTTGATAAATATGAACGAGTTGATGTTTTTGAAAATTTTAACACTCCACAGGTTCAAATAATAAGCAATTATCCAGAAATTCGAATTTCTTTATACGAATTAAATTTTTGTGAAAGAATGATTAATTTATTTATTTATTTACCACTGTATAAGGAATATGAAGTAGTTTTCATATACTGTATGCTTTAATACCAAAATCTTGTATTACAGTATATTTTACGATAACCACGTTCAGTTAAATGTTGTACAAATTACAATTTATCATAAAATGTTTATTGCAAGACTCCAGGACACTGCAGTAATCACGGTGGTAATTATTCAAACATAGGCTTACGTAATGAGTCATATGATACCCATGCAGAGTAAAAAAGTCAGAAGAGAATAAAGGTTTAATTTTAATTGCAATTAGCGCGAAAGCCTCTTAATCGCATTAAACCTTTTTTTCTGCTATTCATTGGAGTTAATCATTTTGTATCGACATTATATTATTTTCTTGTTTGAAATACGTAGATTCTATGAACGCTTCGTTCATTCATGAATTAGGATCTCTTGTGCTTTGAAAACGAGAATGGGACTGAACTTTTTTATGTAGAAATACATTTTTTTCTCTACAACGTCCGTTAAAACTTTTTGACACTTCACAGAAGAATTCCGGCATTCTATGGTTTTAAAAAACGTAAAAAAATAATCTATTAAACTTTGCGGCTTACATTAGCATGTAAGCTGGGTAATTAACGAAAATAATGTGTAAAATGATCAAAAAGTCATCGGGGAATTTGTATACAACTTTTTCTTTATCACCACTTACAAGATTTTTTTTTTAAATTTATATAAGGCTAATGTTTAACTTTGAAGGACTATCTTTTAAAATCGAGTTTTCTCAATCTTGGTTAATGCCGAAGTAATGTAATGTTTTAAAAAACTTCAACAAAACGTTGAGTCAAGTAATTAGAGGTTTATTGCTAAGTACCTTAAAAAAACTCATCGAGCATTGCAAAAAAGTTCTGCTTCGTTAACCCTTATCGATTTTCGAAAGTTTGTGTAGAGAGTTTTTTCCGTTCAGTAATTCATCAATACAATGTCGAAAAAATATTATTGTGTTGCATTAATGAAGGGAAAACTTCATATACCGTTACATTGAAGAAACTGAAATAAAAATCGAGGCAAACAGAATTATTGAATCTAAATATTGAAAACCATTAATTGTCTGATGAACGTGTTATTTTTTCAAGAACGTTCAATCCAATCTAGTGAGAAAAGGTGAAAAGAGAAATGATAATTTCTACCAACTGAAGAATTCAATTACTGTCAATAAAACAATTCTCAAATCATCCTCAAGACATTCCCTAGTAAAAAGTGTACGTAAAAGTTTCTCGCCGACGAATGCTATAAATATGCCAGATTTATAGTCCATAATTTTTTACTTCACAACCTCATAAAAATTTGCATCTTTCGCCTTATTAACACTGATTGGTTCCCGAAAGTTTATACAAAGATTGATTTACTTTCAGTAACGCAGCGAAATTTTTTTATTGTTTGTATATTAATGTGGGAAAAATTTGAGTGCGGTGCTATAGAGAAAAATGTGGGATTATAATCGGGACAGTGAGTGCATCGAAGAGGGAACGCCGCAATTGAAGCGCTGCACGCGAGGAGAAACATCAGCAATCGATCATCAGGCGCGTTTCCACGTGCTGCTACAACTTGCGTTGTGCTGCTTGATCTCACTCGAGAAAGACCCCGAGGAGGTTTACAGAGAAAGAGAGAGACTTTCCATCGTGACTTCGCGAATAATGTTTAGCGTGACTCCGTCGCGAGGAGATGGATGGAGAAGCGTGAGTTTCCCGCGCTCGCAACGTCGCAAAACTTTTCCTCGATCAGTCTTAGTATTTGTATAAGTATTTTGCTTCAGGCCATGTACGAAAAAAAAATATATCATTGATTCAATAAAGCCTTGGTTTGCGGGCTGCCAAAAAGCGTTTTCAATTCAATTTCACTTCCAATTCCTGCAATTTCATATGATATTGAGACGATAACGATAATAAAATTTTTTTTTATTGTTTCAATGTCAAATCAGATTGTGAGAACAGCAACTGGAGTGAATTTAAAAACATTGTTTTTGGAATCCCACAAACCGTGGTTTTAATAAATCAATGATATTTTTTTTCCGTGTGAAGTTCGAAGGACAAGAAGCAAGTCCTACACTGTTGAAGATGCTATTTAATTTGAGAATGGTAACAAAAATCCTACGGAACCGATATTTGAGAATTACAGTACGTATCGTAATTTTTATTTTAATAGACCAATCTTGTACTTGTCAATGACAAATCCCTTTAAATATATATATATATCAAGTGCAGTACATATTTAGCAAGTTGAAAGATATATCCGACATATACAATTTTTTCTCCAAATTTATACAGTACGTATCGTAATTTTTATTTTAATAGACCAATCTTGTACTTGTCAATGACAAATCCCTTTATATATATATATATATCAAGTGCAGTACATATTTAGCAAGTTGAAAGATATATCCGACATATACAATTTTTTCTCCAAATTTATACTTGATGTTTGGAAAAATAGTTTCGTTATTTTACCGAGCACAGTTTTTTCCAAGCACTGTGAAGTTTCCTTTTTAACTGAATAAACCGTATATTAATTTTTAAAGGGATTTGTCATTGACAAGTACAAGATTGGTCTATTAAAATAAAAATTACGATACGTACTGTAATTCTCAATATTCTAATATATATATATCTAAATATCTATATATCGTTTTACGATATATATATATATCGTAACAAATATACAATGTTGATATTTTTCATACGAGTCTCAATGCATATTTTATGTTTCTGCCAATTTATAGGAATATACATTTTTAGGAACTACTTTTGCATGAATTCATGTATGAAAAATGTATCATAAAATGTAGCTGCACCGATTAATTTAAAGGAAATAGTGTGGATATTAACATGTTTGCTCGAGTGAAGGATTTCAATTGTGTTTTCCGACGACAAAAAAAAGACATTTTATTGCTTTCAATTTCAACGACTAATATATAGATGAAATTTTTTTTAAATTGTTGAACACTTGAATTAGTTGGAAGAATATTCGACCAAATTATTTTTTTTTGGATATTAGAATCCGGGTGGTCGATTTGACATGTCTTGCCTCATATTTATTATTTACTTTTTAAAAATAAATATACACGTATCGAACTACTAAACGTGCTAAAATAAATAAAAAATACTTTACGTAAATTCGCCAGATATACATACTAATATACATTAAAATCTTTGAAAAAAAAAAAACTGTGTTGAGGTTCGCACTTAGAATGCTTTGAAATGTTGAAAAAAGGGAAAAACAAAAACCAGTGTATTGTGAGTGTTTGCTAAAATGCTAAAAATTCATACTACTACAATTTGTGGATCACTCGACCGAATAAGCTCAAATTTTGAAGCCATATTTCTTCACTCAAAATCATTATCGTTTATTATAATTTATGTCTTGTTTTTGACATAGCCGGTAACTATGCACGGTCATCGCCCGAGGACTTTCAGCCAAAGCAATTTTACAATTTCCGTTAAAGCTTCCTCTCTTAAAAAAGACAAGGTACATCGAAAGTCGAAATATCGAAGATTGAAGCCACCTTTCTAGCATTCTGATTGGTCGTCGATGGTTTTGATATAAAGCCAACTTCGGACTGCTATGATTGCTGCAAGTCCACGCACGGCGCTTTTTTCAAATTGCTGTTTTTCGTAGTTGTGAAATACCACACATTTTTCATTCTAAAATGGATTTTGTTTATTCCTTTCATTTTTTCCGTAAACAAAAAAAAACATGGCACATCGAAACCCTTTTATATCGAAACACTGACCCAGAAATAGAGTCACGTAAAATGACGAATCGTATAATGGTACAAATGAAAGGAAAAGAGTGCGCGCGAAACAACCACGTTTTTGCTACTAATGAATAATAAGCCGTATGCAGGATTGCAGCATTTTTTTCATAAAATGATTGTGATAGATAAATGAAAATAATGATAAGGTGAAAAATAAAAATGACGATTTTTTGTAATCGTGAGTACGATAAGATGTGAAAAATATTGATTATAAATAGTAAAATAACCATAATAGAAAACCGAGATAAACGAAGTCCTCATTAGAATTTCATTGAGTTTATTTGAATCTCTCAAAATCATAATTTACAACGAACTCAATAGAAATCGCTCGTATTTGTTGCTCGATCTCACTCGAGAAGGACGACGAGGAGGTACAAAAAAAAAAGAAAGAAAGAGAGAAAGACTTTCCATGTTGGTAATGTTGCATACAAAGTCCCACACCCGCAACATCGCAAGACTTTTCCTCGCCCATTCCCAGCATTTGTATGTGTGTGAATGTTTTGTCCTCCAGGCCATCAAGTTCGAGTGAGGAGAAGCGATGTCGAGAGAAGCGAACGAGCATTACTGGAGCACTGCGCTCGCCGCTACCTTGCGAGTAATGTCTATGTGCCCATCTCTCTTATTTTCCTTTTGCTCACCACCACCTCCTCCTCTTTCTCCTTCTCCTCCTCTGGATTTTCTCGAGCGTGCTGACTATCCGCTTCTTCGTCGACCACCCGGGGGAATGCTCGTCGAGTGCTGCTTCTGCTGCTGGTCTCTGCTCTCTCTTGCTCTGCTGTTACTGCTTTAACACTGGAAGACGCCAAGGGACCTGAGGAGAAAGAAACGAAGAGCACCACAAGAGAAAGAGGGAAGAAATAGCCAAGAGAAAAAAAACTCTTATTTCGCCTGGAGATTTACCTACGACGATGATGATGACGACGACAACCACGATGACGATGATGATGAAGACGACGACGCCGACGACGACGACGAAGACGACGAAACTCACGAGCTAGAGGATTCAACCGGTAGCCGGAGGTTTCTGGTTGGTTGATAAGTGGGACTAGCGGGGACTCATAGGCAGGACCCCTCCTACGAGAGGCCCCAGTCGTACTCGAACCCCGAAGACAACGCGGTTTACAAGACACACGGTTTTATACGAGTGCGCAAAGACGACGTCGAGCGACTACGAGGACAAGGACGAGGACGAGTAGTAGAGTCTCTGCGAGCGATATTACAAGTCCGAGGTACAACCGAACGAACCACGCGCGTCCGGTGCTTTTAGAATCGCGTATTCTCTCATTCATTCGTCGCGCTTTATTTTTATCCACGAGTTCCTTGGCTCGCTACGTGAGGTTGACGACGGTCAGTGACGATTATTTGTTGGTGGATCCATTTACCATTTGTTCTACTGAAACTGTGGTTCTCGATTTAGCTACTGTGAATAAGAAGGTACGTTTTTTGTATTTTGTTGTTTGGATGATTTTTGGTTGCAAAAATTTTAGATTTTTTATTTGGGTTTTGATTTTTACGAGATTGAGTGGAGTTCGATTATCGAATGATAAGGACGGTGAATTTCTTTGGTCCGGAGGGAAATTGGGAGAAATTGTTTTTAAGGATCTTTTTAAAAGAGAGTCAGTGTTTGATGAAATAGCGTTCGGAATGATTCGTGATTTATTTCTTATTCGGAGATAAATCTGGAAACGGGAATTATGGAGTCACAGATATTCATTTTAAGTTTGCAAATGCAATATTCGTTTTTAGGTACGTTAATTGTGAAATGTTTTTCATTATAAAAAAGCTGGAAATCTGCAAATGATTGTAAGAGATTTTTTAATGTTCCTGAATTTTTTTTTAATTTTGCGGTATTGTAATACTATATTACCTCAGAAAATGTACTAAGTTTCAATAACTTACGGCGTTCATTTCTTAAGATAATCCGTTTGCTTTTCTTGTTTGTTTGGTTTGGTGGTATCTCGATAACCCCAAAGCGTATTGTAACGTAAAAAATACGTCAATTTTCGTTTATTTACGTACTCTTTGTATATTTAGTTTCCAAATTTATTGAATCGCTTCAAATTTGATTATATATTTTTCCTAATTTCAATCTCAGTTTTCTATGTCAGGGCCATCCTTTATTAAACTGAATTTTTTCCTTTCGCTTTCACTGACCCATTACGAAGAAGTATGTAGGAGGGCTAAGTGGCAAACGCAATAATGTACGTGATATAATTTGATTACCGGTTTTTTTGTTCTCATCTAATGTCTCTAAGTAAGGGCCTCTCCCTAGTAAACTATTTTTTCTTTCCTAACTGAACCAACTCATTATTAAGGCGTGTGTAGAAGGGTTACGTGTATTGCAAGAATGTACGAGAAATAATTTAACTATAGGTTTTTTCCCTCCAATTATTCTTTAATTATATCTCGTACATTATTGCGTTTGTCACGTAGCCCTTCAACATACTTCTTCGTAATGGGTTAGTAAAATTTCATGAAAAAAAAAAAATCAGTTCACTAGAGGATGACCCTTACTTAGAAAACTTAGATGGAAAGTGAAAAAATATATAAACACATTTAAAGCCATTCAATACATTTTAAAACTAAATATACAAACAGTACGTAAAAAAACGAGCATTTTCGTATTTTTTTTAAAACGCTTTAGGGTCATCGAGACCAAACCAACCAAAATATAAGCAAACGGTTTAACTCGAGAACGAAACACCGTAGGCGCTTGAAATTTAGTAATTTTTCTAACTCTATACAGTTCCACAATACCGCAAAAAATTATAACATTTTTCGGGAACATTGAAAAATGGCGTGGCTGCATTCATATAGAATGCCTTATATGCCGGATTGAACGCTTAATACAAATAAATATATTTTTTATACACTCCACATAGAATTATGTTATATGGGCCGTGTAGTTCTCTAATAAATCTTTTTCGTTACGCCGCTTCCGGCTTTTCTCAATTCTCTCGGCTATCATTTATTATTCTCTGTGGCGACGAGGAAAATAAAGTCCAGAGTGTCCTTTTGTCCTCGAGCGAACTGGTTTCTTTGTGTACACTCCCGTAACTCGATGGACGCACTCGGATGAGCTCCGAGGTGACGAGGAGTGCTGCGTAACGAAAGTGTTCGAAAATACGCGCGGGAAGATTGTAACGTCATTCCGTTTGAAATATCGTGCGTGTCCGGGCTTTGATTGCCGGCGAGTTGCCGCTGAGAGTAGTCGCGAGGACTGCCCGACCACAAAACAGCTGTTGAGAGAGCACACACGGATATCGCGCGTATATACCAAGTCCCATCGCAATTGTAATCGTGCACGGACGCGGGAGCGTGACAACCGGCACGAGCCCCATCTATCCACATGGTTGATGCGGCCGCTGGTGCTGCCAATGCCGCTACTGCCGCGGGGCACACACACTCGTCCGATCACAACCACTTTTTCTCGATGAAAGCGACTTTCCTGCATCGAACATACGTGACGACGTTTACTCTTCACAATTACTATTACGACAGATAATACTCTTGCTATTTTGATGCACCAAGCGACATTCCACCGAGTTGTTTTCTTACTCTTGTATATTTATGGCAATTTAATCTGGGTCTGCACTGAGAGAAATGATTCATTAGTTTTAACTAATTTTCTAGCAATCTGTTTATTTCAGTGAAAGGGAATTTTATTTGAGGGTGAGAAATATTTGTTACGGTTTCGATGTGATCGTTACTAATCACAAGTAGAATATTTCAATTGTAATGGACATTACAAAACTTTTAAAGAAATTGAAATCACAATAAAATGTAAATCATTCTATCGGTTCTAGTCGAATTTAGCACGACATTTTACCGAGTTCCTTCCTTACTCGTGTATATTTATGGCAATTTAATCTGGGTCTGCACTGAGAGAAATGATTCATTAGTTTTAACTAATTTTCTAGCAATCTGTTTATTTCAATGAAAGGGAATTTTATTTGAGGGTGAGAAATATTTGTTACGGTCAAGATATGACCGTTACTAATTACAACTAGAATATTTCATTTGTAATGGACGTTACAAAAACTTTGTAGAAATTAAAATCACGATAAAATGTAAATCACATAATCGATTCTAGCTTTAGCACGGTTTATGGGCCACTATAAGTTTATCAGTGTATAACATTTTAGCCTGGTACATCGTTATTTATAGAAGTTCTAGCGTAAAATTACTACCAAATTTTCAAAATTTCTTGAATTTATGTCAGGAAGACAAATCGAACTTATGTTAATGAACTTTTGGCCTATTCAAATCGAGATATTTAATTTCATTTGTCCATAATGTGGATGGTTCTCACGGATAAATTGAATTATTAATGCATACTTGAAAATCGATCTTTTTACACGGTCGAAATTAATCTTTCGAGCGAGAATTAACATACTCAAATCGAAGATAGAGAAAAAATAAAAAGTACCGCTAATTTAAAACTTCCTTGCCAATGTTTGCGTATAAAAAAAATGAGATCACGGGTCACATATTAAGGTAAACTAGCATCAAAGTGCATGATTTCGGACCTAACCTCGCTGTTTTCCGATTTTCAAGACGTCGTCGTAAAAACGAAGTCAAATTCGCACTGAAAGAATAATGTACTTGCAAATCGTTGTGTCAACTAGATCGCAACAATGTTCACAAATCCTCGATTACTTTTGGTACTATCACGATGACATCGTTAAACGAAATGCAATACATAATACATATTCGATGTCATACATGCCGCTATCTATGATTCTGACTAACTATAGCTACCTTAACCGTACTATAGCTACCTTAACTATGACTATAGCTACCTTAAGTGTCAACTTTTCAACAGATTATTCGCGTCAAGTGCAGACCCAAACGATTTTGTATAATAGTTCACCTGCGTATCAAATTCGAAAAAGATATATTAAAAATGGCGACACTTATCGTGCTACAAGAAAATCAGGTCACACACATACATTTTTCAATCACGCAAATTTGGACCATGATAAAACCCCTGACAAGAAAATCTCGAAAAAAAGATTTCACATGAACAAAAATTCGATTATGCGGAAGCAAATTCATACGAAAGCAATATGCAGGATTCTACTTCACATCCTTGTTGAAATTGCCCTATTTTTCGACCTTGACAAACACTGATCTCTTAATTTATTACTGGATGATTCCCTCCTCTTGAAATCTTTGAGAAAAGTCCCGGAAGCCAACTTGATTTTCTAATGACTTGCTAATACCACCACGACATGCATAATTGTACGGATCAGTTCGAAAGCTGGGCTACGTGCTCATCATATAACGGCGGGAACGCTGAAACACTCCTCGAGGCGTCATGAATCAAATTAGTCAGGAGGTGGTTTGCGCACGTTTCGTACCTGTCATGAGAAGTACGAGCGACACCGAGGACGTTGCGAGCAAGCAAGTTGCAGGCTTAGACTGCTGACGCTTGTTGCGACTCCGTTCGTGGCCTTGCCAATGCTTAGACGTTAACTAGATACGCCGAACAGTAAACCATGCACCTGGCTGGATGCAGTACTACCGGATGACCCAAATATGTAAAACTACTTTTTAAAGTCTTCTGTCGGACGACACGTCGTTCTACTTAACCGTCTTAAGACTTGTGTGCATTATACTAACATTAAATCGTGAGATTTTTACAATACATTTGCGAAATTAATTTGCTGAAACCTAATCAATTTTATTTCACTAACACAAAAAAAATAAAAACCTTTTTTAATTTAGCTAAAAAGATTTCAGGTGTTAAGTTCAATCACAATTGGCGAATTGGATCATACTATTCGATTGAATAGGAATATGTAAAACAACTTTTCAAAGTCTCGTGTCGGACGATACATTATTCTACTTAACTGTCTTAAGACTTGTTTGCATTAAGCTAACATTACATCGTGAGAATTTTCCAATATATTTGTGAAATTCATTGTTGAAAGTTAATGCATTTTTATTTACTAACATAAATTGTAGAAAATAAAAAGAAAAAGCTTGTTTGTAAATTTAGCTAAAAAAAATTTAGCTTTGAAATACAATCACAATTGGCCAATTACATCATACTTCTTAATTAGATATAAATATGTGACATTACATTTTAGTACTTGTTTAACTTATTTCAAAATATAAAATATCAATAAAATGAGGTGAAAAAAATGTTCAAAATTTAGCGTGAAAGGTTTGCTGCTAAAAATATAATCGCAATCGCTCAATTAAATCTTACTCCTTGATTGAATAAATATGATCGACTGAGCAACAAAATTAAGGTCAATTTTTGCCAAGGTTCCATTGCAGAATTCAAGTCAAAGCCGTCTATTACTCTATGCGTACAGTGCAATTTTTATGCAAATCATTTAAAGAATCGACAAAGTTACAACCTACGCTTAAGTGCAGAGGTATTAAAAAGAGCGACTATTAAGATATAAATGTTCTTTGGAACTTCTTCTTGCATATAATTGTCGATAGCACTCCGCACGTTATATGCTTTGCATTATTATGTTTTCCCACGGGAATCGAAGTTACCCTGGGGCTTAAGGTTTTCCCGCGCTCCTATAAGACGTGTCCATAAAACTGCTCGAATTTCTCGTGGCATGTCGAAAGTGCTCTGCGCTGCTGGTTCTTCTGCGAGGTAGTGACCAAGAGCGCTCTAGGTAGTCCAGTCTTGGGGCGAAAAAATGGTGTTACCGTTAAGGGAGCTCGCGCGCAGTGTTGTAGCCCAGCAGCGTGTACTATACGAAGCACACGGAGCACGAAGCTGAAACTTGGTTATTCTCTTTTCATCGCGAGCCTTTCTCGTTGGCTCTGTCTTGTTCTCCCGATCTCACTTCCTCTTTGTCGCTGTCCTTCTCACTCTCTTCCCGTTTGCACTCACTGTGTCTACACTCTACTTTGCTGTACGTGGCGTGCTAGCTCGTGCAGCTCCCGCGGAAACTAGAGCCGAATACGACAAGGAGGAAACTCTTTGCTTTACTTAGCAGTCGACACACCGAAGGCAGTCACAAAACCGCTTGCAGCACATTATTCCGATGATAGGTCTTTGCTGCTCAACAACGGAATTAATGCTCTGAACGTTATTTCGATAAGTTGCTCTTTTTATTTGCCGCAAGAATGAACGCAATGATAATTTCAATTTAATGTCAAAATAATTGTAACTTGTCACACCCAGATAAATGGGTCTGATGAGGTTATTTGAATCATTATGTGGTGTATTTGGTATGAATGAAATCTCATTTCAATGAAACAGAGTCTATTTCGATCAGATTAAATTTTATTTCAATAAAATAGAGTCTGTTTCGGTTGAATAAAGTACTAGTAGGCCGCCCATTAAATAAATAATTTATTTAATGGCCAGCCTAATAGGATTTTATTTAATCGAAATAGACTTTATTTTATCTACATAAAATTTTATCTGATTGAAATAAATTCTATCTGATCTGAATAAAATTTTATTCATTTCAAATACACCCTATAATCGATTCAAATAAACCCTTTAGATCCATTTCTCTGGGTGCAATGTTAAGACTGCAATGGCAAGGATTTGAATGGAAAAAAAATTGTTGATAAAAAAAAAATAATAGATGCCCATCATAAGAATCGAATTAGCGAAAATAGTGTATGATGTTCCAAGGGTGGAAAGAGCGTGATTTTTGCCGACGTTTAAAATCACAATTTCTCTCGAGTATCATATGTTAGTTTTTCCGATTCCGCTGAAAAAAAAACTACCTTCGTATTACGTAAATATCTGCGATACTTTTCTTCCAGTTGCGTTACTTTTAGTTCCGCCGGTAAAAAATCAGGAACTTCCCACCCACGTTGCCGGCATGAAATGTGGTATTTTTAACGGAGTCGGAAAAAATTACCTTTCGGTGTACTGATTCAGCAATAAAAAATATCTAATTATATAATCAGTATGACTTAGTCTCGGGCAAACTGAATTTCAGAAAATTCTCATGGAAATAGTGTCAATGAATTGACGACATTTTCACTATCATTTTTTGACGCTGCCTTCCTTCTATATATATTCTTTAGTTTAATGCACGTGACGCGCTAGTTTCCAGAGCTCTTGCGGAAATTGGCGCGGAATACGACAAAGAGAAAGGTTTTTACTTAACTTTGCTAGCAGTCGACACACCGAAGGAAGTTACAAAACTGTTTGAATCCATTGCTCGTATAATGGGTCTCCGCTTAACAAAGGAGTTCATGTTCCTAAAGTAATTTTCATTAGTTCATCCAATGAGTTCATTTATTTGCTGCACGCGAGAGCAATCGTGAATGTTAATTACAGTTTAGTCTAAAATCAATGTTACATAGCCAAAGTTCCGTATTCTTCAACATTCGATGCTGAAAGATATTTGTTTCTTGATGAAAAAATAATAAAAAATATTTTCTCACTGCAAATTCCAACCGTTAATAAAAATAAAGTCAGTGATTTCAAAAGTAAAGTAAGCAAGAAGATAAAATAATAAAATAAAAATAGTTTAATCTCCGATAAGCAGAATTAAAAAAAAGTATCTCGTTAAAATATCGTAAAAATCATGACGGAATTCTATCATTCTTTGACACTATCTTCCTGATTGTGTCTATACTCTACTTTGCTGTACGTGACGTGCTACCTTTTAGAGCTGCCGCGGAAACTAGGGCCGAATACGACAAAGAGCTTCGCTATAATTTTCTAGCAGTAGAGAGACGAGGGAAGCCACAAAAGCGTTTCCAGCCTTTATTTAAAATAAATAAGTAAATATGTGAATAATTCCCATGATAGGATTTGCTGAACAAGCGAACGAATGCTCTCAAAGTAATTCGATAATTTCCTTTATTTATTTTCTGCTTAACTGCACGCAATGCCAATTGTAAATGTTAATTCTAATTTGCTGTGAAATCAATTTTAGTCTGTCAATGCTTAGTAGCGAATTATAAGAACCTCAAGTGGGAATAAAGAAAGAAAACTCTATTTAAACTCTATTAACTCTATTTAAACAGCATCGTTGGGAAGTGGAATAGAGTCTCTGAGAGACTTTGTGGAAATGAGAACCCATTGAGTGATTGAAGAGGATGCTACTTTAAAGATAATATTAAGAATCAAGGATAAATAAAGTTTCTACGAGGAAAAACGATAAGCATTTAAATTTCCTTCCAAATTGATATGAAGCTTACTAACTTTGTAATGGATTTTAATGATAATGGTATTTAGGGAACGCGACGCGAGGAATCCTGCGTCATTGGTCAGATCATTAATCTCCTGGAAGTTAAAAAATGTACCTTCAGTACTGACGCTCGAAAGTAAAACTTTTATTTCGAAAAAATTTATTTTTATTTTTTATTACACTCTATTTTTGACCGGCATTACATCAGAATGTGTGAGAAATATTTCCGAAATGAATTTTTTTTAATTTGAATGCAATTTGGATTTTCTTAATTTATAGATTACGTTGTATGTTTTTTTTTTGTTGATTCTTAATCAAGAGGAAGAATAAATGGAAAAACAAAAATAAGAGAGGAGATTCATGACGTGATAAGTTTTTAATTGGGAGTAAGAACATTTTTCTTGTTCACAATCTTCTGATGGAGGGATTTCCGGTTTTTGCTGCTGAGCGAAGAAGATATACAGAGATTATAGCTTATAGCAAATTTTTCGGATCCGACGAGTGCGTTTCATCACTGTTCGATAAGATACAATCTAATATAATCACTGCAATGATTAACTATCGATAAACTTAACTCATGTTGTAGCGGTCTGCGTGTGTATACGAGGAGAGACGATGAGCAGTTAAATTCACTTCAGAAGTATCTCAATCGATATGAAGCTCATTAATTTTGTGATGACTTTTGGTAATAATGATATTTAGGAAACACAAAGCGAAGCATCCTGAGCCATTGGAAGAAATATTAATCTCCCGTAGTGAAAAAAATCTCTTGGTCGCAATTATGTCAGGATGGGTGAGAAATATATTCGACAAACATTTTTTTAAATCTCAACGCAGTTTCGATTACAAATTATCAAGACTTCTCCAGAAATTACTTTTTGGAACAAAAAAAAAAAAAAAAAAAAATCGCTTCTATGGCCTTTTTACCAAATATAACCTACTAAGCGAAGCATTTTCGTTTAAGATTTTTTAAAAATAGTTTTAGAAAATGTTATTTGTGCTTAGGATGCTTCACCGTAGTTTGCACTCATTCCTTCTTTCTATTTTAGTCTCTAATAGGTTAGTTTTTATCCTCATCTCTCATCTACTCTCTTGTCTCGTCCCATTTAGTCTAAGATTAACTACTGTACTCACCTGCCGTCTATCCTTTTCCTATCATGTACTTATTTCTGCATTGGTCCTTAGGTAATTCAATATTCCAGGATCGCAATAAATAAATAAATAAATAATAATAATAACTTGGTTAAACGGCAGTCATCGGTACCAATTTTTGTCCTTGATTTCTGCGAACGATATCAGCTGCAGAGACTAACCACGGATATTGGTTACTATAATATCCAATCACGTTGGTCATATGTGTTGTCATCCGAAAAACCATTTGGAATAGTTGATCCAAGCGGTCGAGATTCCGGTAATAAACGCAATGTTTGCCACAACAAATATGGGCTTAACCAATTAAAAAGTAGTTTCAATCAAGCCTTTTTTCCGTCTATCAAGTACGAATAACGCTGAGTCTAGATTTTCGAGCCAATTAAGCTCTCAAAGTTTCCGAATGGACGAACTTGATATATAGCATAAAAAGTTGAAACTAAATAGTCACTGCCACGAGCACAATAATGTGTGTCTACCTACAAGTGACTGCCACGAGTACAATAATATATATCTACCTACAGTAACACAACGTTCGATTTTCTAGTTTCTAAATTCGTTTAGCACTTGTCAAGTGCAGCCAACTCGATTCAGCATGTGAATGGAATAGTAAACTTAATCGGGCGGAGAGAGAATAAGTTAATCATGAAACCCATGAATCGTTTAAGCTGGTTCTCGTCGGGATGTCTACATGTCTTTCGTGAGGGGAGGGGAGGGAGGGGAGGGAGGCTACACATATTAAACCAGGGACGAGAAACTGGTTGAGATTGATCACACATGTTATTCTGATTGAAATAAATAAATCTTTATAAAATACTTTGCAAACTCAACTTCATAAAATACCTTTTAGAATTATTTCCATGTTTTGAGAAATGGAAAAAAATGACAAACTCAACTTTCACCGGCAATCACAACGTCAAGATGACATCTTACCCGTAATATGACATAAATGTATAGCAAGACTTCAGTGAAAAAATATTATATCCAATATATTCAATCTACAAGCTTCACATCTTCCCTTGCATATATTTAAATTGCATAGAAGAATGAGTAATTAAATATTATGAAACGTTTCATTATGAATTTGTTTGAAAATGTATTGCTTGCTTAAAATTGTTGTAAAATTGCTGAAAATATGATTTTTTATAATGCGTACATAATAATTGAAATGAATCAAATTTTATGGACGAGATTTTTACTAATACATTCGTTACCCGGACTCAACTTTCTCAAATACCTTCAAAGCCTTGTTCCCTACCTTTTGGAAAATGGCAACAAAAATTCTATCTCAAATTCCACCACATTTAAATTGTACTTAAATAAATCGAGATCATTTTTCGTTTAGTTATATGTAGTATTTTGATATATTCGTTATGTTTTCACTTGTATATGATTAATTTACATATACAGGGAAAAATGAAAATTAACAATAATTTAAATACTCAGAGAGAATTGTGGTATTATTACATATAAAGAAACAACTATTCATTTTAAGTTCGTAAGACCAATTCTTCATAGTGACCTTGACTAGAACAATAATTACCATAATTATTTTCATACTTACCGAAACTAAAAAAATAGTTGCAAGGACTAAAAACTGATGGTTCTCACTTAATAGTTAACTGTATTAATACGATTTCGCTAAGTATATGCATTCCTTGCAAAAATGGTAGAACTATAATATTTTTGCCCATGACCAATATCCCGAGTTACATTAATTACATTTCCCCCTTCCGGGAAGAAACAAATAACGATACGTACGAATAATCCTTCCCACAACTTGAAGGAAGCACCGAAGGAAGGGAATTAGCCAGCTACGGCTTTAAACTCGTATGAAATGTGTTCTTTGTGTCAGACACTCGGTACAAGGAGATAATATCCGTATAATGTACAACACGCAACGGTGTCTCCCCTTCTGCCAATAACTTCCTCGCGGTTGACGCTCTTGGTGTCTGTGTGCCACTGGGTATTTGAAACGGTACCCACTTCCATAAATGTAATGTTATGTTCTCAACGAGTGGAGCAAATATATAGAAATTCATACTTTCTGTGTACCTAGTCCTGGTATTTAACCCTTCGCGTCAGAGTGGGTCACTTAATGACCCACTTATTTTCACTCCGATTTCGATATTTTTAACTAATTTGTGACAATAATCAATGAGTTCCATCATTTCGGCAACCAAAAATTTATGGCTCAAGGGGTTAACGGTTTATGTTCCGTCTATTTTGTGATCAGAACCTCAAACTTTCCCGAATTAATTACAACGAGAAATAAATTTGTCATTGGTAAATATGAACATCAAGTTAACAATATATTAGAGTTTTTAAAATTTATTATCTTCGGTATTTGATATCCGGAAAAACTCTAGACTGTCTTTTATACATGACTTTAGTCATGTATAAAAATGACTAGATGTAAAAAGTACTACAATTATTAATTATCACATAGTTTGTAGATTGGATTCCCGTAATCATTGAACTGCCAACATAGTCGAGTTAAGTACTTTTTCAAGGTAGCTAATACGCTTCACATTAGTTAAATCATGCTAAATTTTTAAAAGGGTTTTTATATTTTCTGAAGGTTTAATTTAAATAGAAAATCGACTAATATATGCAACTTTCCGATGGGCTGTTTCTTCATGCAGTTTTTTGAAATAATATACCATAATTGTAGTCCAACTATGAGGAGCAATATCACATTTTGTTTATGCAAGAATTCTTTGTCGATTCACCGTTTAACTAATACAATACAAATTGTGTATTAGTTGTTCAAAAGTTCCAGACATTTGTATACGTGATGTTAGGTTAGGATAGGACAATTGAACGTTTGTATTTTATGAACTTCTAACACAAAAAAATCTAGGCGGTCAATCCATTCAATAATAAAAATAAGATAGTGTTCGTCATACTAAGGCTATTATTATTGTTTATTCTTTGCAAAAACGACACAAAAAACATGCTATCAGAGATTAGCATTTTCTATTCAAATCACCGCTGCAAATGTACTTATATATTGAGAACTAATTTTGCTACGTGAGTAACTCCTCGAAACTGTTTATTCATTATAGAAACGTTTTTAAAAATGTATCACTGATTTGACCAGTGTAAACCGCAGTAACTACCTTAATTTAGACAGTTTTGCTACATTAAAGGACTTCCTAATTTTCAAAATTTTTATTTATTCAATCTAAGAATTTGGGAAAAATCAGACAAACAGTAAAATCCCATAGGAAATTTATCTCATATTTTTATTGTTCGAAACAAAAATACATTTACTCGGGAAAATAAAAAAATAGGTTTTAGAAATGATTTTTTTTTACATAAAAGTGTCAAATAATAAATTAATCACTTTAGTCAGTCTATTTGTGCCTTGGTTTCGAACGACCAATTTATTTGTGTTTTGTTTCCTTTTATCGTTCTTTTTACCTTTCGTCTCCGAGTCCTTTTCAGAATATTTGTTTCGTAATTTTTTACACAAATCCAAAATAAAACATTCTCTTAGCACGTTGGGTTTGTGTCACCTTCGTGATAAGAAGTATTGGCTTGGAGAATATTTATTTTGTTTCTATGTTTTGTGCTGTCGTTAAGTCTGTTGAAATTTTTGTCCATGTAAGAGATATTAGTGAACCGAGTCCTCCGGTCAAAATATCTCTATTGTTTTCATTTGGGATGATTGTAAAAATAGTTTTCGCAGACATTTCGACCGGAACGGCCGATTCATGTTGCAAAATATCGCTTCATTAATCATTTGAGTAAAAAAAAAACATTCCCTTTTTTGATTGCAGGTTTTGAGTGTCAGCGTTTTTTTTCCAAAGTGAGGAATCACATGGTGCGTTGAGGATTTCCGAAGGAGGCTTTTAGCTTGAAAGTAACCCCATAAATCTTGTGATAATGAAGAGTTTGGGTGCCGTAATTTTTGTGCTGTTTCTGGTAAGTGGGTGTTTGGCCCTTCCACCGAGTCAAAATCAGAGTCGAAGTCCTACGAAGACCAAACCTACGACACCAGTTGCGGTCAATAATCTTGCCAGTTCGTCGTCATTGGCTCCTTCGGTGACGCCGGTCACGACGGTCGAACAGAGAACGAAAAATACCGATCACAGTACAGCTTCAACTTCACCGCCCAAGAAAACTTCACAATCGTCCACAACAGCAGCAGCAACTTCAACGAGTCAGCAAACACAAGTGCCTTCGTCGAATCCAGCAAAGGAGACTCGCGAGTCACCGGGAAAACTTCGTCCTCAGATCAAGCTAACGACTAATTACACGAGCGTCGGCGAGGTGAGTGATTTGATTAATTAAATAATTTCGCCTCGATGAAATTGATCGGAAGTTTTCTCAGCATTTTTTACGCCCAACTGACAGCTGTAGTTGCAGGGATAAATAAAATTAATGCCAGCTCTCGTTTCTGCAACTCATAAACACAGAAAGCGTTGAAACTCAGTAATCGTGGGATATATACTTAGACTGGTGGTGGCTTCTGTTGAGTAAGACTCGAAGCTAACCTACATATGTATCAGATGCAATTAAGAGGTGTTGAACGAGTGTGTTACTTTCAGTAATAAAAACAACAAAATTACAGCATGTAAACGTGCTGCTGTACGTAATAGTACATAATTATGTCATGTTACCATGAATTTTTTTATGGTTTTGATTGTGATGCGCTGCAACTGGTGCTACAACATGTTTTTGGCATGATTTATGACCGAATTTCTGACAGCTGCATTTCGACCGATTCGATAGTTCGTTTACTTTGACCATTAGTAGATTATTCAGGTTTTTAAGTATGTAGCTAATTTGTGGCATTTAATTATACGACATTAAACATTTATGATGCTCAAAACTGTGACTTTTCAGCCATGGAAATTGTGGAATGAAAATTTCTTTGAAACTAGCACTTTTAGTCCGCGTTATGATTGGAATGAGATGTACATTATTTATATTTGAAAATGCATTTTTAGGTTAGTGTAGTCATTATTCCAGTGCAGAATTGACAGAGTGTGACTGAATTCAGGGTTAAAATGCTCAGAGTTCGAAAAACATAAAAAGATAGTGTTTGAGAATTTTTTAAAACTTTTAGCTGCTTCAGACAATTGTACACTAAGAAATAAGCGTGTGGATGCAAATTTTTGAAATGCCAAAGGAGAATCGATACTTTTGGCATACCTATTGAGTTCCAATAAATTAAGAGTGGCAATCAAATACCAATGAATCTGGAGTGCTGACGAAGTGTCAATAAATTTGAAGTACCGGCTGAGCGCCAAAGTACAAATAAAGTGATAAATTTTTTTCAAGTTCATCAATCAATATCAATTTTTCACCAAATTTTCAATTCTGTTTCAGTCTTTACATTCTCGAATTTTTCATACATTGACAATACCATTTTAAATCTAAAAATCTCGCAGGCATGTACGAATGTAATTTATTCGTGCATGAGTGAATGCCAAGAGTGAATGAAATTGTGTGCACCTTTCCTATTTATCGTCCATGTATCGTTTTTTTACACTTAAAGAAATGATTTCACTGACGGCAGAGAAATGGATGGGTTGATTTTGTTTTCATTGATTTCAATGAAATATTTCTTTCATTTCAATAAAGTAGTGCACTTAAATTTAAAAGATAACATTTCATTGCCTGTAAGTTAGTGAGCATATAATACAAAAACAGTTTCACTGTTTTAAAGTAAAGTTCTCATTGATTCAGAGAAATGGTCTCCTTGATTCATTGAAAAGATATCCTTAAGGGCAACAAGTGCTGTGAATTCCATCGTCCGATGTTGAACACCTGTAGGACTGAATCCAGCCAATGCGCAGTGCACAACGAGTCGATTCAGTAGAGCAAAGAATTTCTTGACTTTTCAGTCCCTAGTATGAGATTTCTGGATTCATCGGTGTTGAAAAATTCGTATTGTGTGAAATACCGATTGTGTTAATGTTAATCGTGTTAATAAGAAATATACCATAAGTATTCTCACTAAATATCAGATTTGAAAAAAATGCAATAAACAGATTTGAGGTTATCAACACTTATGATGTTGAAATATCACATCACATTTCATATAAATGACTGCGGAGACTTCTTATAGATGATGAAATTCATATTAATTCGACCTTGTCCAATTAACGCAGTGCCAACAATAACACCATCGAAACGAAAGAGAGACGTGAACGATACGCGCGAACGTCGTGCGCGCCACCTTGCGAGCTCGGTTCATAGCTTGAATTCGAATTAAAAAATAAGATCTTAACAAATTGTAGCATAAAACGTAAATCACGAATAATTTCCAAGATATCCAAAATTTTATGGGTGTCGTCCGTCATTATATTCTAGTAAATTCACGATTAAAACTTCACGCCATTAACAAATGTGATGAAAAAGTCGCGTGTTGCGAACACATTAGCAGTAACTATTTTTTTGTTTTGTTTTCCGGTTTACCGAACAAAACTTCTTCAAGCTTCAAGTTGCGAGCAGCCCGTAGCTGACGTACTTGAGCACGTTCTCTCTAAATTTGAGCTTTATCCGCCGAGTAGTTTAGAAAAAACTTGGTGTCAAAATTCTGAGCTTGTGGTGGGGGGAAGTTCCGTTGCCTCTTTGATGAAATCAATAAAAAAAGGGACGATTCCGTTGATTAAATGTCACTACTTTTCATTGATAAGTTTGAGATCGTTCAATGAATGGATAGGATTGAAACTCAAGTATTTTATTTTATTGGCAAAGATTGCCGTGTATCAATGGAATCTTTTCTCTTGGTGTATTTTTTCCGGATTTGCAGGAGTGGAAAATAAATGCAGGACGAATATACGAGAATAGGCTGAGAACAATGCGCTCGAGTTTCTTCCGTGAAATTCCCAAGTTTCCATTACCCGCTCCGCGCACTATTGAATTTATATATCGACCTTACGCGACCCGACACGCTGTCGGTGCTCCACGGAAACTCGTAACTTATCCACCGTATCCGGCGAGCACGCGCACGTGGATACGGATATCCCGCAGTGAAGGTGCGGAGAGGTCGCCTCTGATGTTCTTCATATATTTACCTCGAGTCTGCCTGCCTAGCTCCTGACATATCTGCCGCTAGAAACCACGCCCTGCGCTTCGAAACTTGTGAACTTGTGTTTAGACTAGTAAATTTGCATTCCAAAGAGAAAAGACCCAGGTTCCTTCTCGTCAATATACTACATACGAAATTTGCAAGGCTTATCTTGCTCATCTATTCTTCGACACGAGAAGCCATGCTTTAATTTCTTCTGCTTAAGATTCTTCTTGAATAGAGAACAAAGGGGTTTAAAACAGAGTGGAAGTAAAAGCGATAATAATTGCTACTAGCGTATTCGTAACACGTGCCTTTCTCATCATATTTGTTACTGGCGTGAAGTTTTTATCGTGAATTTACCAGATGATAAGGACGAACTACGTGAAAAATGTAGAGAATTTCGTAATTTATTTGTGATTCACGTTTGGTGCTATAATTTGTTTAGATCACGTTTTTGAATTCGTATTGAAGCTACAAAACGTACCCGCGAGGTGGTGCGCGCGATATTTGCGCCTTCACATCTCTCTTTCGTTTTGGTGCGGTTATTGTCGGCATTGCTATAGTTTAACGAGTCGGATTAACATTTAAGGTATTAGTAAAATAAATGTTTCAAGTTTTATGGTGTATACGAGACCTCCACAGGATTTGGAATTTATATAAAATGCTTATCTACCGATTAAAGCTATGATGCGATGCGGGTATAGGTGTTTATATTTTGATATCATAGGTGTTGATTGCCTCAAATCTGTTTAGCCCATGCATTATTTCAAAATTTAATATTTTGTGTGAATAATTATGGTATTTTTCTTATTGAAAACTGCTCAAGATCATTAATAGTAGTTCCATTTTAGTAGCCTCGGAATACAATCCATATTTTACACAATTGAAATTTTTCATAAATGATAGTTTCAGAAATCAGATGCGAATGACAAAGTGACGAAGTTAACAAAGACTTTGATGTAATGTATCACTTGTTGTACACTACTCATAGGCTGGTAATAGTACCTGTATGTACCAGACTAATGCAGAATAAATTCTATATTAATTTGCGGTCTAAAAATGAATGAAAAATTGTTGTGATTTTTTTTTTCACATTTTATGTAAAGTATCAGAAGTGGAGATCTTGGATCGAGTTTCAATACAAAAACTAGAATTTGAATGTAGAAGGCACACACCAAATTTCATTGTGGTACACAGAAAAAATCCACAGATTTTTTTAGAACTTATTGTGGTTGCGGACGGTTCACACAGACGGGACAGATAGACAGAAATTAGTTAATGTCTTTTTTGAAATTTAGGATACTTAAGACATGTAATTCCATGAGAATCCAAAAGTCGATTTTTTTTTCAGGTGCAGTACTTTTTTTTAACATACTTTGTATTTAATGAAAAAGTAAAGAAGGTCTGAACTAGAAAACAGTATTTTTTAACAAAAAAACATCGTAATGAGAAATATGAGGAACAAGAGCTAAAAATACAAAAGTCATGCGTTTTGCTGATTCGTTAAATCTTCATCAAGAAAATCCAATATTTTTATGTGTTAATGTACAAAATACTAAACTTGCGATATTTATTTCGTTTATATATTTTTCGACACGCGGAACTATACTTTTATTGATTCTGTATGAGAGTCTTCTTGAAGACACTACGAGAAGATTTGAGAACGAGTAGGAATTTTAAAAAAGGGCTGAAATAGAGAAGAGTACTTTTTGAAAAAAAAAAAATGTTTATTCGAAATATCAGGAACAGGAGATGAAAATACGAAAATCATGCTATTTTATTTTTGCTGATCCATTGAATTTTGACACAGAATTTACGATATTTTTTTGTCAGTGTACGAAATGCATAAGTAAAAACGATTTTGGCATAAAAGGTCGACCGTTATTGATATAGAAAGGGGACTCAGTTCCGTAGATGTTTCAACTGCTTGAGGGGGAGGGAGCTCGGTTAGTGGTGTATACAAACGGTTCGCTGCGTGGGGGAATCTTGTTAGAAAAAGGAAAATAACAAATGGGTTGACCTGGAAAGTAGTCAAGCGATCGAGCCACGTGTTGCATCGGTTTTCTCGGGTCATGCGTTATCGAGTTCGCTCAAACAAGTTCAGAAATTCTACTAACAATGTGCACACCATTTTCTATGAATTCGAAAAATATTCTAGAACTTAAGAGCACTGCGATAATTTTTTCACTTAAATATAGACTTAGCAACTGTGTTTAGAAAAATCTTTCTACACTGAAAAAAATTAGGGTGATAACCATCAGAAGGTAAAAAAAAATATAATAAAATTTAAGAGTACAACGATGATTTTTTTGCACTGAAATATATACTTAGAAACTAGGTTTACAAAAATCTTCCTATACCGAAAAAATTAAGGCGATGATCATCAGAATTCTCTCTTAAAGAAGACATAGCACATCGAAAGTCGAAAGACCGAAAACTGAAGTCGCCTTTTTAGCATTCGGATTGGTCTTCGGTGGCTTTGACTTAAAGCCAACTTCAGACTATTATAATCACTCATCATCAAGTTTGGCGCGTTTTTTGAATTGTTGTTTTTTCGCAGTTATGAAATAGAATACATTTTTCGTCCTACAACGATTCCTTTCTTTTTTTTCTCGTCGTAGAAAAAAGACATAGCACATGGAACATCGATTATATCGAAACACTGAAGCAGAATAGAGTCACGTAATATCACGTATCGTATAAACATGGTAATATCATGTATAACGATATAGAACGAGATAAAGAAAAGAATAATGGTGTGAGCGAAGCGAAAGTTTTTGCTAGCGTAATAAAATTTAAGCGTACTGCGGAGATTTTTGAAAATATAGACTTATAAACTGAGTTTGAACACATATTCCGATACTGAAGAAAATCAAGGCGGGGACAATCAGTATATAAAAATATATTCTGTACACGAATAGTGACTTACGCTATAATCAGTTCATCCGGGATATAATGTATTGTTATAATTATGATAACAGTATTCATGGCATCTTAAGGTAATATCAGTCTAGCAGAATCAACCATACATTTCATAGACTTTCCATGGATTTAGAACTTACACAGTTAGCATGGCAACGCGAAAAGAGCGTCAAGCTTCAATGGTTTTTTAGGTTCATGCGGCCGGACAACTATTCCTTTTATATAATGCATACTGAGTGAACTTATTCTAATGCTACATTGGAAATCTATGTCTATATTCATACAACAATAACAAATTATTTTAAATAAATAATCATAAACTAGATTTGTGCAACAAAACATATTCTCGAATAGCGAAAAAAAAAACATTTTAGTGGACAATATTTCTTGACCTGTGAACGAATAACGCATACATTGTCAACTTTCGTAATACAAAATGAACTCAATTTGTTAGCGCTATAAAACAAAAAATTTAAAATAGGCGGAATTATTCGCCGATAAGTAAATGGTTTTTTCTTGACGCATGCGTGTAAACTTCGGGTGTCGATGCGAAAAAGCGCATACAAATGTTTCCTTTCATTAAAATCGCATAATTGAATTAATTCATGAATTAGAGTCTAAGTCTATAAGGAAGCAAAATAATACACAATTTCATATCACATTAACGGTGTTATCTGCAGGAAAGCACGGCTCGTGTTCTCATAATCTCTTAGTCCCACCTGCGCCTAACTCAGAGTGCATGTATGTACATTGAGAGTTGCAGATTTTATAGCAGCTGTTGATGTTGGTGAAACGGGTTTCTCAAGAGAGAAAAAGAAAAAAGATCTCGAAGTTGCATTATAAATTCACTCGATAATGTTAATTAGACCACGTGCGTAAGAGGCGAGCGTGTTTGCAGGCAATACGGTAATATCATTGGTCAGTGGACGAGCACCAGTCGAAACTAGGTTGAACTTAAGAAGCATCCATGAGGCCTGTTATTTGCCACGTTAAAACACCGGTAGAAAATGAAGAGAGAGAGATGAAGAGGAAAAACAGGAAAAAAAGTGAGAAAGATGAAGAAGAAAAAGAGAGAGAGAGAGACAAGCGAATAAAACTCGGCTAAGATGCTGAAGAAATACCGAAGAGTGAAACAAAGACAGGGTATAAGAAAGATGACTATACGATAAAAACGGATTTTGCACGCTCGGATGGTCAGCGAAATAGGAGTAACGTATTGCGGGTTACTTCTCGTGGCTCTTCGTGGCTATCGTGACGGGCTTAAGGGCGATGGAAAGACCGAAACATCTAATAAAGACCGAATAAACGGCTTTCTGCTTCGGACTGACTATTACGTATGAATGAAGTGTCCTACTAGGTATTTTCTTCTTCGTCTCACATACCAAGACTGTTGCGCATATCCTGAGCATCAACCTGTCCATTTGGCTTGCGTTCGTACATGCATAAAGATGTACAGTACAATCTTGACCTTCGCAATTGTATGATACTTTCGCATCTCACAATAATAATAACTGCGCATCATTGTCCAATACTACATCCGCTTAGTCAAGGTACATATATACCTCCTCCTCATGTCCTGCCATTGGATAGTTTGCAACATCCTGTGACCTTCGAGAGGGCACTTCAGGGTACAAAAAACGCGCAGAGTCAAATGTTGCTTGTATGTGTTGAGAAGCTTTCGATGTGCACGTTTACGAAGCAAAGAAAGAAAGAGAAATAGCATCAGGAGCGAGGAAAAGAGGCAGCACATCTAGGTAAGAGCACCTTCGTGCTTGTAAGTACATAGGCCATGCACATTACATCGGGTAGCCTTGGTTTTGTAGAGTGTTACAAATAAGAGGACAGAGAAAATAAGAAGAAGAAGAAGTAGAAGAGGAAGAAGAAGAAGATGATGAAGAAGAAGGCGAGATCTTGCTAACGCGTCGCTAGTACAACCGATCCACACGCCTTTTCCACTTCTACTTGGGTGTTTTTATCGTTTTTTCCTTATTAAGGCATAAAAACAGATGCAAGAAGTAAGTAGGCAGCACAAAAGTACACTTTCATGCGTCGAGTCATTAGGGCTGGTGTTGCGCTTGCTGCTGCAGGATAGCCTTAATGACCTCGCAAGGGTGCATTCGTTTCTTCGTTATCGAGCACTCTGGTGGAGAGCTAAACCTATATACAGCCTCCTTTTAGCATGGTACTATACCTGCAGGTGGTATAGTTTGCGTCCCGGTGCTTCGGCCACACGTTTTACTGGTATAACGATTAATGACCGCCAGTTTCTCGGCTATGTCCACGTACTCTACAGTATTTTGCCGTGCCTCTCGATCTAGAACTATGCACCCGAGATCTAGCACCACGTGGCACGTATATCGAGAATGGCACACACTGCTGATAGGTATTAAGGTGACCGGGGCCATTTGGCACAGCTTGCTGCCAATCGCTCTTCTAGAATTTGCAATGCAAAGTTTGAGTTGGAGCTGCAAATTTATCATTCAATGTAATAAATATTCATCGTGTTTCCATTACTCAATGGTCATCAACTAATGACCATAAATAATTAATGGCTGGTTTTGAGTATTTTTAAATATTTTTTTAACAAGCCTTGCTTCGTTTAATGCCTTGGTTTTACATTGTCATTGTGGAATAATAATAATGACTGATGAATAATGAGTTATTGATTATCAAGTTGCATGGAACCAAAAGTTTGTTCTAATTTTTTATCCCTAAGAACGAATCGATTTTTTGGATAACTTGTTGTCATTGATTAATGACCGCCTCTTTCTCGACTATGTACTCGTCCTCTCCAGTATTTTGCCGTGCCTCTCGATCTAGAACTATGCACCCGATATTTAGCACCACGTGGCACGTATATCGAGAATGGCACACACCGCTGATAGGTATTAAGGTGACCGGGGCCATTTGGCACAGTTTGCTGCCAATCGCTCTTCTAGAAATTGCAATGCAAAGTTTGAGTTGGAGCTGCAAATTTATCAATAAATGTAATAAATATTCATCGTGTTTCCATTACTCAATGGTAATTATTTTTACAATATTATATGCAAACTTCACAAAAAGATGTTCAAGTTTTCAATAAGTGCCACAATTTTTTTTTTTTTTGGGAACGATCAAAACGATCATCATACTTTTATGATTCTTTTCCTAATTTTCCCATATCCTTTAACTTTAATCCATTGTCTTGGGATTTTTTCGAATGTTTGAATATTTTGTTCATAAACGCTACGTTATTAAATGATTTAGTATCATAACGATTATTGTAGAATAATTCCTTGTTCTTCAAAATAAATCGGCTTCCATATAAATTATTACAAGGCTCACGCACAAACCTCCCAATAAATCCCTATCAATTCGCTGAACATTTTTCCCGATGGCGCATATGCAGAATATAAAACAAAAAAAGAAAGAACTAGATACACGAAAGATGTGGTGTTCAAAAAGTCTCATATTGAATCTATTATACCGGTTCATGCACAAACCTTTCATAAATCCTTATCAATTCTCTAAACATTTTTCCAAGTCATGTCCATTGACAATATTGTGCCATTTGGCCCCGGGATTCTCTGCAAGTACACGGAACAGTCTATCGAAAGATCTCTTCTCCTATTCCTCGTGGACTCGTGGAAGTAGAAGAGTCGGAGAGATCTATGCGTATACAGAATACAGAAAAAAATGGACGGAGAAATAGAGACACGAAAGATGTGTTTGGATATCCGCATGTACAGAAGGACGAGAAACATTTCGTAAAAAAATTGCAAGATCGAGAGCCTACCGCGTGCTTCGAGCGTCTCAGGGAAATTCCTCATTCGCCTCTCCGGGCATATAGGACTTTCTGTGTTATTTCTCGTTCTGTGTGTGTATTCCCGTCTCGTTTTATGCACGTGTACGTCGAGAGCATTCGGACACGCTTCGAAGCACCGAGACGTTATTTACGAGTCTCCTACTCTCGTGTGCTCCTTTACTCATCGGCTATGCGCGTCCAGCGCTGCTCAGTACAACGATGGCTCGGTAATATGCTAAAGTATACGCGGTACAGTACACATGCACCGAGTCAGCACAGCTCGTTAGTCGAGACTCGCCTAATTATCGATCAAAATCAATCATCGTCTACTCGAGCCCCAGCATCGAATTCCTATTCGTTTCAAATTCCATCGCCAACGTTCACCAACATCTGCGACGTTACATTGAGAGACACACACTTGAGAAAGAAGCTCGAAACTTTGTGGGCTCTGATATGCGCCACAAATGCGAGTGAGTGACGGATTTACATTGCGGAGGATTGTGGAATTCTTCTGGGTATAATTAATCACTGACTCTCAGAGAACGACCGATATTTCACCGTGAGGCGATGTGAAACATGTTCTCAGTGTTTTCCTGTCAATTCGTTGAGTGGGAAATTATGCTGATAAGAACGTATACGGCGAAAAACTGAACTAGTGTGGACTTTTTGATGATGTTCCACCGAGGGAAAAGATTTTATTGATTCGCGGCAATCTTTGCCAAGGAAAAGAAATACTTGAGGTTTAATACTATCTTGTTATTGGATGGACTCAACCTTAATGAAAAGTAGTGACATTGAATCGAAGAAATTTTCTCTGTTCTTCTAATTGATTTCACTAAAGGAGCAGCGGCACGTTTTCCACCGCAGCTTAGAATTTCGAGACCTATTTTTTCCTTATCTACTTGACAGATGAGGCTCAAATTTAGAGAGAACGTGCTCAAGTACGGTCGAAAAGGGCTCAAGAATGGGCTCCTTGAAACTCGATGCTCGTTTGTCGGGAGAAGCGGAAAACAAAAAAAAATGAGGTTATCTGCGAGAGAGACTCTATAGGTGTTTAATATTGGACGATGACATTTTCAGCACTTGCTGCCATTAAGTATATCTTTTCAATGAATCAAGGAGATCGTTTCTTCAAATCAATGAAAACTTTTCATTAAAGCAATAAAACTGTTTTTTTATTATATGCTCACTAAGAAAATGTTCCTATGCAGGCAATGAAATGGTCTCATTGAAAATTTGAGTGCACTATTTCCTTGAAATCTAAGAAATGTTTCGTTGGAATCAATGAAAACAAAATCAACCCAGCAAAATCATTTCTTCGGCGTCAATGAAATCTTTTCACTCGGTGTACATTTTACAAATGTTGATTGAGTTAATGTTTATAACTTTGATTTTTCGTAGTGGAAACTTCGTTTGCATACAAATTTTTTTGAAGACACATAGAGTCGATTTTATAGTCACATGTTGATATTCAAGTTTACACTTTAAACTAAAGCTCGAACTTAAGTTCGAATTCAGAAACTTAAATCACTTGTAACTCAAGATCTGTTCAACTGATTGAGCTGGAATTTGACAAACTAGAAAAGCAGCAAACTGTTTTTGTTTATTGCATTTTTTGACAGAATTAATACAGTAATTGTAGTTTCATAGCTTTTTGATCTTTAGCCCGAAAATGTTCCGGTTCGCTCAAATTTTCCCAAAATGTACGATATTTTGCTAAATAGTTCCTTATAAGCGTAAGTATCTAATGTTGTTTGATATTGAATGTACCCGGAATCGTAACAAAGGTTCTAGTTTTTTAGACTATTTCAATTTGAAAAAAAAAGTATGTTATTGCAGTAGCTTTCGCAAAATATAAACTTAGCGAGTAAATTTTTTTTACGTAAACGTAATAATGGTAGTAGTAAATGTGTTTATTGACAATATATTACAGGAGTTTTGTTGTTGTTGCAATAACTAAATTACATATTGTGATCGCTGCTTTTTCCTTTGATACATTGCCAATAGGCTATCGACCGCGGCTTTTAAGTCTTCGTAATAATATTTAGCTATATAGAGAATTTTAAAGAGATCGGTAACAGCGTTCGGATTCTACAGAAAATTCTATTTTTCGAGATATACTTATTCATGACGAGACATTTCTTTTATGCATTTTCTTTAAATCATAATTTTCATCAGACTAAATATTTGTATTGAGATATTCAATACAATCCGTTCTTAAGACATAAAATAAATTAAAAAAAAAGAATTTTGCATAATTAAACTAACGTATTCTTAGGAGCTATCCACGAAAACTTAAAACGGTACGTCTTCAATTTTTCTTTCATATTACTAAAAAAATATTGAAAGAAATTTTTTAGTGAAATTGCATATTTTTATGACAAAGTGAAAATTTCAATCGATTAGAAAAGCCCCTTAGTGCAAAACATCTTGGTTTTCGTATTTTCCATTCACGACTCAACAGTTGTAATTAATATTCACGTTAATATTAATAAACTTTGTTGCCAGACATAAACTTTGTTGAGACAGCAAAATATATACATTGCAATCGTTAGCGCGGAAGGTTGCAGAAGCCGAAGGAAACTGCAAGACTATTTAAATATGCGGCTATACGCCCACATAATATACAAAATGAGAAGTACAATCGAAATTATGAGAAGATAATCAAATACGGTACAAATATCTCGTTAGATAAGAAATATAACACACAAAAACGGCGATGTCTTTCGATATGGCGAATATGCATTTAATTGCATTTTTTTATGCGCAGAAATAAAAAATAAAAATAAAGAGAAATCTTTCAAAGCCCAGATAATATCCAGATTTACCGGAAAAGCCAATAATTCGCTTAGCACTTTCGCGCTTTTTTTTAACCTTTCTGCGATCTCTTCCGCTTCTCTTTTTTATCGCTCTTATCTTTCTCTTTTCTCTATTCATTTTCCTACGGACTGTAATTTCCTTTTGCAATTTCCGATCGCTTTCCTCCTTATCGGACATTATAGCTTCTGAGTGGAATTTAAACAGAGATTCTTGGAATCCTTTGTTGATGAGGTTCAATATCACCAATCCAACGGTGACATTTGATTTTCCTCATTATCATACTCTTAAACTTTATGTATAGTATGTTACTTCATAGTAATAGTAATAAAGAGATGAATAGTGATCAAAAGCAGAAGCTCCACGTGGAGCTTAGATCTCTACGCTAAATAAATTATTATTCTGCATACTATGTGCTTTCAGAAAGCAAAGAACATGTTTAACTTTAATTGGAGTAGTCTATATTTAGCTGCTTCAATGAGAAGAAACGATAATTGAAGTTTGATAAAAAGAGTAAATAAAACTTTTTGATAAACGCGATCTTTCTGTTCGAGATGTGGCGCCTTTATTAATTTTCCCGGTTCAAATAAAATACTTCTAGGATTTTAATTAATTTTTTCAAGGGAGTAGATATAATTATGAATTCCCAGAAAACTAATGATAGAGGTTTGATATTGTATTAAAATTTTATATGACATGTTGCGAAAAGGAACTAATAAGAATATTGCAAAAAAAGCAACTAGAGCAAATGATGGATTGAACGGAAACGTCCTAAAATATACTAAAGTCCGCTCCCCTGAAGTAGATGTGGAGACTATAATTCGTCACGAACAAATATTCAAAGTGAAAGAAGCGAAACGAAAGAATAACAAGAAGGATGGGGAGTTTTGTGATGGTGAACAAGTTTGTTGTCTCTGTTGGTTGAAGGTTCTCCTTGTCTTCATCTACACTGAAGACAGGAAAAAAGACCGTGCGAAAAGTTGACACCCGAGACGATCCTAATCGTGCCGGAAGTTTTATCTCGGATAAACTGCTACTAAACTGCCGGCTTCGCTACGACGATGTCTTTGGCACTTGAAGTGCGACTCGACAGTTGCTGAAGTTGCTCTCTTACGTGCGTACTTTCCCGCTTGCTTGCCTCACATCTTCATGTGTTCGTAGACACCCATCAGGATGTGACCTGATTTATCTATGACGTATGCCTATCCGTTGCTCTAGGCCCTTGCTACATATATCTACACACTGATTACACGTTGTACAGGTAGAAATCGTGTTAAAGTGGAATCGTCACTCTTTCAGTCTTTTTATTAAAGCTGACATCTTGAGGAGATTCGATCAACAGTGTTGCTTCAACTACAATTACTCTACTTTGCTCATAATTTTTGTGCCTATTTCCTAGCATTGAACCAGCCCCTGTAATGAAAACACTGAAAAAAATCTACTCGAAAATTAACGTACATATACTGGAAGTTTTTAGGCTTCGAAATTGGTATACTGAACTTACTACACGAGTGCGATATCAAATTTATATTTGATACAGTAATTTTGATAGTTTACTACAATTTCATTGTAAAATTACCTCAATTTTATATCACAATTGTACATCAAATTTAAGTAATTAATTTATGCATAGGGCTTTGGTCTGATTTACTTAGGGCGTGTAACTGTCCGTTGTTTGGCCCTTGCTACATTATATCTACACCCTAATTACATGTTGTACAGGTAGACATCGTGTTAAAGTGGAATCGTCAATTTTTGAGTCTTTTTATTAAAGATGACATGTTGAGGACATTCGATAATCAGTGTTGCTTCAACTCCACTTACTTTGCTTATCATTTTTGCTATGAAAACTAAAATGAAATTGAATCTATATATAGTTTATATATATATGTAGACTTATATATCGCGATTTCAGTTTCATGCGATTTTAAAAAATGTTTAGTTTTGTTCTAATTAAATTTAACTTCAACCGAACCTGCTCAAATTTACTGCAAGATACAATTAATATCGAAAATTAAATAATATCGAATAGTAAATATAGAATTTGGTTGAGACTGGTAGAGTGGTTCAGATTTTATAAGACATTGAATTTTTTTTTAAATCACTGTATATTCTCCAGCTGCCGCAATTTTTAAGCTGTCAAGCTGAAATTTAATCTTCATATGCATTCAAATCATATGCATTAAATGCTTCATATGCAGTAAATTTAGAAAAAAAAATAATAATACGTCAAAGAAAGTGGTCATGTCTGCTGCTTGAAGCGTGAAATCAATATCTATATCTATAATACTATTATGCAAGTTTGGTTCGTCAGTTCGACCGGAACTTGACGATATTCTGAAAATAAAAAAAATATTGGAACTTGCAATCACAGCTAAAAATTGGTTACATTGTTAAAAATGCATTCAACAAATTAATTTGTGAAAATTCCAATGAGTAGGTTTTAATCTCTGTTATTTTTCATGATTTTTTATGTCCGTCTGATACGATGTGAAATATTCTCCGTGTTCTTCTCCAATTAAAAATTATCTCTATCACTTTGTTTTAATTCCAATGACTTCACTTCACTCATAACTGTCGATCCATTTTCGAAACCCAAATCACTCATTCTGTATGTGGGAATAAGCTCTTCAGAATCTAAGGTTTGCTTTTTGCATTAGCAGTAGTTTGCTCATGTGTACCTCGTGCACACAAATTTACACCTAACCTGTAATAGACAGACTGCACATCGAGTCAACAATCGAGTCTAAGTTTACGTACCGTTTGAACTTCTGGTCTCTCTTTGATCTAACTGATATTGACACCAATGAACATGTAGTGAAGAATGGGGGATCCACAGTCACTAAGGATTATTTGCTATTTTCTGTAAATAAGACGTGTATTCTACACCGATAAAGAGAGTTGGTAATACGAACCGAATCTGCGGTTACGGGTAGCGAAACAAATATTTGGTTGATTGGTAGAAATATTCGTTTTAATCAACCAATTTAGTTTTAATATTTCGTTTAAAAGCGTATCGAAAGAAATCTTAGGTTGATTGGAACTAATATTTCTGCCAATCAACCAAATATTTGTTTCGCCGGCCGCAACCGCAGATTCGCTTGGCATTACACTGAGAAAAATGAGTAGTTGTGATTACCAATAATTGGTTGGAGCTACCAATATGTTCGTAAGCGTTACCAATACTATGGTTGCTTTAAGCAATTATTGGTAATCACAACTACTCATTTTTCTCAGTGTACCAATTGTTTTTATCGGTGTACCAAAAAGGCATGGTTGTTGGATACTTCATTAGCTATTGATGAAAAATAATAGCATAAAAATCATGAAAGCAATCAAATAATTTGGTTTTTTTCAATCGTAAAAATCTATTTATTGACTGCCATTGCCCGACGATTCGGGTAATTACAATCACCTTTTGAATATGGGTGAATATGAGGTAACTTTCAAACGTAGACGAAAGATACGATTGATCAGTATTACTGCCATCATTACTTCATACTATCAGCGAGATATCAGTAATTCCACGTACAAATTTTAATTTATGGTTTGAAGAAAAATTGAAATTATAACCTCAGAAATTCTAGCTTCATGCCACCACCGGAATCTCAACTAAAATGAACATATTTTCTATGTAAATCTTTCAATACTTTAATTCATATTTCATTCTCATTAATTAAGTACATATTATCAAGTAATTATTGATTAAGTACATGTTATAAATGCGACTACTATTGCCCCGCATTCGTGACCGTTGTTATCCCTATAACGACAAAGATTTATTATATTTGATTTCAATACATTTATTTATGGAGTCAACATTTAAAATCGAAAAATTGAAGCTAAACAACCGAAAAAGACATGAATACCGGTTGGATGTAATTTCGGCGACTATATTTTTCGCAAAACCTTATTCAAATGACGGCTTTTCTTATAACCTATGTTTGCCGATAAAGCTGAAACGGCCAATGCGCGGGCTAATGTTGGAGTGACGATTATCGACTTCGCAACATCAGCCAAGTATTGACCCGCCAATGGTTTGCTTGTCGATATTAGACCAATGCTTGGCCAAGTATTGACCGGCCAATGGTTTCCTTGTCGATATTAGGCCAATGCTTGGCCAAGTATTGACCCCCAATGGTTTGCTTGTCGATATTAGGCCAATGCTTGGCCAAGTATTGACCCGCCAATGGTTTGCTTGTCGATATTAGGCCAATGCTTGGCCAAGTATTGACCCGCCAATGGTTTGCTTGTCGATATTAGGCCAATGCTTGGCCAAGTATTGACCCACCAATGGTTTGCTTGTCGATATTAGGCCAATGCTCCGCAACATTTGGCCAAGCATTGGCCAAGTATCGACCCGCCAATTACCGACTCCACAACATTTGGCCAATGCTCAGCCAAGTATTGTTGACCAAAATTGAGCCGGACTTATCATCCAAGACTCGGGCCGATAATCGGGCCATATGCCAATGTTGGCACCGAGATTGGGCGATTATCGGCCGAGTCCGGTCACCCTTCGTAGGGAGAAAGAGAATGATAGTTGGAAAAACATTAGATTTTGAAATTTATCCTGGTTTAGTCAGCACGGATCATTAAATTAGTTTATTATCATGTATGTAAGCTGACGGAGCAAGAAAGTTTTCGATTTAATCACTAGTTCATGCAAAACTAACGTGCCTGGTATTGCCCGGTGACCGTAACTCCCCCGTTCTCCCCTAGGCTTAGGGGAAGTTTGAACTTTATACCCACATTGCCTTAAGACTGATTCCATAACTTTGGAGGCTTATACTTGCAGCTATGTTCGCTGTCACACCGTATTTAGAATTAGTTTGAGTTTGAGTATTATGTAGTTGTACGTTCAGAGTTGAACTTGATGAAGATTATATATGGGCTATTCCGTCGTATATATATTTAATTGGCTGTGAAGCAAAGAATAATAACGTGAGCTGAAAATTTCCACACCATCCGTGAATAATTCGACATTTTGTTGAATTTATTAAACACAATTCGACATGTTATAAACGTTCAATAAAATTCTCAGCTTGCTCTTTTTGTTCGCTGTCAACTGAAATTATATTTCTTTTTGTATTTAAATTCAATTGGCAGCGAATAAAAATAGGCCAAAATGAAATTCTACCGACCGGTAATAACGACTTAAGCTATGTTCAGATATATGCCTCACAAAGTTATGTAGACCCTAAGGGCAGAAAAAAAAAATTATTTGTTTTTCGATTTTTGGATGGTAAATATTTTTTTACAAATCGGATTATTGTTTCATGCGCTTTATTGAATTGAGCGTTTTTCCGATCAAAAGTGCGAGGAGATTTTGTTGTTACTTTGCAGATACCCAAGATATACAAAATTATAGGTACCGTAGATAAAAATTTTGAAAAAATATATTTTCGATAAGGAATTTTTTCAGAAATTTTCTGATTGGAATTAATTAAAAAAACCAAGTATTGTGTGGGGTCTATAACGATATCGAAGAGATTCATAAAAAATACAAAGAAACGATATCCTTGGCGGACGAGAAACTTCCGTACCCACACCTCTTACTCGTGGAATACCCCACATGTTTGTCGACAGCCACGGTTCAGATTCTCGAAACTTTATAAACTTGGAGTTCTGTATCATCGCGAAAGGCCAAAAGCAAAGCTAACACATTTCCATTGCCCTCAAGCTAACTCTATGATTAATATAAATTATTTGTAATGTGTTATCTCCTCAAATACTCTGAGGACTTGCATTTTGTTCAATGAAATTTCATAGTTATATGATGCTAAATAAAAGAAACCGTTACATTTTATTCTCTAATCAAGTACCGTTACGAACGATCAATTACACGATTATCAATAATTAATTTTTCCTTATTGACAAAAAAAAACCTCTGCATTCAATTACAATTTTTTGACCTATTTTCCATTAGATAGAGTTAAAAGAATTATATTTGAAATGTTATATAACATATGAAAAAAAAATTAGGCGAGAAAAAGTAAAATGCTGCGCTAGCGGTTTCTGTCTTCTAAAATATTCCTAGACCAATTAATATAACATTAAATCCGTCACTAGTGTCAATCAGGAGATAGAAATTATAACGGAACGACAAGAATCAAACAAGTACGTTGTTTTAGCTCTATAGTTGAAACGACTTGAAGTGCTTTTCCATCAGCCTCATCGCTGTAAATTCATGCACAGTATTGCTTACATACACGATATACTAACACGCAACGTAGAGAGAAGAGTGAAGTGATTCGCAGTCTCGTAAAATGAGTATTTACGAGACGCCGCACGAGTTTGTTCGGAAAGCTGTGTCTGTATGGACTCCATTTTTCTTGCCCTGCCTCTGTGGCTATTTCCTCGAACCCTGAATCTATTCATTCCAATCTGCTCTTGCTCAGGCACTTCAAGAACTCCCGGCAGCGTAACAACGTCCCACGAGAGTAATTGCACTCTGTTGCTCTACTACGAGAATTCCACTAGTGTCTGAAACGTAATTCTTACTTTTCCATCTGCTTTTATTTCATTTTATTGTTCATAGCTTTACGGCTCGAGTCATTCAATAGAAACTCCATCGAGCAAGATCTGTGAATTTCCGAGTAATAGCATTCAATGTCAAGTGCATGGAAGGTGTTACATGGATAGAGTTGCACAAATTAATAGTAATCTACTTCAGGATATGGATATTAATAGAAGTGGAAAGTAGCAAAGTGACTGCGGGCCACCAGTGACGTTAGATTCCTTAGGGATTATTATTTCCTGAGATTATTGTGTATAGTATAATTAGGGTGTTATTGTGGCTCGCGCGATATGCGCGCTTGCTTGAGGAACACAGAAAAATCTGGTCTTTGAGGTCTCATAAGCCCTTCTGAGCTTTCGAGCTTTGGGGTGAATTGAGAGATTTACAATAATTCGGGCTTGGGGGCCTATTGGAGGACTTAGAATACTTGGGGTCTCACGGACCCCTTCGCCCTTTAGGGCGTCACGGGTTACCCCTGAATTTTCCGAGCTACCTCAAGTTTGTTTAGGTTCTTCAGGTCCTTTAGATTCTATAGGTTCTACAGGTTCTTAAGGGGATTTAGGTGCTTTAGGTGCTTTAGGTCCTATAGATTCTATAGATTCTTTAGGTTCTTTCGGTTTAGAGATACTTGACACGGCGGTGAGATCTTGTTATAATATAGAAAGTTTATTTATAATTATTGTATTGTTACGAATTGAATTTATTTTCTGTAACAATTATGTTATTTTTTTTAACTCTAAACGAAAATGTATTGATCTGAATGGAATAAGAATTACTTCAAACCTCCAAAAGGCCAACATTTTTTTATTACATTAATAAAGTCTCCAATTTGGAACCCTTTTCTTATTCACAATCGTAAACAAAAGCAGTTTGAAAATTTGACTTTTGAAATTTTTACATTTCGATGAGATTTTATTTTATGAAATTGCAGTGAAATTTCGATGCATGGCTAATAATATTTCACAGTTTCTAACATTGTGTCAGAATTTCTTTATTGTATTAAAAAAATACATAATCCAAGTAGTTAGTTTTCTGGAGGAGCAAATAAAAAACATTAATTTTTCTAATATGGATATGTACATATCTTTGAAAACGAAGCCAAACACGTATGGAAAATATCCTCCATTTGTGTCGAGTAATGACACTTTTCTGCTAACATATCTGATAACATAAAGTACCTCAATTGAATTCTTGATATCCCATCTTCCTTCGCAATGCATTTCCAAGCAATTTCATTGAATGTCATCTGCAGAGGGTTACATCGATCTACTTTCGCAACTGTGTAGAAATTCAGCTCGGGATAAAAATACTTAGGAATATGAAAAGTAGTAGAAAAGTTGTTGAAAGGCTACAGTGGTTAGAACCCTTGCCAATATCGCTACTAAGATTGAAGGGATAAAATAACATTGACATACTCTCTAGTGAGATCTGAAGAAAAGGAGAATTTTGTTGGATTCGTGTTGAATCTATGTTTGACATAAAAATGATTAACAGTATTAATAATTGCATTTTTCAATCAAAAAAGTAATACATTGTTTTGATTCAAACATCACTTTTATTATCAATTTCGATTGTTTCATTTCACCTTCAATGTTTGATCTCAGTCACTTCCAAGCGTGACATTATTAACGTCAATATCACCCAGAAAAAGGTTTTGTCAAGATATTATGCAACATAAAATAACTAATAGTATTGATAATTGCATTTTCCAATCAGAAAAGTAATACATTATTCTCATTCGAACATCACTTTTATAATTATTCTTCATTCCATTTCCATTGTTTGATCTTCTGCGTCACTTTTAAGGGTCACATTATTTAAGTCAATATTAGCCAGATATGAATTTTGTTAAGATATGAAAAATACATAGATACACGAAGAAAAATTGCTAGTTAAAAACAACCAACTGATAAATGTTTGGATTATTTTATTTGCGAACTTGCAACACACGTTACAATTGTTATTGCAGTTAACGCCGATCATTTAACTTAACTATTCTTAGATGGTTGGCATTGTTAATCCTTCGGTTGATATAACCAATCGTTTGGTTGGCGTTACCAATCCGTTTATTTACTCAACGATCATAGCGTTGGTATTACCAAGAATTTCGATGTCGTACACAAAACTTTTTCATATTATATATTCCCATGCATGGAGCATAAATCCATGATAAATCCATAAATTCAAATAAATCCTCTGACAATGCCCTCGTCCTCTTCATAGTAACCTGTGAAAGTATTTGTCTCAATACCCACACATGTTCCCACACGGCAAATGCAATAAAGGTCCTCAGGAAACTCCATAAACGGATGCGCACAATTCGTTCAATAAAATATAGAAGAACTCTCTCATCTCTCAATATACATACTGCAAACATCCTTTGAATTGCAGATTTTTTGCAGAGAAAAATAATAAAAAAACAGATTTAACGGAAAATCGCTCGAATCCAAAGTACATCAAACGATATATTTTTCAGCTTTTGCATTCAATGTAATATAAGCAGAGTTTGTTACATCAAGCGACTTCCACAATTTAATAATGAGCCATTTCCCGATAAAAACGGGAAGGAAAATGAAAGTAGCAAAGTGATCGAAAGGCTATGGTGACTACAAATCCCTCGGGAATGATTATTTCCGAGATTGAAGAGAGCCCAGATTGCGTGCTGTCCATACGTAATGGCTGGTGTATTATAGGGTCTTTTCTGAGGAGACGTGCTCGCCTATATAAAGACCACGACCTACCCGGCGACATTACCTCACCAGCCTCACTTCTTCCGTCTCATTTTACGTTCTATAAGCTCCTTCGCAGCTTCAGCTTTCCCTCCTCTGACTCCAGTCACTGCGTATGTATCCTCCCTTCATCAGGATCGAGTTCTATCATAGCCAGCGATAAACTTATACATATATACGCATGTACATCAGCCACAAGTCTTCAGAAGCTGAGTACCCGGCAGCAGTAGCACCGCATATCGTGTACGTGTTTGCTATATCCAAGCGTCGAGCCACATGAGCTGTGAAACCAAGGAGGGCATGAAGCAAACCCTGAAAGACAGGCAGGATATGACTCTTCAAGACCATCATCTCCAGTTGAAAATTATGCTGGAGGAGATCCGAGGGAACAGTCCATTTATGAGATAGTGGACTCCGCATAACTACTATAAACACCGTCAGCTTCGACGAGATACGCGTATAGATATGGGCCATTTCGTGTCAGACGCACCTTTTTCACGACCGTTTATTTACTGTAATTGAGGCGTTTTTTTTCAATCGCCGTAAAGTCTCTTGGAATAATACTCATGATGTCGTTTTAGATGTTCATTTCGATAAGTTGTCGCGAAATTATTATTAGTAAATAATTGCGCTGTGAGAAAATGATAACGTTAGTGACAATGAAGTGACAACTATTCACTTTTAATTCGTATGAGCATTTTTTGCTTCCTCGATGAGGAAACTTTGTTTTCGTGAATTTTTTTTTGTTTTCCGGGATTTTTTTGTCGTTTTACTTGGAATCAGCTGAAATATGGCGAAAACAGTGGTTCGGAATAAATGTATGTATGTATGTGTGTGTGTATGTCGTCAGCATGTAAAGTTCAAACTTTAATAATTAACGAACATTATCGATCGAGTTGAAATTTGGAACAGACGTGAGGAAGGTAAACTCCTTTTTTGTAATGATTTTTGAAAAAGTTCAAACAGGAGATCATTTTTTATTCAGTTTTGACTTTTTAGGAAAAAGTCTTTAGCTTCTCTAGCTTAAGCAAATTACTCGCTATTGAGTTAAATAATTTGTTATGAATAAAGACATGGTAAAGGAGAATGCGTATTGAATTTATAATGAATCTGTAAATAGGTTTCGATTTTATAGGATTTGGAAATTGTTGAAAAATTTACGTTTTGCGTTAACTTGCGGAAAATATCGCGGAATCAATTGAAGTTTTTCGTAGACTAACGATAGTACTCAGTCTTGCTGCGGACACAATTTCGTAATGATTGATAAAGCGGTTCGGATTTTATGGCATTTTGAACATTTTTTAAAATTAACATTTTGCAATAACTTACGTAAAATGTCAAAAGAAGGATGCAAGGTAAAAGCTTGCACATTGCTTTCACATTATTTTTCGCTTTTCACAAAGCTTCCTCCATGAGGGAGCCAAAATTGATTAACATACTTCCCTATAGCAAAAGGCTTTGCAAAAAGTATAAAATGATGAGAAAGCATGCAAGGTTCTACTGTGCATTCTTGTTTTATGGTTACTACAACTATCAAATAGTTACTATAATCATTTACATAGTAACCGTAACTATAAAGATAATAGCATGGACTAAAAATGAATTTCTACCTTATTGTACTGTTCCGATTTCTCTGAGTGGAGCTTTTATAGCTTCACTACCAAGATTAGTGTAAAAAAATCTTATGATTCAATTTTCAAACCCGTTCATTCTAGATTGTAATTTTGACTTTAGTGTCTGCATCAACACTGGAATTGAGATTTAATTGTGGTAGAGATTTTATGAATGGCTGATGATTGTATTTATACATTCAAAGCTCATTGATTATTCCTGCAGTTGAAATGTTGTTATTTAAAAGATTTTGTAAGTACCGTTAACGTATTAATTTTCTGCAATACTTTTTTCTATTTTTTAAGAACCATTGATAGTATAGAATTTTTTATTATTTTTTGGAAATCCGCTCTCTTCAAGGTCACGCTTAAATAAGTTTCCAGTTTCCAGTGAACTTTTCACGAGACTGTATCGCCCGAACCGCCTTAATTAATATTCAGAAACACAAGGAAGTCAATCTGCACATCCGAACCTGTACTTTAATACAAGAATGTCGAAAAAAAGCGGAGAGACATGGTACGTTTTCTGTCAAGGAAGTCAATGGGTGCCTAGATCCTAACCTATAGTTAATACAAGAATATCTCAAAAAACAAAAGTAAATAAGCGTGGAATGCCTTATATCGGTTTTGATGTCGCGACGACCTACTCAAGGTTTTCCAAACGACTTTGCCTTCACATCCTCTGACACGCATACTTCCCGACGTCTCTTCCACATTCTACGCCCCTATTTACCTGTATCCGCGTCTTTCTCCGCAATCTGTAAGCGTTGGATTCATTATCGCGGTAGCAAGTTCGCGAATTTGCATAATTACATAGCGCGATCCTATGTAATATGCGCATGCGCACATAATTTGAACAGACACAATGTGATGTCCGGTGGCAGTAATTCCGTCATAGTTTTATGGACTTAATACTTTTCGAATCTGAGTCGTCAGTCCTTTAGGGTTTACACTGTTAAAAAAAGCAGGACTTTTTTGTGGACAAGCTCGTCAATTAAATTCAATGTACAATTGTGTAATGAAATGAATGTACTTTTTTACTCGAACGGAAATAAATGATCGGAATTACTGTACAGGATATGAATTTTACATCGCACTACTATATCGAATTTTGTACATCTGTTTGGGGTAAAAAGTGAAGGTTTTTAGGTTTTTTGTAAAATGTTTTCATGAAATTGTATCCAAAAAATTTAGGATAATGTAATAAACAGTAGAATTTCTTCAGGAATATTAAGAATTCCATTGAGCCTATACATTTTTTAGCAATTTGCCGCTATGTTTATTCAGAAGTGTGTCGAACATATCAGAGGAATCATTTTTTTCTCTAAAAAGAAACGAACTCGTCGATGAATAATGTCCTCAATTATTAAAACGGGAGATTACAGTATTAGACATAAAATAGCACAATGTTTACTCTTCCCCATAGAAAAAGAATAATTTTTCTACCATTTTTAGACTACATTGTAAATAAAAAAATTGATTTTTTTTTTCAACATTCACTATATAAGCTTTTATGGTAAATGCATTATTCTCCCATGAAACTCAAACGTGAAATATATTTTCAACTCCAACCTTTTGCTGAAATCTCCCGGGTTAAAAAAAAACTCATTCTGTAATTGTAGAGATAAGTTAATTGTACTTTTCACTGGTCATAAACGACATAATTAGACAATCATATTCCCCCGCATAATTCCTTCCTGGATTCTTGACCCTGATTAAAAGGGAAGATAGGCTTTCCACTTCACGGTCTATACCTGACCTAATTTTTGAAAATTTCACAAAATTCTTTTCCACCTATATTTTTATAATCTCAAGCTAGACATTTATAGTAAAAATCGATGTTAATACTACCTAAGCCACCCTTTGAATGATCGCAAAAAGGGTTCGCGGAAGTGGAATGTTGAGAAGTGCTTAGCGCGACGATTCCCTTCAGGCTGAGCGAGTCTATCGCCACTCCGTGAGTCGAACGAGATTTTCTTGATTGCTTTCCCAGGGTAGTGCAATAAGTGGGAGAAGGATCTTAATTAGAGCAACCAAAGAGAGACGGAGAAAGAGGAAGACGGCAAGAAAAAAAAAGTTGAACGGATGGTGAATTGGTTTAATTAATTGTCCTCGTCCAATTTAGATTAGCCAATAGCGGACGAGAAGAGGGAGAAAAGAGTCCTTGATGTTACGAGTGGATGAGTCTATTGATGTGCTGGAATAAATTTACTATGCAAATGGTCCAACGATCTATTTCGTCCTGCTTGACATGGAGATAACTCACTTTCGGAATGAGTCGCACGGTGAGAGTACAGAGGGAGAAAAGAGGAAAGAGAGTCGCTTCTGGCCGGATGCTTAAGGACATAATAGAAGGACTCATGCTGGATTCGTACTTGCGGCGTTTATAACGGTACGACTGAAACGAATACGACGAGTTTCTTGGTTTTCTCAGTCGTGCGCTCACGCCCGCCTTGAAGGAGATCAAAATCTGGATGAGGAATGTTGGGGCCGGTAATTATCTGATTGCCAAGCTGGGAGAGAACCGGGATGAGAGCATAGCGCGTGTACGAAAGACATACATGTGAATATATATATATTCACGTATATATGAAGTATTCGCTGTTAATTCAGCCACGTTTTTTTTAGCATCTCAGGTCTACCCCATAATTGGTCACATCAAAGTACCACTAAAAAACAGCGTATGTAAATTTTTTCAGATTTTTAAATCCAATATTAAAAATATCGCAATTTTTTCCTTTTTTTAAGCAAACATATCTCGGAAATTTGAAGTTACTGGGAAAAATGATACGCGCATAAGAGTTGTACTTTTTTGATAGCCTTAGAATGGAATATGAAAATAATTTATAAATTTCGGTAACACTGATTTATTACCAAAAAACGGAGGAATTATTGTTTTATTCAAAACCGGTTTTTTTTTTGGCTGAGATAATTATATGATATTCTTGCATCAGTGTCGATATCGCAAAATGATCAGAAAAAAGTTGTAGCTATCGAGGCTTCCGGGTAAATAATGAAATAAGCTAAAAAAATGTCGTTTTGTACGGTTCAGTGTTATCTCGTTTTTAAAATCCTAAAACCTTCGTTCGTGCTACTCAGGCGATTTTTTTGTGATGTCATTAGACTCATGAGAAGACTGTAATTTTTTCAGCCAAAACAAAAATATCCATTATTGAATAAAAAAAAAGTATTTTTCCCGGATTTTGGTAAAAAGTCAGTGTCACCAGAACGTGAAACCAAAACTACAAATCTTATGTAGAGCCATTTGTTTTACTAACTTTAAGTTTCCGTGATACTTGCAAACAAACTCCTTTTTTTTCAAATAAAAGAATCTGAAAAAAATACACATAGAGTGCTTTTTAACGGTAATTTGATATGACTAATTATGAGGCAGATCTAGATATGACTAAAAAAAAGTTGTTGTATAGACAGAGAATGCTTCATATGTAAACTGTTCAAAATCCACAGTGTCAAATGCTGCTGATGTGGACTTTTTCTCGGTGTTACTCATTATAGTGTTAACAGTAACACTTTTTACGGTGTAAAATCAACACGAGCGGTTTCGTTACATTTATTTCCGTGTTAATTTTCTCTTTTAACACCGATTCGTCACTTTTACTCCGTGAGCGGTGTTAGTTTAAGGAGGGTCTTCTGTTATTCGTGGTGGGGCAGCCGAAGTGCCGTGAGACGAGAGACAGAGGTAGCTAACCGCGAAAACAATGGTGCGTCGCAGGCGGCCAACTCGTGTAACGCGTGTTGTACTTATTACTCTAATTTCAACAAAAACGGTACTGATGAATTTTTCGAAAATCGGATTTGTAGTTCTGAAACGTACGTAGTTTCAAGCGGTAGGAGTTTCTGAAAGATGACATCACTCTTTCTATTTATTTAACACGATTGAAAATACACTACATTCCATAAGCCCAATGTTAAATCTTTCAACTTTAAGAATTAATGCATTTAAAACGGTACTGACAACCTCATGAAAACTTTACAGTTCGTTGAGAGGATTACTCGTGAATATGCTGCCAAAATTTCCAAACGCTGGCATCACATCGAGATACCAGAAAGCCCTCCTTAAGGATGTAGGAGCGCGATGGGATGCTCAACGCACTCAAAAGTGAGAATTCAGAGAGAAAATTCGAACACTTCCTGATGGAAGAAAAATCTTAAACAAATAAAGCAAACAAAAGGTGCGGCAGAGATCAATTTTGCATATCACTAATTGCAAAATGTTATTAACAAATAGGTGAAAAAAACATTGTTCAGCAAATTATCCGTCAGCCTAACTTTTTTTTCGAATGAAAATGATTCATCAATTTTTCCGAATATGTACGAATTTTTTCAGAATTTATTCTAATAATCGAAATTTCGTTTTTTTGGAATTTTTTTTTCTTAAAAAATGCATGTTAAGTTCGCGAATGTGATTCTCACCCATTACACCCAAGAAGTGTCTAAACGATTCATCGAATATATTCGCAAATACAGCTCATACAAGAAAAAAAATCGCAATTTTCAAACATTAGAATAAATTCTGGAAAAATTCACACGTATTCAGAAAATTTAACGAATCATTTTCATTCCAATAAAAATTTAGGCTGACGAATAATTTGTTGATCCATTTTTTCCACCTATTTGTTAATAACATTTTGCAATTATTAATATTCAAAATTCATCTTTTCCGCATCTTTTGTATGCAGATTTTTATTCCATCGGGAAGTGCTCGAATTTCTCTCGGAATTCTCACTTTTCAGGAAGTTGAGCACCACATCGCGCTCCTACATCCTTAAGACTCGCTAATGCCAAATTGGCACTGATCGGTGTGACTGACCCGTGCGTAATGTATCGAAAAAGAATATCGCGCGCGTTTTAATATTTCAACAGCATTTGTTTATCACCGCTCATTATCACCGCGATTGTTGCGGACCAATATAAACACCGATTTGGTGTTGTTTTTAACGACGGATTTTTAACAGTGTAGATAACGTAGGCGTTGATCTTGCAAATAGACTAAATGCCCGGGTTTGATCGTGTTTTGTTCCCGGACTGTTCGTCTACTCACTTGATCTTGCGGATCGTTTCCACTGCTTTATAAAGTACAGCAGGAAACCGCAATCGGGAATAATAGGACCGCTACGTTGTTCCAGTGACACCGAATCTCTTGGTTAAACTTACGTTAGTACGTGAGAGAATGACCAAGGAAACCCTTCAAGATGATCTCTGAAGATTACTTTCTCTTTTCCATTATTTGCAAAGCTTTGTTACGAACCTTTTCGCCAGGAATATGCGTTCAGAATGATAATTGAACGTCTTCTTAACTCATGCAAATTGGTCCACTTTCAAAAAGTCATATGCATTTATCGCACGCTTCTATGCTTAAGTGAATATAATTTAAATGTACAATTATATTGGAATGTTACTTTTATATTGAACATGAATTGTTGAATGTGGTTAATATATTATTCATTAATCTTCCACCAAACTTGTATAAAATTGAACATATCACATTTTATGCACGAAAAAAATTCTACAAAAGTTTTTAATTTACCATGTGCACATTCTTACATATTTATACTTTTATCAAATAACTAGCTAAATTACAACTGTATTGCAAAATAAAGCTGAGTTCCGATCACCCTAATTCGGAGAAATTACATGCGGAAGATATGGAATACTGAAATTTCGAAAATTATAAAAATGGAAAAGCCATCTCCACGTCTAATTTTGTCAAATATTTTTAAATATAATCCATCATTAAAAAAATCCCCAGCCATGCAACAAATAATGTTATAAATTATGCTCCAACAGAATTTGAAGTGATTTGGGCGACTTTATTATTCAACGTCATTTTATTCATATAACAATAACTACATTGTTAATCATGATTTGTCAACAGAGAAGAATCGAATTCTCTTAGGATATATGTTCCTAATATTTACTGTACATTCACTTTTTTTTATTCGAAGATTTCTGAACTGATACGTGAAGAGGTGTGGAATGATTATTATGATGTCGGTCGTTAAGTTCACGCGGGGAAGTCGAAGAGGAAATTCCATACGGCCCGTCGATTCCCGTTCGCGGTTTTGTCTTGCTTGGTCGCTCGACGTCGCCCTCCTCGTCCATCCACTCGATCTCTTCATGTACTATGCGCCGCGCGATTAAACGATACACATTACCTCTGCGGGGGCGCCAAGACTGCGGTAGGCACCTTCGCAGATTGGATGCATATACGGTCGACATATACACTATATATTATGCATTATGCATTGTATTAATTATTACCATGTCTTAACTCAATTAATCTGTTGAGCTGCTTAATGCGCGAAACGAATAGATGGAAAAATGAATAAATCTGAATACTTAAATATGCAATAGCGAAAACTACGAGTTCGTTCCTCCCCGAACTGAAAAACTATATTTCATAGATATCGTTTTTTAATTCATTTTATTTGACTTGCTAAATTGCTATAAAGCATATAAAAGCATATTAAAATAAAGTATGTACGCTAGGAAAACAACGATTTTCTGGAAGTATATAGTCTTTGCTAGCTAATAGATTTAATGAAAAAAAATTTAAGAACTGTACTTATACCACAGTGTGCGTGAAGTGCCTACTTCACGCACACTTCGCTTCGCTTGCGTGCGTGAAACAGACTCTTCTCGCACTAGTGGCATAAAATTGTATACGATACTTGTGCGAGAAACTTTTTCTGATCTCGTGTGATTACAACACTCGCATACAGCTCGTGTTGCAAACTCACACTCGTCGCGAAAAAGTTTCATCGCACTAGTATCGTAATATACTATTTTTAAATAATTCTCCATTTTCACATTATGTGAAATTAGTTATAATTTTTTTTGGGAAATATCAAGTTTCTCCTCAATGTGGAAAACTATATTTCATCAATATCGCTTTCGATTAATTTCACTCCCTGACAATTTATACTTGGAAATAACCATTTTTTGTTGACGGTAAAAAAATCTTTGTCAGCCAATACGTTTACTCGAAAAAAAAGAAGAATCTTATGAAATAGATTGTTCAAGTCATTTTACTTTAGAATCTTCTTTACTTTCAAATTATTTTAATCAACATCTTTTCGAAAAATATCCGTTTATTTATTTATTATTATATTATAAGCGCTAACCAAGGTTCTTCTCAAACTTAGACACAAGAGCATTTTTTTATCGATAAAGTCGTTATTACAGAAAGTATTATCTGTCGAAGAAAATCCATCCACAAATTATTATATTCAGATCCAGAATTTTTTCTCTGGAACAGTTATAAACAATTTTAAAAAAACTAAAATGCCTTTTTTTCTCGAACTCGGTGGAGTTTGTTTCGTTCTTCCAAGCGAAATAATTTTTTGATTATATTCAGTTATGTAAGAATCCATGATTTTTTTCTCAGGAACAGTTATAAATAATTTAAGAATAAAAAACTAAATTGCCTTTTTTTTCTTGAACTTGGTGAAGCGCTTTTCGTTCTTCCAAGCGAAATAATTCCTTAAAAACCTAATCTGCTAGCGAGAAGAAATAATTTTTTTCAGCAAGCGGATTTTGCCGAGCGAAGTACAGTTTTTTTGCGGTAAATTAATATTTTCGTTGTGAGCCTTCCACGAGCACGGGACCATTGGTGAAATTAGCTCGCACAATGGCCCCGCGTCTGTGGGACTCAACATAAGAGACGGTATCTCTCCGTGCCCTGTACACGGAGAGGTGACCGAAAATTGGGGCCTCCTAAGAGGCGCGGGATTTTAAGGAGAAAAAAAACCGTTGGCTGGCCTCGACTGAGGCGCAAAAGCCTTGGAAGCGTCAACGTTGCGATCAAGTTCATCCGCGCGCGCCTCCAATTTCGACTGACAAACGTCCCGCTGTCTCGCTAAATTAGTCACTTTTTTTGTAATCGCTCCGCTCAGCGTCCACCTCCGCGTCGCTTCCTGTATAACGAGATGAGCCGCCGTCAGAAAAGAGTTATACAGTTTATGAAACGATGATGCGACGAGAATCCGCCAGTGTGAATGTAAAAAAAAGGATGGTATCCATCTTGGCATCTTTCACCACCTCGCGTAATGAGATTCACCATTACGACTGCGCGAATGACCATTAAATTGAATTATAATGAATTTTTTTCGTCGTGACTTGCGTGCTAACCGATTTTACGGTTCGTCGCGTTAATACGGAGGAGGGCCTAAGGTTAGGACAAAAAACGTAGTTATTTAATAGTTTTTTTTTCTAATGCGGGTCTCGGGATAAGCAGTTCGGGATATAAGACATAATTAATACATAGCCGTCAAATATGAGCTCAAAACGAATTGAAAAATATCGATAAACAATGAAGTTGTTGTTACTAAAATGATTTTCTAGGCTTAACCTTTGATGTGCATATATTCAGAATAATTAGTTGTTAATGTTGTCGTCGCAAATGTCAATGATGTTGAAGGTTATTCGGCTATTGGCGACCGAAGAAATAAACTCGTTCAATTTTTTCCCCATAAACGTTTCGGCCCTGATCAGGGTCCTCTTCAGTCATTTATTGTAGTCAACTGATTTTATGATATTTTTAATGTACGTTGGTGTGTTTGTTATTGTTTATTTATTTGTTAGCTGCCAGATTTCATGGAAATATGTGTTCTTAATTATATTTATTGAGTACTCAATCTGCCAGGCCAATAAGCTTTTTTATTTTTTATTTTTTCAAAAAGTGCGCAGAATATAACAAATTTTGTATATGCGTTTTGCAAAAAAATCTTGAGTGTAGTAGATGGTTTTATGCCGAACACATATTCAAAATTCGTTATATCGCGCACATTTTTAAAAATTAAAAAAATTAAAATCAAAATAAAGAAAAAAATCGTATGCATTCAAATACATAAACATATCATTTTCATTACAAAAAAGTTAGGTTGACTGATTGTTTGTTGAACAATTGTTTTCTTTCACCAATTTGTTAATAACATTTTGGGATTATTATTATGCGAAATCAATATTTTCAGCACGTTTTATATGCATTATTATTTTCCGATTTTTATCCCATCGGGAAGTGATCGAAATTGTCTCTGAAACTCACTTTTGGCGGGACTGTACGTATCATACATCCTTAACAAACTAAGTAGACGCTTCAACTAACTGAGTAGTTGGCGCTACATAAACTATTCCGGGTGATTGTGCGAACCAATTTTTCAGTTTTACCAACTATTCATTTCTTTCCGTGTGGATACTGTTTTATTGTTGTACAAGAAAAGGCAAAGGTAGAACCGACGCCTGCGCTGCCTTTGAATTACAGACAACGGTTGCCCGGGTGCTGCCGTTGATCCTGCTATTTCTTTCCGTGCATTGAATAGTTTTCTCGACAGACCGCCAACCTCGGTTAGAGAAACGAGCTATTTCTATCCCCGGCTATTATTTGCTCTCACCACAATCCTCCGTTCAGAGAATACCTTTCGGTGATTTTTATTCTGATACCAAAGTGCACGGTTCAGCGATAGCTGCATTTTTCCTGCAGTAAGTATCTACTACCCCCTGCCAACCGCTACCACGGGCAAACGAGACAACGGTTTCCTGTTCCTCGAAGGGATACCACTATTCCTATTTGCTACAATTCTTCTTTCTCGATTTTTCTTTTATACCATTACCAAAAACGTAGCTCTTAGCGCCGTATAATACTATAGAATCGCGGTACTTTTTACCCTATGATTATACACAAAGTATATGAAAAACGAAAGAATTGCGGCCCAAAAGTCGTATTTAAAGGATTATTCCATTTTGTGAACCGAAAAACAAAAATCATGCTGTCGGATGAGATATTAAGTTTATTATAACATTTCGATGTCGATTTGTCACTTATGCTTTGCACACATAACGCGAAACCAGTTTTATTTATCATTCTCCACGATGATTATTGATAAACGTCATATCTAAATGTTTACATATTAACGAACTATTTCTTTTATTGTAAATCTAAAATTCGCTCGTCCCTATATTCACAGATCACAATTCATAATTTCAACAATTAATAAATCACTTTTCATTTATTCATGCCTAGAGAAGTCGGTTTGGGGAGTTTGTTTAAATCAATTATGAGATGTATTTCGAATGGATAAAATTTTATTCAGATCAAATAGAGTCTATTTCGATCAAATGAAATTTCATTTAGATCAAATAGAGTCTACTTCGATCAAATGAAATTTTATTTAGATCAAATAGAGTCTATTCCGATTAAAGAAAATCCTATTAGACCGTCCATTGAATAAATAATCTATTTAATGGTCGGCCTAATAGAATTTTATCCAACCGAAGTAGACTCAATTTGATCTAAATAAAATTTTATTCATTCGAACTTCATCCCATAATTGATTTAAACAAACTCTACAGGCCGATTTCTCAGGGTGTGACTTAGTGCTCTGAGAGACAGACGATTGTTTAGTTAAATCAACTATTTTCAGGTGGTTGGCTCTGATCGTTGCTTAAACTAAAAAGTTAGTTGGGCCAACTACTATTTTGGCCCCAACTGTCTTACTTAGTTGGATCACGAATAAAATTCGTTGTGTCACCTATTTAAGTCAACTAAGTCGTAATGGTAAATGTGACTAATATCAGGTCGTTACACTGACTAACCGGATGGTTGTGGCAACAAATTTTTGCTCAACTAATAAATAGTTTGGTCCAACGATGCCGTTTTTTCCGTGTAGGGTATTTTGGTATACGGGTATTTTTTCAATTACCGAACAAGAAGAAAAAAATGAGTTGGGGAAACTCAAAGAGTGGGTGTACGAAACGCACTTGACGTTAGTACGTTCAACCACTCGTTTATGAGTTAGAGAAACCACTTATTTTTTGTCTCCACCAATGGCGTCGGTATTCCGTAAGGGACGTTGTGCTGTTTGACGTAGGTGTATGTCGTAGGGGGTGGAGTAGTCTTGGCGTGGGTGGAGGGATATAATCCAATGCAATGACTGGGTAATATATCAAAGGGGTATAGTTAAGGGGGTAGAGGGAATGATATGATGCATGCAGGTATAGTTGATGACGACCGTTATCGTCGTTGCAAGTCAGTGCGCGACTAAGTAGTCATCCACCCAAGTTATGACCGCATAATTTGATTTTTCTGTGTTCTTGTTTATCGTCAGATTAGGCGTAGGTTTAACGTCAAATCGTCGAAAGGTATACACCGAGAAAAAGATTTCATTGACACTAAAAAAATTAGTAAGTTGATTGTGTTGATTTTAGTTAAATACTGCACTTAGATTTTGAAGAGATCATTTCATTGCCTGTAAAGAAATATCCAGTTAGTGAGCATATAATAAAGAGACAGTTTCGTAGTTCTAAACAAAAGTCTTTGTTGATTCATTGAATGGATATACTCGATGGCAGCAAGTGCTAGGAATTATATTCTCCAATGTTAACACCTATAGGGCTGTCTTTCTCACACCTAACCTCACTATTTCATTCCCGGTTCCTCTGAACAAATGGCTTCGAGTTTGAAGGAGCCCGTGCTTTAGCTGATACATGCCATACTTAAGCATGTTCTCTCGAAATTTGAGGTTATATGCAGATTAGTTCAGGAACAAATAGGTCTTCAAATTTCTCTTCAGTAAAACCAATAAAAAGAACAGAGACGATTCCTTCGATTCGATGTCACTGTTGTTCATTGCGTTTGAGATCTTTCAATTAAAAGATGGTATTTAAACTCAAGTATTTATTTTCATTAGCGAAGATTGCCGTGAATAAATGGAATCTTTTCTCTCGGTGCAGAGTACACCTTTCAGTTATTTTGATTTCAATTTCAAAACTTGCGATTCAAGCGACTACAAACTTAACTATTGTATTATTGGAACGGAATTAACGTGTGCGTTACAAAAAATCTTGTTTATTATGATTACTAAGACTTTCATATTCGCTAAAGTCGTTTGTATGTCGTTCTGTCAGATCCCTTAAACGAGACTAGCTCCCGATTATACCAATGACGCAAAGTTGGTTCGTTGACAAATAAAAAAAATCCCGACGAGAGAACTGGTAATGACGCTTATAAAGCTTTACGCACCATTAGTGTTGCGACTTGAGACAGGCATTCTGACAGTCTCGCTTGTTTTCACTTGCGCATGTCTTTTTGTTTTTTAAATGTCATCTCGATCGGTTCATCTGAAGTCAATTCGTTGACTTGAGTGACATAGTCATGAAGTGGCGAGCGAAAACGAGCGAGAATCTCAAAACTAAGTGGTTAATCTGTACCGCAAGAAGAGGGTACAGATCAAACTGGACAGCTGTATTTTATGTCAAATAAAATACGACCATGGCGATTGAGAATTGCTTAAGATTAATTTTTTCTGCTATTATTTTATTTCTGCTATAATATATTTATTCGTTAAGAAAAATACACTTCCGTTAGCCATTTTGATCAGTTCCGTAGGACACTTGCAAAATTTGGAGGTGGCAAATTTAATATTATTTTCTTCTACACTGATAGTGACGGCTTAATCCCGGAGATTTCTCGAGGCCAAATTGGTTTTCGGTTTAGGGTCGTTTCTAGAGTTTTCACATAATCCCGGTTCTTCCCCAGCAGTTTCCTCGGCAGAGAGCGTGAGAGGATTATCAGGAAATTCCTCTAAGCATTTTCGTTTCCCTGCAGTTTCGATACCGGATTTAGAAATGCGTCTCATGTCGCATTCGGGAAATATAAATAGTACGAGAGACGAGCGAGAATCTTGCGTCCCGTAATTTCCATGAAACAAGATCGAGGCGAAACTTAATCTCGTTGTTGAATTCAAGAACAACGAGAATGAATGTCGCTATCTTTTCGATATCGACGTTTTCTCGTTGAGTTGACGATCGAATTCGTGAAGTGAGTTTCGAGATCTCTCTTGTCTCGTCTCGTATCGCATATCCGCATCACTACGCACCATGTGTTACACATTAATAAGAAAAACTATTGAAAGCGTATTTTCGTCAAGAACTCAAAATACAGCTGAAGTGTTAACGGGTCATGACGATAGGAGTAGAATTATTTTTACTTGTAATGTTAAAACACTGTTTTTCTTGGAAAACGGTTTTTTTTTTCAATATTGCTATAGAAAAAAATTATTAAAAATTCTATATCTAAAAAAATCTGATCGATGCAGGAAGTGAAGTTGCAGGTAATCATAGGATCAAAGTCTTTTCTGTGTCACTGGGCCTGCGGGGGCGCGTGGAATTTTTATTTTCTTTATTGACCGCAAACTATAAACTCGTGGTTAATATCTTGCCGGAGGAATGGAGAATTACACTAGACGTAGCATCACTAGTCAGAAGCAGGAAGCGAAGTAATAGCGCTGCAGGAACAAAATTTCAGGCACGAAATTGCGGTTAATGTTCAGCTCCGAACATTGCCGCAAGATAAATTTACAATTACGACTGCTTCATCTGATATTTCTGTATTTTTGTTTATCGCCACATAAAATAAATATACCTTTCGCTTATTTTTATTTCAATTTGTTCAATACCAAAAGCTGTACGGTTCGACTTCGGATAAACGTAATTATAATTTTTTAAACATCATTGACAGCACATTTTTGTCAGAATCTTAAAGTGGAGCTGAACTGTTAACAGGTCATGACGATAGGAGTAGAATTATTTTCAAGTGTTATATTAAACCACTGATTTTTTCGGATAAACTTTTTTTCTCAATGTTGCTGTAAAAATAAAATTATTAAAAAAACCTCTTGATCCGTCGTCTGCTCGACGTAGGAAGTTTAGTTGAAGGTAATGATAGGAACAAAGTCGTTTCTGTGTCACCGGGTCTATGCGGGGGCGCACAGAATTTTTTTTTTTTTACTAACCGCAAACTATAAGCTCGTGCTAAATATCTTGTCGGAGGAATGGAGAATTAAACTAGACGTGGCATCAGTAACCAGAAGCAGGAGCCGAAGTAATAGCGCTATAGGAACGTCGTGTCGTTTCTGTGTCACCGAGTCCGTGGGGCCGGATCGGTCGCGGTTAGCTGATTTTCCGACATCCGGCGCGACCGCCACCGCATATACTCATTGCCAATGCCACTGCCTACACACTACTAGTAATTGCAGGCTTGCTTTAATATCGATACCTCGTGTTCGTAATCTCATTCAACTTATACTTGATAACTTAAGCTGTTCAGATGGTATCTCCTCCTCTTGCTCGGTGAATTAGAAAAAAAAAAGATGAAAGCGACTTCCTTTTTGTTTGAATTGGTTTTTCCTTCCATCAAAAGTATCACCGAAGACAAAATTATACTTTTGAGAGTCAACTTTATTTATCGTAGCACCCTCAATATTCACAGGAGATTGCTTTTTGTTAATAATACCAGACAAGTTAGAGTAACGATAACATTTCGAAAAAACGTCCTGTTTGAAGCCACCAAATTTCGTATCTTCACGAATTACTATTTTTTTTACAAATATTTGCGTGTAACAAATAACTACTCCTTCCAAATTGTACATTTTTACAAATTTCTAATTTGCACGAACTTACAATTTTTCCAAATGACTACTTTTTACAAATTACCAATTTTCATAAGTTACTACTTTTTACAAATTTCCAGTTTTCATAAGTTACTACTTTTTACAAATTTACAATTTTTATAAGTTACCACTTTTTACTAAATTTCTAAATTGCACAAATTGTCAATTTATCCAATTTATAAAATTTTATTACATTGCAATAGTTTAAAGTTCCTAGAAGAACATCATTTAATTGCAATGAATGAAATTGGATTTATAGTATGATGTGCTAAATTCTATACAAGTAAATAAAATTAATTTTTCCGCGTTTTTATAATTCGAGTTCAAATGTACAGTATACAAATGTGAGACAATGATATACAGCAGATTGTTAGTTTCTACTTCTAAATACTTGATCTCCTGTATATCTGGAAGTCAAGTATCTATTCCATCGAACAGATAAAGCTGTCCTCTGCAATCCCTCACCACCAAAACAATTCTATTGGCATCTCGAAACTTAGGTTTCTATCTAATTGCAGTCTGACGAGGCCTTGAGCTCTTTGCTAATGTCCAGGAAACTAACGAAGTCATAAAGTCGAGCCGTTTAGTGACCGGTATTGGATTCAAATTCCGAGAAGTCGATAGCAGATAATTTGTGTTACATGAGATACAGCAACGGTAGCATTTTCCATAATTTATAGGAATAACAACAATGTAAATACGCTACCGTAACGTTACTACATTTTACGGCAACCTAAAGATATTTCCGCAATGCTTAATTTATCGGAAGCTAACGGTTCTTACTGCAACGACGACTTCTCAATTTAATTTTTCCGGCTGAATGTATTTATTTACTCATTATATTCCACATTTACCTGAAGGACATATTTTGTCCGCATTCTAGTAAAATATTTAGAAATAAATGACAGATAATTAAACTCAATATTTTAAATAATACTTTGTCAACAAATATTCATTGAATCTATTTGCTTCATCATCGAGGACGCTTCGTTTTTATGACGAATTTTGAGCCAGGATTTCAACGTCATTCTACTCCTGATTTTTATTTTGTTTCATTTTCAAGGTTTTGAAAAATGTATGTTATCACTTTAACTCGAACATATTTCCCGCTACCAAGTTGAAGAAATTATGGGATTTCATTTCATTTTGGCAAAACGTAATCGCGGAAATATAATTTTTGTGTGTTGTGTACATAAAAAAATTATGCTCAGTGACGCTAGATATCTATTTTAATCGAAATCGACAGAAAGGTTCGGATTTTATAGGAAATTGGAGTTTCGCTTATTATTACTGGGCATAAAAAATTTCGATAAATTTGTATTCTTAAATTCACTTATTTGAAAAAAACGATGGGAAGCAAAACCAACCAATTCACTTCCTCATTATTTTCTCCCTTTACAAACATTCTTTTGTGAAGAAGAAAAAAACCAATTAAGACGGTGTGGTATTGATCAGTCGGTAACAAAACCAGTAAAACGTTATTCTTGGAGGCAATTAATGTTTCGAACAAAAGACGAGTACTGGCTACGACTCAGCACTTTGCTGTCGGTACCTCTCAACTTTTACTCGAAAAGTCAACGAGCGCGAAGAATAACACTTCAGGAAGATTCAGTTATCTCACACTTATTGCAAACTGAGAGAGCCAGACGATATTTAGCACATCACCTTAATACATTTTCTCATAAGGAAACAATGTGCAAGCTTCTAAATTTTTAATTTCTGTCAAGAGAATCATTAAGGAATTTTTAAATTTATTTAGTAGAAGGATGATGACTACTAGATTTCGTTTAGGTTTGATTTTACAGGAAATTGAATTTCAGTTTTTTCATTACTTGACAACTGATATTTAGTCAATTTAGCGTTTTCGAATTTACATATTTGAATAATAGGACGCAAAGTACAACGTTGCACATTACTTCTTCATCATCTATTTCGCTTTTTACAAAGCTACATCTATGAGGAAAATTGAATTATACTTGTGCAGAGCTCAATATAATCAGAAGTCAATTTGCAAGGTTTTACTTTGCATCTTTTTTTCATGTTTTTTAATCGATATTTCAAGTCGGATATCTTCACCAAGTTTGATATCTATTACAACAGGATATTCATTCAATCTTGTATAAAGTTTAAGACGGTTTGGTTGAAGTTGACTTGAAGGACGAAAACAATTTTTTTTCGGAAATTATAATTTTATTAATTATTGCTCGATTTGTTTAGAACAATTGAGCTTATTGGCTAACAAATTGCGAAAGGTAGACAACATGCAGACTTTCTTCAAACAAAAGATGAGACATAACTTGGAAACTGACATTCCATCACGATAAACATAAATATTTATAAATTATCTCAAAATTTATAAATTGAACAGATTGATTAAAAATAATCGTTATAAACTATGAATAGCAGTATGCATTGATATTCCAATGCGAATATCTTCTAAAGGGTTAGAGTAATCGATAAACCACTAGAGACCTTTTTGGTAGTACGTATAATTTCCTATAGAAATAATAGAAACTCAATTGTCAATAATTTTTTTTCAGTAAGTTACAAAATTCGAAACAAAAAGTTATTTTTCTTTAAATTCTTCAATCTTTGACCTTGAATATCTTTCGAATGGTTAGATTTATCAAAAAAGTATAAGATACCATTTTTGTAGAGCGTACAGTTTTCTATAGATATTAACGATGGTACTGGTTTTGCAGTCTGTTCGTGATAAGATATGACTATTTTTATATGAGACTAAATTAAAAATGCAAATCGATGATGAGCATAATCTTCCCATTAATATTAAGAGCTCATACTTGGTGAGTACTTACTAGAGATACTAAGCAACTAGTTTTCGTGTGTCAGATTGAAAAAAAAAAATAATCGATTTTTTTTACCCACCCGAATCCATACATACATCCGGACAATTTTTCTAAACCCCTCTTCTCGACGTTTTAGACGTGTTGACACTTCTCTGCGTATTCTGACATAAGACTCTGAAATTTTTTTTTTTTTTCATTGAAACATGGCTTCCTGTAGAAGGAAGCAAAATGAATTAAGATGATGTGACCAAGATTATAAAGCGTTATTCTTTGCCACAATTTCAGCTTCAGGCAAAATACAATGGTACTTGATTACTTCTCGACTTTTACTCGACAAATCAACGGTTGCGAAGACTTAGGAAAGATTTAGCTATCTCACTCGCACTTATAGCGATTCAAAAAACCATGATATGTAACACATCACCTCAATATATTTCCTTATGAGGAAGCAATGTGCAAGCTTTCTCATGCTTGCACATTGCCTCCTCATTTTTAATCCACTTTGAAAGGAACGATAAGTAGTTATTTCCTTTCTATTGATTGAATGCGATGATGAATACCAGATTAAGTCCTGAATCGAGAAGTTCGAGGGTCAGTGGACTCCCGTCGTTGGTAAAACGTATAAGGCGAAGTAACAGCTCGAAGACCGACGTACCGTTTGAGCAAACTGACGTGCCAGTCTCGCGTTCGACTCGAGTCAGCGTTATTGTACGCACGTTTCACGGGTTATTAATTGTCGTTACCGAGCGAGTGAGTGAGTTAGCAGATCGCGAGATTGGGGTGAGTGAGAGCGAGCGCGAGACGCAGTAATGGTCCGGGAAGAGGCAGCAGTGATTAGAGCGGTGAGCGCTCGAGCCTTGCACCGGTATTTTCCGTGTAGGAGCTCTCGATGCTTTTGCTCGTGACTGTGCACTCTCTCGGTGCCTTTGGATTGTTATTTTCAGTCCGGTGTCTGAATGAGAAGAGAGTAGGAGGAGGGCCAAAGAGAAATGGTGCGATTCAAAGAGGCTGAAGGTCCAGCAAGCGATTATTCATCTCGTGGTCGACTCTGGCAATGTTAATTATGCGGTTTTGCTTATTCGTTGCATTTCCATGCCACGTGTTTTACCTTGAAGATTTTCCTATACAAATTGTATAAGCATTTGTTCTCGATGACAGTTTAAAGGAGAAATATAAGGATGTTTATGTAATATGAATGCATAATGAGAAATACTGTAATCACTGTCTATCACAGCTCTTGCATTTCCATTTCAACTGAGACATTAAACAATGCCATATATTTATACAAGGCAGAGGAGTTAAAATGCAGAAGAAGCTTTACTGTCGGCATAACGAGAATACGAAACAGCGGAAACTGTCGTTGACTAATTATCGAACGCTTTCAACGGCAAGGATGCTATGTTGAAGGTTCCGGTCCTTTTTTTTCGAGCTGGCACTGAAGACTGTTAAGGGTCAGAAGGATAAAATGTTTTGCTGGGTCGACGAATATTTTTCCTAGACTTATAATTAATTTGCTAGGCTGGCAAGAATATTTCTTGCACTAGTAAAAAAGATCTACTATCGCCATCTTATCGATGGATTTTTTTTGCATAGATTTAATAATTTGATAGATATTTTATTTACTTAAATAGCAAGGAAATACTGTGATAAGCGGAATACACCCAGAAATGGGTACCATGTAAAATGATAAAATATTTCTGACTAGATATTTTGCAAAAATTGTTATTGCAATGTCTTCGAAATAATTGGGAATAATTTGGATTTATTCTTCTGTAATCTATAGGAATTTTTGATTGCTATATTAATATGCCATCATTCAGTAGATATCAGTGGTGGAAATATATATATTTTTTTAATTCGATTTACTCACAGAGATTTCTAGATATATGCGTAAAGATTTTTTTGAAGTCACCACATTCATAAAACTTTTTGATACAACCATAAATTGCATGTTACTACTTTTTGTGATTTAGAGATACTGAACTGGCAAAGAAATAGATATAGATTGAAGTGAAATAAAGTTTTTTATACTACGAAAATGATAGCATTTTTTACGCTGGGGCAAAAAATTCAGATTTATTTCATGTTCATCAAAAAATCATAATGAAGTGGATTCAATAAAACTTTGCAGGTTGCATGCTACCAATTATCGATTTTTAGAAAGTTCACATCATGAGGAAATATGTCTACGCAAGTTTGCAGTATATTATTTCCTTGAATATTAAATTGTGAAGCGGAATTCGATCTATGTCGACATCAATTTTTACGGAAATTGCCTGACATGATCGCGATTGGATCGCAATTTCATGTGAAACCTGACAGGAACTTATTGCGTTATAGAAAAAACCGCGGAAAAAGTCCACGTGTGTAAGCTATGCTCAACCGCAAGTCTTGAAACGCGATTTTTTACGATTTCAGATCATAATTCAATTATTCATCGGATCATATTCCAAGTACATCATTTGTAGCGCGTGGAAGATCTTATAAATGCCCGAGTACACAGCAAATGATTGATATTGAAGTCTTCCATTTTACTCGGAAATTTTACGGAGCTCTGTACAATCCCGATTTTCGTTGGAATTCGTTCCTTCAACTTTTCGTCTCGTGTTCCACTCGCAAAGCACAATTCTTCCAGGAATTCCAATTGACATCAGATCCTTATCGTGGACCCCGAATTAAAATTCATTTTCAGATTATTATCTATATTATTCTCGATATTCTTATATAATATTATTCCATCTCAATTCTCTCCTTTTAGTACCGCGTAAGACTTCGCATTGTGAGATGTTAGGTTATTATTCGATTGTTTGTTTTAACCAAGAGCCGGAACCAAATTAATTGAGTTTTCGTAGGAAATTATACTTTTCTCTAACCGGATTGTTTCGAAAATTAGAGAATTACATTAATTGAAAATAATGATTGCCTTGCATCACTGTATTGCTCATTGTATGCATTGTCTATGAATCATCGAGTGTTTCATCCAGAAAAATGTATGCCAGACTCCACTATACACAAACAGAAAAAAAAATCGTGTGAAAATTTAATGTACAAGTTGGATTTTTATGAATCAACACTAAAATAAAATTGGAAGTATTTGTAGACGATTTGACTGTAGAGGAAATTGTAAATTTATAGACCGTGACATAATTATTTCAAAAAAATAATAATTCGTTTTTGTTTTCACTGTAAAAAAAAAAAAATTTGTTCAATGTAATAAAAATTCTAATTTCATGTTTGTATTTTACCCAACATCAAATGATACCAAACTGTCGGAAACATTGATGTTAATCGGGCTTTCGAGCAATCGAAATCGTATGGAATACCTCGCATATTATCGTTTAATAGCACATGTCATTTATGTTATGACAATATCAAATGTGAAACACAAAGTGGGACAGAAGGTCTACTAGTGTGCAGTTGATCAACGAACCGCAAGCTATAACGGCGTTTACATGCTTTCCACAAGGATCTTGATTATCCCATAAACGCTCTCAAGATCATCAATAATCCTTACCGTATACGTTAGTCTATACTATGTCGTGGTTTGCTGCATCAGAAGGTAACCTGTCAGTTTGCTTGTTTCTTTTGGGTAATTTTTTACCATTTAAATAAATGTGTCAGAATCCCGAGGTCACAGAAGGTTGTAATCATCGATATATGTAATATATATGAAAATAGACCTACAAATATAATACAATCTTAATTATCTCATAAGAGTCCTTGATGTAGGTATATCGCTTGGTGTCGTATAAGTCGTATAAGATGGTATAAAAATCTTAGGAAATTCATGCATATTACAGATATTGAAAAAAATCATTTTGCGTAGTCATAATTTAAAAATGTTATGAACGCATCAATAAAAAAATTAATTTATCAGTCAATAAATTAATTCGGGGTATATTAGTCAATACCCCGAACGGCCAACTTTTCTTTATTATGAAAATGATTCGCTTTTTTTTTCAACACGTATGAATTTTTTTTAGATTTTTCAATCCACTTTGAATTTTTTGTTTAATAAAGTAAATGTGTGGAAAACAAACAAATTCAAATTACAAATTCAGAAATCTGAAAAAATTCGCAAGTATTCATTTGTCTAGTGCGACATACTTACGATACTTTTCTTTTTAACACCACTCCAACGACCTTTGTTTCACCCGGTGCGAGAAAGGCGGCTTTACACACACTTCACGGGCATAAATCCCCAATTTCACGCCTAGGAAAATAAAATTTCTCTGAATACTCTAAAGCGATACTCGGGCGAAAAACGTTTTCTCAACTTGTGTCGTTACAACTATAACCTTTATCTTGTACTGCAGACTCACCTTCGTTAGAAAAAGTTTTATCCTACTAGTATCGTAATAGATCATTATATGGTCTTTTTTTGCAGTGATAGCCTAGCTTGTAGCTTGCTGCATCAGAAAGTAACTTATCGATTTGCTCGTTTCTTTGTTACTGCCTCTTTACCGAGAATCTCTACTTGCTAGAGCAAAGCCCATGAACTCTGCATACAGAATTGATGGCACATTCATAGTATAACGCCAGTTACTCTACAGCGGTTGGCGGCGCCGTGTACCACAAGTCGTATTGGACTTTGTCTAATACGACATACTTTTTATACTTTCCATTTTAACACCACTCCAACACCCTTTATTTCATTCGGTGCGAGAAACGCGGCTTTACGCACACTTCACGTGCATAAATCCTCAATTTCACGTCTAGGAAAATAAAATTTCTCTGAATACTCTAAAGCGATACTCAGGCGAAAAACGTTTTCGTAACTCGTGTGATTACAACTATCACCTTTGCCTTGTACTGCGAACTCACCTTCGTTTCAGACAAAGTTTTTTCTTTTTTCTTTTTGGAAAAAGTCTTATCTTTTTTCTTTTTGGAAAAAGTTTTATCTTTCTGTCTTTTTTTTTGCACCGATAGCCTAGCTTGTAGCTTGCTGCATCAGAAAGTAACTTATCGGTTTGCTTGTTTCTCTGTTACTGGCTCTTAACCGAGAATCTCTACTTGCTGGAGGAAAGCCCATGAACTCTACATACAGTCTTGACGGTACATTCATAGTATAACCCCAGTTACTCTACAGCGGTTGGCGGCGCCGTGTACCACAGTAGAGGCTTACCGTGTAATTTCCGCGGTAACAAATCTCCCGGCTTGGGGATCGCGTTCGCTCGTTCGTTCGTTCGTTCCTCGTTCGTGTATATAATACTTCCCGATGGAGCTCACCTCTTCTGCGGTCCGATGCTGTTCCGGATTTCCGTTATTGAGAATCCTCTTTGCCTCTCCGGAGTCACGAAGAACGTGGATCCCGCGCAAAGTCTTGTTGCACGAACAGCGTACGTGCATTGCGTGGTGACCTGCTGACCTTTGGTCTCCCTCGTGTACCTCCTCCCCGAGAAATTCACCAATTTTCATACGAAATTGGATTTTCTTCGGCTTACTGAACGCACTACTTTCTATGCTGCTTTCGTTTTATTCCCTTTCGCTCTTAGTAATATACCATTCACGACGTGACCTCGACCCGACCTCCAATCCATTTATTTCCATGGGGCTATCCCATCAACGGCCACAGATTTTATGCAGTTGAAGAACTAGAAGACGATGTTGTGGCGGATGCGAAGACAAGAATTATTTGTGATCGGAATCGAAGACGTGATGAGGTTTCATAAAATAATTCAATTATATTTCTATCCAATGCAGGAAACTGATTATTTTTTAAAGGGATTGAACATACGATGGAAAACACTTTTTCGTCATACGCCCAATCCCTTTATAAAAATCAGTTTCCTTTATTCAAAAGGAATATAATGAAATGATCTCATAAAACCTTATGTGGTCAGAGGTCAGTAAAACTTGAAGGCTTACACCCAAATAGAATGATGTAAAATTCGATTTTTTTTGGCATTTGTTGAAAGTATGTATCTGATTTTGGTTCGACTTTCTAAACGTATGTATACGTATAACATTAGAGATCAAATACAAGTGGATATGTAATCAATAAAAGATACTGATCAATAATTACGAACCCAATTTACCGCTTTTCGCCTTCTCATTGTAGATAACCTATAATAAATTTTCTTTATAGTCGGCACCCTATCCACAGCCAAGTGAGATAAATTATCCTGATTTCGCTTGGACCGTTTTCACTTAACCAACAACCATTTGTCGGCAATTAAAATCAATTCTCCATAGCAAAATAGCATCATCTAATTAATGCATTGTCAGAAGAAATGCTCGACCCCGTTTCACCGAAGAAGACAGAGGCACGAATTCAAAGTTAATAATATTGCAGCAATAGTATCGTAGCTCATTCTCGCAAAATAACTACTTTGTAATATAGGTGTTTTGTGAAGACAGCGGTATTATTATCAGCTATATTATAAATCGAGAAGTGAGAGAGAAAGAGGAAAAGATAGGCAGAGTGCAGGCAGGCAAAGTAATCCGGTGGCGAAGAGCACGACGGTATTATTTATGATCCACGGAGAGGCATTTATCATCGAGATTGAAGCGAATCTCTCCTCGTTCCTCGATCCTTTTTCTCGCTTCTCTTGCCACAGATAAGACAGTGGCCTCCTCTCGCAGGCGAAGGAGCTCGAACTCGAGCCTCTCTTGCAGCTCGCCTTGTCGTCGTCGGACAACTATTAAACCCGTGAGCTGTAATTCGGTCTTTAGCGGTGTGCGGCTATCGAATGACTCTCCGTAAGCTCTCTCAGTTCGCTGCCACGGTCACGATTCACCAAGAGCATCAGAGAGAGAGTAGTTCATAGGCAAAGTGCATATAAGTACCCAATGTTAAACCATACCCGCATCTACACAATGTTACATAGCAATGCATTGCAGAAGAGTCTCTGAATCGCGGCGCGCTGGCGCTTGATAGTAGAAACAGAGAGGAGAAAAGTTGAGAGAGAGAGCGGTGAAAGAGATAATTTGCGAACCGATGAGATTGGAAGACGCAAAGAGAACGAAAGAGGAATCGTGGTTAGATCTAAGCTCCGTGTTCCACTGCAGAAGACATGCAATCTCCGGAGTTTTTTCTTGGCTTAATGTGAAGACGATCTTCACATACGCAGTACTAGAGAGGAGATCCGTGGGTTCAATCGAATTCGACCGACTCGGACAGCTGAATCATTTCTTTTTTCAATCAGGTTTAAAGGTTTTTGTTCACTTCAAACGTCTGTTGGTCCGCTGAACGGAATTTCCATGAATCCAAAGATTACCGGGGTGGGGTTAAAGTTCTGAATGGTAAATGCACGAAGAACTAAAATTCCGGAATTTAATATCTCACCTACATTTTTGCCGAAAAGTTTTCTAGCGAATTTTGTCAAAAATGTAGGTAAGATATTACACTGTAAAAAAAATCTACCTGAAATTTCTGTGTACTTATACTGGAAGTTTTTATTCGTAAACTAGTATATGGAATTTAGTATACAAGTGTAAAGTCAAATTAATGTATGGTACAGCATATTTAATAATATACTTTACATTTACAGTAAAAGTACTTGAATTTTAATAATTTGCTTCAATTCTACTGGATAAGTACACGAATCCTATACCAAACTTTTTTTGTTAAATTTCGATGACGAGTTTATGTATAAAAACTTCCTATGTTTTCTAACAGTGTATATTTCGGAATCTTAGACCTTCGTGTATTTGCCATGCGAAACTTTAACCCCGTCCCGTTTCTATAATGCTTGAAGACCATGGTTAAAAATTTTGAACGCACGGCCAGAATCTCGAATTATTTTATGCAAATAGAAAAAAACGTGTTTCCATTGCAAAGCATATAATAATACATACCAAAAATCTAAAAATACCAGTAAATGACCAGACCGAACTAACCCAAACTTTTAGTCGAAATTAGGTTTCTGAGACAAAATTATCGTAATAAATTGCTAAACAATAGTCATATTAAAAATAGAATATTCGCTGATGTCATAAAAAATTCTCATGAACTTTTAAAAAACAGTTGATCATTCACTGCTCACTTGTCAATCACTGGTGCATTTACCCTAGCATGAGATCCTTTATCAATATCCAGTTTGGGCTCTCAATGTGAAATAATATGTCCATGAGACCTCCCAATATCTTTATTTAGGTAAATAGATAATAGACAGATAGTCACATAGAGATTTGTCTTTAAAAATAATTATTTCCAAACGCTTTTATGCAATGAAACCGATTCCCATATTGTCTGTACAATTTATGAACGGTTGCATTATATGAATGCAATTTCAGACTCATGATTCAGCTACTAAATCAAAGTGGTACATATTGCCATTCTTATTGTCTGGTTAGGTCCCGTCATTTAACAAATTTTGCATACATTTATTCTTGTCCCCATGTAAGCCAAAGCTAAGCGATTAACAATCACGAAAATGCTTCTTTAATAATATCCAAAGTCTTCAAACATTTTCAGAAAACACTAAATATGTGTGGGTCGTAATTCCGCTGAGGCAGATCATGGATCGCATTAGTTAACGGATGGCAGACGACGTTTCCGCTTTGGCGAAGCGTCTAAACGTTAATCGGCAAAGTATTTGAAAGCGACGCGGAATGCGGCACCGGTTTCGATAATATCCTCTAGCTTTTGAGGAAGGATTCCGACGTTGACGAGGAGATGAGCGTTGGATCTCCGGTTGCGACGGGGTCACGATTTTCTCGTGCAGCCAGGCAAGCGGAATGGCCACCGGGATCTGTGGCGTTTACCATTATATTAGCAATAGAGTAGTAGGAGGAAAGTAGTGAGTGCAGGAGCATTGCAAGTAGCACCACAGCTGCATCAGCTTCGTTTAACGACGTTTCGTAGCGACTGCGGTCAGTCTTCCTCGGGTTCTTTGGTCTGGCGAAGTTTCCGTCAAGCGAAATGATGCTTAGGCATCAGCCGGACAGAAGTCACGCTGTATCGGCCCATTGGCCGGCCTCTCATCTCTCATCCGCGAATAAAGGCGTCTCATCACGCGATCCAACCTCCGGGCGACGTTAAACAAAAGACCAGAAGAAATATCGTGTTGCAGGTTGAAAACGGTGATGATATCCGAGTTCTCGAACATGATTCAGAGCGCGGAGACGACAAATCAAATAAATCTGTCCCGCGTCCGAGGAAAAACCCTCGGCTCGGCGGCAGCGACCTCCCCCGAGGGTTTTCTTTGCGCTGCATATTTCCGAGAGAGCAAACTCATCCTATAAACGGTTCTTCGCTGCCGTGACCACTCCCGACCACAAATGATCGCGGTCTCTCTCGTTATAGAATATATACTGGATTTCCTATCCGCAGGCACAATCCGCACTTCCCTGTAGTCGTTATTCGCGCGCAGAGATACGTTCCTCTGGTAGTTTTGAACACGAATGATTGTGACGGGAACTCGGCTGATCATATCCGTGCTTCTTGTTCACTTTCCCAGTGCAATACAATATGAGATTGCCGGGTAAGATTGGTAGAAACTATGGCGGGAGAAAAGAGCAGTGCACGAAGTACTCTGATTGCTACAAATGGATGTAGTTGCCGGTTCGGATGGAATAGAGGCGAAAACAGAAGAACGGAATCGGAAATAGGATAAACGCTCGGCCGAGGTCTGATCCCATTGACGTATATTGGAGGCAAAAATATCTTAGCGTGAGGCTGTCGCATAACACTTGGAGGAATCCCATTGGTATTGATTTTCTGTCGGATAAAAGCACACGGAGAGAAATGGATCTGCAAGGTACCATCCACATAAAATATGGTACGGAGGTGACACATGGACTTTATTGTAATAGCTCATGTGAACAATTTCGGTTTACGATACGTATACCCATGTAAGGATGGTGGTATACTGCCGAAGTTGGCAACAAACCCAGCACTTTAGGAGGGACTTCTGTCATCTCAAAGTGATGACAACCCCATCAAATTTTTATAGGATATTCTTGAGTGCGCTCGAAACGCAAACTCTATACAAATGCTAGAAAAGACCGTCTGTTCCGTTTGCGAGAATAAAAAATGTTTAAATGATGCCGTTTTATACACGTGATCTTACGGCTGCAGGCTAATTGTATCCCGCTGCAGTAGTGCTAGCTGATTATGAAAAATATAATTAATTAGTTTTTTTTTGTTTTTAATTCGCATTCCCTCCCGTCTGCAGACATTACGCCTATTACAAGGTCGGCCCGGGTCAGTAGCCAGTCCCTCCCGAGAGTCTGGTCCGGATCAGTAACCAGGCCCGCATGCGGCCGCATCCGACTTCCCCTCTATATCGCATTTGCCGTAGTATTTCCGCTAAGGGCATAGGGAAAAAACCTATGCCGATATATAGCCGGTCTCGAGTTCGCCTCACGGCACCGGAGCTACGTCGCGATTTTCGTCGTAGATTACAGCTGTATATATGTGACAGTTACCTGTGTGTGTCTCACGTATACATCTGGAGCTTCATCGCGTCCATGTTTTTATTTTTCGACGGCACCGGGAATCGAAACCGCGACCTACCGATACTCTCGTTTAGAAGCCAGTACTCCAACCACTAGACCACCGCACCGATTTATAATTAATGAGTTTATACTATGGTTGATCCGTGTGGACAAGGTCGTATAAGTAAACAGCACCTCTTAAGAGTAATTAAATTAAAACTGTTTAAAAAATCGGAAAAAGGCACAGAGCAGATGATAACCAACGCAACGCGGCAACACTGCCAGGCGCCGTACATGAGTACATGTGTGTGCGATGGAAATTGTGACGATTCGGGGATGGCTACGCTGGCACCGGCATGGGTATAAGCATAGGGGTCCTCCCCACACATCACGTCCCACAATATAACAGAAGACCCTCCTTAAGGGTTATATACACTTGTGTTGAGCGGAAAAATTGAAATTTTTGAAATTATATGTTCTTTAAGTACAATGTCTGAAGTACATTCTCACCAAATTTTATGAAGATCGGAGCATTAGATTTGTAACTATAGGTATTTCAACCGACCGCCCGATGCGCGCGATCGTTTGGAATGCAGTTCTTCACACGCGATTATCTCAGAATAGCCTTTTTGAAAAATACCTTTGCGGTGGGCACGATGACTAAAAAAAAATATTAATCGGATACAAACCAAATTCATACCACTTAATTATTATGATAATAGCTAGAGCCTGGAGGAAGGATTTTAAATTAAATTAAATTAAAATAAATTTTTTTGTTAAAAGTGTCACCATTTTTCAAATAATAACATTTTTTACAAGTCCTTCGTCCAGGCCCAAGCCAATGCAATGTACTAATGTAATCTTGCTGAATTCTTTCAACAATTTCTTGTTGATTTTCGGATAAACCGTTCTCGAGTTATCATGCCCACCGCAACTGATGCTAAAAAAAATGCTACTGAAATACAGCTGGAGTTCCGCTATTTTGAAAAAAATTTTGATAAAAAAAATTGTACAAAAACATGAACATGTATTCTAATGAATGTTGTTTACAGATTTTCAATGACCATTTACTTTCTTGTCGAAAAAAATTCAGATAATCACGTATCAAACCGTCCAATACGCCATACTCTGAATATTTTTTTTTATTCCTTATTTTTCACTCAATTGATACTTTTTTTTTGCGCGGGTACCCACTAGCGACATATCGGCAACTGTGCTCAATTGAAATTCGCACATGGGTAGTAATCATCCCAAATTTAAAAAGTCAAAACGTTGTAGTAATCTTTAGTCACATGGGATTTATTAGTATAGATCAGTATCAATTTCTTATACTGATTCGGGAGTGATGACAGTAGAGTTTCTTGAAATTTGCAAATAAGAAAATAGTTAATGATGACGTAGGGCATTTATGTGTGCTAGAGAGATGTTACATTTGATGAATGCATACTTTTGTTGTTGAAAGTTTTAAAAAAAAACTTTGCTTTCATTCAAAAGCGTTAGGTCATTACTATTTTATAATGACCCAAAGAGAGGGCCGGGAAATTGCCCTAAGGTATAACGCTACAGGACGAATCGGCAGTAAACCTCCCGATTTATGCACCTTTTAGACCGATCCATTTACGAGAATAGGGATACGAATTTGCCATCTAGCGACGGTACAAATAAGTAAAACTGTGAATCTAGGTTGTATAAGAAATGTTGAGATTAAACGTGCATGGTGTTATATATGCCTTATACATGCCGCTGTAATTACTACACACCACAACAAACATTGACATGTCATATGTATATGGTAAACAGATAGAAAACAATTGAAAAAAACTTTTCTCCTAAACGAAAACATCCATGACGGTGCATTCAAAGAGCACTACATTCGCTAAAAGGGTTTTTCTTCAAACATTAAAGTCATAAGACTCATGCTGCCCGGTATTATTATTTATGGTCGAGCTGCCAAATGATCAGTCTACTTCAAACTCCATGGCGTATCGAAAAATTAAAAAATTCTTTAAAATAAATAAAGAAATTTTTTTATATTTCTTACACAATAATTTGCAAAGCATTCAATATATTCAAGAGAACACATAAAAAAACTATGTAAAATAGTTCGAAAATTCACCAATCGTTCCTATATAAAAAAAGGGAACAGTTTCGTACGCATACATATAAGTAAAATTTTGGTTGAAAACATTAATGTAGAAATAATAAGAACGGTACTGAAGCAACATCGGAAAGATTACAATACACATTTTTAAGGATTCTACGTGCATAATAACAACTAAGCCCATGAGTTACCCGGGTACGCGAGTTATAGTAATTAAGGACAGAAACCCCCATAGCTCTTCTAAGACTGTTCTCTTCGTGTAGTGATTAATGCCCTTCGTTTAGTAAATTCGCAAGCCCTCGTTCATGGATTTCATCCGACGGTTAAGCTGTAGCAGAGAAGTTTGAATTGGGAATATCAGTTTAGTTTCCCTTGCGTCTGTATGAATGATTGATATCGTCATCGAAGAGCTTCTAGATACTCGAAGTGCAGTTTTTTTTTACGAAAGGATCATCTTTGGATAGTTCTGAGGTTCGCTAGGGTTGTTTAAAGCTCTTGCAAAAGACGGAAGTGAACTGAGGAAGAAAAACAGTGATATTTAAAAGCACCGGAACTTATGGCTGCTCCAATGAAAATCTATGACGATGTTTATCTTATCTGAAATTCCTCTAATACTAATAATTGAAGAACCTACGGACGAATAATCGATTGTGGCCTTTTGAGGTCATACCAAGTACTAAGGCTTACACACGGTCATTGGACAAAATATCTGGTAATCGGTTTTAGGATCCAGAAGATTAAACCGGTTATTAGATACTAGCATCATTTTGTGTCCTCGTGTATTTCAATATGTTGAATCCACAATTCACTGCAGCATCGCCAGTCAACTGTTGCCATCAATTAACTCCTTCTCTACTTCTAATTAGATAATGAGGATCGTGGTGAAGAATCACAGCTGGACTTTTTTCTCAATCTCCTTCCTTCCCAATCTTTCGGCAACAGTGAAAGTCAGGAAAGTGAACTAGATGTGGAGGTTCTTAATGCCCTGGATAAACTAAGTTACAAATCTTTTGGAAACAGCGAATGTCAGAAAAGTTAGATAGATATGAAGGTTACTAATAACCTGCAGAAACTGAGTTGCGAAATTCGCACCGAGTACCCAAAAGTGATTAGAGAAAAATAGTAGAAATATTCGAAAATACCGGAGCTTCTGATTGCAATAAAATCTACAATAATATCCATCAGACCAAAAATGACAATTTTCTCTGAAATCATCACAAAATGTGAACCAATCTTATCTTTTAGAGGTTATTGTTTTAAGCAATCGGTCTCTAAACCTATAGGACAGAACCTGTTACCAGTTATTGCCATTCTTTGATATTCCTATATCGAATTATGTTGAACGATCAACCCACTGCAGCATAGCGATCGAACGTCGAATCGCCAACGACCTGTTCCTTCCCCGCTTCTCGAAGAAATTAAGGATACCATTGTAAAGAAGTACAGCTGTATTTTTTTCTCCATCCCCTTCCCTCCGAATTCTTCGGCGACAACGAAAATCAGAAAAGTTGAGTAGATCTGGAGGTTGTTGATGTCCTGCATAACTCGAGTTACAAAATACCACACAGAGCACTCAAGGGTATTGTGAGAGAATAGTAAGGATAAATAAAAATTACCAAAGCTTCTAGGTGAAAAAAAAATCAACGACGATATCCATCAGACCGACAATAACGATGTTCTTTGAAATCATCACAATATGTGGATCGATGATCCATCGCACGCTTTAGAGGGTCCTGGTCTTAAACACACGGTCTCTAAGCCTTTAAGACACAACCAATAACCAGTTATTGGCATCCTTTGGGACCGATATGTCGAATATGTTGAACGATCAACCCACTGTAGCATAGCGAATCGAACGTTGAATAGCCGACGACCTGTTCCTCCTCCGCTTCTCGAAGAGATTAAGGATACCGAGGTAAAGAAGTACAGCTGTATTTTCCTCTCCATCCTCTTCCCTCCGAATCTTTCGGCAACTGCGAAAGACAAAGAGAAGTGAAGTAGATATAGAGGTTTCTGATGCACTGTACACCGCGAGTCAGTCTGCACTGCGCAGGGGGGCATAGCTTCACGTTCCAGGAAGTAACTCGTTGAAAAGAATATCTATCCCCCCGACGACGCTGTTTTTTATCGTCCTCTTCCCTGCCATCTTCTTCTTTCTCCTCCTCCAGTTCTCCTCTTCTTCTTACGATCTCTCGACAAAAGCGATCGAGTTGATCGAGCACGTTCTGCGAGTCTAATCGTCCTCGGGTAAACGACCATCGCGTCTTGTCCTCCTCCTCCTCCTCCTCCTCCTCCTCCTCCTCCTCCTCCTCCTCCTCCTTCCTCGCTCATATCCTTCTCTCCGTTCACCAGACAACCTGCAACTCGAATGAACAATCATTTCAGCCCGAGCTTACCGATCGTCCTCTATCTTCAGTAATTTGCTCCACAGTAGGAGCGTTTCTTCCTCTCCACCAGTCAGCGTTTATTTTATGTCTTGCCACGCCGATAATCACACAGAGAAATTACCAGTCCGAGCGTTGATGAGTCGTGATTAAAAATGTAATAATACCGATTCACGTGATAATAATGTCTCTGTCGGCAAGATTGTAATAATCTCACCAGACACGCACCGAGGGTGAAGAGCTTGCGTGGAGGAGTTACGTGCGTGCGTGACCGCGGACTGGACGTTTACATTTGTGCGTGCTTACATGTTGCTGCAAAGTACGCGCTTATGCGTGATGATGAATGCTGTCTTTCTCGGTTTGTACTGTTTCCTTCAGCTATAACGCCATGATATACAGACTGGATGAGGAATCGCCGCGTGCTGCAATAACCGGTAAGCCGTACACCGACTTCGTGAGCCGTGCACGCTGACTACAAGGTCGTGAGAAACCTTCAACTTTCAGTGTCATCAGCCCTCACGCCGTGCTGACTCTTCGCCTCATACACTGTTGTCTATACTCTCGGCATCGCGTCAGCACTCAAGTGCTGCCGTTGCTCTTCCTGCGCGGGACGCGAGAGGCGGGCAGAGCGCGCGGCTTCACTTTCTTGAAGCTCACGGCCATGGTCATCCTGTAATCGCTTTCCTCGACCAACGCTCACCGAGGCAGCGCGCGCGATTACTTCCGTACGGCAGTTGAAGAATTTCCGGACACTATACTGTTACATGATCGCAGGGATCTCGCGCACAGGAGTTGACCTTTGGGGTCCAAGGCTTCCATACCGGATTCGAAGTATCCAAAATAATATGCTTAAGGGGCCTAAGTCACCTAAAAAGCCTGCAAAGTAGAACCTTGCAAATTGCATCCTCATTATTTTTTGCTTTCTATAAAGCTACCTCTATGAGGAAGTATGAATATGAATTTTCGGACACTATACTGTTACATGATCGCAGGGATCTCGCGCACAGGAGTTGACCCTTGGGGTCCAAGGCTTCCATACCGGATTCGAAGTATCTAAAATAATATGCTTAAGGGGCCTAAGTCACCAAAAAAGCCTGCGAAGTAGAACCTTGCAAATTGCATCCTCATTATTTTTTGCTTTCTATAAAGCTACCTCTATGAGGAAGTATGAATATAAATTTTCGGACACTATACTGTTACATGATCGCAGGGATCTCGCGCACAGGAGTTGACCCTTGGGGTCCAAGGCTTCCATACCGGATTCGAAGTATCTAAAATAATATGCTTAAGGGGCCTAAGTCACCTAAAAAGCCTGCAAAGTAGGACCTTGCAAATTGCATCCTCATTATTTTTTGCTTTCTATAAAGCTACCTCTATGAGGAAGTATGAATATGAATTTTCGGACACTATACTGTTACATGATCGCAGGGATCTCGCGCACAGGAGTTGACCCTTGGGGTCCAAGGCTTCCATACCGGATTCGAAGTATCTAAAATAATATGCTTAAGGGGCCTAAGTCACCAAAAAAGCCTGCGAAGTAGAACCTTGCAAATTGCATCCTCATTATTTTTTGCTTTCTATAAAGCTACCTCTATGAGGAAGTATGAATATAAATTTTCGGACACTATACTGTTACATGATCGCAGGGATCTCGCGCACAGGAGTTGACCCTTGGGGTCCAAGGCTTCCATACCGGATTCGAAGTATCTAAAATAATATGCTTAAGGGGCCTAAGTCACCTAAAAAGCCTGCAAAGTAGGACCTTGCAAATTGCATCCTCATTATTTTTTGCTTTCTATAAAGCTACCTCTATGAGGAAGTATGAATATGAATTTTCGGACACTATACTGTTACATGATCGCAGGGATCTCGCGCACAGGAGTTGACACTTGGGGTCCAAGGCTTCCATACCGGATTCGAAGTATCTAAAATAATATGCTTAAGGGGCCTAAGTCACCTAAAAAGCCTGCAAAGTAGAACCTTGCAAATTGCATCCTCATTATTTTTTGCTTTCTATAAAGCTACCTCTATGAGGAAGTGTGTTGATCAATTTTGGCTTCCTCATAGAGGAAACTTTGTAGAAAGCAAAAAATTATGAGGAAGCAATTTGTAAGGTTCTACTTTGCAGGCTTGTTTATACTCGGAAGACATTTTTATAAAAATTCAAAGTGACGTAACATTTTTACCGCTCGACCGATTTGTGTAAAATTGTTACTCAAAAATTGTGTAATGATAGTCCATATGTAAACTGAATTAAAACCCAATGCCTAGTAATTTGCATGACCAAGCGCTCGAACAAGATTTTTCAAATAATTCAAAATGTCATAAGATTTGAACCACTTGACCGATTGGTGTCAAATTTCTACCGAATACCTTTTTAAATGGTCGTCTGAGTGTGAAGAAAATTTAAGATAAACGGCTCGACAGATCTTCGCAAAATTTGGTACACATAATGTTTCACGGGTAGTCCATTTATGGATAAAATTTTAGCCCGGCGCCTCTTTAATTGCGAAAGTTATAGCGTGTAAACGATTTTTTCAAAATTTAAAAAATGGTGTTAAGAAAAAAATTTCAACCGATTTGCGTCAAATACAATCCCAAACGGTATTCTATGATAGATAACTTGTTTATTAGTTCATTTATGTATAAAATTTTAGCCCGGTGCCACTTTAATTGCGAAAGTTGAAGCGTGTAAACTATTTTTTCAAAATTTAAAAAATGGTGTTAAAAAAAAAATTTTCAACCGATTCACGTCAACTGCAATCCCAAACGGTATTCTATAATAGCCCACTTGTTTATCAGTTCATTTATGTATAAAATTTTAGCCCGGTGCCACTTTAATTGCGAAAGTTATAGCGTGTAAACGATTTTTTCAAAATTTAAAAAATGGTGTTAAAAAAAAAAATTTCAACCGATTCGCGTCAACTACAAGCCCAAACGGTCTTCTATGATAGCTCACTTGCATACGAAATTTAAAGAGCATTCATCGAAAATTGCGACAGTTATCATGTGAACAACGAAATGTGCGCGCACACACACATATATTTCGCAAAAACCACTTTTCTCGACGTTTTGAACCATTTTGAGTGTACTGACATGAAAATCTCGAAAAAAAAAGAATTTCACGAAAACAAAGCTTCTTCTACGAGGAAGCGAAAAAGTGATAATAAAACATTCCGTAGACGGTACTTTTGAAATTATTACATGTGAACCTTATTAAATACATGTCAAGTATTTGTAATGAAATTTTATATTTTATTTATTCATTTTTTCCTGAAGTCCTATTTTGACACTTCAACGAATGTCTTTGTCAATTATTACCAAACTATGTTGCTAGCTTTCATTCGGGTTTTAATATAATGAGTGCTTAAAAAATTATATATTCGCAAATATATGTAATGAGTAACAACAAAAATATAGTAGGGACCATGGTATTAATTTTTATTACCATAGCTGCGATATGTTGAACATTTGCTTTTCGCCTCACACTATTTGGATGCACTGTATGTCATTACAAAGTTTGAGAGTTTTATCGCCTGATATGTACTTAATGCGGTTTAACTGTAAAATTTTATAAAACGAGCGCGTCATTTACAGCGTTTTAAAATCAAATTATGTAGGTGACTTGACTCTTCAAGGGGGACGCGTCAGTTAGAAGTTTTAATTATTTCATTATAAGGCCACCTTAATCCCTAAATAAAAAAAATAAATAAAAAAATAAAAACTACTTTCCTCCCTTCAGGATGGAATTGAAGGATTTTCTTATAATTAGTTCAACCAATTGGGTCAACTGACTGGCTGGCTTTGAAGCCAGCGTCATGAGTTTCAGACTCTGCGCATGATCCAAGAATAGACTGCTTGAAGGATTGCCCTTTGCTAGGTCTTATTCTTTCGGCAGTTACATTGCACACCAATTAAGCGTAGATTTTTTTTTCAAGATCTTTAAAGCAGAGTTATAAACAAACGTATGATAATAGTGGCATGGATGTTTAAAGTGTGACCTTAAAAAAAAAGTGCTCCGCTTAAATAATGTCTTATTAAATTTTACACAACTTTAAACGGCGAGCCCAAATTTTCTAACTAAACGAAATAATGTTTAGTGATACTGGATAAATGTTATTCGGTGAAGACCGACGGGATTTCCAGATTTCATAGGAATGAACGTTTTCTTTATGATGGCTTGACAACGGAAATCTCGCTAGATGGCATTTAATTCAAAAAATGTTTGACAAGAATACAACCTACATCTTTTACATCTCTCCCTCATTTTTATGTCTCCGTTTACAAAGCTAATCTAAAACAATGAACACATAACTCATATAACTTTGCAAAAAGTAAAAAAAAAAAAAAAAAAAAAAAAAAAAAAAAAACAAGGTTCCACTTTTCATATCTTTTTTCCGGGGTTAATATAAATGAATGGCACTTTAACCGCATAAAATCATCGGATATTCGCTAACCAATATAAAAAAATGTCGGATTATATTTAATATTCAAGATACCAATATTGCAAAACAAATATCTTCTAATATTTAAAATGAGAGACTGCAATGAAAAAACCTCCATAAGTCATTGACTGCAAACTTTATTCAAATTCGATCCGTACAATAATAAAAGTATGTATATAATTCTGTAATGGCATTTTAAATAGTCAAGGTAATTGGTATGAGCGCGTCATAAAGCGACAATTTGCCACGGAAGCGAAACGTTTCAATTATTGCATTTACTTTTACGTGGAATCGAGAAGATATTCCCACAACTAATCGATAGCGATATTTTTATTCTCGTGAAAGCTTTCAAAGTCCGAAGCTGTTATCGCATCACGTCATCGAAGCGGAAATTGAAAAAGGCGCCCAGAGGGATGCGATGACGAAGACAGGTGAAAGAGAATTCCGAGAGTGCAACGTGCTATATAAATGGCTGTATGAGCATTATACTAGACATTTAACTGCTGTAGTGCATATTTTCTTTTGACGGCAAACCTGCGCAGCGTTAACAGTAACGGATATTGCGAAGCCAACACCGTGACAATAGTGTGCTTGCGATACCCGACTATTACGGTGTGTCGTCGCACCATGCCATAATTGTTATTCTACACTGTGACTCAAAACCAAATAACCATTTTTACGACTTCAGAACTTGTCCTATTTTCCCCGATTTATCACTCTTCAGTTTATAAATAAATTTCGATAGAAATCCGATGAAATATTCCTTATACTCTGAAAAGATAATAATAACAAAATATTGATGGGCCAAAGAATAAAAATAGGGTTGAATCGATATTTTCGAATGAATCATATCATTTATTTAATTTTTTATCCATATGGAATTTATTCAATGGCAATTACTGCTCTTCAATTAATCACCTTTCGTTTGAATTTACAAAATGTACAAATACCTACGAATATATTTCAGAACTTTATTTTTATAAAATCTTACTGTACTTTTAGAGTAACATTATACGTTATCGAAAATGAATTGTATGCAGTTACTATTTTGTAAATAGTCGCAATATTGGTGAATTTTTTAAGCGGGAAGATATTGCGAGCAAAATGGTATCTAAAAAAAATATAAACAATTCTCGACGAATTCCGTTATCCTAGTTGGCAATTTTTTTATTCACATAAATTATTTGTGCAGAAATTGCGAGAGCCATGAACTTCCCTTTAGATAGAAAAAAAAAAACAATTTGAATAATTCGTGTGAAACTGAATCGCACTGTACAATCCACGTAACGGACCGGCATCGCTGATTTTGCACGCGTATAAAGACAGTGATCGTGCGGCGTGTGCGCCGATCGTGAGAGTATTCATAGCCGAGGATCGAAGGAGTCGCTCTCTCGCGTCATCGATGCGAGACGATGACAAGAGAGGATATAGCGTCGTATCGAAGTATATCGAACGAGCGATTCGAACGGTGATTACATATTCTTTTACTGTTCTCACGGATGACGAGCACTGCGATATGTATGGGTTATGAGTCCCTACGGAAGCGAAAGAAAGCACTAAAACACATTGAACCAGATCATCGTTTCTGTTGCAATAAAGTGCCGTAACGCTTGATCGAAATGCAGGCGCGAAGATCGTTCGCATTGTTGACCGCATGTCGATGCAATCTCGGAAATTCCGAAGATCTAATTCTGGTGGTAAAGTAATTAAACTGAAACTTTGTACACTTTAATTTCTTACTTGGAGCACGTAAGCATGTCTTTATTTTTCTAACTGAAAATTGCGGATGTACAGCGTGGTCTTCTTTCAAGGTCACATCACGAGGTAGAAGATTGCTGCCATTTTAGCATTGGCTGTAATTATTCAGAACAGATTCTCATTTCCACATGTATTTTATATACGATGTATAAACACTGCAGAACATACAATGTTCCATGTACATACACGTCATACATGCTATGTATTACATGTATATATGTATAAGAAACGTATCTGCAAAGAAGATATTTATTTATGCACATCCAACATAAAGTGGATATGCTTACATACAAACTATGCACTGCAAGATAATTATCGTATTTGTTACTATAAAATGATAAGTATTTATTTTTAGTTCACCGAAGTAATTGTTTTTTTTAGATCTCACAACTATCGTATAGTTACTGTAACTACCAAATAGTTATGATAACTATTTTCATAGTTACTGTAACTATGATATTTTTACATTCTTTCAGTATATTACTCTGTACCGAACGAAAAACCTAATTCAAATCGTTGTTTCATAAAAATCCTAGATCCTCATAAATGTTTAATTGAATTAATTAAATATTTCAGTCATTTAACCACTCTTTTTTTTTTTCTAGTAACAAACGATAGTTTCCATTCAACGAGATATTTACTGAATAGAATTGTAGATCTAATCCGATGCCTCAAATAATTTATGCGAAGGCGTGAATATTTGATTGATTGAAGTTAGGAATTTATTTCGGTTGACGAAATATTGTGTTTGATGAAACAAATATTTAAAAAACTTAAGCAAATAGAGAAATTAAAACGCGGCATTGATTTAATAAAATCATTTTCCTGAATGCAGCTAGAGAATTGATTTAATTGAAATAATTCAATATTTTATACTTTTTATTATATTTTCCTCTCAGTGTGCGTGTATGCAAAACAAAAATCAACAGAAGATGCAGAATATTTTTCTTTACATAATGGACGTAAAAGGGATATACAAAGAATTGCTCATGTTATGTAGGAATGAACCGAACTTAAGGATGTATGATACGTACAGTCCCGCCAAAAGTAAGTTTCAGAGACAATTTCGATCACTTATCGATAGCATACACCAAAAGAAATAGATACTAAGATTTTTAATTTCCGATATACTAAATAATATATGCTATCGAGTAGTATTTGAATAGTACCGTGTATTATGTGTATTGTATTATACGGAATGTACTTGGTACAATCAGATATTAACGATTACTATAATTATACTAACTGTTGCACTCCAGAGAGTGATCCCTATACGAAGTATCCAATATACTATCCGATAGTATATTTTTACTATCGGGTAGTATCTATTTCTTTCAGTGTAAAACTCGGAAAAAAAGATTGCATATAAAACGTGCTGAAAAGATTGATTTCGCATAATAATAATCCCAAAATGTTATTAAAAAATTGATAAAATAAACAATTGTTCAACAAACAATCAGTCAACCCAACTTTTTTTCTAATGAAAATGATATGTTAATTTATTTGAATGCGTACGAATTTTTTCAGATTTTTTTCTTCACTTTGAATTTAATTTTTTTCATTTCGAAAAATGCGCAGAATATAATAAATTTTGTATATGCGTTTTGCTAAAAACGTTATTACGCGAACATTTTTTAAAATAAAAAAATCAAAATCACAATAAAGAAAAAAATCTGAAAAAATTCGTACGCATTCAAATAAATTAACATATCATTTTCATAAGAAAAAAAGTAACATTCACTGATTGTTTGTTGAACAATTGTTTTTTTTTTTCACCAATTTGTTAATAACATTTTGGAATTATTATTATGCGAAATCAATCTTTTCAGCACGTTTTATATGCATTATTTTTTTCCGATTTTTATCCCATCGTGAAGTGATCGTAATTGTCTCTGAAACTCACTTTTGGCGGGACTGTACGTATCATACATCCTTAAGAACAAAAATACATCCATACGCTGTCGGTAAACCAGAAGGATAAAAATATATGAAAAATTTGCAAGATGGCAACTTAACTGCCGTTACGCTTGATCGCAACAGAGGCGCGAAAATTGTTCCCATTGTTGACTGTAGATCAATGCAATCCCGGAAACTCCCAAGATAATCCTCAGAAGCGAAGCCGCAATAGGCCATCCATTTTATTCTACGCAAAAGCGAGAAGAACAGTAAAACAAGAAAACGGTACGGTCACCACCATATCGCACCGGTGTCTTCTTCTTCACGCGAGAGATTTCTATCTCTCCAATTCGACCGGAAGTCGAGCGGCAATTTCGTGGCAAAGTGGGTCGGAAGGGCAAAGAAACGAGTACGAAAGAAGATTCTCCTCTCAGTAGAACCGACTATTAAACCCAAGAAACGATTTCCGTTTGTGCGCCGGACCTGAAGGTATGAAATAATGGACAGAAAAGAGAAAAAAAAAACTGACTCAAGCCATTGGTGTTAACACTGCTGCAAAGAGATCGGAGATGAAGATAAGCAAATATTTTTGAGGGAACGAAACTCCTTCGCTTTTGAACATTACTTTTTTTATCGTTTTCTCTTGTTTCCTACGTCTTTTTTCTTTAAGTCGCGATTATGGATTTTAACGTGAGAATTTAACGAGTTTTCTGCTGTGCTAGTATTTCCATTTCCTCTATTGTTTTTTGGTTCTGGTTAAAAAGCCTTGGGATGACCGACGAGCCTTCTTCAGGTTCAGCGGCGCCTCTGTACCAAGCATAGCAACAGATGAAATAGTTAACTGCCATTGTCGTGGCAAAAGCACTTTCAAGCAGACGGCGAGAGGCTTCATTAACAGGGAGTTATCGCTCGTGACAGAGAAACTAAGAAATATCGAGGGGACCGGGTGAATTTACTACTATTTCCATTGCAACCCGCGGGATTAGTAATGACAGAGTTCTACCGCTTGCGTTTTTGCGTCAACCTTGGCGAAACTAAGCTATGCACCAAGACCATAGCAAAAATAACGCCGCAGGGATAATGATATCCTTCTGCCAGTGCGACAAGCTTGAGTGGAACTGGCGAAGTTTGCCTTGTAAATATAATTTCTTGGAATTTTTTTTAAACAACGTTAGCCAGGAAAAATGAGGGGTTAAAATGGATAGAACGGTAGACGTTTAAACGACGGGGGAAAAATCACTTTCTCTCCGTTTAAGGGTCTTGAGTCACCTAAAAAAGGTGATCAGAAAATAGATTCTGTTGACAATACTCTTCATTGGGAAATTCTTTTTTTTATCATCATTAAGTACAGTACAAATAAGTCAAGCATTTCGATTCTGCATTTTTTTAAGACATACAATGCACTAAAATGGTGTGAGGTAAAAAGAGCATTTTTAACCTGGTACAGCTCTCAGATCAAACATGTGTACAAATTTTAGGATTCGATGATTTATTTCATCTGCCGAAGAGCACATTCTAGGATGCGCTTACTTACTACCCCCGTCACCCTTAGGTAAACGTAGCCCCTTAATGTATTTCTTCGAATTTAGTATACGTTTTTGGGCATTAAAAGCAACATTGCTAGTGGGCAAGCTGGAAATTTCGGATTGAGAAATCTATTTTCTAGGCAATATCAAAGTAAAAAAATGGTATCAGCTTCAAACTCAGTTAAAATAAAAATATCATAGGGTACCAGTAAATCAACAGTTTAAATGAAACGATTTGTTTATCGTAGCTAGCTATAAAATGTAATATTCCCAGACAGGCGTTGAAAATTTTAATCGTCGACCTGATGGTGGACCAATCCGACGAGACTAAATAAATATCGTGTTTTCAACGCAAAGCATATAAAAATAAATATTACATACAAAAAATTCAAAAACGTCAATAAATGAACAGGCCAATTTAACGTACACTCAGAGTCGAAAATAGGCTACAAAATGCAGACAGGAGATAACTAAAAAATACTCAATTTAAAAATCGGACGGTCTAATAAGTGGTCGTCCAAATTTCCCATGAAATCTAAAAAAGCTGCAGTTTATTTAATAGTGACTGTTCAATTACTGGTTGATTCACCTCAACTGCTTAGACAATTGGCATAACTTGTAGTTTGTCTTCATATTCCAAAATCATCATATTCTAAAAAAAATAGGGACTAAAGATGGCTGTAGATTCTGAATACGTCAACAATTACTACAATCAGAGAAATCGTAATAGTACAATCACCTATAAAGTGACAACAATCAATTCTTAGTCCATGCAACCATGTCCACAGTTACGGTAACTAGGAAAATAGTTATGGTAACTATTTGATAGTTGCAGTAACTATTTAAAAAATTGGTTGTACGAATTAAAAATAAATGAAGTTGCCACAATATAGTTACTGATGCCATAATTTTTTTTCAATGTAGATGTGACAACAACTGACGCTTTATTTTCAGAATCACAAATCAGCCTAAAGCATTAATGTGGGGATATTTCCATTATGTAGCCGTATCTGTAATGATCAAACATTTGTTACAGTGTGGAGAGGATCTGTGGTATTAAGCATTGTTTTGTTTATTTCTGTTTACAGACCGGAGTGAGATTACCGGAAGGTGCAAGCGCAGCTCTAGCAAAGCCAACGAAGTACCACTACTACCCCCATAACCAGCACATATATCTGTTGCCGGAGTGTGCAGTTCAACAGGTCTGCAACGCGGTATACGTGAGGCTCAACTTTACACAGCCACTATGCGCTTGTCCGGGACGATACAGAGATCCCTGCAGCGCTTCGCTTGACAGTGACGACCTTCACACCACAGAGCTTGTCACGGATCCACGAACTAAGGTCAGTTAATTAATTTCCTCAACGCTGCAACCGACGTAGTACAAAGAGTTTAGTCCCTTCCTCTCATAATAACACTGCACAGCCAAATATCTTGGATAGCGAATGGGACATTAACGAGAGGTCAATACGCAATTTCTAACTACATCTGAATTATCACAACGGTTCTCGTAACAACAAAACACAAAATTGAGCCTCGAGGCTCAAAACTAATTGGTTACAGTCCCAATGTAAATACTCTCGGCTGGAATACAGAGTTAACGTGATTATTTTTCCCATCCGAATTTCGATCAATAGAATTACACCATTCGACGTCACGTGATACAACCTACACAGTATTATACCGATTATTTTTACTATCCAAATTTCGACCAATATAATTGCACCCTTTGACGTCACGTGCTACAACCTACACGGAATTATACTGATAACTTTTTGATAATTTTGTTTGTTGATATATATATGGGGTATTACATACCGTTTCGACCTGGGTCGGATCCTCGACCTCTCGGATTTGGTCGAAGATTTTTTATATGATTGGATCAACTCCATAAAGTACTGGAAAATTGTTTCAGATTTTTTTTATTCCAATTTTTTTGCGATTTTTCAGAGCTAACATATTTTAGCCCAAATAGAAGAAATATGAAAAAATTCTTTAAAATTCTGAATGAAATAACAAAAATTTTGAGCGTAAAACCAAAGTGGGCCGGGTTTCGTTTCTATTTTTTTTCTATAAAAAACTAGTCGAAAATTTAGAAACGAAAGAGGAAAAGTTATCAAATTTGTCTAAAATATTGCTTTCTGCTGCAAGTGCTTTTGTTTTCGTGAAAAAAAATACGATTCATAGAAAATATTTTCAGAATGTTACGTTAAAAAAGCATATTTGGGAAAAATGTCCGGTGCATGCATGTGTGCAAATGCGGGCGTGTCTGTCTATGGGTATGTATTTCGTGAAAAGCAGTGAACACGAAAGCGGTCTTAAATTTTCAGCAATCTAGCTGAAATTTGGGATACATGTCAAATGATCACTAAAGTAGATTGCTATTGAAATCGGCCTCAACCGATTAACAGGAAAATAAGCTATCAAGATTTAAACTTTTCCTCTCTAAAATCGAAAAAGTTTAATAACAAAAATCTTGATAGCTTATTTTCCTGTTATGGATAGAATTTATTCAGCGATTGGCGGTTCTCCTTCTCTTCGCCGAAGCAGTTCTATCCATTTTTAACTAACGGCTGAAGCTACACCAAACTAATATTTTCTTGTTAATCGATTGAGGCCGATTTCAATAGCAATCTACTTTCGTAAAAAATGGCGATATTCTACTTAGTAATTCTTCATACGTGGATGTACTGTTAATTCGAAAAATTTATGTTTTTGCCCTAATTTTAACGATCTGTATTAATGACCGGTTACGTTATTAACACGTATCTGAATGAAGATTAACGCAATATGTTAAATGTTAATGTCGTTCTTTCTCGCTCTACTGCAATGGCTCTTTTTTATTAACTTCAAACTTGACTCAGTCAGTATACCACATCAGCTCATCAGCTTAAAATCGAAATCTTCAAATGTTAAGTGAAAAATCCTCAACATAACACGTGATTTGTGAAATAAAATTCAATTATTTACTACCCAACCAAGTTGTACGTCGATGAATTTTCAGATGGGATTGAAACGGTCGATAAAGACAAGTTTATTATTGATTAACAGTTACTTACAATTATGTTTATCGACTCATTTCCGATTTAATCTGCCCAAATAATCGATCAAAGTTCAGACATAGGACAAATATATAAGGATTATAGTTCTAATAGATATTGCGGAAATCCTCCCATATTTGCTACGTGATATGAAAAATGATATTTTGGTAATTGGAGAATTATCGACTGAACATCAAGTTAGCTTAATTATTCGACATGTGAATATCGATACTGTATTGATGACGTTACATTTCTACGTATCGTCTATAATAAGCGCATAATCTCGCATTCTACGAAGTTACGCAATTTGTGGAATAATCATACCGAATAATATCCTGACGATGGAGCCTACGAAATTGAACCCTTAATCCAAAACGTAATCATATATGTCAATTTCACTCGATCCAAAGCTATTCGATTGAACTGAAAATTATTGATACAAGGTTTAAGCGTTTTGTATGCATCTGCAAACAAAATTATTATTATAATTAAGATGAATACGATAATTCTAAAATTTAGTAATCGAATGATGATTCTTTTTTTTGAAGTAGTAAGTCTAGACTATTACTGCGCTCATTATAGTTACGTTTTACCTTTTTTTCTATCTTTCTCCCACTCACTCCCGAATTTGTCATTGATCTCTTTTATAAAAATATAGGTATGCAATATAATTTTTTTTTAAACGAAGCGCGCTTTATTTATACTTTCAAAAACAATTTCTGTCTTCATGATATCTTTAATATAAATCCGTAAATGAAGAGTGCAACTTGAATGAGTTTTGCAATAGGATTATTAATTTCATATACCAAATTCTTAAATGTATTTACGATTGTATAGATTTTTTCAATGGGTCTAATAATTTTTTTAGACATTTTTATATATTGTTACATATAGTTTCGTGTGTTTGTCCGGCAAAAGTAGAAGTCTTTAAAAAACTGAAATGTTATGCACTCAAGTTAATCTTTGAAGCGTACTCCCACGGAAAAGAAGTTTACTTGAGATATACCGACGGATATATAAGTTATGTACGCAATATATAGCGGCAAAAAGTTCTATATCCTCTATATATCTTATAGATATCTGGCGGATATATATCCGATGTAAAATATATACATTTCTTATTTGTGGTGGATATATGAAGGATATACTATTTATCAACTGCCAGTCTATGACGCATAGAAGCTCCGTATATAATATATAGATGAAAAATACAATTTTTACGCACGGTAAGTATATAGAGAATATATTTTCTGTAAACAATAAATGTATAATATATATATTCTTGATTTATAGTAAGTATACCAGTGATTTATACGTGATACGTGATAGTTTTATGATAGATATAGATCCTGTCCATAGCCGGTATATATAACAATATATTTATTTTATATAGTACATGGATAAGATATATATTTTTATATAGTCAACGTATATTGCCATTATATTCTTAATATACATTACGATATATCTTCCAATACGTACAGTTTCCTTTTATATTCAAAATGCCTCAATATTCTATTGTACGTGAAATAATGTATTTGTCAATAAAGGGGTACATGTTATTATATGTATTAACGATTACTATCATAACGATCTTTCATGTATTTTTTATGATGGACCTATAAAATTTTTGATGTTTTCAATGTATGTGTTTCGTCTATGGACTTTCGAGACTCTTCGCATTTAAAAAGATAATGTACCATTGCGCATACCATGTACTTATGTACATGGTATACAGGATATATATCTCTAACATAAACGTATCTCATATAAATGTAATTCTTATAAATTCTAGATATATAATTCGTATACCGTGAATACATAAATAAAATATATATCATCTATCTCAGATATATACTAATGACTTATCGCATCTAATATATATGCACTCTTTATATATTCCAGATATATAATTTATATATCGTGAATACATAAAATGTATTTGAAATATATATCTCCCATTTATGCCGAATATAAATTATATATATATTGTTATATATAAGAAATGTATTAAACATATATTGATTTTATTTTTGGTTTACACAAAAAGATACATTCTGTATGCATTGTTTATATATCTTTTATATAAACATGCAATATATAAAGCGGCGAGAAGTTTTATATCTCGGATATATATATTATATATAAGCAATACATAATTTGGATTTCCTATATCTCCAAGATATATAGTGGATGCATAAAAAAATATATTTCCTAGTATACTTCTTTTCTGTGAGGGTATGAGCCATGATTCGCGCTGTCGCAGTTAAAATTAACCTAGGCAGGTTAATTTTGTTAAGCCATGCGTCACTTTTACCGTTAATAAGTATTTTCCTTATCCTTGCCGCGGCAAAACTAACATCACATTTCAATAAACTCAAAAGACATTCTTCAATGCGTTCCATTTTCGTCAATTGCAGCTTAACTATCTTAAGGCTTTATGGAGTATTCAGACATGACAAGTCTCGAGAAAGAAAAAAAGTGCTTTCATGAAACGTTACTTCTACGAGAAAGCGAAGTGCAGCGCTCATTTGGCTACTATGTTGTGCTATAACAACCTTAACCATTTGCCCCGGTGCATCACAAGGTGCATTATGCAGCGACTCTTCGGTCTGTACTTTCATTCCCATAGTATCAGCTGAAAACGGTGTCAAACGTTTAGACACGGATCAAGTGCCGTGGCCGTAAATTCGAGCATCGTGTGTGGTACGCGAAGTTAACTAACCGCTTAAAAGTCGTAAACACAAGTACCAAAAGAAAAATTTAAATAGAAAAAGTGATACAGTCAAGCGTGATGAGAGTATCTGATCTTTCGTAGGGAAAATAATAATAATAATAGTCTGTGGCGAGGATCACCTCTCTCACGTATTTTTCTGACCGCACGGAAAAAACGACTTGGTTACGGTAACGAAAAAAAATAGTTGGACCCAACCAAGTGACTTGGTGCTCTGAGAGACAGACGATTAATTGCTTTGGTTAACTACTTTTAGTTAGTTGGGTCTGTATCGTTGCTCGAACTAAGTAGTTAGTTCGGGCAACTACCAGTGAAATTGTTCGATATGCTATTTTATATACTTGATGCAACTATTTTCTTGGTTTATACAACTATTTAACTTCGTTCACCGAACTAAAAACTAATTCAACGATCTAACGGAATTTACGCGTCCTATTTAGTCAATTTAAGCAACCAAGGAAATTATTGCTCCATCCAATCGATTAGTTGTGGCAACGAGCGCGTTTTTTGCCTTAACTACAGCACCTGGGTGGTACCCTCTCCAGGTAATCCTTTTGGTGCATACTATTGGCATAGAAAAATAGAAATTTAGGGTTATGATCACAACGATTAGCTTCTTATCAATAATTTTCGATGATATTTTTATTGTGTTCCGCGCAATGTTTTCTTACAGCTCACTTAATTTAACTCAACTTAATTGTTCACTTGCCAATCGTCGTGATTTTTCTAAGTTGATCCGGATTTCCTTCAGTTATATCGTCGCACTGATCTTGCCGGTCTTCGCTCCATTCCACGATACAATACACATTGGCGGCTAATACAAATCCGCCATCTGTGTTTGATAATTAGCATAGGCGCGGCAACGGCATTACTTAGTTGCGCTACACGGTCGCTAGTGTTGGTTGATCCAACTATTTTTCTTAGTTGGAATATGAATAAAGTTCGTTGTGTGACCTATTCAATCCAACTAATTCTAAATAGTAAATGTGACTAATACGACGTCGTTATATCGACCAACTTCATGGTTGTGGCAACGAATTTTCACTCAACTAATAATTAATTAGTTGGCCTAACGAAGCTGTTACTTCCGGGCGGCATACATAGATCACGCTCTTTATGCACTGTACAGCGGCATCGCGTAGATGTGAGGTATTCCAGATTAATTTATTGTTTTCCATGTTATTGTAACCAGTAAAAAAAACCACTCCGATTTTTATCAAATTGTTCTGACCTGTTACTTTGTGTCAACGATTTTTCGAAGAATTAACATTTTTGCCACATTAGAATTCTGATAAAATCATCAAAAATTAAGCACCAGATAACGAACATTTTTTAGTCAAATTAGAAAATGCACATAGACTATTTTCCGATTTTTTCCAGCATAATAAGACCGGAATACTAAATTTCCTAAAAAAATACCGCTTTTTTTTACAATTTTGAGCGATTTACTTCAGTGAACTTTCTACCAATCTAAAATGATGAAAAAAAATCTCAAAAATCAAGCATATTAGATAATGAACACTTCCAATACAATAAAAAATTGGACATTGACTATCTTTTTATTTCTGTAGCATATTAGAGAAGAAATATGCAAGGTCGTACCTTGCATCCTCGTTTTTATACTCTCGTTAGCAATTTTTACAGTTTTGCGTTTTTATTCTCTCGTTAGCAATTTTTACAGTTTTGCGTTTTTATACTCCCGTTAGCAATTTTTACAGTTTTGCGTTTTTATACTCTCGTTAGCAATTTTTACAGTTTTGCGTTTTTATACTCTCGTTAGGAATTTTTACAGTTTTGCATTTTTATACTCTCGTTAGCAATTTTTACAGTTTTGCGGATTCGGTGACTACACAGAGAGAAAAGATTCCATTGATTCACGGCAATCTTCGCCGATGAAAAGAAATTCTTGAGTTTCATTACTATATTTCCATTAAAGGATGTCAAAATCAATAAAAAATAGTGACATTGGATCAAAGAAATCGTCTCTGTTCTTATCTTTGATTTCACTGATGAGGCAGCGGCACTTCGTCTATGGCGGTTGAGAATTTCCAGACCAATTTTTTTTTAAGCTACTCGGCAGATAAAGCTCGAATTTTGAGAAAACGTGCTGAAGTACAAAATAAATGGGCTGAAGTACGTGTTTCTTGAAACTCAAAGCCGTTTGTTCGGGAGAACATAAAAACAAAAAAGTGAGGTTAGGTGCGAGAGAGACAGCCCTATAGGTGTTTAACATTGGACGATGAAGTTCCATTAAATCTGTTGAAATAATCAAGGAGACCGTTTCTTTAAATCAATGAATTAAATCAATGTGAGACCCCAAAATTTTGAAAATTATGGACATTTTGGAAATTTTGAATATTCTGGAAATTTTGATTTTTGTGCACGGCAGCGGCGACATCTTTTTATAATATAGGGAGACATAATCCCATGGTATTACAAAGTGCAGCGTCTGTACAAAGCACACGGAAAAAAAAGATTAGCTTTCATAACCAAAAAATGAGTTGACACAACCAATCGATCATTTTATTTCCGTTACAATTCAAACGGTAGTGCCAACAATTCGAATAATAGTGTCAACGATTTGAGTGGTCGTCCCAACGATTCAACTGGCCTAATCATAAGATTAGTTAGGATGACTAATCTTGTAGAAACTAATCGTAAATAATTGAGATGACTATTCGATATGGTTGAGAAAACTGATTTTTAAGGCCTGTCGTACAACAAAATAAAAATGTAGTTATCACAACCAAACATTTCTGCCCGTGCAAAATAGGGAAACGGAAGACATTCCTGCACGAAAATATGTGAACGTTATTTTCTTTCCTTAAGTGTCATAATACTCCATCATCTAAAAATGCAGGGTATACGTATAAAATGTGTGCAAAAAAATGGTTAAGCGCCAGGGAATTGAAGCTCCTTTCAATTGAAAATCAGTGCTCGCTCTAATGGGCAGCTCTAGAGTCACCGAACGTTTTTTTGAACTATTTGTCCAAAGCGTCGCGTACATAGTATGAGCTAGTGTTCATCATCCACTGACATATACACGAGAGCACGAGGACGGCCGACATATTATATTGATATCTGGTGCATATCGAAGCGAGTCAGCACGAAATAAATGAAGAAGGAAAGATAAGGGGAGAAGGTGAGGCGGACAAAATTGACCCAGCAGCCAGCGCTATTCAAATATAGTAGCTCGTCAGTAGCGAGCTCGGCATGCATGCATCTCCGCGTCGTTTCTCTGCCCTGCACTACAGATACTCCAATCTTTTTTATTTTCATTCCAACTCCTCGTTTTTGTTCCCGTTTCCACTCTGTAGTAGACCAGTTTCCGTCAGATACTCACACTTGTAGGTTGCTTCAATTATTTGTTACACGCACGGTATGTAGGCAAGTTTGAAGACACCGTGTAATTGCATGAGTTCCGTCGAACTTAGTTTGCGACTCGCATATGAAGCATTCTCTGTCAATTCAGCCACTTTTCTCCCTACCATCAAATATCTGCAGCGTAATTGGTTATCTCGGAGTAGCGGTACAAGGGACTCTATGTATTTTTTCAGGTTTATTGTGCTCTATAAAAAAAAATCAGCGTTTTGTCATTAAATCAAGTACATTTCGAAAACATTTAGTTACTGAATGAAAATATCTGCATATAAAAGTTTCAGTTTTGTGATCGTTTTTGAATGGAACATTTGAAACAATTTTCGCGACGTGGTTACTCTGATTCGCTACCGAAAAACCGGGGGATTATTATTTTTATTTAAAAACGAATACTTTTTTTCGCCTGAGAAAATTACAGAGAGTTTCTGGATGACTGTCGATATCACAAAAAAATCATCAGAGTAGCACAGGTCGTGTGTCTAGGGCCAAAAAATGGAATAATACTAAATATAACATCTAAATATAAGGTCGATTTCGTACAGTGTTGTATTATTTCATTTTTCAATTTTTAGGACCTCAAGCCGTATCATTCTGGTGTTTTTTTTTTGCAATATCGGAAGTCATGCAGAAATTCTCTTTTATTTTCCCGGATAAAAAAATGTACATTTTTAAATTAAAAAATAATTCCTCAGTTTTTCAGTAATTCATCAGTATTACCATAACGTGAATGTTTTTTAAATGTCCCATGAAACATGTATCAAAAACGGCAACTTTTACGAGGAGACATTTTTTCCAGTAACTTCAGTATTCGAAGTATGTTTACTTGGAATAAAAAGAGTACATTATGCTACAAGGGAGGAAAGAGCGCGATTTTCAGAGAGTGCGAAGTGAAAGTCGCGCTTCCTCCCGTGTAGCATACGATTCTTTTTTCCGACAACGCTGAAATGACGACCACGTTATTCCATCACGCTATGTATGTACGGGGGTCCAGGGGGGAAGCCTCAGCGGGGGGTTGAGGGGGCCCCACATCACACACAAAATTTTAATTGTAAAAATAAAAACAATCTTCATATTTTAAAACGAAAAACCTTCATACATCTGTAGCTACTGTCATCTTAATTAGTAATTTTTTTTTCAAATTTTAGATTCAGCCGTAAACTAATAAAGTCATACATTTATCAATATACCGTGGTCTAATCGGCAATAAGTAGTGATTTTTGTAGTTTACTGGAATGAAATAGGAATACAGTGACAGGAATAGGTTCAACGTTGAACAGCGAGTCGTTTCTTTCAGTTGTTGCGAGCGCTGCGGTGGTCACGCTGAGAACTACTACCTAGACAAAGATAGTGGGCAAGATGCCCTAGGGATTTTTGCTCAGATTTTTCGCCTCTTGCGCATGCGCACTGCTCGCGGTAAGAAATCATATATTTTCCTCCAGATTTCGAGGGACGAAAGCACGCCATTTCCGCGCAGTCAGGAAAAAAGTTTTCATTTTAAACATTCGATAAAAAAATCTGAATAAAATCACATAGAGTGCTTTTTAGTGGTACTTCGATATGACCGATTGAGGGATAGATTTGACATGGCCGAAATAAAAGCAGCTGAGTTGACAGAGAAAGATCCATATAATGTCGCACTCGCCATTGTATCACGATAAATCCGCGTTTGCAGGGCGAACCACGTCGAGCTAGATTAGTATAGCATTAACACTGGAGAAAGGTTGCTAGGGAAAGTTCCTCCTGAAAGTTTGGTGACAAAAACTCCTATAAAGTTTCTGAATTGCTCAGTCACAATTCCGTTCTTTCATGTTTGTCAGACCCACTTTCAGAGCCCCGTGATTTAGTTAGAAGTATTCTAAGACACTAGAAACTAGGGACTGAGATTACCAGTACCACTAACAAATAGAATAAGATTAGTAGGGACGACAAACTCAGTCTTAGTGAAAAAATAAATCAGAAGAAATTACTCACACATTCTATACTGGAAAAATTTTGAGGCCGTGTTTTAGTTCGGGGAGCTAAAATGAGAGATTTTCGGCGATTTTTTTTATGGAGAGAAAAACAATAAAACTTTTAACGTAGTTCTGTCGCTTGGTGTTCATTTCGCAAGTTCGAGAAAAATGGGACAAAATTGCAAATACATCTCGATGGTATGACAACCTTAAAAAATTCATTCATATCAAAGATACTGAAAAGAATCATTTTGCATAATAATAATTGTAAAATGTTATTAACAAGTTAAACAAAAAATTAATTGACAAATTTCGCGGAAACATGACTCTTCTTTTTTATGAAAATGAATGGATTACTTTTCTGAATACTTATGGATTTTTTCAGATTTTTCAGTTTGCTTTGAATTTTCGTGTTTATATAAAATAAAGATTGGTAATGATGTGTTGTGGCCGCAATTATTATATTAGAAGGAATGGTTTTTTGGCTATTGGCGACCAATAAATCAAAGAAGAATGTGATCTTCAATAAACGTTTCGGCCCTAATGTGGGTCCTCTTCAGTATATTTTATAGGACATTGCTTTCATTATTATTGATATAAATTGGGTGGATCTAACTAAAGGTGGCTGGATTGCTTGGTTATGTGGTTTATTGTTTTGAGGTTAGTCTTGATGTCGTAGATAATAAAACGGTGTTCATGTTATATGTCAATTAAATAATAAAGTCACATTTTTATAAAATAAATAGGGCCAGGCAACCCAGCCAGCTTTTAACATGTTAAAAGCTGGCTGGGTTGCCTGGCCCTATTTATTTTATAAAAATGTGACTTTATTATTTAATTGACATATAACATGAACACCGTTTTATTATCTACGACATCAAGACTAACCTCAAAACAATAAACCACATAACCAAGCAATCCAGCCACCTTTAGTTAGATCCACCCAATTTATATCAATAATAATGAAAGCAATGTCCTATAAAATATACTGAAGAGGACCCACATTAGGGCCGAAACGTTTATTGAAGATCACATTCTTCTTTGATTTATTGGTCGCCAATAGCCAAAAAACCATTCCTTCTAATATATAAAATAAATGCTGAAAAAAAAAAAACAAAAAAAATTCAAATCAAATTCGAAAAACTAAAGTAAATCGTAAGTAATTTAAAAAAATAAATGATGTATGTTCAGAATTTAAAAAATTAGGTTATCGGGAAATGTATAAACCAATTTTTTCAATAATTTGTTGATAACATTTTTGGAATTATTGTTATTAAAAATGATTCTTTTCAGTACATTTAATATGCATGATTTTTTTACCCTGTTATACCATCGAAATGTATTTATAATAGTCTCTCATTTCTCTCGTATTTTTGCGAAAACACCAAGAGACAGAACTACCTTAAAATTTACAAAAAAAAAAAAATCCGTTTTGGTCACCTAACAAATCTCTTATTCTCTTCCCAAAATGAAGATAGCATCGTATTATGTGCTTGTCTAGCAAAACATTTTGTTGGACTAGCAAAACAATTTATTGGACTGGCCAGAAAAATTTGTTCGGCTAGAAAATGACGCAGTGGTGTAATAATATCAGCACAAGATTTGCTGGCGTAGCAAAATCGGTTTCTCCTTGCGAATTGGTGGGAAAGATAGGAGTCGATAGCAAGAAAAGTCACTTCAAAAGATCTTATCGTACTGAAATCGTGCTCGCTTTATTTTTGTCTGTTTGGATCTCAATTTTCTGTGAAGTTTCGAAAACGAAAAGTTGGGCTTCAGATCATTACAAAACGGGGATTTGCAGAGGAAAAAGAATTCTCAGTACCTCCAAGTGGAACGATAATACCGGGCAGTTGAAATTCTACGGAAGCTATCAATACTTGTGGAGTGGATGATGTAAACGCTTTTACCAGTGAGTCCTTCAAATCTATTTGTCCGCGGAAAATATGAAAAGCCTGCAGTGGTGATGTAACAGAAAAGTCGAGGTAAAACGCGTGGGTAGTCGAGAGTACATTTTGCAAGAGATGTCGAGAAAAATAGACTGTGAACCAGTTGAAAAATTGAAACTTGACAAAGACAAGATGAAAAATGTACTCACTGTCTATCACTGTAACAATAGTAATATCAACCCCAAACAAAAAAAACCCACACGGGTAAAAAAATTGAAAAAAGTACAGTTACGCGAGTGGTAATTCTGCTGCAAAAAGGATAGTGAATAAAAGAAAATAAACTAAACGATATACCTCGCGAAAAGGATTGTGGATTGAATTTCTTTAAAATTACAAAGAAATATTTGCCTTTTTTCTATTGTGCTGCGTTCACTTTAAAAGTGTTAATGCGAGTCGATTCAACTACGATTGAAACTATAAAAAATCTGTACGGTGCATTAACGAAGGCTGTTCTAATAAGCAAAATTAACTGTTACTCATCATATTTAGGTCACAACTATAGTTTGGTCTTGGTGGAGAACTGACGAAAAATGTCTGTTCATAAATTAGCGTTTACAGAACAATTTACTTTTATTTACATAGTCATGAAGATTTCACTTTATTAAGGAGATTCGGTAACGACTATCGAAGTCAAATCAGTGCCAAATTTTCGCAATTGATTCTTTAAAGTTTAATGCATTAAAAAACAATAGTGAATGATGATTTATATTGAAGCATGTATACTTAATCCAGTGAAAGATCAATAATGACGAATTTGCATAAAGATTAACCAATTAACTTTTCTTTTCAATAGGACACATTTTTGTTCGGTTTTTTCCAAATATCATCTGTAATTCTTCACTACACTACATGATTACACTAAGTGATAGCTCATTTTCTTTCTTAAAAAATACTTCACAAATTGACCGCTTACATATTTCGTAATATTCATAGTTCAATGATTATAGCCTGTTATTAAACAAAAACAAAAATACTTCCATAAACAACAGGCTATAATCATTAAACGATCAACACTGTGAAATATCGTGGCGGTCAGTTCATAGAGTATCTTTTGAGAAAGGGAACAAGCCGTCACTAATTTAATTCGATAAAGAATTACTGATTATACTTGGAGAAAACCAAACAAAAATGTGTCCCATTGAAAAGAAAAGTTAATCGGTTAATCTTTATGCAAATTCGTCACTATTGATCTTTCACTGGATTAAGTATACATGCTTCAATACAAATCATCATTCACTATTGTTTTCTGATGCATTAAACTTTAAAGAATCAATCACGAAAATTTAGCACTGATTTGGCTTCGATAGTCGTCACCGAGCATCCTTAGAAAACATACACTGAGAAAAAAAATCGTTAAAACCAACAAAACGTGCGTTTGCGGGCGGCGAAAAGCATATTTTGTCGATTGGACAAAATATTTGGCACTGCTGATCGAAAATCTATCAATAGTATCATCAGCCGCTTCGATCAATTGAATATTTTTTTTGATCAAACGAATATACATTTCGCCGCCCGCAAGCGCACGTTTTGTTGGTTCTAACAATTTTTTTTCTCAGTGTATAACACAATTCAAATTACATTTAAGTCCAAAACAAAACCTGACAAAATAATTAAAGAAACTTCTAGAAAATTAAGAAGATCTAACGCTATTTAAATAATCCTCTAGAATCCAAAACCAAATTACCTAATATCTCGAAAATGGTTGTAACAAATGAGAATTTATTCAGAAAAGTGCGTCGGTTGCCGTACCTGTATTTTTTCAATTACAAATAATTACTCCACTGTGATAAAAAAAAATAAAAGTTGTTTTTCTTTTTTTGCAGGCTCTGACCCTAGTGAAAACATGTGAACCGGTTGCAGAGATGCGAGAGTGCAGAGCGCCCCGAGACTGGTCGCTGCTAGCGTTGCAAAACGTGAGAACAGGGAAATCGCATTATCTCGTAATTTGTCGGTGTCCAGACACGAATATACTCGGTGAGTACAATTTTTAGAGACGTCTCTTTCCTCTCGTTACTCCGCATAGTTTACGACTATGCAGCAAAGTAGTATTTTGTGTTACGTGGGCCGAAAATTGACGACAACGGTGAGCGTGACGTTTTTTTATTTGCTCAAGCAAAATGTGTCCTGTGATCACACGACTTATCAATCGATAATTTCTACACGTGTCATACGCAATATTATTTCCCTCGGTGTGAGAAACGCGGTTTTACACACACTTTCCGTGCAAAAATCACCATTTTCACACGTTGTGAAATAAAATTTCGTACGATACTCGTGCGATAGATTTTCGTAACTCGTGTGATTGCAATCAGAAAAGTTTTATCGAACTAGTATCGTAAAGAACTATATAGTAACGAGTGCGGAAAAATATATGCGTTTACATGGCAGGAAACCCTTAAGAAAACCCTGTAAGAAAAGTCCCGGAAAAAAACCTCCGTTAACGAAAAATCATCTTTAAAGACGTTTTTGCCAGGGATGTTTTTCAGGAGTATTTCAGAGTTTTTTTTTAGCTAAGCAGTAATTTCGCAGTACAAAAGTACACGAAATCCCTTATCGCAAGGGACAAATGTGCAGCAATTGTGGTCGGCACACGCACAAACTCACGCTGTTGGAAATATTTGGGAAATTCATATACTTCATAGTAATTAAAGGTCTAATATATACGATTTCGTCGATTTTCGAAGGTACTTTTTCAGACGCGGTCATAAAAAAATTACGCATATATTGATAATCTTGTTTTTAGAGATCAATTATGCATATGATTGAGTATATGTAAACGAAATCAGGAATATTAAAAAATTTTTTTGCGCGCACGTTGCACTGCGAGAAAATTATGTTATTAATAACCATAAAGTGACAACTGTTCATTCGTAGTTGGTACAAACATAGTTTTTACCACTTAATTAGTTGTCACAACTATTTTTATAGTCACCGTAACTATAAAAGGACTAAAAATCAATAGTTGTCACTTTATAGTTGACTATGGCGATTTCTCTCAGTGTGAAAGTTCCGGGCATTGATGTGAGTGCCTGAAAAAAAATGAACATGTTTATAATTATGAATCTTATAGCATAATATTATTATTATTATTATAGCATAATAAATGTATCTCCAGTGTTAACTAACAATATTATTTTTCAAAAATTATTAAAGTAAAAAATTCAAAATGTATTTTTTTTAAAACTTTTTCTATCAGTATTTTATTTTTTATATATTTTTTGTGTCATTGAAATATTTGTTACTTCGGTTCACACGATGGGTGATAAAACTAAGAAAATGTCATAAAAATTTTGAAGCGATTTGAACCTTCGTTTAAACATTAGAACTTTCACCGTCAACGCGTACGCAAAAAATCATTGTTTTGAAATACTGCTTATTTGTTATTGTTTCTGATTTTTTTTACATATACTTTATCATGTGCATAAATGATCTGTAAAAAAAAAAGTTGTCAACAATACGTTATTTTTTTTAAAGGGCGTATAGAAAAGTACCTTAAAAAAATCTGCGGAATCATGTATAAGGCCTCAATGGACTGTGTTTTGACTAAACCCGTGAAAAAAATTCGAATCGGTATACGAAAGAAATAAAAATCAATGTCCGTACAACTAAAACGACTTTTGTAACGAACTTAGTAGATTCGTACATCAGTTTTACGTTACTCTCGAGCAGTAAATCTTCTATACTCGTTTCCGCAAAGGAGCCTTATGTACTATGCACTAATTTCTCCTCAAATATTTTTAAGAGTGTACATTGTATATCACTGATTTGATTAAAGATAACTGAAAAGAATCATATAAAAACAATCAAACGTATATTTTTGTCTCTCACCCTCAAGTATTATTGAAAATACTTTGAGGCTGGTTCGTAAGAAAAGAAAAACAACTCTGATTAACTTTAAGGGCGTCTCATTCGAAAAAAACATTATGCGTTTATTTGGATGAAACATTCATTAAAGTTGATCGACAAAGCTATTTTGTAAAAATCAATATCTTCGGTAAAGTATTCGCAATAATACTTGTAGGTGACAAAAATGTGTTTTTAATTTGTTTTTTTACGATATTTTTATTTTTGGATTTTCATTAATTGCTGAAACCCCTACGTAAATACCGTTTTAAAACCTCAATAAAATGTACTGCCTTGTGACACAAAATCGTTATTTCAATAAACACCACTTTCACCACATATGGCGAATGCACACTTGACCAATTATCAGTGAATGAGCAACGGTTTTTTGAGGGTTTATTCAAATTTTTTCCGGTGTAAGTGAATACTCGATTTTAAATTTGACTATGTACAGCGATTATTTTATCGCAGAAGTTGACCAATTATCAGTGAATGAGCAACGGTTTTTTTGAGGGTTTATTCAAATTTTTTCCGGTGTAAGTGAATACTCGATTTTAAATTTGACTATGTTACAGTTATCTACAGCGATTATTTTATCGCAGAAGTTTATTTTCGAATACTGGTGTAGTTGGGATTGATCTGTTCATTCACTGATGGTTTTGTATTTTTTTATACAAAGCATTTATTTCTATTTATTTTGCGATAAGAACAGTCTAGACATATTACATTTTATAAAAACCCGTGATACACAAATCGTTCTGTTCAGCTGTTCATTCACTGGCGACTTTACCCTGTATCACGGAAAATTTTGTTGTCTGTTGTCGTTTTGGTCCTTCGATAAAGAAATTCTTGTTCCAATCCATAGAAGGACCAATGAGTCACGACCAACCGACGTACGCCAGTGTTCCGGGCATTCGAGTCTATGGAATGATGTGTGTCCAGGGTAACAGAAGAGGACGTCCTCTACGCCATGCCCGCAATCTCCTAGGTAAATATTATTTCGCTATTTCATGTATATTTGTCTCGCTTTTTAATGCATGTATGTTTTAATAATCAGTCCACGTGTGATTAGTTGAAAACTTTTCTTCGGTCTCCAGAGTGGTCGGCATATCGAGAATTTTCTGTTGTGCGCAGTGCTAAATTAACAAACTCAATTGTTATGCAATTCCATAACTCGAAATTCAGAAAAAAAATCCAAATCATTCATAATTTCCTATAAGACGAAAATCAAATAAACTTCTGATTTCTGGATAAATAGATTTTCTTGTAAAAATCCGTAAATAACAAAACGATATATTATTTGTCTTAAGAGACTAATAAATAATAATTAAACTCCTCCGAGATTGAATAATTTTTTTCACCACTCACAGAATTTTAAACACATATTTCATTGTTTGATCTGGGGAATCACAAAAGTATATTCGGGGACAATAGAAAGATGACAATAGATTTGAAGAATAACAGCGAAATTACGAGTGACCTTCGCGTGAAGAGTCTCAATCTGCCTTAATCTTGAGAATACTTTTATCAGATCATTTTTACGTGACGTCCAGCGAACATAATCTCACAGTGTCATTAATAATGGGGTGATTAAAATAATTCTTGCTGTTTGCGCCGCACATCATATGGAAGTCACTCTCAACTAGTTATCTATAACAACAAGGTTTACATCCACACAGAAGGAGTCGAGACTTCTTTTGTCACTAAATTGCATTGGAACTGAACATTCATAATAAAATCATTAAACATTGTTTAAGCGAAAAAAAAATGTTCAAGTGCAAGTTGCAATTTTACTAATCATTTTTTCGTTTCCAGGTATTGAACTGAATAACGAGGAAAAAGATAGCATGGCTGCTTCCTTCCCATGGCACAGAGTGCCCCAATTGATGAAAACTGCTTCTTGGGACTGATATCACGATGGATCCTCAGAATAATCGTCGGCATCCAAAATACTGACGTTTGAGCCAATTCACTACGAGAATGCACTATTTATTGTCATGCCCATTTTTTATTTTCTTCGTTTCTTCCGCTCTCTCTCTTTCACTCTCTGCATTTATTTATATTATTTATTCGATACTCGGCAAAAATTTGGCAAGAAATCGACCAACGATAAGAGCTTAATTTCATCTGCAATTACAGATACGAGACGTTCCATTATTTTTGTTTTTTCACGCTCGTTATTCCTCTCCCTGTTCTTATCGTTTATCACTTCTACCTTCCGAGGGTGAAATTACGTTACGCTAAATCTGTCGATTTGCGGTAAATCGTTCATGCGAATGAGGACGAGATGTTTGCCGTTAGCATAAGATACGCATCGTTCAGAGGTTAAACTGCAGCGTCATTATACTGTATTTACGTTCCAATTACATTATAAAATTCGAAGAACCAGGGCCAGATCGAAGCTCAATGTGGGCGATGCGCCGTTATTATCGATAATGGAGGACTAAAGAGCGTTGTAAGATTGTAATAACTTTCGACGGGAACCTAGCGTCGATCCCGTAGCTACTGTAGATTAAACATTAGCTAATTTTTGCAGACCTTTTATCCTCCTCCATCGTATAATAGAATCGCTTAAAAATCTGCCTCTTTTTCTCTGTTTTAATATAGTTCATATTATTAACCCGAACAAAAAGCGTAATTTATATGAAACGAGGCGCGTGGTTGCTCGCATAGTTAGGGCGAGTTACGGTGCCGTGCTTTGTCGAAAGTAATTCCTGAAAAATCTCACGTGATTAAAACAATATTGAAGGATAATTTTACGTTGTAAATAATAATGTCAACGATAATGCGTTAATAAAGAAAAAAATGAGAAAATAAATGGTATTACCTTGCATTAATTTAATGTACTAAATATTCTACTCATTCAGTCCTAGAATTCGAAATTAGAGTGCTTATTAGAATTTTTTTGCTAGAAATCGATTCGGCCTTTTTTTCTCTCATAGTTTTTTTTTAAATTGGGCTTCATGCAGAAGTTTAAACAGTTATGCTTGCAATTAGGATAGATGAACCAATTGTAGTTTTTTGTTTAAATTCTGTACTATATTCCACGTTTTTAAATCAATTCAAATTCGAATTTATCTTATTGGGCCTTTATAACCAATTTGTCGATAGTTCCACAGAAATAATGTACCTCGACATGGTTCATATTTTTTTACTAATTGTATCTAATTCATGGGTAAATTGAGTATTGCAATGATAAATTTAAATTCTTTTATCATCGAATCGATTCGCTTGAACTACAAAGTATTATAATAACAATTGACGCACTTTTCATGGAAGTTTTTATGCATAACACCAAAACATTACATTTAAGGTACAAGTATAATGTAAAATTAATAGCGGAATATTAATATTGAACGCGTTAAAAAGTCGTAATCACTGTAAGAGTACTTTAGTATAGTTATGTAATCATATGAGCCATTTCACACCATCCGAACCAGCCCAATTTTTCGATTATTCAAAAACCGTTCAAATTTTTGTTTAATACAGTTTCAAGTGTCCCGAATACCGATGAGTTTTTCCAAATTTTTTAAGAAATATGATTCCCTTCATTTTTATTTTTTTTTTATTTCTGTTCGTGTCTCTATATTAGTGAAATTTGGCTGATCGCACCGAAACACATATTCCTCACTGTGATTCGTCCGGAAATACATGAACATTAATTCGCAAAACTACGAACAAATTCATACGGCAAAGTACATTTGAACATCTGAGCTTTTTGTCCCAACAACTTTTTCGTGTAATGTCAAATTTTACTTATGCGTGGACACAAAACATTTTTTTTTTTCAAGTTAAAATAAAGGAAAACATACATTTTTTGTATACTGTATTTTAAAATAAATTGGATAATTTGTAAGTAGTCAAAAAAATTAGGGTCAGCCGAATGGCGTGGAATGACTCATGTATTCATTTTAATACACCGGTTTATGCTTAAAAACTTTTCAAAAAACTATATGAATTTTCAAGAAATTTTACAAAGTTCTCCGCAAGCATAAGCCTGACTCCAGCTTCACGACTTGCAGCATCCAAGCTAAATTTCCTTGAAGCTGTTAATTATACAGCATCCCCTTCAACTCCACCCTATGTATAAATCTATATAACAATATAAAATTCAGGAATTCGCAGCTAAGGACGCTTCAGTAGTCTTTGCGCCAAGAATTCTATTTTCTCTCAGGTCAGGGACAATATTCTCAGCCGAAAGCATCTTCAGAGGACTTTCGTAGAGAACGAACGAACAAAACTTATTACCGGAAGTTCTATGGGACGCTTTGCGAAATGAGCACCGTATTCATGATAAATTCATATCGCCAGTATAGTACGCATTCCGAGAATCCGATTTCCGTAACTCAAGTGCAATCTCGAATAAGCAAAAGTTTGGATTTACTTTCCAAGAAGCGAACTAAGGATGAAACAGAAGCGAGTAATATTCCACTCACCGAGAACATCCGAGTTTACGAGGACGCTGCAAGAGTACATCGGCGTTACGAGACGAGGTCTCCGTTGATTGAGTGCTCTTTTGCAGGCTTCTTTGCACGCTGACATTAATTGCCCGCCAAGATGAGCATGGCTCTGTCCTCCACCGTCTCCGACCTCTTCGAATATCTCCCACTTTTTGAGAACGAAGCAAACGCCCATCATAGGTTCTTCGCACAAAGGACCAGCGAGGGTGGCCAATTGAAAACCATTAATCATGCTCGTATCGTAAGTAGCGCGTGGATCCGTCGATTTGTTTTGTCTTTCCCAAAAAGCTCTTCTCTGATAATCCGTTTCATTTAGTAAAATATTAGGACCGCATTTTCTGGGCCCAAAGCACCAAATCCTTTCCAGGACATTATCCCAGCCAGCATCTTTAAAAGCATTAGCCAATTCGCTCTTAAAGTTCTCAATAGCTTTTTGCTTCCTCTCCGTTATCGAAGTATCGTGAAAATTAACTTTAGAAAAATCCTCCGCAAGTTCCGTCTCTGTACTTTCCTTTCCAAAGCGTTCCCAATGAAGATCCAACTGTTTTATCAGCTCGGAATTAGCTTCCAACAATTTGGTTACTTGTTCGGGAAGCGGTTTAGCGTCGATTTCGAAGCAACACTGACGATTTGTGGTCCAAGCCTCAAGAGTTATTTCCTCGGCTTTTTTTTCTATCGCCTCGTTCACCATGTCGACCGTTGGCGGAGGTACGACTGTTTCGCGAAACGATACTATTGGCTCAGAGACGTTTATCTCGACTTTTGCGTATCGCAATTTAAGATCCTCGAGGCATCGTTCGAGATGGACTTCGCCGGCTGTGTTAAGCACGATTTCACCGGTTTCCTGGATGTGCATGACCGCGCAAGCGTCCGCTTGATTAAGTAACTTGAGGCCGGCTATAAGCTTCTGCAAATCATTGGGATGCTTAGGCTCCAAGGCGACCCTTAATATCGGCACGGCCAAAGAAGTGAGCTCAGAAAAAGAAGGACAAGCTATTGTGGTCGATAACGTGGCAGTTTTCAGCACGTGATCCTCGAGGCCTCCAATACCCAATACATTTCCCGCCGGGACCTTCTCTATCGATTCCAACTCGCGTCCCATAAGAATATAAAGTTTTGGCACTCGAACTCTAGTCACGTGCCAACCCGGAGACAAATCTCTCAATGACGTGGGTGGCTCAACGTATTCGCCGGCTTTGCTCTTCTCCACAGCGGTGCAGGGATTGTGCTTCGGACCGAGTACAAATAGTTCGCTTCCTTCTCTGATCGTTCCCGAATAAACCCTCGCGAAAGCTATCAATACATTTTCCGATTGTTCTTCCTTGTTTTCCTCCACGTTTGTGTTCGTCAGCTCTTCTTGCGTTGAATTGTTTATTCCCTCTTCGGTAGGATTGTTCACCGCTAAATGTTCCCGTTCTAATTTCTCGGCGTGCCTCTGACGAGCGAGTTCTCGCCTCTGTTGAAGCTCCTCCTGCGTCAAAGGCTTTGTCTTGTTTTCCGGCAGGGATTTTCTCTCGACGGTAAACATTTTAGATACGAACGCTATTATCGGTGCCTCTGCAGAGGAATCGCAAGCGAGGAAAGCTTCTTTGAGCTTCTGAGTCTCCACGGGTAACGTCGAAAATTCGGCATTGCCACTCATTAGTCTCTCAATTTTTTCTTCCGTGAGATTGTGGGGCGCTGGGACCTTTTCGCAGACCATATTCAAGCAAGCCTTCGCTAATGGTAACCACTGCGAACAAATCGCTTGCAGCTGAGCCTTAGGGTCGGTTAATCTTACGTCTCGCGTTGTTAATTTGATATTCATTTTTTCGACCATACTGCTTATTTTTTCACGGTCTTTTCTCACGATCACAGTGTCGTAAAGAGCCCAAAGATTGTCAAGGATGAGGGACACGAACAATGGTTTTTTAGCTTTTTCCTGAGCGCCTTTCATAATCCTCTTGGCTTTCATATTCATGTAATAATCTCCCCAGATTGTTTTGAGAAGAACGCGCTCGCTGAATCCCAATTTTTCAGAAAACATTTTGGCAAATTCCTTGACTCCAAAGCCCCAGCCATCGACAGCACTGGTGAACAAAACATTGCCCTGTTCGGGTGAAAAATACAAATTGGAATCATCTGCATCTTCGAGCGCAGACTGCCAATCGGCTATTGGTCTATCTGTGACGTTGGACTCTTCGTTAGGCACTGTCTCCTCTTCTTCCTCTCGTGTCATAATGTCGCTGGTAAAAAGCTCACCCATCACTGCATTAACTTGCTCCAAAACCTGTGTCAGATAAACATATGCATCGAGAGGCGAAAGCTGCATCTCCGTTATAAGTCTATCGATTTTATTCAGAACGAGCACTGGCTTGAGCCCTTCGATGTAGGACATGGAAAGAGCGCTGCGGGTTTGCGGACAAACACCCTCAACGACATCGACTACTACTATCGCTCCGTCGCAGAGTCTCACCGCTGTGGAAACTTCAGAGGCAAAATCTACGTGGCCCGGAGAATCTATGAGATTTACTAAAGTCTCCTGATCATTGTGGACGTGATATAATGCTATGGAACTTGATTTCATAGTAATACCTCTCTGCTGCTCATCCGGACGACTGTCCAGATAGCGTAGCTTGCCCGCAAGCTTACTCGATATAATACCATTGCTGGCGACCAGGGAATCAGCCAATGTTGTCTTTCCATGGTCTACGTGGGCTAAAATACATATATTTCTTATGCGTGACGGATTCTCCTGCAGCTCAGCAAGCTTTTCGTGACTGACGAGTCTCATTTTTGCTACCGATTGTCGAATACAAAAAATGTGACTAGATTGGCCAGCGATGCGAATGTGTACTTCAATATTCTTGTGAAAATATAAGTCAAGGCACTGTGAACAACAAGCGAATGAGTAAAATAATTAAACAGAACTTAAAAAAGAAAAAGAAAAAGATTGTAATTAACTCTAGATTAAAGTGTAAACACTATTTCACTTTGTTTTGTTTCCAGAGTGCATAACGTTCGCTAAACACAAGTGTGAATTGTCTCTCGATTGGCATCGCCTGCGATGTCAATAGCATCACCGTTCGCTTCTTCTCAGAACTCTCAATGCTAGATTCTACGGAGAATCAGCGAGTTTTACGCTTGTCAATTAGTTCGACACGAGGAATTGAACGAATCGGCGAAATGCAAAACGTGGTTGACACTTCGAGCGGCTTTTGAGGTTAGCCGCGATTAAGGCCAATTCACGCACTTGCTCGATGTTGCCACGCACTTTGCGGCGAATTTATGGACACGAAATTTGTGGATCTATGCAAATTTCACGGATTTCACACTTATCACTGCATTTTTAAATTGTTATCGATTAACCGCGATTCAGAGCTTAACACCGACGAGCGCACAGGCGGCGACGGCCATCACTATATACATAGAATTTACACGTTCGAGCGGGCATGTTCCTGTTAAGACACGAAATTTCACAATGTTGTGCAGCATTTTGAAATAAAATGCTAGTGCCAATGAGGGCAAGTATTTGATTACTATTACGAGAATATTGTTTCATTGAAGATTCGTCGACGTAACTTAAATACAACACATCAATGATCAGCTGCTTTCTTGCCAACATGTGATTTAACGTAAATGTTCATTCGCAACTTTTTTTTTTAAAGCCTTGTATACATATTCAAAAAGGAAGAAGTGTCTAATAGATTGCGTTGCATTCTTGGTTTTAGAAAAATGGATCCGAAATATAATAAAATTTTAGATAACAGATAGTTGAAAAATACAAATTCTTATAAAAAAGGCAATTCGCTGCTGAGACACGAAATTTCACAATGTTGTGCAGCGTTTTGAAATAAAATGCTAGTGCCAATGAGGACAAGTATTTGATAACTATTACGAGAATATTGTTTCATTGAAGATTCGTTGACGTAACTTAAATACAACACATCAATGATCAGCTGATTTCTTGCCAACATGTGATTTAACGTAAATGTTCATTCGCAACGTTTTTTTTAAAAGTCTTGTATACATATTCCAAAAGGAAGAAGTGTCTAATAGATTGCGTTGCATTCTTGGTTTTAAGAAAATGGATCCAAAATATAGTAAAATTTTAGACAACAAATAGTTGAAAAATACAAATTCTTATAAAAAAGGCAATTCACTGCTGAGACACGAAATTTCACAATGTTGTGCAGCGTTTTGAAATAAAATGCTAGTGCCAATGAGCACAAGTATTTGATTACTATTACGAGAATATTGTTTCATTGAAGATTCGTTGACGTAACTTAAATACAACACATCAATGATCAGCTGATTTCTTGCCAACATGTGATTTAACGTAAATGTTCTTTCGCAACGTTTTTTTTTAAAAGTCTTGTATACATATTCAAAAAGGAAGAAGTGTCTAATAGATTGCGTTGCATTCTTGGTTTTAAAAAAATGGATCCGAAATATAGTAAAATTTTAGACAACAGATAGTTGAAAAATACAAATTCTTATAAAAAAGGCAATTCGCTGCTGAGACACGAAATTTCACAATGTTGTGCAGCGTTTTGAAATAAAATGTTAGTGCCAATAAGGACAAGTATTTGATTACTATTACGAAAACATTGTTTCATTGAAGATTCGTTGTCGTAACTTGAATACAACACATAAATGACCGGCTGATTTCTTGCTGACATGTGATTTTGTGTATATGTTCATACTCAACGTTTTTTTTAAAATTTCTTGTAAGTATTCAAAAAGGAAGTCTAATGGATTGCGTTGCATTCTTAGTTTTTAAAAATGGATCCGAAATATAGTGGAATTTCAGACAACAAATGCTTGAAAAATACAAATTTTTATAAAAAAAGCAATTCGCTGCTGTGACACGGAACGTCACAATGTTGTGCAGTATTTTGAAATAAAATGCTAGTGCCAATCGGGCCAAGTATTTGATTACTATTACGAAAATATTGTTTAAATGAAGATTCGTTGTCGTAACTTAAATACAACACATAAATGATCAGATGATTTCTTGCTGACATCTGATTTAACGTAAATGTTCATTCGCAACGTTTTTTTCAATTTTCTCGTATAAGTATTCAAAAAGCAAGGAATGTTTAATGGATTGCATTGCATTTCTGGTTTGAAAAAATGGATCCAGATTATAGAAAAATTCCAGACAATAAATGCTTGAAAAATACAAGTTCTCATTGAGTAAGCTTTTTTTTCTCGCTTGAATACTTGAATCTTGCTGAATTTCAAAGAATTTGAAATAAAATGCAAGAGTATTCAAGTAAAGTATTTAATTGCTATTATGAGAATAATGTTTTGTTGTAACAAAGCTTCGCTCTTGTATTTCGAATACAACACACAAACGACCGGCTAATTTCTTGTTCAGGAGTAGAAAAGGTCAGTGCATGAGCAGACACACGATTTTATGTAAATGTTCAGCATTTACTTAAAATCAGAAGGTTTTTAAATATCTTGTATAAATATTTTCATTATTATAATAAATTCAAAAAGGAAAAAGTAAAATATTGTGCTTCGCATTTTTTGTTTAAAGAAAATCAAGTTGTAATTTGGTAAATTTCATTCAAGGAACCGTTGGAAAATTCAATTTCTATTGATGAGTAGCAAAATGTTACGATGTTGTGCAGTATTTTTAAAATAAAATCGACTTGGCAATAAGTTCGTGTTTTCAATGTTAACCTAGAAATTTTGTTCTCGTACTTCAGATACATGACCGGCTCATTTCTTGCTGAAGAGTAGAAAAGGTCAATGCATGAACAGACATGTATGTGCTTGCAAGTGGGTTAAATTGAAATGTTTTTTCCCAACATGTACAGCAAATAATCGGTTTTTTTTTTCATTTTTGAATAAATATTGTTCTGTTCATAATAAATGAAACGGAAAAAACATTAACACAAAGCTCCCTCAATAAGCAAGCAAAACTGTTGTCAGAAAAAAAACATGACATTTTTGTCTTGGAAACTTGATAAACGAAAGTAATATAATAATAATACTTGATAAATTTCATTTTCCTCTCAATTGGAAAATACAAATGTAAATGAGTTCTATAGGGAAGAGTGGGGCACAATCAGGCGTATTAGGCAACAGTGAGCAACGGCATCTATCAGAGAACACAGATCGCCAAAAATTCTAGTTTAAAAATAATAAAACTGTGAGTTCAATTGGTTGTTACTCTTTCAAGTTAATTTTAAGTTACCTTATCCCTGAACACACAAAAATTGCAAGTAAATTTTGGCCGTTTGAAAAAAAAACTTTTACCCTTCACAAAAGTTTTATATCTAAGCTAACTTTTGTCAATCGCTAATTTCGCTCGACTTACATGATTTTTTACATCTTTCTGTATCGCTGTGTGCCCATTTTACATTAATTTTACTTAGTGATGCACGATTTTTTTAAAATAAATTTTTGCGAGTGTTAGTGGGAAACAATGAGGCAACCTTGTAGATTTAGTCCAGATAATTCTAACATCCAAGTTCAAGTATGATAGATTTTATAATTTATTTTTTTAAGATAAGATTGGGTAAGAATAAATACGAAACGAAGCAGTAAGAGGACAACAACAAAGAGAGATGGTGGAAGAACAGTGACGAAAGGAGGTGTGTAGTCTAAATAGTAGACAGTTCGAAGTTGACAGTTTCATAAAATATATAGATTAAGTAGCATATGTCAACTAATAATTGAATAATATATAAATAAAAGAAAAATTGAGAATTTTGCCCATTCGCTCTATCTCATCCATGTTTTTCGGGTATTGGTTCATTGTTCCTTCTTGTATGACCCATAGTACCCTACTGGTGTGGCACAATGAGCTATTTTCAGATAGATTTTTAAACTAAGTTTTTATACATCCTTGATAATTTGAAACTTATTATTGCAGGCTCAGTGTGTGGCCAAAGGTTGAATAGAATCGATGAACCGTTCATCCTGTCATATTGTGCTTTTAATAATAATACAGAAGGATCTAAGTGAAAAGTGGCTCACTGTTGCCCCCTTTTCCCTCCTCACTGTTACGAGTGATTGCATATTTGCACTACCTGGAATTTCGTGTTTACGGATAACACCAACGTTTTGATTCATGGAAAGCTCGCATCATATTACATTACGTACAGGAATTAAAATGACACCCACCCATGTAGCAATACCCCCCCCCCCCCCCCCCATCGCCTCGCCTGAAGGGACACAGTTGAATAATTCCTTATAGTTAATTAAGGCCTTATATACACTGTAAAAAAAGATTGTAAATTTAATGTACTTATGTATATGAAATTTACAAATTTTGTGCATGAAACTGTGATTCATGTACCGAGTGCTGTAAATTTACAAATCTATCGTGAAATTAATGTACCTGCATTGGAATTTAAGAGAAATTCATTGTAAATATACAAGTAACTTGATCAGTAACTGTATAATTATATGACAAGTTTTTGAAAATTCTTGCACTGTAACTTAGATTTCAAACACCCACACTGTAAAAAAAGACTTGAAATTTAATGTACTTATGCTTATGAAATTTAAATACTTTGTACTTGAAACTGTGATTCAACTACTGAGTGCTGTAAATTTCCATTTCGTTTCCGAAATTAATGTACCTAACCGTAAATTTGAGCAATATTTATTGTGAATTTACAAATCTTGAAACACGTATACAAAGTTCTGTATTCGTGTTCTGCTACTGTAAAAAAAAGTTGATAATACGCTGTTAAAAATGTCGATAACAGTAAAAAATGAATATCTGTTGATAGGCACAGGTTTTATAAATTTTAAATGTAACATTGATGTAGGTATCTAAATCAATTTAAAAAAATGGTAACACCAGGACTCGAACGGGCAACCTAACGATTATGAGTAAAGTGCATGATGCATTATGTTCACTTGAAAATACTGCCGTACACACTTCACGTTCTGATTGCAATCAATTGGACATTTTAATATGTCAATGATAAGTCCGGTTAAGAAAATAATATACGTATAACTCTTATGCCATTTTAATATCCAAAGATAGTAAGTCGTTGATAGCGTAGCTGGTAGCGTTCGTGCATTGTTAGGTACTTAGATGGGTAGGTCGTAGGTTCAAACCCCGGGGTAGACGAAAAATTTTCTTTAGCAAAAACCAATACCCGATTTCTAATGATGTAAAATGTCTGAAAAAATAATGCCTGAGTAATAGTTCTATTTTCTTTTGATTGTTTTTAAACCCATTTTTAATTTCCAACATATATGTGATTGAATTTTAAGGTACCGTTTTGCAATAAAAGATCTATGACGTACATTAATTTTATGTACCATAATCAGAAATATTTGACGCGGTACATTAAATTTCAAATACAAAGTCACTGCTATTTCAATAAAATTTAAATTATTTTCATGTGTCCTACATTCGAATTTTCGACACATTGGTGCTTGAAATTTAAGAGTCGGTTTGCGAATAAAAACTTCCGGTACCGGTACTTTAATTTTCAAGTAGATTTTTTTTACAGTGTACACGATTTTGCGGATTTTCATTTTTTTACAAATCATCTATGCACACGGTAAAGTATGAAGTAAGCAATCGAAATTATATTGCTTGACATAATAGCACTATTATTGAGGTTTATTCTTCTAAGCAAATGCATGAAAAAAAATTACATAGCGATTTTGCATGTATCATTCGAGTTTTTAACCAAATTAATTACGTCACCACAAATGGAAAACTATTTTTTCTTCAGCACTGATTTGATTAATGTGCAATTCTAGGAGAACAACTAATAAAAAAATTCGAAGTGGAACTTTTTGTTCGTCTCAATCTTTTTTTTTTGTTTTTCTTCTTATTATTTTTTCGGATATCCGTTAACAAAGGCATCCACAACAAACGGGTAATTACTACAAGTATGTACTAAATATATTGTACTAAATGTTAATAAAAATAGTATCGGACCATATTGCATAAGTTACATATATAAAAATTGCACGCACTGTACATGTAGGAGTAAGGTCTCGATTTATTTGAGTAATCTTAAAAATTCGGATGATATATATTTTTTGTTCATGTTACTGCTTATACTTCAGGATATCTGTCGACTTAAAAAATGTATGCGTAGTTTGTCTTAAATAGACTCACCCAGAAATGTATATAATCATAACAAACATTGAAGCAGTTATTAAGTGCAAGCAGACAGCTGAAATAATTATGATAATCAAGTGCAATTATTATTCGAGACATTATCGCGTTCCGCTGGTTGTCTCTCGAGTTAAGTGTCGCGCAATGCAAACACGAAGCGATCCGAATCTCGAGCGTGATTTCATCGCTTCCTGTTTCCAGATCTAATAGATTAAAAAAACAAAATAAGGTACTTATTTGAGGTTCTCGGATGCTTCAATTTTGTTATGATATAATTCAAGCTCTTAATGTGTCGCTGCAGAGAAGAAGCGTATAAATACAGCGAGACTCAATAGTTTAGCTAGTTCACTTTGCTGCACCGGTCTACGAGTGAAGAACTCCGAAGATGATGAAGCTTGTGATTTTCGCGTGCCTCTGCGCAGCTGTGGTAAGTCAAATTAATTCTGTTTTTCCTTTCAATGCATATTACATTGTAAGAAGGATGTCGAATAGCGTAAATCAATTTTTTTTAATTGCATAAAAATTAATTCGGCAAAACAATTCAACAAAGTTCTTTTTTTTTAGTAGGTACGACAAAAAGAAAATTTTTAACTTTATTTTCATTTTTAAGTATCATCTAAAAAATCCCAAACGATTGATTGCTATTAACAACGATCTGATCATGTTAGAAATCTTCAAATCCAGGCATGAAAAATTATGGAAAGAGGTATATTCTTTTTCGATATCATTTTTCTTTATTATTTCCCATATTCCATAATTGTACATCTGTTTTTATCCGTAACATTGAAAAGGTATATTTGAATAGTTAGAAGAGACAATCTCAGAATCCCCTAACTTATTTTTTCGACTCTCTGACTGCACAATAAATATTGACAAGCACAGTTTTCGTACTTTTGCGTTCCCGAAAAATCGGGAAAAGTCTTTGTCACTTTCCAGTGCATACTCATTACTTACCAGTTAGTGTAATCAATTTTTTAAAGTTCAAAGAAATATTTATTAAAATTACGAAAAAGAAATTTGAGATTGAAATTTTACGGTTAATGAAGCGACGTGTGCGTTCAGGTGAATTATTTTTATTCTCCTCTCTTTTCTTTTTAGATAAAAATTATACCGAGCGAAAAGATTTGATTGATGCCAGAAAAATAGGTCGATTGATTTTTTAAAATTTTGTCTTTAACAAAAAATTTCTTCGATTTCGTATAAAATTGACTCAAATAACTATTTGATTTTGTATAAGTATTTGAAGCAACTATACGGATGGTTTAAGTACTGATAAATTTTGTTGGGTCAATCATATAAAAACAGCCGGATTTTCAACATTTTCATTATTTCCAAAATTCTTAAAATTTCCAAAATATTCAAAATTCTTGAAATTTCCAAAATATTCAAAATTCTTAAAATTTCCAAAATATTCAAAATTCTTAAAATTTCCAAAATATTCAACATTCTTAAAATTTCCAAAATATTCAATATTCTTAAAATTTCAAAAATTCTTAACATTTTCAAATTTCTCAAACTTCCAAAAATATTTAAAATTTCTAGAATCGACAAAAAGAGGGGTTGGCAAAGACCCTCTAGTATGTATATATATGGGGCAATCTACCTCGTTTCCACTAGGATTTGACCTTGACCTCTCCGATTTGACTCGTAATTTTTTGCAGGCTAAGTTGGACCCACATATGCAACATTCTTTTTTTATAGCAATTTTTGAAGTGCCATATCCAACGTCATAACTTACAAATCTAAAAAATACTTAGTTCAATATTACATTTTTCTAGCCCATAGCCAAAGTGGGCAAGATTTTTCTTCTAGCTTTCAAGCTTTTTTTAAATTAATTCGTTATTATTCAGCGTTGAAGAAGAGGATTTCATTGAATCAAAGAAAATTCCTTTATGATCATTGAAAAAGGTCCATTGCTTTCAAGAATTGTTTCTTTGATTCAATATCACTACTTTTCATTATAAGTCTAAGATCATTCGAAGAAAAGATAGTATTGAAACTCAAGTATTCCATTTTATTAGCAACATTTCCGTAAATCAATGAAAATTTTCCGCTCTCTGTAGAAATGAGGTGTATAAACAAAAGCTTTTTCTTCGTACAGTGAAGCATTGAGAATAGAAAGAGGTATAAAAAGGTGATATGGATTGAAAATTTTGCAGCTCGTTGCGGGTCAGGATTCTCCACCACCCCCGCCGCAAAAAGCCGTATCTTCAGTGGAATTGGAACACAACAGGGTGAGAGTCTTTGTGTATTCATTATTCTGCCGCATATCCAGTAGTAAGCTCCACAAAGGACTCCCAAAGTCTGCCACATTGGCTTGAAAGCAATAGCTGAACATTGAATGCTTTTTCACAGTGTTGTGCTCCACTGTACAACCCACACAAAAATGCATAGTCAATATATGAGGCATTCTGAATCCTCCAGACATCAATGTTTCGGATTTTCTTGCGACTCGAGTATGTTCTGGTACTCGCACGTAAAGAAATCGCTCTGGTATGTTAACATAAACCGGGGACAACGAGAATCGTTCTGTTAGGCTGACAAAAAGATTGGTCAGCCCAACAAAAAGTTTTGTCAGCGAAACAAAAAATTTTTCACCAACTAATTTTGTTGTCACTGTTTTACAGAGAAATTGATCTGCGATCGAACAGCAGTTTTGATGTATGAAGTTGCATAATAGCCTCAATTGTTGCGGAGTTACAAGCTATCGAACATTTTGACTACTTTTTTTTCAAACTCCATCATTTCGAAAATCCCTAATCAAAACGCAAAACTGCCGAAGATAATTTTTATAGTTGTTTCATAGAACTTATATAAAAAAAAGCTTCATAACTTGTTTTTGCGAAAAAAAACGACTTTCAATGGTTAAAATTGACTTTTCAGCAATTATAACATTTAAAAAAATTCTAATATATTTTTTTCTTTAAATTCTACGATCTTTTCCTCATAAGACTCTTTTCTTCTCCAGATGGAGGAATTCGATTTCTGGATACTATGAAATAGAGAAAACAAAATAGTGTACAAATAAATGCATGAAAATTAATATATTCAGGAAAAAAATTTCTTTTTTTTTTCAATTTTCTCAAAAGTTCGCGATATTAATTTTTCTTTTGATTATGAAAAATTATTATCAAGCTTCGAATAAAAGATATTTGGTATAAATTACGAAAGGAAAATTTGCAACAATACTGACACATGATGAGAACATTTTTGGAATACTGACACATGATGAGAAAATTTTTGGAATACAGTGAAATCTTTCATAGCGTACATAATGCGGAGACATGTACGCTAAGCACCAATCAGGCACGCGAAACGTTCGCGCCTCTCACTCTCTCTCGTAAAATCGTCCAATCACAGCGCTGATACGTGCCCCTCTACTTACCAATGTACGCTACGAGGGTTTACGCTATGAGAGGTTCCACTGAACTTTCTTTTCTCATTCGTATCGAATATCCTGCAAAATATTTATGAATACCCTTATACCAATAACGAAGCATCCGCTGACAAAATAAATTATTGGTATATCGGAAGAAAAAAAATGCCTGGAGCATTTGAAACTCCGATAAAATAATTTATATAAGCTTTACTTAGCAGTCTGCTTTTCCATTTGAGCATGTTTTTTGAAAAAAAGTTGTTGTGTGCTGTCTTTTTATATAGGTAGCGCGTCAAGCTATGCCCGGCCCACCCGATATGCAATCAATGCAAGCTGGGCAGGGAGGAAACCCCGGAAACTTGGCGATGCAGGGTCTCGGAAATATTCCCGATCCAACAGCGGTTCTCGCTAAAGCCCAAGAAGTAGGAAGACAATTCATTGGTGGCAGACGTCGTCGTCAGGCTGAACCTCCTTCCGGACCTCCTTCCGGACCACCCGGCGGACCACCGGGCCCACCACCCACATCCGCTTCTGTGAGTCAATCGCACGTTTAACAGCAGTGTAAACCTCAATTAAACTGAACCTTCATAAAACGATTCATGGAAATTTGAAGTAATCTTTGAAATTTGAAGAAATTTGATGAAATTCAAAGAAATTTTCTTTAAAATGTATAAATTATAAAGAAATTGTAGAAATTTTTGAAAAATTGTAAAAATTTGAAAGAAAATTCGTAGAGATTTTTCGAAATTAGAAGAAGTTTATAAAATTTTAAAGAAGTTTATAAAATTTTAAAGTGGTATAAAATATTAAAGTACCTTGTACAAATTAAAGGCAACTTGCATAACTTTCCAAAAATTGACAGGACTTCATAAAACTTCATGGAGATTCATAGAAATCTATATATATGACTAATTCCACCAATATCCAAATATGTGACGAAAGATGGCTTCAAATTTCCGGTGCTAATTTTTCTTCATGACTCGATTTACTATACTAAAATAAAGTGAAAGCCCAATTCTGAGATTTTTTGCTTATAATTCCTAAAGGGAGTCACCTACTTCATTTTTCAACTGCCATTTTTAGCTTCAAATGTTAACGTCTTACCGAAGCTGATCAGGAAAATCCAAATTACTATTTCTTAGCGGAAATGTTCCGAAAAAAATTCTTACATTCGACGACCTTTTCAAGGTCCATAAGTTAAATGAGATTTTGAAAGCCCTTTCTGATGCTTCCCCTTACACAACTTTTTTGGAATTCTCAATAAAATTTTGTTCAGAATTTATTATTATTTTTATTATTTTTTAAATACATTATCCTTATGGCTCCAGTTTAAAAAAAAATTCATTAAATTTTTTCAAAGTCTTTTTTCTAGCTATTTCCATAAGAGAAGCATATTTTTATTGCAAAGTACTAGATTACATTTTAGACATAACATCCCTGTTTCTTTTTATCACAATACATCCTCCATTTTTTTAAATTATTACTTTCGAAGCAGTTTTATGCCTCAAATTTTTTTTCATAAAATAATTGTTGATAAACGATTTTTTCATTGTAGTCATCGCGTTAACTTGAATCCGGACCAACGTTTCCACAAGAATCGTCAAGTGGCTGAACCAATGCTCGCACATTTACGGCTGCACTTCCAAACCACCATTAGTTGTACCTCATACTTATTGTAAAATATAGTAGATCTTTAAAAATAAAGCCGGAAGATTTGCAAACCTCTGCATATATTTCTATGTCCTTGTCATATTTATTCTCTATTTACACAATTACACAATTTGGTTATTATCTGTAGAATATCCGGTGGAAGCAATTAGAGTTATGTACAGAGTACAATAGATTCTAAGATAAACAATCCACACAAACCCACACTATAGATCTGTGTCAATAATACGCGGAACGATGCACATAATTTCCGCGTACGGTCTACCATTTAATTTTTGATTGATGCAATTTTCGGAAAAATCTAGCCAGAAATTTTGATTTTATAATTTTTTTTATGAAAAAAGAGGTATTCCACTGTTCGTAAAATGAACGGTATCTTTCCAAATAGTTCTCCATAAGTGTAGATACATACATAATATTGTTTGATATTGAATTTGACCGAAACGGAAGAAACAATTCGGATTTCACAGATTTATACCATTCTTGGAAAATAACTTGTATTTACTTTTTCAAAACTTGAACAACCGAGCCCAAATTTTTTACTCCGCGAAATATGACTCAGATATGTTAGCTATGTAATTTAGTTGCCATCGGTATTGCGGTTTGAATTATATAGAAATTAAAATTTCTAACGACTAAAATTCAGGTGATATATTAATTTTTCGTCAAATTGACTTAAACAAAAAACACAAAGTACAAGCTTGTATCTCACTTTCTCATTATTTTAACCTTTTTACAAAGCTTCTCTCGTGTGGAAGCAAAAATCGATGAACATCCTTTTTCTTTGTCAGACTTGTAAAAAGTGGAAATAATGAAGAAGCAATGTACGAGGTTCGTTGCATTTTTTTTTTTTTTTTCTAAACCCATACTTTCGCATGAACCAAATAACCATTCCGAAGACTGACATCCAGATAATTGCTGTTTCACTGTATTGTGGTGCTGTGCTGTTGTACCTCAATAAAAATGAATCCCAGGCAAGCGATAACGCACGTTATCGCGGTACGTCATCACATTATCGATGGATAATCTATGGTATTCATCACCATCGACACGCCGTCACAGTCAGACCTGGCAACTGTTGTGGGCTTGTGTATAGTTGCGTGTCTATCACACGCTTTGAACTGAGTGTATTTGCAGTGCAGTGCTTGGCATCAAGGACCATAATATCCTGTGTCGCATGTGATGATGGGCTCGCAAAGGATCCTATATAGTGTGTCAAAGGCATAAGAGAGATCTTCGATGCAGTGATAAGTGGTTTAACAGCATAAACCGTACGTCTAGACCGAAAATCCCACGCATTTTCCGCGATGGAACCGCATTTTGCTTTCTCATAGAGGAAAATTTGTTTTCATAAAAAAAAAATTCAGTTTTTATGTCAACACACGCAGAATTGTCCAAAACCTTGAAACAAGTGGTTTACAAAAAGTGTCCGGATGTGTGTGTGTGCGTGTGTGTGTGGCTGTCAGGAAAACTGGCTGGAGGAAAAATGGCTGACGAACAAAATACCAATAAAAGGCGTTTGATTGATTAAATAGACCGCGTCAATGAAGCTTCCGATATTTATTAACTTGCGCATTTCAATAGAATCGTATCTATACGATTAATACTATGATCAGTTTTCCTAAACTACATTTTATAATATTCTGTTAATTGGACTAAAGTCCCCCCTCCCTCATGAATTTTTATATTTTTCTCTTAAACATTCGATCTAATTTATTATTTTTTTCGTATTTGCAAACAAATTTGAAACATACGTTTAACAGTTTAATGGAATTTCACTTATAATTAAGCTTCACGGCAGACAATGTCTCCAGAATTGACCTCAAACTTCAAATTTCAATTGAAACTGATCTCATAGGGCGGAGAGGGCGATATTCTGAGCTTTAAAAATTCATAACTAGAAAGTTATCGATTCAAACGAAATATTTGTAAGCACTTTTTCTCTTAACGAAAAAAGATACGCGAACGTCAATATATCGTATCTGTAATTTAGGGACATGAATTTATTGAGAGTATTCATCTACGTGTTAATAAAATCGCAAATCTATTCATCGTTTGAACTACCTCTGAAAATTTTTTTATCGCGCTAAAATTTTAAAAAGAGTTGCTCAAACGTACAAACTATAGATTAAAAAGATGCAAAATGAAAAAAAAATATAAAAAATTCGACACTCTATATATATATATTAGGGAGTGTCGAATTTTTTATATTTTTTTTCATTTCATATATACATATATATATATATATATGTATGTATGTATATTGTTTACCTACAGTCACCGGATGACCATTATAAATCGTAATATTAATTCCTGTATATATCAATTTATTGTACAGTAAGCAATTTATTCATGAATATGATGTATCCTATGTTAAATCAGCCAGTTTTTATCCCAATAACAAAAAGAAAGCCGATCTTCTTTCAACTGAACATATTCCGGAAATTTAATATTGAGCAAAGTACTTATACAGTGTAAATAAATCACGTTTTATTAAAAAAGGGAGTCAGGTTACAGTTGAGCGTTATAACGTATGGTCCGTAAGACTGCCGGCCAAGGAATGAAATAAAACCATAACAACAAACAAAACCATAACGGTCGATGAGTTGATCGACTCGAATTTACTTAATCTCATTAGTAACATTTAAAGTTACTAAAAATGATGTTACCACATAAAAGTTATAATTTCGTGTTAGCTTTTGAATGGAGCACTTTTAATAATGTTCATGCAGTAGGAACACCTATTCTTTATCGAAAAACCAAGGAATTCTTTTTAAGACCATATTAAGGTTGTCCTCCTGTATTGTCTGACATCGCATAAGTTCGAGCGAAATCGAAACAGAATTACGAACTGTTCTCGAAGAAATAAAAATCTGAAAAAAATTAACTAGATGAAAGATGCTGAAGAGATTAATTTGGCATAATAATAATTGAAAAGTGTTATTAACAAATTACTGAAATAAATAATTGTGCGACAAATTGCCCGGCAACCTAACTTTTTTTTGTTGTGAAAATGATTTTTTTATTTTTCTGAATACGTGTGGATTTTTTTTGAATTTTATCTGATGTTCGAAAATTCCCGTTTTTTCCAAGTGTAAAATTGAAAAACAGAAAAAAATCTGATAAAATACATACGCATTTAGAAAAATAAACAAGTGTTTTACATAGTAAAAAAAAGTTAGGTTGCCGGGTAATTTGTTGCACTATTATTTATTTAAGTAATTTGTCAATAACATTTTTTAATTATTATTATGTCAAAATAACCTTTACAGCATTTTCTATACGCTCGATTTTTTTCAGATTTATATCTCATCGAGAATTTTTCGTAAATTTTGTTTAATTCTCCCACGAACTTATACGGCGTCAGATCGTACAGAAGGACTACCTTAAATTAACGTTAGTTCCATTTCCGTTTTTTTACCCCAAAAAATCCGTACGTAGAGTGCGTTTTTGACATGGAGCATTCTTTTACATGGAATATCTTATATATCAGATATGACAGTTCCTCTTTATTAAGCATGACGTTTCAAACGCTTTTCATATAACGTGTATTAATTTTCCATTATGCTTGTATTACATCAAATATGCAGGTTTATGCATAAAGACTTCTGACAAAAGTATATTTTCTATAATGACAATTTTTAGTGTTGAGAATCTCTTCAATTTTTATTTATTTTTATAAATACTAGATTTTTCTCACCGTGGAAAAAGAGCACAAGATTATTCCCTAACGGATATTAAACTGTCAGGACTTCCATCACTTGAATTATGGAACACGTTATATACGAACGACCTGACATACTGAGAGGTTTTCGGAATGATCAGGAGAATTTTCTCATCGCCCCAAAAAAAGGTATGGATTGAATAATTTCAGTAGAATTTCCATATTTGCTTTAAGATGTTATTTTCTCAAGCGTTGGCAATATATCCTGCCGAGTTGAAAAAGTAAAATCATTAATCAGCACAGCCCGGCAATGCCGGCAGTTCGTAAAAAAAAACGAGTAATTCTGATATTAACGTCGCTAATCAAATTAATGATCTGTAAGGTTGATGTATTTCCCCGTGAAATACCGAACCTGCTCACTTATTAAGGTAGATAGTCCAATAAAGAAGCTTCTATTGCTATGATCAATATACAAAGTTTTCCAATATTCACCAAGAGTTTATCGGCCGAACAATTTCATCGTAATTTCTTTTCCAATACTTAAACCAACTTTGATACTCCGAGATTCTTCAACGATAAATGTACGAAAAAAATAGCCTTCAGATACAAATTATCCATTTTTTTATTCGATGAAGTTATTTTCATTGTGGAAAGTCAGCATGGAGAATAAATTATTAATATTAATCATCAAAATTTAATTTAAAAAAAATTATGGATATTAAAAGTTAACAGATTTTTTTTTACTGATATACAGTCTCATAATTTAGAAATTTGAAATAAAATATGGAAAATGAAATGAATATATAATTTCACAAACTTTCCTCACTGAAAAAATTTATAGAAATACACCAATTTCTATACATTCACACAAGGGTTCTTACGTTATTTTTGTTTTAAATAAATAAGAATTTTTCTTGTCCTCGCGGCTTCTGTAACATAATTTAATATAGTTTTCTTGAAGTAAATATAAACTATTCGGTTCAATAGAAAAAAAATCATTTTCAAAAAAGACATCTCAAGAAATACAAGTATACATAATCACTCACCCACTAAATTACCGGCAACCTTCAACAAATAAACTAAGAAGACAAAAAAACCTTCATGAAGTTACCAAAAAGTAATAAATTTAACATACCATTTAAATAATTGTACATATAAAAAATTTAATGACGAGGTTCCTGACCCGGGAAAAATAATTCACACCGACAATGATGTAACAATCTTCAAGATCGCGAAATCAGCTGAAAATTAAAAAAAAATGCTTAAAACTGAATTTCCTATGTACATTCGTCTGCGGCAGTGAGCTGCAAGGACCGGATATGTCTCTCTCCAATGGTGAAATACGTCCTTCCCGCATTCGCAATCATGGGACTTCTTATGGGTGCAGTTTACCTGACAATGTATTTCATTCTGGCCAAACCGGACCACGATTGGCCGGCCACTTGCAATATACGATCCAGCTATCATGTCGAGTGTTTTCCTGGCAGAAACGAAACGGTCCAAGTGACCTACGACGATTGTGTGGCCGTTGGATGCTGTTGGCAAGATAAGACCAAGCTCTGCTATCATTCAATCCCATCGCGAAACGGTTACACTCCAAAAAACTCTGGATCTTACAAAGGTCAGTGAAAATGTTATAAAATTGCACTTCACTTCATTATGGTGTAAAAAAGTGGGGTTTTCCGCACGATTCGCTGACTGGAATCTCCTATTTTACGCCTTATGACGTAAAATTGTATACGGTGCGGAAAAAAGTGTTCTTACCTTGTATGAGTGCACATGACGACCTTAACGCTCGTGTAAAAAAGTTTTTCCGCCCTCGTGTCGTAATGTACTAATGTGATGCGAGTGCGAAAAAGCGGTTTTTCGATAAAGCTAAGGAAATTATGCACAGGAGCCTTCGACCCATTCCATGGTCGACCATTTGTTTTTCCATGCCTAGCAAAAAAAATACGATTACCGCCATGCGTTGCATGCACGTAAAGGGGAAGTTTTTGGGCATGTGTTACAAAAAATATAAATATACTTATTATCACAGTTTTACAAGAATTTTTCAATGCGACTACAATCGCCTGTTACAAAAAAACTCTGTACAGTTTTTGCCATTTGTGCTGATAATGACTAATATAAATTATAAAAGACCTTATCGTATCACCCGATTTATTTTCTCACGAAGATACTTTACGCACCGTTGATTTTAACCATTTGCTCTGATCTTCGGAGATGGTTGAAAAATAATGAGAAAAGTTTTAAAAAATCACCGTATTTTTATGTTTAAATATCAATTCAAAAATGTTGAAATTCGCAGGGTCTTATAATAATTATAATAATATTATAATACTTAAAAACAAAATTATCTTCACGCATTTTTTTTATGTCGCGTCGTCTTTGAATCTCAGATGCCACGCACGAAACTCCACAAACTTTTTTTCCGAAGCATAAGGAGTTAGGTACGAAGTACTTTTGTGTCTTAAGCCCTTTCAAAGGGGAAATCTCATTTTCCTATAATTTTTTTACGATACTACAAGAGTTTCAGAAACTTGTAATACGGTCATATTTTTTTGTAGAAAATGAACCGCTGATACCGAGGAGATCAACGAGTCCCTTGGGCAGTAAAAACGCAGAAACTGTTTTCCTCGAACGGAGGAGTATAGACGCCAACCACGTTGAGATTATTCTAAAAATAAATCAACCAGGAGTCGAGACGAATATTCAAGAAGATTTGTTGCGGAACAAGAGATTTTCCAGCTCTGCAAAAACAAGCGCGACTGATGAGCTCTCTAAGAAACTGCTTTATTTTTTGCCGGAAAATCCGGAGCGCAGGACTGTCAATTTTCAGAATGGTAATTATAATGTCAAGTTTTTTATGTTTTTTTTTATACCAGCACAGGTATTTGGGATTCATACAGTGTCGTAGTGACGCGGTAAAATATTAACCCGGACTTCCTTTGATGCTGCGTTTAATCGGCGGACTCTCGGGGTACAAAGAAACTCACTATACATATCTAAATTATAGTCGCCTCGAGAGCTAAAGTGCACATAAAACCACGACACTCAAAACGCTTCCCTAACGCTTTGACCACAAAGTGTGTTTTACTGAGACCTTGAGGAGTTTGCATACGCTTGGAGCTCAATAAATATGGCGATGATACACTGAGAGAAAATGATCGTATTAGTAACTACAAAGTGACAATTATTTATTTTTAGTTCGTACCAACAATTGCTTCCTCATAGAGGAAGCTTCCTTTTGAAAGTGGTTTAGCAAAAATTTCTGAATGTATCTGAGTGTGTGTGTGGCAGACTTGCAAAATTTCAACCGCTGCATTGCGAAAGCGGCTTTGAAAATCAAGCTGAAGTTTGTTATAACGGTAGAGGACCAATGCCTGTTCCTATGTATACATTTTCGAAGAAATTTGAAGAAAATTTCAGATTTTAGAAGACTTTTTATTTTTTGAAAACTGTCTGTGAGTTCTCCAGATTCCGCAATGTTGTGAATTGCAATTGTAAACAAAGCAATGAAAAATGACAGTCAGTATTGAATTTCAGCGAAATCCATGAAGAGGTTTTGGTTTCATAGATTTTCGAATATTTTTAAAATGTTTGTTTTCGTTCCAATTGAGGTTAACTTCGACCAAACCTGCTCAAATCTTCTGCAAGGCGAAATTACTATCGAATTGTAGTGAACATTGAATTTGGCGAAGATCGGTAATGTAGTTCAGATTTTATAAGACATTGAATTTTTCAACAAAATCACTGTAAGTCCTCTAGCTACCGCAATTTTTTAGTTGAGGGACTTTTGTATTTAAATTAAACAAAGGAACGCGACCTTTGGAATTGAATTTGGGTTGAATCGGTAGAGTGGTTTGGCTTTAATGAGATTTTGAAGTTTTCGAAGTTTTTTTATTTTGGTCTAATTCAGGTAAAACTTGAAAGAAACAAATTTTTTACCCAGAAGAAATCACATTTAGCGATACTATGTACGAAATTTCGAACTTTCCAAAACATATTCATTTTACTTTAAATCCTCTCTTAAAAAAGACACGGCCATCGAAAGTCGAAATATCGAAGACTGAAGCCACCTTTGTAACGTTCTGATTGGTCGTCGATGGCCTTGACATGAAGCCAACTTCAGACCATTATAATCACTGCAATATCACGCGTGGCGCGCTTTTTGAATTACTGTTTTTTCGCAGTTGTAAAATGGAATACATTTTTCTTCCGAAAATAGATTATCTCATCTTTATTTCATTTTTCTTGGTAAAAAAAGGTGATACATCGAAATTTAATTATATCGAAACACTGAAACATGAGTAGAGTCACGCAAAATGACAAATGGTATAAATATGCAAATTTTATGTTTAGCTATAAGGAGAGACAAATAAAAGGGAAAGAGAGCGAGCGAAGCGTTGCTAGCTTGGGTAAAATTATAAAATATCGACCTGAAATTTACTACACTGGAAAAATAACATTTAGCGCTGCTACATACCAATTTTTCTTTCCAAAAGCTTCCCTTATGCAGAAGCCAACAATGAAATACATAAACTTCCCCATAGAGTGGCTTTGCGAAAGATCAAAATTAATCATTTTTATAGTTACCGTAACTATAAAAATAGGTGCATGAAATAAAAATAAATAGTTGTCACCTTAGTGACATCATTGATGAATTTATAAAGCTACTATTACGATTTCTCTAAGTGTAACGATTGTTTTCTGTTGCGATTATCGTAATTACCAGGTTGTGATTTGAGACATCATTGAGGATGTATGATACGTACAGTCCCGCCAAAAGTGAGTTTCAGAGATAATTTCGATCACTTCCCGATGGGATAAAAATCGGAAAAAAATAATGCATATAAAACGTGCTGAAAAAATTGATTTCGCAGAATAATAATCCCAGAATGTTATTAACAAATTGGTAAAAAAAATAATTGTTCAACAAACAATCAGTCAACCTAACTTTTTTTCTAATGAAAATGATATGTTAATTTATTTGAATGCATACGAATTTATTCGGATTTTTTTCTTTACTTTGATTTAGATTTTTTTTTAATTTTGAAAAATGCGCAGAATATAACAAATTTTAGATATGCGTTTTGTAAAAAAATCTTGAGTGTAGTAGATGGTTTTATGCCGAACGCATATCCGAAATTCGTTATTTCGCGCACATTTTTGAAAAAATAAAAAATCAAAATCAAAATAAAGAGAAAAATCTGAAAAAATTCGTATGCATTCAAACAAGTTAACATATCATTTTCATTAGAAAAAAAGTTAGGTTGACCGGTTGTTTGTTGAACAATTGTTTTTTTTTACCATTTTGTTAATAACATTTTGGGATTATTATTATGCGAAATCAATATTTTCAGCACGTTTTATATGCATTATTTATTTCCGATTTTTATTCCATCAACAAGTGATCGAAATTGTCTCTGAAACTTAGTTTTGGCGAGAGTGTACGTCATCCTTAAGGATGTAGGAGCTCAATGGGGTGCCCAACTTCCTGGAAAGTGAGAATTCAGAGAGAAATTCGAACACTTCCCGATGGACGAAAAATCTTTAAAAAATTAACCATACAAAAGGTGCGGAAGAAATTAATTTTGCATATTAATAATTGCAAAATGTTATTAACAAATAGGTGGAAAAAAAATTGTTCAACAAATTATCCGTCAACCTAACTTTTTTTTCGAATAAAAATGATTCATTAATTTTTCTGAATACGTACGAATTTTTTCAGAATTTATTCTAATCATCGAAGTTTCGTTTTTTTGGAATTGCTTTTTCTTAAAAAAATGCATGTTAAGTCGCGAATTTTTAATGTGTTTCTCACAAAACCACCAATTACACCCAGGAAGTTTCTAAACGATTGATCAAATAGATTCGCGAATACAGCTCATACAAGAAAACATAAACCGAAATTTTCAAACATTAGACAAAATATTGAAAAAACTCATACGTATTCCGAAAATTTAACGAATCATTTTTATTGGAAAAAAAAAAGTTAAGTTGAGGGATAATTTGTTGAACAATTTTTTATTTTTCACCTATTTATTAATAACGTTTTGCAACTATTAATATTCAAAATTCATCTTTTTCGCACCTTTTGTATGCTTGATTTTTTTCAGATTTTATTCCATCGAGGCGTGTTCGAATTTTTCTCTGAATTTTCACTTCTTAGGAAGTTGAGCACCCTAGCGCGCTTCTAAATCCTTAAGGAAGAGTCGCCCCGTCGATCATATCCGAAAAACCAGAAATAAGTTGTTTCATTAAATGATAGCTAAGTGTGTTAAGAATATGATATGAAATTTCCAGAAATTCAAGTATTACGGTGTTATTGCTAATGAGGTACAGACATTTTTATTTGTTAAGACTTTAAGCGCATTTCTCTGAAAACTGAATTTTCCAAACTATTAACAGTTTCTCGGTGAATCAATAAATAATGCAAAATTTGAATCAGAACATACATTTTCGTCGCACAATGTAGCGGGAATTTCATTAAAAATGACAACATTCACCTTAAGTTGCTATCTTGCGAATGTCATATATTTTTCTTACAATAAAAATTCACAGAGTTAAACTAAACCAGTTTCAATTAATTGCTTAAGATAAATCTTTAAATGCTGATAAACGCATTTTACTGAATCATTCACCTGCAATTAATCTTCTTAATTCGATAGCCGAATCGATTATTATTCTACCCCCGAATAATTATGGATTATGCAACATAAAGAGATCTCTCAACTCATTTGAATACAAAGTCGAGCTCCCTAGCGTCGTCCTGGATTTTTTATATATCTTGGGTTCTTTCAAGCCGATGGAATTAGGGTGAGACGATTGAGTCATTGAATAATGCATCAGGGGCCGTAGTCATTATTTTTCACTAAATTACTACAAAAAATTGTGTCGTGTACAGTTTTTCTCTTCCTTTAACAAGCCGCTTATTTTTCATTTATTATAGAGATGACTATTTATTAATTATTACTTATTATTGCAGACATAAAATCAAACATGGATGTCTATCTTCATTCGCCCGAGTTTTCGGTGACAGTGACTCGAAAAAATAGCACAACTCCCCAACCCATATTATCTACTGCAAGAGGACCTCTCATATTCACCGATTCCTTTTGGGAGCTCACTCTCTATATAACTAACAGCACGCTTTATGGGTTAAACCGATTACAGCTCAATGGTACGACCAATTTGATTTACAATAACGAAAATGGCACAGCGTGGCCAGCGTTTCTCGGGATCGATGAAAATGGTTTAGGTACTTCCTGCTACATTGGTTACGACGGTCCTATGGAAATTCAGGTAAAGGGTTCACAGAGTAAAAATTTTATTATCGCATTGTTTAAAAATAAAGTTTTAGTTCACAAAATTTATAGAGCCTTGTTGTAAGTTCCAGAGAGCATGTGGTCAACTTCTAGTCTAACGAATAATGATTTTAACGTATTTTTTTTAAAGATATTGAAATGATTTTTTTAATTGATAAAAAAAATCTGCAGCTAATTGCGTGGCATTTTGCCTATATAATTTCTGGAACGATGGATGTAGTGAATCAAAAACTAATTTTTTTTTAAGTTCAGAGCTTTACGAACGAAGCGAATTGATGATGTAATTGATTTCACAATGAGTCTGAGAGTCTCTAGAAGAACTGCAATAAAAATTAATTTCCAATGAAACTTGGACCGAAAAGGAGATAATTAAATTTATTAATTTACAATATGATAATTTTCATAAGAAAGTATAAGAATATTTCTCATTTGGCAATCGTTACAAAAAAAAAAATGAAAAGTAAAACGTTGCGCATTGGCTCCTTCTTATTTTTTGCTTCTTACCAAGGGTGTTGTGTGAAAAGGCCAACATTAGTTAACATTCCGTTGGAAATTCATTCTGTTGGTACAATAATGTTTGTACAATTCACATTTGAGGTTTTTCGCAATTTCCGTAAAAACTTCACGAAAGCTTTTTGAACAGATTATTTCAACGTTACGTATTTCATGCCGTTCATCAGTTCGTTCGACCGTACAAGCACTTGTGTGTTCGTGCATACCCTTTAATGCTTAAATAAAACAACATAATAAACTATAAAAAGCGTACGCTGTGATGTTCCTACGTTCCTCCTACACTCACACATACTGCAACCAAGCTAGTTAATTAAAATCAGCTTTAACTACTTTGAAGTCCCTAACGTCAAGCCTCACGGGTGCATGTTGATACTTACACCGTCGAAAAATGGGTAAACATTGCACAAAAATGCTCTATCAATATTATCACGTAATATAATCCGCATGAAAAATAAAACTTCAAAATTAGATAGACATTGAGGCTAACATTCAGACGATTATTCAGACATTCATTTACTCTTATTCGGACTTTTATTCGGATTCTCATTTAGACTATCGCAATTAGACTGCCATTCAGACTGTCATTCAGACTATCATTCAGACTATCATTCAGACTGTCATTCAGACTATCATTCAGACTATCATTCAGACTATCATTCAGACTATCATTCAGACTATCATTCAGACTATCATTCAGACTATCATTCAGACTATCATTCAGACTATCATTCAGACTATCATTCAGACTATCATTCAGACTATCATTCAGACTATCATTCAGACTATCATTCAGACTATCATTCAGACTATCATTCAGACTATCATTCAGACTATCATTCAGACTATCATTCAGACTATCATTCAGACTATCATTCAGACTATCATTCAGACTATCATTCAGACTATCATTCAGACTATCATTCAGACTATCATTCAGACTATCATTCAGACTATCATTCAGACTATCATTCAGACTATCATTCAGACTATCATTCAGACTATCATTCAGACTATCATTCAAACTATCATTCAGACTATCATTCAGACTATCATTCAGACTATCATTCAGACTATCATTCAGACTATCATTCAGACTATCATTCAGACTATCATTCAGACTATCATTCAGACTATCATTCAGACTATCATTCAGGCTATTATTTATTCTCTCTTTTAGCCTATTATTTAGACTAACATCGAAATTTACCAGGTCCTGGATAAATCAAATCTCGTCGTACTAAGAGGTCTCTCGCTGCCCAAAGAAATTTCTTTGAATGTCTTCGCTGGCCCTAGTCCACTGGAAGCTGTCAGACAGTTGACCAAAGCACTACGGAAAAATTCTAAAGCGAAAGACGCATCAGTGTCGAGTCTCGGGCTTCATGTCTGTCCCAATGATGACTCTGATGATTTAATCGAGTCACTGACGGCAACTATTGAAAATCTGAAAAAAAATTCGGTGCCTTGGGACAGCCATTGTCTTCATCAGGGATTCAATCCGACATTGGGAAATTCATTGGACCCTGCTAAGCAAGCAATTGTCGATAAAGCGCGAGAACTTTTGGCGGCCGATGACGAAGGCGATGGAGGCCGAATACTCGTACCTCATTTGAGCCCTATGGTAAGTACAAATTGAATTCACAGATGATATGTAGATACAATTGCACTCAGAGACTGTCTTTGATTAAAATTTGATTATTTATGCTATGTGTGTGCATATTCGATGTAAGAGTAATTGAGATGAGCGTTATAGTTTAAGTATATAACGTAAGTATTATATAACAAATTATATGCGAACGCAAAGTTACGTTCATACAATATTTGAAGTACTAATTGCTATATACACAATTGCAATATTTCCTTGAAAATATGTGTTATTTGATACAATATTTACTGTCAACGGACGAAATTCTTCTCGCCAAATATGGTTCACAAATTTTCATGTTATTCTTCCAAATAAAAAATGCATATAGAACTTGTTTAAGATTTATTTTTGCGTGACATCTTAATAATAAAATTTCTTCTATGCTCAATTAAATTTCCAGAATAAACGAATTCGAAAAAAATAATGATCTCTTGAGAAATAATAGCAGATCTGCCTGAATTCATTTTACTCCCGAAAATTACAATTTTTTTAGCCCATCCATTTTTTTGTCTGCAAGCATCAATTTTACGACATTCGGCTCTTAATTTCTCAGAGAAGATCTGTAGCTTTAATTTTACCACTACTTCGTCCCATTATCTGTAAAAATGAATAAGATTTGTTTGTTGTAAGCCGAACAAAATTTTTAAGATATCAGGATTCCGATGTTTGAAAATATTTTTTCAGTCGTGCCGAAATGTTATGTATCTACAACATAGATAATATTTTTCATTTTATATACTTCATTGTCAAAAAAAATGGAATTCAGAAAACCCGATTTTCTACAAACAAACAAAAAGGATCAGTTATAATAAAATCGGAAAATAATTATTTCGGAATTACAGCTTTTGGACGACGGTAATGAATTGGCCACGCATCTTGCTGACAACGCTCTCCTATTGCGTGACTCTTCAGGTCCGTATGTGGGTTTGTACCGCAATCAGAGTGTAGTCTATCCTGATTGGTTCGACCAGAGAACCTTTGACGCGGCCCTTTCTAATCTCACCGATTACCTGACCCAATTTGCCGTTTCAAAGCTCTTTTACGTGAGGGACTCGTGGCCAAAGGACGAAACGCCAGGACATTCTGTACCTTCAAATTCCAGATTCGATTACATACCTAAGGTGAGTGGAACTATAATTATCCGTAATTTCGGTTTTCCAAATCACGATGTAATTAATAGTCTCATTAAAAAATGAAACTGTATATAGTAGTTTCTTTTCTATATTTCCAATTTAATTGCTCCCATGATTTAAAAAAACAAAAAATTCTCGACTGAAGAAAAAGTTTACACAACCAATTGCTTACAAAAATAGCACACTTTGTAAATAAATATTTTTTTTGTTCATACATTTTTTTAATTAAACTTTCTTTCAGTGAGGATTTTTTCGTTTTCATGAAATAACTTTCATCTTATGATCATAACAAAAATCATGAAGTAGAACTCGGAAAAAGTGTAAGTAGCTTTCTGACTTCTTGTAAACTAGATTCAATGTTGCGGTTCGGATAAAAGGTGCTAAGCATTTTTTCACTTTTATTAATATAAAACGAATATTTCATAATAACCCTCATTTACTGAATGCATATATTATAGTTGCTGTGAAAACCGTGTTATGTCCGCAATATGATCTTTTTTTTAAGCGAATAAAAAATTCAATCCCAAATAAATGAGAATAAATACATTCTTCTTTATATATATTTTCATTTAGTTTGATTAAAACAATGGATGAATTCGTATAATAAGTGCTCGACTTGGCAAAATTGTATAACATTCTCGATATGAAGAACAAAATGTACCAAGAATTTTTAACCCTGCTAGTAGGAATGAAAATAAAATTTTCTGAAAATACTCTTTTTATGCATTCGAGCGATTCCGCCAAAATCTAGCCACCAACATTTTTTTTTCTTCATAAAGTTCCAGAAAATCGGTTTTGATATTGTGAAGATTCATCGAATTTTAATACACTAAAATAGAAGTCTTAACATACTTGAATGTTTGTTACTTTTCATTCAAACATCTCTTATATTGAGACAGTTTTATCTCATATACATTTCTGGAAAATGGAAGTGCGTGGAATTTTATGACCTACAGGGAGAAAATAAATACAGATTTATATGGAACATTTGTGTTCAAATTAACGCAAATTTACCTGAAAAAAAAACCTATCAATAATTTTATTTTTTACACCAACGGTACAACTGCTTTTAAACCGAATGAATTTTGTAAAGTTCTGGCTTCGTAGGATAAAATCGGATTCGTAGTTTATGGCCCTTTTTAAGGCCAAGTAATTTTTGTACCTTGTATTTGCGAAACCTTTGCTAACTTTAGGTTGAATTTATTTCCTCTTATATTATGTATATGAATAACGAATGTGAAGTATAATTATCGTAATATCTATAGTATTATAATTCAACCATGATAAAATAGTGGATTTTTAATAATTTTACGACGGAAAATTCCTGTATCTTTTCAACAATTTGTAATCCCATTAGAAAAATAGTTCTTCACATCCGTTATTCATATACATAATTCAAAAAAATCAATTTAGCTCATATATAGTAAAGTGTTTGCACAAAAAATTAAAAAAAAAAAAATTTAGCCTCACAAATGGCCAGCAGCTCCAAATCCCATCCTGCAAAATATCTAAAAATTCGTTAGTCATGTACAAAACTTTAGAAAATTCATTAAGCTAAAAAGTGTAGCGTTACCTCCAGTGGAAAAAAAATTATTGATAATTTTTTCGGTATATTCAAGTTCATTTGAGCTGAAATATCCCATATAAATCTGTATTGATTTTGTTGTTCTAAGGCATAAAATTCTGCACATTTCCATTCTTCAGGAACGTATGTACAATGAAACTGTCCCAAGATAAAGCTGTTTGAATGCACTGTTTAAAATATTTTGAACATTAATATATGTATTAAAAGTTCTTTTGCAGATACGATGTATTAATTTTGATTTAATATACAGATACGTTGTAAAATTTCAAAAAACACATTATAAACACAACAATTATGGAGTTTTTAGTATACTGTATATTAATTTTATAAACGTTCTTTTGTTTATTACTTAATATTTGTATATCACATTCAATATACGCGCATTTGCAAAAAAAACTTCCAATACTTTATTTACTTTCCGTACGAAAATTTCTGACTGTGTGAGATAATAAAAAAATTTAATATCTCATGAGATTTCTGTTTGATCGTTTCAAAACTTTAGTAAAGTTACTACAACAAGAGTATAGAATTAAAAAAAAATGTTATCAAGAAAAAAAAATGTTGGTCGCTGCATTTCGGTGGGATCGCTCATGTGCATAATTGCTAGTAATTTGTGACAAAATAGTTAAATTCGTAATTCATGCCGTCACGTACATTTGACTCATTAGAATTTGGCTACGTAGGGGCTGAAAAAACTTACATCAAACGGAACAGTGCCCTACAGTTTGCTGACGTCGTCCAGGACAAATTCCCATTACGCGGAGCACAACGCGTACTCAGAAAAGTTTCAGGACACATCCATGTTACAAGGATGGACGAGTCTGACGATACACGGTCTCTGGGGAGAATCCGGTAATTCAAGTTGGGCTGCTTTGCGAGCTGCGGTTAGGGTAGGTGTCGGCTCCGGTCTCGTCGGCCAACTTCCTCCGCCTATGTATATTTGCGGAACCGGCGAAGATTTCGGGTCGAGTGACAATAGTGATGAATTGTGCAGCAGGTAAGCCAAACAGTAACTTTGCTAAAGCGTTCTTCTCCACCAACTCGCTCACTTTATTTGCCCTCCCGAAATTGAACTCTAAAATTCGCCATAAAGTAGTCCCACGGAAGGGCTTGTGTAGACAGGCAAAAAAGAGACTACACTGAAAGAAAAATACATGGTTAAAGCTACAATACTATACTTTTACCATATAATACTAGGGTGTGTCAAAAAAATGTTGTTGTTTTTATTTTGAATCGTTTTAATCTATAGTTTGTACCTTCAAGCAACTCTTCTCCAAATTTTAGCGCGATAAAAAATATTTTAGAGGTCGCTCAAACGATGAATAGATTTGCGATTTTATTAACACGTAGATGAAGGCGACTCTCAATGAATTCATGTCCCTAAATTACAGATACGATATGTTGACGTTCGCGTATCTTTTTTCATTATCTTCAGATCATTGGGAAGAGAAAAAGTGCTCACAAATTTTTCGTTTAAATCGATAGTTTTATAGTCGAGAAAACATGTAAAAAATAAAGAAAAATCGAAGGGAAAAAATCAATACATCATCAAAAAATTGCGAAAGAAGAAAATCATAAAGATTCCAAACAAAATGTCAGATTGGTTCGAAGATATAACGACATTTGGACATTTTTTCTCGATTTTTCTCCATTTTTGACATTATTTGTAAAATTTGTGACCCAGTCTAAAAAAATTTTCGGAGTCTTCATAATTTTTTTCTTTCTTTTTAAATTTTTTCCCGATTTTTAGCCAAATTTGACAAGTTTATCAAACGTTTTTAACAGAGCTGATGAATTTTTTTTTTTTTTTTTAATATTCGATCTAATTCGTCATTTTTTTTGTATTCACAAACAAATTTGAAACATTCGTTTAGCAGTTGAATGAAATTTCACTTATAATTAACCTTCACGACAGACAATGGCTCCAGAATTGACCTCAAACTCGAAATTTCAGTTGAAACTAATCTTACAGGGCGGAGAGGGCAATATTCTGAGCTTCAAAAATTCATAACTAGAAAACTATCGATTTAACCGAAAAATTTGTAAGCATTTTTTCTTTTTCCAATGATCTGAAGATAACGAAAAAAGATACGCGAACGTCAATATATCTCATCTGCAATTTTTTTCTAAAATGTATGCAGAAATTTTTAGTAGTAGTAGTAATAGTTGTTTATTGGTCTCCGTGGATTTTTACATTGTATAATTAACAAAACGTGTTTTTTACATCAAAAAGTATGGTTGGTGGAGGCGAATAGGCCATTGACCGAAGCCCTTCAGCCTAGTATGACACATAAATTTTGTGATATGTAATATGACATATATATGACACATAAAATTATTTATGAGAAATTTTTATTTCTCTATAGCTCGATGGATTTTTTCAAAAAACGACGTGCGCGCTCTAGCTTTTGTAAAAATAGTGATATTTTACTAAATAATTGATCATGCGTTCAGTTTCTGTTAATATTGTTTGGTATTGAATTTAACCGAAATCGAACAAGCCGTTCAGATTTGATGAAATCTTGAAATTTTCGAAAAAATCACATTTTTGCCCTAATTTTGACAAAACATAAGATAATAATCGCAAATTTTATACATCATATCGGTATTATTTAGCGATGACTAGTACACAGTTTCGTCACAGTCTGAAATGTGGTTCATGGTTCACAGAATTTTAAGTTCCCGAAAAAAAAATGTTATTGTATTAACTTTAGCAAAACAAAGACAGCGAACCCAAATTAATATATATGAAATCAGTAGTACTCATTAATAATAGGTATACAGTTTCATTATAATTTGTTATGTAGTTTTAATTTTTCAGAAATTTAACTTTGATAACGATAAAGCCGCAAAGTTTAAATTTGAAAATTGCTTTCTCATTATTTTTGTGTGTTTAATTTTAACAAAGATTTCTCTATGATGAAGCCAAAATCGATTAACGTACTTCCTCATATTTTCCCAAGCGTGGTTAGATTGTGAAACAATTAGAAAATATTCCTTTCATTTCCGTCGTCAATTTATAGTTTACTTCTGATTCGAACCAATTAACTGAAATATATAGATATATCAATAAATACTTGCTTCGTCAAAACCAATTATACACTTGAGATATTCTGTCCCATACAGATGGTACGGAGCAGCTGTAGCAAGGCCTCATGTGCTCGTTCTACCCGAGAATTTGCCCGACGGCGAACACCTCACCGGAAGTTCATCCACCTACGCAATCAAACACCTCAAGTTGCGAACTTCTCTTTTGACGTATATGCGCACGACACTTGCGAAATACTATTCCGAAGGCTCGCCTTTGCTGTCACCAACGTCGCTTTACTATCCGGAAGATCTTCACGTTCGCAATAGATGGAATCAATTCTTTTGGGGCGACAGTATACTCGTCGGTAAATATAACCATCGCAATAGACAATATACAAAGGATTCAATATCAATTTACTAAATCCCAGATGGCCGATTGTGCCACTGGTGATTGTGCAGTCGGTGTAGGGGAGAGTGGGGTACAATCGCCCTTAGACAACAGTGAGCAATGGCGTCTATCGGAGAACACAGATCGCCAAAAATTCTAGTTTTTTCTTTCCTCATAGAAAAAGCTTTGTTATCGTAAAAAAAAATTTTTCGATTTTTTCATGTCATGGTACTTAAAATGGTCTAGAACATCGAGAAAAATGGTTTATACGAAATGTCTGTATGTGTGTGTGTATGTCTGTGCAGATTTCCTTGTACGCATAACTATCGTAATTTTCTACCGATTTTCTTATAATTTGACACCCAACTAGGTTATCATATAACAAAGTTTGGGATTGTATTTGATGCGAATCGGTTAAAATTTTTTTTTTTACAGCATTTTTAAATTTTGAAAAAATCGTTTTTACGCTATAACTTGCGCAACTGAAGCGACGACGGGCTGAAATTTTGTATATAAATGGATTACCCATGAAACATTATGCGTACCAAATTTCGTGAGAATCTGTCCAACCGTTCAGATTTTATTACAATTTTCACTTTTTTTAAATGTCTGCAAATAACTCATGCAAATTTTGAGATATCCGGCTGCACTTACCGATATGGTTTCACGATTATTGATTTCTAATTGAGATTTCGGTCTAATGAACCGTTGAAATGTCAAAAAATTTCGATTCTGGTGAACAAAAAGAAGAAAAAAGCTTTCACGATAAAAAAAAATTTTCTCAATTTTCGCCAGATTTATCTTAAATTTTCTTCACACTTATACGAGCATTCAAAAAGATATTTGGTACAAATTTGGCACCAATCGGTCGAGTGGTTCAAATTTTATGGCATTTTGAATTTGAAAAATCTTGTTCGAGCGCTTGCTCGTGCAAATTACTAGGTATCGAGTTCCAATTTAGCTAAGATATGGACTATCATTAACCAATTTTCGAGTAACAATTTTACAGAATCGGTCGAGTGGTAAAAATTTTACGTCACTTTGAATGTTTATAAAAATGTCTTCATAGTATAAACAAGCCTGCAAATAGAACCTTGCAAATTGCTTCCTCATTATTTTTCGGTCTCAACAAAGCTTCCTCTATGAGGAAGCCGAAATTGATCAACATACTTCCTCATAGAGGTAGCTTTGTAGAAAGTGAAAACTAATGAGGAAGAAATTTGCAAGGTTCTACTTTACAGGCTTTTTAAAAATAAAACTATGAGTTCAATTAGCTGTTACTCTCCCAAGTTAATTTTAAATTACCTTATCCCTGAACACAGAAAATTTGCAAGTACATTTTAAGAAACTCTTACCCTCCGCAAAAGTTTTATGTCTAAGCTAATTTTGGTTATTCGATAATTCCGCTCGACTTATATGATTCTTTACATCTTTCTGTATCATTGTGTGACCATTTGACATTATTCTTACTCAGTGATGCATGATTTTTTTTAAATAAATATTTACGAGTGTTAGTGGGGAACAATGAGCCAACCTTGTAGATTTGGTCTAAATAATTCTATCATCCAAGTTTAAGTATGATGGATTTTATAATTCACTTTTCCAAAATAAGATTGAGTAAAGATGAATTTTCCAACTTGAAATTTTTTTTTTGCAATGCTTGCTCGAAAAGTGGACTTTTCCGGGGGGGGGGGGGGGGGGGGGGGGGGGGGTAGCGGACGTAAAGTGCTCGATTTCCGAATGCCGTGCGTAAAGTAAAGGTCGTGCGTGAAGTTAATCACTTTACGCACGGCTTTTACTTTATGCATGTCTAGATGTCTAGATGACCCTGCCTCGCGGATTGTATTTTATACTGACCAGTGATAACGAATCGTTACTGATATCCGAGAAAACTATTTTTGTTGATTAATTATAAATAAAATATTTTTGTTGAATAATTATAACATAAGTGAAATGAAAATCAAACTTCTTAAATATTTTTCTTATATCGGGGGGCGTCGCCCCCAAACCCCCCGAGCAGGGGCTGCGCCCCTGGACCACACCGGAAGCTTCGTCCGTCAACCCTGTTGCAGTGTACAACTTTTCTCGCAGGCATTGCAAAAAATTGTATGTGCAACTCGTGCGAGTATGTTATTTTCCACTCGTGCGAAAATAATATACTTTACGCACTTGTTGCACAATATACTATTCTTTTTAATACTTGGCGTCGCGATGCTACCGCGTATCTTGAAATGAAACAAAGCAGGTAGAGGACAACTGATAGAGAGATGGTGGAAGAATCAGTGATGAAGGGAGGGGGGTAGTCTAAATAGTGGACATTTCGAAGACATTATATTGTTGACAGTATCATAATATATATATGTATAGATTAAGCTAATGAAAGCATGACAGAATTTTAAGCGGTTGCAACAAAAGTTTATTTATTAAATGCAAATAAAAGAACATGAAACATCTTTTGTAACAATCTATAAATGTATGAAAATATACAACGCAGAACACTTCCATTAACTGCACTGCACTCCGTGTTATCGAGTTCGACTGAGGCTATTTGCCGCGGATCTCGAAACGTTTACGCGACGTAAACAAACAACGCGCGTTCAGACGAGCAACATGCAGAGCGCTCTCTCTCACTCTCTCTCTTTCTCTCTTTTTCTTTCCCTCTTTAACGCACAATGCGCTTAGGAGTTTTTACCCGAAGAAATAAACGTTATTCGCACTGCGACTCCCCATCTTTCTCTGTCTATCTCTCACTGTCCTCTGCTTCCTCTACTATTATGCCATTCAAATATTCGAAATTAGCAAGTACTCGGTAGCATAGTCGGTAGCGGTAGCGTTGTTAGGAAGTTAGTTAGGCAGGTCGTAGATTCAAATCTCGGTCTACGTAGGAAAAATTGTCTTCGACAGAAACCGTTACACCGCATTTACAACTACTAATAATGTCTCAATAATTAATTCTCGAGACGAAAAATATTTATTTTTATTTTTAATTCCACAAATATATTTATTAATTGTTCTAATATGCTTTGGCTTACGAGAAAAACAATAACGTACGGGTAGCAGAGGACGTGTTATGCTAGCAAACGACGCATCTATGTAACAAAGGATTTGCCACTATTACATATTGATTGGCTACGACAGCAAATAAATACACGCTGCCATAGCTAATGTCATTTGCTTGGATAGCAAATCAAACGGTAGCAACCCATATTTGCTAAGGCAACGTTGTGGCAACACAAGTTTTTCTCTCCGTGAATCAATGTAGCTTTAATCAGCCAGTAAAGCACCTTGTAGAATATTTTGTGTGAATAGCCCATTCGCGAGGTGCTTTAGACAGGCATGGTCTACATTTTCGGGGAGTGGAAAGTAATAAAAAACATATTGTTTGAAATATCGTACTACCTACGTATTCAACTCTACGGATTTGAATAAAATAATTATTGATAAGATCCGAAAAAATTGTGTATCATACTTCATTATATGACTAAAAAGCGCGCTAAGTTAGCAACCGATTTTAACGATATTACAGGCGTGAGAAATATCTGAGTATTGACATAAAAAACATACATATATTTTCCATTTAAAATTTCAATCGCTCGGTAGCACGTGTTTCTGCAAGTTTTTGGGGTAAGACCGAAAAAATGTTGCCAAGCCCAAAATAACGGGCACCCTAATGCATGTGGGTCTCATAAATCTTAAGATATATCCGAGTTATCTAATTTTTCGAAAAAGTATGTCTCGTAAATCTATGATATTCTTTTTCATATCTCATACTTTATTTCCGTGCACGTCGAGAGATACGAAATATATCAGATAGGAAATAAAAAATAAAAGAAGCTGTAGCATACTGATGGAAGCCATAGAATCTAAAGATCCTTAGGAAATGGGTTTTTATATCGATGGAATATAAATTTTAATTTGCCCTCGATTTGTATTAAATCAATTGTTTTTCTTTCTTTAAGTAAAATTCATTTTTCGTTCGCGAATGAATTATAGTTTTTTGCACTGACAAAGTTCGTCAAGTATATTTTTATTGTAATGTTGCTCTATTGTATTATGTCTATGATAAAAATAAAAAAATAGGACAGAATAAAAAGTGACGTTGTTTTCCAGGTCTGGTGACTTTACCGGGCATTAAGCAGGTTTCAATGTGGCTACCGGGTAACTATTCGTGGAAGCATCTTCATGGAGGACAGGATGTTCCGCCCTCAAACTCGACCGCCGCATCAATTCCTACTGTGGAGAATCAGATCGTTACGCTTGTTCGACCAAACTACATTGTACCATTTCATGAGGTAATTAGACACATTCCTCAAACCGAAGCCATTTATCGACCGAATTTCTATTGTAGGAACAACAATAGACTTGACAATAGTACTTAAAGTCAATCAAATGGCGTCTTTTTTTACCATAATCGATTTTTTGATGCCCTTTTAGTTGCTCATTTGACTCATATATTTTCTCGGGGCGGGGTTGAAGTTCCAAATGGTAAATACACGAAGGTCTAAAATCTCGCAAATTAATATCTCACCTACATATTTGACGAAAATTTTTCTAGCGAAAATGTAGGTGAGATATTAAATTTCGAAATTTCAGACCTTCGAGTATTTACCATTCGAAACTTTGTCTCCGAGAAGCATGGGAATTGGGGTTAAAGTTCCAAATAGTAAATGAACGAAAGTCTAAAATTCCTAAACTGAAAATCTCACCTGCAATTTCACCAAAAATTCAGGTGAGATATGAAATTTCGGAATTTTTTTCCTTCGTGTATTTAACATTCGGAATTTTAACCCCGCCCCATTTCCTTACTAGACCAAGAAAATAATTATTTGGGGCTAAAAATGAATCAATTAAATCGGCCAACTCATCATATTGAATAACTGACTAACGGGCAATCTTGATCTTACTGTAAAAAATTTTTGTTTTAAGCTTGCGGAAAATTAATAGCGCATATTGATATTTAGATGCCTTCGTCATTAACAATACAATATTGATATTTAAAAAAGGAGCGTACAACGGTCGCATATTTTAATGTTTAATTACTAATATCAGAATTCTTATACTATTATCAAATTAACAATAAAAGAAATTTTTTCTGTTCCACACGAAAATCCTAAAAAATGGGATTCTATTGTTGTGAAAACTTCACCCAATTTTAATACGATTAAATAAAAATCTGATAAGATATTAGAATTTTTTGATTTTTCTTTAAAATGACTCTATCTTGGGGCAGTTTCATCATACATACATTTCTGAAAAATGGAAATATGTGGAATTTAATTACCTACAACTAAACAATTGATACGTATTCATATGGGATATTTTAGCTCAAATTAACTTTAATTTTGTTTTGAAATTATCAACAAATTTTTTTCTTTCAGTGAAGATACCGCTACTGTTCAGCTGAATGAATGTTCTTGAGTTCAGTATCTGAATAACGAATTTCGAAGATTTTTTTTGGAATGGGACTTGGAGTGGCTGGCAATTTTCAGCATCAAATCATTTTTTTAAATTATGTTTTTGCAAAGACCTCGCTATATTTAAGCCACATCGATTGCCTCGAATTATGTATATGAAGAATGAATCTTAAAAATGATTTTTGTAATGCAATTACAAATTGATGAAAAGATATAAAATCCACCTTGTGATCATGATCGAATTAGAATTACGTAGTAATTACAAAAATTGATCTTAAAATTTGTTACTTATATACATAATTAGAGAAAATGGATTCAGCTCAAATATAGCGAGGTTATCGCAAAAAAAAAGAATTAAAAAAAGGTTTGGCCTTGGGAATGGCCAGCAACTTCGAATCCTACTAAGAAAAAAATCCAAAAATTCGCTTTTCATATACAGAACTTAAGAAAATGCATTCGGCTGAAAAGTAACGGTACTTTCGATGAGAAAAAAAATGTAATTGGTTATTTTTCCCATCGGAATTCCGACCGATAGAAATGACGAATTTAGCCTCATGTGGGGGAACCTAGTCGATTTTATTTAAAATATTTTTCGGATATTTCCCTGTAGATTGCTTAGCAATAAAAACAATTTCTGAACAACTTCTACCCTGAGAAAACTTTACATCGGTCAAACTTCTAACGAGAACTGGTCGCGATAAGGTCAAATTGGGTCGTTTCTATTGGCCGAAATTCCGATTGGAAAAAGAATTAGTGGTAATACCCCAAGAGCTTCAATTGTAAAGCTCTTGCGTATTACTACTGATAATTTTCCCGGAAAATTTCGCTTAGTTTAAACTGGATTATCCCACATAAAGCTGTATTAATACCTTTTTTGTAGGCCATAAAATTCGACACATTTTCATTTTTCAGTATCTGACCAGACTTTTATCTTATCGTATTAAAATTTGTTCAAGTTCTTACAATAACTTGAGACACAAATAAACATTTGACCAAGCGCCTGTAGTAGACTTTTTGTATATCTTAATAATTTTTTTTGTTTAAAAAAATCCTTAAAAACTGTAAGAAAAAAAACCTTGCCCACTTTGGCTATAAGCTAGAAAATTTTTATACGGAACGAAGTATTTTTAAGAATAGTTCCACATTTTTAATTATGGCCTTCGATATATCACTTTAAAAATATATTTAAAACAAACTTACCGTGTAAAAAAAAATCTGGTGCAATTTGAGGGTCCAACTAAGCCAACAAAAAATTACGAGCCAAATCGAAGAGGTCGAGATCAAATGCTGGTCGAAACGAGGTGGATTGCCTTATATTTAAAGTATGTTTGAAGTATATTTTTTAACATGTTCCAAAATATACTTGGAAGTATACAAAATAATATACATGAAATGAATCATTTTTCGACAAAAGTATATGCACTTTATGAAAAATATACTTTTTAATACGTCTTTCTATAGAATTTATTTCCATGGAGGTATGAGAGATTATGATAGCTTAGATTTTAGGTACAAATCGCGAAAATGGTTTTCGGCACGTGGCAATATAGAAGCTTAACCTTGTTAGTCTAACTATTTCGTAGTTGTAATGTTCTCGTGCATGCGCATACTAAGCATAATCCATTCTCCATAGTGTAACCACGAGTTCATGTTCATTCCTGTCCTACATTATGTGGAGTGGATAATACCGTTGAGTACCAGCTTACATTGTAACACACGTGCAGGATGATAGCGTTCAAGCAAATTGCTAGCATATTACAAGCGTGTATCTAATGTTGTGGCTTCATTACCGAGTTGATCGTTTGATTTCGCTCCCAACAGTATAGAGTGAAAGTTAGTAAAATCACAAATAAATTACTATATGGTGTTTCAATTATGTGGTGAAATCAATTATTTTGTCGCTTATCTTAAAATTATTTAAAACATAGCGTGGCGCATTATTCGAATCATCTGTCAGCATAATTATGAGGGATTATTCAATTTTTCAGAAACATTATTCAAATGACTGAAAATAAAGTTGAAATTATCGATTTTTTAAAGATGGCTCCTTGACGGCTGAAAAAGAGCAATTGTAAATAATCTGAAGGCTCGGAAAAATTCTCTATTATTGATATTATTATTGGTTTTGCGTAATAGGCCTCCAAAAAGCGAATTTTTGCGAATATATTTATTACCTTAGAGATATTTTTTCATTAATTGAACTATATCTTGTGCAATCAGGAAGAAAATTGCATAAAATCACGTACATTTAAAAAAAACGGTGAAATCCAATGAATATTTTTTTATAATTCACTTTTTTAAAATTGTTTTACTGATTGTGATTTCCAATGAAATGTTATACGCAAAAATTTCCAGCGATCAAAGGGGCTTATGGCATGATTTCGAGGAATCCTCTGTGTGATCGAGTTGACCTAATCATTCGTGCGTATTGTTTTTACTGTATGACATGGATTTCCTGCTTTTTTTATCGTCAACAGCGAGATTTTAACTTCGGAACATTTTTTCGATGTCACCGTTTGAACGGCAACTTGGCGTGACTTGATTTGTTTTTTAAAATGTATTTCATTCACTAGAGGATTTTATCTGTATCCTGACGTCATCAAACTCTCCGAAACGAATGGATTTCCATTCTACATGAGCGCATTTATATGTATTGCTGCCTTATAGAGAAAGCTTAGTTATAGTAAAAATGATGTACCCTGATTTTCGTGTCAGATTATTCAAAGTGGTCTAAAATCTCGAAAAAAGTCATTCCAAAACATGTTTCGATGGATGTGTGTTGCAAAATTCAAAATGCTGTATTCCAAAAACGGCTTTAACAATCATGCTGAAATTTTTTATTCCGATAGAATGTCAATTCTCGTTTCTTTGTAAAAATTTACGAGACAATTATACCATCTATTCAGATTTTATCAGACTTTAAATTTTTCGAAAAAACGTCTGTATGCTCTTCGGCAGTAGCAATTTTTTAGCTAATGAGCTGAATAGTTCTTAACAAATATAGGAATGTTGAAAAACGGTCGTTATTAAAATTAAGCTGAATCTATAAAGCAGTTCAGTTGTATAGAATTCTGAGTTTTCGAAAAATCGATTTTGTCGTCGTAATTCAAGTCAATTTCTACCGACGCAACTTGCATTTTACACAACGCCGATGTAATATTTAACTGTAAAAGATATTCAATTTGGTGGACGTCAGTTTTTGTGTAAAAAATATGATTTGGAGTTATGAGATCTTTTTGTTTTAATATTCTGATATGAAAGTACAATTCAAAACAGAGGAAAATTCGTATATCTTACGTCCCGAGCTAACGAGACGTTGGAAAGCAATATATTTTTGGGAGTCCTTATTCGATTAATGATTAAAATCAATATTTCAAATTACCACGTGTAAAATAAGTGGATTCATTTATCCGAATTTAACAGCTTGAAACACCAATTCAACACGGTAAAACTCCTTATATTGTCACTGTTTATGACAATCATTAGTTGATTATTTTAAGAAACTTATACTTAAATGCGGCGCTTAAGCGCTTGAAATATTGTATTTAAGACATGTTGGTTGTTTGGAAATTTATTGAAGACTGCTAAAGATATTAAGTGGAGGTGTTGGGAATCGTGGAACTGCTGACCATGCACTGCACGTCCGGACAGCGAAACTGCAGAAAAGTGGAATCGGGAGAAAAAGGGTAGCGGATGCAATTTGGCAGAAATTAGATATACATCCGGCGCGACTGGATAGTCAGCGTCAGAAGATGTCCTTTGTATAAAGAAATTAAATTAGAATATTGTGGAAACATGGAGTTTAGAAAAAGCCTTGGAAATTGTGGAATTAATTATAATGATAGGATAAAGTGTGTATTAATTATATTGAGAAAAATAGCCAGGACGTAACAGTATACAATATTTTTCCAAAATTTGTTGTGTCCTTATAACTATGAGCACTCGAATTTTTTTTTCTTTTCATCTTCATAAACCAGAAATTTATAATTTCTATCGACGTACGAATGCTTGGTTGAAAAAAAACCAGTATTTCTGTTTATTTTATCGCTATGTATCATTACGTGTGTCTGATTTAAATTATTATTTTCCAGGAAATTTCGATGACATCTACCGGAACATTGAAAAGCCCGTTAACACTCGTAATCAACCTTGCCTGCAATGAAGACTGTTTTGCCTCGGGTGAAATATTCTATGGCGGAAGCGATGGGGAGTTTCTCGGTATCACTGCGAACAGCACGACTCTCCAGTTGAAAAATGTCCTGAAAGTGAAGGAAATTGCTTGTGACCCGGAAACACCTATGCACCAGCCAACATCAATAAAATACGTAGAGATTCTCGGCACCCCTCCGTACGAAATTACCAATGCTGACAATTCCGTACCGAGTAAAGAGTTTGATTTGTGTAGCATTGAAACAGACGACCATTCAATCATTTTTAATAACTTATCTGAAGAGTAGTTGTGAGAAATACAATTTTTTACAATTTATTTGTCATGTCGCACATTAAATAAATGCTACAAAAAAATCATAAAAAGTAGAAACCATTATAGTACTTTACAATACTAGTGCGTGAAAGCGGACTTTACAACCGCCATCGGGAGTCCGATTTCACGTACAAGTATCGCATACTACTTTTTGTAGCAAATGCACGAAAACTGCCAGGTTATGTTGCTGGCCGAACGCGACAATAAAGGAAAAGGCAAATCGATGTGCGCATGCGCGCACAGTATTTTCGATACGGTTTCGAGTATTTACGATACGGGTTTCAGTATTTTCGATACGTTTCCAGTATTTATGATACGGGTTTCAGTATTTTCGATACGTTTCCAGTATTTATGATACGCCTTCTTATAAGCCACTTTAGGTCGCGGCCGGCCCGCACATAAACTGGCACTTTTCGGGTATGCGTTACAAAATATCATTTATACCACAATGTGCATGAAGTGGCTACTTCACGCACACTTCGCTTCGCTCGCGTGCGTGGAATAGGCACTTCTCGCACTAGTGGCATAAAATTGTATACGATACCCGTGCGAGAAACTTTTTCTGATCTCGTGTGATAACACCACTCGCCTTCGGCTCGTGCTGCAAACTCACACTCGTCGCGGAAAAGTTTCATCGCACTAGTATCGTAATGTACTATTATAGGTTTCGTTGCAGGGATAATTCAAGTTATATCACAACTTGAAATTAAATTCCGCGTTACCGTTACAGTTCTAAAGCTTTTTTTTGTTCCAAAAACAACGGTCAAAATAACAACCACGCTGTATAAAAATAATTCCTTATACGAAAAAAACCTTTCGGGAATCGTCCAAATAATTGCTCAAACAATGTAACGAAAAAAACATAAAAATTATTTTGTGTGAAGTATGTTATGATGGTGATTTTTATATAGTCCCGCAATGGTAAAGCGAATGTCGTATTTTTCGGTTTGTTCATTTTTATGTCCATTTTTATCATCCCCTAGTATTTTTTGTGCTTTTATTTCGTGTTATTTTTGTTTTTTGGTCGAGTTTTTTCTCGATTTATTGCTTTTCTTCCCGTACGTTAAACTCATCCCGTAGCGTATCGTCGCTGTATCCGAGCTGTCAGTGAAACCTTGGGATAAACCTACACGCTATACAGCTAGGTTGAGCCGGACGGTTAGGTTTCGAAAGCCACTTCATGTTCGCTCCATGCGAGAATGTACTACAGCGTGACTATCGGGTTGACGACTCGTCTATAGTGTTGATCTGAAGGGTACATTAAAGGACTACGCTTGAGGGACGAAAGCTTATATCCTTGCAAAGCTGGAGATGAAAACTGATAAACCTGTATGAAAAAAAATGTATGTGTGAAATACTATATGACATATGAATGATTCCATGACAACTTTATGGAAAAATATACATTCGAGTATCCAAAAAACCTGGAGATTTTTTTAGATTATCGATTATTGTCAAGCCGACAATACTCATATTAATATTTTTTATAGCTTTTTCGTTGTTTATAGATTTATCTTGTTGAACAACAAAAGTCTTGAAAAGTATAGGCTGTAGATATGGACAGATTTTATTACATAGATTTTTTTTTAGTATTCCAAAAGATGCTCATTTCGACGAAAATAAACGGAATTACTTGTTAATAAAATTGATCGACCTTCGATCGCTGGCCCATTGTCAATATTTATTTTTTATTAAATGTTCTCCGATTTTGTAAATGATTACAATATTTTTAATTTATCATTTTTTAAATTCGTTTATTCGCCGTAGATTTCATTATTCAGGAACATTTAAAACAATACAAATTTTGATCAATGAGAATATTCGAATTTTGAATCGAAAGTTGCAGTGAACGACATTGATAAATTAACAAAATAATACACGGAATATATGAAGAACAAAACAACAATGACAGAAAAATTAATGTGTAAATGGTAGGGCATATTTTTTGAAAACAAAACTCATACACAATTGAAGCAGCACTCAATTATTACATATATATTTGAGAATCAAATAAATTATTTATTTAATGGCCGGCTTAATAGTATTTTATTCAACCGAAACAGACTCTATTTGATTGAAATAAAATTTCATCTCTTCGTAATAAACTCTATTTGATTGAAATGAGATTTCATTCATTCCAAATACATCATTGATTCAAATAAACTAATCAAACCCATTTCTCTGGGTGCGTGCGTAAATTTCTCACCATCGTTAATATCAATTCTCCATATGATATCGTTCAAAATATTCAAGCTAAAGTAGAAGCTTGAAAATCTCTACAATCTTATCATAGAATTTGAAATGTATGTCTTGTTAACTATGAATGTTGTTAATGAACAGGTAATTTATCGCCGACGGTATAATCGAATTTATATATTTAATCCGTTTAGATTAAATTAGAGAACCTCATTTAATAATTTGATCAACCGTTCACACTAAATGCCTGCAATTTATTCACGAGTCTGCGAGTTTGCGAGTTGGACATAGATGCGAGTGCGATGAGTGTAAGTGACAAATAAAACTTCTCCCCACTTCCTCACACATAATTTTTCGAATAGAAATTCGCTGTTTGTCTGGTTATTAACATATTGGATTTTATTAATGTAACAAAATAGGCGCCAGACAAAACATGAGCCAAATGTCAAATTTATCGGCGAGTTCCACAATCACTTTGCACCAGTGCAATTAATTTCTAATTTCTACAAGCGCAGATTAATCACATCGTTTTCAAATAGTTCGGAATGTTCAATGTCTACGTTGAAGATATAATCTCCGATAATTTTATTGCCGTTGCAGAGCTTCATTTTTTAATATTTCAACCCATCAGTTTTTCATGATTTAAGTATAGTGAGTAAAAAATTTCGTAAATGCATTTTGCAATACAATATCGCTTGGATTGCGAAATGCATTTGCGAATTTTTTTTTAACGATATCAATTATTTTCGGTCATTCGGGTAATTCTACAATCTTCAGAAAAATTGAGATCCATTGATATTTAAGGAAGTTTTCCTGATTTAAATAATCAAAAATCAAATTGCAAAATGAAAAAAAAATGAGAAAAAAATAGTTAATATTGAGATCAAATTATCGCATGATGCTCAAAAATCATATTTCAAATCATAGAATCAGTGTGAATTTTTTCCGATTTTTTAAAACGATGTTTTTAAAATTGTTCCCGTTTTTCGTTTTCGTTTTTAAAATTCCGAGCCCTTTATGGATCGGTAATAACATCATATCAATAAAGAAGAAAATCGATGAACGTGAGGGTCATGGCCTGCTGATTTGACGTGGAATGACCCATATGTATAGATTCAGGAGTCGCCAATGACCTGAGCAGTTGAGGCGACTTTAAATAAATATAATAAATAAATAAATTATGTTCATTCCTAATATACTCCTTAATTGATTAGAATAAACTCTTCAGACCGATTTCTCTGGGTACGTATACGTACATAAGATATCATTGTAGTCCAAATTAGGCAAGGATCCGTAACAAGCACCACACCCAATTATTTATAGAAACAGCTTATCAAAGACACCATTGCAGCTATGAATAAATTTGTCTAGCAATAAGTAGCTGTGCCAACCTTCTATGGATTAAGCAAATCTTATTCCGTAATTGTTGGACAATCATTTGCTAATCGATTTTGTGCAATAATAAATAAAGTATCTGTAGAACATTTACTAAGAACAATGCTTACAAAAAGAATAAAAAATCTGCACTCTGTAAAATAAGATTTCGTACAACACTCGTTAAAAAAGTTTTACCGCATTTGTATCGTAATATACTAGTAGTAGTAGTAAAAGAGTTTATTGACCATGCGGTGTACAGTTTTTTTTTCACCATGATAGATGTCGTTCTTTTTTTCCTTCAGTATTATACTAATGAATATTTTACTATACTATATTACTATAGGTTGTTTAAATAAATATTATGTTTACATAAGAAAAGAAAAAAAACGTAGGTTTCTTCCTTCTATGGTTCTTCAGCCATTATTGCAAGTCGTTGATGAATGGTTAGAGCTGTGTGTTTCGATCTACGATTCATATTTGGGGTTGGAGTGATACATAGTTCATTGATGTTATTAATCTGATTTTTAGCAAACTTTTTTGATAGTTGTTCCGTCAATAATAAACTATTTTGCGTGGCTTAATTTGTCGTAAGAATAATGGTCTGATCACAATGAACCATATTTTTGGGGTGATACCAGACATTAAAAAAAAAAGGCTAAAATATTGTCGATGCAATTTCTGGTGCATAGAATAGTCATGACGCATGTTAAATTGCTGGACATTTGAAACATTTGTATACATATTTGATTATGAGTCCCTGACTAAAAATGCATAATGCGAAAATTCCTACGATCCGACTCATAGAAGTTTAACTTTATAGCCTCATTATATGATCGATTGTACCATCAATAAAGCTCTCTCAAGTCTTCTCCGAATCTTCGTCATACTGGAGTTTGACGATTTCCTGGATCCTGAATAAATTTCCTGGAAAACTGGCTACACTTGAACGAGCTAACGTAACCGGATTGAACGAATTATTCGTAAAAATGATACTGGGGATCACTGAATAATAATCGGGAATAAAACCATCGTTTCGAAACTGTCATCGCCCAAGCTTTCGGTACGTGGGTGGATTACAATATATTGAAATTCCACTTCACACTCCGTTCGATGTTTAATAGTCAGAGGGTCTCTCGTCCTCATATGTGCGTAATATATCAGGTATTCAATGGTTAGTTGGTAAAGTTCAGCTATGGAGGGTCATTTGAATAAAACAAAGATGTAGGACTCATAATAAACAAAGTTTACAAGATCCGACTTATAAATTTTTATCAAATAATAATCTTAAAAATCCAAGATACTAATTTTTTCCTCAAATGTGGTACCGAACACAATTTCGCGTTATTACGTAGATATCTAAAGTTTCAGCAATTTCTATCAGATACCTCAAAAACAAACGTGGTATAAAGTTGTGGAATTAAAATTGATATGAAATCTGAAATACTGTATCACAAAATACTGTGTCACTTCACAAAATTTGACATTTAGCACTAATCAAATAAATTTAATTGAAAAGGACCCTGATCAGGGCCGAAACGTATCAACCAAAACTAAAAAGATCTTTGGTTTTTTTTCTGGTCGCCCATAGCCGAGAACCTTTCCTTCATTTATCATTTGCGGCCGCAGCCTTAACTAACTCTATTTAGCACTAATCACCGATGCAGAACATTCGAACGTAATTCCTTTAAGTTGACTTGATTTATAACGATAAAGCGAATTTTTCGAAAATTCAAAATTCATTTGAATTTGAATCGGTTCATAGATTTAGCTCAAGTGCAATTGAGCCAATTGTTCTTGAAATATAGAGGTTCAAATTTTGTTTAATTTAATAAATTCGATAAAATATTTCGTTTCTGTAGCTGGAGGACTTCGGTCGATGGCCATTTGTCAATAGCGAATCATTTATAATGTACAGGAAATTTTTATTATTATTATTATTATTTATTGGAAATACATTAACCATGTAAATGTATTTCCAATAAATAACGATTACTACTAGTTCGTTTCTTTTACTAAATATTTTATTATTCCAAAAAATGACCCAATTGAATAAATTGTTCAAAAATTAACCAAACATAGTTCTCTCAGTTATTCTTTTTTTCTTAGTGCACAAACACACGCATCCAACCGGACATTATATATTAATCACTTTTTTCGACATCTGAGACCATTTTCAGTAACCTGACATGGAAATTCGAAATAAAATGTTTCACGAAAACAAAGCTTCCTCTGAAAAAGCAAAATAGCATTTCTAATAAAGTGACGTTTTACGAAGCCTTTTTTAAATTTATTTTACGTCCTACCTTTTTGATAAAAAATTACATGCAAAATTATGCACAGGCAAAGCCAGCCCTATTACCCGTGGAATACCCCATATATATGTATGTATATGTATACGTATCACCTAAATCGCGCGATAAATAACAATTTTATCTCAAATGTGAAAAAAATACGCGCGGCCGTGGGATTTGTAAATTGTTGACGCGGCTTTTACAGCGGAAGTGAGATTTGGGGGCTGCTCGTAAGCCTCACAGACAAGTCTCATCTTCCTATCTCGCTCCCTTCGCATCCGCGTGAGGACACAGAAGCTCCCCGAGCTTGCGTAATCGAGACATCGAGATACGGCGCCGCAGTTGCCGCGCGGTTCACGGACGCATAGTCAAACAACGCTCGCATTTCTCGCGCGAAGCTTGCGTCGCGCGGAACTTATATTCCCCATTGGATGACATTGAATGTAAACGAGTAACTAATAAGTGATACCATTAATAAAGCTGTCGTGTTGAGGGAAAATATTTGGCAGAGCAATGAGTGCGTGGAAAACAATGAAAAAACGATTTTATCGCATTTCCGGTGATTTATGTGAGAAAATTGAATTCCAGATGGATGTGCGAAGTCGTCGACGCTTCAGGATTACAGTTCAGTGACTCGAAAGACACGCAACAACGTTGAATCGGTATTTGCTTCTACGCTTCGTGCTGCAATTTTCGCGACAATCGATCAGATTTCGATGCTTCAATAAAGTGATAAATATGATAATTTTTGGGTGATTAATCTTTCTTCAGTGGGCATTAATTCCCTCACGGACGAAAATATTTTTCGACGAGAGAAGTGATTGTTCAAAACTCGGAAAAACTTCGGGAAAATTCGGTTCTTAAGTTTTTATGTGAAAATCATTCTTTGTTCAACGGAATTAAAATATTTTGGATGCTTTTCTGATAGATTTTTAGTTTGTACGAATTTTCTCGGGAGTTTCCGTATTTATGTTAACAGTAATTAAAAGTCTCCTTCTAATGTTGGGAATATAGTGATTTGGTATTAAAAGAGGAAACTTTAAGCTCTTTAGAATTTTTATTGTCAAACCTATTTGCAAAATGGGTTGGATAATGGGAAGTAATTTTTCTGAAGGAAAAATTAAACATTGAAATATTAATTTTTCTAAACTAAAAATTGAACATTGAAATATTAATTTTTCTAAAATAAAAATTGAACATTGAAATATTAATTTTTCTAAACTAAAAATTGAACATTGAAAAATTAATTTTTCTCAACTAAAAAATAAAAATCAGTAAAGTATTTTTCCTCAATTGAAAATTAAATAAAATACTTTCATTATTGGTGGGCACTTTTCTTATATTGCAGTAGCACTTTTAGAAAAATCAACTTTTTAAAATTTTATGACAAAATTGGGTTTTCTACCAAAAAAAAATAATTTATAAAACATTTCTTGAAAGATGTTGCTATTTTCAAATTTTTCGAGAATTCCGGTATCAAAATTAACATTTACAAAAATGTCTGTTCTTTAAATGTAGCAAATATGCTAAACAATTCTTATCACTAACTCGATCCTCGGGTAACAAAAAAAAAATTCTAATGTGCGCGACACTGTTACTAAAATCAGAACAGTAAGACGTTTGGAAAATACGCTGTGTTAATTTTTAATAAGAAATATGCTCTCCACATAGAATAAAAATGCATTTCTAATGAAATTTTTTTTTCAATTCATCGATGATTTTGTTGTCACAATTGAAATGTTTCGGAGGAATTTTTTCCCAATGTAAATTACATTATTACCAATGAAATTCGAAGATTGAAGCGGTATTTAGTTTTCATCGCTAATGAATATCGCCGCTGAATTAAATTAAATTATTTTTAAAAGTTTTCTAGTTGTTGGTAATTCACGTTTAAAGCTCGAATGAATAATTCACACTGCTTATCCTGGGAAACACTTGTTCGTTGGTTGAAATGTTGAAATATGAATTTATTCTGCGATCTCGTTGGTAAAAGCATTGTACAAGCGCTGAGTATGCAGAGGTATTAATTTTTGAATGCCCTGCTGTCAAAATGTTCCTTCCATGGAATTTTCGACGAGAATGAAACGCCGGGATTCCTGAAAAAAGTTTTATCAGCACATCAATGCCAAAAGCATGTGGATAATATTTAATTAATAGAAACATGAACGTCCTGAATTGTGAAAAACGATAAATTCTACGAAAAAATAGATTATCTCCTTTATCGGATTTTTATTAAGTTGCGAATGTGAAAAGTGAACACATTTAGGTGGCTTATCAAATGCCCTACGTTAAAAAAAAACGAATTTCTGAATTAATCCAAAAAGCTTTTCCTTGTGATGTTAAAATTACAGTGTGGAATCGTACTACATATAATTGCAATGCTGAAATGTAATACTGTAATTATCAACATTTAGCACGATGTCCACCAATTCAACATAAGATTACAACGGAAGCTATCAAAAATATATATTAACTAATAATCCAAATAAAGTGTAAAAATATGAATTGTTCAGTGTGTTAATTATCAAACTCTGAGATAAAATGTAAAACCGCTAATGCGCAACATCCTTTTGGTATCAAACTTCGACCCAATTGATATTTCAAAACTATACTACTCGGCAATAAATTATATTTACCGAGTGATTAACAATCGAAATATCGAAGTTTCATACATTCAGATATGGAAAAGCCAAAAAGCGATTTTGAAGACATTACCAATCGGTCCATTCAATTTCCATTGCTGCATTAAAAAATGGTGAATTGTTCTACGAAAGTTTGGTGAAGAAAAAAAAAGTTATTTGAAAAATAGTTTTCAATAAGTCCAGTGATTGGACGTAATCAGTGAGTAAAAATGCAAAATATGGAATTGCATATAATGGAGGATGACAATTACGAAGGGTGAGCATCGATCAACACTTCCTTTTTATTTCCCAATATTTTTATCCTCATTCATCTATCAAAAGCAACACTTCGTGACACAAATTTTCGAAATGCAGAATGCAGTAATTATACCACCGGAGAATTTACAAGAGACTCTTGTAATTATCGCTGTATCCTCGAAATCAATAGTTGAGTGGGCCAGCCCAATACGGGGCAATATTCTAGCCCGCTATATTGTCATAAGCACGGTCCAATGTTTCCATTCAACGCCACCGCACTTTTATAGTCGAGTTCATCTGCATGCAACCCTCTGCAATGCAACGTTGTTCATTAACCATGAGTTTCCCGTACACTTGGACGCATTACACCTGTTGCATCCAAGATTCAATTCCTGGTTCCCAGCTCTTTTCTAGAACTAATTGATGTTCAGGTAAATTTTTAGTATAATTACTAAATTGCGATATATCACGCAATGTCAAGGGAAAACAAATAAAAAATTATTTATTGTTTAATATCACGATAATAATCGTAATTATCATTATTATCATTATTATAATTACACACATAATATTGATTGTAACTTCGTTTTGTATTTCATCAAAAGTTGAAATTCTCGGTGCAATTGAGAATTTGCGAAAAATTTCATTTAGTGGATTCTTCCCTGACAAAATAATTATATTCCGTTTATTAACATTTATTGGGCATTGATTAATGTTGGAATAAATTTGACAATTGTTGCATCCCTTGAAATCAGTAGTAGAATTAGACAGATATTTCTCATAATTATTTCACGAAAATGATTGTAATTTCCATTATGATTTTTATAATTAACGGCGTTGTTGGCAGCGAACAATAATCTTCGTTACGTATTGTATTGAAAATTAAAACGATAGCTGTTTTAGTGCATTCTTGCTGGACGAAACAATAACTATCTGTTTATTCATGTCTGGATCTGTTTATTTATTGTCTGTAATTTTTAAGTTTTAACATTGTGTGAAATTGGTCATAAAATTCGACAGACATTTTAGAAGCCACTACAGAAAGAACGATTTAATAGCATGACAATTTGTCATGATGCTTATGCAATGCTTATCGTTTTATGCTTTTAGCGACCAAAAACGTTCCGATTATAAAGTGAAAATAATTTATTTTGACTTTTAGAAACTGTTTCTAACAAAAAAAAGTGGCAAGCAGGTTTTTTGAAAATTAACGTTCCACATTTCACATCAAAAAGCATTCTTCTTTAATGAAATTCGAAAGTGGTATGCATTACTGACAGAAATCCACTCTTCGCCCAATAAAATAATGTCGATAAGCAATTCATTTATGTTCATCTTAATCATCTTCCAATATTCAATTATCAATTGAATGGCAATTTTCCAGTTATTTTTCTGAAGAACCGATCTTTTCTAGTTATTTTAATTGCAGTAGTTCCGAACACTACGAACGTTACATTCTTAACAACATATGGAAAATTTACAGCGTCTGCAGTGAGTTAATTGCACGACGGAACTTTAAAGGGAACAACTCACGCTGTTTGAACTTGTGCTCGCTGGCTTTCGATGTAACAACGCGAATCTCTTCGGGTTTCTATTTGATTAGGTTGTAATTAATAATACGGTACTGATTTAATTAATAAACTAATTAGGAACGACGAAGTTTCAGCTCGAGTAAATTATTTTCAAATTGCCATCAATACGCCATTAATCACTTTGCGAAATCAATCAGAATCGAAAATTGTATAAGTCAGAGAAATTATGTTTTTAAATCCACCATCACCCCATGATTGTCTTATTAATTAATTTGATTCACGAATTATAATCGACGATTTTTTTAATTCAGCCAAATTATTCTAAAATCAGCGCCATTATTTATATTTGATGCCCATTGATGTTTTATAATTAGTTCATTTTGTATTCATTTTTAAGGAAGCTTTGTTTTCGTGAAATTTTTTTTCGATATATTTTTATGTCAGTGTAATGAGAATGGTCCAAAACGTCGGGAAAAGTGATTTAGAAAAAATGTGCGTGCGTATGTGTGCAGAACTTCGAAAATTCAATCGCTTTCTAATCATAACTGTTTGAGGCATCGGGCTAAAAATTGGCAGGCAAGTGAAGTAGTTGTCCCTCTTCAAATTTTGCGACTTTTTACCAAATATATGCATCTATTTTGATTATATGTAATTTTTTATTTTTCAAAAAAAAAAAGGACGAACTTTCGTATAAGTTCGACGATTCAGCTGAATAGTTCTTCATCACTGAAGACACGGTCAATGTTATTTAGTATTGAATTGCGACGAAATCGGCAAAGCGATTCGGATTTTATAGAATTTCAAATTTTTTTTTAACTCGACATTATCGCTCTATTGTAACTTTTGCAGAACTTCAGATAATGAGCTCAAATTTAGTATGTAAATGGAACAATATTCAGCCATCATATATGTTATATAATTTCGCGACGAACGGTAAAATTTTTTTTCATTTTATGGAATTTTGAATTAGTTTCAAAAATATATGTAAAATCACATTTCCTTTTGGTGACCCTGTAATAATAACAAAATAACGAAACAACGAAATAGAAAAAGCAAACTCACAACATGTTTATTTATCAAAGTACAACAAGGATGCACAAGTACAACCTTGCGATTTGAGTCCGTACTTTTTTTCTCGCTTTTTTCAAAGCTAACTTCATGTAGAAGTATAGTGATCGATTTTCTCATAGAGGGAGCTCTGTAAAAAGCAAAAAAAAACATGAGGAAGCAAATTGTACGGTTCTACTTTTCAGGCTTGTTTTGACTGGAGTGATATTTTTCCATAAATTTAAAGTGCCATAAAATTTGAACCACTCGACCGATTTGTGTCAAATTTGGTCCTAAACTTTATTGTGTTTTAATCTGTATTTAAACCAAATTTCAATTCTGTATTTGTGATCAAAATGGCTGAATTAATTGGAGGTGGTTTAAGCTGTAACGACAACGTGAATTTTTCGACAATTCAAAATCCAATAAAACCCGAAACTGTCTAAGGAAATGTACCAAATTTGATATCTACTGCGACTCGATGTTAATTCGACCTTGTGGAAATTTTGAGCAGGGTCAGCCAGAGTTAACGCGAATGGGAACGAAAAGATGGATTGGTCCAAAATTCAAATTTCTATCAATTCCAAACTGCTTTATGGATTTCGTTTAAATTCAATACCGACCATCATTTTGCATTGCTTTGTTTTTCAATAAGTATTTTTTTAAGCTCATCAGCTTAAAAATTGCGGCAACTAGAAAACATACAGACATTTTCCGAAAAACTCAAAATTTTATAAAATCTACAAAAATGTTTTCTTTTTTTTTCGTAAATCTATACATAGGAAGAGGCATTGTTAAATGTTTTATCAGTGAACTAAATTTTAGGTTAATTTTTAGAGCAGTTTTCGAAGTACAGCATTTTGGATTTTGCAACTCTACCACATACATATACATCGATCCGGTCATTTTTTTCTAAACCACGTTTTTCAATGTTTCAAACTTCTGAGCAATCTGAGCAATCTGACACGAAAGTAAAAAAAAAAAAAATTTCACAAAAACAAAGCCTCCTCTATAAGAAAAGAAAATTGACGAAATTTTTATGAATACCTGCGAAGTCCATATAAATTCGGTACGAATGCCATGATGAAAAAAAAAATGCATTGGACGGGTAATAAAAAAGTAACAGATCTTTTTTCCACATTGTATTAATGTCATAGTCTTTAATAAGATGTTAATTAATGGAAGATTATGACATAATCTTGGTTTATGAAAATATTAACTTTTTAACTTTTGATAAATGATAATTTATACGCCAGTCGATTTATTCTCACCATTTATCGACCTTTAATTCAACTGTGACAATAAAAAGCTATTTAAATACGATGAAATATGCATTTACCACATTGACCAGAAAACTTTTCTATAAAGAGTGTTTTAAAAAAGTTATCCAAAAGAGCAGTGAACAGTTTTTAGTTGATGATTTCAAAATATTATATCAAACGACGTTTTTATTAATGAAATATTTATTTATGTTCTCCCCTACAACATAACTACAGTTGTATCACTTGCAGCATTTATAAGGGTTGGAGTTCGCGGGAAAAAAAAAACATCGTTAAAACTGAGTCCCGCATTCGCATTTCGACATAAAAATCTAGCAATCGTAAATTTGGATTCCAATTGTGCACTAAAAATTGCTTTTTTGTCACTAGAGTTGAAAATTTCCATCGTTCTATCTAGCAACTATTCATCATATTAATGTCTCGAAATATTTATAATTTTGCAATAATAAGTAATTAATCATTTAATATCCTGAAATGAAAGCTAGCAATCATGGATTTGGATCCCAATTGTGCACTAAAAATTCCTTTTTCGTGACTACAGTTGTAAATTTTCATCATTCTATCTGACAACTATTCATCATATTAATGCATCGAAATATTTATAATTTTGCAATCACAAGCTTCAGCATTTAATCATCCAATATCCTGAAATAAAATTATATATTCGCAATAAATTTAACTAGAATTTCTTCATACTTGAGAAGAATATATTTTTTTGCAAATGACATCAGCAAATGAACAAGTAAAATATTTTTCAATGCATATCACAGATTTCGGTCTGCTTTTCTCCTTTCAATAGTCGAGCGAAAAAAATGCATGGAACTCCACGTTAATTCTCTCACAAATATGAGATCACGTTAAGTTATTTTTAAAAAATAATTATTTTTTTTAAAGTCATATTAAAAACAAATTTCAAGTTGCTAAACCGACGTAGAATAGTCGAAGCATCTAAAATAATGTTCGCAAATTGAATATTGTTATGTCAGATGTTAAATGTTTGTTATTATTCGCTAAGTTCTGGGCTTAATCAATACGTCGACGATTGCGGATGTCCCGAAAACGACACTGACAACGTGAGGAACGCAACTATGCCACCGGATATGATCTTCACCAAAGAATCGCTGACCATCATAATAATCTACAGCCTATGCTTCTTCGTCGCTGCAATTGGCAATTTGACGGTATTCGTCACGCTGTCGAGAGCCAGATACCGGAAATCGAGGATATCGCTGATGATTTGCCATTTGTCCGCTGCCGATCTGCTCGTCACCTTCGTCAATATACCTAGCGAGGTAAAAATATTTTTGCAAATATTTAAAGTTCATCCATCAAATTTTATTCTGAAGCTGTGGAATTTTTGGTGATCTCCAAAATGCATTTTCTTTATTTAGCATTCGATGCGCAGCCGTGTCTAATATTAACTGTCGAATAATTAGACTCCTCGTACTCGCGCTTACGCATTTAATCGACGCGTTTTCTGGCACCTCACGAAAGTCATTTAAGTCATAAATTTTTTTTTCTTTTTGTTAAGACTTTTTTTACACCCGATCACAGCACAATATTTGGTATGATGCATTTCTATTATTTGAAATTTTTATTTTCATGTGTTTCCAATGGTAAGAAAAGTCAATAAATAATTCTTAAGGAAAATTATCGGATTTGTACAAAATTATGTAAGTCGGAAAGCGTATGAACTACAGTGCTGAAATTTTGCAGTCATGGACAGAAATGTGACTTTTTCATTTTCTGAAATTTTCGTAAAGTGTTATACCATGGCTTATACTTATCTTAATTCCGAAAATTCTAAATATCCATCTCCGTAATTGCTTACTGTTAATAATGCGAGGCCAACATTAACGTGTGAGTAAGTTCTCATTGGAATTTTGTTTTAAATAAATTAAGGAAAAACAATTAATTTCGCCAAAATTTCAAACGAATAATAAGCAAATATTAAAATTGATGTCAAATTCAAACTCTGTTGAATTTCACGGTATCAGATATCCAGTATCTCTGAACATTCTTCCGTTCCCTTGAAAGCGCAGGCATTTTAAAAAACATCAGTGACATACGCAAATTTAACATGTATGTGATTATTGTAAATGAATTTAAAAAATTAGAAAATATATTTCCACTCTTCAATTATTTATCTTCTGACATGAAAGACGCCATATGAACTCGAAATTATTTAATTTATAACATCCCCATTATACTCCACAATTTAAATGGTGCGAAATTTTTCGGGGCCCATTTTTTGGGCCCACATTTCCCTTTTTAAAAAATCTTCTACATTACATTTCTGTATGTATTTATTTATTTATTTTGCCAAAAGCGATTGACAGTATTTTTCTTATTTGTTAAGATTTGTACATAGTTTCGTAGTTTTCACATGCTTTCGATTTTTCATTAAACTTCTACCTTGAAAAATATATAGTTGGTATTTTTTCGTTGTCATTGGAATAATATTTTCAACGTTGATAGTTATAAAGATTAGTGTGTGGTCCGTACACATAAGACGATTTTAGTACCTTTATAGATGCGATCGTTTATCTCCGGACTGGTAAAATATCACCTCTATTTAATCGTCCGATCGTTCAGAGCACTCGAGTGCTTTCCAGCTTCTATTTTCGTAGGTCTTTCTCACTCGACTCTTCTCCCAACGTCTGTACCGTTAAATTACCAGCACACGACAAGTGCTCGTGAGAGCTGAGGAGCCAAACTAAATTATAGATGTGACCTGTGGAATATGACGCGATTTCTAGCTATATGGACGGTTACGAGGGCCGGAAATTCGCTATTGACGTATGTATATATAGAGCTGTATACGCGATATCGAAGTGTTTTTGCAATGAGCTATTCGCTAATGAGCTGTATTCGTAGTTAAATAAATCCGGTAATACACAATTTGAAAAAATTCATTCCCGAAATGTCTATAAGTATAGATAAAATTAGATTTTTCTCTTTGGTACAAATATAATAAAGTAGTAGATGAATCTAAACAGTATATGAGGCATTCCATACCGATTCGACCTGGGTCGGACTCTCGACTTCTCGGAGTTGGTTGAAACTTTTTCATATGGTTGAACCAACTCCACGAAGTACTGGAAAATTTTTGCAGATTTTTTTCATTGTAAATTTTTTTTTGCGATTTTTCAATGCTAACATATCGTTGGCCCAAATTTAAAAATCTGAAAAAATTCTCAAAAATTTTGCATGAAATAACTGAATTTTTGAGCCTAAAAACAAAGTGGACCGGGTTTCACTTCTATTTTTTCGCATAAAAAACTATTCAGAAATTTAGAAACGAAAGAGAAAATGTTATCGAATTTTTCTAAAATATTGCTTTTTCTAGCTGAAATTTGGTTTTAAGCTCAAACATTTTATTTTTTTTCATGCAGAATTATGTTGGCTTCGAAAAATCGCAAAAAAAATTGGAATAAAAAAGTACTTTTTGGAGTTGGTCCAATCATATAAAAAAAATTTCAACCAAATCCGAGAGGTCGAGGGTCTTGAACTTTCGAACTTTCGATCAAGTTAACTTGAATCAAATATTGGATACGTTTGAAATAAGTAAAATTTTATTTGAAATTGTACTACGATTTATTTGGGTGCTATAAATTCCATTCGATTGAAATAAAATCCGAGTAGGTTTACCATTAAATAATTTTGTGTTCTTTCAATACTGGCATAGGGTAGATGTACCGTTTGTGGCCACACAAAAAATGTATAGATCAATTCAGCATTACTTTAATCTATAGAAATTACTAAATGAGTTTATTCTACAATAATCAGAACAAATTTTACATTGAATATTCAATGCTTAAAATACCTTATTGTTCAATAAATTATGTTCAAGGCCATTTACACCATTTGTGACCAGCACCGTCATTTACGTGCAATAGGTATGGCCACAAATGGATCACGTCGATGGCCACATACGGTACTAAGATGACCACCAACGGTGCTTCTACCCTAATAAGATTTTATTTCGATCTAAGAAATTCCACTGCATTCAAATAAATTGTATTGTCCCAACCGATTGTTCTGAGTGTGAATATATAAGCGGTCGAACACATTGGAAAAGCCTAATCAAAGCTCAATCGATTTTCACAAAATTTTTACCAATTATCGATCTATCATCGTCCATTCGCGAACCGAATTTAAGCCCAATATCCTGAAAAAGATGAAAATTAGAGCGGAATAAGTGATTTTCGAACAAATTCAAAATGTCATTATTTGTTGACCTTGTTACTTTACTTGTGGACCAAGCTTCCGGCTAATATCTTGAAAATTGCATACTCTATCATGCTAGTTAACATTTTTGGAGCTCTTTCAACATTCTGAGATGAAAATATGAAAACAAAGTATTTTTCACGACAGCAAATCTCTCTGCACGTGAAAGTTAAATATAAAGGCAAGGTAACTTGGCACATTGCTTCCTCACCATTTTTCGATTTTTGCGAATTTATGTCAATCAGAAAGTATGTTTAGCGATTTCGGCTTCGTCATGGAAAAACCTTTATAAAAAGTGCTCCATGTAAATTTTGAAAACAGAAATTTAGGGGAATTTGAGTCGGCAAGGAATAACACGGAAAAATTCAAATCCCCACGAAGTGAAAAAACAAACCCTTCTATAGTACCGATCTGTACTAAATTTTACACCTGATTGTTATTTCGACAAGGTAAAAAATGAGGCCTGCGAAATAAAGTCTTGTAAAAGTTAATGTGTTGTTTTATGAAGAAGTCAGTCTATTGTAGTTTTGGGTCGGTTTCCGAACGCAATTATTTTAATAATCTTAAGGATCCAGTAACACTCATTCTTGACCGAAAAACAGGTCACACCCAGAAAAATGGGTTTATTTGAATCGATTATAGGGTGTATTTGAAATGAATAAAATTTTATTGAGATCAGATAGAATTTATTTCAATCAGATGAAATTTTATTCAGATAAAACAAAGCTTATTTCGATTGAATAAAATCCTATTAGGCTGGCCATTAAATACATCATTTATTTGATGGCCGGCCTCATAGTATATTATTCAATCGAGATGGACTTTGTTTTATTTGAATGAAATTTCATCAGATCGCAATAGACCATATTTGATTGAAATGAGATTTCATTCATTCCAAATACGCCGAATAATTCATTCAAATAAACTCATCACAACCATTTCTCTGGGTGCAATTTGTTTTTATCAGGACACGTATATATTTTTGTTTTCATGACAATGGTTAGTCCAGTGAACTTCAAACATCGCTATAGTGGCGCGACTTTTTTTCCTGATTCCAAAATTCATTAAAACATCTAATTAACCTACTTTCGCAATTCGTTATAAGGATGAAATTTGGTCATGCCGCGTTATGAAACAGCCTTTTTTGTTACTTCTCATTGGTGAATCACAAAACCAAAACAATCGACAGAAATTGCGTCGCAGGATTATGTAAGCGCAGCATTGTATTATCACAGCTGGTGAAAGCACAAGCTTAACAATTCAGTGATAACTCAATATCCTGATTGATTTGAATGATACGCCGATGCGCACGGAACTTTTTCATTACTCTGCTTTCAATCCTGCCTTTCATTTTCGATATACCGTATTTGCTATTCATGCAACGACGCCTACGCTTCGTTTGTATCATTACATATGAACCAATATGACTCGGTATCGACAAGATGGTCATGCACGCTCTGCATTAACATTTGAGAGCAATTCTGCGTACTCGTGACTCTATTGTTCGATACAAATTTGACACTTATTTGTTCGTGAATTAAGCTCTGTCGAAATATTATACCAATGTTTAAAATTTCCCATAAAAACTTGACGCATGCACCGCGTCAAATACAAGATTACAGAATGGTACAATGTGTTGCGTACAATCTCCCAGTAAACACGGTATTGTAACAGCAACGTAACGGCTATGTAACTCAATGTAACAAGTAATCTCACGTGTAACTTACATGTAAGTTACACGTAATTTACAATTTCCCACTCAGCAATGTTACCATGTTATATAACATGTGTTACGTAACTGTTACAATTGAGTTTCGTTGCCCGTATATTTCGTAGTGTAACAGATATGTAACAAGTAACATTCAAATGTTATATAACGTGTGTTACATAACCGTTACGGTCTTGCAATGTTAGTAGTGTGTTGCAGGATATTACTGCAAGGTAACAGCAACATAATCAAAAAAATTGTTTGTAACTTACATGTGACTTACGTGTAATTTATAATTTCCCGCTCAGTAATGTTACCGTGTTATGTAACGTGTGTTACGTAAACGTTGCAATTTAGTTATGTTGTGTTGTGCAACTTGAATCACACAGCTGTTACTGTTTCGTTATATTGCTAAAGTATAGTCATATTGACAATACATTAGCTTTACTTTTGTGGACTTACAGTCCACAAAAGAGCTTCAAGGGTTGCTAAATTGCTACCCTTGGGAGTCAAAAATATTAGCTGCTACTATTAAAAGTAGAAAAAGCGATTGGCAAATGATGCGAACCGGTTGAAATCTCGGAAGAGTATCACTCCGGTGTGCATATGAAGCTGCACAGTTACGCTGACTTATATACGTTAGTGACACGAATCGCTTGCGAGAAACGTTTGAGTCGCAGGCCATCTAGCGGACATCACATCGTGATACACATGTTACGTAACATTAATACATTTTTGTTACATGACTGTAACGAAACTACATTACGTAGATGTTACATATTTTTGCAACGTTTTAGCAATGTTATCACATTACGTAACTGCAATATGACAGGACTATCCCCACAGTTACATTGCAATCGTTTCAAAGATGTTGCATTACAGGTACACATTTTAGTTACATAACTGCAACACAACTACGGCTTATAACCGTTACGTTACGTGCATGTTCTCGATGTAACATAACCACTGTGATATGCATGTAACGTCAAATGTACATACTCTTGGAACATTCTTGTAACGTTACCACATTTACGTAACTGTAACATGACCGCACTATCACTGCAGTGACTTACAGTCGTTACATACATGTTACATTACAGTTACACACTTTCGTTACATAACTGGAACGGAACTACGGTATTTAACAGTTGCACAACGTGAATGTTCACGGTGTAATATAACCACTGTAATATGTATGTTACGTATTGTTTGCAATATACTTGTTATGTTGCCACGTTACAACACTACAACAGTGCGTTCCTGTCACGAAAGTGACGTTCCTATTGTTACTCGCACGTTGCGTTGCAGTTGCATAACTTTTGTTATGCAACTGCAACGAAAACATGTCACATAACGGTAACATCACCTGTATGTAACTAATGCAACATCACAATGTTACTCCTACGTTATATATCCTCGACATATCATAAGGGTAACACTGTTACAATCACATGTAACTTCCATGTTACATTGCCGTTCAAAAACGTGTTTACTGGGCTGATGTCCAGGAAAAGTCTGCTTTGCAGCATGCATATGAAAACTCGTGGCTCCGTGTTGGATAGGGACAGGGTTTTATGAGGACTTTATAACTAAATAGTCGCTCTACAATGGTTATTAGGTTGGGATCTAGGGCCGAGCGCGGACCGTGAAGAACGGCTTACATAAACTATATACTATGCACGGAGAGAAGAGCCTGGTAATCATTACCCGATTTAGTATAATAAACTCGGTTTATTCAACGCTCCTGGCGTCTATTTCTATATTTTCCTATAGAGTACTGTGTCGTGTTTCACTCTATGTTGCACGCCGTACAAGAATCGTTATTATATTTCGGTTTTCAAACCGTACTATAAATAATCCAAAGTTTGTAAGGACGTATACGCAAAATTGATTCGCAATATATGAAGAAATTTATCTCTCAATTTATTAATAGAATCTATAGTTACGGAATTGGTTCCGAAAGAAGTACGAGCTTTTCATATATACAAAATATCAGATTCTGATATCCACAACGTTGTAGCTAATAAGACCGTGCGTCTGGGAATCATTCTTCATCTTCAGGCTATAGTTCTAAACAGTGCTATACACATATACACATACACATTAGCTATACACGAAAGACGCGCAGTGACCGCTATACGTTTGGCGCCGGCTCAGTGTGTTTACATCGTCAACGGTCTTAGGAGGTGATCTAGCCAAGATATCACGGTGCAAAGTCTTTAAATGTCAAAAAAAATATTTCTCTTCCCTTAAAAAAAAATCCGGCGGAACTCGGCACTAGATAATCATGAGTACTACAAAAAAGTCTTACGGCATTTTTCTCTTGATCAATATTCTAGTCAGGAAACGTGGACAAAGACAAAAGTCCAAATAACTACTCACAAATAACCGTCACTTCAAAAGTACGAATAACCATCACTTCAAAAGTACAAATAACCGCCACTTCAAAATGAGAAAAGAAAGAAGATGTCTCCTACAAACTTTTCTCTCCGAGTCAAAACGGAAAAGATGCAGCGAGGCAGTTTTCAATGTGCACAGATCGTCTTAATATCACACGAATTTTTTTTTCGAAAATATCCGCCATCGGGGAATTGAAAAACGAACAAGAAAGCCCCGAGAAATTTTTCTCTCAGAACTGATGTCACGGCGCTACAACGTGACAAAGTTATTTTTTAAAGATGCAGAAATTTTGATGGTCATGTAGTTAATTTGCAACAGTTGAAGACTTTGCCATAAAGCAAAAAAAACGTTCATTTCAGAATTTAAAAAAGCAATCTGTAAGGTTCTTCTTTACATCGTTGCTTTTGGAAGTTATAAACAGGGATGAATGAAATATGTATTTAAAAAACTGTAAAATTGATTGTAATCGAACCATTTACCTAAATTATTCTTAATTATTGAACAAATTTGGACATTTAAAGTTTTGCAAAATAATTTATCAGTGTTATTTTCAACTTAAAGTATTTTGAATACATTTTCATTAAGTGAATGCCAATCCCTGACCATGAGCCTGACAATGGTAAACTAGGATGGATGCTAAATGGTCAATAATAGTACCTTTGAGGTTGTCACGACCAACTGTACGATAAACCTCCCTTTGCGGTCTCATCGATCTCAGTAATTAAGCACGGGGAATTCACGTATGTGCTGAAAACCGCAAGTGATTTGAATGGGCGAAGACATTATAGGTATAGTTGGATCTATAGTATATTTACATAACGCCTAGCTTAGTCTCTAGTATTCCAATGTTTAGAATCGCCAGGATAATTACATACCCAGATGGGAAACCAACCGCTTTATTGGAGATATATATGGGGCATTCCACGTTAAATCAGCAGGCCATGACCCTCACCCTCATCGATTTTGTTCATTTTTTAATATGATGTTATTACCGACCCATAAAGACCTCGGAATTTTTTTCAGATTTTTTTACCACCAGTAACATTTTTTAACCCTCAACAAATTTTCTTTGAAAATATTTGATATTTATATCGTAAACAAAAATTTCGCAAATCCAAGCGATATTGTATTGCGAAATACAATTGAAGCATATTTAGATTGATCTTATTTGCTATATATATATATTTGATATTCCTGTATAGTTACGCTGTTGCTAAACAGCATTGTTCTTTTGTTAATAATAAACAAGAAGGAGTTTGGTCGATCGGGTTGGAGGAGACGGACGTGTTTAGAATCGATCTGCAATAACCATCTTTCATTTCTAAAACGGTGTGTTTTGACTTTCATCGAAGTCATCTGACATTCGCTAGAAGTTGCGACACAATTGCGAAATTTTTTTTAACGATATAAATAGTTTTCGGGCATTCTGGTTATTCTACCATCTTTAGAGACATTGAGATCCATTGGTATTTAAGAAAGTTATCCTGATTTAAAAAATTAAAAATCAAATTGCAACATGAAAAAATAAATAAAAAATGTGGAAAAAAATTGTAAATATTGAGATCACATTATCTAGTGATGCGACAAGAGACGAGAATTCTGTCAATCTCGCTCGTTTCTGATTGCGCTCGTCATTTGCTCGCGTATCTCGTATCGATCGTTCAATGTGAACATCTTGTCTCGAATTGTCTTGAATTGGCGAGCGAGAACGAGCGAGAATCTCGAAAATGAAAAAAATCCGTGATCAACGGAAATGCTTTTTTAAACCGGGGAACCCACTTTACGAGCTTTCCAACGGCTGCTTAATTTTTAATTTTTGTTATTTTACGTGCACTGAGGTTCATATTCTTGGAAAATTAATTATTAATGTAGAAACAAACCCCTTAATGATGCTTTCTCTAGGTGTCTTTTAACGCCAGCCGTGTTACTGTTAGTCATTTTGATGATTTTTGAGCAAATATTGCAGCTGGCCGTTTTCCATTCTCGTCCACCGTTATCGTAAAGACTTCGCTGCGAAGTTTTTTTGCTGTCTCTAAAAATCGCCGTTGCTTATTCGACTATTCTTTAATTATATATCAAGGGGATTCCACTGTACGGTCAAATATTTTTATTTATTTGGTCAATCTTTAGACACAATTGAACGCGATTTTACGATTATTAGAAAAAATTGGAGATTTTTTTTTTCTTGGGTGGCGAAAATACCGTGGAATCCCCCATAAATAGTATTTGCGCATATTTTTTAGTCAGCAGCGGGTTGGACCTCATGTAATGTTCGTTTCATGGTCGCAGTTGAAAAATCAATCGGAATTGACAGCTAATGCGAGACGAGATCGAGACAAGACGAGATCTCGGCTGTCAAATTCGAGAACGAGATGAAATCTTGCCCATGTTCATAATCTTGAACTCGAATGACAGCTCGAAAAACAAATTCAAGAAGCAAGTCTCGTTCTTGACATTTTCTCGTCTCGTCTCGCTTGTCGCATCATTAACATTATCGCATGGCGCTAAAAAATCATATTTTAAATCATAGAGTCAGTGTGAATTTTTTCAGATTTTTGAAAAGGGCGTTTTTGAAATTGGTTTTTTCGAGGGTTAAAAAATGTTACTGGTGGTAAAAATATCTGAAAAAAATTCCGAGGCCTTTATGGGTCGGTAATAACATCATATTTAAAAAAGAACGAAATCGATGACGGTGCGGGTCATGGCCTGCCGATTTGACGTGAAATGCCCCATATCCATGTATATATGGAGCATTCTCTGTGAATGCAGCGACTTTTCTTTCATCATCTCAGATCTGCAACTTGATTGATCATATCAAAGAACCACTAATAAGCACCGTATGATTTATTATAGATTTTCTAATGCAAAATTTAAAAAATGCGGTTTGATTTTCTAAATGAACATATCTCGGGAACTTGACGTTACTGAAAAAATGTATCCACATAAATATTGTAGTTTTATCTTAGTTTTTGAATGGATCGTAGACCATAATTTGCGCGTTCAGATGACACTGATTTTTCACCGAAAAATGGGGGCTTTTTTAAAATTCAAAAACGGATATTTTTTCCTGGCTAAGAAAATTACAGAGTATTCCTCCATGGTTATGAATATCGCACAAAAATCACGAAAGTCGCATGCATCGAGGTTCCATGGTTAAAAAAAACGAAATAATACTGTACCGTACAAAATCGAACTTATTTTAGAGTTATTTCATTCTATTATCCCAGAAACTCTATCCGTGCGACTCTGGTAATTTTTTTGCGATATCGACAGTGATGCAGAAAAACTCTGTAATTTTTCCAGCCATGAAGGAATATCAGTTTCTAAATAAAAAATTATAATTTCCCCGTTTTTCGGTAATAAATCGATGTTACCAAAATGAGCAAATTATTTCGAATGTTCGATCTATTCAAAAGCTTACACAAAATTACAACTCTTACGTGGAGACTTTTTTCCGTAACTTCAAGATATACAAGATATAGTGTCTTGAAAAGAAAATGGCGATTTTTTAAATATTGGATTGAAAAATCTGAAAAAAATTACTTAGAGTGCTTTTCAAGGTACTTTGAAATGACCAATTATGGGACAGACCTGACATGGTCGAAAAAATCGGTGGCTAAATTGACGTAGAATGCTCCATACATAGCGTTAATTTAGCGATTGGACATTCAGATGGATTACACCTTGCTTCAATGCGCTAAGCGCGAAATAAACTAATTTCTGAAATCCGATGGTTGCACTGCAGAGGTACAAATTCGTTCTCTCATATCGATTATCCAATTATAACACGAGAGTACTCTCAATTGTTTGGTGGGTTCGATGAACGTCGTAGCGAGCTGTGAAACTGTCTGGATTCTCGGAAATCGATTCTCGGTTTATGTCTATTAATATTCTATTATTACTATTATTATTTGATTAAAAAGATCCGCATAGTTCGTCACTATTAAGAAACTGACGAAGAATAAATCATAAAACCACACTTAAAAAAAAAAATTGATACACGGCTTAAACATTTTTTTATCCATGATCTAGAAAAAACTACTACTATAATTGATTTCTGTAACTCCTTTTCTTCACGAAATCATTATACATCAGTCAAACGAAAAAATTTAAAAAATTAAATGTATCGTTTTGTATTGTTTCCGAATTTGGTGTTATTTTAGAAAAATATGTTATGTTATTTTCTTCAAATCAAGTCATGAATTGTGAATTAGCCTCTGTCATATAACTAAACATTACACCCTCGAAGTTTCCGGAAAATTGATTAAGTAGACTCGCAAATACTGCACAAACATTTAAAAAAATAGTTAATAAGAATTACACAAAATTATTTAGAGAATTTACAGTCATTCAGAAAAATAGGCAATGGCATGGTTCGTATTTGGATGAAGCAAAATTTCGTGGACGGATGATTTGGTGAAAAAAAATTTTTAACCAATTTTTTAACAACATTTTGAAATCATTATTATGCAAAATTAATTTTTGCCCTTTCTACATGCTCAATTTGGTACCTCCTCAATACAATGCATCGAAAACATGTGCTCCATAAATTGTGTAATGAATCTTTCAATATTGTCGTATAATAATTGATAAATTTCATAGCAAAGACTGAAGAATATTTTAATTAATACCCGAATGTTATGAAAGCGCACAATAATTGCAGGGCTCTTGACGATGTATGGCGCATGTTACTGCATCGCAATTTTTCACCTTGTTTATATTAGCGTGCTTTCATGCAAAATCGGAGATTTCGTGTTAATTAAAACGCAACAAGCTTCGTCAATATTTGAAAATTATTCGCGTGCGATGCAAATGATCACCCTGCTCTAAGTTCTACATCTTGACCAGTCTTCCGGACCTTCGTTTAAAATACACAACGGTTTAAAGAGGCTAAGGAAAATAACACGAAAGAAATTTCAGGTCTTCAGTGAGCGAAAATAAATTTCGATAATTATATCTAAATTACAAATTAAATTAATTCAAATGAAATGCGTCGAAATTTGAGAGACAAATTCAAAGAACGCCTCATTTCCGAATCATAAAAAAATGTCACGACAAATATTTTCAACATTTATACATTTTTTATCGAAGCACAAAATCATGATAATTACGTTTTATCTTGGATACGAAAACCTTAGCCAACGGCATAACTCAATCACCTCCTTTAAATACAGTAAGCGATGATGAACCGATTTTTTCTGTTTTTTTTTCCGGCTCCTTTAGATTCAGGATTTTATACTCCAGAAAGTCGCAACAACAGAAAGTCGCAGACAGACAAGGGCTCACGTTTTATCTTCTACGTTGGCATTAGTGTCATATTTTTATGAAAGACAGGTGAACTTAATAACGAGTAGGTGGGAATTTATCAGACGAGAATAGTGAAGGGGCGTGAAGATCCGAAAGCATACGGGGCGTTCCACGTTAAATCAGCAGGCCATGTGCCACACCCTCGTCGATTTTGTTCATTTTTTAATATGATGTTATTACCGACCCATAAAGGCCTCGGAATTTTTTTCAGATTTTTTTACTACCAGTAACATTTTTAAATCCTCGAAAAAAAACAGTTTCAAAAACGCCGTTTTCAACAATCTGAACAAATTCACACTGATTCTATGATTTAAAATATCATTTTTGAGCGCCATGCGATAATGTGATCTCAATATTTACTATGTTTTCAACATTTTCTCTTTTTTCTCATATCGCAATTTGATTTTTTATTCTTTAAATCAGGATAACTTTCTTAAATATCAATAAATCTCAATTTCTCTGAAGATGGCAGAATAACCAGAATGCCGGAAAACAAGTGATATCGTTAAAAAAAATTTGGCAGATGTAAATTAAAATATTAAAAAATCAACAAAATCGATGAGGGTCAGGGTCATGGCCTGCTGATTTGACGTATGAATACCCCATACATACAAATATATATATAAATTGCATTGGAATAAATATACAGTATATTACAAGCTCCATAAAAGTTGTGATTATAATATAATCATCAGAATTTTACAACGTACCTGTATATTAAATAAAATTTAATTTACCGTATCTGCGAAAGAACTTCCAATACATATATATTTTCAACGAAAAATTGTTCTTTTTTTAATACTTGGCGTCGCGACGCTACCGTGTCTCTTCATTTACTTTCAAAATATTTCTAACAGTGTACACTTGTACACAAAAATTTTTTGAAATGTTGAATATTACTTACGAAACGTAACGTAATCAGACATAATCAACCGAATTTTATTTTATTGTTTATTTTTTCAGATAGGCTGGAGACTCACTGTGCAATGGGTCGCAGGAAATTTGGCCTGCAAAATGTTCTCCTTTCTCCGAGCATTTGGTCTCTACCTCTCGAGCAATATTTTAGTTTGCGTCTCCTTGGACCGGTCAGTATAAAATACTACCACACGCTTCTAAGTTTTATCAAACAGCAAATTGTATTTCTATCAGAGACTTAATCATTTATTTCAATCAGATAATGATTTTTCAAGTAATTTATTTTATTATTATTCTCAAGTACATTACATTATTCTATCGTGAATGTATTTCCAAACGGAAGTGTAAACTTGTAATTTTGTTTATTGTTAATAAGCGACAACAACTTTCAAATTAATTCTCGTTTGCAATTCTGCACAATTCGATTTTTTTAAACGAATTGGTTAAATAAACCACGTCGTGCAACGTGCTCTACCCCGTTAATGTGTTTCAAGCGTAGGTACATACATTTTATTGGCACACAATAATATAGGATTCGCTTGTTTACAGGTATTTCGCTGTCCTGCATCCTTTGAGAGTAAATGACGCCAGGCGACGCGGCAAACTGATGTTGGCGCTAGCCTGGATTTGCAGTATTATTTACGCACTACCGCAGGTTAGTAAACTTCCAAATCAAAGAAATAAAAAATGAGAATGAACGAATTAGCTTGAATAATTATATATTATTAAATAAGAAAGTAGACCATCAGTTGATTCACATCGTTCATCGAAAAAAAAATTCAATGATTAAAACATTGAGTACAAGATGATGTCATCGGTACCAGATATTGTATTGATACATTCCACTAAAAATATAGTCAAGCAGTTGATTTGTTTGCTACCCTCATTTTTATATTAATTCTGTTAAAACTTAAAAAAATAAGATTACTTATTGCATATTAGACATTACTAATTAGAAATTACTTTCAAAAATACATATTCAAAATTAATTATCTTTTTATTGTATTTTTTTGTGCTACTTATATCATACAAGATTTAAGCGGTAAACGGCATAACGCAAAGTGCACATCCTACATTTGTGGGAAAGAAATTCTACAGAAATTAATGAGAAGTCGTTCAAGTAGCATGATCTGGCTAATTATTGAATATATCCACTGACAAAAGCAGTTTCTGAAATACATCGAATATTTTATTCTTTGCAGCTAATCATTTTTAATTTTAAAAAATAAAAATTTTATCAGTACTATGTATTAGTACTACTAAAAAGTACGCTCTGTGAATTATTTTAGATTTTTTAATCCACTCATTTCGGAAATGTCTTTTTGTGTTTCAAATCCGTAAATCGTGGAAACTTGAATTACGACAAAAAAAATGTCGACACAAAAAAGCTACGTTTTTCGTTAAACGATTCGATTCAAAATATGTTATATTTTTTATGAATCCCAAAAAACCATTTGCACCCGGAATACTCAAATTTTTTTTTCTTATCAGAACACTTTTTATTTCACTGCAGGTTTCAAGACATATTTGGCGCGATATTCACAGTTTTTATAAAAATTGGCATCGTGGAACTCGAAATCTTGGCAGCCAAAAACAATTATTTAGCAGAGACTTCAATTAATTAATACATGTTTAGAAAATATCTCTCTATATATTATAAAAAAATCTCGCCGCCGCCGTCGCCGTCGTGTCAAGAATCTTTAAACGTAAAGAACCTAAAGAGCCTAAAGAAAATCGAGGGACAAATTCAGGGGGTACCCGTGACGCGCTGACAGAGAAGGTGGTCTGTAAAACCCCAAGTCCGAATTATTCTAAGTCCCTTAATGGGCTCTTTATATTAATAGAGAGCCCATTAAGAGATGGGAGTAAGAAACCTACTTGAAATTTAGTGTACTTTTACTGGAAGTTTTTATTCATAAACTAGTATATGAAATTTAGTATACAAGTGTAATGTAAAATTAATGTATGGTACAGCATATTCAATAATTTACCTTAATTTTCCAGTAAAAGTGCTTGAATTTTAATAATTTGCTTTAATTCTACGGAAAAAGTACATTAATTCTATACCACAATTGTTTATTAAATTTCGATGACGAGTTTATGCATAGAAACTGCCAATCTTTTCTAACAGTGTAAAGAATCTAAGGAAAGTTTTATAAATTTTTAAAATTTCCAAAATTTTCAATTTATTTTTATTTTTTTTAATTCACAAATTGTTTAGAAAATTTTCAAAATTTACATTTCTCTTTTACTTTTCAAAATTTACATTTCTCTTTTACTTTTCAAAATTTACATTTCTCTTTTAATTTTCAAAATTTACAATTTTTTTTTAATTTTCAAAATTTACAATTTTTTTTAAATTTTCAAAATTTACAATTTTTTTTAAATTTTCAAAATTTACAATATTTTTTAAATTTTCGAAATTTACAATTTTTTTAAATCTTCCAACTTTACAATTTTTTTAAATTTTGAAAATTTAAATTTTGAGCGAGTCGTTCCAGATTGGCCCTGGAATTTTTAGCGATTTTGAGTCGTTTCAGGTCTTCCATGGCATTTTGAGCGAGTCATTTAAAGTATACTCAAGATATTAAAAATTTTCAACCAAAATTTTATTGTGCGAACGCGCGAGCCACAATAAGACTCTAGTACACATCAATTATTTTATTATCACGCTAGGGTCCTTTAGAAATTTTGAAAATTTTCCTTAGATTCTTCAGGTTCTTTAGGTTCTCTATAAATATAGAGACCCCATTAAGTACTTAAAATAAGCCGAACTTGGGGTCTCACAGATCCCCTTCCCCTCCAGGGCGTCAGGCGTACCCCTTGAATTTTTCCCTGGTTTTTCCCTCGATCGAGTCGAACCGAGTCCTTCGATTTTCTTTAGGTTCTTTAGATTCTGTAGGTTTAATAATTCTTGACACGGCGGCAGCGTATGCGAGATCTTTTTATAATATAGAGAGATATACATGTATTAATCAATCTTTAATTAATGAGTATATAAAAAACTTCTTACAGAGAATTGGATTAAGTAATACATGTATTAATTACTCCAATTCTCTGTAAGAAGTCGGAAAAAAAATTTGCAGAGAATTGGATTAAGTAATACATCTATTAATTACTCCAATTCTCTGCAAATTTTTTTTCCGCTGTCAAGTCCCACAATGCCAATTTTTTTTGTACGTTGTGAATATCCTGCTCAAACTTCGTAAAATCGGCGGCGAAATGAAAATTGTCCCATTACTAGAAAAAAAACAAATTAATTTTTTCGAAGTCTACTACGACTTTGTTGGATTCTTAAAAAATATAACATATTTTCAATCGAATAGTTCATGGAAAATCATTAATTTTTTAATTTTTCACTTGAAAAACGAATCATTTCCAAAACGAGTGGATTAAAAAAACCAACTATCAAACACATCTGAAAAGGTCGGGAAAAAAGTGTCCGCGCCGGTAGAGAATGCCCCATTTATTTCTTATTACCAGTTTAATAAAATATTGTAACAGGTTCTTAAAAATCTCTGATAAAATAAACAATAATCCTTTTAGTTGTGAAGATTAACTTCGGCGAATGACGGCTAATAAATAGTATTAGCCGTCGTTCGGCGAAGCTAATGCCAATCAATTGTTCATACACGGCTACACTGTAAAAAAAACGACTCAAAATTTAGTGTACTTCTATCGGAAGTTTTTATCCATAAACTAGTATATGGAATTCAGTATACAAGTGTGATGTCAAGTTAATGTATGGTACAGCATATTCAATAATTTTCTTTAATTTTACAGTAACAGTACTTGAATTTTAATAACTTACTTAATTTTTACTGGAAAAGTAAATGAATTCTATACCAAAACTGTTTATTAAATTTCAATGACGAGTTTATCGATAAAAATTTCCAATCTTTTCTAACAGTGTAGAGCAACATAAATACTAATAATGCTTTTATTTTACCCAATTATCTTTTTTTTTTTAATCACCATCACTTTTAGAACCAGTTTTTTTCCAATTGGTACATTTTTCTCTGGGTCAGAAACAAATTAGTCGAATTTAACTCTTGATATACCTACTCGTATTGTCTATGTGGGTGTAATAGACTGTTTACTGTGCTTTTGGCGGATGTTCTCCGGGGACGTATTGTTGTCGATGAGACTCATCGGAACTTTCTTCTATTGTCCGAATACAAGTGATCGACTCGAACACGTGCAAGCTTGAATCTCAACGAGGCCATGAAAATCTCGAGTAGCGTCAATGCCAAGGCGTTACGAAGAGACCTCTATGTGTGTGAGTTGTCACTGCCGTAGTATAGGTAATCCATTAACCCTCAACGATCTGGAGCATCGTGCTACAAGCGTTTCGAACGTCCTCGTCGCCTGTAATTGTTAGGTGCACCTTTGTATATCTGTACACAAACGATTCATCCTCTCGGCTGTTGCCTTCGAGAAAGAAGGTCATACTTTTCTTTCCTATTTCTCCTTCACCCAGAGCTTGAGCTTTTCTGCTGGTGCAGCAATTTTGAAAGGTATATCCTTAAGCAGATTTCAATAACGATGCAATATATAAGTCGTGTTGAAGATTAACTGACAAAGCTCTTGGTTATTTCTTAGTCGATTCAAAGAACGTATGGGGTTCACCCCGTTTCGACCAGCATTTGTCCTCGACGTCTACGATTTGGCACGTAATTTTTTGTAGGCTTAGTTCGACCCTCACATGCACAAGATTTTTTTATCGGTTTCCATGGCAATTTTGTTGAAATTATATTTTTTAAATGACATATCGAATGCCATAATTTAAAAGTCTGAAAAAATTCTGGAAAATACTTTGTTCAATATAAAAATTTTCTATCTTATAGCCAAAGTAGGCAAATTTTTTCTTCTTATAGTTTTTAAGCTTTTTATTACTAAAACAATTATTAAAAATTAGAAAAAAATGGTAATGTACTATAGACGACTGGTCAAACGTTTATTCGTGTCAAACTACATTTTTCTGAATTTTTCCAGATTTTTCTGAACTAGGCTAATTTTGAAAAAAATTACTTTAAAGTAAAAAAATTCTAAAATATACTTGGTTCAATATACAAATTTTCTACCTCATAGCTAAAGTAGGCAAGATTTTTTTTCTCATAGTTCTTAAGATTATTTATGGGAAAAATCATTTTTTTTCATAAAAAAAAATCTTAAAAACTATGAAAAGAAAAATCTTGCACACTTTGGCGATAAGCTAGAAATTTTTTATATTGAACAAAATATATTTCAGAATGTTTTCAGATTTTCAAATTATGTCTCTCGATATATCCCTTCGAAAAACATTTATAAAGAAATTTGCATAGAAGAAAATAATTTAAAAACTGGTGCATTTGATTACCTAACCAATCCTATAGTAAATTACGAACCAAATTGGGGAGGTCGAGAGTCAAACCCAGGTCAAATCGGGATGGAATGCCCAATATACTCTTCGACTGGAGCGAACACGTTCTTTTGACTTGAGGATGACTTTGCAACGACAAGATTTAATGAGTTCCATTTTGAAGTCTGCCTTCCTTTCAATCTTTCACTCCTACGTTGGAAATTTCGTTGAAAGATATTTTTGCAATTTTTTAATGGTATCTATTCATACTGAAACAAAAAATTGCCGAGCCTTATATACCGGTGTATGAAGCTCGGATGCATATCCTGTATATTGATTCCCAGTTGCATTCGTCATTAACAAATACAATATTGCTTTATTAAAGAGAAGATTATAATACTCACGTTCTGTAATTTTAAAATACCAGTATCGTAGAATTCTTAAACTATTTTTAAATTCACAATGAAATCATCTCTCTATATTATGAAAGGATCTTGCCGCCGCCGCCGCCGCAGCCGCCGTGTCAAGAATATCTGAACCTAAAGAATCTGACGAACCTAAAAAATCTAAAGAAAATCGAGGGATTTAAAAAAATTTTGGAGGAACCCGTGACGCCCTGGAGGGGGAGGGGGTTTGTGAGATCCCAAGTCTGAATTATTCTGAGTCTCATAATGGGCTCTCTATGTTCATAGGGAACCTAAAGAACCTAAGGAAATTTTTAAAAATCTTTAAAATTTTTTAAATTTCCATAATTTTTAAAATTTCCATAATTTTTAAAATTTTCATAATTTTTAAAATTTTCATAATTTTTAAAATTTTCATAATTTTTAAAATTTTCATAATTTTTAAAATTTTCATAATTTTCAATAATTCCATAATTTTCAATAATTTCATAATTTTCAATAATTTCATAATTTTCAATAATTTCATAATTTTCAATAATTCCATAATTTTCAATAATTTCATAATTTTCAATAATTTCATAATTTTCAATAATTTCATAATTTTCAATAATTTCATAATTTTCAATAATTTCATAATTTTCAATAATTTCATAATTTTCAATAATTTCATAATTTTCAATAATTTCATAATTTTCAATAATTTCATAATTTTCAATAATTTCATAATTTTCAATAATTTCATAATTTTCAATAATTTCATAATTTTCAATAATTTCATAATTTTCAATAATTTCATAATTTTCAATAATTTCATAATTTTCAATAATTTCATAATTTTCAATAATTTCATAATTTTCAATAATTTCATAATTTTCAATAATTTCATAATTTTCAATAATTTCATAATTTTCAATAATTTCATAATTTTCAATAATTTCATAATTTTCAATAATTTCATAATTTTCAATAATTTCATAATTTTCAATAATTTCATAATTTTCAATAATTTCATAATTTTCAATAATTTCATAATTTTCAATAATTTCATAATTTTCAATAATTTCATAATTTTCAATAATTTCATAATTTTCAATAATTTCATAATTTTCAATAATTTCATAATTTTCAATAATTTCATAATTTTCAATAATTTCATAATTTTCAATAATTTCATAATTTTCAATAATTTCATAATTTTCAATAATTTCATAATTTTCAATAATTTCATAATTTTCAATAATTTCATAATTTTCAATAATTTCATAATTTTCAATAATTTCATAATTTTCAATAATTTCATAATTTTCAATAATTTCATAATTTTCAATAATTTCATAATTTTCAATAATTTCATAATTTTCAATAATTTCATAATTTTCAATAATTTCACAATTTTCAAAAATTTCATAATTTTCAAAAATGTCATTATTTTCAAAAATTTCATTATTTTCAAAATTTTCAAAAATTTCATTTTTTAAATTTTTTACATTTCCATCGTATATATTTTGAATATTAAATATTAAACACGCGTACCGTGAAAAAAAACTTTCAATACTTTATATTAATTTTCATACAAAAATTTCTAACAGTGTCATTGTTTAAAATATTTTGAAAATGAATATTGTATTGGAAGTTCTTTTGCAGACACGGTATATTTAATTTCATTATATTTAATTTCATTTAATGTACAGATATGTTGCCAAATTCCAATAAACCTAGTACGACAACCACAGTTACATTATAATCACAATTTTTATGAAGTTTTTGGTATACTTGATTAGACAACATTTTTATTTGACAATTTCTCAATATATACACGTATATACGCAAACTTAATATACGCAAACAACAATACCAATATTTATATTCATTTTCATACGAAAATTTCGCAAAGCGCACGGAAAATCTCACTATCCATGCCGCAGCGACATAAAATATCAAACTATATAAAAATTACGTTTTTAGTTACCATAAATTCCACTAGTTCGGCAATAAACCGATGGTATATGGGAAATTAGTCCCAAATTTTATCACATTCAGTTGAATAGTTTTTTAAATCCTACATGATTAAATTGCAGATTCGCGCATCTCGGGTTGCTTAACAAACGTCCAGTCTCAATTTTGTCAATGGCATCGAATATACATTGACTACCAAAAATACCAGGTGCAACTGTACACCAATTGAATTCCGCAAACGGATGCGATGGTTTTAGGCTAGAGGAAATTCGAGCGCTAAATAAATTGAGACAGCACCAAAGCGCATGAAGTTTTCAATCAGCCTTTGACTTTGAAAAAATATTAAACTATATAAAAATTACGTTTTTGATTACCACTAGTTCACTAATAAACCGATGGTTTATGGGAGATCAGTCCCAAATTTTATCACATTCGGTCGAATATTTATCGAAAATCATGCCAACAGTTTGGGAATAAGCAAGTTTGAAACAGAACCTTGAAGGTTTTAACAAGTGGCCCCTTGTCTCGAACAATTCCGACATATTTTCATAAGAATATCGGAAATGCTTGGAATTTCGTCCTGGGAATTTAATGTCACATTCTTAAGGTAGTACGACGTAACAATGGTGGGCGGAACCTAGGGGCTTACGCGTCGCAGACACGTGTCCCTGCCTATTTCCGCTTTAAGAGGAACCAATCGCCTAAAAAAAAGTGATAATAAAAAATATATATACCGGATACACTTTTATTTTTGAATCTGACTTTGAATCCTCATCAAGTATATGCGGCATTTGTAGGAACTGTGCCAACTTTTTTGGTCGACCTTCAGGATATTTTTAAAAAATGTTCACTTCATTGTACTACTCAACATGTGCATCTGTTACCTTTTTTCGAATTTTTAAAGGGATTTTCAGCATGCAAGATTTACGTTTCCCACTAAATATCACTATATCTCAATAAATATTGATCCCTCAGAAAATTCTTTGCATCATCAACTTGTTTACTTTTCATCTTTTTTCGAGTGATGAGCTATAATTTTTTCATCAAAAGACAGTCTACTTATCTCAAAAATAAAGCGATTACTAATTTTTTTTCAATAAAAAAGACATTTCGTATTGTATGAAGATTCTAAGAAAAAAAAATCCACAATGGCACCTCCGACTTTCAATCAGAACATAATTTATTAATTTTCTAATTTCAATTTTTGATTTTTTTCTGTCTGATAATTGGAGGTGCCCCTTTGGGATTATTTCGGAATCTTCATACAACGCCAAGTACCTCATTAAATTAAGAAGAGAATCGAAGGTTTGTTTTTTGTGAAACAATATCGTTTATTGTTTTTTTTTTGCGAAAAAATGACTTTTTTCGTTGAAAAAATTATGACTTCAAAATCACTCGAAAGAAGATAAAAAATGGAAAAGTTACTGATTCTTAGAATTTTCTGGGAAACCAATATTTTCTGAGATAAAGTGGTATTTTAAAAGAAACGTAAATCCTGAACAGCGACCTTTGAAAACATGAAAAAAATTATAGACTTCCATCTCAAGTAGTATAACAAACTAACAAATTAAAAAAAATATCCAGGTGGTTGAGCAAAAAAAAGTGGCCTACAATTCATGGAGAATGCCTCATATAACAAATACTGCAGTTTTGTAAAGACATGCAGTGCACCAGAATGGTGTTAGATAAAAAATAACATTTCTTTCTTGCTGCAATTTTCAGACTAAACCGGTGTAGAAATGTTAGTATTTTATGTCTTATTTTATCTGTTCAAAAAATGCATTCTGGCCGAATATATTTCGATCATATGAAAAATATTTTTTATATATAATTACAAAAAAAAAACAATGCTTTAATTCATTTTTAGAATACATTAAAATAAGTATGTAAAAATTAGAAAATCAAGCTATAGAATCGAAATCCCATGGCTTGTTTTGGCAAGTGTTATTTTTACCTTGATATTGCGATGTGTAATATTTAGAAATATGATAGTTCGACGCTACGCTAATTTCTGTGTTATTTTTACGTGTAATTACAGATATATGATATTGTACCAAGGAAAACTTTGTTTTCATAGCATTTTTTGCAATTCATATATCAGGTCCAAGGCGTCGAGAAAAGTGGCTTACAAACAAATATCCTTATGTTTATGTTTGTGTATGTATGTTAGGAGCTTAGATAATTTACTTGCCGATAACTGTTCAACCAATTGAGCTGAAATTTATCATACTGATAGGGCATCGATGCCTAAAAAAAATCAACTTTAAATTTCAGTAAATCATAATAAAAACTCTTTCGGTAGATGAAATAAAATATTGCATGAAACTGTATAGACCGTGTTTCAAATTTCGCGTCGGTAGAACGTCGAAAATCGCCAGGTGTTCCAGTCCGCCAGGATTGATTGCAAATTACGCAAGACTCGCTAAGCTCCAGCGTGGAAACTACTAGAGCGTAAGCTCACACCAGTTTACGTCTTGCAGCATGTCAACAACACCGGGAGGCATAATCTTGACGACCTGATGGCCATTCATGCTAACAACGCAGTACACTAACAGAGCAATTAGTCCGTCAGCTATCCGCTTGTGTCCTCCGCGTCGACGAGCTGGTTGTGCCGTACATGGGAACTGGTATACCAAAGGACGTAGGGCGTGCAGCCGATCTGGCTCCAAATATATTAACTTGTAGTTGGTAGACGATGAAGCTGATAATAGTCCCAAAGTTACCAGACAGTGAACATTATTCATCCAAATGAAAATGTGATTTTTGCCGACCAATGTTTCAAATTAACTACGCCAAGTCTGACCTGAGATTATAAAAAAATCGCATAGTTTTAATGCCACTAAAAAATTTGCTGTTATTTAGTAAATGAATTCCAAAGTGCACCATTTTGCACTCAGAATTTTTCAAAATATCAAGAAATAAAAATGCGTGTTCGTGTGCGTGTGCGTGTGCGTGTGCGTGTGCGTGTGCGTGTGCGTGTGCGTGTGCGTGTGCGTGTGCGTGTGCGTGTGCGTGTGCGTGTGCGTGTGCGTGTGCGTGCGCGTATGCGTGTGCGTGTGCGTCACGTGTGCGTCGCGTGTCCGACGCGTGTGCGTATACGTGTACGTGTGAGTGCGCGTATGCGTGTGCGACAGTGGACAATATTTATCCGAATGAAAATGTAATTCTTGCCGACCAATGTTTCAAATTTACTACGCCAAGTCTGACCTCAGATTATGAAAAGATCGCATAGTTTCAATGCCACTCGAAAATTTGCAGTTATTCAGTAAATACATTCCAAAATGAACCATTTTGCACTCAGAATTTTCCAAAATATCGAGAAATAAGAATGCGTGTGCGTGCGCGTGTGCGTGTGCATGGGCGTGTGCGTGTGCGTGTGCGGAGCTTCGAAATTTCGATCACCGGTAATTCAAGAACCGTTCAACTGATTAAGCTAAAATTTGGCTCGCAAGTGATGCAGCAGTTTGTTTTTAATTCTTGCAATTTTTTACGAAATATATACAGATCTTTTTATCGCATGACTTTTCGAAAAGAAAAAAAACGACGTGCGTGCACTAGCTCACTGAGAGAAATCGTCATAGTACAGTTAACTGTAAAGTGACAACTATTGATTTTCAGTCCTTTTATAGTTACGGTGACGATAAAAATGGTTGTGACAACTAATTAAGTGGTAGCAACTATGTTTGTACCAACTAAGAATGAATAGTTGTCACTTTATGGTTATTAATACCATAATTTTCTCTCAGTGCTTTAGTGAAATTGACGATATTTCCCTAAAAACTTCTTCATAAGTGCAGGTCTAAATGTCGTTTGATGTTAAGTTTTAACCGAAAGCGGAAAAATGTTGCGGATTTCATAGAGTTTTAAGATTTTCGAAAAAATCATGTTTTCGCCCTAACTTTGAGAAAACATGAGACAACGACCTCAAATTTCCTACATGAAATCGGTACTATGTAGCGATGATTAGTACATAGTTCCGGCATAAGTTTTGGAAAATCGATGTTATTGCATTAACCTTAACGAAATATAAGCTAGCGAAGTCGTACCTTGGACATAGAATCAGTACCATTTAGTAATAATAGATACACATTTTCGTCAGAATTTGTTATGTGGTATAAATTCTTCAGAAATTTAGATTCAATAAAAAATAAAGCTGCAAAGTTCAACTTTGCAAACTGCTTACTCATTATTCTTGGTTCGTTCTAACAAAGCTTCCTCATAGAGGAAGCTTTTATTTCTAGCAATTTTTTTTCTTGATATTTTCCGGCAGGATACCTAAATTTGCTCGATTCACTTGCGTCCTGGTAACAAGGGACGTAGCGCTTACTCCCTGATAATCTCAACAACCGCAGGCTTACCATAAAAAACGTTTTGCAAAACTAAAAACATAAAAAATCAGCCGTAACAACTGTAAAAACAAGCGGTCAATAAATAAAAATTCTGTCGTTTTGCTTCCTCATAGAGGAAGCTTTGTTTTTGTGAAATTTTTTTTTTCAAGATTTTAATTTCAGGATACTTAAAATGCTCTAAAACATCAAGAAAAATGTTTCTTACGAAATGTCTGTATGTGTGCGTCAGTATGCGTGTGTATGTGCAGATTTCCTTTTACGCACGATAACTGTCGTAATTTTCTACGGTTTTTCGTCTAATTTGGCACTCTAGTAAGTTATCATATAACAAAGTTTGGGATTGTATTTGACGCGAATCGGTTGAAGATTTTTTTTCTTACAGCATTTTTAAAAGTTGGAAAAAGTCGTTTTCACGCTATAACTTACGCAATTAAAGAGGCACTAGGCTGAAATTTTATATATAAATGGATTACCCGTTAAACATTATGTGTACCAAATTTCGCGAGCATGCAAATTCTGAGATATCAGGCTGCAATTGCCGATATGATTTCACGATTATTGTTTTCCAATTAAGATTTTAGTCTAATGAACTGTTGAAATGTCAGAAAATTTCAATTTTAGTGAACAAAAAAAAAAGCTTTCACGGAAAAAAAAAATTCGAAATTTTCCACAGGTTTATCATAAATTCATTTCACACTTAGACGACCATTTAGAAAGATATTTGGTACAAATTTGACACCAATCGGTCGAGTGGTTCAAATTTTATGGTATTTTGGATTATTTGAAAAATCTTGATCGAGGGCTTGATCATGAAAATTACTAGGTATCGGGTTCCAATTTAGTTTACATATGGACTATCGTTAATCAATTTTTTTGTCACAATTTTACATGAATCGGTCGAGCCGAAAAATTTCACGTCACTTTGAATTTTTATAAAAATGTCTTCCGAGTATAAAACAAGCCTGCAAAGTAGAACCTTGCAAATTGCTTCCTCATTATTTTTGGCTTTCTACAAAGCTTCCTCTATGAGGAAGCCACAATTGATCAACATACTTCCTCATAGAGCTAGCTTTGTAGAAAGCCAAAAATAATGAGGAAGCAATTTGCAAGGTTCTACTTTTTCCGGTAGTCGATGGATCGAAACGATTGTACTGTTCATGAAATTTATACCTGTTCGCTTTTCGACAAGCCATTGTTTTTAGTCATTATGACCAGCTTTAGGTTTTATTAAAAAAAAAAAAAAAAACTACCCGGTGGTTTGACGGTGGTTTTTAGGTAAACCAGTAAAAATCAACGTTTGTCTAAAATTGCTAGGGCAGCTGATCTGGGGTCTAAGTATGTTAGCTGTAGCTGATAGACACTAACGCTCATAAAAGTTCCACAATTTCCAGACAGTAGATAATTTTTATCTAAATAAAAATTTCGACAATTCTAAACATTGTTATAAGTCATATTTTTCAAAAAGAAACTCACAAACTTGCTGTAACTAAGTGCATAAATTCCAGGAAGCACGATTTTTCGGAATTATCTAAATTTACATTAGTACAGTAATTGATTCTAAAATTTCTACATTGCAGAAATGCGCAAATAAATTATTCAAGGAAGCTCCGTTTTTATAAGAAATTTTTTTTCGAGTTTTTTAAGTTAGGACATTCCAATCGGTCCGATACATCGAAAAAAGAAAAATTGGCCAGATATACGAAAGTGCACGTATCATAAAGGCCCTAAAATTTATATTATTATAAATCGTGAACTAATTAAACCGAATCAGTTAAAATTGTGATGCCATCTAGAGTACCAGACAATTATTAATTAGTATCAATTTAGCCGGTCTGAATAGCGCAAATAGAATACTCATTACCTTTGACATTTGCAGGAGGTCGCTTTATTTACTCAACGGATGCAAAAAGGGCTGCAATACAATGTTATAATGCATCACACGCAATGCAATGTTATAATGCATCACACGCAATGCAATGTTTAACATTGTATCACTATATATCTCAACCTGTAAATGTCATAACCAGAATTCTCATTGTCATGTTGCAGTGGTTCATATTTAAGGTGTCAACTCACCCGAAATTCCCGGATTTCCAACAATGTGTGACCTTCGGTTCCGGAGTTGATGAAGCCACTTATACGATATTCTGCGTTCTCGGGATGTACTTCGTACCACTTGTCATAATATGCTGGGCGTATACGAAGATATTGTGCGAAATTAACAGCAAAAGCCGGGAAAACAGCGATCCAAGTGAGTTAATAGATTATTTATCAGTATGTTTGCAGATTTTTATTCAATTATTGTATTCGATATGTCACTTTAAAAAAAATGTTTGCATAGTTCGGAGGAATCTGTAAAAATTCATAAAAATCTGAAAAATTCTGGGAAATCCGGTTTCACACAAATAAACATTTGACCGATCGCCTGTAGTAAATTAATAATTTTTCTATTTTTTTATCATTTACTCAATAAAAAAAGCTTAAAAACCGTAAAAAGAAAAATACTGCCCATTTTGGCTATAGCTAGAAAATTTTGATTCTGAACAAAGTATTTCTCAGAATTTTTATAGATTCCTAAATTATGGCTTTTGATATGTCACTTTAAAAAAGTATCTGAAAAAAAAATAGCGATAGAAGAAAAAAGATCTGCTTCATTTGAGGGTCAAACTAAGCCTACAAAAAATTATAAGCCCAATTAGAGAGGTCGAGATCAAATCCTAGTCACAATGGCGTGTATTGCCCCATATATACCCGGGCATTTTTTCTAAGCGACTTTTCTCGCCGTTCTAGACCATTTTAAATATCCTGTCATGAAAATTTGAAGAAAAAATATTTAGCGAAAACAAGGCTTCCTCTATGAGGAAGCAAAAATTAATGTGCAAAATTTTACTTTGCATCTTTTCTAACTTAACATTTTTCGTTTTCACAGCAAAAAAACATCTTTTTTTTTAACACCGTTTTCAACAAAATGAACTTTTTTTTGTAACCAAGAGACATAATATTGTATGATTATGTATGAATAATAATTGTATGAAATGATATCAAATGATGTAAAGTCGAGGTTATTTCGAAAATAAATAAAAAATTAACAAAACACAGTTATTAAGGAAAATTAAAAATTGTATACTCATTAGAGTAAGATTGAAAATAATTTATCACGGCTTCTCTTCAAAAAAAGAATTAAAAAAGGGCTAAAATTTTTTCAATTCAATTCAAAATGTCGTGTTCAGTTTATTATGGCCATCCTTTAAAAAATATTGCCAAACCATCTTTTTGTGGCAAGCAGTGGTACGTTATTTTCAATTATTGTCATGAGAGGGGAACTTGATTTTATCTTTAAAAAAATTGGTGAAAGAATGTATTCAAAACTTTTTCTGTCATTATATAGTCACGACGAGGTCAAATAGCAATGGAACTCTGGGAAGCAACGCGACGAGTTCCGGAGGAAGTAGAATGAGACTTAGGAGATCAGACATGAGCAGCATCGAGAGAGCGAGAAGTCGGACTCTCAGAATGACCATCACTATTGTAGCTGTTTTCATTCTCTGCTGGACCCCTTACGTAGCTATGCTTCTCTGGTTAGTCCACGATAAATTGTGCACGGCAAATAGGATAATAGAATTAAAGGCGAGTCATACGAATTACTCTCAATGCTCGCACTGAGTGTGCAAAAATGATAAGTGTCAACGCTGGAATTAGCATACAGAACATTCAACGTCAAAAAGTTGCTTGAATGCAAACGTAAATAAGAAAATTTACTAAAATTAATTAAATTAGTATTTGTTAGACGTAAACAAAAAGGATGTGTCCGGATAAAAAAAAAAGTTGTGACTTCACATTTATATATCGCATATAAAGAAAATTTACTTTAACGAATTGCATTAAAAATTAAATTTAATCAGAGATCACTCGGAAAGTCCACTTAAGGTAGTCCTGTACGCTCTGACGCCGTATAAGTTCGAGAGAGAATTAAACAAAATTTACGACCAGTTCTCGATGAGATATAAATCTGAAAAAAATCGAACGTATAGAAAATGCTGAAAACCTTATTTTGGCATAATAATAATTTAAAAATGTTATTGACAAATTACTTGAATAAATAATAGTGCAACAAACCACCCGGCAACCTAACTTTTTTTTGTTATGTAAAACGTTTGTTTATTTTTCAAAACACGTGTAGATTTTTTCAGATTTTTTTCTGATTTTCAATTTGACACTTGGAAAAAACGGGAATTTTCAAACATCAGATGAAATTTTAAAAAAGTCCACACGTATTCAGAAAAATAAACAAATCATTTTCATAACAAAAAAAAGTTAGGTTGCCGGGCAATTTGTTGCACAGTTATTTATATCAGTAATTTGTTAATAACATTTTTCAATTATTATTATGCCAAATTAATCTCTTCAGCATCTTTCATATAGTTGATTTTTTTCAGATTTTTATTTCTTCGAGAACAGTTCGTAATTCTGTCTCGATTTTGCTCGAACTTATGCGATGTCAGACGATACAGGAGGATTACCTTAAATATAAATGCAATTAAATTCGAAATAATATGAAGATAAAAAAAATAGAGGAGTTCAGTCCAATTCAGTTTCCGAAATTGAAAATGGCGATTATCACGTATAAATGTGTTTTTACGTCTGAACTTGGACTTCAATTCTGCTCTTAATTTTATATGATCTCTAGTAATATGTGCTTGAGCGATGAATGAACTTGGTAGAATAGGCAGAGAATATTGGATTCAGTAAAAAAAAGTTTTAACAATATTCATTGCATCTAGAAAAAACTTTTTTTTCTGTTACTTGCCACACCGAAAAACTATAGTTTGAATCGTAACATTGGTCCTTGTTAAAGAAAATTTTTGTACGAATTTTTTTAAAGATTACACAATGACCTTTTGTACATTCCATATGATTAACATGTAAAAAATCCAATCTTTTGTTTGAACTGATATAATCATTTTTATACGCAATGGATGATGGTATTTCCGGTATCATTTGATAGCTTGTACGATTACCTTCCATTCTGTGTATTGTATTTAATTTTTGCCCACATAGTGTCCGAAATCTTCCATTTTGCGTTAACAGATGCTTTTTATTTTTTTTTAAACGTTTATACAAGATAGACACCCATTTTTCTTGGTAGTAATACTGTAAAAATTTGTCCAAAATCTGTCACAGACATATAATAACTATCCTTCATACAAATTACCATAGTTTGTGATTATTAGTTTTTTTTATAATTATTCAACAATAAAATGTTCATTAAAATGTCTAACAATTTATTTAAAAAATATTCATTCATAAGCGTGCATGAATATTCATCTATATTTTACACAATGTTGAGTCAAAGAGATTAATTTTTTTGTTGGGTCATTAAAATTTACATTTCATTCAACCGAACAAGGAATTAAATATCCAATTGGTTCAATAAACCTTGCACTTGAATATTTTCAAACAAATTATTTATTTATACGGGCTGAAGGACGCGGGTCTATTTAGACAATGTCTTTATTAATAAGACATTATTAATGTCCGCGACTAACATCAACTATGTACATATAGTTTATTTATATATATTTTCGCCCTCAGGTATACGATGGATCGAGAAAGTGCCGAAAAACTGGACCAAAGACTCCAAGACGCACTCTTCATAATGTCAGTAGGAAATACGTGCGCAAATCCTCTCGTATACGGCAGCTACGCTGTGGACCTGAGGAAAGAATGCTGCCGATGCTTTCTTCCGTACAGCAGCAATTCGGAGAGACCACAGATAGAAGTAAAGCTCGTTCACCGAAACACCGGTAATTCGATGATGCGTAATTCTCGTCGTTAACGACCTTGACCGTCGACGATGACGACAATGCTGCTGCTGGCGCCCGGGAACGATCTGTTTCCTCAGTCAATGGGTCACAGAGCGGACGACAAACGGAAACAAAATCGATTCGTCAAGGAAAGATTGGCTCTGTTTGTTTCAGGGCCGCAGATACCAATTCCGGAAAAGAAGTCCCCGGGCGTCAGCACGTATTTCGTATAACATTGCGTCGAACGCGACCTCCCTGACCTTGTTATATCAGGTGGGTAAGTTTTATTAACGGATGGACGATTGTGAACATGCTGAATTTCGTCGACGACCCAATTAAAATCGGAGAACGTGATCAACTCCGAAAATTTGTTTCCTTACATACTGATAATTAACGGTATTATTATTTTCACTTGCCGCAAAAAAAAAACAAGATTGTCCGCAATCAGCAATACTGCATTTTTGTATGGCATGCAATTTTTTTAGTTAAAAAATGTGATTTTGAAATTTTCCATTTTTCAAGGCATTAATGGTAGATTCGTTCTGGTGAATATATCATCCATGAAAAACTAACGTTTTTCGCAAAATCTACAAGCAATGGGTTGTTAAAAAAAATAATGATTGTCAATTTTTTATTAAATACCTTGAACGCCTCGAATAAATGATAAATTATTCGCAGTTTTGTTTAATATTACCTGTGCAAGTCTTTGTAAAGTAGTAATTACATTACAGTAGTAGTAAATAAATTAATAATCTTGAACGTGGAAATTCGTATGTTCGACGATTTGAAAAGATTTCATATGACATTTTCGCTATTTTTTTTTCATATAAAAAGTGAACTTAAACTTCGTATATTTAAATCAGCTTTGGAATAGCATTCGTTCTTTTGCAATCATTGTATTATTTGTAATACTGCAAAAAATTCAGTCAAAAAATTTACAAGAATAACAAGAATGAAGATTGTTGGAAATTTAACAAACGCATTATAAGTAAACAAAATGTCGACGCTAGAGCTATTTTCTTCATCCCGTTTTTAATCGTGAAAAGGAACAAAAAATCGTCGTTGAAATCGTTCTAGCGAGATCGCACTCCGATTTTTATAGCATGTTCCATATATTTTCAGGCAAAAGTAGATCAACTTCTATTTACTTACTTCTGAAAGTTATTCCCAGTGTAAATTACTTCTTTTCAGTATTTCCGATAGCAGAAGCTACGTGTAGAGCATTTATTTGTACTTGAATTGACAATTCGAGTCGCTTTTTTAGTATTTTGCGGCTTAAGTAATGCGCAAGTAAATTTAAATAATCTATACAATTTTTAAGTGACACATCGTTAAGTCTCCACAAAATACACAAAATCGGCTTAAATCGTGAAAATCGAAGCATTGTTCAAGGATTAAAATATATACATTAGTTTTCTGTATACAGACAATGATCTACAAAAAAATTAACAATTAAGTGCAACCAATAACGAGCGGTTACGTATAAAAAATAAACGAATTGCTCTTATTTTTCAGCGACCAGCGGCCGGTCGAAAAGCACGGACACCTCTGCAATAGGTGCAGTCCACAGTATTTCCAGTTCCGGAAGATTATCGGAGACACCAACTGGTTCCAAAAGATTGCCCAACGGTGAAATGGTCAGTAACCTACACGACATACATTTGCATGTTTAATTAGCAGAATTAAATTTTCTATCTACCGGGAAAAAATGGTGCTTATATTGTATATTTCACCGCACTTGATAGGACATTTGTAAATAAATCCATTTTGTTCAAATCATGTGGAGATAATGTTATTTTTTTTAATTGTAATTTTACGTCAAATTATGAAAAATCTATTTCTCTAAATGAAACTACATTGGAATCTACTCTTTCTCGTGTACTTTGGAGTAACCGTTGTGCGTATTGCGCAGACCAGGAAACGTTCATTATTGAATGAGCACTTTTTGAATAAACATTACCCGAAGCTAACCTATTTGCTCGTAGAATATCGAACTTTGAGCTTTCCGCCTAATTGAAAAATTAAACCAAAGACGAAGCAAACAAACTGAATGACGGTTATCTCTACTGTCGAATTTTCTACTAATCTAGTCGAGTTTGAATATTCAGTGAACCGTTAGCAATACAAACGAAATACGAACCCGAAAAAATCGAGACCATGAAACGGCAACTGATAATTTTATCGCAAGGCAAAATTCCTCATACATTAAGTAACATTATTGCTGACTTGGAAGTGTACAAAACTGCACGTCGGCAGTTAATACATTGAAACGACCGCAACACGTCCTCAAATAATTATTTCCTCACAGCGAATTACGAAACCATGCATATTAGGTGAATACAAATGAATTAGTTATTTTTCGAATTGTGCGCGGTGCAAATCATCGTCACAAGCATCAACGCCCCTCGCAACACGATAATATACGTTTGTACGCTGTATTCCAGTTAGAAAATTATACACAAGAGCGTGAGTAAAATACGCTCGGTTGAAGCTCTTCCAAATAACGATGAGGAAATTGAAACCCGAGCGACAATCAAAGCGACGACACAGCGCGTTCCATTCGATGACAGTTGACTTCGCAGAAGCAGGAGTTTCACATCCGGTCGCTCTAACGACGATGTTGAAAATTAATTAGTCATACTGCGATCACCCAAATAATTAACGACGGTTCTTCGTGACGATCAACTTTGACCCTCGTTTTAATGTAGAATCGACGGAAAATTCAAACGCGTCTGCCTTTTGATTTCTACCGAAGTTTAGGAACAATCGAAGCAACAAACTTAGAGATTATTACGTAACGTACATATATTTGCTTTTTCAACTTAACAACAACAAAAATAATAATAACTTTTCGATCGGAGATCAAATTATGATTCATTGAGCTTCGACTGTCGCTTTTTTTACTTCTTCGTCTCCCTTCGTCTTCCTGCGAAGCGCTCGGCCTCGAATATTCAGCATTGTCCTCGCTACGAGCCAAATTGCACCCTTTTCGCAGACGCAACGGAGGGCATTCACGAATCCGACGATTAGAGAGTGAGGAGGATATCCAGTTGTCCTGGACTCTATTCCTATCGTCTTCAGCGAAGCCTCCACGAATTTGTCGGCCGAAGGTGCCATCCAAGTTGCTTTTCTGCGAGAAAAAGTGATTGCAAAAGTTATTAACAATTTTCACGCTAAAACCTTAATCGGCACTTTTCACTTCTTTCAACTGCACTCTTTTTTTTTGTTATCGTACAATCAGAGTTGTTAACCTCCATTTACTTCCTCTCAATTAATTCATATCACATTATTTTCAGTATTAATGGTCCAGAATAAAAATTATCAGTCTGTATAAAAATATGTACAAATCTTTAAATGTTTACTAAAACAAACGTCGGTTTCCGACAAGTCATCAAAAGTTCGATAATTTTCCAATTAAAAATATAGTCAGGTGTAAAATCCAACTTTTATAATCTGATTTGTGAAGCTCCATTTACTTTCCGAATAACAATTTCTCATAAAATGGTTTCCAAAATTCTTGTTTCATGATTAAGTTCGATGCCCTTTTTATGAAAAATACGAGCTATAAAAAAATAACCATCACTTCCACGATACGATAATTATTTATAGAATGAAAAAATGGTTTCTAAGGCTGCGAATAATATTGAAAGAAGGAAGAGTTATAATTTTTGCAAAAAGAGTTATTGTTTGCGATAAACTCACTTAATTTTCGACATTTTCGTCGCCACCGGTCCCGGAAGAATGCATTGAACGGTAACTCCTCGCGGCGCAGCTTCAGCCGCGAGATCGGCACTCAATTTGTCGACGTATGCCTTACTCGCCGCGTATACCGAGAGATAGGGGCTCGGAATCGCTGCTGCTGTCGAACTGATGTTTACAACGACGCCCTTACGACGCTCCATCATTCCTGGGAGCACTGCGCGAGCCACTCCCGTGACTCCGGCCACATTGAGCTGCAATATCCTCGCAATTGTCTCTTCCGTGACGTTGGTGAAGACTTCGGGGTGATCGTAACTTGTGCCAGCATTGTTGACGAGAACACCGACCTTTTAAAGCAATAGAATTTTTCATAATTTTATCTGTGCAGTAAATTATGCGGTAAATCGAAAATTAACCCCCGGAAAAATCACCTTCTTGGAAAATTGGCCCATAGATAGCAATGAAATTTTTTTAAACTTATTTCGTACAGTCAATTATGCGGTAAACCGCAAATGAACCCTCGAGAAAACCAACTTCTCGGAAAAGTGGCCCATGAAAAGAAGACCTCGGAAACCGGACTCAGAAACATAGACATTTTTTTTTTAATTTGATAAAAGTGAAAATTCAGGAAAATTATGGGAGGTTTTCCAGGGGTCAATTTTCCTAGACGTGAATTATCTCCATCGTCCGGTTAGTGGAAAATTATTTTCCGTTCAAGTTCGTTTGTCTTGCGAAAATTTCACCAATTTCTATACATTCATAATCTAATTTCTCATTATTGTGCTCTATATTTGCCTTTTATATCATTTTTTTTACTGATATAAAAAGAAAGATTGGGGGCGCGAAGATCTATCAAATTCAAACTCTAATAATATTGCTACTAATTGCACCGTCAGGCCATTAATTCCTGCTTGCTGATCCATTATTTCAAGAGGATAAGAGCTTAACTCTCAGCTCTTATCCTCTCTCCAATCTGTCTAAAGCAAGTTAAGTCCGGGCGAAGATTAAACACGGTAAAATTTCTTTTTGATGTTTTTACGCCATCTGATATAACAGCAGAACAATAATTTAACTAATCTCCTTGAAAAGGAGGAAAAGGCTGCGCTGCGTTCGGGTGAAACATCACGTTTAATAACGTGTACACGCAAAAAGCAGATTACAAAAGATCAAAGTTTCGCTAAAGAATTTAAGATATTAATTTTTTTTGTTTATTGGACATTTTTTATTTGGAGAAAGCCTAATTAGTGGCGAAAAATGTGTACCTCGAGTTCCTCGATGGCTTTGGCTATCTTAGCGTAAACTACTTGACCCTCAGTCAAGTCAGCTTCAACGACTCTCGTCTCTACTCCGTACTTCTCTTTGATCTCAGCGGCGACGGTTTCCAATTTGGCTAGAGATCTCGAGACGAGAACGATGTCCAAGCCTCGGGCGGCAAGGGCTTTAGCGTAAGCTTTGCCGACTCCGTCGGTCGCACCAGTGACAACAGCCCATCTTCCTTGGGTCGCTACGTCCACTCCTAATCCTAATGCAGGCGCAATGAGTTTTTTCCACGCTAACACGCTTGATCTTATGACAATCCTAAGTCCGACAGCAGCGAGCACCACAAGGGCTAGTTTATCCCAGCAAGATAGCGACATTCTGAAACGCAAAAACAAAGATTATGAAAATAAAAAAATAAAAAATACTCTTTTTAAATAAAAATAGGATTTAAAAATAAACAATAATAAGACTCATATTGTCTACAAGAATTAAAAAAAAAATAAACACAATTATTTACTCCATCAAAATAAAGAAAAAGTAAAGCCCTAGAAAAGCAAACATAAAGATAAAAAACGGATGTCATTTAAAAAAAAAAATACAAGTTACAAACAAAAACGAATGAAACTAATGATGCTTATTAAACATTCTTTTATTTGTATAAAAAGTATTATTTGCGCCGATAAAATGGAAGAAAATGTCAAGTGCCGCTTGCGGATTAATCCAAAGTATTCACTAACTTGAAAAATACACTCGAATGTATGTTGGTCAATGAAAATTTTTAAAACGACACGCGAGGTCAGACTCAAGTGGACACCGTCGAGTCCCGAGTCTTTCGTACGACTGACTAAACGATCACGACTCGTCGCTGACCACGGCCCCGGCACAACGCACTGATAGTGTTATCAGCGAGTCATCGTGCACCACCGAACAGTCGTGCGACCTCGTGCTCGGTCGATTCACGCCGTGATATAGCTTTGAAGCTGCTAGACTGAAGTGCTTCTGCAGTTGGATCGAAAGCAATCACTTTCCTTCTGCGTTTTAGACGCGCTTTGGCTGTTATGTACATGAATGTTCTCAGCACTAATTGATTTTCGGCCATTATCGTTGCAGTAATGTCTATTAAATATTTTGCCAATATTCATTGGGGATTTCCTCACTTGTTTATTTGCTGATGGCATTTAAACAAATATATTTTCTGAAATCTTTAAACAAAAACTCTTTGGCGCTATAACAAAAGCATCTTACTATTGCAAATGAGCTACAAAAAATTTATGAGGCCTCACACTTCTTCATACTTTTATGATTAGTCACAAATTGTTCGAATGCACATAAGAATTATTTCAACGTGAGTGTAGAGTTTTTTTCTCGAAATTAGTAATGTTTTAATTGTTATTATGAAAGAATTTTTAAAAATATATACGGTAAATTTTCCAGTTTTATTTTAATTTACTACTCTTACTATTGCAAATGACCTACAAAAAATTTATGAGGCCTCACACTTCTTCACACTTTTATGATTAGTCACAAATTGTTCGAATGCACATAAGAATTATTTCAACGTGAGTGTAGAGTTTTTTTCTCGAAATTAGTAATGTTTTAATTGTTATTATGGAAGAATTTTTAAAAATATATACGGTAAATTTTCCAGTTTTATTTTAATTTACTACATTTATTTTTCTAATCTAGATCTAGAGGAAGATTAGGAAGATTAGCGACTTCATAAAAATTGGCGAATTTTATTTCCTCAAAGGCAGAACAAGTTGATCTTTAAATTCATCGTTACTGAACCGTTAAAGTGGAGATTGTATCTTTCATATCAAACACAGCTTAAATTTCGGACTAAAACATGTCCGAAATTTATAATGGACATCCTTAGCTCTACACCTTTAAAAAAATAAGATGATAATAAGTCTTACCAACTAAATTTTTATCTTCGAGAAAAAGTCGAAAATCCTACTCCATTTTCATTCAACTTTTAATTAAATTTTTTCGAATCCAAGCTGAACAATTTTTGGGTAATCAAGTCGACACTATCTGAATTTCAATGCCTCCAAAGTTGTTTAACTTTTAAAGAATCAAAAAAAAAATTCAACTCGCTTTAGATTATCAAAAGCAGAGAAAAAAATCCATGACCTAAACCAAGGATATCCCTGAGTGAGAACATAGTAGATGAAAAAAAAATATGCTCACGGAGGGTGTAAATGATAGAGCGAGTTCGCACAAACTTTCACAATCTTAATCTCAGCTCTTAGCTCATTCCAATTAATAGCTAATAAGCACATGACATAATGTAAAATACGTTTATATTCCCATTTCACCTTCTCTAACACTGGATCATTTCCCGATTGCACAAAAACGATCGGCTCAATTTTATCCAAAAAGTAAAAATAAAGCTATAGAACTCGTTCCAGGTAACGTTCGCAATATTAATCACAGCCCGTTCTGACTTAACAAATTTAAAAACTATATGACATAATCTAAGAACCACATACCATCGGGTAAAAGTTGATCATTTCCCGATTATTGCACAAACTACCTACGCATATCATAGACCAATCAATGCGGTCACAGACCACACGTTGACCGCAACTACTAATGTTTTTCCGTATTCCAACAACCCGGAAAGCTCTGAGCGTGTTACAATCTCCTGAGAAGTGTAGCAATTTACTATCATACATTTCTCAATTGCGTATAACGTTTATAGACATATGAGGCATTCCTTGCCAAATTATTCCAGACAAAGTGAGTCTGGGTGACTGTTGCATTCCAGCACTGTGTCTGAAACTGGGTCAGTATGCCGGGTCTGGCCAGGACTGGAATGCAAAAAAACCAGCGTTGCATTCCAAACTTTCATTGGATGAAGGGTCAAAATGTTAAACAACAAAATATTGAACGGGTAATATTTTGAATTTTCATAATTGCAAATATCAAAATAATGAAAGGGGAGTTTAATCGAAATTCTTTTTTGTGAAAGATCACTAAGTAAATTACTGTTTTATTGAAAGGTTCATTATCCGAACGGTTATTTATTTTAACATTTATTTTCTGATAGTCTGCACTTTGAATTGACAATATACAGATGCAAATGATGAATAAAGTTGATATTGTCGATTTGAAAGGAGATCTAATATTTTGAATAGCCAGCATATCTGAAACAGAGATGTCGAAAATATAAACTTTGAATTAGTAAAACTTAGATACATATAATATCGAAAGGTTAAAATGGCGAATGTCCAAATGGCGAAAGTTCAAAATGACGAACTTTCAAATGGTGAAGGATCGGAATAACGCCGTGCGCAATAAAATTCTTGTCCGGCACGCTTGCAATGCGCAAAACTCTATGCCCACGTCTCACGTATTTATACGGAGACGGACTATTTAAACGTCGAAATAATGCCCTGATATGCATGTTTCATAACCGCAAATAAGGTACGTATTCATGCATGTGTTAGAAAAAATAATTTTTGTAACCCATTCATGAAAAGTACCAGTTTTACCATATTAGCAATCGACATTTTTTACATTGTTTTTTTTACGCTGTTTCAATTCGACACTCCGTTCAATCGCTATTTTGATCGTTCGATATTTTGCTCGTTGGCTACTTTGACCATTCGACATTTTGGGTATTCGGTATTTTGAAGATTTGACATTTTAGTCTGTTGTATTTATAAATTCGAGATCGTAAACATTCTCAATACTCGTTCTCCTCGAAATTGAGGATTGAAATTCTAAAGATTAAAATGTCCATAATTCGATTTTTCACGATTCGCAAATTCAAATATAATTATTTATTTTTCCAATAGAAATTTAATTCGGAATTTTCGTATTGTCTATTTTTATTCTGTATTTTAGAAGTTTTTATAATATTGGTCCGTCTACATTTGAAAATTCGTTACTTTCAAAATTCGATATTTCATCCAGTCTATTTTTGGTTTCTTGACATTTTAATCCCCACCTTTTTCATTGAAATGCGGCGGTGTGAAAAAAAAGTTCTATTTCACTACTTGTTGAAGGATCGCAATGCACAATATAAAAAAAATGGTAATATTAATAATCGTCCTCTTTATGAGACGGGTTAAAGAAAGTCTCATGTTTTTTTAACAAGTTGCCCGTCAAGATTTAAGTACTTTCACTCAAGAGAAAAAGCTCACGCGAAAGAGGCAGCCGGTCGAAACGAATATTTTCACGTCTTCTTGTTTTTGTCTTGGTTGTTGGGATTTTAAAATAATCGTCTCGCTACGTGCTACTCAAATCAGTGCTTAATTTAAAAATAGATTTATACGAATTATTGTGGCTCAATTGACCGTTTATAAAAATAAATTTTATCACTAGCGTGTGTTGTCAATATGAAAATACATTCACGGTCACGGTTTAAAAAAAGAAAATAAACTTACACATGCAAAACTTCGATGAGATATTTTTGTCATCCACTTTAATATTAGATAAAGCCATAAAATCAGTCCGATTATGACGAGTAATACTCTATTTTCTTTATTGAAAGATGCTTCAACGATTTAACGAAGAGTGTTACGATTTTATGTAGTGTTATTTGCTTAAAAGTTGCAACCATTTTTATGTCCAGTGTTGAGTTACATTGGATAAACTGACGATTGTAATGTTTGTACAAATAATACAACTAAAGCGTCTCTTCGTTAAATCGTTAAAGCATCGTGCAATCAACAATCTGAGCTATTGCTTGTCATAATCGGGCTCATATTATGGTTTTAACGAATGTATAACTGGACAACAAAAACACATCACCGAACATTTGCATATACCGGTATATTTTTTCAACTCGTGGTTGTTGATTAATTTATATATTAAAAACACATGCTGGTGCTTAATTAACTTTGGAGAAACGTCAATTGAACTTTAAAAATTCGTAGAAACTCTTTTTAAAGTTTAGCACCGATTTGACTAGCACATATCGAAGCGGCTAGCAAGTTATCTGCCTGTAAGTTCGCTCAACACCTGTTGTGTCGACCAGTCAACGTGTACAATTTGACGGTGTAGAGTTTTTGGTTGTTCGGTGTTGAGGTTCGGTACAGATTTAATATTGTGTAAAGTTTAAAGCATGTAGACCCTTTTAATGCAGATTTAATATAGTGTAAGGTTTTTAGCGTGTAGAGTCCTTCGGTGCACGCTTTTTATGTAGATCTAGAGTAGTAAAAAATTGGGATACGTCCCAAATTCAAATAAGGGTACAAAGTAGACTATTACACCAATGAATTTTGGAAGATCTTCTCCTTTAAATATGCGTTACAGCCGTGATCAGGGTCCTCTTCAGTAATTTCATTATGTATTTGATAAATTATTATTTTATCATAACTTCGGTTGCCGGATTTCTTCCCCATGTTCTGACATGTTTTTTAAGTTAGGTCCTTTTTCTGGACGATGTACTTTTGTTTGTTTTTAATTTGATAATCAGCTCTAAATTTTTATTATGATAGCCAGGAAACCCGGTAAGCTGAATAATGTAACATTGTTTATCACATTATTTAGTTTGCCGGGTTTCCCCTTCATTACTTCCTATACTTGCGGCCACAGTATCAACAACAACGCAGAACCTTGCACATTGGTTAATTTCGATTTTTCGCTTTTTACAAAGCGACCTCTGTGAGAAAGTACGTTATTTCATGTCGGCTTCCTCATAAAGAAAGCTTTCAGAGAAAACTAACATTGAAGTAAAAAAGCGAAAAATAATGGAGCAGCAACGCACAAGTTTCTACTTTACACCCTTTTGTTGAATCAATGAATAATTGCCGATTCGAGACAATTTTAATATTAAACCACTTTCGTGATGTAACTATACTCGTGCGCAAAGTCTCAGGTCGATAACTCGATATTTACGTCAGCGTCAGTATGTACAAAACGTAAAAAAAATGGAAATAAATATTTATGACTTCAATTCCTTTACCGATTCAACGCAAATTCAATACCAAATAACCTTCATGGTAACTCTATTTGTGTGCAAAGTTTCAGCCCAGTCTTGTATTGTACTTTTTTCCATTACAGAAGAATTATCTGCCTACACTGATATTTGTATTACAGAATCCGAACAAAAAAATTAATCTCAATAACTTTTCACGTATGTATCATGGGAAGCTGAAAAATTCGAAGGAAATGAATCTCAATAACTTTTCACGTATGTACCATCGGAAGCTGACGAATTCGAAGGAAGTACTATGCAACATAGCTCTTCAATCTATCAAATTTCAGAAAATAATGTCCAAAAGCTTCGATCAAAAAGTGTATTTGCAGAAAAAGCCTCATATGCATACGCATAACTATCCACCACAGACAGTTTGTTGGCGCATACAATAATGAATAACCCGTAAGCTATAATTTCTACATAATCCTCACGTGTCGAACGTTGACGCGATGTTTTTATTCTTACCTGTCATTGACATCCGCTCGTGGCGCTGAGCCTACCGCTACTTCTCTCGACGCTGCTTTTCACTTCCTGCTGCACTAGCAGAGCCGCAGAATTTGCCCGGTCGACTGCAGAACTCGGCCGTTGCAGCTGCACCGAGTATTTCGTCTATTGCACTCACTATAAACTGCACCAAATAAAGTTCAGAACGAAAATTGTCTTTTTATTTATTATGGAATGAATTTTTCTTGTTACACGCGAAGAAACGCCCTATCAACCAGCGGCAACACTAGCAGCGGCGACGGTGGCAGCAGCACCGAGGAAGCAGCGGTTGGTTCACGTCCCGTTGTCATCGAAACACACGCGGTCGATTCTTCGGCCTCCGACGACGACGATGCGCGCGCGCAATGTCAGGGCTAGGTATTCCTTCCACCTCTCACTGCCCCTATGTATATACACATCGTTCTTGCTGCTGTTGCTGCGAGGCTCTTTCTTTGGCACACTTTAGCCCCAGCTGACCAACGCAGTGGAATATCTCGGTAACTAGGCTGTACAATTTTCTCGCGGTGAGTTGGGTGAACCTTCGATGAATGAAGAGGAAGAGGCTTTTTCGGTGTCTTCCGCATTTTGCTTATCGTTCCGTCGATCTAAGCTGGTTCTGTCGTTCTTTTTTGTTATGTGAAGCATTTTTGGACAATTAGACACTTTTTTTTCCAACATCTTGAATCTGCGCTGTAATTGGTTATAGCGAAATACTAACGCTAAGTAAAAGACACTATGTGAATTGCTTTGGATTTTTAAATCCAATAAAATAGAGATTACCGGACAAGACATAAAAGTTGTCGGTCTTTGTGATCTTTTAAACGGAAGATTTGGAATAATTTTCAGATTTCGGTAACATCGATTTTATACCGAAAAACATAGTCTTTATCGTCATTATGCTAAAACTTTTAGGTCCTGATCGAAACAATGGATATATTTGAATTGTCATAATTGTGACTGAATTACTTTAAGCATGAAAGAAATTAATGACCTTTTAGGTGATAGATTTCTGTTATTATTTATTTATTTTATACCACAGTGTGCGTGGAATAGGGACTTCTCGCACTAGTGGGATAAAATTGTATACGATACTCGTGTGAGAAACTTTTTCTGATCTCGTGTGATCACAACACTCGCCTTCGGCTCGTACTGCAAACTCACACTCGTCGCGAAAAAGTTTCATCGCACTAGTATCGTAATGTACTATTATTTAACATGTAAACAAAATTTTACGGATCATGAAATAGACAAAAAAAGGAAAAGCAATTTTGGAAAGTTAATGGGAACTTGATATCAATGAGAACGAAAATGCTTCAGCAAAATAGACTAATCGTTGCTCGTATTTCTACGACGAATTAAAAGGGAATAATGAGTTGAAATAATAGCTACGGTAATAGCTCAAATTATTTGCGGTAAGTTGGGTGAAACTTCGATGACTGAAGAGGAAGAGAAAGGCTATTTTCGGTGCCTTCCGCTTCTTGTTCACTTCTGTTTGTGAATCTCCACTCGTTCCCCGATTTTTTTTTTCGGCTGTTATGTGAATTAGTTTCTGACAAGTAGACACTCTTTTTTGAACATCTTAAATTTGCACCATCATTGGTTATATCAAAATACTGACTCAAAGTAAAAGGCGGGTTTCTTCGGATTTTTAAAAGCAATATTATGTAAAATGTGAGTTTTTTTAACTGAACGGATTTGGAAAACGTGAAGTGACTGAAAAAAATTTCACCACATAAAAGTTCTCGTTCTGTTTTAGCTTTTAAACTGAAGACTGAAAAAAATCTTAACGTTTCGGTAACATTGATTTTTTAGCAAAAAAAGGAGCAATTATTTTTTATTGAAGAACGGATATTTGTTTTATGTTAAATTTTTTGGGTCGCGATCGAAGCAATGGTTATATTGAAATTGTCATAATTGTGACTCAATCACTTTTTGTACAAAGACAATTAGTAAACTTGAATGTATTGGTTTGTGGTTTAAAATTATTATTCTTTAACGTGTATAAAAAATTTCGCGGATCACAAAACAGACAAAAAAGACATGGAAATTTCAGTGAATTGTAAAGAGGCGATAAAAATATGAATAGAAAATACATGTTTTTAGGATCCATGTTTTAAACTTTTCGACAAATTGATAGAGACTTGAAAAAAAAAATGCGAACGAAAATGCATCAGCAAAATAGATTAATAGTTCTTTGTATTTCTTCGATAAATTATATTACAGTAATAAATTAAAACGTCAGCTTCCATTTTCGATTTGAAAACCTTCACCATGAATTTGTTTACGGAAGTGGTGAATTAAAAAAAAAACAATACATAAATAAAGCGAAGATTTCTCTTGTGGTAAATACTTTCTCAAATTATTCACAAAACAAGTTTTTTCCGAAATGCTTATGTTCCTTTCTCTCGAATACCATTGACTGATGAAGCCCGCCAATAACTGGTGACTGAATCGAAACTGCTATACATATTCATAAAGGAGTTATACGTAAATCTTTTCTGCTTGTGTATCACCCCATTTATCTTCAAACTGTCTCTGTACTCTTCTGTTACTGGTTTATTTTTTTTCATCTGTTTTGTACTGCTCTGGTTCTTAGGGGATTTATTTCAGGACCAAATAAATCTACATACATACATAAATAGTCAGATGGCTAAATAAACGAGGACACTTGTTATATATTTCTGCAGCAGTTCGGTATTTCAATAAGTAAGAACTGAAAAATATTAAATAATTTTTTTGTATAAAAATATATAACTGCAACGGAGTTACAGCGTTAGTTTTAAAGATACGTTTTCAAAGTCAATCACCACATCAGAAAAATCACTGCACCCATTAACTTCACTTTTTTTAAGCTGCTTCTACATATCAAAAAGCAGTGGTTAAACGAAGAAATCTTCTTTTTCGACCGCACTTTTTTTATCAATGAAAATAGAGCGTTATTTCAAAGCAATTGAAAAAAAATTGATCACTAAATATGCTTAATTCTTTTATTTCGAATGACTACCCATATATTCATATTTTTCAATTAAAAAATTAGGAAGGACCTTCGAACCCTTTCATTAAAAAATTACTTGTAACGCAAAAAAACCTGCCCACATTTTGCTAAAAAATATTTTCAAAAAATTACTCTTTCCGACGGCGAGCTTAAGCGGCTTGAATTAAAGCGTGTTTAATAATGGCTTACTAAACGAAAACGTTGTATGTATATGCTATACCAAATGTATACAACGTCCTCTGCTACACAAATAATAAAATATGAACTTCGCCATTCCTATTTGCTCTTCACTCTTCCTCTTAACACTATGTTAATTTCTTTTTCGTCTGAGCGACGATCGGTCTTCGCGGACCACTTATTTCATTAGTCATATATCTAATATATATATATATATATATATATCAAGAGACACGGTAGCTTCGCGATCCCAAGTATATATACATACATACAGAGAGAGAATAGAACCTGCTCCGCGATACGCTAAAGGTGTGGGCAAGCAAGAAGGCGCCAAGCACCGTTACGAGTCGCTCAGCTCTTAGTCCTGATGGGATCGCAAGGCAGTGATTATTATTATGATAATGCTACCGCAGCCGATGCTTTCGTCTTTCTATTTTCAGTCCCCTTCCGCCCCGGGCAGTAGGTCAATATATTCGGAGGAGTTGGTTTAAAAATCCTCTCGCTTTTCGACAGGTACCGTTCTCATTGCAGAGGACGATCTACTGGGTGATCGAAAAGCGAAGATTTTCAAAGATTGTAACCCTTCAATTTTATATGTCCATCAATAACTACAGATGTGACAATATTAATAACTGGTTTAAAATCGTTAAATCATCATTGCATTTCAATCTGAATGATTTTCGAAAAATTCAAACTTTTCCATTTTATATGTCCATTTATTGTCTAAGGATGTGATTATACTAATGACCGGTTAAGAAATATTTTAAGATCATAGCATTATATTATCGTACAGCTAACGATCTATCGGGTGATCGAGTTACGATTTTCGAAAACTACAAACTTTTTAACTTTACGTTCATTCATTAGTCAACAGTGTAATTATGTTAATGGCTGGTTAAAAATCATTTTATAATGATTGCATTATGTTATCGTACAACCACTGATCTACCGTGTGATCGAAAGCGATTTTCGAAAACTTCATCTTTTAAATTTTATGTTAATTTATTAACCAAGGATGTGATTATATTAATCGCTAGTTAAGAATCGCTTAATTATCATTGCATTTTATTATTATGCATTCAACGACGATCTACCGGGTGATCGACAATGATTTTCGAAGACTTAAAACTTTTTAATTTTAGATTTATTATTTAAGGATGTGATTATATTAATCAGCGTTAAACAATCATTGTATCAATTATTCAACTATCCATCCGTTCTGAACATTTGAATTCAAGTTGGCTAAGAATTCAATCATTGGCCATATTGTATGATTTTTGTTTTTACCGCATCTAAAGCAAACCTGGATTGTCAAATTAACAATATTGATCGGTGAATTACAACCAGTTCAAATAATTATCAATTGAGAAGAATTATATCGGAAGCTTGTTGCGAAAATTCAATTGATTGCAAAAATATTTAATTACTCGGTAATTCATTTCTTTAAATTAATACGTTAATTATATGACCCAATGATAAAAGTTTAATTGGTTATTCAACTAATTGTCCGTTCAAAATACTGAAATTTACGTTCGCTAAGAATTCAATTGAAAGTAAATTGTTCATCAATTTGATTGCTTCCAGCATCTAAACGAAACCAGGAAGATTCTGGCGATGGCGAGATCTACTCTTACGAGGCCTAACTCGCCCCTCTCGTCTGTGACAACAATTGATTCTACACTGTGTTCCGGAGATAAAGCCATGGAACCTCACAACACGTTTGCTAGGCGAACAAGCGGAATTTTGCAAACCATTGGCAACATTCATCGCAAAACTCTTGGCAAGAATTGACGCTCGAGTGTAGCTCTTAGTGGCTGCAAGGTGAAAGCAGAGTGCGGTTCTCGCGTGCTGAACACTTCAGTAATTAAACTCTCTCGCATTGAATCGTGTGTTATACTTCCACGATGCGAAAACACATCGCATAATGAAGAGAGGGTCCGCTCTGCAGCCGATGCTCTCGACGCAGTTTAAGTACAATTTCTCGGGACTTAATAAAGTTGAGTTGTAAGCGAATGGAAAATTTTTCAAGAATTTACGGTGGGATATCAAGTAATCCGGTCTACAAGGTTCACCCAAACGAAAGACTTACTAATATGCAAGATCTTATTTCTCAATTAATTATTTAATATATATATATATGATTTCAAAAAATACTGACACACTTGTTGGACCTTTTAATCTCCGATCGAATTGTAACTTTAGGGATTCCGAGACTGATTTTTTGCGGATTTTAACGCTGATTTCTTTTTGATTTAGGAATTGCGGGACGTGAAATTATTATTTACTTGTAACTTTAAAAGAAAGATGCTCTTTACAACGCCAAAAAAAAGAAAAAGATTTTTTTAAACCCAAAAATGTAGTAGTTTTCGACACACCGTACTGCCAAAATAATTTCATTTCGTGAACTGAAATTATTTAGATTGATCCTAAAGAAGTTATAAACATGCATTGAAGAGTCGTTTTCTCATGTTCTTATGAATTAATAATGGCTAAAATGTCTCTGATTGTTTTGTTGGATATTCTTACTCTACTGCGGATATTTTAAGACTAGGAGCCTTTTGGATAACATGATAGTGAAGTGAATGATACTTTTTTTTCTGTTTCATCACTTATGTCGGTGAAATTTACATAACCCAAAAAGACTCGAACCAGAAAATAACCAAAGAAGACTAAGAACGATATTTTTCAAATTCTTAATTTATGGAAATATTTTAACAACCTCGAATCTCTCCTTGCATAATATGATACTGAAGTGAAAGATACATTTTTTACCGTTTTATCACTTTTACTTTGGTGAAACTGACAGAAGACTTAATAAACCAAAAAGATGCCAGACGGGTAATAAACAGACGTTAAAATGTCGAACAAAACGACATAAAGATATATAACAAAAATTTAATTGATGGAAAAAAAAACACTCTTAATGAATTGATAACTTTTTTGAGATTGTGGGAATAATTTCATATCAGGAAATAAATTATTTCAACACTACGTTTTTAAAAACGTGAGACATGTTTACGTAGATAAACATGTTTTTCCTTTTATTCCTTGTAAAGAGAATTTTTTCTTAGAACCACACGCAAATAATAATGTCAAGTTTTACAGAATCCTAAAATAAGAAATAAATATATCGCGGTAAAAATGTAAAAAATTAAGCAGTTGCAGAATAATATAAACTACCAAATTTTTGAGTTACAATCTGATCACAAAACGCAAGATCCACGAGTGTATCGGTTTTTCAAAGAATTACCACGTATTTGGTTATTCATTTATCTTTCCCGAAATGATAATAATAATTTTGTAATTACATTCGTTAAATGTACAGAAATCAGAATTGAACAGCCCTTTGATTTAGAAGATCATTTAAATTATTTATGACAACAAATAACTGCATAATTACTTTAAATTGCTGTTACTGAAAGTTGCAAAAATATAAATCGATAAAATAATTTTATCGCATAAACTTTCAATTTCTGAAGAAATAATGTTGAAAAGTTTTTCAATTACATTGAATTACCAAATGCGAAATCTACTCGCAAGGTTTTAGAGAGAAGTAATAAGATTGGAACTTCTGCCGAATTCTTATACGACGATAATTTCCTCGTCATTACATCTGGTTGTGATTGTTATTTTTCAAATAATAATAATAATATTAATAATAATAATAATAATAATAATAATAATAGTTGCACATATGTCATCGATCACGCGCAATATTTTCCCTGCGAAAGAAATTGTGCACACATTTTTATCTCAAAATTATTCATTGCATGAATATGTAAAATGTACCGATACTGTACACATGTCGAATTACCGCAATTGTGCTTGTCGGTAATCTAATATAATGTCAACTGCGCTATCGCAACTTTGGTTTGAACGTTTATTAGCGAGTTAGTTATTGGACATTGTTACGAGAGAATGAAATAAAAAAGTAAAGAATGCGATTTGCAAAAGTGAGATGAGAAATACGTAATACTGATCAAACGATGCGATCAATACAAATTTAACTTCAATCGATAAGGTCCATTTTGTACTGTATAGTTAAACTATACAAGTGAAAAAAAACGCAAACCGGCTGTAATTTTTGGTGCTGTATCGAGAGAGGAAAAAATTTTACAGAAAAAATAAAGAGATGAAATTTGAGAGACGACGATTTTTATTCGTGCAGTTAATATCGAGCTCGAAATCCTAATGTACACTAAGAAATATATAATTGGATACACTGAACTTTCAAATGTACTTAATTGCTCATTTTGTTAAATGAAATCAAAGTTTAATTGGCTCAACATAATGTTTAATCTTTTTGATCCAATATTCGTCTTAATGTAGACAATATTTATTCGAATGCAATTCATTTTTATTCACTGAATGGTTCTATTGATTCAAATATATATTAAATCCATACAATCATTTATTCTTTCGACTCAACAAAATATATAACTGCTTGAATTGTATTGGTTCTTTCGACTCAAATAATTCGGCGTTTTTATATAATTTACTTATTGCATGGTTGCTTAAAAGACCAAGCTACTTGAGTCAATTATATATTTTTTAAATCAATGATTTGGTGTATCAATTTATTTATTCTATCAGTGCACTTTTAGACTTTACTTTCCTGTCCAGTTTCACTATGTGACTCTACAGAAATGCCTTCATCTTACTTAAGAGTCACGGTGTACATCAGAGATCTTGTAGTCAGTACCGCCAGAGAAATGAGGAGATTCCGCTTCGATCGGAGGAGGCTGATCTTCGTTTCACAAACACAACGTTCAAGTATAATCTTCCCAACGACCCGACCCTCACTTTCACCATATAGGTGAGCAGTATTCCGTTACACGATACAACGTAAACCGGAGCAGTCTATAGGAGCATTTCACGTTGTTTCATCGGTAGAAAGCAGCCGATTTCGTCTTCTTTCGATGTTTGTATCACGAATTCGGTGTTTACTTCTTTCACCTTCTCGACAATACTCCCACAAAAAATGAGCGCGCTTGGCCTTAAGAACAAGGTTGCTGAATAATCTTAAAGGGGGACGGTCAAGTGCACGGTCATTTATTTCCAATTTCAGTCCTCAGGAGTTAATGAACAAAAAAATTAATTCCTAAAATCCGAATACTTTTACCGATCTTCACTATATTACATATGTAGCATCACAGGACATTATTTTGTTGACATGGAAAATTTCAACTCGCCAGATCAAGTTTTGCAAAAGCTCATGCGATTAACGTGAATTTTTTAAAAAGCTTCAAAAATTCATAAAACCCGCACCGCTTCACCGATTCTGCCCAAATTCGATACCAAGCGTCACATTACTGCGTGCAATTTTAATGTAACCTTTTAGCGTAGTCGCTTAATATTTGTTCGAGTTGTAGATTTAAAAAACATTTTTCAAAATCTCAACAATCTCATAAAAAATGGATGCGCCAGACAATTTTTATGAACTCTGTACCAAGTTAAGATTGATCACTGGTCTACATGGCGTTGAATTTTGAGTTAATTATGTTGAGTAGTTCACGAGTTATGGTATGATTCATAAGCATCAACTTGTCTTAAAATATTGATAAATTGTTAATTCTATAGTTCTCAACAAATTTTATTATTATACAACATTCTACCTCGTAAGCTTTCCCAATTTTATATTGCAGTCAAGAACATTGAAATCTCGATGCTAGGGAATGCATCTGTCGGATTCTCTGGTGAACTCTTACTTTTTTTCTTTGGTTTGAACTATTGACTGGGATATAAATATGAAAACGGGAAATGTGCTATAGGAATTTCGCAAATGTAACTATAACTATTATATGGATTTTCACAATTGTCATAACAATCTTGCATGAAATTATCATACAAATACAGATATTTACCTACAAATCTTTTTTTTTCTTATTTTTCCGACTGTATTTTCTCTTTAGATTTAAACGAAGTCCTTAGATTAAACGATGCCACTCGACGGGTCTGCGTCTAATACCGACTGTGTACGTAAAAGATGGTGAATTCACCGTCAACGCAATTGGGCATTGCCCGTTTATCATATATTAAATAGATAAATAAATAAAAATACATAAATACAAAATCCTACACAGAAATGACAGCTTCAGAAATTCTCGCTTCAAATTATTCATAAAACCATTACAACAATTTTTGATCCCACACAAATCGAGTGCAATTTAACAGTCTCCGTTTTTTATTCACAGTTTTCTGAAGAACTCTGCCCAGTTTCAATTTCTATAATATCAACGTATCTGAAGCATGAAATTAATCTGAAGAACTTCAACTTCAACTTCACTTTGCGACTTTTTATTTTCAGTCAAGCCTCAATGAATAATGCAGAATTTCTATCGTGATAAAAAGAAGATCAATAATAAGCGGTAGTATTTCTTTAAGAACGAAGGACTCTGCGACTTTCTCCAAAAATTAATATTCAGATGTTATTTCATCAAACCGTTTTCAAATTTGTAATTTGTAAGTGTTTTTTTTTTTTTTTTCATCTTCACCAGGAATAATTCTGGTGCCAGTTTTGACGACATGTCTGTCGCGTATCATCGTGATATTTTAATGTGCCTCGTGAAGACTCATCACATAAAAACATCTCCACAAAAGTGCATCTTTAAAAAATGTTAGCATTACCAAGATTCTACGTCGTAAACTTTTTTAATTCTATGTCTCGCACAAAAACCTTTAATTCTGGATGGTATGTGATATATCTTATGTATTCTCTGGCGAATACTCACTCTTTTTCTTTGTTTTGAACTCTTGATTTGGATATAAATGTGAAAACCAGAAATTTCCTATAGGTATTTCAAAATGTAACTCTGACTATTATGTGAATGTCCACAATTGTCATTACGACGGTGCATAAAATTATCATACAAATACAGATATTTACCTACAAAATTATCCATGGAAATGACAGCTCCATAAATTCTCCTTTCAAATCATTTATAAGACTATTAAAACATTTTTTTAAATTCTTGAACTCACACAAACCCAATTTCCAATTTCTATAATATCAATGTATCTAAAGCATGACATTAATCTGAAGAATTATGTTTAACTTCACTTTGCGATTTATTATTTTCAGTCATTGCTACTGTGATGACAAAAAGGAGATCAATAATAAGCGGTAGTATTTCTTCAAGCACGAAGGACTCCGCGACTTTCTTTAAAGATTAATATTCAGATGTTATCTCATCATTCAGTTTCCAAATTTGTGATTTTCATTTCCTTTTCATCTTCACCAGGTATAATTCTGGTGCCAGTTTTGACGACTCGTCTGTCGCGTATCATCGTGTCATTTTGATGTGCCTGGTGAAGACTCTCCACGTAAAAACGTCTCCACAAAAGTGCATCTTCCCCGACGGACTTTGTCCAGTCGAGCCAATCGCCCCGAGTGACTGTGCCTGATCTCATGGCTTCAGCTTGTCTAATCGTCTGTTGTATCCATGTGGACCAAGTGTTTGTAGTGTCGAACACGTAGACGATCCACTTGGCCCATTCTCTCACGTCATTCGATTCCACGGTAGCAGGAAATTTATTCATGAATGCCAATTGCGATTCGTTCAGAACTTCTCGCAGCCAAAGAGCTATTTTTCCAGACAATACATCCAACACGTCTTTCGTTAATTCTCCCAAAGGCTCAGTTTTCTCCTCCTGCACGACATTCGAGCATTTTTCATAAACAGCTCGATGAATTCGATTAGTGATTGCGTCTTCGCCAGGATTTTCACGACTCGCTTCGATGGCATTGTAAATCGTGTGAAAAATCTTATCGAACGTCACAAATGGCGTGTCTGTTTGAAACTTCTTCATCCTGACGGCGGCCACTCTTGAAGGTATTTTCGATGCCTTTCTTTTCGGTTGTGAAATCTTGGCTCCTGTCGCTTCGTCGAGGATTTTTCCCGTGTCTTCCAAAGATTTTTTTTTATCGATTTCCTTATCAACATCTTCAGCATCGACTGGGATGACTTCTTTTTCAACTGGTACTTCGTCCCCTTTATCACCAGCTGCCCTCTCATCGGTTTCGGGTTTCATGGTCTCTTCAGCAACCGGAGTTTCTTCGGAGAGAAGTATTTCATCAGTTTTTTGAGGTGTTGCTTCTGTCTCCTTTGTTTCCGCCAGAAATTCTGAAACTTCGACTGCAGCATCTGTCTCTTCAACCTGTCCAATTTGTGCTTTATCTGGACTAGAATCGGGATCCAAATTCTCATCTGTTTCGTCCCTTTTAGCTTCATCTTTGTCCTGTGCATCCGCTTCCGTTGTTTCAACCCTGATTTCTTCTGGAATTGGTTGTTGATCAAGAGTTTCCTCTTTGGACACATCTTCAGTCTCATCTTCTCGTTTATCTTCAGTCTCATCTTCTCGTTTATCTTCAGCTTCCTTCAATTTGGCTTCAGCTTCCTTCAATTTGACTTTAGCTTCTTCATCTTTCTCCTCCAAACTTGTTTTGTCATCCAACGTTAATCCTGGTTCTTCGATTCCGTCTTCTTCTTCAGGAATTCCTTCCATTTCCTGAGGCTCTTCCGTATCATCTGGTGTTAGATCTTGTGTCTCAGGTTGGGTCTCACCTCCCTCTACGTTTCCATCTTCTTTCAACGTCTCTTCAGCATCTTCAACATCACCGGCGTCGCCCTTGCCATCTTTTCGCTGACCTGGCCTTCCACCTTTTCCATCGTCATCATCGTCTTCATCATCCTTTCCATCTCCGCGACCTTTTTTGTCCTTGTCATCCTTCCTTTTTTTAGGTGGTTTTCGTTTTTCTCTTTTTTTCTTCTCCGAGTCTTTTCCCTCATCGTCATCGTCATCCTCGTCCTCATCGGGTTCCTCTTCAGATTCATCGTCGGAATCTTCCTCGCTCTCTTCCTCCATTTCCTGACGTTTCTTCTCGCATTCCTCTTCAAGTTCCGCTTTTTTAACTTCCGCAACATCGAAGAGAACTCCGGTAATCCACGAGGCAACGATATCCGCGAGAAATCGCATTTGCTGAGACTTCCTGTCTTCGCCGTTCACTGGATTATACTCCAAGACATAACCCAAGCGTTTCAATATCACTTCGGCAATGTCCTTGAACTCTTCCCTGGGAATTGGCGTCTTCCATTCGAGAATACTCTTGACAAAACTCTCGGCCATCATATACTGACAACTTACAGCTTCTTTGTCGAACAGTGAAGCGCTTGGAACGATTCCTGACTCTTCGCACTTCCTCGATTTACTTCCCTTGCAGTTCAACTTACTTTTCCTTTTTCGACATTTCTTCCTCGCCCGGATGTCTTTGTCACGGAACATCCGTTCAGCTTGTCTGCAAACATGATTGATCAATATAGCTTCGATTAAATAATCACAACATTCTGGTAAATAAAAATTTAAACAATTGAAAAAATAGTAAAAAACGAAAACCCTGATATGAATATTTATGGCCAATTGATCGAGCGCATGAGGAAATCTAGTACGAATTAAAATAGTTACGACAAATATTAGATTTTGATTCGACACGTGAGGAAATTATTAGTTGAAATTGTTATGAGAAATATTAAAATTTGTAGAATGTGCACTAACATAATCGATTAACACGAGTTGGAAGAAATTCAATTAAATGAGAGATTCGAATTGATAAGATCAGTGAATAACTTGAATCACGAATTTCTATTGACGATGGTCAATATCTTTATTTACCGAAAACCGAGATATGTAAAGATCTAACACTATCGATTGAAGTCATAGAGGAAGGAATGGAGAGTGCTATAAAAAATAATTGAAGATTCCGAAAGGTTTGGTGATATTGATGATTTGATTATTCTGAAGATTTTTCGTCATACTTCAGTTTTATTTTTTTTAACTTTTGTTAGTTACACAAAAAGGATCGACAACATGACTGCGTCTTCTTAAACATACCATTTTTGAAATTTTTTTTAGATTTCATAATTTATATTCCAGACATTTTTAAACATTGTAAGGAATAATCTCTTAAATAAATTCTAGCTTTACGAGTACAAAAAGGTGAAAAAAAAATTAGACACAAAGTTACTTCTCAGCTCAGAGAATCGTTCAAAATTTCTTGGTCTTTCGACTTTTTCATCATAATGCACAGTATTAGAAAAAAATTATTGTAGGTAACTTCAATACTTGAACTAGATACAGCTTTTGCCGCTTTGCAAAAAAAATGTTTGTTCAGTCTCTCCTCTGAATGTTTTTTTTCCTTTGGGACACGGCAGAAACCCGGGGTTTTCCGAAATTTCATTGGAAAGCGAGGATATGGCTAGTTTATACGAAATGAATCGTTATACATTGAGAAGAAAGGATATGGCTGGTTTATAGGACATGAATCGCTACTCTTCGGAATATAGACTGAACAAAATCGCTATGAAATGTATGGTATCATTAATAATTTTTTAGCTATATCTGACCTATTTTTTCCCGTTAATCATGAATCTGGCACTTATTTAACTTCCAGCTCAATATTTGATACGAAAATTCGCATCGGAAGGAAAAAAACGAAAAAAACTTCATAAAATTTCAAAGGTTCAACCGATCTCATTCAACTTCAATAGGGATCACCAATGTATGAAAGCTCATCATCATACTAATTTTGAACTCAATATCTCGAAAATTGGAAGATTTATCGCATTAACAGACATTTAAAAAAAATTTACAACTGCGTAAGAATTTAATGATCATGGAGATTTCAACAAAAATTTGTATGAACGATAAGGATTGGCCTTTCCATGTACGGTGAAAATTTCAGCTTGATATTGAAGGCGTTCTCGAGTTTTAAAGGTTTAAATTTTCCGAGCGTGTATCATACTTAGACACATACACAAACATGTACAGACATTTTTTCTAAACCACTTTTCTCGACATTTCGGATCATTCTAAGTGTACTGACATGAAAATCTCGGAAGGAGAAAATTTCATGAAAACAAAGCTTCCTGTAAGGGGCAAAAATTATCACAAAATGCTGTAGAAAGGTAGAAAATTCAAATTGAAGGTATGAATTACTCTGGAGTGAGACATGCTTCACCCTCAAGTGTCTGGACCAAATTATCGACCAGTTCAATGGGCAAGGTTCCAGCGCGATCTTGAAGAGTGTTGAACAGCCGAGATTTCGGTGGTCGAGCAAGCTCAGCAATACGAGTGGAAACAGGACGGACTTTCCTTGTAACTTCTCGCCTAAGACACGGTGGAGGACATGTTCGTCTAAAGAAGAACAGTCTTCATCATCTATCCTCCAAAATTAGCTTTTTTTTTAGTTCCCTAGCATAGTTGCTAGAAAATTACTTAGGAGTGGCGAGAATATCAATCCATTCCTCCTTGGACAAGTCATGGCGCGGTACACATTTTATTTTAGGGAAAGTACATTCCTTATCGTAAAGCAGAACCGTTTGTGTCGTCGGGGCTCTTGCAGCCTTCGCCAATTTTTCACGGCAACAGTCTTCTCTATTGCTTAGTGATTTCTGCAAGAAAAAATCGCGATTAGATGATGTAGCCGAGTGCTAATAACAGTGCAGTTATTGTTTGAATAAAGTAACGCCGAATAATGTGTCTCTTCGATTCACGTTACAATTAGGCAGAAATATGTCGATAACCTTCTTTATAAAATATTGTAGAAATTATTATTATCATTATATCACGAGAGTTGATTTTTATTTCGGGAAAAAATCATTATTTTCACCGATTTTTCTAGGAAAAAGAAAAAAATCTCATCTTAAAAATTAAACGCAAATTTTACTTTATTTTTTAGTGCTTCGACTTCCGTTAAAAAATTACGACTCTGCATTTAAAATCCGGACACGAAATTGTCTATAACATTTTCTATATAATAGAGAATTATACTTATTGTCAAATCATTATAGTTCATGTTTTTAAAATTAAAAATCTTTTTTTTAACAGATATCTCTACGAGGAATGGAAAATGATATAATATCGTTTCTAAAAATTAAGCACTGATTTGATTATATTGTGAAGCTCTTCAACTGCCTTGGAAAAAGAAAAAAATTTGCAGCTTTGCATATATTGAACTTCACCTTTAAATTTTTCGCACGTTCCTTTTCACAATGATGACGTCTTCTCGCTAGTTCAATCGGAACCGTTGGCTTATCAGAGGGCTCATCAATTTCACCTTTCGTGATCTCTTCTTCAACCGGTGTCGCCTGCTTAACGTCATCGGGTTCGTCTTCGTTATCGTCCATGGCTTCTCTTACTTCTTAATTTCCGCAATCTCACATCCCAAATATATTTATAGAAAATTATGAGTCGTTTGCTTTAAATTTATCACTTTGAATTTAGTGGCCGAAAATAAAGTTTCTTGGGTTGTTTTGAGATTTATGTTACATTTTTTAATGGATTTTCAAATTTTCAAGAGCTTGAGGAGAGAAGTCTTCTCTGGAAGAACTTCAGAGTGTGTTACATTTTGTTTTAGCCAATGACATGAAATTTTTCCGTCATCGGAAGCGAGCTATCGCTCATCAAGACCAAGTTACAATTACAAATGTTACTTTAAAAAACTGCTTTTACTAAATCACATCAGTTATTAGTATTAATTGCGTTATTTTTTTTCAATTAGTTGTTTTATTTTTACACCAAGTGATCGCTTTAATTTAGGATCAATTTAGTTCGCACTAATACCCATTTAAAATGTGTGAAAATATTTTTTTTATCTAAGTACACTATTGACTTGAATCTTTAACCCTTATTACCTGAAGAGACCTCAAGACTCGAATCCAATGGTTATTGTTTCGATAACTTTCAAGCAATTACATATCAGTTTGAAATGGAATGCCCTATAGGGCATGTCAAATTGACCTGAGCCTGACCCTCAACCTCTTAGATTTCATACCCGATTTTCTTGTATTATTGTTTTTTCTTCAGATTTGTTATTTCAATTTAAAAAATCACTTTGAAAAGATCTGAAAAAAATCTCCAAACGCCGCATATGTATAGAAGTGATCGAACGATAATCTGCTGTGAAAAGTATCTGCACGCATCTAACTTTTTTCAATTTTATTTAAAAAAAAAATCGTAAAAACTAGAAGCGAGGTCCAGCCCATTTTAGATCTAAGTTTAAAAATATTGATATCTGATACAGGATTAATAAAAATTTGATCAGGTTTTAAAATTATGGCCTTCAATACGTTCGTTATAAATGAACATAAGTACATACGTTGTTTTGAAAAAAAATGTAATAAAATTTGTGCTTGCTGCTTAGAAATAAAACAATAACATAAAAAGCTGGAAAGCTGAACTTTCCAAATTGCTTGATCATAATTTTTTGTTTTCTATTACAAAGCTACCTCTATGAAAAAGGATGTTAATCGATTTTGGCTTGCTCATAAAGGAAACATCAAATAAAAAATTAAAAATAATGAGGAAGCAATTTGCAAAGTTCAGTTTTGTAACTTTTTTCGTAATCCAAGTCCAATTTCCTAACATTTTGAACTACATATTACATTATAAAGAAACTGTGTACTAATTATTGCTAAATACTATTGATTTCATGTATGAAATTTAAGTTCGCTACCATAGTTTTGTTAAAGTTGATGCGATACATTATTTCCGCTCAGTAATCCAAAAAATCGGATTCGTTGCTGCTCTATTACAATTTCTCACTCAGCATGTAACTGTTATGTAACAACAATGTTATGTAAAACTTACATTGCTGAGTGGGAAACTAAAATAGAGCAGCAACGAAACCGATTTTTTGGTTTACTGGGCGAAAGTTAAAATTTTGAAAAATTGAAGCTCATTGCAGATTATGACAAAACTATGTGCCAATCATGGCTAAGTAGTACCGATTCCATGTATAAAATTTGAGATCGTTATCTCATGTTTTACAAAAATTAGTTCAAAAACGTGAATTTTCCGAAAATTTAAAAACTCCATAAAACCCAAACCGAATTTTCGATATCGGTCAAATTCAATACCAAACAAGATTAACACCACGGACACGTATGAAGAATTATTTAGCAGAATATCGTCATTTTTAAGAAAGCTTGAGCACCCACGTCCTTTTTTTGAAAATTTAAAAAGCTATAAAATTTAAATTTCTGCATATTTTTCGAAAAAAAATGTCATCAGTCAAAGATGAACTGATGCTTTACTTATGCATTTAATTTTAGCTCAATCGGTTGAAAGGTTCTCGAGTTACAGGTAATAAAAATTTCGAAGCCCTGAACGCGCGCGCACACACACATACACACACACACATATGCCCTTTTTTTCTAAGCCACTTTTCTCGATGTTTTAAATCATTCTGAGTGTCTCGACATGAAAATCTCATCAAATTTTTTTTCATGTAAACAAACCTTTCTCAATGAGAAACCAAAATGAATATATTTTGTTATTTCCAATAAGTAACTAAGTACACGCTGAGGTTATCTGCTTATTGGCTGTCGGTAATTGTGCTTCCCAATATTGTTGTTATACACTGCTGTCGCCTTTTTTATCGACTGTCGATAACGGTATTCGCCCCTGTCCTCAAGTTCACTACACCAAAGAGCGATACCGCGAGCTTGATATTCCAGGCCATAGCGCGGATAGCGCGCCCCCGTTCATTAATCGATCACTTTGGGAGTTGCTGTGCCCATTCGGGAGCTACGGGACGTTGTGCTCGTTGTGCTGCTGGTGCTCAATCTAGGAGGAGTCTGCGTTAAGTGCTGAAACATAGTTGCTACACAGGAGTAGTGCTACTATGCGGGGGTGTGAAAATAAGTGTTTTACGTATCAGGTGGGCCCGTGACGTCGTCGAGCTTTGGGCTCCGGGTCAGTGTGATTGTCGGTCCAAGCACAGCGAGATATTCTTCACTGTAAGCGAACGAGAGAGAGGCAAACAGCCTCAGTGGCAATAACATAATATAATGTGTCGTTGACGTGTGCGACACTGACATCGAGGAAGGACGACGATACGAGGATAAAGATAAAAGAAGAAGAAGAGGCTGCCTTGCCTGTTCCTGGCTGCCCAACAGAGTGCGAGGGCTATGATGAGATAACGAACCGAGAATGAGATACAGCAGCAGTGACCTCCTCGGTTATGCAGTCCTCACGCTCACTTTGCATCTCCATGGTGAGTCCTACCTTATTTCCCTATCTCTGTCTCTCTCTTGCTCTCATTTTCGTTCATCTCTATTTCAATCTCTCTCTCTCTCTCTCATTCTTACTCTGTGTTCCCTAATAACATGAAAGGACCATTCGCACGACAAATACACGGTACGTGCTCATTCAACGACCCATTGAGCACGATTTGAACTGCACGTCTGTGAAAGTAGGGCATTTACAAACGTTGACACTTTTTCGTTCTGCTCGTATACGTAAAGTGCTGGGCACTTTGAGTATTACTGTCTCTCTCACGCTGTTGCCCACCCGATGGACCTATTGTTATCGCACGCGGTTCTCCGCGAGAAACAGCACATCGAAAATTCTACTGTTTCGTGAGCCGCCTGTCAGTGACATTTTTTAACCTGTTGACGTATGATTTTATTAATCGAGATATTGTTCTATTTTTTTACATTGTCAGTAATAGAATTTCTCGAAATTTGAATTGTCAGGGATTATACATTTATACATTCAGGGATTAAATCAAAGAGTATGCAGTCCATGAAATTTTTTTAATTTCAATGTTGAAGCACTTTGGACTTTTATATTGGTCGTGCCATTAAATTGAATTCAAGAGTTCAGATGACCCAGAACACAAAGGATTATAAATGGTACAAGTAGTGATAATGAAAGAGATAATAATTATAAATGTCGTTGAAAAACATCCTATATTGGGACACCCTTAATAATAAAATGAAATGTTGAGTTCTATACATGTCAATGTATATATAAATAATGTTTAACATTATTTATATATATTTATATATATTTGTTGTATATAAATAATGTTGAACATTATTTATATATATTTCTATGAACGAAATTTTTTTTTAAAATGAATAATCAATCAGATTTGTTTTATTATTGCAACACTATTTTTTTTACAACATCTGTATCACTTATGTTAAAAGGTTATTAAAAGTATGAATTATTATTATTAACAATGATAATTATTAGCATTAAAAAATGTCATATACTGGGAAATTCTTAATTGATGTGAGAATGTTGAATGTTTAATATATCTTTGTACTCCAATGTTGTAAACTTCAATAGTATTCAATATTAACTATATTTGCTTTTGCATTTTTATTTTCTTTGAATTACATAAAAATGAAGAAACAATAACTTTTATCTCATCATTGTGAGAGCATTGTTTGAAATGTATGGATTACACTATGGCCTATGCAATAGACCAGTGTTTTACCACTAATGATATAATTATTACAATTTTTCTATCATTATTCACTGCCAACAATATTACTTGACCTATTGACATCTGGCTTTAATAATCATACCAATACCCTATCCATTTCCATAACCTGATACCCAATTGCTTAGAATTGGTTTTGTTAAGATTATTTATTCACTGTATTCATAAAAGAACAGGGTAAAAGATAACAAAAACAATTGAGCTAATATAATTATTAAAATGAATGATTCATACATAATCTACAATTCTAATCTACATTCAATATCCAATTGCATTCTGTTATAATAATTATATTGAGCAAATATTTAATTATTGCAAATTAATTTTGATTTGTGTTGTTTTAGGCTGTAATTCAATGTTACCAGTCTGATATATATATAGACAACTCAATTTAAAAAAATCGATTAAACTCTATTTTATATTCATTTTCAGGGCAAGTCGAAGGTGCGTGCAAAGATTTCCAGGGGCAAAATTGGGAAACAGGCTTGTACTATGTGCCAGGACCAGAACCCTGTACTCTCTGTGTCTGTGACCATGGGAATCCTAAATGGTGCAAAGCAGTCATCTGCCAGTTGCCAGAGGTATGTAAAACACAAATATCCATTTAATGCTTGACAATTGCTAACATTTCCGAATCGAGCTTTCCATTCTTGGTCTCTCGCTCTTTGCGCACTCCCAAAACGTTTCTCCTTCAATCAGAAATCTATGCAGAAACAAGGTTGCAAGTCCTTCCGCTTCGGGACGGCCTGCTGCGAATTCATTTGTCTGGACGACACATTGTCGTCTGTGACGAACGACAAGACCGATGGAGTTGGTGGAAACAACGGTGATAACGGCGCGAATTACGACTTGGGTCTGAGACTCGTCGCGAGCTGTATCACCGCGATACTCTCGTTGAGCCTCCTCTTCTTCCTGATCCACCGTTTACGCCAGAGAAAAATACGAGGTGCGTTCACAGACGGATACGGCTGTTGATATCGTGAATAGACACTATTTCAATAAAAATGGTCTCAAAACACACCTCCATTCGCATAACTCGATTCTTTACAATGGAATAATAACATTTTTTATATATTTATTACTTCAAATTGCATATTTTTTACCTGAGAAACGCAGAATAATTTCAGGACGAATAGTCATTTCTCAAAAGATAGTACCTCAGAAAATTAAAATTAAAAAAATTTCAACATAAAGTATCATATGAACTTTTCAATAAAATTTTTCAAATAATTTTGTCGAAACGCCAATGTGACTTTTTTCCTAAAAAATTTAACGATATTTTATTCAACCATAAAAGCCCCGTTTTAACTACCTTATAAACTAACCAGAATCTTCGTGCATATGTGATAACAACATACAAACATGGCTTGGTATATGCTTTATGTGCAACCATTTTTATTAAAAACGTCTGTTCGATACCGCAAGCCGCAAAACCGTCGAATCATTTAAAATAACAAAAATAGTTTGCGTAGCAGGGAGGCAGAGTCGTCAATTGGCGGATGATCAGCGAAGTCTGGGCAGTATGGGATACCTGGAGCGTGGAGGTCTTCCGCACGGTATGCAGCTTGACGACATGGCTTGCGCGGGCGGATATCCACTCTGGAAACCGCCAGGAAATTATTTTCCTCGCGGAGAAGCTCCTCCGCCTTACGAGGAAGCGGTCGCGGCTGCCAGAGCGGAGCAGGCTCTTCTCACGATGAGTCCGCACGCTCTTTCGCCGTTAAATCTGCCGAACTCTTATTTATCTGCGCACAATAGTCACGCGGGTGTCGCTTTGGTCGCCGGTGGTCAGGGCGGTTTACCCGCGAGTTCGCCGACACCGAGTCACAACATTCCGAGCACCTCGCCATCGATTTCCTCCTCGGGAAGACCGCTAAGCGCTTCGAATCCTCACGCTAATTGTCATCAGTCGAGTCAGAGCGATCAGGTCTCTTCGGGACTTTATTCGGGCACGACCACAACGAGTTTCACGATGGGCGCGAGCACTTACGAAAATTTACCGGCTCCGGTTTCCATGAACATGAGCATGACGCCTCAACATTCCTGCGTAGGACAACAACAAACCCAGCACATCGCTAGCAACGCTGTACCGATGTCTGCCGCACAATCGAAAAGTTATCAACATCATACGACGCTTCCGCGTCAGGGAAGCGCTTTTACTATATCCGCTACTCTGCCGAGCTCGAGCGTTTCTACGCATCGCACAATACCACGCACACTTGCCACCAGCGGGAATTTGAGATTACGACGCGATTTTACCGCTCATCAAATGGTCGCTCCGCTTTTCGGCACGCCACCGAGAAACGTCTCACCCGAACGATCGCCACGATCGGCTCCACCCACTATTCCCACCGGACAGAGCGCCATACGCTCCGACGCCTTCTACGAAGACGTTCTTCATGGACCGCCTTCTGCTCCGCCACAACTCGAAGGGAAACCACCCGAAGTTGCCACCACTTCGAGCGGACATTTCGAGATTAAGGTATCAGCAGGAATAACGTGATATTTGAGCCGTGTATTTTATTTACATAAGTAGTCACTGGTCAAGGAAATCAGGGAAAGGTCAGATAATACAAAAAGGTCCGGGGAAAGTCAGGGAATTTTTTTATTAGTCAGGCAAGAAATGAAGGGATAGATTTTAAAAAATTAAAATATGCACAGAATTCATTCTGAATGTTCACCAATATATTTTTTATCTTTTCAAGATCATATGCGTAAAGCATACTTTTTTCGGTTTTTTGGACTACACCATATTTTATCTTGTGTCTATCAGCGTGATTCTGTAGGTCATAAAACGGCAATTGATGAGGATTTTTCACGTCAATTCTGAAGAATGTGATACAGCTCAAAAAATGTATTTCAATTTTTATATTTCGGGATATACTTTGTTCGATTCGGCCCAATTTACTCAACGGAATAAACAGAGAAGCTGTCATATTAATTCGCATTACGAACCTCATGGATAATGTTCTTTAGATCATTATTTGCAAATGTTCATATCTTTGCGGCAAGAAGAAAGTAACAAAGAAATTCGTTTGGTTTATACAATCGATGATCGTAAACTCCCTTTTTCGCGTGCACGTGTTTGCTGAAAAGTACCAATACCCGTAGTAGTATCACCATCTCCTAACGAGCATACATGGTATTCGTTAGGCGCCTCGTAAGCGACGATACGACAAAGAATCATTTTAGCCGTGAAAATGCTCTTTGGCTGGTACACGAAAATTTTTGATAAAAATCGATCTTGATTTTAGAATAATTAGTGGAGAAATTGCAAAAAGATTGGTATCGTCAGATAGGCATAAATTGGATTTGTTACTCGCATTAGTATTGAACTAGGTGTATAAAAATTACCACCACTAACGATATCTTGCCCACAGTTCATACTTTTCCTCACGTTCCAAAAGTCAGGAAAATGTAATTTGGTCACCATTAGTGAGGGAATTTTTTCAACCGATTTTAGTGGTCATAATGTTACGCATAAGATTTTAAGCTCCCAGATCAAGCGTCATTTGTTTACCACGGTGACACCACGACACTTTTTTCCTGAACCTAAATGTCAATGTTTTTTAAATATCCATTGGTGAGTGGATCGAAAAATCCATACGTGATTGTTTTCTGATTGTTCTTGGGAACATTGTTCTTGGCAACAAAATTGGTGAAGTAAAAATTTAAATTTGGGCATCTGGTTTATTTATTTATTTATTTTTTTTTTCAATTTTTTCATTACTTCTCCTTTTTAATGGTCCGGAAAAGGTTGAATTAGTAGTAGTAGTAGTAAATGACATTTTATTGATCATTGTAATCTATACATTGTTGATACAATTGATATAAATAAGGAGAAACATAATAGGATCAACTGGCCATTGACCGAAGTCCTTCAGCCGGTGTATTCATATTACATGGTATGTTACGAAATCGTTATCAAAAGTTTGATTATTTTTCCGGGATTTATTTTATAGTTTGCTGATTGTCATGCGTTGATTTTCCATGAAAAAAATTATTGTAATTATTTTTTTAACCTTATTTTATTTACTAAAAAAATGAAAAAATCCAAAATTTTCAATTTTTGTGGAGGATTGACACACAGTGACTGTGAAATTTATTAGATTTCTAGATATCTCAAGCCACCAAAATTTTAGTAGACGAATTGTTTTTAATTTTTCAGAATCCAAAAACTAAAATACGTCTGGCACCTGACGTAATGTAATTCGAAATTACTTTCAATTCCGTTGTGAAAAACTCTGACCAAGATTAAAAGTAATATGAAATCAAAATATTCGCCACTTTGAACAATGAAGTCACTGAATATCACTGAATAAAATAATTACGATAAAGATTATTATTGAATAAATTGGCGACGTAATTTATCTTGTTACTGCGAATCCAATGAGACAACCAATTGCCTGCGATTAGGTTTAGTTCGGCTATGAAAGGCTCGATGCGGGTTGAATAGCGAGGACCATCTGAAATATTCAATAATTCAAGCAATTCACAAGTTGACGGAGGATTCAAACGTACAAAGTTGATAATGTCCCAACTAAAGGGTCGGAACGAGTTAAATAACAAGGTTCATCTAACATATTCAATAATTGAATCAATTCATAGATTGACGGTGGATTTAAACAATGCAGCGTTGATATTTTTTCAACTTGTTTTAACACGGTTCTTTCCTCCGCAGCCTCCGTTACTCGCGAGCGGCGAGTCTAATCAAGAAGGCAGCTTCGAGTCTGTGACTTGCACGTGCAGTATGCAAGCGTTGCCGACGTTGCACGACGATGCCGACGACTATCGAAGCGAGTGCGAGAACTGCAAAAGCGCAACTGGCTCGCGATATTATTTAGACAATGAGGACGAACTCGTGACTTCGCCTCATGAGACTATGACGCTGCACAGAAGACCCGAGGAAACTGCCGCAAGCGTTACACCACAGTATTACAGGACTTCCCTCACACTGCCAACAAGTACCCGCCAACGTACAAGGTAAACCAACATTTTTTCACAAATTTATTACCAGAGTTACAAAACGGAACAAACGACCTCTAAAATAATCGGTGACTACAAGTTCCCCGAGAATCCGACTGAAAATAGGGATTTCTTAGGGTTTCCTGAGAAATCTGAATAAATTTCCCGTCGCATATGTGCATTTGTGTAAACATGGTTTTTTTTGTATGTAAACACAAAATGTTCTTATTGTTTTTTTAGTGTAAATACTTTTGTTAACGCGTTCTTTCGCTTCAAGAAAGGATTTTTTGTGATAACACGTTAAACTTCCAAACTCTCGCGTTAAAATAAAAACGTTTTATTTAAGATTTCTCGTAAAAAAGTTAAACAATTTTCAAGTTTTACAATAACACTAATCGGCTCACAAATTTCGTTATAATTTTAATTTTGAAATCTATCGAACACACTAACATTGCGAATTTATATTAATTTTTAATAAAACCCCTCACAAAATCACAGTCTGTGCTTCCAGCACGTGACAGTCACCCGAATAATCATCTAACCATCTTTTTAATCTGCAGAAGCACCGGAGCTCGAGGTAATTGGTTCAGCTCGATGCCAGAAAGTTCCACCGAATCTTCGGACGACGATTAGACGTGGAATCGTCATAACTTGACGCGTATCGCGAAATTAAAATATCTGTGAGTATGGACGAGGCGCGACATCGAGGCATTCTCTCGCGGAAATTTATGTCAGTGAAATACATTTTTTAAAAGCGTATAAAATACGTTTAAATAATTTAAGCGCATTATACGCTTTACATATATGCCGTATATTTCAGATATATATCACACATTGAATATAATATACACAAAAAACACATTATTTTGAAGTGTGATATGAATACGAAATATGCAACGTATATTTAATGTGCCAAAATCTAAATTATTTGATATGTATTTTTCAGATATATTTTTCCGAGATGAATTAACGCAAGGACCCCTTTCTATCTCTATCCATTTCTGCATCTTTTCTCCCCCTCTCTCTCTCTCTCTCTCTCTCTCTCTCTCTCTCTCTCTTTCTATCTTTTCTTAATCTTGTGACTGACAGATAAACAACGGTTGCATAAAAAACAATTAGTATCGTCAATGGATATTTGTGATAACAGCTTCGAGTTGGTCAAGGTGGTCCAGTTGTCAGTTGCCGACGATCAGACTATACTACGTACATATATCATAAATAAGAGAGTGCCAAAAAAATGTGTTTACATTACCACTGATATAATCGTTATCAAATATCGTTTTTTCCGATATATTGATTATCCCGACTTGTCGAATTACCATACGGAGTTTGCAAAACGTTTACTTAAAAGCAAATTATTTGCAGCACGATATTTAAAGAGAAAACACGGTAAAACGCGACAGCGTGAAAATAAGAAAGTTTTTACCGAGTTCACACAATCATTTTGTCTATAATCGTTGTTGAAACGTTTTCTCTTGAGTTTCAAAATTTTCTACAATTTTTCTGGACGATGATTTGCTGTATAGTAACGTCTAGTCATTGGTAAAAGGAAAAACTTCACTCGCGCGATAACTGCTGAATTTTCGACGTTAGTATACGCGACTTTACCGTTTCTTTTCCATTTTCGAATATGTTTATTCGATGGGTCATAATCACAATTTTCGGTAACTCGGTGACACAGATTCGCGCACAAAACGTACGAATGACGAGTGCCAAATGATAAAATTTAAAAAAAAGCGAAGCCAAAAACCAAATGTGCATCACTAGGAAATGACGTGCTAGTGTTTGTAGTGACGTATGAGAAGAAAACAAGAAAATCTCAAGTTCTATCGTTTGAAAAAAAAAGTATAACGAAGGAATATCGTAGATTTACGGTGTAAGTGAATTCGATAATCTCCTAACAAGTCAGAAGCGCTTTTGTGTGGATTACGACGAGCGTGTTCGACGAAAGACACTTTATCACGTTACCCGACTTCCAATTTAATTTAACTTCAAGCTAGCCGTGAAGTTGCAATATTCTTGCCGGAGCGCAATATTTTTATCTCCACTGTTGTTATATTGTTGTACATACGATTACCATTCCGAAACTGATAAGTATCTACGAAATGTACGCCATTTCATTTTTTTATTTCTATATTTCACGTTAAGTTTTAAAATATTGATAATTCAAAGATTCTAAACTAGTGCAGTATTATTTTTTAATGTGAATAGCTTGGGCTATTCGAAAACCTTTTTTTTACATAGTTTTACTGTGACGAATGAGCAAGGACGAGAGCCAAGCGTAATACGACTCCTCCCACCACGTCTTCAATACAATATATGATAGATAAATGAAAAATAAAACCAAACATTTAATCACGATACGCAGATTCATAGATAATGGAAAGAAAAAGACAAGTGGTAGTTCAGGATAGCCACTTAAACTGGAGCTTCGGAGAGCCTGATCAATTTCCGCGATAAAATAATTGTCTCCCGATAAACTCTATTGAGAAGATTTTCTACAAGCTTTTCATAGAAATAGAATTCAAAGTTCTAATGAACTGACAACGTTATTTAAATACGTTTATTTCGAATTTTCGAACTGTACTCTATATTGAGTTCAAGAAAATGTTTGCGTCGTTGAAAAACGGATTTATTTTCATTTTTTATTTCTTCAAATACTTGTATCGTAGGTTTTTTCGCAATGATTCAAAATTTACGTACGTTTTTCAAAACAAACATCAGAACGACGCGAATCTCTATTTTGGCATATGTGCAAATAGAAAAATTATCTAAGACGTTAAACAAAAGTTCAAATAAGAAATCAATCGAGAGACAGAATTTTTATCTCAGAACATTTGGATTTCCATGCTAAAGATTTAGTGGCCATCCTGTAGTTGCATGTTCATTTTTACAATAATCACTACCGCCCTCCCTTCTGAAAAAAAAAAAACAAACATAATCGTAATCGAATCTCCGAAGTTAATACATGTGAAAAAAAATCGTTGTAGTTCCGAAGATGTTCGAATGTTATTCACTATCTCCGAAGTTTATAAACAATCGACGTCGACATTATGTATTCAATTAATCGAAATCCACTGCTGAACTCTCTCTCTCCACTCGTGAGACTGTGAATTAAACTTGCACCTGGTTTAATATCGTTTACGTTGAATCATCAAATTTCTTTATCATTAACGTGGAGTGAATATCGTTAATTGTCACTTCACTGATTGCCAAAATTCTTTACCTGAAGATCTGACGAACCTGGAACAGTATAAAGAACCAAAGTATGGGTACATTTTAAGTATACACGTTTGCGCGCGATATGCGAACGTAAAGGTGGTTTTTAGTGGATAAAATTTGAAAAAAAAAAATCGTTAAATAAATCAGTGGGCGTGTTTCAGCGTATCCTCTGCGTTCGTCGGGAGTACACGTATAACTAATATACTTTGATATTCAGATATGTGATCGATCGTTTTATATTTCGTGTGCGACCATTATCTCACGAATTAACATACATTACTTACTGTTAGCAAAGCTCGCTGTATAATATATGTTTACGAAAAAGAAACCAACAGAAACAAAACTATTTCTCAATAGTTACAAACGGTACAACACGAATGTTTTGCGTTCACGATGCGTAAAGAAAAAAAATGTCGATTTTTATTTACATTTACCTTACCATAGTTGTAATATATTTAATTTATTGTATTTAGAAACGTTTTTCTTTTGTTTTTCAATTTCCATATGTAGGTAGAAAAAAAAATCATGACTATAGTACGATTATAAAAAAAAGATAAGCAGTATACAGTGAATAAAAAAGAAAACAAATAATCTCGTGGTGAGATTATGAAGTATCATCGTTATGTGAGTATGTATGATTGAGTGTCGCAACGTGACAAATTAATCGTTAAGTCTATACGACATATTATCGCTTATTTAAGAGACATCCTTCAATTATTAAGAGATTACTAAGGGATATATCCACGTAAGTTAATTGAATTCTGTGTACCTGCCGTCGCCAATCGCCAATCCCTCTTGTCTCCGTTAGAAGAAAAATAACAATGAAACGAAGAGTAGTCACCCCGATTATCATACACTCGCAGAGTTAAAACCATCCCATTACTGTTATATTTATCCTGTTATTTTATTGATCCCATAAGACAATCGGATAATCATTATTACTTTTGAAATCATTTTATATATGAGTAAGTGAAAGCATACAAATTTTACTGGATACAAGTGAACAATATTACTTGATTACTTGCCTTTATTACTTTTGGTTTTATGGATTTTTACTATAACTGTTATGATAAAAAGCTAACTCATTTTTTATTAATGAAGAGAAGATTCAAGAAAATACAAGTGTTATTTGCAAATTAATTACGGGATTTATAAAAAAAAAGAAGTTTTAATGTAATGAGATGGTTACGACACTATACACTAGAGATAGTCGCATTTGTAGAACATCGGTTTCGTTAGATCTTAGCATTTCTAGTCCGCATAGTTGTGTTTACAGCTTGATACTCTTCGACGGAAGTGTATAAAAAGTGTATCAAATATTTCACGGCTGTGCTTTAATCCCTCGCGTGTTACATTCACTTGTGTCTCATAAATAAGCGCGAAAATGTAATATCAAAATTATTAAAGTGTTGAACACTTTTTTCCCGATTACTGCTATTTTGCAGAGTAAATTTGATATACGCCTGCCTTGGGAATGTCGTTGTGTCCGAATGCAATTCGGATCGACGATGTTATATCATTCATTTTGCGTGTTAACACCTCGCAAGGCTTTTGACAACAATTTTGCTGCGAAACGAAGCAAAGAAAGAAAAAAAAAAGTATGTATGTGAGGGAAACAACTGCACGATCAGCAAGATTATTCATCCGTACAGTGTGTGCGTTGAAAAAAAAGACAAATTATTTCTTACAGATTCTACGATATAATTGTTCGTTATAATATTCGTTATTATTCATTATATTGTCACAGTCCAATGATGTTACTTACGCACGATTATTGGCAAAAGTATGTATCGACAGAAAATTATAAAAATATATTCCATTATTTTTAACGTAATTACGATTATTGTGTTGATTTTATTCGATTTAGGGCTAAAAAACAACGGCGACAATCGAAACATTTTATTACTGTCAGTTTTTGTTTAGGATAATAATAGATTTTATGGAAATATTTTATTTCTTTCAGCAACATACGTTCAATGTTATTGTAAAAAAATCTACGTATTAGCATCGTTATAACGATGGAAAAATTCGAAAATATTGGTGTCATTTTAAATATTGATTTGATATAAAATGGCACAGGTCCAAAGAAAAAAAATATAAATGTGATCATAAGAAAGTTCAGTTATTTACAAAATAATTAATTCCCTATCACCAAAAAACATGCAATCATTTTTCGTTAAACATTATATCTAATTTCATTTTACAAATGTTCAAATTGGCCGCGACCTGTAAAAGTGTAGTTTTCAAAAAAGATGTTTAAAGTCTTACAACTTCACATAAATGCGATCGTCTTCGCTCCGTCGGTACAACCAAATATTGATTACATATTTTCTCGCTGAACCATTCGAGATTATGGGCAGATGCAGAGCATTATCAACTCCATGAATTACTTCTGCATCGCATGACACTTTGCTTTTACCCCTATTTTTATTTTCCATCTATACAATTCTGCCTCAATTTCTCGATACATGTTGATATCATTTTGTTATCTTCAATTGTGGACTTAACAAAATGATATCAACATTCCTTGGGCTTATTCCTTCAGCGAAATAAATATGAGTTAAGGTATCAGATGACATCAATGATTAATTAATATTTGGTGACTGATCGATAGAATTAAGGTCAAATTTTACTTGTTATGTTAATCTAACATATTTATTGCCTATGTACACATTCATTATTCCCATTTTCTTATGTGCTAATATCATTATATGTCTAACTCCAACTTTTCGTAAAGTTGTTATTGTCTTGATAAAATATTTCAGCCTCAGAATACAATCGAGAAAAAAATATTTCTGAAAAGGACTGATGTTTCGATTAATGCGAAACGTTAACGAAAACTACTGTCACTAATAATATTACCATTTGGGTTATTCTACAAAACAAAGGACGAAAATCTGGCCTTCAAATTTTTGGTGCTCTTTTTTCTTCATGATTCTGTTGAAAACTGAAACAAGCGATTCCCTTTGGAAATAATCAGCGAAACAATTCGAATTAGGGCTTTCTCTTTATTTCAGTATAGTGAATCGAATGAAAAAAAAAGAGCACCGACAATTTGAAGGCCATATTTTCGTCCGATATTTTGTAGAATAACCCATTTATTTTCTCTAGGAACAATCGTTGCCACAAAAAAAAGGTAGATGTTAATTTTTCCTTGCAGGCAATTTTTTTATTTGAGCACGTTTGGTCAAAGTTAACTTTCATTAAAATTAACTTACGGAGTTCAATTGTGAAAGCTAGAGAACATCCGGACATTTTTCGAAAAATTTAAAATCTTATAGAGCTGGAATTTTTTTTGTTAATAAAAAATAAAATGTACGTAGGAAGGGGCGTCGGTCTTTCATCTCTACTACAGTTGGATATTAATTTTACCTTGCAGATGATTTAAGCAGGTTTGGTCGAAGTTAACTTCAACTAGAGTTACCTAATTTTAACTTATGGAGTTAAACTTTGGAAGCTAGAAAACATCCAGACATTGAAAAAAAAATCTATAAAAAAAAGTCTTATAAAATCTCATTTAAAAAAATACTTTTCTCAGCTTAAAATACTTCTTTCAGCATTTTCAAATATCAGCTTAACTGAAAACTGTTTTCAGGAAACAGCGATTTGAATTTTGCAAGCCTGCCACACGCACACATCCGGACATTATTTCTAAACCGCTTTCCTCGACGTTTTAGATCACTTTGAGTGTCACGATATGAAAAAACTTTTAAAAAAGTTACAACCAAAACCGTAAATTCGTCTCTGACATGAAAAACAAAAAAAAAGTTAAAACCGAAACCGTAAATTCGTCTGCTGTCGGCCGTCAAAACTCGATTCGAAAAGTGATAAGCGCGACTCGCGAGCGATGATGCAACATAAATTTCCGACTTCCCGCCGCGTTCTCTTGTATCCCGAAGATCCAAGCAGAGCGCGCTTGCTACGTTCTCGCGGCAGTGTCGCGTGAGTCCGATGGTCTGCGCGTGGGCGCGTGCTATTCGCGGTGTTCAATGCTCGCGAGAGCAGTCGAGCTTTGTGCGAGCTCAGCGGTTCTGATCTCGGCTGCGAAACTCGTGTGTGTTATATAGTATAGAGAAAGGACACGGGACACCGAAAGTGTAAAACATGGCTGAAGCCGTTGTGGACGGGACTCCGGTGTCCCGATTTTTTTGCCACAAATGCAGTGTCGAGTTTGAACGTTTGCTACCCGTAAGTAGCCCGAACGTTAACCAACCACGTAATTCTATCGCTATCGTCCGACCGCACTCAACACTTCTTCCCAAAACGCTTATTATAAACTGTCACTTCGAACCATGTGTGATTAACACCATATCCCTTGTTATCTACATATCCCCACCCCTTCGACGTTCCGCCACTCATTAGAAAGAAAAACGAAAAAAAAAGAGACATACACAAAAAGTATCTGTGGGAGTCGAGAAATCGAATATTTGGGGAATGTCGATAAAACCCAAAACGACACTCGTTTTCCGATGTTACTGCGACGATTCGGAGATCAACTTTCATAACCCAATGCCCCTGGGATTTCACACTAATTTTGGAGCATGTCACACGACGTATTTTGGTAGAGATTCACGGTTTTGTTTGATCTAGGTTCAGATGACCTTAAGGTTTTTGCGGGTATTCAATATTGTCAGTTGGATGTACTTGAGTTTTGCTTTGAGGTCTTCGAAGGTCTTGCATTAGGGAGTTTGTGTTGTTTGTCAAAGGTTTCTTCGGGGTAAGCCATGTTTTTGTTTGGCATTAATTAACTGTTGGGTATTTAGTATTTAGGGAATTACAGAAATGACAGCAAAATTATTTTGATAACGATGGATTAATGCAAAGTAGTTTTCTGTATGAATGTCATGTGTTTGCTTTCAGCGATAGGAATTCTCTGGCAATTTTGATGTGTTTAGGTTCACAGCTTTGTTTGCTTAGGTGACTTTCAGTTTTTATGCAGACATCGAATATTGTCAGGAGGATACATTGACATTCTGTTTTGTAACTTCTGAAGGTCTAACAACAGGGAGTTTGTTATGTTTGTCAAAGGTTTCTTATGGGGAAACGGTGTTTCTGTCTGGCATTAATCTGATGTTCAGTATTTGGAATTTAGGAAATCATGGATATAACAGCAAAATTATTTCGATAACGGTGGCTTAATGTAAAGTAGTTTTCTGTATGGATGTAGTTTATTTGCTTTGAGCAAAAGGAACTTTCTGGCAACTTTGATGAGTTTACGATTTTCTTTGCCCAGGCGATCTTATGTTTTTATGCAGACATTAAATATTGTCGAGGTATTCACTGAAATTTTGCATTTCAGCTTTTGAATGTCTTGTATGTAGGGAATTCCTCTTGTTTTAATGAAAGAAAAGTATTTTTGCTTCGCATTGATTTATTGCTATATAGTATTTCGTATGAATGTTGTATATTTACTTTGAACGATTGGAATTTTCCGGTAATTTTGATGAGTTCAAATTCACGATTTTGTTTGCTCAGGCGATCTTGAGTTTTTATGCAGGTTTATATATTGTCAATAGGATTCACTAAAGTTTTGCATCGGAGCTTCTGGATGTGTTATATCAGGGAATTCCTCTTGTTTGACGAAGGTTTTCGTGGAGAGAACAGTGTTTTTGTTTTGCATTGATTTATTGCCGTATATCCGTAATCTAGGGAACTGTGAATTTGTCAGGAAAATTATTTCAATGACGTCAGCTTGATATAAAATAATTTTCTGTGTGATACCTTATTTGTTTCCAACGACTGAAATTTCGCGCAATTTTTAATATGTCAGTGCACCTATTTTAGTTAATATTTGTGATTTTCTCATGAATATTCACGTATTATATTCTCTTAAGTTTACATGCAGACATTGAAAATTGTCAGTTGGATTTACTGCTTTGTAGCTTTTGAATATCATCAGAAGTTTCTTTTGTTTAACATAGGTTTTTTTAATGAATGGAATTTATGCTTTGTTTGCATTGATTTATTGCTACGCATTTGTGATATTTTTAGTCAGTAGTAAATCCAATTGATACTTATGTATGATATAAAACAGAGCAATGCGAGATTTGAATTATTTTAAACAAACGTAAGAAGTAAATTTATGGAAATATCTTTTAAATTATATTTTTAGTCTTTAAACACAGTTAAAAAAATCTTAAGGCCCTAGTTATTAATAAATCAACTCAATACTTTCCAACAATACAAAATAAACCAATATGTGATGCTGAATTGATTTCAACAAGAGTAACAAAATACATAGAAATTTTTCTTGGATTATACTTTTACACTCGCTGAACACTTTCTGAAAAATCTTGAGGGCCTAGTCAACTCTAACTAATAAACTTAATACTTCAGAACAATAAAAAACAGAGTTATATGTGATATTGAATTGATTTCAATGAGCACAATAAATAAAACTAATAAAACAATAAAACAAATCAACTTCCCTACAACTATATTTCCCGCTCTAATCACTCTTGAAAAAATCCTAAAGCCCTATAGACAATAGTAAATCAAACCAATACTTAAAAAAAATACAAAATTATGCAGTCTGTGATGCTGAAACGATTTTGATAATAATACTGAATCAATTTATCAGGACTACACATGTCCCTACTGCACATCTGGCTTCATAGAGCAACTAGAAGGAGGAGGTAGCGGAAGCGGAGCCGAAGATGGTTCCCAGGGTGACGGTAGAACGTATGGCTCCAGCATGGAAATCAGTGGCGAAGATTTTGGCGACATCGATGTCGACGTAAGATACGAGAATTTCGCTAATTTTTCATCGAAATGGGCTCGCTATTGACAACTTTACTCCCTATCCTCGTCAAAATTGTTCTCTATTCTCTTTTGCACAGCTTGAACAGCGACCGGATGATGATTTCATCCGGATGTACTTGGATTTCCCACAGGAATATCGCGAAATGGCCGAAGGTGCTCGAGTTAGCGGTAACGATAGTCAAAGAGGCAGAGGAACGAGATGGAGCGCTCCGCCGGATCACAGGGATCGAATAGATCGTATGGATCGTTTATTGGACCGTAGGTGCGTACGGTCGAGAACGTGAAGACCACGGATTCGTCCGTGGTCGTTTATGCAAGCAATTAAAGGGAAAGAAAGTGCAAAGCGTCACTGTTTCACAGGATGCAACACAGAAGACCGCACAGACAACTGCAACAGGTCAACCATTTGATTGAAAATTTTATCCTAAATCTTTCTGGTTTCGGACTACATGTTCCGGCTGCCGAAGGTGGACATCAACCTGTGTATGTATCGAGGAAAATTGATTCGTTTTAAATGACCGTTAAAAACGTTCTTCTTGTTACACATTCGAGGCGGGCTGTTACTTGTGTCTGCGCGATTTTTATCCGATTTTTGAACACTATCGCTTATTTTTTTCATAATTTTTATCGCCTCGTTCGATAATTAAGGTGGTTATTAATTATTCTGTTATGGAACTTTAGTTTTACATAATTGAACTTTTGTATCCCTCGCTGTCCGACCGAACTAAAAACGCAGCGGTTATTGACTGCATTTATGCAACTCTTCTCACGAGCTTCTGATGAAAGACTTTCGGTTCGATGAAAAAAAAACTGAACTTCAACTCTTATAATTCTACGTTCAAGGGAAAACAAAACTGAAATATTTCAACATTTCTCTATACAACATTTACAGGATTTTTACTATACGTCGATCTTTCTGCTTTAAGGAAATAAGAAACAAAGATTTCTATTTATTTTTTTGTAGATGTTGGACTAACTTTATTATCTTTTTTAAATTCTTTTTTCAATATGATGAAACTTATTTCACCTTTCTAAATGGCCACTTCCGCGTTCCTTAATTACATTCATTTCTAGCTTCAATGCTACTTTATTATTGGTAAAAAATGTTGACGAAATCTTATCCGTTTTATCAATCATAAAGATTTTTCGTACAATATCTAAAAAATCTCCGAATATTACAAATCGCATAAAAAATCACTTCATGTTCATTCTGTTTTCAAAACACGTGCAATTTTGTTTCTTAAAACATAGGTTTTCTGAACTTCTCGAGCAGCAAAAGTTTTTTTTACAAAATCAAATCGTTACAACAAATATAACGCATCGGTCTTTCGATACAATTAAAAAATAAATACATTTTATAAAATCACTTTCTCTGGAATCCGTAAAGCTTTTCTCGATAGTGAATCTGTAAGACTTGGAAGTTGGTTTAACGAGTTGAACCAGCTGTTGAAACGTTCCATGAAAGTGTCTCAACAAGAGTTAGCTTACAGCCTTAAACAGTTAATTTCCGGTAAATCATAAAGAAGTTATAAAAAAAACTGAGTTAAAGTTACGGTCGGACGATCCCCGAGGATTTTCGACCACCTTAAGCGAGCCCATATAATTGTGAATTAACGTGGAATCGACAATAGACTGTTTTTGGGAAATCCCGGCGACTACGTCTGGGGTCGTGATGGATTGGATACAATTGTAACTCAATTGCTCAATCAAATGGACGGAAGCGGACCCCCGCCTTTGCCTCGTAAACAAATCGATGAAATACCAACGGCGACGGTTTCTCAATCGCAAATTGGTCAGTAGGTTCGCGTAATGCCATTGAACTTTCCTTGTTTATATTTTACGATCACTGTTGCAGATATCAAACTACAATGTTCCATATGTTGGGAGGATTTTGTACTGGCAGAACTCGTCAGGCAATTACCCTGTAAACATATCTACCACACACCATGCATCGAGCCATGGCTGGAACTTGTAAGTCCGATAATAAGCTCAAGTTCTGACATAGAATTAAGGATCTTGGAGCACTCCATACTATTTCAATCGGTGCTAAATTTTTATGTGCTTTTCCACTATTTCTAGTAGTTTAAGGTAGTTTGATAATTAGGCGCTTTTGCAAAATGTATTTTGTGTTATTTTTAATATCGAATGATTGAACTCTTCTCTATAAAGGCTTGATCGTTCCGTTCTCTAGATATTTAATTCCAAAAGTAGCTCGGTTTAACATTGTTACTGTATGAAAACCGGAAGTGTCATACGGATAACCCGAATTTTATCATAATGTATCACGAAACATGACTGAAAAATATATTAATGGAAAGAGGACAGTGTGACAAAGCGTGCGCTTAAAGATGAAGCAGATCTACCGTATAGTTTTACAGAAATTAACAATTAAAGATCAAACTCCGGTGCGAAATCGCTTATTCTTACAAATCGACGGTTGCGACGTGACAACAACGCCAAATCTCTACATGTAAAAACTGTGACAAACTATAAAGAGCCGCTACTTTAATTAAATAAAGACTAATAATAAATAGACTAATCAGTAATAGTTTTAATAGGTTATCCATGACAACATGTTTTGGTATAATTTAAGCACGGTGCTGATAATGTGACTGATGAAAAATCAAATAAAATTTAAAAGGAAAATTAAGAAACAATTTATTCGCTGCAAAGCAAAAGGTATAAGTATCAGACTTAATCGATTATGGGTTAGCATTGCATGTAATGAAACGGAAAATATTTTGAAAATCGGTGTGGCTAGTGACAAAATTAGAAATATACTTAAGGGGATGTTGGAGGAGATTTTCTTACCGGCTTTGGTCGGTAAAAAGGTTCGGTTTCGTACTTTACAAAATACGGTTTTAATATATTACAAATATATTTCAAATTGCACAAGATTTTAATATGAACATAAGCGCATTCGCGTCCACTCGAATTTCAGGTGACGACGCTTGAAAAATGAAGAAAATCGTAAATTTGTAAACCTACCGAAAACCAATATGGCCGCTCGTACTGTCAACACCACCTATTTCGTACTATATAAACATTTATAGGGATCACATTCGAAAAACAAGAGTGGACGCAAATTCTATAAGGTTCACTGAATTTTTCAAGATTGTTGGTCTGGCGATGGCACAAAAGATACGCGCGAATAATGTAAATTACGTTTACGTTGTCTGTTCGCTTGTGACAAGAGGTTAGAGTCGGTCAAGAAGAATACAAATGAAATTTTCCGATTGAACCACCTATAAATATTTCTAGGAATGACATTTAAACAACGAGAGTGGACGCAAATTCGATGAGGTTCTCTGAATTTGTCAAGATCGTTGGACTGGGGATGGCGCAAAAGAAACGCACTTAAAGTGTAAGCTATGTTTACGCAATTCCATCGGAAAACTGCATTTGCGCTCTTCTTGACCGACTAATCTCTTGTCACAAGCGAACCGAGAACGTAAACGTAGTTTACATTATTCGCGCGTATCTTTCGTGCCATCGGCAGTCCAACGATCTTGAAAAATTTAGTGAACCTCATAGAATTTGCGCCCAGAGCTTGTAATGAAGCGAGAAATGCATCCTGAAGGGTTGCGTGGCTCCGAAGAAAATATAAACTTTGTTTTTTTGAAGCCAGTGTAGCTTCTAAACAGACGAGAAATATCATTGACAGCCAGCACAGCTTCTAAAAAGACGAGAAATATAATTTGAAAGTCAGTGTAACTAGGAAAATAGTACAATGGTATATTGTGCAACAAGGGTCAAAAGTTTGCGTTAGCGACGAGTGTGAGGTCGCTGCCCGAGCGAAGCGAGAGCTGCTATCACATGAGTCTCAATTGCTAATTTCGGCCTACGTTACACACTATATTTTTTGTAACGAGTGCATGAATAGTAGTGCATTGAATGGTAGTGTCAAGGGAAGAATAGTGAAAAGTGACACGCCGAAAGGATGAAAGTGATAGAAACGCGAGCTATACTGGCGTCGATCGATTGTTTTAACACTGCCACGAAACTAGCCACTTTCGGCCCGAAAAACTGCCATCGAAAGCACCGCTGTTCATGCACGTGTTAAAAAAAATAGTTTCTTAAGGTAGTCCTCCTGTATTGTCTGACATCGCATAAGTTCGAGCGAAATCGAGACAGAATTACGAACTGTTCTCGAAGAAATAAAAATCTGAAAAAAATCAACTATAAGAAAAATGCTGAAGAGATTAATTTGGCATAATAATAATTTTAAAATGTCGTTAACAAATTACTGAAATACAGAATTGTGCAACAAATTGCCTGGCACCCTAACTTTTTTTTGTTATGAAAATGATTTGTCTATTTTTCTGAATACGTGTGGACTTTTTTAAAATTTCATCTAATGTTTGAAAATGGCCATTTTTTCCAAGTGTAAAATTGAAAATCAGAAAAAAATTTGAAAAAATACATACGTATTCAGAAAAATAAACAAATGTTTTACATATAAAAAAAAGTTAGGTTGCCGGGTAATTTGTTGCGCTATTATTTATTTAAGTAATTTGTCAAAAACATTTTTTAATTATTATTATGCCAAAATAACCTTTTCAGCATTTTCTATACGCTCGATTTTTTTCAGATTTATATCTCATCGAGAACTGTTCGTAAATTTTGTTTAATCCTCCCTCGAACTTATACGGCGTCGGACTGTAAAGGAGGACTACCTTAAGCCAGGGTAGCTTGTCACAGAGTAAACAGTGAAAAGACTTCAATAACTAGTGCAGTTACAGAAACGATATGTAACTAATACTGTAAGTTTAGCCTGTAACGAGATTTTGAACCTGAACTTATAAAAGTTAGTCGTAATTCCCATAAAAACGACTGCCCTAAAAATGTTATGCGGTCTTTTTTTTTTCGGTTTACCCCGGAAAACCGAAAAAATAACCGAATAACATTTGTAGGGTGCTTGTTTTTACGGTCGCTATGACCGATTTCCTGTTCATTTTCACGGAAAATCAGCTAGAAACGACAGTCGTAAAAGTTGCTAGGGTTTGCTTAATCCAGATACGGTTAACGTGATTCTGACGCCCATTCAGTTCCGCCATTGTGCAGTTAATGTCCTGCCGAATGTCCTAACTGTTTCCCGGCTTTAACGTGATGTGCTATAAACGCTTTTGTCGTTGTTTCGCTTTTCGGCAACGGTAAAAGGCGATGTCTTTGTCTTTGTCGCATTGAAGGCGACTCAGCAGTGTACCCCATCTCACCTTAATGATGTGTCGCTGCTCGGTCGGTCATAAAAGCTGTAAAGCATTGTTCTTGGAGACAATAGATGTTTCGAGCAAAAAACGAGAATTACTAATAAAGTATTAATACTCTGTAGTCAGTACTTCTCGACTTTTACTCGGAAAATCAACAGTGGCGAAAAAAAACACACCGGGAACATTCAGCTATCTCTCTCGCACTTGTGACGATCTGAGAAAGACAGACAATAGCACATCGTCTTAACATGTAGATATCATGCCCGAGAGATGTATTTTCAATGACTTGAAAATCACGTCGCAATATCATTTTTTAAAAGTTAACTATTCGATAACTATTGTTAGTCCGTGAGAAAAACCGGTATAGCGTCACTGAACGATCTCTTTTGGAGAACTATTGCAAAGATTTTTTCAGCTATTCCAAAAACGATGTCTTTACCACATTTTATTTGCTATCCCTATTCGTTATCGATAAATGGATAACTTTTCGATGCCCTTTAATGGACAAAGTGGAAAGATTAGTTTTGGACAACTTTTGAGAAAGCTCATTCGGATAACTTAAAAGCGCCATCTATACGTCGACTCATTTTGTACCTATATCTGTTACCGATTTCCGGGCATTTTTTGTCCCCTTATAATGGACATCCGCGCGACAAAGTCGTGGATTATGGACAACTTATTACGATTTTTACGATGACATAGAAATGGCATCGCTAAGTTGACATGCATGTGGACATGAACTTGAAGATACGTTGTACTTATTTTTCGGATGTATCTGAAAAGCAATTGCTTTTAATATCTTCAATATCTTAAGATATCTTCAATAAGTTAACTTATTGAAGATATCTTACAATTATTCTGACAGTAGTATTACTTGAGAAGTCGCTACCGTGATTCCGCGAATCCGAAAAATAGCTATTTAATAACGCTACTTGCATTTTTTCGACGCATGTCGACTTTTTCCATCAGGAATGATGATGAAACATTACTGTATTAGCATATTGCCATGAAAACGCAATAGTTAAATGTAAATAATTTCATAAATTAAGCATTCAGGAGTTCGCAAAACCTGAAAAACTAATCAATTGATGCCCTACACCTTAGCTCGTTGTAGTTTATTTTAAATGAAATTTTATTATTCAACATGAAAATCAACTTGTAACAGTTCGTTTATGTTGTCTTGAAACTTCTCAAGTAGATGTATTATTTCATATACATATATAAATGATTTCACAAAAAACAATATGTTTTGACTTTGGCTTTTCATCATCAAGCTATCTTAATAAACTGTTTCAAGGTTTAAGGTAGCAACTTTGAGGATTGATTTGGAAGAATAAATAACATGATAAATAATAGTATAACTTGAAACATTATGGACTGATTCGAATAATTAAAAGGGTTTAATGTCTATAAACAGAATCATTTTAAGTTCGAATTACCTTCCATTTTCCAACATTGTTCGAATTTGCTATCCCTGTCAGACTAGGCAACCGTAGCAACAACCACTTTTCTACCGCGAAACCACCGGTTGCCTTTCGCCGCACGATTTACCGTTGAACGACTATAAAACAACCTTGATGCTGGTGGAAAGACGGTTGTTTCATGGCTGGTGTTAGTTGCTGCAGTCGGAAGTGTAAAAAACACCGCTGCCAGTAACGCGATTGCTTCGCAGTTACAACGGTAGAACCGCGGTTGGAAGCGGTTACAATGGTAGAATCGCGGTTGCCAAGCGTTTACTTTCACGGCGTTTTGCGACCGTTGTTTTACGGGTCGTTTTGAAGTTGCGGTGTTCCAATAGGGATGTTTATTTTAATTGGCAAAGTAATAAATATGTAATTCACATCAAAATAAAAGAGAATGGCAAAAAAAGATATAGAAATCTAATTTTTTTATCAGGGTGATAAACAGCTCATCGCTACTTTCGTATGAGTGGTTACTTATATAAAAATGAAATGCCTTTGTCAACTTCCATTTAATTTTGTACTAAATATCCTCAAACGTTTTAGTAAACGTACCGACAGTTTAAATCTCTTTATCCATATGTTTTCAAAGTAAAAATACAATTATGTTGATCATCACAATTGGACTGTTATTATAGTTTATACTTTTATGAAACCGCATGAAAATAAAAATACTATTACCGGCAAGTGCATATTTATCGATTTCTCATTTCAATCACAGCACTAAGTGCATTTATATGTTGACAACTAATTCTGCTACATGAGCATTCCACAAAACTGTTAATGAATTCACCAGAAATGGAAAAGAAGTTTTTTTTAAATTAGCACTGATTTTACAACTGAAAAGCACTCCACCATCTTTGAATGTGAAATAGATTAGCCTAATAAATAATTAACTAAGCTTAGCCATCTTTCAAAATGTAAACAGTTAAAATTGCTGCAATAATGATGAATGATTAATAACACATTTTTTCAACAATTCTGATATTTAATAGATGTATTAAGTTAATTCAATTAGATAAATGTGCAATTCTGCTCAGTTCATTCTTCAAAACCCTGTTGACATTTTATGCTGTATATAAATCATTAATGTTGAATGTGATTATTTTGGATAATGAATTTGATAACAATAATTTTAAGCGAATATGATTATTGTATTTTTCCAGCACGGAACTTGTCCAATCTGTAGACAAAGCTTAGGAGATCAAACATCCGCTGACGCAAATCGCGATACCGTAGGCCCAAGTCTAGCAGCGCTCTTCAGGTAATTACTGTTGATATTCGTAATTTGCTTGAAATTTGGTCCGTATTTTTCAGCAGCTTCAACTAGCAATGTTTTTCCGATTCCATTTTTATATGACATGTTAATATTTGTCGGTAAATCAACTTCAACTGCAAATATCTTCCGATACAGTGCCAATTCGTAAAATTCAGCGATAGGAATAATAAATTTCCAGTTGATGAACAACTTCGCAAAATTCCAGCAAATTTTACTAAAAACGAACACTTGAAAGATTGTTCAAATCAAGAGACGCGGCAGCGAGACGAATACATTTACGGCCGACGAGACGCGAACAAGTGTTTTTCCCCAGTCAAATCATTTTAGCCTGATTTTCAACAGGTTATATCGTGATACAAACGAATTTCAAGTGCCCTGGGATTATTTAATGCTGCAGACATATGCATTAGCTTGAAATATTATAATTGAGACTAAAACCAATGTTGTGAGCTATAGTTTTAACGAAAATTAGGCCTTGGTACTTGACAAGCTAATATGATACCATAAACATTAAATAATAAAACAATTGCCTTAATTTACAAACGTGCTAAGTACTAAGGTCAAATTTTTGTGTGCAATAGAATGACTAAATGAGGTTCAATGTAATTTGTTTCCATTTTTCAATAATTAACAGTTAATGCAACACCACCTCAATGTACTTGACATGACATGCTGTGGATATTTCCAGCTTATTTTAAATTTTTTGTTCATATAGTCAGTATATTGCCGAAGATTTTTTTATTCACTGAGCTTTTTGGGACAGAATGCCACTCGCGAAAATCGTACTTTGTTCAAATTTTTCACCCGTGAGGTTTTTTTTAGGTGGATTGAAATTAAAGAATTATCGAAAAATCATTGCCTGTGACGAATCTACAGATTTACGAACGTAAGCGTGCTTTTCAAATTGCAGGGCAGCAAATCAATCCACGAATAGCAGAACGTCGTCTACTTCATCGTCGTCAACTTCGACATCAAACGAGTAGTCACACCCAAGACTTTGAGGAGATTTGAAATTATAATTATACATATATATATATATATATATATACATACATATACATATATATATATCAACATGTACAGTGTCGCTCCGGTTCTGTAGGCTGATATTGTAACGTTTCGCACACGTCCGTAACCCTCACTTTCCATATGCATTTGTTTTTCCTACGCACTAAAGTGACAAAAAAAAAGCGCGCTCCCCTTGACTAAAGACAAATCACTGAGCGAAATATACAAAATAACTATTTGTATCGTTATATCGAGGTATAGTCGGTTGGGACGATATAAATAGTCGTTAAATCTTCCCTATCTTATATCTCGTTGCAGACGCTAATTTTGACGTAGCCAATCGTTAATCCAAATTATTTGACTAAAGAAGTTTCGTTGGAAAACGGTGGGACAAGGGTTGCGGTGCGAATTTGTACAGGTAACACAAATCGGTCCAGAAACTTGTTTTCTACGTTAGTCGATGGAAATAGAAACGAAAGGTGGACTTTTTTTTGGGGAATGTACCAAGAATCAACGCCAGGATATATTGGATGATTTTTTGGTTTTGATGATAATATTCTCGATAATTTAGGCGCCTCTCGTAACTTAACGAAACGTTTGCTCTGTTTATGTAAGCTGTTATTTAAGATTCGATTGATTGTGGGATGAATAGGGAATGAACGCCTATTTCGTAGTAACGAAAGGCGCCTATTTTTGCGTTTTAGAATTTCGAGTTGTTTTTGTTTCCTTACAGCACAGATAATCGTTTACAGATGGTTTTCAATTAGTTATCTGCAGAAAATTCAATCGCCAACGTATAATAATAAAAAATGCAGTAACAAGCGTAGTTCAAATAAATTAATTCGCCTGTTGGCGAGCTGACGTAAATTATTTTTCGTATACAAGCCATAACCATCAATATACTTTTAAACTCATCGTGTTTATTTATTCCATGAACAAATTGATGTTCGTAGTTCCTTTCCAATGTGCTACGATATTGGAAAGAAAAATCACAAATGTTGTATTAAAAACAGAGAAAAATTATTTTTTCACATGTATTCGCCTGAAATTGCCATGAGATGAGAAATGCTAGAAAAAATACTTCCGCCGTTTACTTCATTTTCCTGTGGCATTTTTTAATGAAATCTTATAAAAGCACTATTTTAATTTCCATTAAAACAATTATATATTTCCTTATCAATAACTTTAAATATTCTGCAAAAAAAATATATTTCGAATTATTCATGGCACAAATGAACAAATGTAGGCAGTTTGAAAGTAATGGCATTGTTATGAATCTACATTGAATAGACGAGTAGAATAATACGTGTTTTTTAACGGAGCGGAAGTGTGTTTGATAGACACTGATCGCATTGACTTGGAGCTCGAGTGACATACCTTTGTAATATTGTGGGGAAAGAAGAGAAGATGAAACGTGGCTACATATGAAGTTTATGCAGCCATCGCATTACTATACTATAAATAGAACAAAAAAAAAATAAATAATCGCCGCTTCAGTGAATAAACGCCGAGAATCTATGCTACAATTAACTAGAGCATTTTTAAAGTACACTTTGCGAAAAAGAGTTATTTCGGGCGTCAGAATGTCATTTAAATTATATAGTTAACGATTAAAATTTAATATCTGAGTTCGATAATATGTTTGCGTTCCCGATAATATTACCCTAAGCAACGCGACGGCATTCAATATACGAATTGTAAAAAAAATAATACTGTCTTAAAATTTATGCGCGGAGGCTCAGCTTAATGTTCCTTTACTTTAATAGCAATCAAACAAACTGATTAACACTGAAGCGCAAGCATGATAGACGGGGAGCAAAGCCCACGGAAAATACGGTCAAATAGTTCACGCTATCTTCAAATACATACCATTTTGTTTCGGAGGCTTGCAACCTACTTAACGTTAAGTCGAAATCCAAAAAAAAGAAAACAGAAAAAAGTGTAGAATCTCGGAATTCTTACTTTGTGTTTATCTACACTATAGCGTTACGATTATCCTGCTTTATAGTTGATAAATGTGTACATTAGTAACATAAATAAAAAGTCATCAATTGTAATGCCTACCCAAAAGAATCTGATGTAATATCCACGCCTCATTTGATTTATCACCTTTTTTGCCCATCAATTATTTTTCGAAAAGTTGAGAAATTTTATTTCTTAAGAAAGAATTAATTTCAAACTACATCCTGTTTTGTAAATTTTTTAACTAATCACCCGTTAACCTGACTTTAAAAAAATGAAACTTAACTTTTCCTTAAGGCCATAACGGTAACTTGTAAATTATTCAACTGATTTAGCTAAAATTTAAACACCATATGCAGTACTGGTAAATATTTAATTCGGATAAATTTGGTAAAAATCGTTCAACGCATTTCACTTTTATAAGAATTTAAAAAATTTTTAACAGTACGGAAACGCTCCAGCTCGAACGAATTTTTAGCTATCGAGTTGAAAATTCGTATTTAAATTACACAACGTGATGCAACTTTTGGTATTAAATTCGGGCCAAATCGATAAAGCGGTTCGGTTTTTGTGAGATTTTCAAATAACGGAAATATTTTCATTTCGCTCTAATTACAGTGAAATTTCGACGAACCGACTCAAATTTTATGCACAGGAATAGAACATTCAGCCCTGCTACGTACCAAATCTAGTGATGATCGGCGGGAAAGCGACTTGAATTTGGCGAAAAAATTTAAAGCTCCTCTTTCCTAAGAGGAGCTTTAAATTTTTTTTTTAGAAGTTAATTTAGAAGTTAATTTATTGTATGTTTTTATTCCTATAAAAACATACAATAAATTAACTTCTTCTTAGAAGTGTTTTTGTGAAAGATGAAAATCAATAAGGAAGCAATGTGCAAAGTTCTACTTTGTATCCTTACATCATATTTATATTCAATACCAAAAAAACAGCCAAATATTTTGGTGCTAAAAAAACTCCCTACAATTAGTCATTTGGGCGATGTGCAAACTCTTTGCATCCCTATTTACTATTTATTTTCAATCTAAAAAAACAGCCAAAAATGTTGGTACTAAAAAAAACTCCCTACAATTGGTCGTTTAGCCATGCGAAAAAACCCTTCAAAGAAAATTTTCACCATAGGCGTTGCTACGATTGCTCCCGATAAAAATTAATGAGGAAGCGATGTGCAAACTCTTACATTGCATCCTTATTTTCTGTTTATTTTCAATCCCAAAAAACAACCAAATATTTTGGTGTTAAAAAAACTCCCTCCAATTGGTCGTTTGGCCATGCGAAAAAGACCCTTCCAAGAAAATTTTCACCATAGGCGTTGCTACGATTGCTCCCGATAAAAATTAATGAGGAGGCGATGTGCGAACTCTTACTTTGCATCCTTATTTTCAATCCCACCAATCAGTCAAATATTTTGGTGCTAAAAAAACTTTCTACAATCAGTCATTTAGCCGTGCGAAAAGAACCCTTTAAAGGAAATTTCCAACATAAGCGTTGTTGCGATTCCTCCCAAGACCTTGTATCACTTTTGAAAGCGCAGCTGTCCTCCGAGTGCGGACCCGGTCTTACATACAGGTATGAAAACTCGTCAGGTCGGGGGTGACTCAGATAGTGTGGGTAAAACCGTAGTGCACATTTTCGACACCTGCAGCAGTAAAACCTTGGGGTAAGCCAATAAAATTAGAGTGGGGAAAGGGAGCTTTGAACAGCTGTGTAATGATAGAAAATGAACAATCCTTTCAATTGATCACAAATAAAGGCAATACTCATTAAAACCTCATATTTCTCTATACGAACGAAATACGTGTAGGGTCATAATGATTTTTTATTTCATATATATATATATATATATATATACACACGATCCTTTGCAATAATACATATCATAACATTTTTGAATACATTTGACACACGCTACACACTTTTGGCTCGATCACGAGCACTTAAAAATGTTATTATTTAACATTTACAATGTTGTTAACGAGAGCACTATCATACCGCTTGTAGACCTCGAAGCTTCATGAGGTTATCTGCAACTATATATCTATATCTACAATACCCCAGTGCGACAACGCAGCTAGTGGACAAAAGAGGAACTGACAGTCCGGTCACATTAACAATGGCAATCCCCACCACTTAAAAATAGCCGAGTTCCCAGACCTGCAGGTAGAACCGAGTGCGGACGACGCTAGTGTGTAAGATGTCCAGGGGCGACTCGGCTCTTACTCCCACCACCGGTGCCACAACTTCTAATATACATTGTAAGCGTACTAGAAGCGTCAGTACGACAGCCGCGCACGGGACGTAAAGAACCGATTGATCTCGAGGGCGAACAATTGACAGTATTATTCTCCGTACAAGCGGAGTATCTCATATTCTTCCGAAAAGTCTTCCATATCAACGTTATCTTCCAATTGTTCAAACAATGATACTACTAACTCGTTCGCATAAAAGACTCTCACGCCGCGGCATACACATCGAAAAAATACAGTCGTTCTAGTCTGGCTTGTCAGAAACGCAAGGCAAATTGCGATTCGCACGGTGCTAACAGGTGATATCTGTAAACATAACGAAAGTTGCTGTCGGAAACAATAAATTATCTGAAACAAAGTTAACATGTTAGTGCTTCAATGACCCGGAAAAAAGATCATTGTCGAGTTTCGCGTGTTAGTGTCATAGAATTTTCGTGCGGTGCTCTACATAAATCTTAAGGAAAAAGGATTCGCTGCAATTTCTTCGTACTTCTCTGGACGTCAGTGAGGGTGGAAAATTCTCCTGCGAATCATCAGTGAAACAATTGAATTGTGACCGCGGTACTTAGACACTTGAGCTTTTGGAATGTGCGTGCTGTAAATATGGTGTATATTATAAACAAACATCCGACGGTCTTGTAATCTGGAGTACGAAAATGGCGTCCTCTGAAATAGATGGACTTTTGTCAGGACCTCTCGTGACCTGGGTAAGCATTTTTGTGTGGGAGTCGCGAATTCCCTTCAAGGTCGCAATATGCAGATTTTTTTTTTCAATAGGGTTGTGATTTTGACACAGTGTTGGTAATTTTCTTTGTGTTGCTTTTCCAGTTTGTCAGCTGCCTGGAAAATCCAGATGCGCTTACCAACTACAATGACCTGGTCGATGGTGTTCAGCTGCACAGTGTCTTCCTACAGATGTAAGTTTTTTTTAAATTGTGGGATCAAGTTACACATAAGTACAGTGCATTATATTTTTTGTCAGCCATACTGAAAATTAAACAACTTGCAACCAAACTTCAACACTATGAATATAGAATGTTGGGCATTCATATGTTGTAAAAAAGCAGCAAACGATTTTTTGTTGTTGCGATACTATTGCCCACGACTTAAAATTGCAATTAAACTTTGATAACATGAAAAGAGAATTTTGTAAATCTATGTATTGCCAAAGGATAGCTAATTTTTTTCTGGTTTTTTCAGCTTAAAACAAAAAATTCGCAATAGAACCGCACATGTTTTGCATCCATATAGTGGAAAAAGACAGTAAATGATTTTCTGTTGCTGATGGTATTCCTCAAAAAGTCAAACTTGTAATTTAACATCAGAGTGCAATGGTCGGAGTTGTGAATTACCGATTCATTAAGAAATCAAGTTGGTGGTATGAATGGCGTTATAATTATAGTAACTGCAGAATGATTTCATTTTTAATAAAATTTGATCGTTATCTTTTTGAAAAATTGGAAAAACACATGCACTATGAAATTAATAATAATCGAGGAATAATTATTCTTAAGGCATATATAGAGAATTCTTGTTTTCATGATTTTTCCCAATGTTTGATTGAAAATAAAGTTTTCGACAGCTATTCTATACTTCATTAGCACTGCAGGATATTCTTATTACACAATCGTAACTGCAAAGTATACTCTAAATTCTATAACTTCAAGTAATAGATTTTTACTACATTAACTATGGTGTTGTTTAGACAAGTATAGCATTTTTTATTGTGGCTCCCACTTTTGAGCCAGAAAATGGATCTACAATTTCTAGGTCGCACTTGGTTTAAGACAATATGCTTCTTGATCAGAATTCGGGAATCTGAGATGCTGTGAGAATTGGATCAACTATAGCCTATTGAATAAATTCTAGATAAATAAAGATTTGCCATTGAAATTTCCAGCTTTGTTATACTATATTAAGTTTTGAGATCTAAATCTTTGAAAAAATATGTGCACCCAAACCAACGAAATTTCAGTCGAAAAGAAATTCAAACTTCAGAACTTAAATCTGTTCAATGTAGCGATTTTTTAAGCTGTAAACCCAAGTGGTAAAGTTCTGTTTTCGGAAACAAGTAAAACAAAAAATCAATCATGCTCTACAATTTCATTTAAATAATTGATAATTAAATTTCAATGCATTAACCATGTGACTAAATTTAAAAAATGTGTAGGTTTGAAATTTTTTCTTCAATAATTATTGAAAAATATAAACATGTTTTTGTAAAAGCGACCTTTTTTTTTGGTAAAATAATTATTATGGAGTTAATTGTATGTTGAGTGTGATTGAATGGAACGACAGATATTCGCAAGCCATGAATTTAGAATCTATGATGCATCCTCTGTCATTTCAACCACTTCTGTTTTCATCATGTCTCAGATTCGCTCCATAATCGACAGATATTCGCAAGCCATGAATTTAGAATCTATGATGCATCCTCTGTCATTTCAACCACTTCTGTTTTCATCATGTCTCAGATTCGCTCCATAATTGGTCAAGTAGCACTAAAACGCAGTCTATATGAATTTTGTGCATTCAAAAGTTAACACAAAACTGCAACGTTTAAGTTGAGATTTTTTTTTCAGTAACTTTGAGTTTCAAATATATATTATTTGGAAAAATAACAGCATATCCTGAGATATTGTAATTAAAACAACCAAAAACAACCATCAGTGGTACTGTTCATATGACTTTTATATGACCTATTATGGGGCAGATCTGAGGTACCTGGAAAAATGTAGTAGGATTCCAGAGAATGTACGCTTCATAACGATCCATTGTCGAATATATAAATCATCCTGCAGAAAAGATTATTCTCAATGATTGCCAAAGTATTTTTTTATTATTTTTTTTTGATTGTTTGTTCCTCAAGTACGCCAATCGGCTTTTTGGTCTCCCCTCCCCCTTATTCCCCATTTCATTACTCGAGACCCCCTAGAGTATTGTCCGCAGCCACTCATCCTAATACACTACTGTATCGCATTTACACGAGGGGGGGCGGGGTTAAAGTTCCGAATGTCAAATACACGAAGGTCTAAAATTCCGAAATTTAATATTTCACCTGGATTTTTGACGAAATTCGCTACAAAAATTTTCGTCATAAATGTAAGTGAGCTGTTAATTTTCGGAATTTATTATCTTCGTGTATTTACCATTCGGAACTTTAACCCCGCCTCATTTACACGAGGGCACAGGAAACCTGCGGAAAAATTGGCCGATATAGACGGCTTTTTATTTTTACTGAGTTTCTACTGTATGAGGATACATTAAAAACTCACAAAAACTGCCTCCCGCTCAGCAGTTTCCGCGCAAGCCAGTGCCCGGCTAAGCGGTCACCCATCCAAGTTATGGCCGCAAACAATGCTGCTTAACTCTGGGGCCCGCCGAAGCCACACACCGACTGCGCGTCCACCGCTGTCGGTGATTGCTAAAGTATTAACGAGTAATTTTACCGACAACGTCGAAAGTGTATCACTTTGTCGACTAGTAAGAGGCAGTAGAATCTTTTTAAATTGCTCAAATTACCGCACTTGCAGTTAGAGGGGAGTCACGATTGGTGAGGGCAATCAATTACAGTTAAAATCCATTTTCAGCGATCCAGAGCCTCTGCACGACGGAGTTATACCCTCGGGAGGAAATGCCGCTATACGCACCAAGAATCTAGAGATGATTGTGGGCAACATGAAACAATTTTATGAGGAGGAGTTGGGTCATCTGCTTATAAGGCAGCCGGACACTTTGAATCTGGGGAAAGAGCCTGAATCCCATGTTCAACAGATGCAGCTGCTTTTGCTGCTGCTCCTGGGATGTGCGGTTCAATGTCCCAATAAGAAAAAATTCATTACGAGAATAAAGACCCTTAATTTGGATACTCAACTCGCCATAGTCGATTGCATCAAACAAGTCACTGATAATCATGACATTGTTATCACTCAGGATTGCATGGAAAATGCTAATATGCCTGAAGTTTTTAAGCAAATCAAGGACCTTCTTCAAGAACGAGATTTGTATCGAGAGGTGAGCATCCTTCAGACTCTATTAAAGTCAACCGGTTTTGTTTAAAAAAATTCTTGTTGCGTTGATTTCTGTATTTACCGATAATTTTTTTATTATTCGATACGTGAAATTTTAATTGAAAAATACTAAATTCATCGCGTTTGTTCGAATTAGATGTGAAATAAGACGTTGTGGTCTTCGTTTAATTTTGTTTGTGGTTTGGAGACTATTATTGCGGAAATAATGAAATAATTTCGGTTAATAATAATTATAATGGCAAATAGATTCAAGATCGGTTTTTCATTGCGGCCGGAATTTGTTATCGTATTCTACTGCTCTTTTGTATTAATAATTTCAATGTTACGATTTATGATAATGGAAAATTGTATTTTAGAAATGGAGAGGATCGGCGATTAGCGAACTGGCCGAAGCGAACGATTCTTCCGTCAGTTGTGAAAGCGAGGAAAGCAATAAAATTTCACAAAATAATTTACAAGCTAAATCCGAACGAGAGGAGAATCATCATTTTGCTGTTGAATTGGCTGATTGGAAATCCAAAGTGAGAAAACAGCGACAAGAACTGTGAGTTTATAAGATAAACTGTGTTTATTTTATGATCTAATTATTTGCATGTTGGCCCAATTTTGAAAAATTCAACAATACAATTTCGATGCGTTACATTATTTTCAACGATAAATGAAAGTAATAAACGGAACTTTTTTTTTCTATTCGCAATCTTTTACTGAATTCTAAAAAATTAATGTCATTCTAATCATCATATGAAACTTCTGTATTCACGAATTTAATTCATTACTAATTTTTTTTTAATAGGGAGGAAAAAACAGAAGCTTTACTGGAATGTAAGGAAGAACTCGAGCATAGCAAAGCGTCGATGGCTAAACTCAAGCAGGAGGTAATACAAATATCCGGTCCTCGGCTTCGTATAGATTAAAATATACATTTTTTAAACAATTTAAGTTATATTTTATTATCAGTAATTCAAGAATGTCACTCATTAAATTTATGGAATATATTCATTCATAGAATCACGAATTGATGTATGAAGCGCGCACTGCCAAATCGTACAGAGACGAGTTGGATGCTGTTATTGAAAGAGCCGAACGCGCTGATCGTTTGGAAATGGAAGTAGCACGATATCGTGAGAAACTTACGGATATCGAATTCTACAAAACTCGTATAGAAGAACTTCGAGAAGACAACAGGTAAATTATCCCTTCAAGTATGGCTACTATTTTTTATGTAGTTAATTTGAGTTCAAACTTATTTTTTAACCACTAATAACTTTTCTGAACCTTGTTAAAACAAAAAAAAATCGTAAAAAAACCTTTTTTCTTATATCCTTGCGGCAATATCTTCGTTTTGTGCCGAGTGATGTTTTTATTTTTAACCAAACGACTGTAATTTATTTAAGTCGATAATATAAAAAATAGCGGCCCAAAAAATACGCCAAATGAGACACATTAGGCATTAAAATGGAAGTTAATGGTAGACTTTATTAAGTCCAAAATAAATTAAAATCGCAATACTTTTGTGTTTTAAAGAGTTTTGATGGAAAATCGCGAGATGCTGGAGGAGCAATTGAGTTCGTCGAGAAGAAGAGCAGATAAAGTTTTGGAACTAGAAGCGCAAATAATCGAGTACAAGCAGCTTGTAAACGATATGGCACTGGTAAGTTTATTAATAATTTCTTGAAAACCCGTTCAAGTAACACTTTTGAATCCTTATCTATATATAAATAAAATATCTATATAAATAAAAATCTTAGGAGCGCACAGCGGATAAGGAAAAGTACCAAGAGCTTCTCGAGGAAAATTTGCAGCTGCATCGTTTGAAAAAAGCCGCGGCCGATGAAGCGGCTCTCGCAGGATCTGTGAGCGAGTCTGAAGAACCAGGTACAGATTCTTTTGATTTTTTCCTTATTTCTAACGTAAAAGTAAATTATATAATTACAGTTTTGTCTCCATTTTCAGCTACGGCGGACAATCGGTTATCAGAACAATTAACGAATAACGCTCAGACTCGTGCGCTCAAACTCGAGTTGGAAAATCGTCGATTGATGACGATTATCGATTCCCTTAAGGAAAATTCGTTCCACGAGACGTCCGATCGAGTACTCGAGTTAGAAAAGGAAAAGAAGAAGCTTTCCCTCAAAATCGATTCTCTCAACGACAATACTCAGCGACTTTCTCAACAAAATTGCGATCTGGAATTAGTGTGTAAACAAGCACTCGAGGAGAACAAGAAATTGCAGAATACTTTGAAAAATCAGAGGATGTCGTTTGAACGTCAGCAGCAAGAATATCAGGTAAAAATAATTACATACTTTGACGGCCTTAAATTGCATACCAGAAGACGATTCGAATGCGAGAAATGTACTAGGTGACATTAGCGCTCTTACTCATATATTTTCTCCCTTCAATTCTTAGACTATCCCCAGTGAACACACACACACTTTCATACTCTGTGCTTTCCGACTCTTACAAACTTATCAATTAATAAAATCATCGAATCGTTCGAAAGTTATACCAAGGGAAATAAAAAAAATTAGTTGTGTTTTCTCGATTTAATCCAAAATAAATGAATAAAAAAAATTACTTAATTGAAAAACTAATAAAAATGAGATGCAGAAGCGATAGTTAACCCAAGTATAAATAAGCCATATGAGAAATGCTCACGTTTAATCAATAAAGTTACTTAGACCGTTTTATGAATAAAAAAAAGCACAGAGAATTCATTAGTTTCACATTTATTCACAGACACAGCACGGAAAAATTGTCGAACTCGAGAACAACTATGATACGGTTATTAAGGAGAAACAAAGAATCCAATCGCTTTTGGAAAGCGTTCAGAGGCGAGCTGACGACTTGGAGCGTTCTTTCGAGACTGCGAATCAAAAACTTGAGGGTTTGAAAACCGTCGAATCAAACGCCAAAGAAACGGAGACGAAGTGCCACGATCTCGAGGCTAAGCTCACGATCTTGGAAAAGGACAAGGAAACTGCTCTGCGCGACGTTCTCAAATATCGCCAGATTTTAGAGGTACGTTTTTATATAGTTCTAAATCAAGTGACAGTTTTTAAGTTATTATTTCAACATAGTAAAATATTGCGCAAATTTTTATTTAACGATAAGATGTTGGACTTAAATCTACTTTTTTGGGATAGTGAAAAATCTGATCTTTGCCAAACTTCGACTTTGTTTTAACTTTGATTTGGTGGAACTAAATTCAAAGTATTCTTTAATATCTTTGAAAAAAATGGATTCATAGTTTTTAAACATAGAAATCATATTAAAAAACAGTGCTGTTGTTTATTTCTTTATTTTAAAAAATATTAAAAGTATCTACGGTAAAAATTTTAAATATTTTTTGTATTCAAAGTGAATAAACAACTTATTATCTTTGGATTTGAGGAAGTTTTTATGGCAGGATTTCTTTTCTCAATGAAAAAATATGGAAAATGAAACTGTCCACATAGCTTTCGCATAAATTTTACATCCTTGTTTTGAATACATGTAAAAATCTGAAATTCTGACAAGTTCAAATTGTCAAGAAATAATAGATAAAAATCCGATTTTTATCAAATTCCAACACTTAAATCCAACAGTTAAACGAAACAAAAATTGTTTCATTCAAATAAATGCGGCGCTTGCGGGTAGCGAAATAAATATAATGGTACAACAAACGAATATTTATTTGGCGGTGAGAGCGTAATTCAACCGATTATCAAGTAAAATTAACATTTTTTTGCGTTCGTATCAACTAAATGTTAGTTTCATTGATAATATGATTCGTTCGTGTTTTTATCATTTTCATTTCGCCCACATGTTCGCATGTTTCAGGAAACTGAAAAGATTGTTAGACCGAAGAAATAGTGTGTTGAATTGGTTAAATATTAATGTGAACGGAACAAATATTTGGTGGACTTGCTTCTATAAACAATCAGTTCAATACAATGCATGCTCATACGAAAAGCCTCTGCGAAACATTCAGCGTTATATTTCTGTAGAGCTTCTAAATATAGTGTTAAAACGACATCATATAAAGTCGGTTCGACAGCAGAATTGCTTACTTCGACAGTATGTTTTGTCTGATTATCCGTTAACGAGTTGCATCGGAATAAAGTTCCTCACGTAATCAAGGAAAACTTGGTTTTATTCAAATATTATTAATTCATCGGAACCATTTTTTTGTGTGTAGTCCGCCATATTTTTTTAGATTAATTATTATTTGTAACCAACTGTATATCTATATTCTATTGAATGTTATATTTGTTTCCAACACGGCTGTTTTTTGTTACCGGGTATAAATCGCGCCGTTGTATGGATCACACGATGACTCTACTAACAGTGTAGATGTTTGAGACGGGACGATGTTTTGTTTAACAGAATAATGGCCATTTGATATTCGTAGAATATTTTTTTATATTAATTCAATATTCACATCTTCCCAATTTATATTGACTGAAGTTACCATTATAATTCGTCAATCGGATACTTAGTGGAATTCATTGAATTCCATAAATAGTTTACTTAACCATTTCTTCGTTCTCATTAATCAATCGGTAATGGCAATTAACCCGCATTTTCATTGAAATAAGAATACCCTTGATTGGGTGAAATAAGGATCTGGATAAATGGAATGATTTATAAATTCTACTCCTACTGAAATTTAATTACAAAAACATCTTTATTTATAAAAATTATATTAATTTACACATAAATATAATTATTTCAGAATAACGTATTTAACATAATAGTAACATACATAATAGTAATAATCGTAATACTTGGTCTCAGAAAAAAATGGTTGGGTACGATTATCATAACTTAAGGACAAACTGTTAAATGCATGGAACACACAACTTGCCATTTGCCATGAAATGTAAGTTATAAGGAGTATAATCAATTAAATCTGTGAAACATATATATCCCCATTCGTCAGTCTCGATAACTTCAAACGCATGAATGTGTCGAGAGAAGCAGAGATTTTCCATTCTTCGATATACAAACGATACTTCGCCCGATTTTTTAATAATAATGTGCTTTATCTTACTCAAAGAACGGTCAATAGAATTCGAATCTAAAACTACAACGGTTTCTCGTCGGTGAATATTGCCGTTCATGTTGACCCAAGATACACATATATCTATGTCGGTGGCGATTATTGGAAGCACATGTTTAAAACTTTCGTAGTCAAATAACAAGATCAATTTCTCTTCAATTCCCCAAGATACACGATTCGACAAACCCTCCCGACTAATGAATCTGTACGATAACCCAATTTGGGTACGAAGAGCTAGTGTGTACGCTGGATTTTGCCGGGATGTTACAGTTTTTACTATTAATTTTAAATCTTTATGCTTAGCTTCGTAACGTATGCACGAAAGATTTTTGATTGGACCGTATCTTCGAAGTAATAGGGGATAGTGAATCAAAAAATGAAATTTTGGCTTTAAATGTTCCAAAAATATTTCTTTATACAAAGTGTGATGTCTCGCAATGAGACTCTCCAGCAAATCTGGTGTTTCAGGAGTAATGGATTTGTCGAATAGGGCGCATACTATTTCGCGAAGGGCGATATATAGTTCTCACACTTTGTTATCAAAGGAAACACGATCTTTCAATAAAAAGACACTTGGTCATTAAAAGTTACAACATTTTTGTTCAACTCAAACGTGTTTTGGTCCGCTGAACCAAATGTCAGTTAAAAAAACAAAAAAACTCAGTTGCTCTAGGTTAAAATCTTGTTAGCGGTCTACCGCTTATGATCATAAAAACGCATATTTACTAGCGGCCACACGTTAATTCGTTCAGATAATGTACAAATCACTTTGATATACGGAAAGAAATATTCGGTTGTGACAACTACGTTACCAATTTGCTGGACACAATCTCTCAAAAAATTAGTTGCCTGAAGCATATCGAATAGGAACCTCAACTATTCACGATTAGTCCTCGCGAGATTAGTGAGGATAACTAATCCAATTGTTGCGACCACGACTCGAATTGTTGGGATTACCATTCGAATCGTCTTTATTACCATTATAACCGTTGGCAATATCATTTGAGTTGTAAGGGAAATATAATAATCCACTGGTTCTGTCAACTCATTCTGTTGTTATAATAACTAATATTTTCCTTCAGCGTATATCGTCGCTTAACAGTTGATTTGAGACTAAGTTCATTTATATGAAATCATTCTCTTTTTTTACCGTAAGAATATCGGTGGTACTTCTGATACGTCAGATAGTTGGGAATGACACAGATTTATTAAATTCTTGATTCATAGTTAAACAAATATTTGTTTATTAGGACTCGGTTATCGTTTCAACGAATTTATACGGGTGTTATATTTATTGCTCATTGTTACAAATATCAATGTGTATATTTTTGTTAAGCGACTCCTCCTTTGAGAATCAAACAAAATCACATTTTAAAATAAAAAAATTCGGAAAGTGTTTACGCGAATAATGTATTACATCATCCGTACCCAGATATTTAGTTGTCTTGACCAATTTGTAAGTTCGTACGAATAAATAGTTTCAACAAAATGATTTCATAAATCGTAATAAATTATCATTCAATTAGAGCAAAGCGAATGCTTGGTTCTAATTACATCAATAAAATCTCTTTTAACTGAATAGCAACGGTTATATCAAATACCAATGTTATACAGTGAAGAGAAAAAATATTTCACTGGAAAAAAAAGGTGTTTAAAAAAGTCGACGTTTCCGTCCATGTTTTATGATAATCTGATATAATTTATGATATTTATGATATACTGAAAAAAGTGCATGGAGATATTCGCAAAACTAATAAATCTGCCTTGGGAAAACAATATTGCACTAACCGTTGAGTTGGTAGAACTGACCAAGCGCAAAATTAAGAAAATCTATTGCCAATTTTTGAAAAAAAATAGAAATAAAAAAATGAAAAAGTGCCTGGGGATATTTGCAAGACGAATAAATCTGCCTTGTAAAAAAAAATATTTCTTCAACCGTTGAGCCTGTAGAACTGGCCAACCGAAAAAAAACAAAAAATTGAATGCCAATTAAAAAAAAAAAATTTTTAAATGAAAAAAGTGCCTGGAGATATTCGCAAGGCGAATTTTCCTGCCTTGGAAAAAAATTTTTACACCAACTGGTGAACCTGTAAAATTGGCCAACCGAAAAAGGCGGAAATTTTCGTTCTAAAATGGCCGCCAATTCTTAAATACGTGTAGGAAAAATCTATAAAAAATGTTGCAGATGCAGAAATCTTCAGCGTCATAATTTGTTATGCAAAAACAACGGTGCAATTAAAATTGTAGACCGAATGTAAGGTCACTCAAAGTCTTAATTCCAAACAAAACTGCCGCAAATGTGGTTGTCGTGAGACCCTCGGCAATTCTTAAATCACGTTGACAAACCGTTAAATTTTGAAAGCAGAAAATCTTAGCCACGTTCGTCCAGTTTTCGCGCGGAGCGCGGGACAAACGGAGCATATGAACATCTCCAACGTCTTAACATAAACATAGCTGATTGTTACCAACTTTTTAGAAGTCGAATTTATTAATCATTTTTTCACCCGGTGCGGTGGTCTAGTGCTTAAAGTACTAGCTTCTGGACCAGAGCATCGGTAGGTCGTGGGTTCTATTCACGCGGAGCGAGGGACAAACGGAGCATATAAACATCTTCAACGTCTTCACATAAACATAGCTGATTGTTACCAACTTTTAAGAAGTCGAATTTATTAATCAATTTTTCAACCGGTGCGGTGGTCTAGTGTTTAAATTACTGGCTTCTAGATCGGTAGGTCGCGTGTTCGATTCCGGTGCCGTCGAGAATTTTCGTCGAAAAACAAAAACATGGACGCGATGAAGCTCCAGATGTATAGTTGAGACACACACAGGCAACTGTGGGGGTCACATGTATACAGTAGTCTGTGTTTACATTCTCGACGAAAATCGTGACGTAGCTTCGGTGTCGTGAGGCGAACTCCAGACCGGCTATATCGGCATAAGGCTCTTCATTACACGTGCATGCAAAATCCGAGTTTGCCCACCGTTTGCAGACAGCCAAAATAGCTCAATGCCGCAAAACATTTTGCTCACCGGTAACTTCGAGAACTAACCGCTTTTTGCATGTCTGTAAACGGCGGACAAACCTGGATTTTGCATTACCGTAAACGGCGGACAAACCTGGATTTTGCATTTCTGTAAACGGCGGACAAACCTGGATTTTGCATTTCTGTAAACGGCGGACAAACCTGGATTTTGCATTTCTGTAAACGGCGGACAAACCTGGATTTTGCATTTCTGTAAACGGCGGACAAACCTGGATTTTGCATTGCACTCGTAAACAAAAATATGGTTCGATACAAGAGGTCAAACTCGCTTTTTGCGCACTGCTCGTGTAAAGGCGGAGCGAAACCTTCGGCTGAACGCTGCCTTAAGACTCGCAGTACTCAAATCGCTCGTTTGGCCTCTTGTATCGAAATATACTTCTTCCGCAAAGTTTTCCTATGCCCTTAGCAGAAATGCTATGGCAAATGCGTTGTAGAGAAGAAGTCGGGTGCGGCCGCATGGGGGCCTGGTTACTGATCTGGACTAGGCCCTCAGGGGGACTTACTGAGTCGGGCCGATCTTGTAAGAGGTGTAATGCCTGCAGACGGGAGGAAATGCGAATTAAAAAAATGAATTAATTTACATAATATTCCAATTAAAGATTGACATCCGGAAGTTTTTCTCCATGTTTCAGCCCATTTGGAATATAGTGGGTAATAATGGAGAAAAAATCGTATGCGCAGAAGCAAGAAAAATGATTTTTTTGTCCAGCATCCGTTAAAAAAAAAATTCAACCTCTTTCTTTAAATTAAATTTTTTTTTTTTCCAAAGGAAAAAGACGTTGCTCTCGATAGATCAACCAACAGCATCGAAGTTTTGGAGAGAAAAGTCGTCCAGCTTCAACAAGAAGTTGACAACTCGATTACTCAGATTTCAAGGTATTGTTCTCTTTACAAAGTATGGGAATTTTTGGCCTTCTTGCCTTTTCAACGATAACGAATACTTACGCGATTCTTTCAGGCTTCAAGAAATCGAAAGATCGAGCAAAGAATTGGATTCTCGTGCTGCAATCGACCGAGAAACTCTCGAAACACTGCAGTCCAATCTCGTGGCTGAAAAGTTGAACAGCCAACAGCTTTACACGGTGCTGGAGAAACTCGGTCTGAGTGTGGAAATGCTTTTAGCTCTGCCGCCTAATAATATCTTGGAAAGGTAAAATCATAATCACTACGAATAACGGTATCGATTTCTATGTTTCGAACATCGCACTAATGACACTTTGGTCGTTTTCAGAATTGCACAGATTCCCGAAGTCGTCGAGTGCGTTATGAGCTCGATTGTACAGGAAACTACTTGCAATTGCAGTAAAAACATGACCGAATCGGAAGAGGCTGCGCCGATAGTAGACGCAACTATCACGAAGAACTTACAGGAAGCTCTTGAATCACAAAAGGTACGTTTTGATCATCTCATTTCTAATGAAGAGCGATATTTAAAGAATATTCTTAAATATTTTACAAAACCTAAAGTCCTCCAATAATCTTTGTAATAATCAACTTAATAATCATATTGTGTGAAAGTATTTGAATGCTACTATTATGAAAAACTTGCGGAAAACTCTTGAATCACAAAATTCGCGTTTTGGTCATTGTACTTCTAAAGAAAAGCGATGTTTGAAGAATATTTTCAAATGTGGTTACAATGCCCGAAGCTCGTCAATAGTCGTTTTAATAGTCAACTTCACAATTATATCCCGTAAAAATATTGTTGTCTCAATATTTTTATGGGATATGATTGTGAAGTTGATTATTAAAACGTCTTTTTTTTTTCAAAATAGTTTTAAAGTAATAAGATGTAACGAGAGAGTCCGAGAAATTCCGTTTCATTCAGCATGTGACAAATCGTCGCATAAAACTTTGAATAACGTGATTAATGAGTAAAACCTTTGCAGAAAGAAATCGAGAGTCTGTTATTAAAATTAAATACAAGTCAGACTACGGCGGAGCAGCTACAATCGGAGAAAGCGAAGCTTCAGGTGAGCGTGACGACGCTGCAATCGCAAAGTACATCGTTAACGACTCAGCACACGGCGCTGCAACTCGCAAATTCTCAGCTCGTTGCCGAGAAAGAAGAGGTAAAGAAAAATAATGCTTATAAAATAAGGGATCGCTGCGGCTATTTTTACTTTAATTTTATGTCGTTTCATGTTTTTGAATGATTGAAGCTTAAATTGGTTTTATTGTAGCTATTGAAAGATCGCGTCGCTCAGCAGCGAGCCCACTCACAACTTGTTAACGATCAAGTCATCCTACAATCTTTGCACGAGCAGCTGAACAACGAGTATGAAAATCTTCTTCGAGAACGCGAGACTCTGAAAGTTAATCTAAGGGACGCGAAAAACACAGCTCGAGTGCTACGAGAGACATGCGAACAACTCCAGGCGAAGAACAAATTGTTGCAGGCTGAGCAGGAAACGGCTATAACGAATGTGAAGAGCTTGAACAATTTGCGAGGAGAACATTCGAAATTGAAGGTAAAATATACATGGAATATATTCTTTTTCTTTAGTATACATCAATACTCGAATATTTATATCTATACGTACTAAATGTATTCAGCAGCGAAAGTTTTTTATGTATAAATTCTGATATATGGAAAATTATGTGCGAACCAAGCACTTTTTCGAGCTGACTATTTTGTTTTCTCTTGAAATCTCTTCAATAGTTTTTCAGCCCAATATTCGGATCTCTTAGTTCGACACTTATTCACAGATGCTGACCGCAATATTTTTACTTTTATAAGCGTTTGAGACTAAAATAATCCCTACAACGGAAGTGAATAAGTATTGTTGACGTGAATATTGTTAGTTTCGAACAAAACGATGACCAAGTCGTAATTAAAGTGCCACGCCAAAAAGAGAATTAAAAAAAGTCAGAGGGTCCATTTTGTATAACTATTTAAGATTATGCGTCATTTACTGAGTATTTTATTTCATTTTGCAATTCCATGGATTCTAGGATGACTTCAGGAATCTATACACTGCCACGGAAAAACTGAAGCTTGAATATAGAAATTTGCAAGAAGACTACAGAAAAAATAAAGTCGAAGCAAATCGGTTGAGTCTCAAGCAAACGGAAATGCAGGGCGAACTTAGCGGTCGAGATGAGAGATGCTCTGCTCTAGAACTTCAGGTAAACAAGCTCAACCAACGGTGCGAGATATTGCTGCAGATGAACTCGGGATTGGACAACAACAGGCGATCATTAATGGAACATATAAGTCTCCTCTTCAGCCAGTATCACGAACTCCTTACGCATTCACTTGAGGACAAGGAGCACTATCACCTGGAAGAGAAGCTCTATACGTAAGTATTTTATAAAGAGTCGTACACTCAGAAAATCATTTTTTCTTTCCTCTAGGAGAAGTTTTTTTTCTCTTAAAAAATTTGCTTCCTAACAGAGGGAACTTTGTTTTCATGGAAAACAACAATTTTCGAGATTTATGTCAGAATTCTGAGAACACTCAGAATTGTCCAAAACATAGAGAAAAATGGTTGCAATTTTTTACAAAATTTCTCAAAAAAGGACGTGCGCGGTTTTCTTTTCGTAGAATTGATGATATTTCCCTAAATAATTAATCAATAATGCAGGTATTCTTAATGTTGTTCGGTATTGAATTTGGACGAAATCGGAAAACCGGTTCGGATTGTATGAAGATCTGGAATTTTTAAAAAAATCACTTTTTTGCCCTAACTTTCGCAAAACATGAGACAACGAACTCAAATTTCATACCGAAAATCGGTACTATCTAACGATGATTAGTACATTGTTTTGTCATAATATGCATTATGGTTCAAATTCAAATCGTAACCGACCAAATATTCCAAGATCTTGACAACTATTACAAAAACATGACTTTTATTTCTGCACAATGATAAGTCATAATCATTTATTTCTTAATTTTTTAACATGCTTACTCTTCAGAATTGTGTCTCTGGCTTATATCACATCGAGACGCTGTTTAAGTATTGAGACAAAACTCCAAGATTTTTTAAATAAGAATAAACAATGGGAAAATGGTTGAATCAAAAAGGGAACGTTCAAAAAACAATTATTTTCCATTTCTAACAATAATCGGTCATAATTATTACCTTTATGTCGCTTAAAATGTTTTTCCTCTAGAATTATTAATATCTGTGATCGCATATCTTAATTTTTTAAAGTTTGTCGATAAAAACTTCAAGATTTTTTCAATACCAAAAAAAACCGCCTATACAAAAAATTGTGAAAATAAAAAAAACCCTTTTAAAAAAATTTCAGGGACAAAGTGAATCACCTTTATAGACAAAAGGAGAAGCTTGAAGAAAAGATAATGGAGCATTATCGCAAACTGGAAAGTTGTTCGACGAAGAAGAAGAAGTTCGGTGCGGGTCTTATGAAAAGAGTGAAGAAAGTTGGCACGGAACTTTTGCAAAAGGTAATTTGCGGGAGAAAATAAAAATCTACATTAACGAATTTCCTACGGAACGGATTAAGGACGATCTTCTTTTTTTTAGAATCGACGCTCTTGGGCCGAGGATTCGAAGCAATCGGATTCTAAGCTTTATGAGTCTGAGTCTGGAGAAAACGCGTCTGAGTCAGGAGGAAATGATTCCGAATCGATGGCAAACGATTCCGACGTTAGTATTGATAATCACCATCTTATTGTCAAAACAGAATCTCCAGTTTTGGAGGGAGACGCTCTCTCGTTGGGTCATCCCGGAACGAGAAGAACTGTTTACTATACGGACGATTTGTCGCCAGTTCCTGCATCGTTATCGGTAAGATTTCTATGGAAATAGCACAAGAAAAACTGCAAAGTTTCGCAAATCCACAGCGGATTTTTACTGCAGTGGAAAGTCGATTATTCGAGTTAATCAGGACAGTCTACCGTTTGGATAATTAAAATATTAGAATATATATGTATATTTAATGGCAGTTGACATTTCCAAAATGTTATTACTTTTATATATTATATATTTTGTTACCGGACTCTGTCGAATCTGTTTTCTAGTTTAAAAAAATAATATTGATGATTTTTTTTCGTTTTCACGACAAAAGCGCTTTTTTACGCTGACAAAGTTGTACGGAGAACAGAAAATTTGGATAAACCGAAACTTCATTCGGTTTATCGACATAGAGATTCGTTTATCCGATATTGATTGACGATTTGGGCAAACGATTGGGAATCACATTAAGATGAACGGAGTTTCGGATAATCGACGTTCTACTGTATATTTTTTTAAATCCGAAGATACTGCCAAATGGCTACAAAAACATCCCCTGAAATTGGAATCCAATTGCACAGAATATATTTCATTAATATTCAACAGAAAGTTTTGAAATTCCCTGCGAATCGAATTTCTGTTTTCCTAGAGTTTCTCTATTTTTTTCTCAGCATCAAAACATCGCTAGCCACCTTGGATTTCAGATACAATCAAAAATAGTTTATTTAATCGATAAATAATTCACAATTATGATATTTTAGAAATACACTCTAATAATATAATTTGTATTAGAAATAAATCAGACGATGGTTTATTAGAAACTTAACTTTGTTCACACAGATGTTCTGATGCTGAAAAATAAAATCTGGGTCCTTGAGGAAGCAGAAATATCATGTAAGGAATATTTTTACGCGAAATTACTTCGAAACTATAAAAATCAATTCACGGAATTTCTTTACTCTCTAATTAGTATCGGCTTGAAAAGATCTACTCTATGTCATTTGTTTCTCTCAGATTCCTACTAGTGAAATAATACATAAAACTTCCTAATGCTAATTTCTTTTTTATTTTCTGTCCGACATTATTTAGAAAATCTGAGTGTCAAAAGTACATTCAAAATTTGTTGTTTTACTTGTCATGCCTAATAATGACCGTCCTTGGTCTAATAATGACATTTCTCTTAAAAAATTGGGATTTACTACTTTTTTGGAATAATTTTTGAAAAATCTTCTTGTAATCCAAGGATTTTCGCATAAAATCGTATTTAAAATCTTTCCAATGTGAATTAGCCCCACACAATTAGAAAAAGGAATGACATTATTCGATTATTCCTGAGTAACAAACAATAATTGAATATAACTAATCTTTAGAACTCCCAATTTTGGTCTCTGTTCAAAATCATCGACAGTCATTCCAAGAGAAACGTATTCTCACTGGATTTTCATTATAATAATGCCTGGTTATGATTTACTCGTAAAAATTGACGAATTCTCGTTTGAATAATTTTTTACAAATAAACATAAAATATTACAATTAATTGCGTATTTAGCCTGAACAAAAACCTGGCGTTCCGTTGTCGCAAACACTTCCGGAAAGTGTCGATGGTTCGTCGAGTCAAGAGCAGTCTCCAAAAGCGGAAGTGCCAGCAAGTGAGCCACGTTCCCTTCTCATATACAACAAAGTATCGGCAGTAATAAACGAATCGAGAAGTATGAACAACATGCCAGCAAAAGAAGAAGCGCAAAACGACGACATTGCCGCTGAACCTCATACAGTCAAAGATCCAAAAACCGGAAATTCCGTTTGGTACGAATACGGTTGCGTATGATACTAATTTTCTTCCTCTTTACTTAATAATCGACTGAACGCAATCGCTGCAGGCTAAGTAACTATACTAAAGATACTAAATTTTCGTTCCAACATTAATTGTTGCTTATCGCGCGGCTAATACTAGCTTAAGCTCTGATCGAAGACTTCATGTAAAATGTAACGAAAAAGCAGCTTTTAAGAAAAAATTACATTGTGATATACATAGTTTTACTTTTAATAAGGACAATTTGTCTTATAACTTGAAATTTATTTATGAGAGCGGATGGCCCCCATAAACGACGTTGAATACGTGTTCATTGTATCATAAAGGACGTGCGTGTGTGTGTTTTATGTGCGATAGCAATAGTGAAAGTATTATTCGTACTTAAGACTCGCATTTCCTAGAAATTTATCATTATACTTTTTTATACATTGCAAATAAATGTTTTTTTGCACATTATATGGTTTACATGAAATTTATTGGAGATTGTAGTCTTCAGAATGAAATCCTTCCTATATCAAGAGTCGCGGTAGCGACGCGACGCCAATATGAAAAAAAAATTCAACTAAGCTATCTAGTAATTTACAGAAATGTAGACGACTAGAATGAAAACGTATTTTATATACTTTTTTGACTAAATGATATGCATTGATTGAACCGATCCATTGTAAAAGAATAATCCTTACATTTCTTATAGTTCTTAAGGACGATTCGGATTACAGCATATGTCTTCAATTCCACGAATCATTATCGACTCGCGAACCTATTGACTTATTAAAAGTTGATTTTCGAAAAAAAAACATTTTCATGAAATTTTTATCAAAATGATCCATACAGCGAATCATTACTGATTATGTTATTGCACCGAATGTTTTTACCGACCTAAGTCGATGAAAAATCTACCTATTCAGTCGGTATCGAAAACTGTAATCCGATTTTCTCCGCCATCGCGGATCGTTTGGATAAAATATGAGAACGTTGCCCTCCGTCCGAGAATTCTGTGGGGCGAGATTTTCGTGGTTTACCCAAAAGATTAACGATTGCAGGAGAATTCGGAATCCCAAGATTCCAAGATATCTGTCGCACGCATTGAGTTTTCACATTACCTTAAGGTGATGTGAAAGCTCAATGAGTGCGAGAGAGATAGGAGACAGTGATACACCTCCCCGCAGAAATTTGGGTAGCTGTTTTCTCCCGAACAGTACGATAAATAGGGTTCGTATTTTGAGATGATACGCAGGAGTATCGTAGAATTGGGCTAAGCTTCTGGCTCCTCATTCGATATATCAGTTTTTTTTTTCAGAATTAGAAGAAAAATAGTGCGAGAGAGACAGATCTATAGGCTTTTAACATTGAGCGACGAAATTTCAGGCGGTGTATCACTGCCTCTTGAGAGACAGCAAGTTTGCTTCGACCAAAAGCAAATTCGATTTTCATACTAAATTCATAGAAGAATAAAAACCTAATTAGCTTTTGCTAATCAGATCAACCATTGTGGAGAAAGTAGGTAAGGCGACTTGTTACCGACCGACCACTGAGCCATGTACCCTTAAGGTAACGTGCAACACTTTCTTTCCGCCTATCTCGTACCACATTGTTATGAAAAACTGCATTTCATTATATTTTTTGAGTCCCTGAAGCATTCAAGGAAAAATAAAAATGTTATTTACGTCACGTTTACCGATTCCGCAGGAAATTACATTTTTCTGTTTTCACAGATGTTCACGGTTTCAAAAGGGAATGCAGAACAGTTCTTTTATACCGACCGCCGTATTTCTAGTCATCTTAAGGGTATGTGGTTCAGTGGTCGGCCGGTAACAAGCCGCCTTCCCTATTTTCTCCACATCGGTTGATCTGACTAGCAAAAGCAAATTAGGTTTTCATTCTTCTATGTATTCAGTACGAAAACCTAATTTGCTTTTGGTTGAAGCGTCGACCACCTCGGAGAAAATAGGGAAAGCAATTTGTTACCATCAGAGCAAATAACACGTCTGTAACACATCCCCTTAAGATGTTCACATCTCTCAAATGTTAATGAATACTTACATATATCTTCGGGTTAAATTATTCAATGTACTTTATCAGTGATTAGGAAACTTTAAGTTGTCTGTAATCAAATGGTTATAACAAAAAATTTCGGGGCGTTTATTTCCCGTAATAACGGAAAACACAAAGGAGGTGATGCAAATGCGCTCCACTTTCATTCGAAAGTTCGATTTCTCCACTCCTTTGAGGACGACAGACATTTAAATGTGTTAAACAAAGCTTAAATTATTATTTACAAATTTTTCAAGCGTGTAAGTTCGCATATCTAATTTCTGCAGGACCTCGTTAAAGGAAATCTTGATACCGACGGAAATTGCTTGATTGTGACAGAGGCAGCGCCATTAAAATCGCGTAAGTGTAAGAGATAAGTTTTTTCACCCCCTTAAGTTATGATCCAACATCACTAAAAATGTCAGATTATTTTCAAACAAAAAACTCAACGAAGGAATACTTTTTCGGAAAGTGGCATTTATAATTTATATTATTATAAATCAATCGCGATACATGTTCCTTCAATTCATATCACATACGTTGCAATAAAATCACCCTTCATCGTAATTAATTGATTTATTAAACGTCGGAAACATTACATTAAATTTTCCGCACTATTTCAACTAATTATGCGCATTGCTACGTCAAATAAGCTTTTTCGCCAATATTTTTATAAATATACCAACTAACATGTTAACGAATATTCATGCCAATAATTTCCTAAAAAACATTACGAATATTTTGGTAAACAGGTTAACGGAATATTTTTAACAACACAAGTGGTAACTTTCTCATAAATGTTACTCCAAACGTTTTTGCAAAATTTCATCTGTATAAATTTTCGTCAGCCTAATTAATTCCTTAAATATTTCGAAAGCGATAGGAATTTTGGACAGTGATTTGATTATTTTTGCGCTGGAATTTTCTTCAACAAATATTTAAAATATCTTTCCGTTCGAATGTTGGCGATATTCCTGGTTGGCGAGTACGGAATATTTAATTGTCCGGTTCCGAAGAAGCAAATAACGATAAAGTTCGCCTCCGTGCAAAATGAGCGGGTGTTTTTTTGACGGAGGACCCTCCCGGCATATTAAACGAGGAGACGTTGGCTGCGGCATGCGCTCGATGTTTCTTCTTAGGCGGTGGCAGGAGAGCGCGTAGTCGAGGGGACGTGGAAGGGCTCCTAAAGTTTTTTATCGTCATTCTCACGGGCCCAGGAGGTCGTGGTCAAAAAACTGCCCACCGCATGTCTGTCGCTCACCCCTTCGAAAGTTCTCAGGCTCGCACAAAATTTGCATACTCGAATCCTCGCCACTGTGCGTCTCGGCTCTTCCTCTAGGAACTATCGCCGTGCACCACTATAGAGTGATCTCTCCCTAGGGCAAGACCCAACTTTTGTTTTTTGCCTCGTTGCCTAATGGGCGACGAACCTTCGATCGTGTGAATGCACCTTGGCGAAGGATAATCGGTAGGAAATGAGACTCGAGTATCAATGCCCCTGATGAATACGCTTCTCTCTGTTCTGGCTTCAAGATTATTTTCCTTTTAATAGCCACTTTCACCTTCGGGGACATTAATCCTCTTTCGCCTCACGATTTTTTTAACCTGGATATAAAAAATTAGTATTTAAGGATGCGAGCTTTTTTTTGTGGGAGAAGCACCTGGTAAATAAAGTTGTGAGATATAATTTTCATTTTTACCTTTTGATTTTGTTAGTGATTTATTTTTGGGATATCTTTATTTATACGCATAAATAGAAATATATTTATTTTATAAACTAATGATAATGTCTTTTCATATGATTGGAACTGATGTTATTTATTTTTTCTACGAGTTACTTGATTTATTGAAATATAACTTGTATTGACAACTAAATGAATGGCTAAAGAAACAAGGTATCTGTAATCAACATTACGTTTCAAGAAGTTAACGTGATTGGATATACTAAGACATCATCTTTGACTTTAAAAAATTGCCTAATGTTGTTAAATTATTAGCAATATTTTGTTAATTCACCCATTTTTAGTAACCATTATTTATATCGTATGAAGGAAAATCATCGCAATCTCCAAAAAATTGGGCATTTCGAAGTTGGATGAAATCTTTTTTCGAATTTACATTATCTAAAATTTATTTAAAAATCTGTTTGTATATTATTTTATCAATAACTTCTTGACTGTCATTATTTAAAATGAATATTCTGAATATTTACAAAATCGTTGGCGTTTTTCGTTTTTATTTTCCTTGGTTGTGTACTCTCGAATCCGATGGTATAAAATTTAGTGTGATTGAATTAATGATGTACACTGGGGTGTGTAAAAAAAATGTTTTTCTTTTTTCACTTGACACAAAAAAACTACAAGTTGGATACTAATATTGAACCTCGCGAGAAAAAATCTTCGTGCGATTTCAGAAGTGACAGTGATTTGTTTGGTATTTAATAGCTGGATAGCTGGAACGATTAATTTTAATTATGTCTATCGTAAAATATTTTAGGCTGAATAATTCCTAAGATATTTAATTGTACGTAAACAGATATTTAAATTTTTTTCTTTTTTGTTGGGGGCATTGTAAAAATTTCTATATAATTTCTTAAGGACATGGAAAAACGGTTCATCATGCAATTAAGGCTCTTTTTGTAATTATTATTATTATTGTTGCTATTTTAGAATTACGTACTAATTAAAATATCGAATAATTTTTTTTTCTACTATATATGCTAAAAGTCTCAATTGACGTCATAAAATTAAGTCCGGTAACAATCGACACCCCGTGGATATTTGCAAGAGGTGGTATGAAAAATTTTCATATTCTCCCTCTGCAGCAATTTCTTATACATCAAGTGGGAAAGTGAATACTTCATGCTACCGTTGGAAAAATTTAAACGGTGTTTTCTTTTTATTAGGCTCGATATTATACCATTAAGCGAGACTTTCGTGTATAGTAGTGAAAACACGATCATTGGTTATTTTACTAAGCCATTTTATCGTCAAATAATGATAATTAAAATAATATTTAAAAAGCCAGGTTAGATGATATGAAGAATAGTTTCCGCGTGTCGTTGATCGTTTTTATAAAAATTTTCACTATATTCGTACCAAAGAAAAGGGCAATTCGTCTTATGTAACAGTTTTTTTTCAAAAGCAAGAAAAAAAAGACGCAGAATTAAATATCTCGGCAACTATGCGGCCTAAAATGTCTTACTATATACGGAATTAAAGTTAATCGTTGGATCTAGCAAATAATATTATAAATAGTATCGTCCATCGTGTACAATAATAATTATATCGATCCGAACAGAAGACTTGATTTTCTATTCAACCAAATGAGAAATACAAAAGGCCGTTGCTCAACCCCTAAAAAAAGTATTTAAGCCACAGTTTTTTGATGTGATAAGTAAAAAAAAAAACATTTTTTTTACGATTTATTTATTTTTTTACGACATTTATCGAAGTCAAATTAGTGCAAAATTTTCGTAATTGACTCTTTAAAGTTTAATGCATTAAAAAACAGTAGTAAAGGGTAATTCGTATTGGAGTATGTATACTTAATCCAGTAAAAGATCGATAGTGGCGAACTTGCATTAAGATTAACCGATTACCATCTATTTGTAATGGGATACATTTTCGTTCCGTTTGTTCCAAGTATAATGAGTAATTCTTTATCGATTTAAATTATTGACGGCTTATTCCCTTTAATAATTATAGCCTGTTGTTTATGAAAGTATTTTTGTTTCTGTTAAACAACCGACTATCATTATTGAATGATCAATATTACGAAATATCTAGGCTGTCAATTCGTGAAGTATCTTTTAAGAAACAAAATGAGCTATCACTTACTGTAATCGGTGGAGAATTACAGACGATATTTGGAAAAACCAAACAAAAATGTGTCCCATTAATAAAAAGAGTTAATCGGTCAATCCTCATGCAAATTCGTCACCATTGATCTTTCCCTGGATTAAGGATACATGCTTCAACAGTAATCACTTTTTACTATTGATTTTTAATGCATTACACTTTACGAAAATTTAGCACCGATTTGACTTCGATAGTCGTCACCGAGTCTCTTTAAGGTAGTCGTCTCGCTACGTGCTAATCAAATCAGTGTTAAAACTCGAAAAGCATTTCAACAAGTTATCTTGGTTCAATTAACGGTTTTAAAAATCGATTTGAGCACCAGCGTCTGTTCTTAATATGTAAATACATCCGCAACCACGGTTTAAATAGTAAATACACTGATATATGCAAATGTTCGATGAGATGTTTCTGTTATCTAGTTATATATTAGAAAAAACCATAATATTCGTCTGATTATGAAAAGCAGAATCGCAATTTGTTTATTGAAAGATGCTTCAACGATTTAATGGAAAAATTTCTCAGTGTTATTATTTCTTCAAAAGTTACAACCATTTGTATGTCTAATGTTGGTTAAGTTGGATAAACGGACCGTTGTAATTTTTGTATAAATAATATTACTAAAAAATCTCTTCGTTAAAACACCCGAGCAACTTTTTCAATGAAGAAGCAGAGCTATCGTTCGTCATGCTCGGTCTAATATTATGGTTTTTTCTAATATACAACTGGATAACAAAAACATCTTACTGAACATTTGCATATATCACAGTGCATTTTCTTTTTAAATCGTGGTTGTTAATTTATTTATACCACATTGTGCGTGGAGTGGCTACTTCGCTTCGCTCGCATGCGTGGAATAAGCACTTCTCGCACTAGTGGGATAAAATTGTATACGATACTCGTGCGAGAAACTATTTCTGATCTCGTGTGATCACAACACTCGCCTTCGGCTCGAGCTGCAAACTCACACTCGTCGCGAAAAAGTTTCATCGCACTAGTATCGTAATGTACTATTATATATTAAGAAAATATAATGCCTAATCGATTTTACAGAACCGTCAATAAAACTTTAAAAACTTGTAGAAACGCTTCTCAAAGTTTAGTACTGATTTGACTAGCACATATCGAGGCGGCCACCTTAAAAATACTCTGAAATTTCGAATTATTATTTTTCTGTAAGGAATATAATTAATTAGCGAGTCAAAGGGTTAATGCGAATAGCTAGTTTACTATTTGTCGGAGGACATTAAGAGGCAGTTGTAGAGTCTCTCTCGGTCCAGCATTCGCCCCTCTTCTATAGTTATATACAGTAAGTTACCCCTCATAGCAAAAAGCATCGGACAGGCATGGCAGTAACGGTTCGTCCTGGCAGAATTCTCCACGTCTCCCGTATTTTCGACGAACAAAAATAAAGATCCGTCTCTCTTTCTTGCCGCGGCTCCTTCCTTCCTACGCAAGAAAGAAAGAAAAGGGAGTTAGCCGGGTCGCGATAGTGGGAGGGTCACAGTGGGTGGGTTGGTAGCGATGGCAAAAATAAGATTGATAAAAGCTCCGGAAAGCTCTTTCTCTCTCTCCCCCTTCTCCCAAGCGCTCGTACTGCACCCGGAGAAACTTTCCAGTGAAAAACGATCTCGCGAGGAGGGGAAACACGGCGGTAAGAAAACCAAGAGGCGCTGGGAGGTTGTGTGCGGAAACGAGGAAAAAGTAAAACCGGAAGTCGTTGTCTTCGTCGCCGCGGTACGCTAGTATTAATGTGGATAGAAGTAGCGCCGAAAAACGCTTTACATTAAGTTAGTTGACAAATCATAACAATCCCAACTGCAACACGGTGGTCACAAAGGGTCCCAATGACTCCAGTTATGTTTAAATAATTATCGTGTTGCTTGTATCGTTCTGAATGACTCATAAAAATGTAAAATATTAATTTTAATATTTTAGAATGTGGCAATGTTACGTCCGGGCTTATTTTGATTTTAAAAAAACCCAATGAGTAAACATAGAAATAAAGATATAGATATTTTTTTTAAATGAATAAATGTGTAAATTATTCATAACATTTATCAATTTTCGTTAACTCGGACGTCACTGGTACTGTTGGTATCATCTTTTTATCAGTATTCAAAATGGCGAAAAAAAATTAGCAAGTGAAAAAAAAGTTCTGTTTTACTTGAATAATTTTAAACTGTGCAGTTTTACATTCTATTTCATACATTTTTGGAGTATTATCTTTGAGATATAATAGTTCGAGGAGAAAATAACTCAGTAGTGGGTGTTTCAAAAAAGGCGTTTGTTTCTACATCTAAAGAGAAGTCATTTCGAAGTACAATAAAAAACGATAATCATGGAAAAGTAGCGATATGAATAAAATATTTATTTTTATTCATATCCAAGTGTTCTATTATTTATACGATACTTTAATGCTGATTGACATGTTTTTCTTTCCATAGTTTCACCGCTATAGAAAGTCTATTAATGAATTTCGTATATAATAGACATATAAATCTAAACATTTGTGGATGAAACTTTAAAAAATTATGACTTAATATTACTATTACGACCGTAATTTATCATTACTGAGTTTAATACAAAAATTATGTGATTTTCAATAACATTATAGTACAAGGTAGAAACATATAAAATATTGACCGTCAATTTCTGACAATACTCCGTAAATTCGTAGAATCCGTACACTGAAAGAAGTGTTTGTGAACAGTTAACAAATCAAGTGTTAAATATGGCAATGTGAACCATTTAGTCAAAGTTATTCTTATTTAATCTCAGTTGAGCTAAATAACATTAAATTGTCCCAAATGAAGCTCGCTGATATTTGTCAAAAGATAATAAATCTTATTTGGCTCAATACACATTTAGTAGCAATAAATAAATGGTTTGTTTTGCCATTTTTAATACTTGATTTGTTAACAGTTAACAAAACCCACTCTCAGTATATTCGGAACGACAGGATTTAAAAAAATCATTTTATTTATTTTTGGGAAGGATAACGATGGAGATTAATAGAAGAAACAGATCTGATTTTGCAGTATCTCTTTTGGTTACTCTATGAAGTGTTAATAGCAAAAATGTGCTGGCATGTTGGTGTAAAGTTAAGGGGTCGGGGTAAATTTTTACCAAGCTGAAGTGAGAGGCAGAACCTGAAGAAATGAATGCATATAATAATAATAATCAAAGTTAATATATCTTATTTAGCTCAACATATATTTAGTACCAATAAATAAATGGTTGCCACATTCAACACTTGATTTATTAACAGTTAACAAACTCTACTCTCAAGATATTTAAAACCACAGGATTAAAAAAAAATCGTTTTATTTATTTTTGGGAAGGATAACGATGGAGATGAATAGAAGAAACAGATCTGATTTTGCAGTACCATTCTCTTTCGGTTACTCTCTGAAGTGCGAATAGCAAAAATGTGCTGGCATGTTGGTGTACAGTTAAGGGGTCGGGGTAAATTTTTACCAAGCTGAAGTGAGAGAGAAGTAGCTAAAGGGAGAAGAAGATTGCACGAGTCTATATCTAGAACTAAGCGAAAGAAAGAAATGGAAGAAAGGGGGTGGGGCGCTCGAGGCCGCAAAAGGAGGGAGGCGAGTTTTTATAGCGTTAGCGGCTACCACATCGGTGAGCAAGGGACTCCCTTCGGTTCTTCATCTCTCTCCTGCAGCCGCACCGAGAAACCCGTAGAACTCACGGCGCTTTTCTCATTCTTCTCCCCACCCCTCGCTCACCCCTACAACGTTATATCGGTTGAAGTTTGCCGAAGGGGGGGAGGGCGGTTTTTCGTTTTTACGGTGGAAGCTGCAGGGTGGAGCGTACAGTGTGGACACCGTGGCTCGCAAACCTCCCCACCGTCGTCGTCTATCTTTTTCAGCACAACTCGCTCCATCTCTCCCTTTCTCCTCGCTTACGTTTGACTGCATCTCTCTTCTTTCGGTTCGGCTCGAGATTCTTTTGCCTCGTGTGTAGTGGACTCTGCACTCGGAGAAATCATGATGGTCCCTGTAAGTAAAGTTATTTAAATAACAACTAATTGTTCGGGGAACTATTTTTATGAATGGATCACATTTTTACTGATGCGAAGTATTTACGAATTATTATTATTATAAACAGAACTGTAAATTTTGGTTTAGGCTTCTTAAAGATACTTTTGATAATTGTGAATTATTTTTTGGATAACTTGAATAACAACAATTGATTGTTCAGGCGACCATTTTTGTAACAAGATATACATTTTTTTAATTTAAAATATTTAAAACGAGAATTTAATATTCAAAATTATTAGTCAAAATTAATATTTAAGATTTTTTTCTGCACTAATATCACCGTTACATTTTTTTTTATTTTGTAAAAAACAGTATGGTAAAAGACATAAAGGAATTTTTTCGACAACTAGCAATATAGTTAAGTTACGTTTTTAACATTCTTACTCGTCGGCGCAGAAAAAGCTTTTCCGAATACGCTATGCAGTGACCACATTTGCAGTTTATCTGAGAGGAAAGTAATTTTTTTCTTAACAAATGATGTATAACGCGATTCTCTACAAAGAAGTAAATTATAAAAAAACTTAGCATTCAAATATGAAGGCGGCTTTACCTATTCATGTTACAATTTATTTTAAATTTTTTTAAAATTTCGCGCGTTAAGCAGTGATCGGCGCGATGAGCTGAGGTCACGCGTTGCACCTTTCATAATAAGTTGAAGTTCGACATCAAAGTTTCATCCAGTATTCTTAATTCTTTACCACTCCCATGAAAAACTTGTATAATCAAAAATATATTTCCCGGTAAATTGTAGAATATATTTAAAATATACTTGGTAGTATATAGAATATATTAACAATATATTATAAAGTATATACCGAATATATACGAAATACATTTTGTAGTTCACAAAAAATATCTAACTTTCCGTCAAGAAGTATATTTTTTTTTCGGAAAATGGATAATTTGTACGTAACCTATACTTATTTATATCTTGAAATGAACTTCATGTATATACTCACACGGAAAAGAAGTAATCGCAAGTATACTTTTCGATATACCCATTATATGTATATGAAAAAATAGATAATTACAAAATAAGCAAATGCGCTAATTGGAGTCGACTTATTTAGGTCTTCCAATTGAACATTCGGAGTTATGTTGTTAATTAGTACATATTAATCGCTAAAAAATTAATTGTGAATTTTTTCGCAGTGGATGAGAATCGAACCAAATCATCTGGATGTCTGTTGTCTGCCTTAGCTTACACGGTCATTGACATCTTAGGAGAATAAAATTTTCAATGACTATATGATATATATTAAAAATAAAAAAACGTCAAGACTACGTTTATATGATTAGTACGAAATATTCAAAATGCAAAAACCGTAGGCTGGTCAAATCTATAGAAGGATTGAAATGTATTGACCTTAGAGGGACATTAAAAAATTTGGTCAAGGGGTGGACGCGTTTTGAAACCGAGTAAAGTTTTATTTTTAATTCATTAGTAGTTAATATGTGGTATTTGCAGCTATTTATCGTCTATTTCTGCTTAAGGGGCATACATGAAAATACACTTCAAATATAATCAATATAAAAAATTATACATTTGAATATTCTTTTGTATATTGCTTTCTAATAATGGACGCTTTGTTTTCGTGAAGAAAAAAAAATGTCTGCTTTTTTCATGTCAGGAGACTCAGAATGCTCCAAAACATGGAGAAAAGTGGTTTAGAAAAAATCTTCGTATGTGCGTGTATGTGTGTGCTTCGAAAATTCAAGCACCTCTAACTCTAGATTCGTTCAACCTATTAAACTAAAATTTTGGTACACAAGTGAAGCAGCACTCCATCTTTGACTGATGCAGCTTTTTTCAGAATGTATCCAGAATTTGTCATTTTATAGCTTTTTGAATTTAAAAAAAAATAAGGCGCGTGTTCATGCGTAAGCTGGAGCTTCCGTAAACATGGCAAAATTTTGCTGAATAATTTTCCATACAGATACTGTTTATGTTGACTGGTATTGAATTTGACCGGAATCGGGAGAGCACTTTGAATTTTATAGAATTTTCTAATTTTTTTAAAAATTTCGTTTTTGCCCTAACTCGAACAAAACATGAGATAACGAACTCAAATTTCATTTATGACATCGGTACCATTTAGCGATGATTACTACATAGTTTCATCATAATCTGCAACGTGCTTCAAATTTCTCAGAATTTCAACATTTAGAAAAAAAAAAGTTATTGCATTAATTATAGTAAAACATAAGACAGCGAACTTAAATTTCATGCATGTAATCAGTAGTATTCAACATACTAGGTACACAGTTTAATCGTAATTTGTTATGGGGTTAAATTTATTCAGAAAACTAACTTGATAAAACATAACTTTGAAAATGGCTTCCGCATTATTTTTGGTTTCATTTACAAACCTTCCTCTACGAGTAAGCCAAAATCTATTAACATCCCTCTTCACACAGGTAGCTTTGTAAAATAACTAAAAATAATGTGGAAGTAATTTCCGGGTAGGGGTCAAAATAGCTAATGACCAAAATACCGAATGACTAAAATAGCAAATTGAAAAATAAGGAACGTCTAAATTTAGAATGGCCATAATTATGGAATTCGCTGTTTTAGCCATTCGCTGATTTGAATGCATTTTAATAAGATGGAGGTCAAGATAGCGAATGGCTTAAGTAGCAAATTTCATAATGATGACCATTCTAGATTCAGACCTTCCTAATTTCGAAATTTGCTATTTTAACCGTTCACTATGTTAGTCACTCGCTATTTTAACTCCCACCCCAATTACCGAAGTTCAACTTTGCAGTCTTATGCTTTATTTCCATGGGGACAGTCCCCGGACCCCGCAGGATCCCGCGAGAGAGTCAAACGAGTAAAAAGTAGGGATCTAGGGATTCAGTCGCTCGCGCGCGGGGTGATGGCGGTGTGATGCAGTGTGATGATGCAGCGCCAGCGACGTTAGCGGCAGTGGTGGAGGTAGTTGGACGCGGCCGCGGCGTTTGCCGGTTCGTGGAGTGGTGGGGGTATCGAGCAACCTCCGTCGGAGTCTCGTGGGTTCCGCCATCCGGCAAACAATGTGTAGCACGCTATCGTACGGATCGCTGCTCGCTTACACCGTTTCTGCTGCTGCAACAAGCGCCGCTGGTACGAAAGCGCGAACAGGCCCAAGTGAACTGTTCCAAAGAGTTATCAATTCGCGCGGCACGAGAACCGGAAACGTACGAACATCCGGCGCGAGAAACCGCGAGCTTAGAAAGAGAGGCAAACAATAATACGCGATATAGCGTCGGCGGTGAAAAACGCGTGTGCAGCGATAACATCAGTAGCGATTGATTTCGCGAATAGTTAACTCCGCAATTAACCTCCGAATAACTCGATAAATCGTCGAACTTTGTTTGAATATCAATCACCAAACCTTTTTCCACATCCTTCATCTTACGACGCACGTGTTTGAATGATTTTTTCTTCATATTTACTTTCTGCATCGATCAGTGTGCGATTCCTCTGAGTGTCTTTTTGTTGTATATTTCTGCCTGCTAATAAAAATAAATCTTTACTTTTTGTTTGACAAACATCTTTCGCATATCCTTTTTTTGACCTTTCTCTGTGTGCCTTCGATACGTGTTTGGTATTATTGTTTTTGCGGATTTATTTGGAAGCGAAGAGAGGTGGAACATACGGAATCCCCGAATGTGCTTTGTGGTTGAATGGGACTTTGCGATTTGGAAGGCTACTCGAACGGGAGTAGGACAATTGTAGGAGTGGAGTGGCTGGCGAAAGTTGGTGTTGTGCGTTGAGGCATGGAAACACGAATTCCCGGAGGATTGTGCGGTGCTCAGGGGGTTGTAACGGCGGCTATTACGGAGGCGCCCCGAGGCGTCGCGACGCCCTCACCCGTTCCATCGACGCAATCAGCAGCTGCTGGAACCACGATAACACCTATCACGAGCGGTGCCTCCTCCGTTAGCGTGTCCTCCGCTTCTACCGGCCAACTGACGTCTGCCTCGATGACCCACAGCCCTGCAAGCGCCGTGGTCGTCGTTGCCAGTCCACCCACTACTCAGCATCAAAACAGCACCGGACATCCGCGAATTCTCAGTAGAAACGTCAACGGCACACGTGAGTTTTATCTTTTAACCGGTTTGTTTGCTACTTTATACACTTCACACGCTTTCGCCGATATGATAACGATTTATCGTCGATAAAAGCGTATTGGGACTGAGGAATATTGACGAAATTGATCTGATCCAACGAAGATTCTATTACATCTTGCTTGTGGTAACGATTTGTACAGCAGGATACATGATCGGATTGGAGAGTGGCATCACCACGCTGAAATTATTAGTAGTCAAACGACCTATTAAGACTACTAGCAAAATTTCTTTACATGCGCTTGAATTGTTTTTTCAGCATTTGTCTTGATAGATTGGTTGCTTTTGATGCAGTTTTCGAAAACAATGCAAAATATAATTGGCTTAAGTATACTGAAAGAATTGTGACTGAATACGATTTAGCCAATTCTCTCGTTACTGTAAACGCAGAATTTGCTTTGATAAATTGGTTGCTCTTTATGCATCTCTCGAAAACAATGCAAAATATAATTGGCTTACGTGTATACGGCAGTTACAATACTTTCAATATTGAAAGTATTGTGACTGAAGAGGATTTATCCAATTCTCTCGTTACTGTAAACGCAGAATTTGCGTTGATAGATTCGTTGCTCTTTATGCATCTCTCGAAAACAATGCAAAATATAATTGGCTTACGTATATTGAAAGTATTGTGACTGACGACGATTTAGCCAATTCTCTCGTTACTGAAATTGCAGAATTTGCGTTGATAGATTGATTGCTTTTTATGCATCTCTCGAAAACAATGCAAAATATGATTGGATTACGTATATTAAAAGTATTATGGCTGAATACGATTTAGCGAATTCTCTCGTTACTGTAATTGCAGAATTTGCGTTGATAGACTGATTGCTCTTTATGCATCTCTCGAAAACAATGCAAAATATACTTACGGCTTATGTGTATCGAAAGTATTATGACTGAATATGATTGAGCCAATTCTCTTGTTGCTGTAAACTTTGGGACAATGAACAATGTCATTCAACAGTTAGGAGTAGCCTAACGAATAAATAATTCAACGCCGATGTCATCAAAGCGTTTTTATCTGGATATATAGTCGGACTTAAAAAAATAGTAAACAGTTGAACGAATTAAAAATTGAAGAATACCTAAGAACAACCTTTTACTAACTTTCATAAAATAAGGTAAGATGAGATTAGATGCACACACTTAAGAGGCAGCGCTACACCCCCTCCCCCCCCGCAGAAATTTCGAAAGCTGTTTTCTCCCGAACGATACGACAGATAGGGTCCGGATTTTTAGACGATACGCAGGAGTATCGTAGAATTGGGCTAAGCTTCTGGCTCCTCATTCGACATGGCCGTTTATTTTTAAGAATTAAAAGAAAAATAGTGCGAGAGAGACAGAGCTATATTAGAGAGAGACAGACCTATAGGCGTTTAGCGTTGCGCGTCGAATTTTCTGGCGGTGTACCACTGCCTCTTAAAATCAAGCATGTTGCAAGTGTGTTGTTTCCTATCTTATACATTATGACGCCTCTTTACGCATTTCCATGCGTGTTCCGTTTACGTATCGTTACTGTGGATAAGCAACACGCTTGGAAGTGTGTAAAAAGGCGTTATAATGTAAAAGATAGGAATTAACACACTTGCAACACGCTTGGTTTTTGGAGTGCAATGTAAACTTGCTGGCAGAAAGATGGTTATTTTGAAAATATGAATAAACTAATGTATAAAATATAGGACCTCCACTGCATACTATGTCTAATATGCAGCCTTACAGAACCTGAAACGCTGAGGCATATATTATCAGATTGGCCAAGGTATGTTCCACACAAACCTCGATACCTAGGACCGGCATTTTATCTGATAGTTCTAGATGAACTGAAAATAGAGGAGGCTAGAAATCTTGCTCTCTATTCAAAGCAGGGATGGGCAATATTTGAATAAAAATGTATTCTAAATATTTTTTTATTTGAATAAGTGTCAATAATTCGTAACTAGGTCCAATAATACGATTTTTAATTGTTAATTAATTCAATGTGCTTCTCGTTATTTTAGAAAAATATATCAATCATGCAATGTTATTACAATTACTCATAGTTATTCAGACGAAAATGTATTTTAAATACAATTTTATTCGAATATTGCCCATCCCTGATTAAAAAAAGATGTGTAAAATGCGAGCGTTCATGTTATCGTTATAAGTGAACGTGTTCCTACTGCAACAAAGGCGAGTGATCATTATAATCACGTTTGTGATAGGGAATTGCTTGAAAGCAAATAAACTCTATTTGTTAATGATGGCTATTCTAGATTCAAAAGTTTGTTATTTTTTAATTTGCTATATTACCGATTCACTGTTTTGGTCATGCATAACATGTGCGCTTGAAGATTATATGATAATTAGGATAGAAAAAAAGTATTGTACAAAACGATAAACCACTCCTTTCATTCATTTCACCACAAGCTTTCCAATGGGCAATGGAAAAAGTGTATTAACTACCAGAGCGAGATTTTTAGAGTTTTAGCGAATAAAAAAAAAAGCCGGTTCAGTGCTCTGTATAACTTTTCCTTTGTGGTAATTGACCAGTAAGTCGAAATCGGGCGGAAACGAAAAACGTTCTGGGTAAAGACGTAACTCGTATTTCGATCAAACTGCATATTCATTGTAGGATCGAATATAAATACGAGTGGTTTTACATTTATGTTTCGTCTTTCTTATTTTATGCTAGAATTACCTTATACTGGCGTTCTAATTTATAACTGGCGCATTACTAGTAAGCAGAAGTTTGCATCCTTATAGACGAAACTTTTTTTCTTTAAAAAAATTTTTCCTTACGGGCTTACAGAAAATGATCTGAAACTTTTAGAAAAATGGTTTAGTAAAAATGTTCGTATGGATGTATGTGTGTAATGAGGTGACAAAATTTAAACCACTGTATCTCAAGAACGTCTTCAATAATTAAGCTATTCGGATAAATCTACGAAAAAATTGAAACATCTTGTCTAATTTTATGAGATAGAATCTTTCGAAAAAAGGCTGTACACTCTGAACCTGACGCAATTCATCGGCTAATGAGACAAATAATTCTCGACTAGTAAACGTATGTAAAAACACGTTAGGTATTGAATTTTAGCTAAATCTGTATGGCAGTTCGAATGTCATAGAATTTTGAATTTTCGAGAAATTTATTTTCTAGTTCAAATTTAAGTTATCTTCGACGAAATCAACTCGTATTTTCTACACAGATGAACTAATTTGCAGTTATAATAAGATATTGAGCCATATTCAAGTCATCTTCGACCAAATCAGCTCGTATTTTCTACAAAGATGAACTAATTTGCAATTATAATAAGATATTGAATTCATGGAATATCAGTAAAGAAATGGGATTCGATGGGTTTTTTATAAGGGGTTTTCTTTCCGAATAGACGAAGTGATATTTTCAGGGAAAAAAATATCTAAATTTCCATGTTAGATATCAAAAATGATCTATAACTTCCAGAAGTGTGGTTTACAAAAAAATGTCCATGAAAACATAAGATTTTCTCCCGTTGTTAGGATTGTGTAATAGATAAAAACCCAAATTGAGTTATAATAATTAATATAACATTCTTCTAACCTCATTCATTGAATTTCACTTTATATTATTTTCGGCATGAAACATAATCTAATTGTGTCGGCAAAAAAACCACACGTCGTTTTCATGTTCTTCTATAATTACTCTCAGTAACAAATCTTCATAATTGTTTGAAATCATGTTTGCCCCAATTTTTTTTCAAACCAATTCATTCATAATTACGACAATAAATCAATAAGTCTTTTTTTACAAACTAAAAATATGTAATGCATATTTCCATTAACTATCATAATATCCAGCCGAATGTCACTCTTCAACAACTGATAACCCGGAAACCGTTAATTGTGACAGGAGATGAATTTCTCTTACCAACAATTTTTCTTGTTATAGACTTCGTAGGAGTAACTGGCGTCGAGTCGTCAGGATCTCTCTCCCAGAATGCCCATCAGTTGATACGCTTTCGCACTTTAATAGTGAATGAAGACGAAGAGACAAAGTTCTGCTTACAGCGGCACGATAATGTTGTTATCCGGAGGCGAAGAAATCGTCCTGGCTGTGTTACAAGTCTTCGAGCAATTAGCCGCTGAACGTCGACCACTGATTGTATACGTAGTGCAGAGTGATGGTCCGTTTCCAGCGAGAGAAAAGACTATCGACCCTTGGCTACGCGGGAAAAGAAGACGAGCCGGATGAGACGGTAGAAAAGAGAAGACGAGCTCGACAACGTTCGAGCGCACCGGATTAATTTATCAAGTCAACGTGTTTCTCTCTACTGCAACTCGGGAGCCACACCATACTCACATACTCGCAGCCGTACGCCTCTAATAACCCGCCTCTTCGCCACATTTATGCACTGATTTACTCGGGTAATTTACTTGTCACCGAGGCGTAATCGATGTCCAAACTTTTATTCTCCAAATGTATATACCATACAGCCTATGGTATTCTTATAGTAAAATACTTAAATGCACATATCGTTCGGTATAAGAGCGCAACGAGGCGCAATCTTTTTCGACGAAAACCGTTTAAGATGTTTTCTTCGTCTACCTGTGAGAACTGACGCTGCAAAAATCCTCTCTATCTCACTTGGTCTCTGTTCTAAGGATTTATTTTTCTCTTTCCCTTTTGCCGGTTGTTTATCGTAACGTACGTGCTTCGTACGCGTACCAACAAGGCGAAAAACTGGATCCATAAATATTTCGGCTTAAGAAACACACAAAGGGTTTATCGGCTGCCAAGAGCGCACTATCTTATGCTCCTGCGGTCTAAGAACGTTGCGAGCAGAGCTCTACTTCGCTGTTGGACGAGATGTGCCTTTTTTATTCGTGGTATTATCGTTCTGCCTCTTGCTTGAGACTATGAACTCGTTATTTTTGCCCGAAAAAACTTAAGAGGTTCCGGCTGAAAACGATGCGGTTAATTAAGCAATCGGATTTTAGGAGTGTCTGAAAAATGAAACTGTATTGTTTGTTGGGATTGTGAGAAGTTTTATAGGCCAATTATCGAATTATAGTTATTCCTTCCGGGCGATTCGCTTGAGCTTATTCTTATTGATTTGGAGAAATATTGTGACTTGTTAGGAGTATGACAATTGTTTGTTATCGATGCTAATTTATTTATCAAAATTAATTGCTGGCTGTTTTTACTGAATTTCATGGGCAATAAGTTTGAGATTCCGTAGATCTATTGGCTAAAATCATAATCCAATTGATGTCTAGTTAATCTTGTGTTTACTGCACTGTATACCCAGAGGGATACAAACAATCGATACAACTTTTTTTTCTCACTGACCTTTTCATTGTAAAGACTTACTTCTTAGTATATACAGCAAATTTGACATATTCGTGATAAATTGGAGGCGACACCGAAGTTGTCTAAATATGACACAGTTTTTGTCTAAGAATATTCCAAATTATTGTATGAAAAAATACTTACATTTGTTTCATGATGAAGCGAATTTAAAAAATTAGTGTAAATCAAATACACAATTTCCAACACGAAAATTCTGTACTCGTTTTAAATATCGAAAAAGACAAAAAAAATGGATTAAATCGACGAAAAAATCCTGCGTTAAACGAATAGAAATTTCAGTGTAGTTCTTAGTGTTTGGGGGCAAATTCCAAAACCTGATCTCAATTGCTCTTCTCAAGTCGGTTTTATTTGGATGAATACTGCAGGGATCGATCGAAGCAATAGCCTTAGCTTGGATTTGCTATAATATAGGTGGAACCTCGTTTTCGTTATGGTAACTTGCGAAACGAGATGACTCGAGTCCTCGCTCCTCTATTGTCAATCAATTCTTCCACTAATTTGATACAAATTTCACATGTTTTACGAATTGATCTAAAAAAATTCCAAAGTATCACAAAGACGTGTAAATTCGACATATTTACACGTCAAACAAACAAACAAACAAAGATATTTTACATAAAACGCGAGTTACACTTTTCAAAGTAGTAACAAAATAATTTTGAAATGAAAGTTTTCAACACAATATTATGTCCTGTTTTTTAAAATCATTTTTTTTAAATATCATAAAATATTGAAATCCCAATTTAGTTCATACAATCTGGACCATATTTAAAAACGTGATCTAAATGCGTTTCTCAGCCGGATTCATCCGGAAAAATGCTGCAGAGTTCAATAAAAGCAATAGCCTCATCTACGATTCGCTATAATATAGGTAGATCCTCGTTTTCGCAATCGTAACTCGCGAAACGAGATGACTCAGGCCCTCGCTTCTATGTCCTGACCCGTCGCGTCCCTCTCTCTTCTTGTCTACCACCGCAGTCGGCGGCTCTCCCCCTCATTCTCGCTGCCTCGGCGAGGACTGCAAAAAGCGTAACGACTCGCAAAAAGTGGCTGGTTTTTCGTCAACACCCGCCGCCGGGGCAACAGCAGACCCCGCAGCGAAGCGAGCGAGCGCGCCAGGCTATTGCGAGATACGTTTTTGCCGCGTTCTTGCACGAGACAAACATCTCGTGCCCGGAGAGTTCGCGGGAGCTGCGCTGCGGAGGAGGAGAGCCGAGAGACTCCGGCTAGAAAAAACACTACGAGAGAATGAGAAAAGAGGGACAGGCGAGGATCGGAGCGGGCGGGGGAGATCGGCAAAAAACTACTCGTGGTTTTGCTCGAAGCATCAGCGCTGAGCGTCCTTCTTTTTCGCTCTTGGCTCTTGCAAAAGAACTCGAAGAAGCGCGATACGCTAGTGCGAGTAAAACCTTTTTTCAATCAGCAATTTTTCCTTCAAACGCAAACTTTACAGACATGAAAAACAACGCTGTTTACAAATTATGTGTGACGCAATGGATTGAACTATTTATAAAAAATACATTATTCTGTTTGTTGTGGAATAAAGCACTTCCCCTATATTAGATATTATGACTGATCAGAATTATTATGAAACGTATGAGTAATTTTAATCGAAGAGTTTTTAGAACGGACACAAAATACTCTGAAATTATCTTTGTGACAAAAGATCCATGACAATTTATGAAAATATCTAGTCTTGTTTGTTTTGAAATAAATTACACTTTACATTTGGTAAATATTATGACTGATGAGAATTTTTCATAGAATTATGATTAATTTTTATCGAACCGCAGAATAGTCAGAACTGAAACAAAATACTTTGGAATTATATTTGAGACAAAAGATAAATGACAATTCATAGAAATATCTAGTTTTGTTTGTTTTGGAATACATAATTTTTTGTCTGGCGGATATTATCACCGGTCAGATTTATTAATGCAATTATTTATGGTGATTAATTCTGATCGAAGCAAAAAGTGTTCAGTTCTGATAAACAATAGTGCTTTTAAATTATATTTGAGACAAGAGACAAGTAACAATTCATAAAAATATCTAGTTGTGTTTGTCTCGGAATATTTTACTTTTCCTTTGATAGATATCATGACTCTTCGAAATAATCCACGGCAATTAATTCTGCAGCGTACATTTTTAAATACATTGAAAAGCTTTTTAATTTGTCAAATGCATTATATATTTTGCTTGATTAACTCGCTAATTATATGTGCAATTACAAAGTAACATAGACGCTGATCAAACAGTCAATAGGTTTAATCATACTCTAAATTACAGTTACATAATATTTGTATATTAAAAACAAAATACCAGCTAATGCAAAAATATTTTCTCTGATATTTCCATACATGATTTTTGAAAAATTGAGGTTGAATAGGAATGAGTTTGATTGCATTGCCCGGATGAGACCTTCGATTTAAGTGATATGTTTATTTTTCTTAATTCACGCGTGTATTGTTTGATCGGGTTTTATGTTGGAATTGTTCTTTGGTAAATGTTCGTCCAGGCGTAGCGCTGCAGCTGCACGAGGTTGTTTAGGCCGCCTGAGACGAATCTCTTCTTTGATTTAAATCGTCCTATGTGTATTCTGGCTACGACCACCTACAATGGGTCTACAAATGTAATCTGAATACCGATCGAGATAGAGCGCTTTACCAGTGGGTGGCTGCACTCGAATACTCGACTAAGAAACGGTCGGAATTACTAAAGGGTTGCCCTTATTTACTGAAATGCGTAGACCTTATTAAAAATTCATTACAATATACACACAAATTTGAACTCAGTTTGACCCTCGAGCTCTCGAATCTAGTCGCTTAATTTTCATGTTGTTATCCTAACTCTAAAAAAAAAACAGGTTTTTAGTCAGATTTTTTTGCCTTATAACTGATTTTGTAATAACCAAAATCAGTGTTGGCCGTAATTGAAATTAAAAAATTCATAGTAATGATAAAATTAAAAATATTCTTAATTAAATTAGCGGAGAAAATGGTATTATGTAGTATATCTTTCAGGTATTCACGATTTTCGTCAATTCAGATTAACTTTTGAATTAAAGTAATTGTTGAATTATTAAAGTGATTGAAAAAAATTTAGATAATTGTATAAAATCCGGTGTTTTATACACAGATGATTGCATCATCTCATAATTTACTGACTATCGCTTAAAATCTTTTGCAATTTTTGTTCATAAAATTTTAACGAAACAAAGTTGAATTTTGCAAATTGCTTCTTCGTTATTTTTGGTTTTTCTTACAAAGCTACCTCCATGGGGAAGTATGTTAATCGATTTTGGGTTCTTCGTAGAAGAAGCTTCGTAAGAAAAACAAAAAAGGAGGAAGCAATTATTAAAGTTCAACTTCGCAGCTTTATTTCTCATCAAAGTTAAATTTCTGATAAATTTAAACCACATAACAAAATACGATGAAACTGTGTATCTATCGCCGCTGAATGATACTGATTTCAAGTCGAAATTTTGACTTCGCTATCTTTTGTTTTGTTAAGGTGAATGCAATAACATCATTTTTCCAAAACTTAAAATTTTGACAAATTTAAACGATATTACATATTATGACGAAACTATGTACTAATCATCGCTAGATAGTACCGGTTTTGTGTATGAAAATTGAGTTTGGTGTCTTACGTTTTGCCAAAGTTACGGGAAAAAAAGTGATTTGTTCGAAAATTTCAACACTATGAAATCCGAACCGCTTTTCCGATTTCGATCAAATGTAACTTCGAACAACATGAAAAGTACCTTTGAAACCACTATTGAAAAATAATTTGAGGGAATATTATCAATTTTACGAAAGCTGAGACCGTACACGTCCTTTTTTGAACATTTTCAAAAAGCCATAAAATAAATTTTTCTTTTATGGCTATGTCTGCATACATTTGGTAAAAAATAGCAACAATCACAGACGAATTGCTGTTTCACTTGAGTGCCAAATTTTAGCTCAATGGATTAAACGGTTCTTGAGTTATAAGTGATAGAAATTTCGAAGCACACACACACACACACACACACACACACACACACACACACACACACACACACACACACACACACACACACACACACACACACGCGCGCGCGCGCGCGCGCGCGCGCGCGCGCGCGGACACTTTTTCTAAACTACTTTTCTCGGTGTTCTTTACAATTCTAATCGTTCTGAAAAAAATATCTCGAAATTTTTTTATCATGAAAATAAAGCTTTCTCTACGAGCAAGAAAAATGGAAAAACTGGACTGAAAAATCTGAAAAATACAATGCTTTTGTTCGGAAAAAGACATGTACAAAACTGCGAATATATTTATAACGAATAAAAGATTATAGGAACGTTACGTTATATACCATAACGTTTCAAATTACAATGAAATAGAAGGATAGGCTTGGTAATTCGTAGCAGGCGAGAGACTTGTCCGCAGAACTGTAGAATGTGTTGGTTGAGGATATTACAAAAAGCGTGGAATTTCGAGATTTCACTCGTTCCATGCGAGACTGCTTATACGCTTACACCAACAAAAATCGAAGAAATCGCGAAAACCTGATGCGCGCCGGTTCCATCTCCGTGAAAACATGTATATTCAACATAAAAAGTCGTTGGACTGGCTCCGTGAGCTGCAGTAAACAAATTGTGTATATTTTTTGTAACATATATCAGTAACAACTTCCTCGCGTTGCTGACGAGTCGTCGTCAACGGTTGTAGCTAGTCCATCACGCGAGAATGGCGAGAAAGTATTAAGCAGGATTCTCTGTACTGTCAGGAAGACTCTACATTATTTTTTATTAAATTTAGAAACCGCGTAGCTCGACGCGAAATCAACAGGAACGTAGCCGAGGGAAAATTACATCAACTAGTTTCCCATGCACACGGTGAACGAGCCTTTCCTCTCAGTGAATACATTAATTTTTTTCACGACTTTCCGGACTTTTTTTTTTCTTTCCGCAGCCCTTTGCGCCCAAGGGTTTCCTCCTGTATCAGCGCTGCCGGTTTTTTTCTCATACACGCTGTACTCTGCATAGGTATGTGACCATGAGACGGCCAATTATAGATCCAACAGGTTGAACGAACACTTCTGATATTCAATGATTAAAATATTAAACTTGCATTCCTCGATTCTTGTTGATCTATTTATACCTATGAAAATCTTTATCGTAGGTACGTGCGCTTTTTTCGTATAGCAGTAAGTGTAATTTATTCTTTATTGAACTATTTGAATATTATTAAAAAAAAAAAATTCAAACCACGTTTATTGGCTTTGTTTATTTAATCATTTATATATAATTAGTAAATTTATTTATACAAATAGTAACTATTTTTGCTATAGATGAATGAAGCAACAGCATTATATTCAAATATATTGCGTATACTTTTTTATCCGATCACTATTTTCCACATCTTTAGTCGATTTTTTTTGCACTCTGCATAGAAATCTCATCGGACGTCCAATTATATATCCAACAGGTCGAATCACACTATTTTTATCATTAGATAAATTTTATTAAAAATTTTAATATTCAAAGTCTTGTTGGCATATTTGTAAAAATGTATCATCTGCAATAATATTTTGTAGCTATCTCTCTATATTATTTTATGTTACAATTAATTTCATCTCCAACAATCTATACCAAAATTATTTACGTTTATAAATTTTAGAATTTATAAGATTTATAATCCTTCATATCTTCCTCATGACAAACTTCGTTATTCAGACTCCAAATTCTTGTAAATATTTTCTATTGCTGTACTAGCTAATCCCTACATTTATTAGCAAGAATCTACTATAAATATATATACATTTACATTACATTTAAATATATAAAAAATATTTTTAAACGTCATGATCATCGAAACCATTTCTCCACTAAATTTTTTTATTGTCAAGTGACAAAAAGTTACAACATCAGTGTTCGGTTCTCCTGTTTGCTGCGCACCAAGTACACGATATTTCTCAGAAGGAAAAAAAAGTAATAAAAAAAATGAAAAATAAAAAATTCTCTTCTCATCTTCACGGCCGTGAGTCAGGTTGCTCTCGTCTCGTCTGGTCGCACAACGAAGCCGAGTATAAGAAACGCTACGAGGGAAAAAGTGTTTCGTAATGAGAGAGGGAGAAAGCGAGAGTGAGGGACGTCAGAGAGAACCGAAGGGTTTAGCCAGAAAAAAAAACTGAAGCGGCAGCAGCTTCCTGAGAAAAGAGGCGCCCGGATCCTCGAGCGGGCTCTGCTATGCTGTGGCATTATACCCTTTTGTTTTTTTCCCGATTCCGTCAAATTTTTTTGGCCCCCCCTCGCTCGCGTTTCATTCTCGTTGCCGAGGGGATTAGGTGCATATGCATATGCGCGCGGCAAGAAGGGTGAGAAAGGGGTGCGAGCGCGCCTGGCTCAGTGGCAGTCGAGGGGAAGGGATCGACGCGGTTTGTGGAGAGGGAAACGAGTCACGTGCGTGCGACGGAGACCGAGTCTAGAGACGGACAGGTAGCAGCGACAGCAGTAGTAGCTGTAGTCGCGCGGGCGCTTCTTTGCATCGTCCTGCCGGATTATCGCTTAGAACAAAAAAAATGAACTCTCACCCCGTTCAGAATCTGAGTATAGGCTGAAGGGTTAGTTTACTAACACGGGAATGTCGTAGAGCGCGGGAAATCATCTTGCGATAATTTATTCGCAAGGTGTGCGAGAACCGCTTAGATATTCGCAGGAATCATTAGAAAAAAAAAAATTGTGTCTCACGGTGGAAAATTCAGGGTCACAATGTGATGAATTAATTTACGTTTTTTTCTCATTAATCCCTTTTATTTTCTCTCTTTTGATTTTCTTTTTAAGGAAATAAAATCACCCAAGAGTTTATCGCTTAGAACGAATAAACGAACTGTCATTTCGTTCAGAATCTGTGTAAAGGCTGAAGGGTTAGTTTACTAACACGGGAATGTCGTAGAGCGCGGGAAATCATCTTGCGATAATTTATTTGCAAGGTGTGCGAGAACCGCTTAGATATTTGCGGAATCATTAGAAAAAAAAAATTGTGTCTCACGGTGGAAAATTCAGGGTCACAATGTGATGAATTAATTTACGTTTTTTTCTCATTAATCCCTTTTATTTTCTCTCTTTTGATTTTCTTTTTAAGGAAATCAAATCACCCAAGAGTGCCACATTACATCGTTCTTCCAGATTATCGCTTAGAACAAAAAAATGAACTCTCACCCCGTTCAGAATCTGAGTATAGGCTGAAGGGTTAGTTTACTAACACGGGAATGTCGTAGAGCGCGGGAAATCATCTTGCGATAATTTATTCGCAAGGTGTGCGAGAACCGCTTAGATATTCACAGTAATCATTAGAAAAAAAAATTGTGTCTCACGGTGGAAAATTCAGGGTCACAATGTGATGAATTGTTTTACGTTTTTTTCTTATTAATCCCTCTTATTTTCTTTCTTTTGATTTTCTTTTTAAGGAAATAAAATCACCCAAGAGTGCCACTTTACATCGTTCTTCCGGTTTATCGCTTAGAACAAAAAAATGAACTCTCACCCCGTTCAGAATCTGAGTATAGGCTGAAGGGTTAGTTTACTAACACGGGAATGTCGTAGAGCGCGGGAAATCATCTTGCGATAATTTATTCGCAAGGTGTGCGAGAACCGCTTAGATATTCACAGTAATCATTAGAAAAAAAAATTGTGTCTCACGGTGGAAAATTCAGGGTCACAATGTGATGAATTGCTTTACGTTTTTTTCTCATTAATCCCTTTTATTTTCTCTCTTCTGATTTTCCTTTTGAGGAAATAAAATCACCTAAGAGTGCTACTTTACATCGTTCTTCCGGATTATCGCTAAGAACGAATAAACGAACTGTCATTTCGTTCAGAATCTGCGTAAAGGCTGAAGAGTTAGTTCACTAACACGGGAATTTCGTAGAGCACGGGAAATCATCTTGCGATAATTTATTCGCAAGGTGTGCGAGAACCCTTTACATATTCACAGAAAACATTAGAAAAAAATTGTGTCTCACGGGAAAGAAAAAGTCACAATATGCTAAATCTTTTTTTTCTTTTTTTTTAAACCTTTTTTGGTTACGCAAGGCATTGATTTTCATCGCTACGTTTCAAGGAAGATATAAAATGGTTCGAGAAGGCTTCTTTGCATCGTCCTGCCGGATTATCGCTCAGAACAAAAAAATGAACTCTCACCCCGTTCAGAATCTGAGTATAGGCTGAGGGGCTAGTTTACTAACACGGGAATGTCGTAGAGTGCGCGAAATCATCTTGCGATAATTTATTCGCAAGGTGTGCGAGAACCACTTAATTATTCACAGGAATCATTAGAAAAAAAAAATTGGGTCTCACGTTGGAAATTCGGGGTCACAATGTGATGAGTTGATTCACTTTTTTTTCTTATTAATTTCCCTTTTATTTTCTCTCTGTTGATTTTCTTCTTAAGGAAATAACATCACCTGAGAATGCTATTATATACTTTATACTTTACGTCGTACGGCCGGATTATTGCTTAGAACGAATAAACGAGCTGTCATTTCGTTTAGAATTTGCGTGAAGGCTGAAGAGTTAGTTGACTAACACTGGAATGGCGTACATTCCAGCGCGGAAAATCATTTTGCCATAATTTGTTCGCAAGGTGATTATTATTTACAGATTCACAGGAAAAATTAGAAAAAAATGTTGTCTCACGGAGTATATATGCAAAATCACAATATGCTTTCTCTTACTTTGTTTTTTTTTGTTTCATCCCTCGCGTCATTGATTTTCATTGCTACTTTTTAAGGAAAAAATAAAATGGCCCGAGAGTGTTTCCTCGCATTGTCCTGCCGGATTATCGCTTAGGATGAAAAAAAAACTCTTACCCCGTTCAAAAGCTGCGTATAGGCTAAGGGCCTATACACGAAAACATCGTAGAGCGCGGGAAATGATCCTGCGATAATTTATTCGCAAGGTGTGTTGGGATTGCTTAACTGTTCACGGGAATCATTAGAAAAAAAATTGAGTCTCACGGACCAAATGCAGGAAAACAATATGGTGAACCGTTTTTTTTTTGCATTTCCTTTTTTAAAACTGTCTTATTTTTTTCGTCAGGTTATTGATTTTCATTGCCTGCTATTACAGAGAAAACAAAATGGCCTGAGAGTGCTTTCTCGCATCGTCCTGCCGGATTATTGCTTAGAACCAAAAAAAAACTCGTGCCCTCTTCAGAATCTGTATATAAGCTAAAGGGTTGTTTGTCTAACACAAGAACGTCGTAGAGCGCGGGAAATCATCTTGCAATAATTTATGCGCAAGGTGTGTGGGAACCGCTCGACTATTCACATGTATCATTACAAGAAAAAAAAATTAGTGTCTCACGAATGCAGGAAGACAATATGATGAATCGAATTCGATGCTCTAAGAAGATTCTTTTGTACATTTTTTTTTACTGCGTGATTTTTTTTCATCTTTTTTTTCGACGACCGCGTCGTTGGTCTTTTGCTCAACTTTGAGAGGAGGGAGTCAGTTTCATATTGCTGATATTCATGCACCCAGAGAAATGGATTTGAAGGGTTTATTCGAATCGAATATAGGGTGTATTTGAAATGAATAAAATTTTATTGAGATCAGATAGAATTTATTTCGATCAGATGAAATTTCATTTAGATGAAATAAAGTCTATTTCGATTAAATAAAATCCTATTAGGCTGGCCATTAAATAAATAATTCATTTAATGGCTGGCCTAATAGTATTTTATTCAACCGAAACAGACTCTATTTGATTTAAATGAGATTTCATTCATTCCAAATGCATAAAATAATTGATTCAAATAAACTCATCAGACCTATTTCTCTGGGTGTGAGGTCATTAAATAATATTGCTTCCTCATGGAGGGAGCTTTGTTTTCGTGAAATTTTTTTTTTCGAGATTTTCATGTCAGGATACTTAGAATGGTATAAAACATCGAGAAAAAATATTTCTACGAAATGTCTGTCTGTCTGTCTGTCTGTGTGTGTGCGTGTGATGTGCAAATTTCCTCGTACGCACGATAACTGTCATAATTTTCTACGGATTTGCTTCTGATTTGGCATTCAAGTAGGTTATCATATAACAAAGTTTAAGGTTGTATTTGACGTGAATCGGTTAAAAATTCTTTTTCTCACAGCATTTTTTAAATTTTGAAAAAATCGTTTTCACGCTATGACTAACGCAATTAAGGAGGCACCGGACTGAAATTTTGTATATAAATGGATTTCCCGTAAAACATTATGTGCAAAAAATTTCGCGAGAATCTGTCGAACCGTTCTGATTGTATTACAATTTTTGTTTTTTCAAAAATTTCTGCAAATACCATAACTCATGCATGCAAATTCTGAGCAATTGCCGATATGATTTCACGATTATTGATTTCCAATAAAAAATTGCCGATATGATTTCACGATTATTGATTCCCAATTAAGATTTTAGTCTAATGACCTGTTGACGTGTCAGAAAATTTCGATTTTGGTGAACAAAAACAAAAAAAAAAATTTCCACAGATGTTCGCGTAGAAAATGGGCTTGGTCGAAAGCACACAAAAGTACGCGAACGTAGTATGCACTATTCGTGAATTTGGGTCGTGCAATCGACATTCTGACGGTCTTGAAAGGTTCAGGAATAATTACAGAATTCTTGTTCGGTCGGATTGAACACATTTGAGGTCTAGAAACGTTTATAACTCACCTCAAATGACCGGTTGACATTTCGAGCGGCCATATTGGTTTTTGAGAGGTTCAGTAATATACATTTTTTACATTTCTCGGATGTTTTGAGCCGTAATTCGACCTGACAATCCAGCACAAATATTTTTATCACATCCCTGCAGAATTTGACGTATATTTGTAGCGTATATTCATACCGACCGAAGTCGGTAAAAAAATCGCCTCCAGAATCCCTTTAAGGAGGTTCGTCAGTAAAATTGAAAAAGTACAGAAAAATCTAAAATAATAACTGCGTATTTAATAATTCATAACAATTTCACATGAATTTTTTGGAAATTTTCGTCTACATCGTTTACACAAAATCAATTTTTTTAAAAATTTTTAAAAATTTAAAAAAAAATTGAAAAAATTTTTCACATCGAAAAAAAAAGAATTAATTCCACCAAATACTTAAAAATTCAACGATGTGAAAAAAAATTCAATTGTTATTTTTTTTTAATTCGTAAATATGCCATAAGAGCCCATGTTAAAATGCATGCATAAGAAAATTAATTTTGTGTAAACGATGTTGACGAAAATTCCCAAAAAATTCATGTGAGTTTGTTATGAATTATTTAGAACGCGGTAATTATTTCAGAATTTTCTGTGCATTTTCAATTTTACTGACGAATCTCCTTAAGGAGGGAATAAAAAGTGGTTCCACCTTTTCTTTGCATTGTTCCTTATAAATATTGCTCAGGTTATTGAAAGAAAAACTGTCACACTGTTTCGAATGTGCGTCCAGGCGAGGGAATTTCTTCTACGATAATTTATTCGCAAGGTTTGTGAGAACCGGTTAAATACTCACTGGAATAATTACCGGGAGAGTCGAAATGTTGTTGTAAAAAAAATAGCATCTCACAGGGTAAAAGCAGAAAAACAATATTATAAATCGAATTTTTTTTTACTTGTATAAATCGTCTGCGAAGCCTCTTTTGCGTCACTCGTTTTTTTTGTCCGTTTTTTCCCGTTTTCCGTCGATCATATCGTTGGTTTTTTGCTTATGGTTGAGGTGGAAATAAAACTGGCGTGCATCTTGATACTGCGACTGTATTTTAATTCTCTCTGGTAAATATGTGGGTTACGTGGTCACTCGATTTTGTAGCAGACTGATAGACAAAAATGATGTCATGTCATTCTATCTTGAGAATGAACTAATTTTAGTCGAAAAACCAAAATAACGTTCCCCATGCAAAATATAGTATATTATTTCTTTTCATGCACTTTCATTATACTTTTATTATTCTACTATTATTATGGGAAATTATTTATATTATTATAAAGGCTAATTGCAATCTCATTTCCTATGATCAATTTAAGATAACTTGTGAGACTTCCGGTTTCAAGTTTTTCGTTTTTTGTATTGCTAAAAATATGAATGAATAAAAAATTCAATAAATGCTCGTCATTAGTTAGGAATGTTGAGTCGCGGAAGAAAAACCTGTCGTTGGCCTGCTACTATTAAAGTCCAACTATTGCATCATGCTGTAGTACAACCAATTAAAAATGTTACAGTTCTCATAGAAAAAAAAAATTTATCGAAATATTATTTACTTAAATGATTTTTTTCGTGTGGTTTTATTTTTAATTACTGTAGCACATTAACGTTGACTACAACCATTATAAAAGAATTTGCAGCATTAAATGAGTTATTTTCACTTTGTACTTGACGAAAAAAGTGAAGTCTTACCGTCATTGCTTTAGTAACGGTAAAACTTACATCCCTTCGTCAAGAGCTCTTGTTCAGCATAATTTTCAAGAGCAAAAAATCTTCACATGTCGATACAATTATTGATGAAAATTCACATTATATATGCATCAACTATTAGAGAGAATACAAAAAATTTTCAGGCCAGCTTTAAAAAAAAAGACCGTTAGATACTGACAATTATTCGCTCAATCCACTCCTCCTGATTTTTTTTCGCTTATATAAACTCGTATAGACACTGCGAAGAAATAAAGGCGTCCGGACATTTTTTAAATGGTGGTTGTAAGGGTTGCAAGGTAAGGGCAGCCATTTTTTCGCATTCCGACAGTTGGTTGTAGGGCGGTCGTTATAGGGATGACTGGGAAAATCTTCGGGGCACAGTGAGCGAGGGTCGGGACCGAATTTTTGGGGGGTAGAACCGTAGGCCGTACCCCCACAAAATTCTGGGGCTGCAGACATTCAGCCTATAGCTGAAGAGTACCAACCCCCTGAATAGAGGCCCTTTAACCCCCCAAGACCATCCGTTACCCCCGAACAACTCAAGGCAACCGTCATTTTATAAAGTGCAGTACTAGCAATTAAAAAAAAAATATTGAAATTTCAACGTACAGACAATTACCGTTACAAACTTACGAAGCAAGTCCCCGGAATTAATAGGCTTTCATAGTTAATAATGTGTCGTCTGTTAACGCTTTAAGAAAGCGAACAAAAATGCAAAGCAAAACCTTGCATATTGCTTCTTTTAAATTTTTAACTGTTCCAAATTTATCTTGAAGAGGGAGTATATTCATCAATTTTGGCTTTCTCATAAGAATCTTTGCAAAAAGCGACAAATAATGAAGAAGCAATGTGCAAGGTTCTACCTTGCATCCTTTTTTCAATTAGATAAATAAATATGTTGTAGATTCACTATTTCTATTTCGTTATATCGTTATAATTAGAGGGTTTTCGAAAGTAAAAGTGATAATGTATATTTTTAAAAATAGTTCAACATCCCATAAAGTAAAAAAATTTCATACCGTTCTTCACTGAAGTATGTACATATATAATGGCTGAATACTATTTTATTTACATAAAAAATTTGAGCTCGCTATCTCAAGTTTTGCAAAAGTTACGATAGAACGATAATGTCAATTTTGTGAAAAATTCAAAATTCTACCAAATCTATACAAAGAACTATACAAAATACATTGTGAATTTATTGACATTACATACATTTATCGTTGTAACATTTGTATTTACATTAGTTTTGATTCGTTGCCATGTATTGCCAATTGGCCATCGACCGCGGTCCTTCAGCCTACAAAGAACTATTTAGCTGAATCGTCGAACTTCTACCAAACTTAGAGCAGAGTTGTAAATCCCCATTAATTCATGAGATATGGTTTACAGTACAATTCGTTTTGTAATGACGATTTCATAATAATAATATGTAGTGATTATAAAATAGAGTGTAAACATTTAAATAGCTGAAAACAAATACAATTTTTCGCTTTAATATTGCGAAAAATAGTGGAAAAAATTGGAGAAATGAGTAATGCCTTACTTCGTTAATGCATTACTTATTTTTTTCCATTTTTTCTAAAGGATTACCGTGAATTTTTGTTGAAAAATAATACTTTTTGCAGCCATCCGAAGTTTAATCATCGTATGACAATCGCTACATGTTATTATTATAAAATCACAATCATAGAGCTGATCGTATCATCATCATTATTTCTATAAGTATTAGGCATTTAAAACCCTGAGCTAGGGAGACCTCGCCTTTTCTTCAAAAAATAAAAAATTATATAAACTCAAAATGGTTGCGTATATTTAGTAAAAAATCGCAACATTCAAAGAGGGAAAACTGCTTCACTTGCCCGCCAAATTTAAGCTCGATCCTTGAAAAGGTTACTGAGTAAGAGGCGATTAAATTTGCGAAGCCCTGTACACACACGCAAATTTTTTCTAAACCACTTTTCTCGACGTTTTCGTCCATTTCCAGTATACTGACATGAAAATATTAGAACATTTTTTTTTCCATAAAAACAATGCTTAAATAATGAGACTGTGAGACTAATACTGGAAGAATAAGCAATATTCAAAGCCTTATTTTGCATCCTTTTTATTTTTCCGAGGGGTAGAACCGTGGGTCGTACCCCCACAGGATTCTGGGGCTATATGCCTTCAGCCTATAGCTGGAAAGTGCCAACCCCCCGACTAGAGACCCCTTAACACCTCGAGACTGTTCGCTACCCCACAACACTCGGCTCAACCGTCATTTTATAAAGTGAAGTACGAGCAATTTAAAAATTTTTTTGAAACTCCAACATACATGTATGTAACGTTACAAACTTACGAAGCACCTTCTAAAAAAGTGACGGGGCTCATAGTTATTGTTACTGAGACATTGATACCACAAAAAAAAGACACGGTGCGATAAAACCGGATATAAATAAAACCAGTTCGTAGAGATGATTATCACATAGACTGTAAAAACATCGACTTGAAATTTAGTGTACTTCTACTGAACGTTTTTATTCATAAACTAGTATATGAAATTTAGTATACAAGTGTAATATCAAATTCATGTATGGTACAGCATATTCAATAGTTTACTTAAATCCTCCAGTAAAAGTACTTGAATTCTAATAATTTGCTTTAATTTTACTGGAAAAGTACATGAATTCTATACAATAATTGTTTATAACATTTCGATAACGAGTTTATGCATAAAAAGTTCCAAACTTTGCTAACAGTGTATCATACCATATGAATTTGGATATATTACACGTTTATGTAGGTTTGTATAAGCGCATACATATATTATATGTATTCTACATAAATGCGAGTACTTAAATTAAATATAAACATTTTCCAGAACAAGATTATTTAAATAAACTTATCAATCGCCTAACCTAGGTACATAATAATCATTTTAATCATTTGCAGTGACGGTTCTCAATTAAAAGCCTAAATAGAAGTCGCACATTATTTTCTCCACCTCCTAATGATATAAAAAAATTTTCAATGACTTCTCCGGAAACCCAACCTTTCTTGTTTATGGAAAAGGAAATTTAAATACTTATGAATTTTTTCAGATTTTTAAATTTGCTTTGATTTTTTTCTATATCGAATAAATGTGGGAAAACACAAAATTCGAAGCAAATTTAAAAATCTGAAAAAATTCATAAGTCTTCAGAAAAATGAACGAATCATTTTCGCAATAAAAAAAATCGTTTGCCGGGAAATTAATGAATGAATGAATTGTTAATAACATTGTAGAATTATTATTATGCAAAACGATTCTTATCAGGAGCATCAATATGCATGAATATATCTAGATTTTTATACCATCCAAAAGTATTTGCAATTTTCTCTCATTTTTCTCGAACTTATGCGAACTGAAAACCAAGCGACAGAACTGTCTTAAGTACTCTTTTTTTGGTACTAATATTTAGCTACCTCGTTTCATTCATCCTTATAATATTACAGCATCATATTGATAGAATATTACTAAATGTCAAGCAACTACAATGATTTGACCTCTCGACTAAAAATCGCTTCAATCAACAAAAAAATCATAATCAGATAAACGAAACGTTCATCCATAAATTGTTCTGTGAGTGCAACAGCAGCTCCTTGATTTTTTTGACCGATTGAACGATATAAATTCTTCGATGTCTCACGAAAAGAATCTTGTGGCTCTTGAGGGGCAGAGGGAGGTAAACGCGAAGGCATCGTCTCGTCGATATTTCTTTATTCCGCGGAGCAGCTCGCGGGTGTCTCTTCTTCTTAGCGTTCCCATCGCCGCAGCCTCGCCATCAACGTTTAGTATAGTAGGTAGCATACAATAATTCGAGGAAGGAGCTGCTTCATCGTCGTCTCCATTCCTCTTCCTCTTCTTCTCCTCGTTCTTTGGCTCGTTGTGCGGTCAAGGTGCGCAGGAGAGTGCGGGCTATGAAAGCCTCTCTCTCTCTCTCTCTCTCTCTCTCTCTCGCTCCCTCTTCCTCGGCGTGGACTCACTTTTTTGAGTCCTGCCTCCAGCTTTTTATGCCCCGGTTCCTCGAGGACCGGAGGAGACTCCGGCTGCACAACCGACAGCCACAACGACGATCACGTGGTATACCGAAAAACGCGGTTTCTCGAACGATTTTCCCGCTCAAGGGTGACCGGTACGTGGCGACCGCGAGTTTTATGCTGTGGGAGAACTAGTGATGAGAGTAAATGGCGGGTTAAATAGCACGGTAAATAGACCGGTAATGTAAGCGGTGAATTAACCGCATGTTTATCCTTTTCAGTGGATGGCTTGTACAACATTTTATGAAACTTTTTTTTTGCCTTTGGCTTTCTTAAGGAGATTCAGTACGACGCCCAGTCAGTGCAAAATTTTTCGGAATCCGTTTTTTGAGGCTTAGGCTTAATGCATTAAGGATGTAGGAGCGCGATAAGGTCCTCAACTTCCTGAAAAGGGAGAATTCAGAGAGAAATTTGAGCACTTCTCGAAGGAATGAAAATCTGGAAAAAATCAAGCATACAAAAGGTGCGGAAATGATAAATTTGGAATATTAGTAATTGCAAAATGTTATTAACAAATAGGTGAAGAAAAAATTTGATGAATCGTTTGGAAACATCTTGAGTGTAATGGATGGTTTTGTGAAAAACGCATACGAAAAATTTACGACTTAACATGTATTTTTCAAGTAAAAAAAAATTCCAAAAAAAGAATTTTCGATGGTTATAATAAATTCTGAAAAAATTCGTACGTGTTCAGATATATTGATGAATCATTTTCATTTGAACGAAAAGTTAGGTTGACGAATAATTTGTTGAACAATTTTTTATTCACCTATTTGTTAATAACATTTTGCGATTATTAATATTCAAAATTCATCTCTTCCGCACCTTTTGTATGCTTGATTTTTTTTCAGATTTTTATTCCATCGAGAAGTGTTTAAATTTCTCTCTGAATTTTCACTTTTTAGGAAGTTCAGCATCCCATCGCGCTCCTACATCTTTAAATGACCATAGTGGAGGGTTTTGTGGAGTTTGTATTGAAGCCCTAAATTGGTTTGTATTAACCCATAAAAAGTCCAATAGTGACTTGCATAAAAATCAGCTGATAAACATTTGATTTCAATGTGTTAGATTTTCTTTTAGTTTTTACCAAGTACAACCCTTAATTATTTGCCCAGTACAATGAATGACAGCTCTTTCTTAAAAAACACTCTACGAATTGGCCGCCTCGATATTTCATAACGTTGTCGTTTAATAACTATAGCCTGTTGTTTAGCATAAAAATACGTTCTTAAACACCAGGCTATGAATAATAATTATAAAACGATTAACATTATGCAATATCTAGGCAGTCAATTTGTAGAGTATCTTTTAAGAAAAAAGATAAGCTGTCACTCATTCAAATCGGCAAAGAATTACAAATTATACTCGGAAAAAACTGAACGGAAGTGCATCGTACTGAAAAGGAGCGTAAATCAGTTAATCTTTAGACAAATATATCAGAATTGGTTCTTTTATTAGTTGAATGTACACGCTGTAATAGAAATCACTTTCCACTATGGTAAATTAATACATTAAACGTTAAAAATTGATGACGCACATGTAACAGGCATTTGACTTTGAGAGGATTTATATTTAAAGAACCTCTTTAAACATAGATCCTCATGTGATTCTTAATGACGCGACGCGCGAATGTCGTGCCATTACGATATCCTGTTAAATTGTCTCCGTCTGTTGCGCGAAGCCTGCCAAGGAAAATCATATTTCAGTTCCATTAATTCTTGGAAATCCAAAATTTCGAGTTAAGAGAAAAAGACCTCTTTTTAGGCACAGAAGATTCACAACCTGAGCATCACCTTTAGGGCATAGCCCCCAATGTGCAGTCGAATCAGTTTTGTTTTACAATTTTTTAAAATTCATTTTATGAGTTACAATGCTTAACGTATAAGATAATACATGTTTTATTATCCCTATCCTGAGTTTTGGGCTTAGCTAAATTATGTCTCGTCTTCGTATCTCCTCTTATATCCAGTTTCTCCAAACGCTTATGTTTACACTTTATATCAGAGTTTTTCTTCAATTCGGGGAGCTTTGGCTTTATTTCGCTTGCGCGAAACGTCCTGGCCATTTGCCATCTAGCGGCATTGTGCGAAACATGAATGTGTCGTTGCTTCGACCGAAGTCTCGAGGGTGAGAGTCAAACTCTTGCTTCCCACTTTCCTCTAACAAATTTTTCATATAAAATTTAAATAAGATCGTGAATACTCCCGCACATTTACAAAATAATCCCTTATTTGTATAACACCCAAAAATAAAGATTGACCAGCACGCCACAACATTATAAGCGAAGCGTAACGACTCGGCAAACAAAAAGCCGAGTCCGCGCAAAAAATAATTTACTAAAATAACCAAGAACAAGGGGCGGGATAAAATCAAGCTCGCGCCCGATATATAAAAGAAGAAAAGGCGCGCGGGTGACGAGGAGCGTCGTCTCTTTGCTCCTCGTCCCGACGAGAGAAAGAGAGAGACAGAAAGAGAAATAAGCGAAACTCTTTATTGGACATCGCGAACAGAGGGACATAGAGAGAGAGAAGGTCAAAAGAAAAGTCCGGCGCATACTGTGAAGGACAGCGGAAGGGGGCGCGGCGGGCGGAAAAGAGAGACGGAAAGATTGAGTAAGAGGCTTTCGCACCGCGAACACAATAAAAAGAGAGGCGGGGGAGGGGCTCCCTTGGGGAGAGAGGGTGCTTCGTGCTGCAGAAACGAGTGTAGACTAAGTGAGAGGGGATGATATGCTTCTGTGTACTACTGCGAAAAGCAGCAGCAGCAGCAGCACCAGTAGCGTCACTGGTGGAGGTTATGGCGGTAGTGGTGGTTAGGTGGACGCGCGCGCCCCAGCGACTCAGTCCATCTGCCCGCTGTGTTTTGTCCGCCGGGCCGAGGGAGAGGCACCCGGCGGCAAAAACTCACCTAACCCTTCCTTGATTACAATGCCGGCAAAAAGCGAAATACTAACCGCCGACGCCGCGCCACGGCCACTGCCGACGCTTCTACACTACTCTAGTTCTGATGCTACGGCGCTGCTACTGCTCCTGCTGCACAGACGCAAACGCGCGGGCGCTCGCTAAGAAACTAGACCCGTTTTTGTATATTAAAGACGAGTGAGCGAGAGGGGCCGAAGAGGAGGGGGAGGGGCAGCTCCTCATCCGCTTCTTCTTCTTCTTACCTCTGCTCATCTATGTTTCCTCCAACTCATGGCACTGTGAAGAGCATCTGACAAAGACGAAGGACACGTCGACCGGCAGACCTCGCGATGAAAGCGGGTAGCACCTCTCGAGCTTGTTATGTATATTCGTTACTGGCCGACAATGTTATTGGAGGCTCGGAAACGGATTCTAGTTGGGAAGAGATTCGGGCGTTCTGATTTTTCGGGGATATTGGTTCTTAGGGTGAACTACGGTTATGAGTCTGGGTTTTTGTGAGGGAGACTAAAGGTTGTACATTGTAGGATTTTTTTTTGTATTTTGGGCAGTTGCCGCGCTTTGGTCAAATCAGTGCAAAATAAATAAATGTTTTTAGAATTAATTTTTGCTTTCTCATAGAGGAAGCTTTGTTTTCATTTAAGAATGAAATTCAAGGTTCTAATGTCAGAACACTCAGAATAGCTTAGAACGTTAGAAAAATTGATATAGAAAAAATATTCGTATGTTTGTGTGCGAGTATGTGTATGTATCTATGAAAAAATTGCTACATTTTCCATAGATTAGATTTGTTTTTCGTATGCAAACTTGATTCTGCACACTATTTTTTATCAGGATATATTCCATTTCACTGAGTTTAGTTTTGCATTTTTTTCTTCTTTGAGTCTATTTTTATTGTATTATCTTTAATTATCTGGAAATGCTCATAACTTTAATTTCTCGTTTCTCTCCTACAATTCCATACAAATTGCATATTATACGACTTCCGCAATTGTATTGTCTATTCAGACGATAATTACCTATCGGCTCATAAATAGGCCCAACCCTCCAATATTCCATAAATCAATAAAAAATAATAGTCTAATAATGACGAAGAATATTTCGTTTTGATTACTGAAAGGTCCTTAATTGGCTGATCGTCAACAAAACGAACCATAACCGAAAAAAATAATACCGCACAAAGCCAGAGAATTCAGAGACCAAGACTAGATAGGCAAAGACTCTATGTTTATACATTAAATAAACTCACTAAAGAGGACCCTGATCAGAAACAAAACGTCTAAGGAAGGGCAATAAAAGATTTCTATATTTAACCCGATTAACACACCTCATCTTATCGTATTTTGTCAGATTTCATTTGCAATCGGGATCTTCAAATGAATTTAAGGAAACCATTTGCAATTGATCAGTGGAAAAATTATTCGACCTCTAAAAATTATTCTACGTTATTATCTTTCCAGAAGGATCATTCGCATGGTGCCCTGAGTTATGTGAGCTCCTCCTTGCAGCCGTTACAGAGTTAATGCCCATGCACTTAAGTTGTTAAAAGAAAACACTATATCGTTTATTACCAAATTTGTTTCATTATCATATTATTATTCTGTTGCGGTTATTATTTTCGTTTCTGTAATTCTTGTGCTCTGGTTCTTAGGGGATTTATCCCAGAAACAAATGAACTCTACATACATACTTTTGAAATCCCACAGAAGGAATATGAAACCAGCTAATTATCATTGCAATTGTTCATCCAAAAAATGTATTGAATCTTAGAAATCGACATTAGTGCTTGTACGGTCGGTGTTCGGTTCTGGTGATCCCTCGAGTTAAATAGCATTATTTAGTGCCATAACTTGGATGGGTGACCGCTTAGCAGTGCATTGGCTGGCTCTTCAATCAGTAAGTGGAAGGTCAGTTTTTCTGAGACCTCGGTGTATGTACTTAAGTGAGTTAATTTCGGGCATACACCAGGAACATTAGGATTTTTTGGATAACAATAATCAATTCACATTATTCCAAATTAAAATTTAAAAAACTGTAAAAATGTTCAGCTTAGCGAAATAATTAACCATCGTTATTAGTTCAAGGACATTTTTAAAATATTTTTTTATGGAATGAATGCCCATTTCTAGATGAGCATTTATTCCATGTAATATCATAATTCATTGAATGCGGATAATTAATTTACATGATTTTGAATGGAAGCAAAATTAATTCCAAAAAATCCTAAGCTTCGCATAATAATGAATAATCATAATGTGTTCCACAAAACATTTTTCATATGTTTTCATCGAATTAATTCTTAATCTTGTACGGAAACATGAGTTTTTGTGTTCAACGTGAATCATGATATTACATCGAATTATAATGCCCATTTCTGGATGAAAATTCATTACTTGTGATATCATGATTCATCGAGTACGAATAATTTCTTTAGATTACCACAAATTTAAGTTAAAATGAATCCAGAAAACCTTCAGTTTCGCATAACGATTAATAATCATTGCGTGTTTAAAAAAACATTGCAAATAAATTTTCATCGGATTAGTTACCATTCTTGGATTGCAACATAAGACTTCGTGTTGCCATTGTATGCCATCGGTGGTAGAAGGTGAAAAAAGGTCGAGCAAGCGCGTCACGCCGGACACAGAGGACCATATCATAAGCCTCATAGGAAACAGTGCCGCTGGGTTCCCAAGCTAATTTCGGGCATACACCAGGAACATTAGGATTTTTTGGATAACAATAATTAAATCACATTATTCCAAATTAAAATTTAAAAAACTGTAAAAATGTTCAGCTTAGCGAAATAATTAACCATCGTTATTAGTTCAAGGACATTTTTAAAATATTTTTTTATGGAATGAATGCCCATTTCTAGATGAGCATTTATTCCATGTAATATCATAATTCATTGAACGCAGATAATTAATTTACATGATTTTGAATGGAAGCAAAATTAATTCCAAAAAATCCTAAGCTTCGCATAATAATGAATAATCATAATGTGTTCCACAAAACATTTTTCATATGTTTTCATCGAATTAATTCTTAATCTTGTACGGAAACATGAGTTTTTGTGTTCAACGTGAATCATGATATTACATCGAATTATAATGCCCATTTCTGGATGAAAATTCATTACTTGTGATATGATGATTCATCGAATACGAATAATTTCTTTAGATTACCACAAATTTGAGTTAAATTAGATCCAAAAAACCTTCAGTTCCGCATAACGATTAATAATCATAGCGTGTTTAAAAAAACATTGCAAATAAATTTTCATCGGATTAGTTTCCATTCTTGGATTGCAACATAAGACTTCGTGTTGCCATTGTATGCCATCGGTGGTAGAAGGTGAAAAAAGGTCGAGCAAGCGCGTCACGCCGGACACAGAGGACCATATCATAAGCCTCATAGGAAACAGTGCCGCTGGGTTCCCAAGGTACCCAGAGAGGTATCAAGTTTTTTTTTCGCCTTCCCCTTCGCATCTATCTTTATCTTGTTCTCTCGCGATAGTTTGTCCACACTTGTTCGGAAGCATTGGATAGAAACGTATAGAATCTTGAGCCTCGTGCCCTCGCATCGTTGCTGAAGAGAGAAAGAGTGCACAGTGCGTTCCTCGGGCGAGATAAAAACTCCACGGCGTGCCAAAAAAGTCGTTATGTAAATGACAGGCTAGCGGAGGGATCGTCAGGTAACGCATGGTAAATCCGCGCGGGAATAGGAAAAGAAAGAATCCGCAATGGGAGGGAGCAGATGAGGGAGGCGTTCTGGGGAGGAAGAGAGAGAGACAGGCAATCCGCTATATGGGAACTCGATGCCAAGAAACGCGGGCATTACATTCGTCTCTCGGACCTACCGAACCGCATAGCGCGAATACTTATGAAAATTACCGGAGGGCCGGCTATATACCATGAATTTTCACGAGCCCATTATTTTAGGAGGACTCTTTATACCTCCGGTGCATTATAAATTGACTCGGAGGTTTATCTTGATCATATGACATGCCATGGAATATTTAAAGATATTAATAAAAACTTTTAACATTTGAATATAACAACATTTTATAAATTAATGCCACTTTAGTTTGGTAAAATTTTACTTGATTGTTTTTATACAGTAACTTCTATAATTAAATTAGTGTAATAAACAAAATTCAGTGAACATCTTTTTGTGCTTCCTCATAGTGGAAGCTTTGTTTTCATGAAACTTTTTTTCATGATTTTTATGTCCCTGCAGTCAGAGTACTTTAAAACATCGAGAAAAGTGGATTTTAAAAAATGTCTGTGTGTGTGCTTCAAAATTTAAATTACCTGCAATTCGAGAACCGTTCAACCGATTGAGTTAAAATTTGGTTCACTAGTGAAGCAGCAGTCCATCTTTGATTCATAAATATTTTTTTAAAATGTATGCAGAATTTTTCAATTTATAGCTGTTTGAATTTTTTCGAAAAAGGACGTGCGCGCTTCAGCTTTTGTAAGAATGGCAATATTTTGCTAAATATTTCTTCATACGTGCAGGTACTGTTAATGTTTTTTGGTATTAAATTTAACCAACATCGGAGAAGCGGATTTTATGGAGTTTTGAAATTTTCGGAAAATACATGTTTTTGGCCTAACTTTAGCAAAAGCGATGGATAGTGCATAATTTCGTCATAACCTGCAATGTGGTTTAAATTGCTCAGACTTTTTACTCTTAGAAATAATCAAGTTATTGCATTAACTTAAGTTAAACATTAGATAGGAAACTCAAATTTTATAGATGAAATCAGTCCTATTAAAAAATAATAGGTACAGAGTTTCGTTATAATTTGTTATGAGGTTCAGATTTTTGAGAATTTAAACTTTAATTAAAAAAAACTGCGAAGTAGAACTTTGCAAATTGCTTTCTCACTATCTTTGGTTTTCTTTATAAAGCTTCCTCTATGAGGAAGCCAAAGTCAATGAACAAGCCTCCTCATAAACGTCGCTTTGTAAAGAAAACCAAAGATGATGGCAAATCAGTTTTCAAAGTTGTATGTTACTTTAATTTGGAATAGTTAAGATGAATTATTGTCGTATACAGTGAATCCTCGTATTTTATCTGTAATAAAATATGACCGCGTATATGAATGTTTGAAACGATATAAAAAATTTGTGTAATTATGAATTTCAATGAAACGTTTCCATTAATACTTTGGCTATCAATAATGTAAATATTTACCGGTATTCAAATACGCGGCGAAAGTGGTCGCGGCAAGAATTATAATATAGTAAATTTACTGAGGGATATTAATCGGTTATGGTAATTAATTCCTTGGCACGCCTACACGATTGACTGGCTGAACTAATTAGTTGGTTAGTATCGGAGGGTCGCGTATACATCCAAACGTGAGGCCAAATATAGAATTATTCAATCAAACTTATTAGCAAGTCAATAAAAAAAAAGTTTGCCAAATTGGACAGAGTTTTTTCATATTAAATTAACTCTTTTATGTTTTCAAGTCTAATGATGCCGAAAATGCTTATATGTAACATATTTTCTACATATAAATAAATATATCGAAAAATTGGGACTCTTAAGGGGATCACTCTAAAGTACTCAAAAATATCATAACATCTTTAAAAATGTAGCAAATAGGTACTTGATATGTCCCTAATTTTAAAGGCCAGTGTTACGTCCTAGCTTTTTATTCGATTTTAATCTATTTTTTTTTTAAAGTGCTATGTTTATATTCCTATTTATTAATACTTTCCCAAAATCCTCAATCTTCCTCTACTAAAATACCAATCTTTTTTTTTCTGAATCTTTGTCTTACTGGACGCCCACGTACGTCTCCTTGCTTTTCTGCTTTATTCCAATCAGTCTTCAGTCAATCTCCAACTAACATGTCATAAATAAAATATTTCAAGCGCTTGAGTGCCGTGTTTACGTATAAGCTTATTAATAATCATCTAGTAATTCTCATGAACAGTGACAATATAAGAAGTTTTACCTCGTCAAATTGGTGTTTTAAACTGTTGAATCCGAATTAACAAATTCACATATTCAACGTGAGTAAATGTGTGAGGAAATTCTGGTCTTAACCATAATTCGGACAACGAATCCGACAACAGTTATCTCCAGAGTCGACTATTCCGAGCCAGCATTGTCTATAATCGATAGTAAACATAAATTTCCTCACCACATTATCATTAAGTTATTAAAAAGCTGAAACAAATAGGAAACAAATGATATTATCAATCAAAAAATTAAATTATTACAGAAATGAACAAATAATTACATATTATAATAGATAAATAATGAAATCCTTAACCGAGTGGATAGAAAAAAATCTCATAATTTCCATGCGAACTTTAAAACATAAGCATGGGTTTATCGGAGTCCCTCAATGCAGATCCGATATTAACAAAAGAGTTTCATCGAGGCTCGTGCCGGGCGATGTCCAGTTGGTCGCTCGATGTCCTCCGCTCGGGTACGCTCATCTCGGTTAACGAACAAGCGCGCGAGCGCGTTCTGTGGTGGCATAAAAATCTCGCGAAGCAACTCACCCATCCCCGAGTATATATGACGAGAAAGAAAAAGGAGGAGGAGGTGAAGGAGCGCATAGCCAGGACAGCAGAGCACATAAGCGTGAGACCGGCCCCGGCCACTCGTAATAAGACCGTCGGCCAGTTTTTTTCGTCAGCTCCTTTCCTACCCCTCTCTCCTTCGATGCCCAGTGCGTCGTGGCTCAGTGTCGCTCGCCCCGGTGTCCCTATGCTCTCTCAGCTCTCTCTCGCCCTCTTTTTCTCTCACTCTTCTTGCTTTTCCTTTCTCCCCGCGCGGTTCGTCCGTCGTCTCACCGCCGGCGCGTCTCACCGGTATTAATTTATACGCGCTACGTGTGTGCACGCACGGATTCGTTGAGAGGAGAGCGAGTGAGCGCGTCTGAGCGCCGCGCTACTTTTTATCCCAGTTCCTCGAAATTTGCAAGAAACTAGTCGGACACCCTGCGATTCCTATATAGCGAGAGAGAGATTCTTACTTTTTATTCTTTACTCTCGGTCTCTTGCCTCTTCCCCTCTCCTCCTGCTTTGCTTTTCCGCCCCTTCTTCATTCGCTCGGCTGCTGTCGAGCACTGCCAAGAATTGCGAAGCTCCGAACATCCTGAGGAGCTGTGACGAGCCATTTCCCCGCGAGACACCGATAAGTAACGACACAACCAGACACAACGGCTACTACTGGCAGTGTACTTTACTACCACTGTCAGTTTACTTACAGTGGTAGTAACCTCTTCTCGGATTACGACGCCTGCCGCACCCAGCGCCCCCTACGGACGCGCGGCGAGCTACGGCGGGGGAATCTCCCGCGCTATACGATCGTCTGCGAAGACTCTGCCGATTGCGGCGAAGGGCCGGATGACAAGCGTGAGGACGGACGCACTGGAGGGGCGAAATGTGACACTGCTGGCCGCAAAATACTCCCGGCGATCGTTCGTCTTGTTCCGCCGTTGTAACGAGGGATGTCGGAACAGGATATTTTAACTTCGACGAGAATGATGCATTTGTTTCCGGTTTATTTAGGGCGAGACTGCAGAGATATTTCTACTTTTTATTTTGCTTATAGAGGACGCTTTGTTTTTGAGAAATTCACTTTTTTATTTTCATGTCCGTTAAATTTTTAACAAAAGTCATTTAGGACAATTGACGGGATGTATGTGTGTGGGTGTGATGAAGAAGTCGAAATATCGAAAACTGAAGCCAGTTTTCAAACACTCTTATTAGTCGTCGATGTGTTTGACCAAAAGCAAACTTCAGAGTGTTACGATTGCAACAAAGTCCCAGAAGGCGCGCGTTTTGAATGGCTGCATTTTTCGCAGGTGTAGGGTGGACGAAATTTTTTTTCTCGCGAAAAAAAGATATGGTACATTGAAAGTCAATTATATCGAAACGATAAAGCACAAAGTGACTCTTCACGAACAGTTACGAATCGTATAAAAATGCGAATATCATGTTAGGATATAAGAAAAATTTAAGAAGTTAATTGGACAGAAAGCAGTGCAAGCGAAGCGTGCGGGTTATTGCTACTGCGGTATAAGTTTTATAAGAATCGTCTGACGCATTTCGTTTTGATGAAATTTCTAAGATTTTGGAGAATTTCCCGTCACCGCTCCAATTAGAGTAATTTGTAGGATTGCAACTTCACTGAAATTTGTATGGAAATTAAACATACTGACGCGACCTTCCGTACTGAATTTGGAAAAAATCGTTTGCGCAGTAAATTTAATACAAATGAATGAATTTTAATAATCCGCTGATTGAAAATGACCACACATGATTATTAAATCAATATTTACTAAATTAGTACATGAAAAACGGCATCCCGGGACAAAACGGATTATATATAATCATATGTTATCCTATATAATCATATATAGGGTCGTATATTATGATGTATGAATTGTGTTCCAATGGTCCGACTTTGGATATGTAATTATATATAATAATTAGGGTGTCAAAAAAAAAAAAAAATCTCGGCTGTTGATGGAAAAGTCGAAATATATGGAGAAATACGTTTTGGTGGAAGGGGAGCTCTGTAGCTAATTTTTTAGAGGTCGCTCGTGCGAGATTTGTATCTTTTTTTAATGTACTTAATTTTAATTTCTGACAAAAATATTAATAATCACAGTCGATCATAGCTGGCTGTTAAACACCATCCAAGCAAGTAATCGTGGTTAACGTTAAGCATCATGGCAACTAAGCGGGAAATCACTGCTCTCGTACGGCAAAGTGAAAGAACAGGAGGAGAATAAGAGAGGTAGAACCGACATAAACGAAATATTTCTAAATCAATTCTTTGAAGAAAATAAATCATTGTACGTGTTGATTACAATCAACTACCAATGTTAGTGATAATATGAAAATAAAAAGTGATAATAAATATTTAAAAAACAAGAATTACGAATTAAAGAAAAATATTTTGGATTCAAAATATTTTTCTTTGTTTCGTCAATTCTTGTTTTTTATTAATTTATTATCACTTTTCAGAACTGGCTCTCAGAGTTTTTTTGTCTGCTTTCGGATATTCTTGCCGATGGCTTTTAACAACTTGCAAAAGATATTGCTTTTGTTCTCCATTGTTTGTCAAGAAGGTGCTGAAATGATTAATTTTGCATAATAACAATTCCAAAATTTTAATGAAAAATGGATGAAAAAAAACATTGTTCAACAATTTACCCGTCAACCTATCTATTATTCAAATGAAAATGATCTCTTAACTGCGTGTAATGTTTGAAAATTGCAGTTACTTTTATGTTTAACCCTTTATACGTTCGCTTCCCTATAAGGGCTCTTGAAAGTGAAGAGGTTAAGCTATAAAAAAAATACAAAAAACATAATTCTCAAAGATTATACGGAATTTTTAAAAAATTCATTTTAATTTGAAAAAAAATTAGGTTAACGTATAAATTATTGAACAATATTTTTTTCATCAATTTTTCAATAACATCTTGGAATTATTAATATACCATATTAATTTTATCAGCACCTTCCATATGTCTGATTTTTATGAAATTTTTAACGCATAGAGAAGTGTTCAAAATTCGCTGTGAATCTCACGTTTATGCGGACTGTACCGCTCGTACATCTTTAAATTATTGGTAGCAACCTACTACGACCGATGGTAAGGTTTATTTAATAAATTTTCCATAAATACATACTATTCTAAAAATTTAATACATTCTTTATCTTATAAAAGAAATTAAAATACAAATCTTGCGTGAGTGGCCTCTGAAAAATTAGCTACAGAGCCTCTCTTCCAGAGAAATGTATTCCTGCATGCATGTCAACTTTTCAATCAACAGCCCAGAAATTTAAAAAGAATTTTTATTTTTTTTGGACACTCTAATAATTATATATGTTCATATATGGTTATCATACATTATACATTATTATTACACATGATCATATATAAATGGTATTGAAGTTTGCACCGCTGGAATGCAACAACGGAAAAAAAAACATAAAAACCAAAATTAGGATCTTTTGAAGAGCCCCGTGATATTGGGTGTCTTTTCTTCTCAATGCTAGTAACCGAAATCATTTTTATTTGTACATCTTATAATAATTTAAGGTAATCAGAATTTTTTACAATTTTTTTCGTTGCATCACAACGATGCAAACTTCACCACATATATATAATCATTTTTTTCCAGAATACGTTTTTTTCAATTCTAGTGCACGATATGAAATTTATTACACATTCTTGTATTAAGTGCAAGATCAAAGTTACCAAAATTACAGTTGTTAATATTGAAAAATACCCAGCAGAGTTTTTGCAATTTTGTCCATAAGGTTGTTCTACTTTCTGAAAAATGTTTGCGTCTCTCCGACACAAGAGTGTGAAAGATTTACAAAACTCGCTATAGGAAAAAAACGTTAAAATAGTCGCATAGTAAATTTATTGTGCGTCTATGGATTTACTTATGCAGCGATATAAAATCGCAATACATCGTTACTAAATGAATTATTCTTAAATTATTCCACGAAAATCAACATGTATTTTGGAATGTTAGTGCCCGATTTAGAACTTAATACATATTTTAAAATGACAATAAAACCATGGCCTGCATTGTTGAATCTTGTCTTACGAATTATTTGGTCCAAATTGGTCATAATATTTAGACTGCAAAAAAATGTCGCTGTAATATTATCGAACGCTTCATTTTTTTGTCGATGCCGTACATTTAAAAATTCAACATAAATATTTATGAAATTCAATATACAAGGTTATCAAAAATAACGTCTATAAATTTCCAAACATATTTATCGAAAATATTATGCAGCAATGGAAAAACCAGAAACGATTGTCTCGTAATATCATGGAACGCTACGTTTTTTCGCAATATCGTTTTAATGAAAATTCTATGTAGATGTTTATGAAATTCAATACACAGCTTATGCATATGGTACTTTCAATACAAATTTATTCATTTTGAGAAAAAAAAAATTTCCGTGTAGAATGTTCGGATGTTACGGGAATTTCTATTTCTATTTGTTATTTTTTTTTACTAAACTAGCGCTGAAGTTTAATGAAATTTATTTATGTAAAACAAGAATACAGAGTAGAACCCAGCACATTGCTTCTTTCATTGGAAGCTTTTCAACTGAAGTTCAATTGTCAAATGAAACTAGAGCTTAAACCGATGGACTAGAAACAATTTTAATAATAATCTTAACATCTGACTTATGATTAAAAATTCGGTCCTCAAATGAACATTCTAACTGAAGTTTGGCCAATTCGATATAGGTATTATTGTTTTTAGAGTTTTACGATCTTGCTACAATTGACCAGACGTTTTAGAAAAAAAATTTCAATTTGTCTGAAATTGCTAAGAAAAAAAAATTCATCAAATTTATCGAAAATTTCCTTGACAAAATTGCGACATACATTAATGTATAAACAAATGAATTTTTCTTTTATTGTATTTCCATATTAACTCTCACTACTGTCATTGTGCAATTTATATATTCTATCATAAGCACTGTTAACCATTATGAATCATGTGATTAGTAGAGCAATATACTATCGTTATTCAAACATTGATAAGTGCTTACTCTGTTTTTGAGGATTCATCGATTACCGTGCACTTTTTAATTAATTGCTTTGGATGTCAAAGCAACTTTTACTATCTACTGAATAATAATTGTTAATGCAGTGTATTAAAGGCACGAGAAATAATTTAATGATGTGAAGATATTTTATTTTAATATGGCGATGTCAAACATGTTATTTCGGTTTTGTTTACACCAAGACACAAGAATAAAGGAATGACGATGATTAAACAAAACAATAGTCAATTATGGCAATCACATATCGCTCGATGAATATTGTTCTAATAATAATTTAGAAACTATAGTTGAATTTTTTCAGACGGCCACTTTTTTGCTGTCAGCAATAGTAAATTTTTGTCCCTGTGTATGATGATTTTTATTCATTTGATGACTTGATCACTCAAGTGCGGCAACTTCTTCATCCCAATCGAAAAAAAATCAGTTTAATTCAGGGAATTGAAATGTAACATAATTAATGAAAATATGTTTGTTTTTTGTTACAGTGGTGCAGACATCCGTGCCTCAGAACGAAGCGGAGTTGCAATTGTACAGAGTGATGCAGCGGGCATCGTTACTGGGATACTACGACACCCTTCTCGAAATGGGTAAGTTGAACTCGCATGTAGAGCAGTTTTTGTATAATATCCTTTTTTATATCATCATCTTCGAAAATGCTTCGGCAATCTCGTCAACACGATAAATTACCAAGACAAAAATTTATGGAACTCGTGTCCCTTTCCCTCTGATTTTCTGTACAAGGTGGTGACGACGTGCAGCAGCTCTGCGACGCTGGGGAGGAGGAATTTCTGGAAATAATGGCGCTCGTTGGTATGGCGAGCAAGCCACTGCACGTGAGGAGATTGCAGAAGGCTCTTCAAGAATGGATCACGAATCCCTGTAGCGTATATTTTTCTTTTCTCTCCCCTCTCCACTTATAATTCATTCTATCGATTCTAAATCAGAGCTTTCAACTCCTGAGTAATAAAAATCAATGCACTATGAGGCAATAACGTATATAATCAAGTGTTTGATAAAAACTTCCTGACTAGTCCCACCAAAAAACAAGTTTCGTTCAATATATTAACCCAATATTGACTCCGATGAAAGGAAAGCTTCTTACATTTTTTGAAATTGTATCGTAAGGGTTAGAGTCGTTTATAGTAGAAATATTTATATAGTAGAAATTTAATAAGTATATTATTCGAAAATAGTATGATCACGAATGAAGTTAAATTGTGGGATTGGTTTTCCATGTAATTGACGAATTTCATACAATTTTTTACAATTGTCATACCAAAAAAGTTGGCAGTTTGTCTTAGGTAACCGTTTTTTGGAAAATATAAAAGCACCTCCTTACTCGAAATCGAATATCTTGTACACTATGTGGTGGAAAAAGTTCTATGATGCATGGAATTGAAGGTAATCGTTCAAGCCCTCAAATGCCGTCTTGTATAGTATCATCCATTGCATGGAGAAATAATGGTATCTTGCTAAACGAAAACTTCGATTTTCCACGGTTTTATCAAATTAGAAATATAAAAGGTCGTTGCGACACTTCCAAGACATTATTAAGGTCCAAGCTATGCTTTTCTTTATATCACAATTTTAAAAAAATGTAGTCTTCACTTTTGTTTTTAGTGTACATACTGTAGTTTGGTTTTTTTTTTCATAAAGAGGTTTTTAAATGTTTCAGCTCTCTTCCAAACACCAGTAGTGCCTGCGACGGCTTCGTCTTGTAAAAACCCAACGAGTGGAGTCGCCAGTTTTGCTTGCGCAAGCCCTCGATCGCAACAGCAGACGAATTCGAGTATTTTTGGGGGAAATTTGCAGCAGAGCACCACAGTTTCCACTGGAACCTACGGAACCAGCCACGTCACTCTGACACCTTTGCCATGCAGAAGCGCCAGTCCTGTGACGCCGGTTGTGAACGTTGCAACTGCGGTGACCACTTCAACGTTCAGGCACAGTCCGAGTCCAAATGCGCCTATTGCCTACACCGCTTCGCACAGTCCCGGAATTCTACAAGTAATTATACCCTCACATCTTATCACGGTTTGAATAAAAAAATGATTTTTATGAAAATATTGGCTAAACGCGCTCACTCGTGGAAATGTTGAGCTAAGGATTCCATTACTTTTACGCAATTGCACATACGACCAAGAATTATGAGTACTACATTTAGGCATTAGCGATATAACGATTGAGAAGTTATGTTATCGTTTTTGAAAATTTGGTTCCTTTGATTTAACCCTTATCAATGGAGAATAACTTGAAGTATTTGATTATAACTTTACGTGGTAATGGAGAAGATGGGAACGGATTATTGTAGAAGATTCGACAAAATGTCGATGAAGCCATTCAAGTTTTATGAGATGAGAGAGAATTTTTTTGAATTATAGCGTTTACGTCTATTTACATTTTCCACAGATATTTCCAAATTTTATGGTTGCTATCGAATCTCTTGTGCTCCTCTGTTTGTTTTTGGTATGTCATCACGTTTTTTCAATAGCGCTGCAATTTAATCACAATTTATGAAAAAAAAATTATTAGAATAATGTTCGACGAAACATTGCATATGCATTTCAATGATTATATTCTTAGAATTCAGTCTTTATTCACAATACTTGCAACGATTATCGCCCTCTTTATTTATTATTAAGTATCCGAATGAATACACGACACGAAAAATAATTGATTTTATTTTTAATTCCATTATTTGCAATAATCATTGCATTCGCGTAGTTCAAACGAATGTCGGTTTCTTTCAACATTGGACGACTTTGTATCAAGCCCGATTCAGTTAACTCAACAAATCATTTTTTGATTTCGAACAAATTTGTAAATTTACTAAAGGAATATTTATTTGCAAAACACGATGCGCACTTCTCTGAAAAACAAAGTAATCGAAGCAACAAAATCGTACTCTATTCAAATAGATATATATGTCAAATTAACAAAATATTTGATTATTATAAACCGAATTTCATTCAAACCAACCAATATAATATTGCGATTTCATTATGCACAAACAATAAAACATTTTGTACATAATCTTCAACTGAATGTATGGACCCGTGCGATTTTCTGACACACCTGAAGTTTTTTTTGTAATCTTCAAAATATCTTCATCGCCATAATTATCAATTTTCATGAATTTCTCTAAAGTTCCGATCCGCGCGCTTTTTAGGTCGGTCCATGTGAGTCTTCGTGCGGTAGCGGAACGACGCCGAGTCCGAGTGGCGGAGGAGCGCCGGCGAGTCCAACGCAACCGACGCCAACCCTTCTGCCGTCGCAGGTGCAGAGGCTAGCCGAAGCTGCAGAGCGTCTTGCTTCGACAATTCGTCCGCTGGATCCGAAGCCGCATAACGTCAAGAAGAAGATTTGCAAGAATCTCGAGGTATACACAATATGGCCAAAGAAATGGTTCGCTCCGCGTCGAGGATCGTCGCCGCCGCTTTCCAGACTCTTTCTTCTCGAGTCGCTCGCGAGTCTCGCTACCAAAGAAATAAGCCAACAGTCATAACTGGCAGGGGGGCCGTTGTTTGCCGCTGACTTGTGCGTAAGTCACGGACTTAAGCCGCGCATCGTCCAACCCCCTGTTAGTTTACTTTCGATATGTGTACCTCTCTTCCCTTCGCGTATAGTTATTATTATCTTCGGTTTTGCTAGATAGTTACGCGCAGAGCAACAAGTAACTTGTCCACTTTTGTTGTCCGTTCGTGGCTTCACAGAAAGACCGTTCTCTTGACCGTGTCTCGCTGCTCTCCTTCGGTTTCTGTTTCTCTTTCGCTCTTTATCTTCTTTTCTCTCTTGCACAATTGTTTTTCTCAAGTTTGTAATGAACACGCTCATCCTATGTGTATGAGATACAACACAGGCCATCTCATTCTTTCTTATCGTTTTATTCTCCACGTATTACCAAGCTTTTTGTACTCTCCGCACTAACAGATGGTGATGGCGATACCGGACGGCGATCCAAGGCGAATGGAAGAAATCAGAAAGTACGCGGCCATCTACGGAAGGTTCGACTGCAAGAGGAAACCCGAAAAGCCACTTACGCTTCACGAAGTTTCCGTCAACGAGGCCGCGGCACAGATATGCAGATTCGTGCCCGCACTTCTCACCCGAAGGGACGAACTCTTTCCTCTGGCTCGCAGAGTCGTTAGGGACTCTGGTTACCATTACTCCAAAAGCCAGTAGTAAGGATTATTTTACATCAAGATATTCGATACTTTTTTTTATTCTCTGTTCCATTTTTGTCAAGCTGCATGACGACGAATGCGTATTTTATTCCAGCATTTCAGCATTTTCGGTACGATTATAAGGGGCAATCAACACCGTTTCGATTTGGGTCTGACCCTCGATGGCTCGAATTTGGACGGTAACTTTTTATGTGTTGTTAAAACTTTAAAAGAGAAGCAAAATTTTTTTCAGATTTTGGCAATATATTTTCCTGACTTATCACTCTTCTGAAAAACAAAGTTTTTTTTTTATGGGAACGAATGCACGCCTATTTTACGTGTCATTAGAGATTTAAAAAAATTGATACATGACGCCAACACTTTTTTTTTTAAGAGTGATAAGTAAAGAAACATGTTTTTACAAAATCTTTGAAAATTCTGCTTTCCTTTTGGAGATAGAAAAACAACATAAAAAATTACCATCTGGATGCGAGAGGTCGCGGGTGAGTTTTAGGTTGGATTGGTGTGCAATGTCCCATATACATAATTGTTATAATTCTTTTGCTTTTCAACTGCCAACACAGTGTATTTGCTACATTAAAGAATTTACTATTCGCCACTATATGTTTCTGACATGTTATGAAAAAATAACACTCAGTGAAATTCAAATAGGATTGTTTCCTAAATTTCTGATTAGTTGAAGGCAAAATTATTCACACGTAAAGGTTGAATAAATAAATTATCCGAATGACATTTTTTACTGCCTTGATTAGAAATATCTAACATTAAATTTTTTTTCGATAAAAAACGTTGACTTTTAGAGATGGAAATGTTTTTCATAACTTTCTGCATTCTTAATACTTATTTCGTTATATCTACGTCATTAGTTCGGATATTTTCGAAGTACTTTTAATTTCAAGATTAATTGACCGTAGAAAGTGGATTATATTATTTATGTAGATATTAAAAAATGTGCAGTGCGACTTTTGTATGTTTTGTTTTTTCGTCATGGAATAAAAACTAGTTAACCCCAACTAATTTTCATTATCAATTCACAGCTTGTCTATGACGCGAACAAGAGAAAACGGCGACGAATCGGAGTCCGATCGCTCGAAACGTCGTCACTTGGAGTTGGAGGTCGGCGAGGGTGAGGATACATCGCAGGTTAGCTCGCAAAATTCAAAGAAATAAATAGCGAAATGCGTTTTCACGTGCTAACCCATCGGCAGCAAGCCACAAAGGCATGTTTAAAACACGCTACTAACAAATACCGCGTCACTCACAATCAACACCTCCAAACGTCCGCTAGGGCGCAAAAAAACTCGCAAAAAAACGACGACGCGATTAGAACCTCGACACAATCTCTCTTGGGCTTCCGGAAAAAAGGTCAAGTATTTCGGAAAATAACCATAACGCGTGGGTTTGAATTTGTTATGATAAAATCGAATTGGTGTGGGAATACTAATAACTAATGCACTGAGCTCAGCACGAATGCATGTTATTTTCTATCTTTCTGTCGTTTATAATTAGAGCTGTAAAACTTAATTACAACTTTTACTTTAACCATGTAGTGAACAAAATTCATTGGTAAATTGCAATAATAACGACTATTCTGCAATAAAATTTGATTTACGAAAATGAAATATCAATCAACTTCCGTGATATATAGCGCGGAAAAATACGGCAGTACGGACAATTCATTGCGTAAATTATTATATTTTTCGAGAAAATTTCTGTGAGATTTCGCGTCTGTCTTCTCATGTGTCTGTAAGAAAAAGTAACATATATGCTTCAGACAATTCTTACTGAATAATAACTAACGAGCCCGCGGAAGATGAATGTTCATCAGATGTTGTGATAAAGGTTTATAACTTCGATTTTTACTAATAATCATAAATCAATATCATAAACATAAATCAATCTTAACAGGTGATTTCGATGACTTACTCGGGCTCCACGCTGATCATCTTGGAGCCTGAGGAAGTCGTGTTTATCTATTTTGTGTGTGTGTGTGTGTGTGTGTGTGTGTGTGTGTGTGTGTGTGTGTGTGTGTGTGTGTGTGTGTGTGTGTGTGTGTGTGCGTGTGTGTGTGTTTTTTAAAGTTTCTATCTCGATTTTTCAAGCACCTTCTTCTTTCACGGAAATCAGAAATACGGCGCATTCCATACTGACTTGACCTGTGTCTGACCCTCGACCTCTTAGATTTCCACCCCGATTTTTTATGTAATTGTTTTATCTGAGCAGCGACCACAATTGTTATTAGATATTTTTTCTAACAATGTACATACTTATGATCATAACAGAAATATTAAAATCTTTTTTTTTTAAATCGGATAAATTTCTCATAAGTCCTGTATCTGATATCAATATTTTTAACCTTAGGCCCAAAATGGACCGGACGTCGCTTCTATTTTTTGCGAATTTATTTCAAAACGAAAATTCAAAAATATTAGAAATATAAAGCAAATATTGAAATGCATTATTTCAAATGCATGATCGTTGTACATTTTTTCGGATTCTTTAATTATGGCCTTCGATATGTTCGTTATAGATAATCAGAAGAATTAAAATGAAAATTTAGAAATACCTTTTTGGTTTTTTCATATCGCTCTGAAAAAATGTGCAAAAATGCTCCGAAGTCTGTACAATATAGAGATGTTCAAGCAATAGCCTGCAGTGAAAGCCTTCTTACGCATTTCAATGTTTTCAATTTTCGTTTCGAAAGAAATTCATGAATAATAGAAGCGCCGTCCGGCCTTATTTGGGCCCAAGTTAAAAAATATTGATATCTGATTCAGGATTTATGAAAAGTTCGTCAACTTTAAAAAAAAAATAGTCTTCAATATTTTCGTTACAAAAAAATCATAAGTATAAAAATAAGTTTAAAAAAATCGAATGAAAATTGTGGTTGCTGTTTAGAGATAGAACAATAACATAAAAAATCGGAATGAAATCGAAAAAGTCGAGGTTTCGACCCAAGTCGAGTTGGTACCCCATACATAAATTATAGAATATTTCCGTTTGGAATTCGTATTGAAAAATATAGCATGGAATCGAATCGTCATTCAAATCGGGCAACTTCCATCTCGAAAAGTTTCCGATGCATAAAAATATGTTTTGCTTATAATTTTGTCACTCAGGAAAATCGTGGTTGGCTTTGACAACAATTAATTGCTGGTTTACGCAACTGTTTCAATATTCGCAGTTACATTTGTTCTTGATCTCGGTTAGTTCTCACAAGATTAATCTCAAAAGGAAATGAAAACAGAAGGTGTTATAATAGTTCTTACATCTATCACATTTTTTCGACGTGTCCCGTGTAAGAAAAATTTGATTTCCGTCTTTTGCTTTGATGTTGCGTACATTTGCAATGCTTTTTTTTTCTCTCTTCACGCGGTGCGTGCTTAGCAAACATTGGTGCGTTTGCGCTATCCGTTTGTACTGTCTGTAGCAGTTGACTGTTCCAGGCCGAATTGGACCTTCGTTGTTCGGGTTCGGACCTCAACAATTCCAACGCAAGAAGGCACGGTTCGCCCAGGTGAATATTCTTTGTTTCATATTACAAAAGCGACGATATATTTCATAAAAATGCGTTCAAAATCATTTTTAAGAAAAATGAAAAATGTTTTAACCGAGAAAACAGCATTTTCCATATTTTTCGAAATAATTTGATCATGTAGTCTAGTATTTTGTGAAAAATTATTTAAAGGACCTTATTTTTCAACAGTGATTTCTAAAAAGTCACTGAAAATTTTTAACAAATAATGTGCAAGACTTTCAAGACGAATTTTAGTCCTTTTACAATAGTAATAAATAATTAAAATACCTTGTTATTTTACACTTAATTTTTATGAAACTAATTCTGGTTACGAATCTACGAAGTGGATGAAAATATGTTCAACACTCAATTAGTGCTTGAAGTTTTCAGAAGTATTTGCTTCTTGATGTTCAGATATTGACAATGTTTCAGTCCAGTCTGGCGGAAGAAGAGTAACAACGGTATTTTCGGTACGAGTATCGAGGAGATTAGTGACTCAGATAGCCAGTTTTCATTTTCGAACGAGGATCCTTTGTCTATGCATGTAAGTTAATAAGTTAATTGCAATCGCCATCTTTATTCTGACTTTAAATAATAGAATGATTTGTTTTTTCATCTAGGATCCCAATGAAGTCGAAGCGGACCATACAGACAAGGAGAGTGATTTTAATTTGAAGGTATTTCGATTGAACATTATCAAACCGGACAAATTCAATTGTCTATTATTTTTTCCGACTTTCCGCAAATGTTTTTTTTTCTTAAATTTTTTTTAGTCAACCAAATTACATTTTCTTTAAATTTGACTTAGCCGGTGATTCTCTTTTTTTAGGTCATCGCATCCCGAGGTGACAATATAATAGCGGTGGCAAATCCTGCGCTAATGGAATGCAATCATCCAATAAAAGAAGAGCCAGAAGACGAGAAATCAACGCTGTGATATTACTATTAGCATTGTTGAAAGCAACTGTTATCGATTATTCCTAGTACCCGGAAGAAAAGCAAAAATTATTGCAATACACGTGTGTCCTGCGTCTCTTGGGGCGCGCAATGTATACAATTATATATATTGTACACCAATTATCGTTTTTAGTATGCTCATTCTCATAGCATGCGTCGTTACTATTATTATACAGTTCTAATATATTCCGTCGATTGAACAGACGAGAAAAAGCGAATCACCGTTATGTAACTTGAATTATTTTTTTTTCATTTTGAGGAACAAAAACCTCACCGGCAAGAAAAACGTTCGTAAATTGCCATGTGATGTGAGCCAGTTTTTTTAGCGATTCTCCCGGTAGAACGAGGATCGGATACACTGTATGGGACAGCAATATGTAAATATAGAAAAAAGAGATGTTTTTTATTGCATACGAATTAAATTTCATTATTTTTCAATACCTCACCCATGAAAAACTTGCGTCCTCTGATCAGACTTAAGAAGCGGAACTATTTTATTTCGTAAATATTCATCATATAATTGGCTTGGTAATTATTCTATAATCACCGCCATCGTTCATGAACAAAAAGTGGGATTTCAAAAAAATCTTCAAAAAAGTAAAAGTAATTTTCTTGGAAATGAAATGTTTTTTTATTTCTATTTTCAATCACAATTTCTAGCTTAGTTTCGTTTCATGGACACTCTTTGCAATTTTTTAAAAACCCGAACATTTTTTTATGGACGCAGCAATTTATAGTTGTGAGTTGATACTCACAAATTTTTAGAAAATAATTTATTACATGAATCAAAGCACCAAAAATCGTATAGTCGATTATTATTGTGCGCAATTAAATTTGCATGCGTGGAAATGTTCCACATATTAAGTTTCTATCTTTCTTGAATATACTTGAAAATTTGGAGTGCTCATTTTCTTTGGGATCATTCAAAAATGCACATTCATTATCTTGCAAAATTTACGATAATTTCATCGTTTCTGTGAAGATCCTGTCAAATGGAAATTGGAAAGATATCTGTTCTTCAGATTCCACGTAGAATATCCTTAGAACCCGTGAAAGTTGTGTTCAGGAATATTTTTTTTTCTGGGTCTTCTACATTGTAATTTCCCACCTCTCTCAATTCATCTATATACATCTATTTTGATTTTGCGTACCTTAGGAGTACACAAACTTTCCCACTATCTGTACTCTCAGTATAGAGCCGTTATTCCAACAGAAGTTCCTCTAATGTCAACAGTTCCAAAGTGAGAAAGCACAACTCACGCAGGTCAATATTTATTATTTCATATACCAATAAACGTTCAAAAATTTTCAATATCGTTCTATCAGTAAAATTAATTTCGTGGGCATAGTGAGTGATTAGTGCTGATTGAATATTAAAAATTTCTCCGTTGAGTGTCTTTTTCTTTTGGTTGCGAGGATATTAACGAAATACGAGGCCCAAAAAAGTTTTGATTCCACAATATCAATGAATTATTAATAATTTAATGAATCAATATTGTACTGTAAAAAAAAACTTTTTTTTTTTACTTATCACATTAAAAACCTGCAGTCTAAAATTGAATTTCATGAAAGGAAAGCTTCGTACGATTGTTTAAGAGGTGGTTCAACGACATTTAGTATTTCCCATTTGATTAACACGTGGAAAATCAAGTCTTTTGTTTGGACCGATATAATTATTTTTGTACACGATAGACAGTCTATGTATGGTAGCACTTGATGGCTGAAACGACTAGCTTCCAAAATATGATGATGATCTTTTCCAAAATAGATTACATTAGACGAACTGCCATTTTCTTTGGTACGAAACAGTGAAAATTAGCATAAAATCGACCAAGGTCTTGTGAAAACTATTCTTTATATGATTTAGCCAGATTTTTAAATATTATATCTATTATTATTCTTTGATAATAAAATGGCTTAGTAAAATAATTAATAATTTTTTTCCTACTGTACACGATCGAAGACCTCGGTTCTCGTGCCGTAATATCGAGCCTCGTATAAAGACCGTTTGAATTTTTCCAAGAGGTAGCGTGAAAAATTCCCACTGCCACACGATTAATGACAAATTTATGCAAATGGAGAATATGAACATTTTTTATGCCACCGCTTACAAAAATTCACGTGTTGTCGCCGGTCACGAGACTTAATGTTATGGCAAAAATTGGGATTGGTCGACATATATAGACAAAATAAGAAAGTTATTTGACATATTATTAAGCATGTAACTGTTAAATAGTTTGATAATTCCCACTCAGCAACATTGCTGAGCGGGAAATTGTAATAGAGCACCAACGGAACCGATTTTTTGGTTTACTGGAAATTTATCTCAGGTAACCATTTTTTGAACATGTAAAAAACATCTGTTTACGTAAAATTAAATATCCCGGGAACTATGCTACCTAAAATGTTTTACGATGTACGGAATTAAAGTTAATCGTTCGACCTATCAAATGCATTCATGCCGAGCACCGTCTATCATGCACAAAATTAATAATATCGGCCTGAACAGAAAACTTGATTTTCTACATGTTAATCAAACGGGAAATGCAAAAAGCCTTTACGCCCCCTCTAAAAAAAGCGTACGAAGCTTTCCTTCCATGAGGTTCAACATAAGGGTGCAGATTTTTGATGTGGCAAGTAAAAAACATTTTTTTTTAAGCAGTCTGATCTTTATAGAAAAGATAGTGAATTGTTAATCGTTAATATACAAATACTCTTATATGGAATTTCATAGATTTTTTTTTCATTGGAATAATTATTGTATTTATTGGTGTTAACGTAAAGCGTGTTGGTTTACAGATCGTCGCGTCTCACGGTGAGACAATTTTATATTAGACACAATCCAGTTTCGACGGATTACGAGCATCACACGAAGCAGAGGGAAGGAGATAAAAAAACGCTCCGATATTTCTTCCATTGATGCGAAGGAATTTTACTAACAAACATTTCTTGCCGAAAGAAATATTAACATTTAATACATTGACTCAGCGTTCGTCGCGTTTGCCACTTTTAAAATGATTTACTTCCTTGCGGCTGTTGCTATATTCGCCATGATCGTTCTCGTCGCGTGTGTAATTGCTATTGTAGAACATATTTACGGCTTCAGGTAAATTGACACAAAAAATGTTTTTAATTTTCGTGAATCCGCCATAAGAGAATGTAGTTTGTAATTTTTTAACCGGGTGATAAGACCCGATGACAGTAAATATAAACTTTTAAGCCTATATTTTATATAATTGTTTATTATTCGCCATTTATGGTGCAGTCTGTAAAAAATTGCTTGGACACTTCCTTTTCTTATAACGTTCAAGTTTGCGTTATTGCATTTTAGGTATATCTATCTACAGGAAGTTGAATTCCGTGTCTTTATTTCTTCATTTCCTTCTTTTTACATTTCTTTTTGTATTCCCTATTTCTTAAAGTTTACGCAAATTTTATCAGTCTCTCAGATATTTTTCTAAATCGGTGCAATTTTAATATTTTTTTGAAGGTGGACTGCAAATTTTGACAGATTTTTTTTCTGAAAGGTATTTTGTTAAAATTTATTTATATAATACCAAAGTGGTAAGGCCGACACAAAAAAAATGGTTCCTTAAACGCTGATATTCAATTAAACATCTTTCAATTGAAAAATTCCGTAGCCTATTTACAGTCAATAAAAATGAATTTTCCATTTTTCGTTTGAATGAACATATTTGATTCTGCATACAGAAAAATCCGCAAAATCGGCATCGAATATTAAAGTACTCTAAAAAGTCGCTCATATCGACAATCACTTCTAAAGATTCCCATTGTGTTAGTTTTTCCGTAATAAATTTACGAGGTTTAAATGTATAAAACTCATCAAGTACAATAATTAATTGAACAATAGTTTTCATTGTTCATTTAATTTGAATTGACATTTTAGGTTTCGAAATTTCACTTTTTAAGTAGACTTAAAAAAATACGCCATAAAATATATTATAAAAAAATCTCCAAAAATTGATAAGGTCAACTTTTAGACAGTAATAAACTGTGGCAAATTATAAGCAATATCTGAGGGCTGGAAAAAGGTGTTGTAATCCTTCCAACACCTATTAGCGACGTCCGATTAAGTATGTATGACACGTACAGTCCCGCCAAAAGTGAGTTTCAGAGACAATTTCGATCAGTTCCCGATTATTATTATGCGAAAAGATTGATTTCGCATAATAATAATCCCAAAATGTTATTAACAAATTGGCGAAAAAAACCGGTAGTTCATCAAACAATCAGTCAACCTAACTTTATTTCTAATGAAAATGATATGTCAATTTGTTTGAATGCATACGAATTTTTTCAGATTTTTTTCTTTATTTTAATTTTTTTGATTTTGAAAAATGCGCAGAATATAACAAATTTTGGATATGTGTTCGGCATAAAACCATCTACTACACTCATTTTCTTTGAGATCATTCAAAAATGCACATTCTTTATCTTGCAAAAATTACGATAATTTTATCGTTTCTGTGAAGATCCTGTCAAATTGGAAAGATATCTGTTCTTCAGATTCCACGTAGAATATCCTTAGAACCCGTGAAAGTTGTGTTCAGGAATATTTTTGTTTTCTGGGTCTTCTACATTGTAATTTCCCACCTCTCTCAATTCATCTATATACATCTATTTTGATTTTGCGTACGTTAGGAGTACACAAACTTTCCCACTATCTGTACTCTCAGTATAGAGCCGTTATTCCAACAGAAGTTCCTCTAATGTCAACAGTTCCAAAGTGAGAAAGCACAACTCACGCAGGTCAATATTTATTATTTCATATACCAATAAACGTTCAAAAATTTTCAATATCGTTCTATCAGTAAAATTAATTTCGTGGGCATAGTGAGTGATTAGTGCTGATTGAATATTAAAAATTTCTCCGTTGAGTGTCTTTTTCTTTTGGTTGCGAGGATATTAACGAAATACGAGGCCCAAAAACGTTTTGATTCCACAATATCAATGAATTATTAATAATTTAATGAATCAATATTGTACTGCTTAAATAAAAACTTTTTTTTTCCTTGTCACATTAAAAACCTGCAGTCTAATATTGAATCTCATGATAGGAAAGCTTCTAGGTAGGCTTCATAATAGGATTTTGATTTTTTTGATTTTGAAAAATGCGCAGAATATAACAAATTTTGGATATGCGTTTTGCAAAAAAATCTTGAGTGTAGTAGATGGTTTTATGCCGAACACATATCCAAAATTCGTTGTTCTGCGTACATTTAAAAAAAAAAAAAAAAAATATCAACATAAAGAAACAAAATCTAAAAAAAATTCGTATGCATTCAAATAAATTAACATATCGTTTTCATTAGAAAAGAAGTTAGGTTGACTGATTGTTTGTTGAACAATTGTTTTTTTCACTAATTTTTTAATAACATTTTGGGATTATTATTATGCGAAATCAATCTTTTTAGCACGTTTTATATGCATTATTTTTTTCCGATTTTTATCCTACCGGGAACTGATCGAAATTGTCTCTAAAACTCACTTTTGTACGGGACTGTACGTATCATACATCCTTAATGCTATAATTTTTCTTCACCTTACCTGCTGGCTATCGCCATCTGTTGACGGCATGTGACACTACTGCTATAATAAAGCTACTACGTAGGTCAATCACTAGCGCTGTTTTCACAGCGGAAATATCCAGTACTTGTCAGCTCGACACCGCAAAACGTTTGTATTTATGTGTACACGTGCTTCAGCAATGTTGTCGAAAGTTTGAATAATCTCGTACAAAATGTCATTAAAAGTGAAAAAACAGAGTTTGGCTGACAAAATAAGCAGCTTAGTTACCGCTGCACCAACGGTATTTGGTTCTGATGATGAGAACGAGGAAACTAAAGCAAAAGTTCTCGATCGCTACGACGAGAGTGAATCCGAAGAAGACGCTGTTGGTTCGGCTTTTAGAAAAAGAAACGTAGATCTTCTAGATCAAGTTGACAGCAGGTAAAAAAAACATACTCAGGACTTACAGATTTACATGCGGATCAGTGAATTTTTAAATTATTTGAAAAACCTATTTTGAAAAAAGTTAACCTAAAAATAATTGGTCGACAAGAGTTTTCAAGTCTAACCTAATTTTGAATTTCACATACATAATTATGTATTTAACTTGTATTGAAGTGAAGTTAATAATGTATCATTTAGATAAATTACTTAATTACACACAATTATAATATAAAATATTGAGTATTCACTGAGCTATGCTGCTTTCAATTTTAAGGTTAGCGAATATGTTTATATTTATCAATAAGTTATTAAGTGAACATTTTAATGAAAAGACCTGATCCATAGACATGATACAAGATCCGTAATTCGATCTGGTTCTTTCAGAACGACTTGTGAAAAAAGTAATCTATTAATAAAAATAATTCAAGGAACTTTATTGATCGTAACCGAATTTATTTTGATGGCTATTCTTGTAATGTTAGTGGCAAATATTTTTTTAAAAGTTTTATAGAGTGAAATTGATATTCGATCCATGTTCTATGTGATCGTTTGCCCATTGCGTCTGCTGCAAATTATATTTGAGGCGATAATTCCCTGTGTCGTTAAAATAAGACCAACATTGTTATACTTTTTCAGACTGCTTGTGTCTGCATTCTTTATAAATTAATCTTGTTCACCTCTTATCTACTTTGATATCTCGCCTCATTTAGTTTACGATTATTTGCATGTAACCACCGCCTTTTTTAAAATCGTTTTTATACTTTTCTCCAGCGTTCGTCCTTAGGGGATTTAATATTCCAGGATCCCAATAAATACTGCTACTACTACTAGGTCTTAAATTAAATCTATATTTGTCAATTTGACAGTAAAATTGGAAATATGTTTTTAAATTCGTTTTTTCATCCTTCATATGAAGTTATTTTGGGTCTGCTCAAATATAATGTAAATACCTTTTCTCAGGGATGAACAACTTTTTCAAATTTCTTAGATGTTCACATTATATCGCTGTTCAAAATATTTTAGAGATTAATATACTATACAGGAAGCTTTCTTGCAGATACCATGTTCTAAATTCAGTTGAATATGAATATATCTTGCTCAAATTATATATTTTGATCATAACAAGTATATTCATATGATGAACATGACTTCTATAATCTTTTCAATGCATTATACATAAATTTAAGACTGTACTTGTGTATTAAATTTAATATCTGTTGTATTGGCAGGAAATCTTTCCATACAAAATACTTATTACCATAAAGAATGTTGTTACACTTAATAAACTGTAACAAACTTACTCCTCCACGAAAATATTATTCATAAATTTTCTTGTTATTTGAACAGATACAAAGGAAAAAAAGTCTCTAGGAAGGATGTTTTTGGGGATGAAAATGAGGGCGATGCAAGTGATTTGGATGATGCGAAAAGCAATGAAGAAGACAGCGAAAACGACGACGATGACGACGATGATGGTGATGATGATGATGATGATGATGATGATGATGATGATGATGATGATGATAACGATGACATCAGCATAGACAGCGAAGCACCAGAAGTATCAAATGTTGATTCAGGTTCAGAAAAGTCTGCAGAAGATGAAGAGATTGGATCAGAAGCGGAGGAATCCAACTCCGACGAAAACGACGATTCTGAAGTCGACGAAGAGAATCCGTTGCGTCGGGAGCGTCGGCAGGAGGCAAATTTCAAGAATATGACGGAAACTAACGTGCGAGCAGATGTGGAAAAGGGAAACTGCGTCAGGGAGCAACTCAAGATCTGGGAAAATCTATTGGAGGTCAGAATAAAACTGCAGAAGTGCCTTATAGCCAGCAACAAAATGCCGCAGTTTGAAACGTTCAAAGATTTAAAATCCGATGATAAGTTCAAGAAAGAGACGAACGAGAGTACCAAAAAATTGTCTGGGCTTTTGGAAAATCTTTTGGAAATGCAGACATCTCTTTTGAGCAATTATCCCGAGACAAAAAGTCTTCACAGCAAAGGAAGGAAGAGAAAAGCTGGAGAGAACGAAGAGGCGGAAAGCGAGGATCCAATGGACGAGGAAATTCCTTCGGATACGGAGGACGAGATGGAGAATGAAGGAGAAGAAAATGACGATGAAAAATCGTCGGAAATAGAGGCAGAAGGTCAGCCAGAGAAGAAAAAGAAGAAACGGAACCTGGCGGAATACGAAAAAATTATCGCGGACAATCATAACGTTTACAGAGATTACAGAAACTCGGTGATACAGAAATGGAACGATAAAACGAGAGTCGCGACTGGAAGCGTTAATAAAGGCTCGAGTCAAGCTGTTGTGAAGCAAATCGAATTTGTGCTTAGCGACAAATCGAAATTGCTCAAGCGAACGCAGTTGAAACGATCTGAATACGATGTTATAGGAAAAATTGCTGCAGAGGACGAAGACGGCAGAAGAACTCAGGAATACGATACCGAGATTTACGACGACGACGATTTTTATCATCAATTATTGCGCGAATTGATAGAGTACAAATCTTCCGATATCACGGATCCTATTCAGCTGAGCAAACAGTGGATACAACTGCAAAATATGAGAAACAAAATGAAACGAAAAATCGACACGAGGGCCACGAAGGGACGAAGGGTCCGGTACAACGTACACACGAAATTAGTCAATTTTATGGCTCCAATGAATGTCAATGACCGTTGGTCAGATCTCGCGAAAAACGAACTATACAATTCGCTTTTTGGGAAAATAAAATCAACGGAAAATGAGACGAAGAACGAGACGGCTAGCGATAAATTGTAGGAAATTTAGTGGACCTAAATCCTTATTATTATAGTCTGTATATAATAGTTATTGTAGAAACAAATAAATGATTTTGTTTTTCCACGAACTTGTACCTTTTATTGATTACCGAATCTCAATGTCTAAGTGTTTTAGATTTTAAGAGAAAAAGGGAGAAATTAAGGGTTCCAGTTACTTTTGGTTATATTGCCATTCGGATTACTGTGTATTTTTTTCCAGAATTGAGAAATAATCAAATAAAATCCAATAGGTTTATTTAAAAGGACTATTATTAGAAACGAATTTTCAGTTTTAATAGCTTTGTCAATTGAGCTGAAAATTTTTAGCGATTGCGATTTTATTGGATTTTTTCAAAAATAAATTGTGAGCTCTCTGGCTATCGCAAAATTCCGCTATTGGGTTCAAAATTTCTTCGTAAAGTGTTGATAACAACAATCGGTATTAAACTTGGAATCGGTTTTATAAGGTTTCGAATTTTTCTACTCGTTATTCAAACAAAATATTGCAAAGTCGAGCTTTGAACATTGGTGCAAAATTTTCCATCTTTTTCGGAACTTTCTTAATGTGGAAGTCCAATTTGGTTAAGATACTTCCATACTTTCATAAACCGACGTGTACCATTTCGTATCAACATGAATATGGATAAAAACGAAACTAGATAATTGAATAACTTACCAACATTTCCTAATATACGAAAAAATGAACCACGACATTATTCGTAATAATTCAGCTACATGCACTAAAAAAGTGCGCACATACAAAAAAGCTGGTGCATTTTTTTAATTAAATTCCTATACTGCTTGTCAAGAATTAATTGCTCGAGTCTATACGTAATGAAAAACAGGAAAATTAAAAAATTCAAAACAACGAAAATGAACATTTTTAATTACCATGCTAAAATTATTTGATTAAATTGCTAAATACAACTGAAATGAAAAAACGCGTAATCATGAATTTTAATTTCCCCGGCGTTTGATGTTGAATTATGAGTAATAATTATCGAACAAAATTTCAATAAACTGTCGATTTATTCATCAATTGTCTCGGTACGTCTCGACGTTCGATTAATACGCATTGCCTTATTTTTAGCTTCGGTGACTTCCTCTTCAGTCACCGTGGGTTGTTTGCCGCAGGCGATTTCCTCGTTTCTTATAAACTCCAGCTTTTCAGCCTTTTCCTTAAGGAAATTTTTTAGTTCGCCGTTTAATTCCGTGCTGTATGCGTTTAATTTTTGGGCCTTCAATCTGCGACAGTGCATTCTTGTCAACTTCCGCATCGAATCTTTTCTCGTGACTTTGGTGTATTCTCTGCAAAATATACGCAACGGCATTTTAGTTTATCAAAAGCTTTCGCACGGGCAAACACGTTTTTCCAAACGGTTGAAGCACTTACGGTGGATGAGGCTTGTATACAAGATTGAGTTTCTCAAGGACCCATTCGAATCTTTTGTAATCCCATCTACGCAACTTGCCCAAATATTTTTTTCTCTTGTCAATGAGTTCCTTCAGAAAGTGGCCGACTTTTCTATTTCGCGGATGCTGCAGCATGTGTTCTTGCAAGTTGAGAATTTCACTAGTCATTGCAGCAACTATTCAAAATCAGAAAAGAATTGAGCATCCACTTTTTAAAATAACTTTGCTTCTCCATAAACAAAAGTTTCATTTCATTGGAAATATTTTTGTACAAGATTTTCATAAAAATTTTCCCAATTTATTTGTGTATGTATTTCTATAAACGTGATCTACTCAACCGAATCAGCTTAAATTATAGTAGCATGTAGAGTACGGTTCAATCTTTACTTGGTATTAGTTCTATAAAAATTGACCCTTCAGCTTGACCTATTCCGTTTTTATGAGATTTAAAAACTTTTGAAAATTGTACGTCAGCGCTAAAATTTTATCAAATCGATGAAATTTTTATGGTATCGCGCCGAAACTCCGTATGGAGATTAAATAAAACAATATAACTTTGGTATTGAATTTGGACACTTTCAGTAAAGTGGTTTAGATTTTATCGAGTTTTAAAATTATTAAAAAATTAATATTATTGAAACAACTACTGTAAAATTTCATCTAGCACACACAAAATTTTCACATAAACAGAATGTTTTGTGATTTTACATATCTAATGTAAAGAAGATCGATAGAAGACAATTATTTTTACTTAGCTACAATTGTAATGTAAATCTTTTTGAAGTGTTACTGACGGACTGATTCCATAGATCCTCGATCAGCTGCATGTCTTTTGACCATTGCTAGGGTTCTCTCTCTTTTTATGTTCCGTATTTCCTTTCTCGGTGAGAATTCCAGAGTGAACATTTTTTTTACAATTTCGTCAGCACTGAAATTACATAAATAGGTAAATGAGGGTTTCTTTCAAATTTATTAGACATTGATAAAGTCAGATAACATTCAATAATGACAATATTAGAATAGAAATATTTTTCAGCTTATATTACAGTCGATAAATGCAAACTAATTACAAAGCACTGTTTAAAACTTTTTTCTTAATCGGTACACACTTTTTAAAATCAAGATAGTGGTAGAATTATAGCATCCATTTCTTTGTTAAAAATTATTTACATTTGCATAAATTTGGTTTTCCAAAAATGAAAAATATAAGCTGTATTCCTAAGAAATTTAGCTTTTTAAATTATTTTAGAATTTCAAGAACAAGGTGTTTGGAATTTTTTCAAGGTATTGCTTCGAAGCAGAAAATATGCTGAGGTATAAGTTAAAAACTTAACATTAAGCGATAATAAGATTGTTGCAGAAATATTATTATCGATTATTTTTCTTAATAAATGATAAGATGTAATATCTGCTTGAAAAATTATTTCAGTTCTTCCTTGCAATTCTCAGTTAGAACAACAAGCGTTGCGAATACATTTGGCTTCAAAAATCAATTACTCGTGAACAGTGAAAGATACTAACTCTTCGAGTTCCTTGGATTTATCGTATAAATTACTGTAATCTTGAGGTGTAACTTTGAGGTCCAATCCACCATCACCGCTCTTTTCAGGCTTAATTGACGGAATATGTTCAGGTCTAACCCATTTGATTTTGAGATCGGACTTGAAGGCCGCTGTTCTCATAGGGACGACGTAACGTCCGTTGGTCGCCACAACATTTCGCACGACACCCGTGATACACCGAATGTTTCTCGCCAAAAGCATTTTTTGAGGGCTGTCGCTCGACGATCAAAGGTCCTTGAAACACCCTCTTAATATGTTACGAATAATTTTCGTTTTTTGTTACTCCTCGATGTACGACATTTGATACGAATGGACCGTAGTTTTTTAGGTTAGGAAACGTCGGCTGCTGTGCGCTCGAGAGAAGGGGTAAGAGTAATTCCAGAGGGCGGAATGGGCGGTAAATTCAAATATATCCTCTTCTCATAATTGAAAAAGCTTGCAAAGTAAAACCTTGCAAATTGCTTCCTCATTTTTTTTTGCCTTCTACAAATCTACCTCTACGAGAAAGTCTGTTGATCAATTTTGGTTTCCTCATAGAGGAAGCGTTGTAGAAAGCAAAAAAAAATGAGGAAGCAATTTGCAAGGTTCTACTTTGCAGGCTTGTTTATACTCGGAAGACATTTTTATGAAATTCAAAGTGACGTACAATTTTTACCGCTCGACCGATTTATGTAAAATTGTCACTCAAAAATCGTGTAATGATTTCCCATATGTAAACTAAATTGAAACCCGATACCTACTAATTAGCATGAGCAAGCGCTCGAGCGAGTTTTTTTTTAATTATTCAAAATGCCATAAAATTTGAACCATTCGACCGATTGGTGTCAAATTTGTTCCAAATATCTTTTCAAATGGTCGTCTAAGTGTAAAGAAAATTTAAGATAAATCTGAAAAAATTTCAAAATTTTTTTTTTCTCTTTGTTCACTAAAATCGAAATTTTCTGACACGTCAACAGTTAATTAGACCAAAATCTTAATTCGAAATCAATAATCGTGAAATCACATCGGCAATCGCATTTGGAATTGAATTTGGATGAGTTATAGTATTTGCAGATATTTTTGAAAAAATTAAAATTGTAATAAAATTAGAATGGCTCGACAGATTCTTGGTACACATGTTTCACGAGTAGTCCATTTATGTACAAAATTTCAGCCCGGTACCTCTTTAATTGCGAAAGTTATAGCGTGAAAGTTATAGTGCATGCACGCACGCACACACACATTTCGTAAAAACCACTTTTCTCGGTGTTTTAGAACATTTTGAGTGTCGTGACATGAAAATCTTGAAAAAAAAAACAAAGCTTACTCTATGAGGAAACAAAAGATGTAAAGTAGACCCTTTCACATTGCTTCCTCATTATATTACACTATTTAAAAAGCTAGATCTATGGAGATGGATATCGATTTTTAATTTTTCAAAAAATTGAAAGTCTTACAAAAAATGAAAAAATGTTTTGATTTTTTTGAAAATGTTTACATAGGAATGGGCGCTGATTCTTTGCCAGTGTACCGAATCTCAGCTTGATTGTTAAAGCTGCTGTCAAGATGCAGCAGTTTGAATGTTGCAAACGTGCCACACCCACACACGCATACAGATACACACATACATCCAGGTATTGTTTCTAAACAAATTTTCTCGACGTTTTAGCCCATTTCGAGTGTCCTGATGTGAAAAACTCGAAAAAAAAGTTTCTTATGAAACCACAGCTTCCTCAATGAGGAAGCAAAGTTGCAATTTTTTAGATTTCCTTTTTCAAGGCTCACCCGAAATACCATGAGAATTACAAATCTAGTATGTATTCCTAATGAAATTTTACTATCCGCACAAACTTTCCTGAATTTATAGATCAAAATTGAAAAAAAATACGATGAATCGACTACCTATATGTGGAATCTAATGAATTACATATTAGTTTTTCTTATTCAGATTTCGATTTGCTATTGTCATATTTTGTGAAATTCGGTCATGTTCTTGGACAAACCAATGGCGCATTGTAATAATACAAAGTCAATCAATTTGACTTTTGGTTTATTTTTCCATCTTGTCGATATATCGGTCGATATCTTCATCGTCAGCTTGCTGTAAAAAATCGGTTTAACAAGACTATATTTTCTTATCTAACAAATACTTTTCTATCTTGCTTTTAGCTTACGTCTTAACGATTATATACTTATCGCAGCATCTTTATCTTCACTGTAAAAAAATCTACTTGAAATTTAGTATACTTTTATTGGAAGTTTTTATTCATAAACTAGTATATGAACTTTAGTATACAAGTATAATGTAAAATTAATGTATGGTACAGCATATTCAATAACTTACCTCAATTTTCCAGTAAAAGTACTTGAATTTTAATAATTTGCTTTAATTTTACTGGGAAAGTACATTAATTCTATACGACAATTGTTTATCAAATTTCGATGACGAGTTTATGGATAGAAACTTCCCATCTTTACTAAGAGTGTTTATACGGAACGATCGTGACGACACCGATTCTGCGAAAGCGCGTTTCGTTCTGTGCCAGAAAATGAATTTAGTATCTATAGTTTTCTTTTTTTTTTAATTTGGCTTATTTTATTTTTATCAATTTCGCTTCATATTTACCCCAACTTAGCTTGCAATAATGGTGTTATAAGTACTCTTTACAAATATATTGGGACTTGTACAAAGGACTTATGATTGAAAAAGACTTGCGGCGAATAGATAAGGAAACTAATGTTTTAAACCTGCACGAGTACCGCCCAATGAGTCATGCACAGAATACGCACATTTATTTATTTGGTACGCATATTTCTGAACTAGATTTTCTTTACAGCGACCGTAAAACTGCGAATTCACTTGTTGTGGGAATAAGTATTATATTATATATGCATATTATGTTACAATCTTCTAGAGCTGGAGGCTTTAATAAAACGCGTACGACTACTATTACTTGCTTCGCACGTGATTTTGGCCGCTACATCGTAAAACCCAGTACTCTCGTCATTTCACGAGTCCCTATAAACATGACAGCTCGTAAAAACATGCGCTAACTCGAAAATGTAATTTGCAGAGTAAAGATAAGACAGAAAACAGTTTGTTTATTTTTCAAGAAAATTTGCATCTTCGATATATAATGTACAAAATAATGTACCGACTGTAGTCCTAATGTCAGTATATCTATATGGGGTCTTCCAGGCTAATTCGGTAAATATTTGACCTATAAATCTCCAAAACAATTATTTTTTATTCAATCGTGCCGACTCAAAATAAACAAATCAATTTTTTTAGAATGCTTTCCCAAAACATCCTAATTTTGCCCACAACTAACAAACTTGAAAAAAAGCATTATCAGATAACTAATATTTTAATTGTAATCAGAAAGGGGCATAGACTATTTTTCCATCTTCGGAGCATTACGATTTTGAAGCACTTGTAATGCTCTGCGTTAGTCGACGCGGTGCATATTAGTGATAGGCATACCGCCAATTCTTTTAGTGCTCATTTTTATAAATTTTGGAGAGCGGTCAATTTTATAGTATTCTGAAAGGAGAAAGGTACGTTTGAAACGCATCTAGATTTTTGTAAAAAAAAATAACGCATCGAATATTCAACAAGTTTAAATAAATAAATTTGAAGTTAAATGAGATATAACATAAATAAGGGAATTCAGACTTTCGTGTGTACAATGTCTTTATTAATAAAAGCATATATACAAAGAGGCTATATGGAAGTATGTTTTACGTGTCGATTTTTCCAACGACTTCGAACCACTGTCTCAGTGCGTCGCTAAGTACGCCCGGGAGAGCGTTTATGTCCCTCAGGATCATGTAAAACGGAAATGGAAAACTATCCATGTACGATTTTATGCCCAACAGTTTTCCGGCTTGGAAAACTGGCATTCGAATGTCGAGTATGGAGTCCTGCAACAGAAATAATATATATCGTTATTATGACGACTTTAATCTCTTCTTCGTGATAGCTAAAAAAATCCGATTAATCTTACCTTGTTCAAGGGATTATCGACGATTATAAATACGAGGAATATATCAGCTAGTCTGGCTCTCCTCACAGCATTGTTAACTTGGTCCAACCCCTCCGAAAAAACTCCTCGGCCGTCAGACAATACAACGAGTAGCTTAGCACTGTCCGTCGAGCTTTTCTGGCTGTCAAACATATCGACAGTGAAGTCAACCAGCTGGCCGACTTTAGTCTTCTTTTGGTCGAATCTCATTTCCTGAATTAGCCTATAATTGTGATGTTTAAATAAATAATTAGGTCTGTCTCTGTAATTCAATACAATCTCCGATGAAAATAAGCTTTACTCAAGATTCATATTATATAAAATGGTTCATCTATTCGCCGATTTGTTCCATGATTCTGGTATATTATTGTTACTGTTGCAAAAGAACATGCAAATTATTTTAGAGATATTTATGGATCAACTAATTTATTTCATTTTGTGCCATGCTGTTTTTCCCTTCTACCTAATAATATTTTTTTTCAATTCAGTATTGGACTGAAAAGATTCAAGTCGTTAAGCCAAGTGGGTAAAATCCTTCTCTTCGTTTTCAAATGGTTTAAAGTTGCTTTAAATCACTTGAAATTCTAAAACTCGAATATACTTGCTTCTCTTGGTGAGATTTTCCTCTGGCAAATCAATATAATTTCATAAATTTTTCCTCCCCTGAGTATTAACAAACTATTTTACCTCGAACCGCTGGTTTCGGTGAAAGGTTCTCCAAGTGGATGAAGAACGCTGGCAGTTTCTCCAAAGCTGATGACACTGAGTTGTCCGACTTCAAGATATCCCATAGCTTTGCTGATAAGCGAGAGTGATTCAAAAGCCAGTTCCTTAGAGTGATTATCCGCCATGCTGCTGCTGTCGTCGAGCGCGAGAACGATTTGATAGTCTCGTTTCGATGGTTTCGTGCGCCTTAACCAGATCTTATCTTTTCTAAACTGACTCGCAATATACGGAATGATTTTACGCATATTGATTCTTCGCCCGGTTCTATAATCTCCCTTGAGTCTCGTAGCTTGTGTAGGTTCCAAAACAAGTCTCAATTTCTCGGAGAGATCTCGAGCCGGAGCTTCGGTCACGGCGTTAAGACAGTTCCAAGCAGCGAGAGCTTCTTCCGTCGAAGGCACGTACGTCCACTGACTCAGCATTGTTTCGACTTCCATTCGTTTTCTCTCAACCTGTACCGCCGACGATAGACACTCGGAGGTGTCGATGAGGTTCGTATAAAACGCTGATTCTGCTCCTCTGTCGACTCTCATAGTCTCAGTGGTGTCGCCTTCGACATCAACCACAGTATCCATCTGTCCGTCTTCAGTTCCTTTCGGATCGCTCTTGGCTTTCTCCCTTTCCTTTTCTCCCGCAGGCGTCGCTTCGGAATTCTGTTTCCCCGGTTTACTTTCGTCATCTTCTGGTTCTTCCTCCTCTTCCCTGTGCATATCCACTTCCATGGACTCCTCTTCCTCCTTCTTCTCTTCTTCATCCTCGTTATTAGCAGCTTGCTGCTTCACCTGTTCCTTCGTAGCAGCGTCCATCGCATGATCGTCAAATTTCTCGGAGTTTTTCACGTGCTGACACATATCGACATCTCCATCCTTCTCTTCGTTTTCCTCGGCGCCTTCCTCATCATTATTATCGGTCATTTCCTCCCGGGAGTGAATCATCTTCAGCTTTTTCTTGTCCGGTTGAATTTTATCGACCAGCGAACGATTTTCGTCGCTCTCTCCGGGATTTCTTCTCTTCTCTATCTGCTTCTGTTCCTTCTCGCGATGTTGAACGGGGGCAGTATTCTGCATTGAAGAGCCTGAGTGGCCGCTTTCCTGCTGTTCAGACTGAGCTTGACCTGTTCCTTTATTGTTACTGTCGTCCTGACTATTTTCCGCCGTAGATTCTTGCTGCTCGTCCACGTTCGGCTGATCGGCAACTTTATCCCTGGAGCCTTCTTTGTTTATATCCGGTTGATCGGTAGCGTCCATTTCTTTGCTTCCTTCATCGACACTAGCAGACGCTTTTTCTTCGGGTCCTTGATCGGGATTTTCTTCCTGCTCGTTCTTTTCTTCCTCCTCCTCGTTCCTTTTCTCTGGAACTTGACTCTTTTCTTCGCTATCAGCTTCAGGCTCTGGCTCGTCTTCCTTTTCAGGGCCATCTTCGCTAGCGCCTTTAACCTCGCCGTCTTCTGGCGAAGCGTTGTCTTCCTCGTCGCTAGAATCCTCGACAGGATCCTCTTCCTTCTTCTTCTCTTCCTCCTCCTCGCCTTCCTTTTCCTCCGGAGGCGGCATACATTCCTTCATCTCGTCAATGTCGAAAGGATTTTGTTCCTCCCCCTGCGGATTATCTTCATTTGCGTCTTCACCATCCAAATTAATGTCGTCCGGAAGATCGAGAGCTTCAGGCTCTGGCGGTGGTTCGTGGTTACCATGATAAGGATCTATCTGATCGTCATTAGTTTCTGGTTCCTCCATTTCGTTGATTTCCTTTTTCTCCTCTTCAGTCCTCTCACCGTCTTCTTCTTGTTCGTTCTTATCCTTCTTCTTGCTGTCGTCCTTCGCAGTCATTTCCTTCTCACCGATTTCTTCGCCCTTTCCTTGAGTCTCTTCCTCCTGGTCTTCCGTGTTCTCATTCTCTGATTCCTCCTTGTCATCTCCCCAAATTTCTTCGTCCAAAGCGTCTGCTCCTTTCTCCGTATCGCCCATCTGCTTATCCAGGTCTTCGTTGTCCTCGTCATCACTCTTCTCGTTTTCATCCTCATCATTTTTCTCCACGTCTTGTAACTTTGAGTCAAAGTCTTCGGACATATCAATGCCCTTATCTTCCTCCTTGCAGTCTTTGTCTTCCTGTTGTTCCTTCTCCTGTCCCGCCGGCTGAGCATCTTCTAGCTGATCCTCTGATTCTATTCTATCGGAAACGTCCTTTTCACCTTCTCCATCGCCTAAGCCCATTCCGTTCTGCGTCTTTCCCTCTTGACCCTGTTCGCCTTCTCCCTCCTCGAGATCCAAATCTTTCGGCACGCAAAAGCCGTTCGTTGCTAAGTCCAGAAATACGTTCAACTGGATATGAAGTAATTTGCAAGTTACTCGGAAGGCCGCGACCTGCTCGTTCAGATAGAATTGAGCAAACAGTAGATATTGGCGCAAAAGGGGCAAACAACGAACTAGCAAACTTCTGCGAATAGACGCTTCTGATGGATTGTCGATCGCGGTCATTTTTAAGATATTGACGAGTTGCTGACGAACTTCATCGAGACGTAGACCGTTTACGTCCTTCTCTAAAAATTCGACGAGCTTTTCGCGGAAAGCGTTTTCCTCCAATTTATCCTCCTCCTCCTCCGCTTCCTCAGCATTTTTGTCGTCCTCATTGACTTCCGCTGCTTGTGTTTCCGGCTCTTCTGTCGAACATTCTTTGTACTTTTGCTGGATAGTCAGCAAAACTGTTTTAATAAGAAGTTCAATATTCGAGGTGTGATCTCCGGATGCCTCGAGATTCTGCGAAGCAGAACTTTCGACCTCGCTCTCAGAAACTCCCATAAGCAGGAACTTTTCCGTCCAATCGTCTATCTTCGACTGTAGGAACTCGACACTTTCGAGAATAGGGTGACATTTTTCATTCGCGTTTGAGAATTTCTTGGCAAATTCGTTTATCTCTGTTTTAACGCTTTCAAGGGCTTTGTTAGCGTCGTCTAAGAATTTGTAATGAACCGGAGTGAGAATAAGAATATCATCTGAAAAGAGAGCCTTGAATTTCTTGATAACTGTAACCAGTGATTTCGAACAACCCCGAAGCAGAGAACTAGCAGATTCCCAAACGGGATCTTCTCTCGTAGCATTAACGATAGCCAGACTGCTTGTCTCAAGTGTCAATATTTCCGTACTCGTTTCGAGACCAGGATCTGCGGGACAGGCTTGTAAATAAAGCTCCAATTGCTCAAAACCTGTCTCGAGACAAATCAGCAGTTTTTTCAGACTCTTAGCGCAATCGTTAAGCTCCTTGTCCCTGGGAATATTAACAGTGCAGTCCTCGATGTTCATCAAATTCGCTACGTGCTTTCTCAGTGAAAAGTAGCTGTTGAATGAGTTAGCGATAATTCTCTTCTGTTTGTTCGCCAACAGCATAATATGCGTCGAGTAACCCGAGCACCTCTCCATATTTGGCAGTCCCAAATCAGTCTGTGTTTTGTTAAAAGCTCCATTAAGAGCTGTGAGTTTAATCAGCGATTTGTAGTAATAATTATCGCAACCTTCCCACTGAGCGAGCATTTGTTTGTCAGCTTTATCATTGGAAAACCGCTGCAGAGCAGCAGACAAATCTACAGGAGGAATCGTGAGATCGATCACCTCATTTTGCCGATTTTTCCACGCGAGCGTTCCACTCCTGTAGGACACACCAATGTGAGACAAAGTTTTAAAATAATCAGCCAACGCCATTCGTTTTTGTTGAAGAATATTCTTAGCATGAGATTTTTGCTTGGGTTTCGGCAGCGTCCGATCAAAATCCATGTTTTTGAGCTGCGTGCTGCGAGCGATAACGTTTTCGATGAGGTCCTCGAGACCGACGCGCAGTCCCGGATAAGACGACATAAGAATAGTTTCCTTGCACAAACGCTTCGCTGTGGACAGTAAATTTTCGGCTCGCGAAACGAGCTCGGCGCCCTCAACGGATTCTTCGATTTTCGTGGTGCTCGATGGTATTTTTCCAGAGACAATGAAGTCCCGAGGATCGATAGCGTAATCTCGTACTTTCGGGCGATCCCATTCGCCTTTATCAGCCTCTGCACTGTAGCTAGATGGCTTAACAAGCAAACAAACAACCGCTGGTACTTTGAGACCCGTTTCGTATTCGCGTATGAATTTGTGAAGAGTTCTGTGCGTTTTTTCCACTGTTTCCTTCACGGACCAATAATTAATGTCGTTCCAACGTGCGATCTTCACAAAGTCTTTAAGTTTCTTTTCGATCGGCGCTTTGAGAGCTTTGATTTTTTTCTCAACTTCAGGAATGTATTGTTTGTAATAATTGTGAACGTTCCAGAGAATAGCGAGAAGCTCGTCGCGTTCGCGGCTTTCACTAAGATAATACACATGCGAGTGGAAAGTAAGTAGCAAAGCGAGTCTAGGCTGAAACTCGACGAGCGACGAGCCGTTGACAAAAGCCTCGAGTAATTCGCTGAGTTTTTTCGGCGTGATAGTTTCGTCGAGCTTCGGAGCTTCGATTTTCTCGTCGTTCTCTGGAATTTCGACTTCTAGCGTGCTCTTCGTTACGTAAGATTCAACGAGAGCGTAGAAGAAGAACCACCACTTGGAGGCCTTCGATTTGAGCCTCTCGTAAGCAGTATTTAAGCAATCTTTCCAACAGGCTAATTCGAGTTTCCGCCAGGAAATTATTTGTTGAGTCAACGCGAGAGAATACTCAGAGAGGCTGACACCACTGTGAGCGTTTTCCTCCCATTCCTTCATCTTCACGAGTAGCAATTCGAGGCCAGTTAAAAATCTGGAGACTGGCGATGTTATGGAAAATCCGTAGATTCTTTGAACGATAGCACGAATCGATCTCAGAGTCGGATGCTCCGGCCACTCCTTGAGGAAAACGTCGACCCTGTCGATGGTGCTTTCCAAAAGTGGAAGGCACTGTTTGGTCTCTTCGACGTTGCTACTCTTGTAGAAATCGTAAGGCTTTCTCTGGCTCTTAATTCCATTCTCGGCAATGAAATTCTGATCGTCACTGGCTTGACCTTCGCTCGTGCGAACGGTCACAGCAGTCATAAAGTTAAAGCTCGTATAGAGCTTGGAGGTGAGTCGATTGTCAAGCGCGGGGAGTAGTTTCTCCACTAGTAATCCAAACGTGTTGTATCGTTGAATCAATGGCTCCACGTAATCTCTTTTATCCGTATTAAGCTGTTTCTCCAGCCACGGGGCGTCAACGAAAAGCTTTACTATACGAGAATGTATCTCGTGTACTTCGTTAACGTCATCCTCGGTAATGAGAGCTGCGAATTTGCTACACGACTCTCCGTTATCCCCTCCGGCCTTCGACTCCACGCGCTCTAACGTCGCCACGTTCATTTCCTCGATTTCCGTGAAATCCTCTTCACGCCAAGTCGGAAACAAATTGCGCAGCTCCTCAGCAATCTCTTCGTCCTCACTCGGCCCGTCGCCGTGAATTCTTGCTTTGTTTCTGTACAGACTATCCTTTTCAGCTTCGCGTTTCTCGTTCTCATTACGTTGTCTCTGCCAGATTAATACGATCTGTTGCAAAAGCGTATTCAACTCCAGCCACAAAGACAAATCAAGCTGACGGTCGAGGGTAATGTGATTGTATAATTCGTGGAGCCCGGTTTTCACCATTCTAAATTGTTCTGCCAGCGAAACAAAAGCGTCGTCTGCGCTCGTTATATTTTTATTAATGAACTCTCGTGTCTCTTGAGAGGTGCAGACCTCTACCAGGTGAAGAAGATCCTCCTGCTGCGGTCCGATTGTCGGAAAACGGATGAGATTACGCATCAGAGCTTGAACTTCAATTCCATTGGTGGTAAACTTTCTTGAAGACATGAGTCGTTTCGTTTCGTCGCTCAAAGTTCGCACACCGTGGCGCAATTGAGACACTGCCGCTACCAAAGGAATCACTATGTCCGGATAACCCGGTAGAAATTTCTTCTCCAACAATCCGGAGAATCTCTGCAAGGATTCTTGCCATATTTCAGCCTCTTGAATACCGTCGCTCGCCACGGCGATCGATTTAGCATTTCCATCGGTATTTCCTTTCAATTCGCTGACGGCGAGCGACAACTTGGTCATTATCTTGTCGACAACCTCGTAAGAGCCGAGGGTGTTTCGGAAATTGGAAGTTTCCTTCGCGAGAGCTATAAACTCGGCGCTGGATGGACGAATGGCTTTGGAACTTTTGAGGTCGGTGCTCTCGACAATTAGACGATTCAGGCACTTGTCCGTCTCCAAAATACGAGGGTGACTGTTGCTGCTCGGATAACTATCGCCGAGAATACGTGAATTCAACGCTGCTACGTAAATCGTTTTTCTGCAATCCTCTATGTCCTCTTCGACGTATCGAAGCTTCAGTCCGATTTTGTGAACCGGGTCGATGTAGCCAAGATTACCGAATAAAAATACTTGGAGATATCCCAACAGTATCCAAGATTTAGCCCGATCAACTACGCCGTTATCCTGAGCGTCAAAGGAATCGGAAAACGTCGCTGCTCTTCTTTTCAATTCCCTCAAAGGTTCCTCGTAATCCTGCCGAAACTTGGATTCCAATTCGGATCTTTTGTTGCCCGGGAGCTTTTCAATCTCCGTCTGTATTATTGAACTCGTCGCTCGATCCTCCTCCATTTTTTTCTCGGCAGTCAAAAAAACTGAGACGTAAAATTTCAACGAGTGAAAATCATTTTTTCTAGAATCGTAATCAGGGGAATTGAGTGCTATGCTGTTACGCCACAAAATATCGTTCAGAGTTCGCAGCTGCTTTACTCGCGATCTGTAAGTCCCGAGTTTGGCGGTTGCGAGAACTGATTTTTCGTGAATCGATTGGGATTTATTGAGAATTAGCTCAGAGATTAAATTAAGCAGAACGGGACTGTAAAGAGGATTTTCGCTCCCGACGTCTTCGATGTTCGTCACGGATTTTTCCATGTCCGTCTCGGAGATTCCCTGCCAGTGGAGGATACTCTTGGAATCTCTGAAGGCGCAAGATCTTTGAGTGAAGTAAACGAGTCTGGTGAAGAGTTCGGGTATTAAACGCTTGCGTTCGGTCGATTTATTAGCCTGCAGTAGAATAGAGTGGAGCAATGCAAGAAGATTTATCGGAATGCTAGGAATTTTCGACAATTTATCCAAGGCGTAAGGAATGCTCTCTACTGTACGTTCTTCACATATTTTACGGTGCAAAGTATTCGCTAGTACGAAGAATATGTACTCGTAAACTGGCCAGAGCTGAACGTTCGCCGACATGTCAATAATTTCGCGTTCTCGTTGCGTTTGTACGAGGGCGAGAGCCTCGGATATTTCAATTGGCGTTCGCAATCCCAAATGACAACGATCGCAAAACTCTTCAGCATCACGTAGAGCTTGTATCGCCGTCTCGTCAAACTCACGATCACCGTAAATAGTTCTCCAATGTTGTAAAAGCTCCGAGCGGATTTTCAACGTCTCGGAGTTTTGGAGTAAAATTATTTTGAGTTCTCTCTTCAATGTGCTCTCCGCACGATCGATCTCACAAGGAGCCAATTCGTTCGACAGCTGTTTAACGAGCGTGTAAACGCCGATGGAAATTTCTGAGGAGAATGGCAGAGGAACTGCGAGGTGCTTCTTCAGTCTTTTCGTTATTTTTCGGAAAGGATCGTGAACGGATTTTACGCTGTTGTCGATGTTGCTAATCATCACGACTAAACTGTCGATTTGAGCGGAACAGGCGTCGCTGAACGTGACTTTATCACGGAGAGCCAAACATTTATTGACGAATTTTATGAGCCACTTGTAATGCACTCTCAGCATCAGTGTAATTTCGTCAAGATTGCCGTTAACGCTCTTCGACTTTACGGATTTATCGATCAAAGTTAGTTGACCCAAATCGTGGAATCTTCGCAACCAATTAAAGTTTCTTCGCAACTCTACGTACTCTTCGCTACTCAGTTGAACATTTTTCTCACGGAGAATACGATTTACACAGTCATTCAATTGAGCGATGAACATAACGAAATTCGTAACGAGAGGCTCGTTCTTTAAATGCGATGTCAATTTTCCTGGAATAGATAAAAAGAAAAATGTAATCATAAGAATGTATTTATACAGACGTAATAAAAAAAACGATGTCATTCGAAATGAATTGAAGTGGTTAAATTAAATACACTGCATCTCAACATTGTTTTAAAGATTGATTTATGTAACTTGTCATAAAATAAATCGATCATTCGAAACAATGTTCGTGACATCTTAGACATATGTCTTTGAAAAATTATGTTCACGTTCGCGAAAAGATATATTTCGGGCAATCCCCACCAATTCAACTTGAAAAACAAAATAAAATAAAAATAAAATATTTTGACAATTCTTTGGCATATTTCGTAGTTTTTCGAACCCAAACCTACAGTAGACGTGCGTTGGTCTTGTTCAAATGTTAACATAACGACCAATACTGTGTTTTTTTAAAGTCATAAATCGAAAAAATTTAAATACTTCTAGATTTTTTGCTTTCTTTTTAGAATTAAAATAACGCCATAAAATATGACCAATTAGATGCGAGAAGTCGAGGGTCAGACGCAAGTGTAATTGGTGGAGATTGTGCCTTATTTTTTCAAACAAGCCTAAAGCACAATGCAAGTTTCTTTAAAAAATTATATAAAAACTTGAAAGCCATTCTCTTCTCACGAATTCGGACTCACCGTGGTAAACTGCACTCGAGTACTGCAACAGGGAAATCCTCTTCTCGTCCTTATCAAAATTTGTGTTTTCGAGGATTTTCGCGTACTGAACATTCATGGATAACAGGTACAAAATTAGAGCCAAAGAATTTGCCTTGCCAGGGCTATTTTCATCGTCCACAACATTTGGCAAGTGGGCCGAATCCCACGGCAATGTTTTACTCTTGAACTCGCCACTGGATCTTGTAATCTCTAGCGCTAACGACTCGCTCCTTTTCCCGAGTTCGCTTAACAAGCTTTCGCTTGGCAGCGACTTGGACAGCCAACGATTCCGTAGTTGAGCGTCACTCGTCGACGAACCTTCGTAGAAACTCAACAACAGGTACGGCAGAATTTCCTGAATATTCGCGTCAAGTTCCCGTTCCTTGTTATTCGACAGAGCCAAGAATTCGTTGAGAAGTTTGCTCGCTGAAAAAGCCACGTCCGTTTCGGAATTTCCGAGGGAATTTTTCATGAATGACTTGTAAATACGTATCGCTGAGTCAAGGAGAAATCCTTGTTGCCTGATGATCGTTAGCTTGGAATTATCCTGCAAATCACGGAGACTCCAAGTAACCGAGCTGAGGTCAAAGTTAGACTCGCAATCAGCGGTCACGTCATGACGATCGATGGAATCGTTGATCAAAGCACTGAGGCGTTCTTTTATCAACGGTTGCTGCACGTAACGCGATTTCAAGTACACATCTACGCAGGAAGTTGTGAAAGCTTCGCGAGCAGAGAAACCTCTCGTTATTTGCTGTGTTATCAGGAATGCAGAGTGCAAAAGGTGCACGATACTCAATTTCTCAGCTGAGAAATCGTCTACGGACATTTTTCCGTGAATTTCAAGCAGCGCCTCTTGGTGATTGGATTTCACGAGGCCGAGATTGAAGAGCATCGATTTTAAATCAAGAATGTCATTTGCTGACTCCTCTTTGTGGCCCAGCATGTAAATTTCTACGCCTCTGTTTCTCATCGCTCTGCAAGTCATAAATATAAAAGATTAACAAAAAGAACGGATAACTTAGCTCCTGTAAATTTTGCGGTGCGCATAATGTTTCTTCTTGAAAAGTTGTAATTTCATTTAGTAATCTGAATAGAGACGAGAAAAGGCCGCCGTTCGGAAAAAGCAAATAAGCGTAAGCGATTTCTTAAAAAAAACATACACATTTTCTGTAATATTCGGCCTCGAGTCGCTTTTGATTAGGTAATTCATTTTCAAAGGCTTTAAAGGATTCGTATGATCGTAATTGAAAAAAAGCAGTCTTTACTATCCCAGAGGATGAAAAAGTTTATTTTCTTTGTATTCTCTTAAAGTTTGAAGTTGCAAAAATAGTTTAATCCCTGCAGAACGGCAGGAATTGGGAAAACTATGTAAAGAAGAAGAGTAAGACAAGAGTTATTCAACGAACAAAAGTAATTCACCTGGAGATTTCGCCGTAGCGTGGATCCATCGTTAGGAAGAGCCGAAAGTTTTTGTGGGGCTTAATCGTCAAGATATTGCCGTCGTTGCCAACGCCGCGTTCGCCGATAGTTAAAACACCGCCCGGTTCCAAGAGACCGTTCAGTCTGTCTAGTACCGCGGGGCTGCATAGATTAACTTGGTCCAAAAGCAGCCAGCAACCCTCTTGCAAACACTATAAATTTATACGAAATCCTTCAGTAAATGTTATCGTGAGTCGCGCCAAAAGCCAGAGAAGATATCGCATTCCCTGAATCCATTGGAATTATTTGCCGACCTTAAGGGATCTGCATAAGCTTAGGGTCCGAAAAACAGGTTGTTTTTTTAAAGTTTTTTGCCCCATCGGGCAGAAAAACGGAAATTGAGCGTTTAGTGGTGATTATTTGATAAATGCAGTTTTCTATATTGCGAATGGTCTCGAAACAGCACAAGATTCCTGAACCTGATTCGACACACAAATTTTCTAAGTAATTTTCTAAGTCTTTTATCTATTATTTAAAAAAACAACGAAATAAAAGAAAATTTTTACTGACATTAAAAGACTCCCGATTGAAAAAAGGAGTTGTATTAATTTACAAAGAAAACTGGATAAACAATGAATTCTGAAATAATAATCATTCGCATATAATTTTTACATTTCATTGTTTACTGAATAGAAAAACATGTTTTTAATGGAGCGGTTTGTTGTTGTTGAAAGTATTGGAATGACACAGACGCGATTCTACATAATTAATACGTAGGCTCAGCGCATTTATTTATTTTTATTGCGACATATTGATAACTAATAAAGTTATAGTTCGATTCGATTCAAATTTAGATGGCGCATGATTTATAATATTTTCATTCAGACAAACGCATAATAATTCAAATATGTGTTTGTCAATAATGAATTGTAAAAGGTATCATTAATTGAAAGTCGAATCTACAGCTTTTCATCCCAATGATAATAAAAATTCCAGGAAAATATTCGTTTATACGATACAAATTTTCATAAACTATGTTCAAGTAATAACAACTTTTTTGCTTATCCAAATTTCCCAAGTAAAAAAAAATTCTATTTTGACAAGATCGTATATCGATTATCTGTAAAATCCCGACCTTGTCGTCTCATTACTTTAATCAGGAAAAAATATATTAATAATCAACTTGTCTTTTAAAATCGAAGCTTATAGAGACCGTTTAATAAATCTCTTCTGAACTAAATTTTCAAACTCTTTGGTCATTCTTCCGGAAATAATACTTACTTTCACGAGAGTACTGTCGACCCACTCGAACTTTCCTCCTGCGTTAAGACACTTGTCTTCCTTCACGTGATTCTCCAAAGCTTTCAATCTCTCCTCTATCCTCTCCAGCTGCAAATCACACGAATTTTCCAAGGTTTTCATGGAGGCAACTAGCCTAGATAACTCCTGTGTCCTGCGCAGGAAAAGATCTGTTTCGGCTGCCATAGTGATCGTCTGGTTTCCGCCTGGAGACATAGAATTCAATTGGTAAGATAACGACGCCTCGTTTGTCTTAAAATCCTGCCTCGAGCTAAAGAATTGTTTCTCACGTACCGTGCGCAAGCTTTTGCACCCTTTCCAGCCAACTGTGATACTCCACGACTTGCTTCAGACCCGAGACGGTCAATCTCTGCTTCAGATTGTCGATTAGTAGAGCCTCAACCTCTTCCAGCAGTTGCTCCAGGTGACGATTGTAATCGGTCTGGAAACAAAATAAAATTTGAACTTATATTATTGTTTATTCGTAAGAAATAGAAAAAAATACTTGTAGCTATTTTATTATCATAATTATCCGAATAATTTTTTTTACCGTTCCGAATAGTAAAAAATGACAGTAAACAACGTTATTCTATTAAAACTTAATAACTTTGGTAAGCTTATGAATCTTTCAGGAACTCTTCCCGTTGAATCAGTGATAAAGATTATTTCATGCATTTTTTTCACTGCAATTGAAATTTGGTATATGATATATTGTGTTAAAAATATTTCTAATTGTTGGAATTTTTGTAATACTTGATTTCCAAGTCATAGTGTTGAGATATTTTGCTAAAAATTGTGGAAAATAAGACAGCTTATTTGATTGTGGGGAAAAAAAGGTTTTTGTGATTGATTACATAGCACAATATGAATCCTAAGTAGCTGTAAGTCGTGGAAGCCTTGGTTGGTACAAGCAGAGGATAGCGAGCTCGAGTACACCTGTGGAGATGCTCCCTCCAGGGGCTGCAAGCTATCCTCTCTTCAAACTTTATAAGCTCCTTGAATTCCCATGCAAACTACAAGTACCACGACGAGCATCCGCATGTGCTTCAGCGGTTGCCACACGGTTTTGTATCTCTTATGCTCATGAATTTTAATACAACGATCTATAGCTCATGGACGATACGTGATACGAAAGAGTGTTAGTCGGCTGGACCGCTTTTGTAACCCGAACATGCGATGCAGAGCAATGAATGTGGTCACGTTTCGTTTTCTGCGACGAAGTTTTCTGTATTTATCATTATTTTAAAGGGTATGTGTATAATATTTTGAAAATATCTTGAAGGCAACGTTGCCAATGTCATAACAAGAATCGAAGAGCGCCTGGATAATTCAAAGTTTCCTTAGAAAGGGGCCCACATGGCCCATTTGATTCTAAGCCCCTTATAAATGGGGCCCCCATGGTTTAGATACTTCTAAGTCCCCCTATGAGTGAGGCCAACATGGGCTAGATAATTCTGATTCCCCCTATTAATTGGACCCCCTTGCCCCGATTTTTTTTCGTCCTGTCAAGGCCTGAATATTCGTTCGGCTATGGGCCCCGAATTACTGTTATTGCAGAAAACAAAATTGGTACAATATAATACATGTGTGATATAATTTAAAGAGTGCTCCCATGATCTAGATTTTTTGAAGTCCTCCCATTGCCTAGATTATTTTGAATCAAAGATTGACTGCTGCTTCTAATTTTAGCTTAATTGGTTAAACGGTTCTCGAGGGTGAAGGTAATTAAAGCTTCGAACCCCTGCACACGAACATTTCTCTAAATCACTTTTCTTGATGATTTGAACATTCTGAATTTCCGGACATGAAAATCGCGAAAATTTTTTTTTTTCACGAAAACAAAGCTTCTGTATGAGGGAGCAAAATTAATAAATTACTCTTATAAATACACACAAAAAATACAGGAATATTTGAGAGATACTTATCATCAGTTTTATTGAAACTTTTTTTCCCAAACATATCTTTTGCAACGCTTTATTTATTATTCTAAATCAGCTCGACTAGTAGCAAGCAAAACAGATTCGCTTGAAACACTAAAGTATAGCAAAAGCCTCGTTTTATACCGTCAAGGGCTCAAGTAGATCATCAAATTTCCTTTTACAACGAGTTTATACACAGTGTTACGATAAAACCACCGAGAATCTCCGATAGCCGGATTGTACTTCTGGCTATTCGATCCGATAAACGCATGCCAAGCTTACGTCACTTTTATCTCCCAATCGGCTTTTCTTGTCCCCTTTTTTCAAATCTTTTTGTCCTTAAAAAAAAATCAAATATAACTCTCCAGAGGATGTTTGGTAATTTTGTTATCGACAAGACATGTCAGAAGGCATTCTACACGACATCCGCTTCCTGTCGAAGGAAACCGATCACGTGCCACATGAATTCGCAGTTGGCTTGGATGAGAGGCTGAATTTTCTCGTGGCCACGTCGCGAATATTCGCTGCAGGATAATCCGTGTGGATCAAGAAGCAGCCTACATCCCACATGAATCAAAATGATCGATATGGGGTCTTTGGCTAGTCTCTTTCCCCCTGTAGCTACATCATCCGTTTTTCCTTCTTTTTCTCACGCTATTGGCACCCGAATATTGGCATATTCATCCCCATCGCCCACGCCACGCTGCGTTACTACTACGGGTTAAATCAGATTTCCGTGACTTTCATTTTCTCGCCGTCCCATACATCTAAATACAATTCATAAAATATTATACGAGGGATGTAGGATCTCCTTTCGAAACTGGATTACTTCGAGTACGTTCGGTATAGTCTGGCGAAATGGATACTAAAAATAAAGTATTCTTTATGGGGACTTCAGCAGGTTGAAAGGGTTGATAAAACGGAACTTGGAATACAGAATGCTTTTCAACGCAACGAAAATAGGAATTTCATACATTTGGATAAATTGTGGTAGTGGTGGTAATTGTGGAAACTTATGAGGATAGAAATTATCAATTGTTGGACTGTATGATTATATTTTTTAAGTTAGATTAATTACCTTAAAAAGCAATCATAGGTTTTTGTATTCATAGTGGAATTGTAAAATTAAGTGTACTAGATTACTACGAGTACGTTCTGTATGGTTTGGCGAAATGGATACTAAAAATAAAGTATTCTTTATGGAGACTTCAGCAGGTTGAAAGGGTTGATAAAACGGAACTTGGAATACAGAATGCTTTTCAACGCAACGAAAATAGGAATTTCATACGTTTAAATAAATTGTGGTAGTGGTGGTAATTGTTGAAACTTATGAGGATAAGAATTATTAATTGTTAGACTGTATGATTATTTTTTAAGTTGAATTAATTACCTTAAAAAGCAATCATAGATTTTTGTAGTGATAGTGGAGTTGTATAATTAAGTGTATAAATGAAATAAAAAGTTGGTATCATGTAAAAATTAGCCATAAAAGTGAAATTTAAAAAGTAAAATGATTGTCAACAAAAGTGCGAATATTAGAATTGTTTTTTGTTTAGAAATATATGGAATGTGTATCTATTTATTAATAGGAGGTTTTAATCGATTTAAATAACTTAAGGAATGCTTTAAACCTGTATTCTTTTCCACTAACTGTGTGATACCGTCTGTAAAAAACGAATTAACAAAAATCGTAAGACTTTGTTCTGTTCGAATAATTTTTCAAAATTATAAACGTTTTTCATGTATTATGTACTCTTCACTTTTCAATTAACGAGAATACGTATCATGTTTCTGTACTTTGTAATTGATAAAAACATGTATCATATTTCTGTGGATCTTCAATTTATAAAAACATATGTCATGTTTCTGACCTTTTTTCTAATTTACAAAAACATGTGTCATGTGTCTCTATTTCTTCATTTTCAAAAGTAAGCATCATGTTTCTGCGATTTTTCATTTACAAAGCCATGCATCAGGTTTCTGTGCTTTTTTTTTTTAATTCACGAAGACATGTATAGGGTAGATGTACCATTTTTGACCACTGTACCATTAGTGGCCACACAAAAAAAGTATAGATCAATTCATCATTACTTTAATCTATAGAAATTACTAAATGACTTTATTCTACAATAATCGAAGCAAACTTAACGTTGAATATTCAATGCTTAAAATACCTTATTGCTTAATAAATTAGGTTCAAAGCCGTTTACACCATTTGTGGCCACATACGGTACTAAGATGGCTAAGAACGGTACTTCTACCCAAATCTTTCAACATTTACCTATACTTTTTTCCTTACAAAAGTATTTACCACGTTTCTGTACTTTCGTATTTACAAAAAAGTAAATGCTATTTTTTTACAATTTAGAAAAAGACTTATTGCTATTTGAGGATCCCTTTCACCGTATTGTGCTTTTCCAAGACCGTTCATACGTGAAAGCAAGTAGTTGGTTTGCGCAGAGTCTCGAATATAAGAAGGAGCAACGTTATGTGTGCCTACCAGTACTTCTTGGAGCACTCTTCCGGTTTTGAGCTTTCCCAGGAGATTACTAGTAGCTCGGCGGTGTATATACGACATTCGTCTCTCCGATGCGAGGGGTAAGTGTCCATTTTTCGGTCGGATACTCGTGGGACCTTGACAGTAAGCGTTTTCCAATATGACACTTACATAACTTTTTTCCCCACTCGCTCTCGTCGTGTGCAATGTGAGCGAAAGAAATTTCCTGCATCAGGCTCTTTCCGTTTGTTGGATTGTAATTTAATGCTTGTTCGTTTCTTCGCAAGAGAAGTACCAGATGCCTCGAAAGAGCGTCTTCGTCTCGAGGATCCTATACACGAACCATTTTTTATAGCTTTCAATGAAACTCCTCGTTGGAAGGGTTCTTACGTACAATGTTTGTTACAGTAGACTTTTTTTCAGTCGCAATGCATGATCCTTTCGGTGAGGACGTCAATAAGACGATATTTTTTTTAGTTTCATAGTTTTCATTTTGAATGGCAATTCCAAGTGCAATCTTATTCTTTGCTCATCAGATGGATATGGGGCGTTCCGTACCAACATGACCTGGGTCTCGATTTCTGGATTTCATCCCTAATTTTGTATTTTATTGTTTTATCTCTAAACAGTAACTTCAATTTTTAATTAATTGTTTTTCAGCAATTTTTATAGTTATGATCAGATATCAATATTTTAATACTTGGGTCCAAAGTGGGCCTGACCTCACTTCTATTTTTTTCGAATTTTTTTCAGAACGAAAATTGGAAAAAACGTTAGATGCGTAAGAATGTTTTCATTGCAGGCTATCGCTTGAACATTCCTATGTATTTCAGACTTCGGGGAATTTTTTAAGATTTTTTCGAAGCGATTTCTTTTTTATAATTTTTTTTAAAAATCGAAGAAAATACACAGATATCTTGTATTCAAAATAAATAATTTTATGGCATATTCGACCGTGAGAGTAATTCGTTATCTAGTTTAAAAAAATTGTCAACGTTTCAAAAGCGTACAAGACATTTTAATTGTTTTCAATTTTCCATTTTAATAAATAGAACCGGCTTCGAAAAAAATGTGGAAAATTTGTCCAAGGTATATAAAACATATATAAAAATGATTAAACGGTCTCCGGTGAAAGAATTCTTACGCATCTAACTTCTTACAATTTTTATTTTTAAAAAAATTCGGAAAAAAAAGATTAATAGGAAAAATAGAAAAATAGACTTTGAGCCTAAGCTTAAAAATATTGATATCTCATTCAGGATTTATCAGATAAAAAAAAGGCCTTTAATATTTTTGTTACAAATAATCATAAGAATATAAATCGTTGAAAAAAAATGTAATAAACATTGTTGTCGCTGATCAGAGGAAGAACAATAACATAAAAAATCAATGATAAATTAATGACAATGAAATTTGTATTCAATTGAAAACATTTCCTGGTAATTAAATATAAGCAACATATATTAATACAAAAATCAATAAATTACATTATACTTCATTGACGACATCTGTTGCTAATAAAAAATAATAATTACTTTATTGTTATCTCTCATCTAAAAAAAACTGAATTTGTATCACGTGCTTTCACAACATCCATCCATTTGTTGGATTATAATGTAGGATTGTAGAATTTGTTCAAATGCCTCGAAGGAGCATTTTCGAGTCGAGTATTCTGCACACTAGTTATTTTTATGTAGCTTTGAATGGAACTCCTCTTTCTGAGGGTTTTCACGTACTATGTTTGTTACAGTGGGTTTCGTTTCAGTTGCAATGCATGATCCTCTCGACGGGAACAACGAAAAGACAATATTTTGGTGTATTTTTTTTTGTGCTTTTGCTACTGTAGTGAAAACGTTTTGAACAGTAGCGGAAACAGAGGCTTCCCTCTGTATTCGTGGCACGTAACCCTCTACAACCTTTGCGCGCCTCTCCGCAACTATACAATTCGGAGCCAGTGATCCTCTCGGTCTGGTTTCGCTATACGGAAGGCAAATAAATTCTACGTGGTACCGATGTCGCATTTCGGCCCCTCTTTCTCTTTTCTATGCCCGCTGATCCCCAAATTCACATGCTGCCAGTCCTTCGAAAAGTCAGTCAGAAATAAAATGATTTCCCACTGCGGAGGAATTTTTCTACTTGCGATTATTTGAGAACAAATATATATCACCTAAGGATCAACAGAAATCCCCGAAAATCCTCGCTCGTAATTCACGCTCGTGTCCTGAAGCGCAAACATTTGTTTCAATATTTCTCGCGATTCAGGTTATTTCTTTCCTATACAACCTCCATGAAAACGATGATGGATGTGAATTATGGAAGATCTCACAAGCTGAGGAAGATATTTTGAGAACCAATTTTTTTAGTGCTAATTTTATGGAATTCGTTTATTAATATTAGCAGATGAAAAGTATTTTTCTAAATACGCTATTTATAGCAGGAATTTGCAGATATAACATATTTATGCCGAGAAAAGTTCATTGGATCTTGGCCACTTGCAATTTTATCTGCTGCTATAAATATATGCTGTTGTTTATACATATATTTATTTCGTACATTATTAACTATAACCTCTACAGTATTTATATGAGGTGCATAGATTGTTTTCTGTACCGATCGACGTATTTTTACAGTAACTCCCTTTCGATTGAATATTAGGATTCTTAATTGTAGCAGAAAATCGATATTTAGAAGTTTTCATCATTCTTCACATATTGGTTTTATAAAGAAAAAAAATGTTATTGTTCATGCTATATATTCAAGATCAAAAAACAAACATTCTTTTCATGAGCTATGGTATGTTTTTTATTTTTTAAATACTAACATACATCTTTTTATGTTTACCTGTTATCAAAATTGAAAATAAATATATTTCATTTGACTTGATTTTTTGTTCTTACCGATTAATTGATTTTTCAAGTGATTCTTTCGGAAAATAAAGCAAATTTTTCATTTACTAACAGACAATCCACCTGCCTCAATTTTTTAATTCTTTCACAAATAACATTTCAGCCGTACATAAACCCTTATGCGATTCAATACTGGGACAGTTATGAGTTGGGTAGAGTTCGGAAAGTAAAAGTTTTCTTGTGCGGCAGGCATTGTAAGCTGTGAAAGCTGCGGTATCACGATTTTCATTTATAACAGAAAATGTCCTATTTTAAATTTTCACACTGAGCGAAGAGTTTTAGAGCCGGAAAAACTATTGGCAAATATCAGCGAGCTTTATTTGGGACAATTCAATGTTATTTATCTCAACTAAGATTCCATTAGAATAACTACATGATTAATTTTGCTATATGTGACACTTGATATGTCAACTGTTAAAAATCCCTTCTCTCAGTGCATTATTCTTTTTTTTTCATAAAGAAGAAAGTGTGATTTTTCATGCCATGTTCGCAATTGAAAAACAAAATCAATCGCTGCGTTCCTTTCATGAGCTATGGTATTTTTTAAACAAGGAATATCATCTTTTTATGTTTACCTCGTATTAAAGTAAAAAATTAATATATTCAATTTGAATTCATTTTTGATTTTTTACCAATTGATTTACTTTTCTAGAAATTTTTTTAGACAAAATACCAACATTTAAATTTATCAACATTTATTTCATACTGCGACAGTTATGAGTTACACTTGATTTATTTTTCTAGTAATTTTTTTAGACAAAATACCAACATTTTTATTTATCAACAGATAATGCGCGTGTCTTTATTTTTTTACTCCTTCACAAATAACATTTTCGTCGTATATGAACCTTTATCTAATTACATACTGCGACAGTTATGAGTTACAATTGATTTATTTTTCTAGTAATTTTTTTAGACAAAATACCAACATTTTTATTTATCAACAAATAATGCGCGTGTCTTGATTTTTTTTACTCCTTCACAAATAACATTTTCATCGTAAATGAACTTTTATGTAATTACATACTGGAATAGTTATGAGTTACAATTGATTTATTTTTCTAGTAATTTTTTATAGAGAAAATACCAATATTTTTATTTATCAACAGATATTGCGCGTGCCTTGATGTTTATACTCCTTCACAAATAATATGTTCGTCGTATATGAACCTTTATCTAATCTCATATTGCGACAGTTATGAGTTACATACAGTTCGTAAAGTAAAAGTTTTCTTGTGCAGCAGACACTGTAAGCTGTAGAAGCTGCTGTATGACGATGAGGGCAAGAAGGAAGAAGATCGTTCGGCTTGCGGCTACGCGAGATCGATAAAGGCGCGTCCGGCGGAAGGAAACTTTTTCTTCGGGGCCAAACTCGAGAACGAGTTCATCATGCGGCTGTGGCAGAGGTCCGACGAGAGTTGAATAGTTGGGGGTACCCATATGTCCGGGTGACCACGTGTGCGCCCTTCGAGGACGACGAAACTTTGCCGTCAGTTCGCTTCAGATGGAAACGAAGTGCAGGCGTTATTTAATAAAGAAATAATGCATTGAAAATTCGTGTCGTTTTCAGTTTAACTTTATTGAATTAGAACATTTATTAAGGAGGCTTTGTCCGAACTATAAATTTATCTACCAATTTTTATGAATTTTTTTTTTTAAGTCTATCAATAAAAAGTAAACTTGCAAACACTGTTAAAAATCCACGGTGTCAAATGCTGCTAGTGTGGACTTTTTCTCGGTATTACCTATTATAATGTCAATAGTAACCTTTTTAACGGTGTAAAATTAACACGAGCGGTTTCGTTAAATTTATTTCCGTGTTAATTTCTTTTTTTAACATCGATTCGTCACTTCTACAACATGAGCGGTGTCGGTTTAAGGTAGTCTTCGCGCATTAACCTTTCTGAACTTTAAGACTTAAGATTTTTTTATGTAATGGTTCGAATCTTTTCGAAATACGATTGCAAAGTTTCAAGATGGGTTATAGACTAAATTACCGAGAAAATGAATATTTAAAAAAGAATTTTTATGCCCGGGCTCTTATGGGAAAGTAACCGATTTCGTACCTCGGAACGAAAATTAACATGTATAAACTGAACTTTTATACAATATCAAATGTGCTATGGATTCCTTATAGTGTCATGATTTCGTATACACTATAGAAAAGTAGAACCTTGCAAATTGCTTCCTCATTATTTTTCGCTTCCTACAAAGCTACTTCTATGAGGAAGTATGTTGATCAATTTTGGCTTCCTCATAGAGGAAGCTTTGTAGAAAGCGAAAAATGATGAGGAAGCAATTTGCAAGGTTCTACTTTGCAGGCTCTATACTCGGAAGACATTTTTATAAAAATTCAAAGTGACGTAAAATTTTTACCGCTCGACCGATTTGTGTAAAATTGTTACTCAGAAATTAGTTGATGATAATTCATATGTAAACTAAATTGGAACCCGATACCGAGTAATTTGCATGAGCAAGCGCTCGAACGAGTTTTTTTTTAATTATTCAAAATGCCATAAAATTTGAACCACTCGACCGATGGTGTCAAATTTTTTCCAAATATCTTTTTAAATGGTCGTCTAAGCTTAAAGAAAATTTTTTTTTTGTTCACTAAAATCGAAATTTTCTGACACGTCAACAGTTAATTATCGTTTTAAATGGTCTCCTACGTGTGAAGAAAACTTAAGGTAAATCCGTGGAAAATTTCGAAAATTTTTTTTATCGTGAAACCTTTTTTTTCTTTTCGTTCAATAAAAACGGAATTTTCTGACATTTCAACAGTTTATTGGACTAAAATCTTAATTGGAAATCAATAATCGTGGAATCATATCATTAATAATGCGCCTTATGCAATTACTGAGGAGTGGCAAACAGCGTATTTTCACGAGGAACTATAAGCATTCAATATTACAACACAAAAAAAAAGTTTTTTAAGTATAGATCCCGCAACGTTGCATCATAAATGTCCTTATGTTATAAGCCAAGCGTATCACAGCACAGACAACTATATTTTCTTTTTAACATTCGCGTCGCGACGCTACCGCGTCTCTTGGATGTACCATAATTTGCAATTCTCCGAATAAAAAATAAAATAAAATACTTGTTGAAAAATTTATTGACCGTAAAAAAATGCTCCTAACACTCGAATAGAGTAAGGTTTTAATACTATTTGTTTGACACCGCTCGACATTTAATACTATTTGGCTTGACATCGCCAAAGTGTCTTATTTTTATTTTAAAATTTGTATTGTTTATCATTGTCAGAAATAGCTATAATTGTTATATGATGTCCTGGAATTTTTTGACGTAATAGAAATAGCGTTTGAATGATGCATCGCCTGCATTTTGTATACAACTTTTTTATTTTTGTTGATGAAAGGAATAAAACACTTTTTTTTTGCTCAAAATTGCTACAGTACTCTTAAGGGGGAGAAATATGAAAAATAATTCCAAATTTTCTTTCGATCGTCGTAACGAATTCAATGCCTGTCTTGCAGCCTTAATGATTCTTAGGGGACTGAATGCGATGAAATAAAGATTTTGTCAAATATCCTTTAAAATGGACGAGATAGTACTCGGAAATTTCTCCAAGATTCTTGAGCACGTTTCGAGAATTTACTAATGCATCGATTCTCCTCTCCAGTTATGGCGTCTGGCAGAATCACCGACACACGTAGTATGAAAGCCGTGTCATTCGGCATTCCTGTGGAGTCGCGAGGCTTCCGGAGTTTCCGGCGATGAAAAAAAAAAGAAGAAGGGGGAGGGAGTGCGGTACGTGAGTTGATAACCGTTCGAAGATTTTTTTTCAGCAGCATCGTAATCTCGGGATTGCGTCAGATTCGAAATTGTTATCAAAAGAATATTTTTACATTTACTTTACGAGGGGAGATTTCCGATGAGCGAAAGAAACTGTAATATGGCCGATGCTTTCGCCCTAAGAGAAGACTATGGTGATTGTGTGCAAGGTCTATTCTTAGTGTGCCAAACAAAAAATATTTTGGAGCTTATGAGCTCGAAGTGAAAAAAACCCAAAGAATTAATATTTACAATTTTGTCACGCTTTCCTTTCGATTTTTTTTTGTTATAGACAACAAAAAATTGTCACTTTTGTAATCGGTGAAAAATATCTGAATGTTCAAAAAAATATTGTCATCGTTGTAATATGAATCAACCTCTATAAATTCAGTTAAAATTTTCTGCAAGCGTGAATTAATATTCAGTGATTCGAGATATCAAATTTCGTGAAGATTGGAAGAAGATTTCAGATTTTATAGCAAATTGAGTTATACAACATACCATTTTTGCTTTTGACATATTGCCAAATATGTAGAAAATTTAGATGTGTACGTAAAAATGTGCAAAGATATTAGGTACGAAATTTTGTAAAAAACAACTGAGGCGTGAGTGCTTTACAGAAAATTCAATTACTTGTACGTTTGTTGAGTGAAAAGAAGTTTACAAAGCCGGGTTTCGCACATTGTTTTCTCCTTGCGCACCTTTCTCAAAACTTTTTTTATGAAGAAGCCAAGTTGGGTCAACATACTTTCTGTAGCTTCAAGAGAGATGTAAAGTGAGGAAGCAATGCGCAATGTTCCACTTGTATGATGTGTGGAAATCTCCTTAATATTTTTCTAAAGGCTGTGCTTAAAAAATTTTTACAAACGAAGCAACAAAATAACAAGGAGAAGAAGGGTTAAAGGTGAACAAAGACAGTGTGAGCTTGCAGATTTACGGGTTGCGAGTATTCGTTAAAAAAACGTGTTGTTTCAAAAAAAGTTCGCAAAGCCGAGCTTTTCACATTATGTTCTCATTTTGCACATTTCTCGAAGCTTTTTTAAGAAGACGTCAAATTTGGTCAACACATTTTCTGTAGCTTTGAGTAAGGCGCAAAACTATCAAGCTACTTGCAATGTTCCTCTTTTACTTCATCATTCGTTATGGAAATCTTTTCAATATTTTTATAGAGACTGCTTCTCAAAAAAGTCTTTCCGACACCTATGAAGAGAACCAAAAAATTACTATAAGCATGCTGCAAGGGTAATAATAGGGAATTTAAGCTCGGAGGTGATGTAAACGTGTTGTTTTCAAAAACGTTTGCAAAGCTGAGCTTTACACATCGTTTCCTCATCTTAAACCTTTCTCAAAACTATTTCTAAGAAGGAGCCGAATTTGGTCAACATACTTTCTGTAGTTTTGACACAGGTGAAAAATAAGGAAGCAAGGTGTAAAGTACAAGTTTTACTCGTTGTCCTGCTCTATGTGAATTTTCTTGAATATTTTTATTTAGAAGCTGCTTCAAAAAAATTCTTTGAAGTGAAGCAACAAAATTACTATGGGAATGCTGTAAGAGGAACAAGGGCAGTGTGAGCTTGTGGGTGTACGAGTCGCAAGTGTTGCGAATAGGGAGGAAAAGAGTAGCGTACTACACAGAGGCTGGATTAGGTAAATGCGAATTCTCTCTGCTGGGCTTTGTTTGGGGTGAGCAGAGGGGATGCTGGGCGCGTCACGTGTCGACGACCGCACAGCAATTTCACTGTTCCCTGGTCTACCTAGCGCTCGTATAATCACGTATACACACACGTATCTGCATCGGCGACGAGAGGCTAAAGCCCCTGCGGGCCAATGTACGAATGGAAGTGGATGGCTCAGTTTCGTTGGGTATCTCGTTCCCGCCGACGTGTCTCATTAGGCTTCCTCGGATAATGACACGGCTACCCGGCGGAAGCTCTGAATGAGATTTTCGCGAGTACTACAAGGCGAGGGCCCGCGTGGTGCCAGAAACTATCATAGCAGACGCGCTCTGTTATTCCCTGCTTCGGGAAACTTTACATAAGTTCATCTTACGCAGTTGTTCCTTTGAGTACATCATAAAAAAAATGCAATATACACGCTTTTTTAACGAGAAATTATCTTACATTTTTTGGAGCAATTTTTTAAATAGCTTCCTTATATTCCATTTCTGAAAATTCTATGGTATTAAAAATAAGAGAAATAATCTTACATTTGTTTAGTGCATTCTTGCATTTTTTAGAATATCTACATTGTATTTCTTTTGAAAGCTCACACTTGAGTAGAGTTTTGTTAAAAAGTTTTTTTTCTGTGTTTCTTGAAAGTATATAGTTTTAATAATATTTGACAGTATTCGAAATACGAAGAATTGTGATTGAAAGGAAGGAAGAAAATGGCGAAAGAAATATTTGGTTGATTGGAACGAATATTTCTTCCAGTCGACCAAATATTTTTTCCGCCACCCCAAACCGCAGATTTGGTTGGTATTACCAATTCTTTTTTTCGGTGCAGTGTTCCTTTGAGTACATCATTAAAAATGTACAATATATACGATTTTTTTATGACAGATTATCTTACACTTTTTAGGGCATTTTTTCATTTTTTAGGATACCTTCTTCATATTCCATTCAGGGGCTTACATCTGATTAGAGTTTTGTTGAAAAAGGTTTCTTTTGTTGCATTTTTTAAAATTATATGGTATTAAAAAAACGAGGAATAATCTTACTTTTGTTAAGTGCATTCTTGCATTATTTAGAATACCTACATTGTATTTCTTTTAAGAGCTCAACCTTGAGTAGAGTTTTGTTAAAAAGTTTCTTTTCTATATTTCTTGAAAGTATATAATTTAAATTATATTTTACAGGATTCGAAATACGAAGGATTGTGAAAGTTGTAAGAACTATCATAGCAGACGCGCTCTGTTGTTCCCTGCTTGGGGGAACTCTACATAAGTTCATCTTACGCAGTGTTCTTTTGAGTACATCATAAAAAAAGTGCAATATACACGATTTTTTAACGAGAAATTATCTTCCATTTTTTAGAGCATTTTTGCATTTTTCTGAATAGCCTCCTTATATTCCATTTAAGAGCTTATATTTGGGTGGAGTTTTGTGAAAAAAGGTTTATTTTTGTTGCATTTCTTAAAAGTCTTGCCATAGACGAACTATAGTTACTATATAATTATAGTAATATATATTATATAGTAAGTATATAATTACTATATAATTATATTACTATAATTATATAGTAACTATAATTTACAATATCAGTTAACTATAATTAACTATAGATAATTATAGTTAATTATAGTCAATGTTTTTAACATAGTTTTCAGAATATTTTACAAAATTCGAAATACGAAAAAATGTAGAAGTTATGAGATCTATTATAAGAGATGCGCTTTGTTATTCTGTGTGAGGGGAAACTTTACATGAGTTGATCTTTAGCAGACTACATGGTAAAATAAGGATGCAACGTAAAGCTTTGCATGTTCTTCCTCATTAAATTTCGTCTTTCACAAAGCTGCCTCTACTCGGAAATTTATACATTTTTTTATTATTTTCGAAAGATGAAAATTAATGTCGAAGCAATGTGCAAACATAAGGATGCAATGTTCTACTTTGCATCCTTATTTTTCAAAATTCAAAATCACGTAAAATCCAAACTGCTTTACATTATGAAATTTGGTACATAGGGCTGAATTACATTTTTCCTGTGCAGAAAAGTTCAGTCAATCTGTTGGAATTTTATCTAAATTATATTTAAACGAAAATTTTTTGGAAATTAAAAAATCTCATAAACCCGAATTGATTTATCAATGTGGCTTGAATTCAATATCGAAGCTCGCATAACTCTGTACAATTTTAATACAAAGGTTTGGCTCGAAATTCTTTGAAAATTTCGAGTTAGAGCGTTGACGTACTTTTCTCAAAATTTTAAAAGTCATATGAAACTGAAATCCGTTGAGAAAATTTCATGAAATTCATACCAATTGAACATTAGCTAATACTGTACATGTTGTTTTCATTTGGGTTGATCCGGTCCAATAACTTACAAGTTACGCTTGTATGAATTTTTGGCCTTCCACAACACACACATACATACATGCATTCATCCGGACAATTTTACTAAGCCACTTCTCTCGACGTTTTAGGCGAGCCTTTCATGAAAACAAAACTTCCTCTAGGAGAAAGCAAAAATTACACACACAAGATTTTTTTCACAAAAAATAATCTAATAATAATTAGAATAGCTTTCTTATATTCGTTTTAAGGCCTTACTGCTAACTAGAATTGTGTAAAAATTTTGTTTATTTTTTATTTTTTCTGAGTTCTAAGAATATTGTCCAGTATTTAAATCGTCATAGGGCAGTTTTACTGAAGCAAGACAGTAAATTTATGCACATAAACAAAAAATGAATTGTGAAAACTACTTTAAAAAAATAGATTAAAAATGTACCACAAATTTCGGACAGCTGTTATTTTTCACTTTTTTTTGCTTGTACCTCAACTTTATTGTACTTATCAGGAACTGCAAAAACCATTTGTAATAATATGCCGATGAAATATATCTATTGTTGATACATTTTTCTCTATAAACAAGCAAAAATGGAATGGCTTAATATTCGATCAAGCACGTGAGCTAAATTTTTCGTGATTTTTATCACCCACTTTATTTTAAGAAGACTGAAATATTATAACAATAATTTTATGGGTATAGAAAGTTCGGAAAAAGTTGCAGGTCCGACCTTTTCCTAACGAGAGAACAGCAGTAGTATCTCCTCAACTTTGTAGGATTTTGAATAAAGATTCTCATTTATAACTATGCCGAGTACTGAACTTTATCAATAATCCCGACAGATATTTCTAGGAGCACTAGGAACCCAAGCGCAACCGTGAAAATCAAACTTTCTTTCCGCCTTCTTTTCTCTTATTCTTATTTTATCGATGCTCTCGGCGAGCTCGTACATTCGTTACATCACTATATGGATGGAAACTGTATCCTCGTCTCTGTACTCTATTTCTACAACGTAACAGGCCCAGCGAAACGGAAGAACCCTTACAACTCGCCTACTGGTTTTTTTTAAATTTGTTATTCGCTTCAAGAATTTAATTTTTAATGAATAGCATAAAATGAATATTACATAAAAAATGGTGAAACACTGTGAGAAAAAAAAGAAGACCTGTTTGAATTAGAAGAAATATAGATATAAGAAAAAAATAACCTTTCATAAGTACCTGAGCAACTAAATATAATTTTTTAATTCACATAATCTATTAAAAAATAACGAACATTAACCCCACTCCTAGGCTGAAAATATCCATATTTGCGTGTAGTAATTTGAAGAATTTTTCTACATTAGTAAAAATAATTTAAATTACTTTTTCAATACTTTCACACAAAAGTGCACTTCAACATGAAGAAGAAACGTATAAAATTTTTTTGAATATTTTCCACATCGTAAAAAAATAAGCATTTGAAAATAATTTGCTTTATCTTCATCAGTGTTGAACCTATGAAAATTTTTATTACAAATATTTTAACTAATCGTGATGCTCCACTTTGATTTCATTTATTAATTTATGTATTCTGGTATCGTTTCGATAATTAATTAGCGAATACACTAATTAATTAATAAAAAATGACCCGAGAGTATGATTGTTTAAATGAATACCTAAGTTATTGAACTTTTCATCAATAATCCCAACAGATATTGTTAAGGGCACTAGAATACCGAGTCCAACCGTGAAAATCAAACTTTCGTGCCGTCTCTTGTTATCTTATTCTTATTTTATCCATGATCTCCCCAACTTCGTACATTTGTTTTATAACTATACGTCGGTTGTATCACCATCTCTACTCTACCGTATTTCTACAACGTAACACGCCCGGCCGAACGGAAGAGTGAAGTTCTTCGGTTGTTGCACGGTATAGGAAAGTTATCTGTGGGAAATTCAGAGTGTTAACCAGAATGAGCTTTGCCACAAGTGCAAATCAGCGAAAACTCTGAATGCCGAGGTAGGCAAGAGTAGACGCGGAAAACGAGAGATGTAGAAACGCGGGAAAAGCAAATACCTTCCCTTGGCACTCGATAATCGATTACATCACGAAACGTCTCGATTATTCAAAGTATTTTCCATGTACTATTTGGAGGGAATGTCCTGTAGCAACATCAATGCAGTGGCATTGCTATCAGTGCAGCACATCACATTGACGTCCAGTAATTGAACTGAGAAAAAAAATTCAGTCGATTTAACTAAATGCGTTTTGTTGATTGGAGATTTTGTCAAGTCAACGAATGTTTGTTTGAATTAAAGGGGTCGTCTTGTGTCGCAGATAGAATAAATCGATTTATTTTTATTTTTCATAAATCATATCTAGAATTTGTGTAGAAAACGTGGGTAAAAGGATTTTTCGAAATCGGAAGCCGTTTAGAAGTTACAACCGTGAACTGAAATGGGTATATGGAGTGTAGGTTAAACCGACCAGTGAACGGACAGTTGAGCAGACGAAAAAAGCCAGTGAATGGACGTTTTTTTTGCGCGTTCTCTTATGGACAGTGTCCATTTACTGGCTCGTTTACGCTACGAGAGCCCGCGCGTTTTTCTCGGAACATGATTTTTTCAAACTGCTGCGATAATATCTCAAAAACTAGTTGACTGATTCTGTTCAAATTTGCACAGTATCTTAAGGACATATATATCTACCAAATTGAACCGAAATAATTATAATTGCTTCGTTAGTTTTTTTTGTACCAGCTAAAGAGACCCAAAAAAAAGTGCAAAGAATTGAATCTTTTTTTCTGGAGGGTAACAAAAAAATTATTTTTTAAAAATTCTGACTTCATTGTCGTTTCATGTAGAGCTTCAAGTCCTACAATTGAAATGATGTTTGGTTCCCTGATTTAAGATAAGCAGAACAGCCGGAATAATGGCAGCTGCGGAGCACCCCTTTTTTTATTTGTTCCTGTTGGGCTGTGTACCTCCTATTGTATACAATATATAACCTTCTAAAAATTCACATAATTTTTTTAAATGTTAATGAAATTTACATATAGATTATAAATTATTTTAGTAGTAGTAGTAGTAGTACAGGTATTTTATTGGACAATGTATACATTTTTTTTTTAGCACCGCGTACATTAATACTTTAAAATTAAATACATTTACGTTTTGGCTTGTCCGATGGGCCATCCGACGGAGTCGTTCAGCCCGTAAATTATTTTATTTCAATGGTTTGTCAGAAAAAAAATGTCTAAAATGCATTAAAAATACGGCTTTCACACTGGACGACCCCCTTAACTAAATTTTAGTTGAATGAACAAAATGAACAATGTTGACTCTGAAAGCCCGGTTGATTATGGCGTTTAGTTGAAACAAGAGATAGAAATTAAGTCCACTTCAAAACTGTTGATTAACTCGAATTGATGTTTATTTTCGTTGAATCAAACGGACGGTTTAGTAGGTTAATTTGATTTGACAAAGTATTTTGTTAAAACGCAGTGATACACCATCAGAAATTTCATCGCCCAATGTTAAATGTCTATAGGTCTGTCTCTCTCGCACTACTTTTCGTTTAATCCACACAAAAAACGGCTGAATCGATTGGGGAGCCGGAAGCTTAGCTTAATTCTACGATAGTCCCGCGTATTTTTATGCGTGTGAAGCATACAAAATTTTGTGGTTTTAATTGAATTTTTTTTCAGTATATTAATGATTTTTTTAACATGCTCAACATTTTCCGTAAATCTGGAAAAAATACTGCTGCACTCTACGGTAAAAGTTGATAACGTAACTGATTTGGATCTCATATGGAAATAATACATTTTAATCCTGCGAAATAAAGCTTTTCATCGAACCTTTTATTCACTTATCATACATTATTTTTCAAATACTAATGAGAACAGGAATAAAATATTAACAAATACGGATATCAGTATAACTGACTTCAATTTGTTACTAAATTAATTTCATATTTACTTTGATATCTGCCTTTATATGATAATTTTGTTGATAAACATAACACGTTGGTTGTAATCATTCATAAATGTGGGTAAAAACAACATTTTCTTTATTTTTCTTAACATCCATCATGTTTTTTTCAATAGAAATTAGATTCGATCCTTTAAATTTATTATAGGGACTGCAATACCGAGGGTTTAGAGAAATTATTAATGATTCCCCTTGGAATACTCGAAAGGAAAGCGAGGACTATCTGTGTACCTTCTATGTACGCTGAAGGACGAAGAGGCCATTAACCAATCGATTTGCCCATCAACCACGACCCTCTACCTTCTTGTGGGAAGGTATTCCCAGAGGTAAAAGAAATTTTCACGTGTGATTCTACCGAGTTTGCGCGAAGGTTTTGACTCTCCGGAAAAAGGGCGAACAAACTTCCGGCTCCAGCAACTATTATCTCTTCCCATGCTGGATATGTAATGTTTGTCTTGCGGATTTAGTGGTCTAAACCAATATCCCGACCGGAAGTAACCACCGAATAAGCCGAAGTACATTAAATAACAGGAGGAGCAACAAAATTTAGGAGCAAATTGTAATACTCTCTATAATCAATTATTCGGTAAATTTTCGGCAAATGTAACACTCGGCTATGGAATAATGAGCGATGCCTTCGTTAATCGTTTTTTATTCATTTTCATGAAGCAATTTGGAGCAATAAAATGCCGTTCCGCTTTTACAAAATGAGTTATTGAGACTGAAAATAAAGTGAACTGTGTGAACTTGATGTTAACTGTTAAAAAAAAAAAATACTTTTCAATGTTTATTTCAATGTCCTGAAAACGGTGGACAAAAGTGGAATTCCATCTAAAATTGATCATTTATTTTTATTTCATAAAAGAAAATGTATCTACGCGTGAAAATAAAAAAATTAAATGCGCGGTTTTAATAGAAAAATAAGGTCAACATTGAGAATTTTTGGGTGGGGGTCAAAATAGCGAATGACAAAAAAAGTGAATAGTTAAAATAGCGAATTTCGAAATTGGGAATGTGTGAATATAGATGGTCATCATCATGAAATTCGCTATTTCAGTCATTCACTATTTTGACAATTCGCAATTTTGGCCTCAATCTTATTAAAATGCATTTAAAATAGGGAATGATAAAAATGGCGATTTATTGAAAAAGCGAATTTCATAATTACGGACATTCTACATTTAGACGTTCCTTATTTTTAAATTCACTATTGTAGCCATTCGCTATTTCGGTAATTTGCTATTTTGACCCCTATCAGAATTTTTTTAACGTTGAAAGCATCAAATAGCCCTATTAAATGCACCTTTCATAATTGGAATAAATTGCTGTAGGTATTTGATAGTAATAATTATCGCAATTATTTCCTGTAGCAGAACCTCTCATTGCTGTGCAGATCAGTAAGCATTACAGTCTATAGAATAAAAAAAAACGTTAAGCAAATTCTCAGCGCAGTAATTTCTCTATTTTATTGAATTTTTCCCACTTAAGCTAGAATAATAAATGGGAAGCTCGAGAATTGTAATAAAAGCGAGCTTAAAACAAAACGAGAAATGATTATTTTTCACTTTGCAAAAGGCTGTCCGACTGGAAAGGGTAAAAGAAGAAGTGAGTGAAGAATGGGTCGATCTTTCGTCTTCGCGTTTACAAGCACCCTTAACTTCGAACTGTTCTATACAATCGCAGCTGAAGACGAGAGGCAGCACTTGAATGGAGAAAAGTATACGGAAAGAAAAGGAGAGTCTCAAGCAGCAGATCTCAGAGATATCTTCGTTTCGGTCTGGGCAATTTATGCTGGAATGTTAGCGTCGCCACTTTTTCTCCGTCGACTGATGCCATGAAGATTATGGAGGAGACTCTACGTCTGAATTGTTTTTTTTTTGTCTCTCTTACTTACGAACATTTTTCAGGCCTCTGAAAAACTATAATAAAGAAGAAGGAAAGGCTTTGGATTATTGTGAATTTCTTTTCTTCACTTTTCTTTTCGTCTTATACTCTTTTGTTCCAGACCATTCTTCCACGAAAAATTATATATCTTGTTTGATACATAGAATATTTTTTACTCTGAAACCTATTCAGAGGCTTGATGAATTTTTTTTTATCGCCCCTTACTGGGCCACTAATTTTCGAAATGAAGAGACTCTCGTCTTTGAAACTCGGTCAGATGATGCACACGTGCGGCCTTCAGGTCCTTCACGTCGTATGTGACTAATGAGAAATTAATGAGTGCACGACCTTCAACCAGGCGTTATTCCGCGCGTAGAATATATCAATTTGTCACAAAAACTTGAATTCTTAAGATCTTCGTGTGGTAATATTGAGACCCACGGTTAATGGATTATTATCGCAAGCTCAAGGAACATATAGTATAAGCTACGAGGATATTTTTAACTGTGGTATAAAGGTATGATTATTGAATCCACCATAATTTTAGTTGATACTTTATTTCACATGTTTATAATAAGCAGAGATGTAAGCTGTTTGTTACTTTTTAAAATTTATCCTGTAATTCGTTTATTATTAAACGCTTAGTAAAAGTGGCTTACATGGTTTGTAACTCGATATTTCAATTTAAACTTCATATGAAATCCTGGAAAGACATTTTGGCAATAAATGTTATTGAACGAATAATAAAAATAGAATATAACGAATGAAATAACGATTGCTACTTTCATCGTTATTCGTTATTCGTTATATTTGCATTTTATAATTTTTTTCATGAAGTTCGCATTATCAATAATCAGTTTTAAGAATTTTATGCAAAGTTCAAATATTCAGTTATTTAACGTGTAGACCACGTTTACTAAATGTGCAATAATAAGCAAATTGTAGAATAAATAAATAAAAAGTGCACGACCTTCAACCAGGCGTAATTCCTCGCGTAGAATATATCAATTTGTCACAAAAATTTGAATTCTTAAGATCTTCGTGTGGCAATATTGCGCCCCACGGCTAATGGATTATTATCGCAAGCTCAAAGAACATATAGTACAAGCTACGAGGATATTTTTAACTTTGGTATAAAGGTATGATTATTGAATCCACGATAATTGTAATTGGTACTTTATTTCACATGCTTATGATATGCAGAGATGTCAGCTATTTGTTACTTTTGAAAACAGACTTTCCAAAATGTATACTGTAGTTTTTTTTGTTTATTAAAAGCTTAGAAAAAGTGGTCTACACGTTATATAACTCAATATTTAAACTTTATATAAAATCCTTGAAAGATATTTTGGCAATAAATTTTATTGAACGAATAATAAGAATAAAATATAACGAATGAAATAACGATTGCTACTTTCATCGTTATTCGTTATTCGTTATATTTGCATTTAATAATTTTTTTAATGAAATTCATTATCAATAATTAGTTTTAAGAATTTTATTCTAAATTGAAATATTGAGTTATATAACGTGTAGACCACGTTTACTAAACGTGTAATAAGCAAGTTGTAGGATAAATAAATAAAAAGTGTGTATTAAAAGTAACTAATAAATTACATCTCTAATGATAACTAATTTTCTTAAATATTTTTAAATTCTTTCATGATATAGCTTTAATGCCTTTCCCACCCCTTCTTCGATCGCCTTCCACTCGCATTTTACCAATGACCTTAAGCTAAGCTATACCGAAGAAGGTAGATTTCATTGATTACAAGGAAATTACTAGATTGAATTTCATTTAGTGAATATCGATGTGAAATTTTCTTGTTTTCAGAGAGAACAATGCATTGTTATAACAAAAAGGTTTTTTCGATTTTAAGGAACGTCTTTATTCGAAAACGCTTCTTGAATCCAAGAAGCGTTTTTCCTTATTAAAAGAAGACTTTTAAGGATGTGTGATACGTACAGTCCTGCCAAAAGTGAGTTTCAGAGACAATTTCGGTCGCTTCCCGATGGTATAAAAATCGGCAAAAAATAATGCATATAAAACGTTATAAAATTATTAACAAATTGGTGAAAAAAACAATTGTTCAATAAATAAACAGTCAACCTAACTTTTTTCTAATAAAAATAATATGTTAATTTTTTTTAAAGCGTATGAATTTTTGCAGATTTTTTCTTTATTATGATTTCGATTTTTTTTATTTTGAAAAATGCGCAGAATATAACAAATTTTGGATATGCCCTTTGCAAAAAAATCTAGAGTGTAGTAAATAGTTTTATGCCGAACAGATAGCCAAAATTCGTTGATTTGCGCACATTTAAAAAAAAAAAAATCAAAATCAAAATAAAGACAAAAATCTGAAAAAATTCATACGCATTCAAATAAATTATCATATCATTTCCATTAGAAAAAAAGTTAGGTTGACTGTTCATTTGTTGAACAATTGTTTTTTTTTTTCAGAAAGTTGTTAACATTTTGGAATTATTACTATGCAAAATTTATCTTTTCAAGCACGTTTAATATCGATTATTTTTTTCCGATTTTCATCTCATCGGGAAGTAATCGAAATTTTCTCTGAAACTCACGATTGGCGGGACTGTACGTATCATACATCCTTAATGTCTCAAAAACGATTTCTTTGGAACCAATGAAAAATGGTTTATTGGATTGAAGAAATTTCTTCTTGATTCAATTTCACTACATTCCATTGAGTTTAGACTCTTTCAAAGAAAATATAGTATTGATCATTTGGAGGTTTTGATACGACCTAACAACATTGCTCTTTTTAAATGGCAATGTTATTACATTTTTTATGTAACTGCGGAGAGAATGAAACCTGACGAAGGCCAATCCTTTATTGAAGAGTGATTAGTGGACGGTGAATAGAAATAAGTACAAAGAGTAAAATAAGATAATTTGATTTATTAATAAGCGTGTAATCGGGTCGATAACTGATCAACGACTAAATAAATTTCGTCGCCGGGGAGATACATTAAAAAGTTACCAGAAGAAGTTAGCCGTCCGAACATCGCTCTGGACGTTAACTTCAACATCCTTAAAGGTGTAAGGTCCATTAAGATGTCATAGAGTGACCCATAGATCTGGTCTCAATAAACGAACCACATGAAGAAGTTACAAATGAGTCTTTCGAATTCATCATGAAGAGAGGCAATTACTTGAAGTACTGTCTTCAATGATGGGAAGAGTAGTTTTTCTAAATAGAAGAAACACTTTTGTATACCTCGTACACCTAAATAAAGTAATAAGGAAAAATCTATAGATGATACTCTTCTTTTAGCAAATCTTTTATTTAAATCTATCATGTACATAACAAACATAACATTTCTGCAATTTTGTAAAGACGTACAGTGCACCAAAATGTTGTAAGGTAAAAAATGAAATGATTTGTCATAGCTTTCAGACCAAACCAGTGGACAAATTTTAGTGATCGATTTTCGTCTTATTTTACCCGTCCAAGAGTTAATTCTAGTATGCGTGTCGAAATTTTTATTTCTTTTCAAAAAAATCTTTAATTATAAAAAACTCACTTATCAATTGGTATATCCATTATTCACTGCATCCAGGCAACACTCATTCTAAGATGCACTCTTCGACAAAACATCCAACACTAAAATTGTTAATCAGTTTGATGTGAAAGCTACGACAAATTTAAAAAAAAATTAGATACGACACGACAAAATACGAGTTAAAAATACGACAAATTGAAGAAAATACTTTTCACCTTATACTATTTTATTGCACCGTATGTTCTCACAAAATTACAGAATGTTTATGCTTGACATGTACTTAGTTGGGTTTAAGGATGTAGGATCGCGATGGGGTGCCCAACTTCCTGAAAAGTGAGAATTCAGAGAGAAATTCAACCACTTCCCGATGGAAGAAAAATCGTTACAAAATTAAGCATACAAAAGGTGCGGAAGAGATTAATTTTGCATATTAATAATTGCAAAATGTTAGTAACAAATAGGTGGAAAAAAAATTGTTCAACAAATTATCCGTCGACCTAATTTTTTTTTCGAATAAAAATGATTCATTAATTTTGCTGAATACGTACGAATTTTTTCAGAATTTATTCAAATCATCGAAATTTCGTTTTTTTGGAATTGCTTTTTCTAAACGAAAACGGCTGGCCATTAAATAAATAATTTATTTAATGGCTGGCCTAATAGTATTTTATTCAACCAAAACAGACTCTATTTGATTGAAATAAAATTTCATCTGATCGAAATAGACTCTATTTGATTAAAATGAGATTTCATTCATTTCAAATACCCCACATAATTGATTCAAATAAACTCATCGGACCCATTTTTCTGGGTGTACTTGAGAACGTGTTTACATAAGCAATGCACTAATCCGAGTCTTAAAAGTTGTTCAGACTCGATTGATAACCGTTTGCGATACAGAAAACGCGATTTATAATTTTATTTACCTGATTAATGAGACGCAAATTATGCATGTTGACTTCGCAACGTTGCAATGTTTCTGCGTTGGTAGCATTGCTCAGCGCGTCGCGTTCAACCACACGTGGTCGGCGGCGCATAGTCGAAAACGTAAACAAGCAATCGCGGCCGTCGAGAGTGACAAGAGATTGCGGTGTGAGTACGTATAATGGTCAGAGACCCGCATAAATTACAAAACACGAACCTGGAAATTCTAATTTACCACGAAAGTAAATGAATATCGTGAAACTAAATGAATATCGTAAAATTTCGATATCATCAGTAAAGAGAAATCAATTCTACCGACTATTAAATAAAGAAATCGCGACTTCCAGTGAATTTACGGTCGTAAACCGTTTGAATCGCGCGCTCGTCCACGGCCTTTAATGGCGTTAGCGACGTTGCCAAGTCTCTGTCACTCAAGGAACGATTTCATAAAATTGCTTTAATTAAATCCCATTATCATTATATTTACGTGGGCGCCGATAGTTTTTTCAATTTATATGCAATCCCAAGACTTCAATGTATACACAGAGAAGTTTTCTTTTACCAAAAGAAGTTTGCAAACATAAGCTTTAGGCAATAACGTGACACTACGACGGTACGTTGAACAATGCCTATGTAAATTCTCTGATTTCATTAATTTATTACTTAGCAACTGTGCGGGCAAGAATTTTTTTTAAATGCTGAAAAAATTACTCGAACTTTTCTCTATATTACAAAAAATTACGAGTCGAAAATATAGTGATGACCAAATCCAGTGTATTCCCGTAGATGTAAGATTTTTTTTAGAACAGATGTATCATATCCAGATTTCTTCTGTGACTTTTTGTAGGTGACTCGGTTCCCTCAAATGCAATTCATAGATGAAAGCTCGAATATTACGGTAGAACGGGTCAGGAAGTCGGAATTGCTTATTTGCAAACGTGTCTCGAGTGGTCAGGGGCTTAGGTATTGCCGTTTCGTACAGCTTTGGTACAATGTAGTCTCGCTCATCTTCATGCATGTATATGAGTCTCATTGGACCGCCTCTATCAATAGAAAGACAGGATGTAGGGCAGCGACACGGGCAGAAGATCGGAAATAGCCTGGGGGACGGAAACGGTCAGTAGCGAGCACACAGGACGTTTTCGAGTCCGAGCTTAGATACATCGGTTCGCCCGAGAAATATTCTCTTTATCTCCTGAAGCGTTCAATCGATCGCTACTATACGCTACAGCAGCTCGCAGTTGAATTACTGCTCCAGAATTCGCCAACTTAACTTTTGCGCAGCCCACGCTTCTTCCTCTTCTCATCATCAACCTCTCGGCGCCACGAGCACAATGGACGTCTTATTTTTTACCCCCTTTGTACCCTGCACACACACACAGATCGCTGAATTAGATTCTCTACTCCTCAGAACTTTTTGTCAGCCGCCGCAAAAGTTACCGTGGCATTCGTAAAGTTAGTAGAAATTTTTCCAGCATCGCGAACATTTTTTTGTTGTCCTAGATAAGGTCGTTTACGTTTCACGAGTTTAAGCTCGCGAGAATCTAATCGGCATCCAGTCCCGTAAAAAAATGGTATTATCTTCTACCTTTGCTGCCCTTTGCAGGGCTTCGGGAGTTTTATAGCTATCATTGGTACAGATGCTGGTAATGCTTTGTAGTAAATTACCGACGTGCGGAGCATAATCTCTCTTCAGGGTTTGAGGGTCGGATTTACAGTCTCAAGGTGGAACTTAAGTACGAAATAATATGTAAAATCTACAATCTGCTGTACGAACGTGAATTCAAACTTGGGAATATAAATTTCAATGCTGAAATTGATTTATTTTTAAAAAATGGACACGGTGAAAACAATCCGGTTTTCGTAGATTTATTTATGTAGGGCAGAATTTTAGTTGAATAATTTTTGTGAAAAAAAAATCAATGTGTTTTAATTTTTTTTTTGTTAGAAAATTAGTAATTGTTCTAGTGGAAGCTTCCATATATTATTTATTTATGTCAAGGATGAACCAATATTTTTTCAGATTCTACGGCTCAAATTTTCAGTCTTAACATAAAGTCAAGTTCAAAATAATATGTGAAATGCACTCTGCTATATGAACGTAAATTGAAATTTGCAATTATGAATTTCATACTAAGAATGATTTATTGAAGAATAAATTTGATTGCGAAAAGAAACCTTTGGTTGTAGATTTATTAATGTAGGGCAGAATTTTAGCAGAATAGTTTTTTTTTTAATTATCGTGTTTGAAACAAAAAATGGGTAGTTCATGTGAAAAATGGTTAAAGAAGTTAAGCTAATTGTTCTAATCGAAGTTTTTTTAGAATAATTATTCATCTCAAGACTGAGTTATGTTTTTTATCATCCTCTACGTATAATTTAATGAAAGTCTCCGTTATTCGTAATCAATTTTTGCTTCCTCATAGAGGAAGCTTTGTTATCGTGAAAAATTTATTTTTCGAGATTTTCATGTCGGTACACTCAGAATGGTCCAAAACGTCGAGAAAAGTGGTTTGTGCGAAATGTCTGTATGTGTGTGTGTGTGTGTGTGCACTTTTCTTTGTTTACACGATAACTCTTTAAACTTGTATGCAAGTGGGATATCGTAGAATACCGTTTGGGATTGTAGTTGACGCGAATCGGTTCGAAAATGTAGATTTCACAGCATTTTGAAAATTATGAAAAAATGTTTTTCACGCTACAACTTTCGTAAATAAAGAGGCACCGGGCTGAAATCTTGTACATAAATGGGCTACCCATGAAACATTATGTTTACCAAATTTTGCGAGAATCTGTCGAGTCGTTCTGATTTTATGACAATAATAATATTTACAAAAATGTCTGCAAATCCTATAACTCATGCAAATTCTGAGATATCCGGCTGCAATCGCCGATATGATTTCACGATTATTAATTTCCAATTAAGATTTTGGTCCAATTAACTGTTGACACGTCGGAAAATTTCGATTTTGGTGAGTTTAAAAAGATATTTGGTACAAATCTGACAGCAATTGTTCGAGTGGTTCAAATTTTATGGCATTTTGAATTTTTTGCAAAATTTCGTTGGCCCGCTTACTTCCGTAAATTACGACATACATAAAACGATGTTTCAGTCGAAATTTAACGCCAATCGATCGAATGGTAAAAATTTTACGTCTTTTCGAATTTTTATAAAAATGTCTTCTGAGTATAAACAAGCCCGCAAAGTAGAACCTTGCAAATTGCTTCCTCATCCTTTCTTGCTTTTTACAAAGCTTTCCCTATAAGGAAGCCAAAATTGATCAACATACATTCTCATAGAGGGAGCTTTGTAAAAAGCAAAAAATGATGAAGCAATTTGCAAGGTTCTACTTTTCAGGCTTTTTTTCTTCAAGTTTATTTCAGAACATCTAGGTTTGCCAAGTCAGTAAATACTTATTTTCAAAGGGTGGTTCCCGAAAGCCGTGGGCCGGAAGGGTAAGAGTGACAATCTCAACAGAACCCAGCAGTTTCTCAAAGAGCCATCTGGTGTACCTCGTCTTCTATCTCAGCTTTCTCATTATTTCTACTTAAGGCAGGATTAAGGGAAGACGTAAGCTCCATAAGTGTGAGAGAAATAGAACTGTGTTGGAGGTTTCACCTCCACTTAAGGAGTTTCACGTAGACCAACTAGTCTTTTTAGAAGATCCTTACAAATTTGGAAGCAAGCTTTTGCGGTGTGTCCTTCAGGCTACCTTTCCGTCTTAATCTTCGGAGGGATATACTATGAGATATTTTATCAGCTAGGAATTTGACAGTGCGTGGTTTTTCAAGGATTATCTTGATTTTCATCGTGGTCCAATTTTTATAGGTTTAAATGAAAATCAGACCATCTCTTTTATTCGATTATAAATTATCTTCTCAATTTAGATAACAATCGAACGAACCCCCTGATTTTTATAAAAATCTGAATACCTTATATTAACGAAATTTGAATTTCGTCTTAATTTTTATGAAAATTGGACGACTTCCCGATTTTTATGAATATTTAGGATTCTCCCTTTGATGCTCTCTTAAAAAAGAAATGGCACATCGAAACTCGAAATATCGAAAATCGAAGCCATCTTTCTAGCATTCTGATTGGTTGTTGATGGTTTGGACGTAAAGCCCACTTCAGACTGTTACAATCGCTACCGGTTCATGTGTGGCGCGCTTTTTGAATTTCTGATTTTTCGCAGTTGTGAAATAGAATACGTTTTCCTTTCATTTTTCTTCGCAATAATTAGAAACGGCACGTCGAAAGTCGATATATGGACATCCTGAAGCAGAAATAGATTCACGTAAGCTCCCGAATCGCATAGACATCCAAATATCATGTTTAGCCATATAAAAAAACAAAGTGAGCACGGTTGGTAATTTTCGTAAAATTCATACGATCTCTGAGATTTGCATAAGAATCGGACGATACCTAGATTTTTATGAACATCTGAAATTTTCTATGCTTCTTGTAAAAATCGGATGACCTTGATTTTGTAAAAATCAGATGACCACTTTTATGCTTACGAAAATTCAGCTCCTTAATCTTTATAAAAATCGACGACTTCCTTCATTGTGATGAAATTGAGAGAATCTAAATTTCAATAGAAAATTGGTCGACCTCCGTGAGTGTAATAAAAATCGAACGATCTTTTAAATTCTTTTTAAAGTCCAACTCTGCGAGGCTCTCACGATGGCGGATTTCGAGCTTACTGTCATTATTAACTAACCATAATTTTCAGCATCAGTATGACCCATAAAAAACCATAATTAACTCTCATGAAATAAAATTGTCAATTCATTTAATTCTGTTTTCAGTAAATCTTTACAAATCATTCGGCAGGTTTTAGCAATATCTCTTTCAAGTTCCTATCAGTCTCAATCTAAGGAGAAATATTGCATGCGATATTTCATAACCTAATTTCATAATTCGAACTTCCATTGTTGAATTTCAAGGTACTCGCATATTCGAGTGATATTTGCTTACGGATCAGCCATATGAAACTGATATTCGTCTTTTTCATTGGAGCCAATTCGGCGATTGTATGCGTCCATACGGAGAGTGGCGAATGGTAGACAGTAGAAAGCAAAAGAGCCATTTGTATAGCAGCTATATACGTCAATGGGAACTGTTTGTCCGGTGTGACGATAGGACGCGATACTTTTGTGGAGGTCGTTCGGGGTTTGCTTCATCAATCGTGTGCTCTCGCTACCGAGCACAGCATTGTTCTCGTCCGAACATTTCGTCCAACGTGAACGTTCGTACAAATACAGGCGTACAAAAATCCGTCGAAACAGGGACTGCAAATGCAGATACAGTGAGAAAGACACTCAGAAAAGGGAGTGCGAATATAATTCCATGAAAAACACAAGCATTGCGTCCGTTGATGTGGGTACTAAATCTCGTTGACCTAATTGCTTTTCGCTACTATATTATATCTATGGGACATTTCATACCAACTTGACGAGAGTCCGACTCTTGAACTCTTGGATATCATGTCCCATTTTTGTTATTGTTTCATAAGAGACAGCCACAATTTTTATTATATCGTTTTAGAAACAATTACGTACTCATGATTATTTATAAGGGAAGAGTTGAAATTTAAAATTTATCAAAATTCGCATAAATCGTGTGTCAAATGCCGATATTTTTAAGCTTAGAAGGGCTTTGGATTTCGCTTCTATAGTTTTAGAAATTCCTGTAAAAAGGAAATCGATAGAATTCGAATGCATAAAAATAGTGCAGATTGTCCCTTGAACACTTTTCTATCTGTCAGAATACGGAGAATTTTTCCAGATTTGTTCAAAGCATTTAAAAAAAAATAAAAACTTCGAAACCGGAAGAAAACGTATTAACCAAAATTGCTTCAAAAAATTTTGAAATTTTTTTTAAAGTCCTGAAACATACAGGAAAATTTATTAGAAAATACCAATATTTTTAAGCTTAGGCCTAAAGTGCTTTGGATTTCGCTCCTATATTTCTAGAAATTTCTGTAAAAAGAAAATCAATAGAATTTAAATGCATAAAAATGGTGCAGACTGTCCCATGAACACTTTTACATAGGTCAGAATACGAAGAATTTTTTCAGATTTTCTCAAAGTATTTGTTTTTTTAAATAAAAATTTATTAAACTGGAAAAAAACCGTATTACCTAAAACTAGTTCAAAAAATTCTGAAAAAATTCTTTGAAGTCCTGAAATATATAGAAAAATTTAAGGAATAGTAGTTCGCACTAAAAGGATTTTTTATGCATCTAAATTCTTTGGATTTTAATTTCGAAAGAAATTCGTAAAAAAAATAAAACCGAGGTTTGGGACCCTCAGGGTCTAAGCTTAAAAATATTGATATCAGATAAAGAATTTTGTTAGATTTTTAAATTTCGGCCCTGAATATGTCCGTTATAAATAATCGTAAGGATATAAAATGTTCAATAAAAAAATCTAATAAAAATTGTGGTTGCCTCTTAGAGACCGAACAATAAAATGAAAAATCAGGGACGCAATCCGAGAGGTCAAGGGTCAGACCCTTTTTTGTTTGGTATGGAGAGCCCTCTATACAGTTAATTTATTTAATCAGACTCTTTTTTCGCCATTCGTCCAGCGACGACACTTTAATTTTTTCAAGCTCCTTTCAAAGATTTATGTGTCTATAAAACGCTAGAATAAAATTCTGCAATAAAGACTTTGAATTGATAGCAGAAAGTTTTTAAAATAAATACCGATGTGCAATTGCATAATTTATGAGAGAATGTGCTTTTTGGCGTGGTGAGTTAAAGGCTCGCGGTAAAGTTCGTCGTTCGCTCTCGTGTGTCTTCTGTGTGGGTTACCGGGGCTGTAACGTTCTGTGGGCCAATTGCACTGTTTCCGGAACTTGCAGTGGCGCTCTCGCGCTTTCCTAAAGATAACGGAGTCACTGCTTCAACTACTGCTACCGTCGGGACGCTACAGTGCCATTTGCCTTGCACTACAAGCAGCCCTTTTGGCACATCTCTGGGCATTTAGATCTTCCCTTAGGTGCACTCGTGTGTAATGCCGGAAATGACATTTCGCAATTGAGACTCTTCCTCATCGTTATTATCTCCGAAATAGATAATTTTGCGAATAGTTACATTTTCCTGCAGTCATGGGCGACGATGATAAGGAACAGCAATGTTTGAATAATCTATTATCTTGTAACAGTACATTACGATACTAGTGCGATAAAGAAATTTCTGATGAGTGCTGCAATCACACGAGTTGATGAAAGAAAATTCTCATACGCGTTTTGTACAATACGGTATTTTATGAGAAGTGTCTTCTTCTCGTACTGAGTGGCATAATAATGGTATATGGCATAATAGTATATTACAATACGAGTGCGATGAAAATTTTTCCGACGAGGGTGGGTACAAACGAGTTGAGAAAAAGTTTCTCGCACGAGTTTCGTATACAATTTTATTTTACGAGTGCGAGAAGTGCCTACTACGCGCAAAGCGATGCGTGTGACAAGTAAAAACTTCTCGCACGGTGTTCATAATAGTACATTACGATACTAGTGCCATAAAACTTTTTCTGACGAGTGTTGCAATCACACGAGATGAGAAAAAAAATTTCGCAAGAGTTTTGTACAAAATGTTATGTCATAAGTGCGAGAAGTGCGACTTCTCGCATCGCGAGGCATAATAATACATTACGATACTAATGTAAAGTAAAACTTTGTCTAACGAGTGTGAGTTTGGAGCGTGAGTCGAAGGCGAGTGTTGCAATCACACGAGATGGGAAAAAAAATTCTCGCATGAGTATCGTACGTAATTTTAATTCACAAGGTGTAAAAGAGGAGTTTTATACCAAGCGTGCGTAAAATTACACTTTATGAAACGGGTGGAATAAATCTATTATAGGTAACGTATGCAAGGAAAGATAATATTGATGATGGATGCCACATGACCTTAGGAAAATTTCCAGTAACCTTTTTGGCTTATCAAATATTTAATGGTTAAGGGTGCAGAGAATTTCCTAGCGAGAATAGAAACTGTTTTATATATATAAATATATATATAGCGTATGTAGGACAAGAAACTCGATGCACTGTCGATTCGTACTCGAGCTTCTCACATCCTCCAAGTAATTGGCACCAGAGCGACGAGCTACAGCGCAGTTTCTCGTTCAATTCGTGTAAGCCACTGTCCGTGTTACCTCGACGAAATTCCCTCTCACACTGCAACGCTCCTGTCACTCACATCAGAAAGTTCTCATCGAATTTTGTGGTCACAGCTTCTTTGCCCTCGTCTACTGCTTGCTTTTTCGACGACTCGATAGAATGAACGTTTTTCGTCGCTGTTTTCTTGCATCTTCCAACTCGTCTCGTCGTCACGTTTCAGCGTAGGCTGTCAAAGTTTGCAACACCCTCCATCCTATCATTCAACTCCCTCAGACATTCAAGTTGTCGCGTTTTTTTATTTTCTTGTTGTTGAGCCACGACGTGATAGGAGAAGTTTGTAATGTCGGTATAAGTAAGCAATAGCTATAGTGTATAAGCTATATAAAGTTGGCATACACCCAGAGAAAAAAAAATACACCAAATAATGTATTTCGACTATACATATAATTGACTCGAGTAGCTTGGTATTTGAAGAAACTATGCGGATAATTAAACCAATGATGTATTGTATTGAATCAATTATTATATTTTAAAAACCCAATATTTAAGTCAAAAGAACCATTACGTTTGAAGCAATTATATATTTTGTTGACTCAAATCAATAAATGATTGTATGTATTTAATGTATATTTAAATCAATGTTTTATTTTTCCGATCTGCAATTGATTAGATATGGAGTAATTACCCAAATGATAAATCGAAGATTCGTAGAAGTAGAAGTTAGGGGAGAAGCAGCCAGCTCAATGCTGAAATTGCAGAGCTGGTGAGTTTAGGAACGTGCGGAAGAGCCGGGAGAGAAATAGAGTAAAGATAAGACGCTGACTTGGCATCTTAAAGCTTTGTTGCTAGAGTAGATTTATGCTTTGTCATCGATATTTTTGTTGAATGATTCTATGTTGTGTTCATTTGAACTAGAAGAAAAAAATTGACATAACGCGTTACCAATCGGTTTTTACACCCAGTTCTATCGTTAGCGCGGTTCTTTAAGAGGCAGTGCTACTTCCCCCTCCCCGTAGAAATTTCGGTAGCTGATTTTTCCCGAACAGTTCGACAGATACACTGAAAGAAAAATCTGGTAGTTTTAAAAATAATAGAGTTGGACTGACGATAATCTAACTATAAACTATAATTCCCAGGAGAAACGTCTATATTTTATGGTTATAGCAAATATAAGAAAATAGTTGGATCAACCACTAATATAATTCCCAGGAGGAACGTCTATATTTTATGGTTATAGCAAATATAATTATGGTAGCAATTATTAAAAGGATAATAGTTTGAAAAATGCCGTTTTGTTACATCTACGATTTCAACGTCTGTTTCCAATAACCTTACAAGTATGGTTTATTGAACCATATTATCATCGCTTCAACCATAAAACATTGCAAGCTTTCTTATATTCGTTTTACCATGTGAAATCGTTAGATAAACGATATGCTTTTCTCTCAGTGTAGGGTCCGTATTTTAAGGCGATATCGTAGAATCGGGCTAAGCTTCTGGCTCCTCAGTCGATTCAGTCTTTTTTTTGGTGAGAATTATAAGATAAATAGTGCGAGAGAGACAGAGCTATGTCCGAGAGAGACAGACCTAAAGGCGTTTAACATTGGGCAACGAAATTTCTGACGGTGTATCACATACTTTTAAGAGGCAATGACACAAACCTCGCCTCCTCCGCAGAAATTTCGGGAGCTGTTTTTTCCCGAACAGTGCGACAGATAGGGTCCGTATTTTTAGAGGATACGCGGGAGTATTGTAGAATTTAGCCAAGCTTCTGGCTTCTCATTCGATATTGCCGTTTTTTTAAACATTTGAGTCATACATTTGTCGTTTCTAAAATAATAAAACTCATGAATAATTGTCATAAATTGGTTAAAAATAGTTAAATCTGAGCAAAAACAGGTGGGTCGCTTAGCGACCTACTGTGACTCAAAGGGTTAAAAATTCTTTAAAAAATAGTGCGACAGAGACAGAGGTATGTCCGAGAGAGACAAACCTATAAGCGTTTAGCATCGGGCGACTAAATTTCTGGCGGTGTATCACTGCGTCTTAAGGGCTTATATACACTTGTAATGAGCGGAAAAATATAATTTTTTTTCTTATTACGAATTATCTAAGTACAATGTCTGAAGGATATTCTCACTAAATTTCATGAAGATCGGAGCATTAGATTTGTAACTATAGGTATTTTAACCGACCGCCCGGTGCGCGCGCGCGCGGTCATTTAGCATGCAGCTCTTTAAACGCGATCATCTCAGAATCGCCTTTTTTGAAAAATACCTTTGCGCTGGGCACGATTACTAAAAAACTATTAATCCGATCCAAACCAAATTTATACCGCTTAATTATTATAATAATAGCTAGGGCCTGGACGAAGGATATTTCATTTTGTTGAACAAAAAAATTGTTACAAAAAAACCAAAAATTTAGCACCTCAAAAATGAATGTTTTGTTAAAAGTGTCGAAATTTTTTTTTTTAAATTAAAATTTTTACATATCCTTCGTTCAGACCCAAGCCGATGCAATTTACTAATGTAATCTTTTTGAATTCTGATTTTCGGATGAACCGCTCTCAAGTTATCATGCCCACCGCAACTAATGCTCAAAAAATGGGCTACTGGAATACAGCTGGAGTTCCGCCATTTTGAGAAATTTTTTGATAAAAAAAATTTTACAAATACATGAACATCTGTACTAATAAATGTCGTTCATAGTTTTTCAAAAAACGTTTATTTTCTTGTCTGGAAAAAATCACGTTTTTTCGCCCGCTGCAAGTGTATATAAGGCGTTAAGGTAAATAATAAGAATAAATTGAGCACAAACGTCCCGATTAGAAAAGAAAATGATTTTTTAATATGTTATAGAATAAGTTCAGAGGATGCCTCTGTAAAATTCCAAAACGCGTTACCGACCATCTATAATAATAGTTAATATGCAAAATTGAAAAATTTAGTACATGTTATGTACGGAATTTGCCTTGATAAAACTTTAAGACCGTAATAACCATTCTTCAAAATCAGACACTCCCCTAAATGAAAGCTCCAAACATCGAAAAAACTGCTACGAACTCGTACGTCCCTTAAAAAATATATGTTACCAAATGTTTTGGATAGATATCATCGATTAAGTTGACGACATAAAGCTTTCGGAAAACAGTTGATTACAGCGTAGCCACGTGTATTCCTTGGGTAGCGAAATGGCGGCCAGCTAGACAATCTGAGTCAAATCACATTTTTATTAAAATTACTGCCCCTTGTCAATGTACACACCTTATCACCATACACACTTTTTAATTTTTCTGTCTGTACATTGTGATTTTTGATCTAGTGAAATGTGTAATACTTCGTTTTCCCCCATAACAAGAAAATATGGATTTTCTATTGATTAGGTATTGTGCTCAAGGGATTATACGTAGTCAGCCGACCAAAACATATTGCGTGTTCTCGCAATATTTTTTATTTTGGAAATTGTAATTATATATTTCTGCAGAATGTTTGTATTTAAAATAGCAATATTTGAAGGGCACTTTGTAATTTATTTTATGTAAAAGTATATAATTATGATGGCGTTGCAGCGTTTTTTCAAAATTATGTCTTGAAAATCGGTAATCACGACATCTCGAAATCACTGCACCGATCAACTTTAAATTTTACGAACTTTTTTTATTAAAAAAACAGTGTTCGAACGAAATTTTTTTTATGCATAGTTTTTTTTTAAAATCAATACTTTACTAAGTCTTTCGTTCAAGTATTAGAAATTTTTATACAAAAAATTTATGAGTTCGATTATTAAATTTCGGATAATTCATTTCGAGCAGCAATGATTACCATGGAGGATGTTTTTTAAACAACGCTTTGCACAAGTCTTTTATGGAATTATCTCATACTGCCTTTTTAAAATAACTGCGCAAGAACTTCAACTTCTTATGCCTGAAATATGAAGAAAGTGTGCGAGAAAGTAGATTTTACGCACTCGTGTACAAAAAATGTATGAAAGAGTAGAAAGCGTGGCATTGCGCATGCTCAGTCTGTTTTTCTCGTACCTAATCGAAAACCGCCGTAATCACTATTTAGCCCTTTTATACTTTGCTAATTTGCTCTATTCTGACTCCCACCCACAAATAAGTGGGATAACATGTGCTGAAATCAATTGTCACAACTGCTTTTTCCTTTCCACGTGATCTGACATTCTTTCAGTGTTAAATCCCTGCGCGATGAAGACGATTTAAACTTTTCGAAAGTGTTGAACCAGAATGGTGATAATAGCAAAACTTTTCACAGTATTAAATTCACACAAGCGAGTTTGTTGAAATTATTCGTCTCCCAAGTAAAACTTTGAACACATTTATATCAGCTAGATGAGTTTGTGAGCATAAATATCTCATTAGCGATAAATGCAAAATTATTTATGATAGAAATTAAGTGAAAAAAAGTCATTCGTTTAATTTCCCTGTTTACGAGGAAAATGTATTGCAAATGTTGAAGTTATGGTGCAAATTGATACTATTCAATGATATTTTCAACAGTGGTTGGTAGATTTTTTATATTTTTTATTTTCAGTATTGTTATTGAGGTTTTTTTTTATTTATGCAGATTAGATTCTCTGGATTGATTATGCAGAATTTTCCGTATATTTTGGTTGTTTCTATTCTTTGTCGGAATCAGTTGAAGTGTTTGTCATATTTGCTCGTATGTTTGTCACGCTCTCCAAGCAAACGCGTGAGCCGAATTTCATCAAACTTTAGAGAATACAGAGACACGTTTCCGTCGCTTCACTCAAACTCGTATCGTAAACGATTGAAAATCGAACATCGTATCCAAAAACATGGTATCACTTTGGCAGGGAACCGACTCTACACCTCCCAAGTCGACACGAAGACATTTATTCGTTCTTGCGTAAAGCCGACGGTGTTTAGTGCTAGGTATCGAGTTATTTCGCGTTAAGTTGCGTGTAAAGTGATTCTGTTCCGACTATTTGTGTAGACGCAAATGTAGATCTTCGTGTCGACTTGCGAGGTGTAGAGTCGATCCCCTGCCATCACTTTTATCAATAAAAGAAAGCCAGAACATATTCCAATGAAAAATGTATAGATCTTTTGTGAAAAGTTAAATAATTATGAAGCGATACGAACAAAGATGCAAAGTTCAAAACTTTGTGCACGTTTTTATATGTATTGTGCAGAGTTGGCTGCAGTATCTTGCTGATAATTCATATACGGAAACTCTAGTTCGTCATTGTTTCACCAAGAAGTTCACAAGCCCTATAATAGTGCGACCAACTCGAGGATCCAACATGAAACAATTCAAGGAATTCATCGCGCGAAATTCCCGGGTTAGTAACAATAGGGATCTGGCGAATGCAAATAATTCTCCAGGAATCAATATTCTCTATCGCCGTGTCCTGGAAAAATTATTCCTGCGGTGTAGACGCTAGAGACTCGCTCTTCGGGTTTGTAGGAATTTATTGTAGACGGAATAATTATCAGTGATGCTCACTGATTTGGTGGGAAGCGGTAAAAGGGTTCAGAATATATGAATTTTTTTTGAACGTATTCATGACGAATGAAATTCCACATAATCAGTGTTTCAAATTTATTTAAGATAAGGATATTTGTTAAGGTAGTGCTAGCATCAGACTAGTCATGCGAAGCTCTATTCTGATGTCACTATTGAAAGGAATTGCATTAATATACATTCATATTGAAAGTATTCGTATATTATCCGGTAATGAATTTAGGGTCCCATTGTAGTATGTATTTCCTTTTTATACATTTTATTTTTATTTTCGGTCTCGAATTTGACTCACTACGTGGAGATTACCGTTGTAAACTTGGCAACGTCGCATCGTGGGGACCGGAAATACAATAGTTTGACGGATCCTAACCGACATAACCGGTAAAGGGTTTTTTCCGACCCATGTTTTTTAATAATGGCGAAGCATAATATTCATGCCACTCATGGGAAACGAAAAGGGAATTTCGTGTCGGCAAAGATTAAAAAAGCTCGGCAGAATTTGCTAGATTCGATTGCTAAGCGAGAAAGTTTGAAAAAGGCGGTTTGGCGGCTGAACCCCCGGCGCATGACGAGCTTTGTGGTGTACATCGTGTAAGATTTCACTTTCGTTACAATATACGGAGAGCGAAACAATAAGAGGTTTGGCGAGTATTCTGCGTGTAAAGTGCTACAAGTGTTCTCACGTTTATAATGTGCATACACAAAAACGCAACGTTCTTCGGCCTATCTACTGAATGAAGCGGTCACGTGTCTCCCGAGCGCGGTGTTGCCAAGTCGCAGTTGCGTCGGCCATATTGAGACAACCAGATGATTTCATATCATTTCGCTTGCGACAATCTAAGAAATCTTTTTTTGACACCCTGAAAGTCTGCAATCTGATAAAAAAAATGACCTTTCAATTGTGTATTGAAGTACTATTTTCGTAATGTATTATCGAAAAATACCAACATGGACACGTATTCCCCATATTAAAATGCGATTTTTTAACTTCCTGTTTCTCAAAAAAAAGGTCGTTAACATACGTTGAAACTTTACAGATGCCATAAATAGGGCTTCTGGAACAACATATTAAAAAATCATGCATGTATCTACTAAATACCTTAGCGCTAGTACTACCTTAATATACTTTTTTATTTAAGATAAGGATATTAGTTAATATACTACTTCATAGAGATAGAGTCATAAAAGTAAAGAATATCTATTTTGCAGTTGCCTATCGTACCTTTCCAATAATACTATTTTCTATGAAACGAATCTAGTTTGTCACTGTCTTCCCAAGAAGTTCACAGACCTGAAGATCAAACAGAAAACAATTCAAGAAATTCATCGCACGAAATCCCGCGTTACTAACATTGGCGATCTGTCAATTTCGAAGAATGCTCCAGATACCAATATTCTCTATCACCGCGTTTCTGGAAAAATTGTTCCTGAAGTGTAGAAGCCAGAGACTCGATCTTCGGGTTCGTAGGAACTTTTTTCAAAGGGAATAACATTCAGTGATACTATAGATACATTATTAAGTGGCGATCGATAAAAAGGTTCGGGAAAGGGATGAAATACGAATTTTTAAATATTATTTCTTAATCACCTAAATTTTACCAAATATTTTTTCAAGATGGAATAATTATCAGTGATGCTAGATACATAATTTAGTGGGAATCGGTAAAAAGTTTCGGTTTATATAAATTTTTCTCGAAACTATTCTTTTGACGAATAAGATTCCGCTTAAGCACAATTTTTCAAATTCATTTTAAATAACGATATTGGTTCATACACTTCTTTATCTGTGATAAAAATATTTATTTTTATTATACTTCATCATAACAATAATGGTTGCACCACCCACGGTTGTATTCTGTATTTGTGTGAACCACATATATTTAATAAATATTCTGAAGATGACTCCGACCGGAGTCAAAACGTTAAGAAAGTTTTAATACTATCTCCAAGGCCGCTTGAAGCCGCAACACTACAACAACATCAAATCATCTTCGGCCACAACCCTATCGACATTATTATCAGAGAATATTTAGTTTGTCATTGTCTTCCTAAGAAGTTCACAGACCCGAAGATCAAACAGAAACCAATTCAGGAAATTCATCGCACAAAATCCCGCGTTACTAACATTGGAGATCTGTCAACTTCGAAGCATGCTCCAGAAATCAATATTGACTATCGCCGTATTTGTGGGAAAATTGTTCCTTAAGTTTGGAAGTCAGAGACTTGCTCTCGAGGTTCGTAGAAACTTTTTTTAAAGGGAATAACATTCAATGATACTATAGATACATTATTTAGTAGCGATCGATAAAAGGGTTCGGCAAAGGGATTAAATACGAATTTTCCGATTATATTTTTTAATGACCAAAATTTTACCAAATATAAGTTATTTAAATTTATTAAAAATGATAATTACTTTCAACTTCTTATAAAAGTCTTTCTATAAGGAATTCAAAATAAATTCACACACTTTTTCATAGAGATAGATTCATAAACGTTGGAAATATCAATTTTGCAATTGCCTGTACCTTGCCAATAATTATTTCGACCAAAAGTCCAGTAAATATACATTTTTCAAATGTATATAAAATATTATCTACCTTTAACTTGTTACAAAATTCCTCCCATGTGGAAATCCAAATTGATTAACACATTTCCTCATAGAGACAGTTTTGAAAAAGTTTGAAATATCAATTTTGCAGTCGCCTACAGAATTCTGCAAATAATAAAATTTTCAATCCAAATATCGAACAGAAAACAATTCAAGAAATTCATCCCAAAAGTTCCCGGGTTAGTAACACTGGGAATTTGTCGCCTTCGGAGAATTCTCCAGGAAGCAATATTCCCTATCGCCGTATTCCTGGAAAAATTGTTCCTGTGGTGTAGAAGTCGGCGACTCGCTCACGGGATTTGCAGGAACTTTTGCACGGGCTCGGAGGATGCCCTGAAGGTGAACTGCGAGGGCGGTAGGCGCTTACTCAAAGAAACAGGTGATGGAACTTCCGGGAGACTTTGCCACTGCGACGAACACCTTCCGTCGTCGTTTCTTGTGTTATTCTTGCTGCTCGGTTACCTCGCTACTTGAGAATACTGAAGCTTTCCCCTTCCGTCCCTCCTCCATTACCTCGTGTCGCTACGGTCGCTATAGTTGTTCAGTTGAAGCTTCTCTCTTCTTTCCCTCCATTGCACAGTCGATGTCTTTGTTTCATCTCACCCAAAGCTGCATTGTGTGCGAAATGCTGACAACGTTATCACGTGTTTGCGTCCCACAATCGGACGGGAATAATTTCTCGGAAACTCGACTAATTTGGTGGCGGTAATTTTCTTCAGTGACGTCATTTAGTGGAAATCGGCAGAAAGAGTCGGATTACAGGGACAGGTGAGACAAAGTGGAACACATAAGCGAAAAATTGCTTCATTGAGAAACTAAAAGTGTATTTTTACTACTTTTTACTCCAAATGTCGATTCCAACAATTGATTTTGAATGTCGCTAAATAAAGTTCCTGGAGTAAAGTGGAATACTTGCCACACATTTAGAAATGTATAATTTTCTAAAGAGGCAGTGGTACACCGCCAGAAATTTTGACGCGCAATGCTAATCGCCTATAGATCTGTCTCTCTCTCTCTCTCTCTAACATAGCTCTGTCTTTCTCGCACTATTTTTCTTTCGATTCTTAAAAATAAACGGCTATGTCGAATGCGGAGCCAGAAGCTTAGCCCAATTCTACGATACTCCTGCGTATCCTCTAAAAATCCGGACCCTATCTGTCGTATCGTTTGGAAGAAAACAGCTTTCGAAATTTCTGCGGGGGGGAGGGGTGTACCACTGCCACTTAACTGGTAAAATTTCTGATTAGATCAGGCTTTTTAAGTTGTAGAAACACGATTACTTTCTTTATCTGATTTGACGCTTGTATTGATTCAATTATTCAAAATGGCCTTAAAAACACAATGTATTTTGAATAATTCGGATAAATTCTGCTGCAGAAAACACTTTTTTTTTTAAATGTCGAAGTGTTCTAATTTGGAACGATTTCAATTTCTTTATTTACAGATTTTATGGATTCAAACACGGAAAATGATTTTAAAAACATTGTTTTTTGGATATTTCGGTTGAATCGTATTGTAGAAATGCGTTTTTCGAAAAATGTTGGAGCATTCCACTTTGCCTGACGTTTTTTTCAACAAATGACCGTTTCACTTTGCCCCACCTTCTCTTGTAGGATTTTTGTTGATATTATTCTTGACGACTAAAATTCCGTTGAATTACAGTTGCGCCAAACACCTTCTGTCGTAGTTTCTTGTGTTATCCTGGCTGCTCGGTTCCCTTGCTACTTGAGAGTACAGTAGCTTTTCCCTCCATTTTCTCCCTTACCTCGTGTCGCTACGGTTGCTATAGTTGTTCAGTTCAAGCTTCTCTCTTCTTTTCCTCCATTGCACAGTCGATGCCTTTGTTTCATCTCATCCACAGCTACATTGCGTGCTACTGTAAACGAGATGCTGACAACGTTATCACGCGTTTGCGTCCTACAATCGGACGGAGATAATTTCTCGGAAATTCGACTAATTTGGTGGCCAGTATTTTCTTCAGCGACGCTAGACACATCATTTAGTGGAAATCGGCAAAAAGCTTCGGATCACAAGAACAAGTGGAACACATAGGGAAAAAATGGCTTCATCACGAAACTAAAAGTGTATTTTTACTACTTTTTACTCCAAAAGTCGATTCCATTGATTTTGAACGTCAGCAAATAAAGTTTCTGGAGCAAAGTGGCATACTTTCCCACACATTCAGAAATGTATAATTTTCTTAACTGAGGCTTTTTACGTTGTAGGATAGCGAATTTAAAAAATGTGTTCTGCTTTGCCGCGTTTTTTCCTTTATTTGATTTGAACATTTCATTGATTCATATACTGAAAATGGTTTCAAAAACGCAATGTATTCTTAATAATTCGGAAAAATTGTTGCACAGACGCGTTTTTGAAAAATCTCGGAGTGTTCTACTTTGGCACGTTTTCAATTTTTTTATTTAAATATTTCAAGATTTAAACACTGAAGATAGTGTCAATAACATTGTATTTTGGATATTTTGCTTGAATTTTATTGTAAAAATGCGTTTATCGAAAAATGTTGGAGCATTCCACTTTGCCCGACATTTTTTCTCACAAATGACCGTTCCACTTCATGGAAAGGTCAGAGAAAAATCGAAAAGTCGAATTTTTTCGATGGTATTCTTATCGATTGAAATTTCGTTTAATTTTAGGTACAACAAAAACCTTCCGTCGCAGTTTCTTATGTTATTCTGGCCGCTGGGTTCGCTTGCTACTTGAGAATACCCTTTTCCTTTTCCCTCCATTCCTTTCTCCCTTAACTTGTGTCACTATAATTGCTATAGTTGTTCAGTTAAAGTGTCTCTTTTCTTTCACTGCATTACACAGTCAATGTCTTTGTCTCATCTCGTCCGCAGTTGCACTCGGTGCACATCTTTGCTGACGACGTTATCGTGGCCTTGCATCCCACAATCAGAGGGGGATAATTCCTCGGAAATTTGACTAATTCGGTGACGGTAATGCCGAGGCTGAGGTTTCCATTCTCATCCACGTATATGCGACCTCAGATTCTGCCTCTATAGCTCCGATGTGTCTCTTACTTGTTCGGCAACTTCGTTGTGGCTACGTATTGCATTGTCTGACTTAACTCGATGGTCACTACTGGCTATATAATATTGTATAGTCCTGTGGTACAGGTAGTCTGATATAGTGACCGATTTCGCACAACGAATGGGCAGCCTGTTCAGTAGAGACCGTAACAACTCGTTACTGGCTCTGCATCTTGTGTGGTATACATATACATGGGGCATTCTACGTCACATCAGCAGGCCATGACGCTCATTCTCATCGATTTTGTTCATTTTTTAATATGATCTTATTACCGACCCTTGAAGGCCTCGGAATTTTTTTCAGATTTTTTTACCACCAGTAACATTTTTAAATCCTCGAAAAAAACCAATTTCAAAAGCGCCATTTTTAAAAATCTGAAAAAATTCACACTGATTCTATGATTTAAAATATGATTTTCGAGCGCCATGCGATAATGCGATCTCAATATTTACTATTTTTTCATTTATTTTTTTTTTTCATGTCGCAAGTTGATTTTTATTTTTTTAAATTAGGATAACTTTTTTCAATATCAAAGGATCTCAATTTTTCTGGAGATGGTAGAATCACCAGAATGCCCAGAAACAATTGATATCGTTAAAAAAAATTTCGCAAATGCATTTCGCAATACAATATCGCTTGGATTGCGAAATTTTTTTTTTTTTTTTTTTTTTTTAACGATATTTATTGTTTTCGAGCATACCGATAATTCTACCATCTTCAGAAAAATTGAGATCCATTGATATTTAAGGGAGTTATCCTGATTTAAAAATTAAAAAATCAATTTGCAACATGTAAAAAAATAAATAAAAAATGTGGAAAAAGTAGTAAATATTGAGTTCACATTATCGCATGGCACTCAAAAATCATATTTTGAATCATAGAATCAGTGTGATTTTTTTCAAATTTTTAAAAACGGTGTTTTCGAAATTGGTTTGTTTTCGGAGATTTAAAAATGTTACTGGTGGTAAAAAAATCTGAAAAAAATTCCGAGGCCTTTATGGGTCGATAATAACATCATATTAAAAAATGAACAAAATCGATGAGGGTGAGGGTCATGGGCTGCTGATTTGACGTGGAATGCTCCGTATACATAAGGTATTTCAAACTTTGTGAATATTAGACCCTGACTTATTTTTATCTTTTCCATTGTTTATTTTTTAATGTATTTACTCAACAAAAAAACACTGACTTTAAAAAAAATTGTTATTACATTTTCGTTTATGATTTGGTGAAAAATCAAAATTTTGGCCTTGATTTAAAACCCAGAATTTATTGCCCCAATAAGACACCAGGCATTTCACATTTTCTTAGTTTTCTGGCATTTTGAAAATAGTCTAATCTAAAAAATCTTTGAGCAGTTGAGCTTAAACTTTCAGTATTGCTGCACTAACATCAAGAATAAAAATCAAGAATTCTTGAAAAAAGTCCAATGAGATGTGATTTAGACTCTGCCTATTCCATTATAAGCTAACAAAAAACCAAGAAACATACGTCAAATGAATCCTCTTGACTATTTAACATTTTGCTATGCCTTATGTCACAATAATTCTTTTTATGCAGATTATTGTTCAATTTAAGGAATTCTAAATATTGCAAGATGCAAGAAAAATGGGAAGATACTTAATGCCATTTATTAATTAGGCTCAAAATGCGAATTATTTGATACTTGATTTTTGAGAATTTTTTTTAGATTGCTAAATTGTGCTCGACACTTTTCGTCCGCACAAAATTGTTTAAAAAATTAAGTGAGAATGAAAATTTGAAAAAAAAAACTTTTTTAGATACGGTGACATACAAAATAATGGAGCAGAGTGAAAAGATTTCAACGTGAAATATTGATCACGTTGGTCTGGAGTATTTTTAATTAATGTATACGATTCAGGTAACTCTCATTGTATCTGCTGACTGCGGTGACACTAAATATTTTTTTATTTACTATAGCCGACGACCAACGTCATTCCGAAGAATAATATAGTCAGAATTCGTGGTGAGAGAAAACAAATAGGGTTATAATTCTTAATGCGATATTGTCGCGTCACGCGTTGGAAAATAATGAGGCTGTTGCTACTGCAGTTTCTACTGGGACGTATAATTCGCTTCTTTAAAGGGCCATGCACTTTATGCTCTGGGCGAACTCTTGTGCGAACGGAAAACTTAACGAGATATCGGTAAACTCAACGGGGCACATAAATTTTCCAGTAGCCTTCGCGCTGAGTGGTGAAGAAAAAAAAAGATGAGTCCAGAGAAGTGGAATAAGAAAAGAAAAGACGAGGATGAAAAAGAAGGCGAAGCTTTGCGGTTGCAACACGCAAAGATGGACCTCTGGCGTGTATGGAGTACATAGAGAACGTATACAGAACGTTTGGGCCGCCATTATGGTTCATGAGGTAGAAATATTGCCCGAGCTTCAATTTAAATTATTTTCTTATGAATTTCCATCCACTAATCCTTACATATACATATAATTTATGTTTTTTTTGTCGTAGTAACGCAAAGAGGAAAAAACTAATTAGGTTCATATAAAGGTTTCCTAGAAGAATCTCAACCTAATTCGCTTTTTTATAAGTTTTTCAATCCAATTCTCAGAAAATATGAAAGCCATTATTACCCGTCTACTTGTTTGATGTGAAAGGAACTATATTCACGGGCGATAAATAATTTCCTGCATAGGTTTTAAGAGATCCAATAAAGGTCCTGTTTTTAAATTAACTATGTGTAATACGGTAAAGAAGAATGAGAACTAAATTGGTGATATTCATTGACAGATATTTTTTTTTATTGTCTGTTGTCATTTAGAAAAATATTTATTTGATTGAATAGTGACATGAAGATTTCATTTTGCCCTGTTGCAAAAGTATGTAACTATAGTAAATAAAATACACCAAATTTACGGGTTCCTTTTAGTATAGAGCAGAAAAATTTTGGTTTTGGGTTTAATGACATGTCATTAAAAACTGTTATCTGTGAATAAATATTAGCAATGTAATTTTAGCTTTCACCGGGTAGTATTTTGTATTGTTTTTATTTAGGCGATAATGACGTATATTGGCGTGTAACTAAATTCACACGTAAAGTCACTGTTAGAAACGATTGTAAATTTACTGTAACAAGTAATATGATGTGTATAAAACTGGTGTATAAAATAATGATAAGTATAACATTGACACTGAAATCAAAGATAGTAGCGTAATATTATGGACGTGAAAATGAATTCTTTACATATTTTCATGAATATTAAAAAACTTCTTTTTGTAGTAACTTAGTGGAATTGTAAAATTCCATTGAAGTTCTCAATATCAGTTGGCCGATTTGTTAATTCATATGCAGGACTTTCATATCTCCAAGAATTACGGATCCATCGTCACGAAATTGCAAGCATTAATTTTCTTGATAACGAAAATATTGAAGGCGGATAATAGTAGGTGGCATTTGATTTTATAATAAGTGTGCACGAAATTTACCTGTAACATGTAAAAACAAAATGTAGACTGTAAAATCCTAGTATTTTGTAATCTTGAAGTCACAAATTTCTCAAATCTTATTTCGTATAATTGCTTTAAATATCTGATACAGATAAACGAGAAAATGACAGTACAGGTTGTGAATATAAACTGTAATTTTCTAGTACATTTTTTAAAAAGTGATGTCTAAATACGACTAACCCTATAGTTCGTTTTTATCTAAAACTTTGAAAGGATCTCTTAGAAAATAGGGGAGCCATAAATACTACAACATCCTAAAACGAAAACCTCCTAACACTTTATCAGATTTCCGTGTGTGATAAAAGTAGTTAATTGGCCTGTTAGGTATAAGCGCGTAAATTCTCCATTCTCACAATCCTTTAAAAGTCTATATGAAGCATTCCATATGAATTCAGCGACCAAAAAAAAAAAAAAAATCAACAAAGTCTACAAATCAGATTCAATGATTATAAAAGGTAAATCATATTTATATATTTTTTAAATTCCATCTGGCAAACTATATCATGTTGTTCATTATTCATTTAATTGATAATATGTGCAGAACGATTAATCGCATCGAAATCTCTCTAAAAACAAATGTGCGTTTTTTCATGGTCCACAAGAAAAAAATTAATTCAGAATCAATTGTGTAGTATCAGGTATTAATTTACCTGAGCATAGATTCACCCAATGTAAGATGGAGACTCGCACGAACAGCGCCGCTCTCGAGAAGAGCATATCTATCCCATCGCTTACTATTGTTCGATATTTAAAAAGAATATCATTAACTCATTAAATCATTAACTTCCAATAGTCTCATGAGAAAGAAAATAATAAAAATTGGGCATTCACTTACAGAATTTGCAACAATTATTTCGCAAAAAAAAAAAAACTTTCGTTAATTTTCCCGTAAAATAGAGCCTGAAATTCTGCAGGTGTTTCTAAATTAATTGTATTCTTGTCAGTCATGATAATAATGCTCTACGTTTTTTTAGAGACGTTAATACGATTAATCGTTCCCCAGATTTTATCGGTTTAATAAATAATGAAAAAACATGGCACATTTCGCAAGTCAAAATTTCAAAAAAATTAAAATTTCGTATATCTATTATAATCACTGACCCTGATTTTTAGACTTTTTTTTATTTTAATTTTTTTTTGTAACTAAATATATATGGAGTGTCTAATATGTGTCTTCGGAGCCTAATTCCAGTTAACCAAATTTCGCGTTTTAGTTGGTACTACACGAGATTGCTTTCTACGCTCTGCTCGTATTCTAACGCAAGGTATTATATTCCGTCTTCACTTTGTCCCTCTCTGTCTCTCTTCTTCTATGTCTCTGGAAACGTTCGCATCCAATATACGAGGCATCAGCGTTACGTTACGAAAGCCTCGTGTTCTGGGCGGTCTTCCCTATGTTCTACGATAAGATTAACCCTCGGGTGCTTTCCAGTGAGTTATACCAACAGCAACGAGCCTTCAGAATGTTCTCCGCGCTTGTATTCAAGTTATATCGAACCGTGAGAATCGAGGGTGCAGAAGAATCCGAGAACAAGGCTGCAAAATGCCTATCGGGTGCTAGTAAACCAGTCGGGAAACTCGATGGTTCCGCATAGTTCTCCGATAGGACAAAAACAACCCAAGAAACGCCATGGTCACTTCCCAATCGATGATAACCCAGGTGCTACATTCCCGCGTTATTGGAAAACAATGAATCTCTAGTTGGTCTGCTCCTCACAAGGCGGGAGGACCACTGAAGTCGATAATAGATATGTGTGGCCTGCTCTCATCGAGATATGTTTCTATGTAGGCGCAGCAGCTAGAGAAAGTCCTGTCAAAAAAAAAAAGTAATACATCAGTGATAAATGGAGCGAAAGGTCATAATTCATCCTGGCAAACACGCGACTATGAAAAAGACGGAGAATTTCTGTAGGATTTTTTTTCTGGTGCAAGAAAAAACTTTTTTTTGTAACCCTTTCGTGATATCAATGTTTTTCAGAAATATACCTGATGTTTTTAAGTGTAGAGAATCCTTATTATTTATTTTTCCTATAATTTGTTCATTATTAAACGTTTAGTAAGCGTGGCCTAAAACTTATATAACTAAATATTTGAACTTTTATATAAAATCCTTAAAACACATTTTTGGTACTAAATTTCATGACAAAAATAATAAAAAGTAAATGTAACTGACAAAATTAACGGTCGCTACTTTCATCGTTACGCGTTACTCGTTACATTTTCTTTTTACAATTTTTTAATGATATTAATTGTCATGAATGTGTTGTACGAATTTTATGTAAAGTTGAAATATTTAGTCATATAAAGTGCAGGCAGTGCTTACTAAACTTTCGATAATAAAGATATCATGGCATAAATAAAATGAAGTGACTTTTTAAAAGTAACGAACGATGGACGTCTCTGAAAGTAATTAACATGCATTTGTTATAGCCTTTTCGTGGGAAAAGTAATTTTCAAAAAAAAGAAATGTCAGCAATAAATGGAGCGAAAAGTCATAATTCATTTTGACAAACATGTGGGTATAAGAAACACGCAGAGAGACGTGGAGAATTTTTCAGGATTTTTTTTGTGCAAAAAAAATACTTTTTTCTATCCCTTTCGTGACATCAATTTTTTTTCAGAAATATATATTATGGATATTTAGTCTAAAATAGATAGAGCTGGGGACTATGGGAATTTTTTAACATCTTTTCTGGGTACATAGCAATGACACGTGTATTTATTAGCCTTTTCATGGAAAAAGTAATGTTAAAAAACAACCGGAGAATGGCCGTGATAAATGAAACCAGGAGTCATAATTTACTTTGGAAAAACTGTGAGTATGAAAAAGTCGGAGAGCTTGGAATTGTGGAGAATTTTTCAGGGTTTTTTTTTTCTTGCAAGTTAAATTTAATTCTTTTCGTGCGAAAGAAAATTGACATAAAATATTGTTGCCACTGTTATATTTTTATGCAAGAAGGATGTTCTAGAAACGATCCAGTTAATATTTTTATAGCAAAATTTTTTTGCAAAAATCTAATTCAAACGCCGATCCCCTTCAGTTTCGTAAGTTTAAACAAATTACTAAAAAAAAAGTAATTGCATCTATAAAAAAAGATACAACTTATAATATTTTTACAACGGCAATCAATTTCTACGGTTGTACAAACGTTATTTTCGATAATCGGCACGAAAAACGAAAAATATTCAGCTCGGTATATGAACTTTCACGAATTTTTTAATTTTATTGTTATATAAAGGAAAATATATATAACTAATTTTCGGAATTGACTTAATTTCCTTGCTATACTTTAAGATAATTTCTACGCCATCATGTACGGTAACACGTTTTAATTATTAATACAAAAAAGAAAAGCTCGTCGTTGATTCAACGATTTCACACGATAAAAAACATATAGAAAGGCTTGCAATGTTTGATTATTGAAGTGATGATAATATGGTTCAATAAACGATACTTGCAATTTTATTAAAAACAAACGTTCAAATCGTATATGCAGCAAAACGGCATATTTGAAACTATAAGAATAGTTTTTGAAACTATTATCATTTTGATAATTGCTACTACAATCATTAGGGTGGCCCAAATTTTCGCAATATTTTTAAATTTTTAGTCTCACTCAATAAAAAAGATAATTTCTGTGAAAAAGCAAATCTTTTTTTATGTAAAATTTATGTATTGTACATCATATTCAATAATTTACTTCAATTTTACAGAAAAAGTATTTGAATTTTAATAATTTTCTTTAATTTTACTGGGAAAGTACATACATTTTTTACCACAATTGTTTATTAATTTCCAATGACGAGTTCATGCATAAAAACTTCCAATTTCTTCTAACAGTGTACAGCCATAAAATATAGTTAAATTATCGTCGGACTAACTATTTTGATTATTAAATTACCATATTTTTCTCTGAATGTAAGCAAATTGTGGGTTTGTCGCGTGCAAATTTCCGTAGAAGGAAGTGAAGTTTTCAAGGAATGTAAGATGTGATTCATCCCCCGGAATGAAGATTAAGACCCGTGCGAGAGTTACGTCGGTGGTGAGATGGCAGTAGGGTAAAAGTTTTAATCGTTTGAAGCACAGTGAACTCGTCGTTGGCGCCACGTCTTTCCCCCTTCGTTCTCGCAATTTTTGCTACACCTATCTGCCTACCTACTTCTTCACTCTTTCCCCGTATTATGGTATTATGGTCTTCCGGTCTCGCGGTCTCTCACGTTTTTCACGCGAGCGACATCGCCGGACGTAATGGTGACACGGAATTCGCTCTCATGAAAGACCGAGAACCGTGAACGGGTATATATCTGCTATATACGAGGCATTCTTCGTCAATCCAGTCACTTTTTTCGGAGCCTTTCAAATATCGCTCATAATTAGTCATACCTTAACAGTGCTTGAAATTACTTTTTCTGAATACTTTCAGATGTTCTAAAAAAAAATTTCCATGGACATACATAATTTTTTTAATATCTGGAAAGACATTAGTGCACTGAGAGAAATAGATACTACCTGATAGTAAAAATATACTATCGAATAGTATATTGGATGCTTCGTATAGGGATCACTCTCTGGAGTGCAACAGTTAGTATAATTATAGTAATGGTTAATATCTGATTGTACCAACTACATTCCGTATAATAAACCCTTACAATACACACAATACACGGTACTATCCAAATACTACCCGATAGTATATAATATTTAGCATATCGGATATTAAAAATCTTAGTATCTATTTCTCTCAGTGTGGCACATGAAAAGTGTCAAAATAATCGAGAGACGCGGCAGCGTCGCAACGCCACTACTTCGTGTTCTCTAAAAATTGTTAGCATTGCAAATAATATTTTTAGCAATTTTTTTTCGGAATTTTCTTTTTTCCGGATTCCACACATGTCACTATAGATTACATTAAGTTGATGCCCGAATCAGTAGAAAAAAATTATATCAATGTTATTCTGTTGTACACAGACTTTGCTATTGCAATAAATGAAAAATATAAAACATATTGCATTAAAAAGTCTAGGAACCCAGTTTGTGTAAATTGCCTTTATCATTTTGGTGTCTAATCACTCCTAATGTAAATCAGTGAATATAGTCATTTTATATTTCCAAAGAAGAAGTAGGTTCTATTTTCAAAGAACCTACAAAAAAAGTACAAGAAATATTTTCGAGGCATACCAAAATAAGGAAAATTCAAAATGACGTCTAAACAAGTTCTATAAAGACAAGTGTCAATATTCAAGTTTTTATCTGATGATAATATAATATCTTGTAAAAAGTAAGACAAATCCTGATAGACTTGTTTTAACCTACAAAAATGTACAAGCAATACTTATTTGAAGAGGTGGTAAAAAAATGTCTAATTATGAGTAGCGTCTGAAAGAAGTTGATAAAAAAAAGTGGCTGAACTGACGGAGCCCATATATGGTTCGTATATACGTTTTAGTACGAGATCGCGAGGACGACGAGGGTGTGGGATAATGTCGTCGTCCTCGTCGCCGTCGTTGCAGCGACCGCCGCACTGCACGAAATCTCTCCCTCGTCTTTTATATGAACCTTCGCCACACTGCACTGCCATAGAAAAGCGACAGGCTCTAAGAACGACACGACTGGGTTTGCTCTGGAAATTCGAGCAGCCCTAGATAGGTACGACTGCAGAAAAAAAAGGTCCAAAGAAAAGACTCGAGGTAAGATGGTCTGAGAGGGAGAAAAATACGCTTCGAGTTAGTTGACCTTATCCTCCCTCTCTATCTAGTAAGAGAGACAACACTGTGGCAAAAAGTTTTAGGTCGCCAAAATTGGAATCGATACATCGCTTTTAATTTGGTGGTTTATTTTTTGTCCTTTTATTCGTTTCTATTTTGTTATTTTATCAGATTTTGTTTTACAATGTTAATCATTGTTACTTTGATTTGAATATTTATTAATCTTAATGTTACAACAACCAATCAGAACAAGTACTCGGCTTAAGGTCGACAATTGACTTTATAACAACAACAAAAAACATGAATATGGCATGGAATTTTTTATCGTAAGTCGTTTAATTTTGTAATCGACTTCAACTTTAATATGGAATTGAATAGTTCAATAGAAAACTTCAGCATGCCAAAAACTAATCAGCTCAAATTTCGCAATGGGTTTTCAATCCACGGAAATTGATATTTGAAAGAATAATTCATTGCCAGTAAATCCAGTAAGAGACACAACACTGTGGCAAAAAATTTTAGGTCGCCAAAATTCGAATTGATACAAAAAATTGATACATTGCTTTTAATTTGGTGGTTTATTTCTTTTCCTTTCATTGATTTCTATTTTGTTATTTTATTAGATTTTGTTTTACAATGTTAATCATTGTTACTTTGATTTGAATATTTATTAACTTTAATGTTACAACAACCAATCAGAACAAGTTATCCGCTTAAAGTCGACAATTGACTTTATAACTGAAAAGAAAAACACGAATTGGCATGGAATTTTTTTTTTCGTAAATCGTTTAATTTTGTAATTGACTTTAACTTTAATGTCGAATTGAATAGTTCAATTGAAAACTTCAGAGTGCCAAAAACCAATCAGCTTAAAGTTCGCAATTGGGTTTTCAATTCACGGAAATTGATATTCGAAAGAATAATTCATTATCAATAATTCCAGTAAGAGGCACAACACTGTGGCAAAAAATTCTAGGTCACCAAAATTGGAATTGATACAAAAATTTGATACGTCGCTTTTAATATATTGGTTTTTTTTTTGGTTAGATTTTATATCGTCACTTTAACTCTGATGTTTTTTTAATTGTTCCGTTTAGTTAAGTATTGAATAGTTTACACGGTGGATATTTGCAGCTTCAATCTTACCATGAACTAACCGGAGAACGAAAAAAGGCTCGAAGTTTTCAAGCTGTGTTATCGATGCTTTTATGATGCGATCTACGTCAGGCAATAAATGTGAGTAAGACTTTTATTTCAGAACTGTATCGTGTGCAGTGAAAAACCAATGACCAGGAAACTGTTGCTGGTAACAAAGATGGCATGAACTCGTCTATAAGCTTTCCGTAAGATGCTGGAAACCCGTAAATGACTCTTATCCATTACTGGGTACAATATCATTTGAGATTAGCTATACTATAAATGTAGTGTCCAACATAAAAACTCAATAGGCCGTCAACCTAATTTTATAATGAATATGTATACAGATGAGACGTTTTACGCTGGTAAAGTACTTTGGTACCCTTGAGTCATCCACCAAAATATTTTTAAAAAATCGTTTTTCAAATATTCAAAAGCTAATGAAAATCTATTTTTGAATTGAATACAATATTCTTTTGAAGGCTATAAAAAAAATTTCAACAATATATTTTTCAATTTATTTAAGGCTTTTATACGGTTTTCGCATCTATGTTTAGCATTTTATGCTGACGTTTCGCAAACGTTTCATTCCGTATCATCAGGGATAGAGCTCAGATACTGAAACTCCTTATCTTGAAGTCATGCTTAAGGATGTATGATACGTACAGTCAGTCAGAGTTTCAGAGACAATTTCGATCACTTCCCGATAGGATAAAAATCGGAAAAAAATTATGTATATAAAACGTGCCGAAAAGATTGATTTCGCATAATAATAATCCCAAAATGTTGTTAGCAAATTGATGAAAAAAAACATTTGTTCAACAAATAAACAGTCAACCTAACTTTTTTTAATGAAAATGATACGTTAATTTTTTTGTATTCGTATGAATTTTTTTAGATATTGTTATTTTAATTTTTTTTAATTTTTTTTATTTTGAAAAATGCGCAGAATAGAAGAAATTTTGGATTTGCGTTTTGCAAAAAAATCTTGAGTGTAGTAGATGGTTGTATGCCGAACACATATCCAAAATTCATTATTTCGCTCACATTTTTGAAAATAAAAAAAAGTCAAAATCAAAATACAGAAAAAAATCTGAAAAGATTCATACGCATTTAAATAAATTAACGGATCATTTTCATTAGAAAAAAAAGTTAGGTTGACTGATTGCTTGATGAACAATTGTTTTTTTTTTTCAAAAATTTGTTAATAACATTTTGGAATTAATACTATGCAAAATGTATCTTTTCAGCACGTTTAATATCGATTATTTTTTTCCGATTTTTATCTCATCGGGCAGCAATCGAAATTTTGTCTGAAACTCACGATTGACGGGACTGTACGTATCATACATCCTTAAGTACAATCGTTTTGTCATGGTCTGTTATTTTTGTGGAGGACTGGTGCACCAGTCAATCAGAACGTTTTGAATTGACCATCCGATCAACGCTGAAAATAGACGCGTCGACCATCCAGAATTCTTAAATTCTGAAAACAATTCCTTAAGCATAAAATATTTCAGATGTTCTTGGATAAATAAGAGAGCGTGAATTTTTCCGGCTATAAAATGCAATATATAGTGATCTAAGAGCGTATCTATAATGTATCTGTCAAAAAATTAAATCCATTACTATTACTCGTCAATCAACTTAACACCTGAAACTCCACATAGAAAAGAATTGTTGGTTGCCGGAACTAATTTCATGATTGGAAATACAGAGCATATTTTACTTGATTAAAATAATCAAATAATTCATCGGGCCACTGGTTATTTAATTCGTACAAAAATTGATTAGTAGGTAGTCCACTAAAGATAAAGTCAGCAGTAAATGAGCGTTCAAGTAGAAAAATTTTTTCCCAATAGGTTATCATAGAAAGCAATAATTTAAAATTATACAAAATGGAGTATTTCGACAAAAATATGTGAATCAAAATATCTCAATATAAAAATATATATTGAATGTTGGCCACATGCAATGTAGACTCCAAATCGTGATTAGCTTTATGTTTTAACTACTTTTAACTAACCTTGAAAAGCTACATTATTCATTAGCAACTCCTTATTTATTTTTATCTAGTTTTTATTTTCGAACGGTTGATTAATCAGTTTGTCGACAGTTGATGAGTGAGTTTACTGACCAGTTGATAGGTGTGATTGTTAACCAGCTGATAATTCAGTTTGCCGAACAGTTGATGAGCCAGTTTGCTGACCAGTTAATAGGTTAGCTCGTTGGCTAGGTGATGAGTCAGTTTTCCAACCATAACACATTGATGACACAGTTTGCTGACCAGTTGATAAATCAGTTTACCGACCAATTTTTGGCTCAGTCCGCTGACCAATTGCTGGCTTTGCTGACTAGCTAATGCGTCAGTTTGCTGATTAGTTGATCAGTCAACTTGTTGACCTGCTGATAAGTCAGTTTTCTGATCAGTTGATGAGTCAGTTTGCCGATCAATTGATGAGTTAATAAACTAACAAGCAGGTTTGTCATTTCGCCAATCAACCAACAAGTTATTCGGCTACCAATTAGAAATTTAATGGGCTAACCAGCTGATAAGTAATTAGCCACCTAACTCATAAGTAATTTGGTCGATCCACTGATGAGTCAGGTTTCCTACCAACTAACGAATCATGTGATCAGTCAATCATTCACTTCCTCTGTACAACAGCAAATTAGTTATCACAATAACCTAAATTCCCTCTTACTCATTCATTTCCTCAGTCGGTTACGACCATTAACCGTTCTTATTCAGTGTCCAAATGTCATTGCCACTGTTCTACCCCAGCTGCAATAATAAACCCGTCAATAATAATAACTGCAAAGCTGTAATTGTTCCGCCTCTGTTGTAGTTAAACGATAATTGGCGATACGACGCAACCGTGTGAGGTTGGGGTCGCGATAAGGGCTCATTGCGGGCTTGGTATGTTGAATAAAAAGCAAAATGAACACTGTTGTATATCTCCAATTTGAAAGGACGAGAAACGCCAAGAGAAGCAACGTCGTTACAACGTTTCTGTGACGTTACTGTGTTAGCGTTGCGTTTGCGGGCTCATGATCCTGATGCTGGTAGTCCGGTGCCCTGTTACAAAGCGACGGGGATGAGTCTGCCGAGGGAGAAAGCACGTTAACACGAGGGACGAAAGACTCGAGGGCGAGCGAGAGAGAAAACGAAACTGGGAGGGCGGCAGCCTAGAGAGAAGGGGTGGAGCGGTGGACGAAGAGGAGGCGAGGGTGGGTTAGCTTCGAATCGGGGCTTGCTTTGAGAGAAGTACGCAGTGCTCTCTCGTCTCGCGACCCGAGAGAACGAGACGAGATACCCATACGCATATCCCGTCACTAACTCTTCACTGTGCTCGCGAATGCGTGCGCGGATGTTCGTGCTTGCACTTGTGAATAAAAAAAAGTTGAAACAAAAAAAATAACAATAATAATTGGAGACGAATCGTGAGACTTCGGTAATAATATACACTCACCGTTTCCTACTTATTAATATCCTACAGAAACTTGATGCTTTTGAAGAAAACTGCTATTTGAATAAAAACAGGTTAAAAAAAATTGAAAAGTATTAATTGTGGGTTTTTATATATATATATATATATTTTTTTAAAAAGAGACTGAACTTCCGACAAGTTCTCGACACAACCTCGCCCCGATGTGAACAAAAAAATTGAACGTAAGAGCCTTGACATTTTTGGGAATGTGTGTTGAAAAATTGTTTAGTTGAAATTTAAATGTTTTTCGTGAGTTTCTTGGGAATTTATTCGAGAGCTGATCGAGGTTGAAGGATCGACGGGTCGAAGGCGAGATAAGCAGCCGCGAAAATTTGGATTTCATTGAATTGAGTTGCTCGTTAGGCGTGTCTATGTGTTACGGATTTTTGGTGGCAGGCATGCGAAACCTTTTTTTTTCGTTCTGGATGAGAGTAAAGGGTAGAGTGAGATTACAGAGTATATAGGGAGAAAAAGAGAGGGCAAGAGTCAACGCCAGTGCCTGACTGCTCTGCGGGTTCTATATACACTCTTGATGCTCCGCTGGTGGTCGTGGGTCGGTTTGTCTTTCTGGTTAACGCCGCGATTATGCGCCCGTCTGCACACGCCCTCCTCAGCCAGCATCGCCTTGATGCTACTGCTGCTGCTACTGCTCCTGCTACTTCTCTTCTATTTGCACCCCTCCCCTCTCCCCCTTGCACTGAGGGTTAAGTGCTAGCGCGCTAGGAATGGAAATAGAGAAGGGTTAACCGAGGTGTCAGTACAAGTTGTTGGGAAGAGGTACACCTCGGCAACAAGATCTTGTGATCACGTCTGTACCTTATTTCCCTGAACTGCCCAAACATTGACTTAATGGTCACTGAAATCCGCAGTCGACAGTTTCAATAATTTTTCACCTGCCTATTTGCTCTTTTTATAAATGTGGGTAATTTAGCCACTTTGACAAATTCTATTTGACAACCTTAATATGAGTGAATTATCAAGAGGTTCTTGGATAACATGATTACTGAAATCCGCAATCGACAGTTTCAATTGTGTTTTACCTGCCTATTGCTCTTTTTAGAAAAGTGGGTAATTTAGCCACTTTGATAAATTCTATTTGACAACCTTAATATGAGTGAATTATCAGATGCTTCTTGGATAACATTTTTACTGGAATCCGCAATCGACAGTTTCAATTATTTTTTACCTGCCTATTGCTTTTATTGGAAAAGTGGGTAGGTAATCTACTTTGACAAACTTAATTCGGTTTAGTCAGAAAGTTTTTCGATGACATTTCCGAAGAAAAATCCTTCTCTCCCATTTGCACCTCCGCTGAGGGTTAAGTGCTAGCGCACTAGGAATGGAAATAGAGAAGGGTTAACCGAGGTGTCAGTACTAGTTGTTGGGAAGAGGTTCACCTCGGCAACAAGATCTTGTGATCATGTCTGGAGCTTATTTCCCTGAGCTGCCCAAACATTAACTTGATAGTCACTGAAATCCGCAATCGACAGTTTCAATAATTTTTTACCTGTCTATTGAACTTATTGGAAAAGTAGGTTTTTTATCCACTTTGACAAATTCAATTTAACAACTCTAATTTGGTTGGGTCATGAGGTTCTTTGATGAAATTTTCAGAGAAGAATCCTTCTCTTGTGTTTGCACCCCTACTGAGGGCTAAGTGCTTGCGCGTTAGGAATGAAAATAGAGAAGGGTCAACCGAAGACCATTTTCATTTGTACCTCCCACAGAGGGCTAAGTGTTCGCGCGCTAGGAATCGAAATAGAGAAAGATTAACCGAGGTGACAGTACAAGTAGTCGGGCAGAGATTTACCTCGGCAACAAGACCTTGTGATCACGTTTAGATCTAATTTTCCTAAACTGACCAAACATTTACTTGATAGTCACTGAATTCCGCAATCGACAGTTTCAATTATTTTTCACCTGCCTATTGCTCTTTTTAAAAAAAAAAAAGGGTAATTTACCCACTTTGACAAATTCTATTTGACAACCTTAATATGAGTGAATTATCCAAAACTTCTTGGATAACATTATTACTGAAATCCGCAATCGACAGATTCAATTATTTTATACCTGCCTATTGCTTTTATTGAAATAATAGGTGATTTACCCAATTGGCTAAATTCAATGTGACAACTCTAACTTGTGTTAGTCATAAGGTTCCTCGACGAAACTTTTGAAAAAAAAAAAATTCTTCCCTTGCATTTGTACCCCTGCTGAGGACTAAGTGCTTGCGCGTTAGGAATGAAAATAGGAAAGGGTCAACCGAGGACCATTGTCATTCGTACCCACCACAGAGGGCTAAGTGTTTGCGCGCTAGGAATCGAAAAAGAGAAAGGTTAACCGAGGTGACAGTACAAGTCGTTTGGAAGAGATTTACCCCGGCAACAAGATCTTGTGATCACGTCCGGACCTTATTTCCCTAAACTGCCCAATCATTGTCTTGATAGTCACTCAAATCCGCAATTGACAGCTTCAATTATTTTAACCATTGCTTTTTTTGGAAAAGTTACCTACTTTGACAAACCAAATTTGCTTCAATCAGAAAGTTTCTCGATGACATTTTCGATGAAAAATCCTTCTCTCCCATTTCCACCCCCGCTGAGGGTCGAGTACTAGCACGCTAGGAATGGAAATAGAGAAGGGTCAACCGCAGTGTCAGTACAAATTGTTAGGAAGAGATTCAGCTCGGTAATAAGACGTTGTGATCACGTCTATTCCCCTAAACTGCTCGAAGATTTTCGACTATGTAATCGCGGTTTTAGTGACCATCAACCCCATGGTTAATGGGGCTTGATGGTCACTAAAATCAGCGATAGACGGTTTCAATTCTTGTTTACTAGCTAACATCGCTTTTATTGAAAAAGTTAGTAATTTACCCACTTTGAAAAATCTAATTTGTGAACCTTGATTTAGTCAAATTGTCAGGTTTTATCAGAAGATTCTTCAATAACATTTTCGAACTTTGTTACTGAAATCGACAGCCGACATCAATCATTTTTCATCTGCCTATTGCTTTTCTTGAAAAAAGCGGGTAACTTAGCCATTTCGACAAATCCGATTTCGCACATCTAATTCGGTTTTATCAGAAGGTTCTTTGATGATATTTTTGAAAAAAAAAAAGAATTTACTTCTATTTCTGGACTTTTATTTGATTTCCTAAAATATTTGCAATCGCGTACCAGCCAAAAAATTTAACTACGCAGTTTAAGATTTTATCGTGCTAAATCGATGCGGATTCCGTAACAAAAGTGAATGTATCCATCGATGCATTTGATAGCACAAAAAAAATGTTCATGTATACAATACGGAAGTTAGGTTGAATATCCATCAACCATCCGATCCACTTTTTTCCACTGGGTAGATTCGAAAATATTTCGTTCTTTCTGCTTTCTGGTCCATCGAGCATTGCAAAAAAAATTTGCTCGTAACTGTTTCCATACGAGAAAAATAAAAAGAGGCGTTTAGGGCAAAAGTGAATTGGTGAGACTTTAACAAATGCTAAATTTGCTATTTAACTAATTTTTATCAGTCAGTGCATTTACATTACGACTGATTTTTTGGTCTATTCCTATCTATATATTGTGACCACATAACCTTACATCCACTAGAGCCAATGCAGCCGTCGCCGTTGTCAACTTCGAAGCTTTACGTGCCATAAAAATACGAAGGGGCGTAAATTTTCAGAGCATGAGTTGACGCATCTTGATTATACTTTACGTATAACATTGCGTGAGAAATACAGAAGTATAGAATTATCCGACCACGTAGCTGCGGTAATGGGAACGAAGAATTCATGTCATATATAACGTTTCCGTAGGCTTTCTCATTCAGGCGGTAAATTTTACTTTACCATGACAATATAAAGTCGACGAAAGTCTAAGGATATATAACAGCGAGGAGAAAAGAAAATTGAATAAATCGGAACATTTATTTGAGATAAATGAACTCAATGAAATTGGTATTTAAAACAATTTCACCTATAGTTAAACCAATGATATATTGAATTGAGGCAATTATATAAAAACACCGAATTATTTGAGTCAGAGAAACCAGTACAATTGAAGCAATTAAATATTCCGTTTTGTCACATAAATGCATAATTGTATGAATTTAATTCATTTTTGAATAGACAGAACTTTGTGTTAATAAAAATAAATCGAGTATATATTTTATTTGGAATTTCATTAATTGAATCTATCAAAATTTCAACAAGTTGTAATGATATTGTCCACTGTAATAAATATTGAAACAAATATCGTTTTGATACGACGAAAAATTTAGTTGGCAGGATTGATGATAAAATATGAATTTTTGATGAATGAATTTTGGCTGACGTTTTCATAGGATAGTTTCATTGAATCAACACAATGTTTAGTCAATAAGATTAAGTATTTTGTTGAGTCAACACAATTTTGAGTTCATTCAACAAAGGGGTTGAAATGAAGGGTTTATCTGAATATTTCAAAATAAATGGCTTATTTGAAAATTTAGTGTTTTCAATTATATTCCGCTCTCATAGTGGAAAAGGTAAAGCAAAAAGTCGCCTCCACTCTTTTTGTGTACTCCTCACTCGTGAACTCAGGGGTTGAAAGCTGGATTCCGCGGATCTCTGTATTCAAGCGTGGTTGATCCCGACTTTCCTTTTCCATTTGGAGCCCTTTTTGCGTCAGAGAATCGCTCCCATGCTCACCGGAAAAAGTTGACTCGATACACTGCGGGTACCGCCGCGTTCTGCACTGTGACGTTTTATTGAATTTGGCATCTCCTGGTCTCCAGAGAGATTCGAAGAGCAAACGAGATCAGGGTGTATCCGGAAAGTCATGGACTGTCTGCTCAGCGCAATATTGAGAAAATTAAGCTTTGTTCCCGTTTCAATTTTGCTGATGAAAAATGAACTATTGTAATATTTTTCACTCTCAGGATCCCTAGGGTTTCTACTGCAGGTGCGATGACAGCAAAGGAATGTTTCTTTTAAGCACCAAATTTTAGGTGTGTTGAAAAATTTTTTTTTCAATCATACCTCGATTATAATAAAATATTTATAATGATATCTTGATTACAAAAAATGTTCATAATGATACCTTGATTATGAAAAACATTTATAATGACATCTGGATAAAAAGTAAACATTCTCGATGTCCAAATGATTTATGACAAATATTACAACTGCCGAGAATAAAGTGAAAAAAATTACGCCTTGGCTAATGAAGAAGTTATTTTTATATTCGCTACTCTTGGAATTTCTAGTTTTTTTTACTGCAGGGAAAGTTAGGATCTGAGAATATTTTTTTTGCAAGAAATTTGAGGTTTGTCGAAAAAAAATTTTTAGTATTAGCTCGTTATGCGAATAACTTATACAAATTATATTTGTTGTGGAACTCCTAACCAATGTCAGAAAATGGGGCGGTAATAATGTTAAGAAATATTCGCTTTCATGAAAAACATATTTTCGTGTTTGTTTCCCGAGATAATTGCATGATAAAAAGCGGCGAAATTCAATAATTTCGTGTCTGTCTGGTGCGGAAGATTCAAAGAACAAACAAGATGAGGTTCTATTAAAAAAGTCGTGGACTGTCTGCTCGGCGCAATATCGAGAAAATTAAAGCTTGTTAGAGATTCAGAACAATATTGCTTAAAGCAAATCTGGTTACCTCGTGATATTGAATACATTTTTTCAAGCAAAAAATTGTAGCTTTTATAAAAACAATGTATGTATTTGGTCGTGATACCTCGACGCCCTGATGAGTCGTAAAGATCGTAGAAGTTGCAAAGCACGGAAAAAAATTTCACAAAACTAGGATGTCATCATGTCAAGGAAAAGAAACAATTCCGTGCGTGCTTAAAAAATAGTTCCCAGTAAACACGGTATTGTAACAGCAACGTAACGGCTATGTAACTCAATGTAACAAGTAATCTCACGTGTAACTTACATGTAAGTTACACGTAACTTACAATTTCCCACTCAGCAATGTTACCATGTTATATAACATGTGTTACGTAACTGTTACAATTGAGTTACGTTGCCCGTATATTTCGTAGTGTAACAGATATGTAACAAGTAACATTCAAATGTTATATAACGTGTGTTACATAACCGTTACGGTCTTGCAATGTTAGTAGTGTGTTGCAGGATATTACTGCAAGGTAACAGCAACATAATCAAAAAAATTGTTTGTAACTTACATGTGACTTACGTGTAATTTATAATTTCCCGCTCAGTAATGTTACCGTGTTATGTAACGTGTGTTACGTAAACGTTGCAATTTAGTTATGTTGTGTTGTGCAACTTGAATCACACAGCTGTTACTGTTTCGTTATATTGCTAAAGTATAGTCATATTGACAATACATTAGCTTTACTTTTGTGGACTTACAGTCCACAAAAGAGCTTCAAGGGTTGCTAAATTGCTACCCTTGGGAGTCAAAAATATTAGCTGCTACTATTAAAAGTAGAAAAAGCGATTGGCAAATGATGCGAACCGGTTGAAATCTCGGAAGAGTATCACTCCGGTGTGCATATGAAGCTGCACCGTTACGCTGACTTATATACGTTAGTGACACGAATCGCTTGCGAGAAACGTTTGAGTCGCAGGCCATCTAGCGGACATCACATCGTGATACACATGTTACGTAACATTAATACATTTTTGTTACATGACTGTAACGAAACTACATTACGTAGATGTTACATATTTTTGCAACGTTTTAGCAATGTTATCACATTACGTAACTGCAATATGACAGGACTATCCCCACAGTTACATTGCAATCGTTTCAAAGATGTTGCATTACAGGTACACATTTTAGCTACATAACTGCAACACAACTACGGCTTATAACCGTTACGTTACGTGCATGTTCTCGATGTAACATAACCACTGTGATATGCATGTAACGTCAAATGTACATACTCTTGGAACATTTTTGTAACGTTACCACATTTACGTAACTGTAACATGACCGCACTATCGCTGCAGTGACTTACAGTCGTTACATACATGTTACATTACAGTTACACACTTTCATTACATAACTGGAACGGAACTACGGTATTTAACAGTTGCACAACGTGAATGTTCACGGTGTAATATAACCACTGTAATATGTATGTTACGTATTGTTTGCAATATACTTGTTATGTTGCCACGTTACAACACTACAACAGTGCGTTCCTGTCACGAAAGTGACGTTCCTATTGTTACTCGCACGTTGCGTTGCAGTTTCATAACTTTTGTTATGCAACTGCAACGAAAACATGTCACATAACGGTAACATCACCTGTATGTAACTAATGCAACATCACAATGTTACTCCTACGTTATATATCCTCGACATATCATAAGGGTAACACTGTTACAATCACATGTAACTTCCATGTTACATTGCCGTTCAAAAATGTGTTTACTGGGGTTGCACGGGAGAAAGTAACATTTATACTCTTTAAAACGGCATCCGACGAATAAAAATCTCATCATTCTTACATATGCTAAAATATTGTGTTACAAAATTACAATTTCTTTATTTTTTTATTTCAAAAAATTCTCACAGATGCAATATGAAGTTGTGACATTAGGATTTTTTTTCGAATATCGCTCAAGCATTGTTAAATTTCTTGTGAATTGTCTGTTTATTATAATATAAATGGCAAAAATGTATAGATGGAAAAAGTGACATTCGATATATTTATCTACCAAACCAGCAAAAAAAAAAAATCGGAAACATTTTATCTACAGGAAAAAAAAAATTTTGAAGATTTTTTAAAAGTACTCACCGATTTGAAAAAACTCAGTATTGGTAAAAGAAAAAAAAATTCAACAAAATATGATAAACTGGCTCCCTAAAAAAACGTAAAACCATGTTTTTTTAGCAAAGTAAAAAAAAACATGGGCCGGATCAGAATAGGTCACGGTTTAAAATCTACAGAGTTCGCCGGGAATAACATAATATATTTATGTACATAAATATTTATTCGTCGTAAAACAAGTGGACGTTTAGTAGAACGGTATTTGACCAAATCCAATGCGAATGAATTAGTGGGTCTGCCGAATTAACGATGAAAGGCAGAGAAAACAAAAGGTAGAGTGGAATCACGTAGCGAGTACGCAGTGAGATATATCGAGAGCGGAGAGCATATATTTGACTCGCGTGCCGACTTCAAATCCGATAAAAGAGTTGAATCAACGCTCTTTTCACTGGCAGTGCCGAGTAAATAGGATCGTTGAGACTGCTCGAGTACCGAGGTCATAAAAAAGGAAAAAAAGGGGGGGAAAGTATATAAATGAAGATTTAAATTGAATGTGATCGCATTACGTACCGATTGATGTACCGATAATTAATTCGGAATTGAGTGCAACATATTTCATTAGTTTGATGGGAAAGTCTCGAAACCTACCGAGATCATATCTCGTGGTTGTCAGCCTCGTAATGCGAAACTGAGATATTGCTCAGCGTTGTACTGTGCATAGATTACTTTGATCAATTAATCAACGCTGTATAGCAGAGCAAAATAGCTCAATGCATATAGCGAGGCGCACACCACGCCACTTTGCTGCTTTCGTCTGACGTAAGTAGACTAAACTACTTGGCTCCCTCTGCTGAGTGTACTCAGCCGTCGACTCAGACTTTCTGAATTCAGCGGTCACAATCCACTTATAGCAGACGAAGCAGAATGCTTTTAAAGCTTTATCAGCGATAAGTCATTTTCTGTCTTAAGCATATTCTCGTTTGTCGGTTTCGCAGCATTCGTGTCAAATTCAAGGCTGCTTGAGAGACGTGCTTATAGATGTGCGATTCGAGACTTTGTATAGGTTCGTTGGAATTAGATGCAATGTCCTCTTTTAGTAGAACTAGAATTGGAAGCTCCTACAGCGGGAGGAAAGGTTTCATTGACGCTAAAGAAATAGAAGGGTTAAATTTTTTTCATTGATTTCAATGAAATCGTGCACTTGAATTTCAAAGAGAATATTTCATTGCCTGTGAAGGAACATTTAGTTGGTGAGCATAGAATAAAGAAACAGTTTTATTGTTGTGAAGGAACAGTCTTCATTAATACAAAGAAACGGTTTTCTTGATGCATTAATAGTATATTACGATACGAGTGCGATGAAACTTTTTTTTACGAGGGTGAATTTGTTGCAATCAAACGAGTTGAGAAAAAGTTTCTCGCGCGAGTTTCGTATACAATTTTATTTTACTAGTGCGAGAAGTATGTGATGAGTTGCATAAAAAGATATACTTGATGGCAGCAAGGGCTAGGAATTTCATCGTCCAATGTTGAATATCTATAGAGCTGTGTCTCGCGCACCTAACCTCACATTTTTGTTTTTGGGTTTTCTCGAACGAACGAATTCGATTTTCGAGGAGCCTGTACTTTAGCCCATTTATTCAGTACTTGAGCACAATCTCTCCAAATTTGAGCTTTATCTGCAGAGTAGTTTAGGAAAAAATAGGTCTCAAAGTTCTGAGCTGTGGCCGAGGAAGTGTCACTGCCTGTTCAGTGAAATCAATGAAAAAATAACAGAAACGATTCCTTTGATCCAATGTCAAATGTCACTATTTTTCATTGGGTTCGAGATCATTCACTGAAAAGATAGTATTGGAACTCAAGTATTTCTCTCCATTGACGAAGATTGCCGTGAATCAATGGAATCTTTTCTCTCGGTATATGACTTTTATTTTTATTTTATTACTTTTATTATTTTATGGAGTAAACATATGAAGCATTCTTTATCAATTCAGCCATTTTTTCGGCAAAATATTTAGTCATATCAAAGTACCACCACAAAGCACTTCATGTGATTTTTTTCAGATTTATGAATACAATATTTCAAAACTGCCGATTTTTTCTTCAAATTACCATATCTCCAAAACTTAAGGTTATTGAAAAAAATGTCACGGTCGTCGATTCACACTTTCTGAACTCAGCGGTCACAATGAACTTACAGCAGACGGAGCAGAATACTTTAAAAGCTTCATCCGCGATAAGTAATTTTTCGTTCTAGAAATATTCTTGTTCGTCGGTTTTGCAGCTTACGTGTCAAATTCAAGGCTGCTCAAGTGGTATGCTCATAAATATATACCCCGAGTCTTCACTATAAGTTCGTTCGGTAATAAAAACAATTTTTTAAGTACGTCTGCACTGGAGTTGTGAGAATTTATTACTTTATGAAATAAAGATATAAAGCATTCTCGAACATTTCAGATCTGTCCAATGTTTGGTCATATTAAACTACGACTAAAAGAGACTTTACATTGAAAGACACTATGTGATTTTTCTAGATTTTTCAAATCCATTAACTTAAGTATTGCCATTCTTTTTTAATTGCCCGTATCTCGAAAAATTGAAGTTATTGAAAAAAAACAATCTCAACATAAAAGTTGTAGTTTTGTGGTAACTATCGAATGGGAAATTCAAAATAATTTTGAGTTCTAGCAACACTGATTTATTATTGAAAAACGGGAAAATTATTTTGTCATTAAAAAAAGGATATCAGAAGGGTTATAATAAGTTCGTTTTTGTACGGTGAAGTGTTATTTCATCATTTTAAACCCAGACCCTCGATTCGTGCCACTTTCATGATTTTTTCGCAATATCGATCGACAGTTATACAGGAAAACTCGGTAATTTTCTAAAACGTAAACTTTCTTCAATTCCTTCTTATTATTATTATTTACGTTGCAACGATTTACAAAGTTTAATTAGAGAGATAACATTAACTACATTTTAATTTTGGTGTTTTTATGATCAAGTGTTCTGGCCAGTATTTTATTCACCGAAGTATGAAATGGAATGTCATCTCTTGATTGCGAAACATGAAGCTTATCCAGTCTTTCTGAGGCATTTTCATCTTGGGTCTCGGTGAGAAAAATCTACATTGAAAGTGGAAATGCAGTGAACGGGCGTGGAGGAGTTTTATCCTGGGCTCGGAGGGTGGGAAGGGTCTAGACAGTACGACAGGCGAGGACCAGTGACGGGGGGTCACATTTGTCATTGGGAATTGCAAAAGTTGTTGCCGTCCGACATTTTCTCTCTCCCTTTCTCTGGTCTAGTTCGTCGGCGAGATAAGGGTTGTTGAAATTGTCAACACGTTAGATTTACAATCTTACGTTTATTTTTGTGAGCCACCGAGTTCAAGCTGCGTGAGGTTCATTGTGCGAGATTCGGGGACACAGGACAAACTTTTCGGTTTCAACCAAGTCGCTGGTTTTCGGAGTAAGTTTCACTAGGATAAAAAAAGTAATGGAACTGTATAAATGTCAAAATTGTCATTGGGAAACAAACAATATGATAGCAAACTTTTATTTCTTTGGAGACTGACCCGAAATCGATATAAGTAGATTTAAAAAAAAGTAAATTGCAATATGAAAATGTCTAAAGTGGAGATGTGAACTGTTCGATCAATTGGTTATTATTTGATACATTTTATTATTTGTTTTGGAGACAATTTTTTTTCGACATCCTTATGTCATGATACTTAAGGCGTTGTACTTATGATATAAGACTTGAAAAAGAGGAATTGTCACAATTGAGTTCTTTTTTTAGAAGGTGTGAAATTTTCTATTTTATTCGTTCATTTATTGGAGCGAATGGTTTCGAGGATCTTTAAAGATTTTTAAATTAGAACATATTTATTTTGTCTGAGATACTATCTTTTGTGCAGAAATTGTCGTATGAAATTATTAAGCGCTTAAACGGAGGAATAAAAATATTGAATTGTGAAAAATGGCAGCAAATTGAAAATATCGATTTTCTGTTTTAAAAAAATGCGAATATCTTTCTTATTTATATACAGGAATCTTTGTACATTTTTGTAAGAATGAACAAAAAAATTTGGTTAATGACAGATTGAAAAATGATGCAAGAAAAATCCCAATGCAAATTTATGGTCATGTCCTTGTTCAAAGACTGTTGAAATTCTTGAAAAAAGGAGTAAAAAGTTTAATGATTACTTCGCGCCAAAATAATGCGATTATTCTCAGGCACGAGTTCGTTACGTACCCAAGGTCGAGGAAAAGAGGTTAACTGGGGTTGAAAGTACATAGCCACGAAAGAGAGGACGTAGTGGTTGATCGCAAGCACGTAGATTTTTCAAACATATTCCCTCTCTTCGTATTTGAGTACGTGATAGGAATTCTCGTCTTGCCCAGTTGACTTTAAATTTTTAAACATTTCGTTTTACATACTATATAGAATATTGTGTGACATGAGGAATAGTATGTCGAGGAGTAAACCAAGGAAAACAACAACATATTTTTCTTCGGCGATGCACTGAGAGAAAAAGCGGAATACTCCCAACCATTTATTTTAAAAATATATAATGGTCAAAAATATTTCTAAAATATTCGAAGAGTAATGTGATTAATCATTGCTTGTTTTTTTTTTTTTGTATTATCCACATACTTTTTATTTTGACTTTGAACATTGTCCACATTTTGTCTGAGAAAAATTGATTGGAAACTGAAACTTTCATTCAATCTTAAATTCAACGGTTCAGTTGCCAGAAATTCCGAGTTGAAATTTTCGCCCACGTTTCCAGTGAAATTGTAGAATTTATGTGCCACTAAATAAAAGGTTAAAAAAAGATCATAATCCAAAATACGGAGAAATCGAAATAGTCAACTGTAAAGTGACAACTAATTATTTTTGTTTTATTTTATCATGCAGCTATTTTCATAGTTACAGTAACTATGAAAAATGATTGTAACTATTTTGTGCAATTATGGGAAATGTTGTTGTAGGAACTAAAAATAAATAGTTGTCACTTTATTGTAACTGATAGCATAATTTCCTCTCAGTGTAGACAGAATGAATTGCACATGTGAAGAGGTCAGTGACGTGTTTATGGCACCCCGAAGAATCCTCCAAAATGAAAAGAGAGCAAGCTCATCACATTCTTGAAGTCCCAATCTTTTTTATGGGATATACTGTGTAATTCTGTTTTACGGACTCCAAGGAGGAAAACGTTGTTCGGGTAGCTAAATCCTGATAGGAAGTGAAGGTTAGTAAGGGTGTGGTCTTTGCTTGGATTCACACTAATCCTGCCGAGGAAAATGGTTATGGCATGAATGACATTCTTGGTAGCAAAAAAAAGGGGGCTAGCCAATAGAATCAGAGCAATAAAACACGTTGGACGTAAGTAGCAGTGCCCATTTGAGGGACGTTATTACGTCCTCTCGTTCACGCTTACCCATTTATTCGTTTTTTAAATTTTTATTTCTTACTTTTCAGTGTGCTCAATAAACTTGTGTATAGTGCACGGTAAAAACAAGTGTCACTTTCCCAACGGCTTTAAAATGTAATGAATGAGATTTTGATTTAGAAAGAATACATGGAACTATTGTAGAAATGGAATACAAGATACACTCGTGGATAGTACACGTTTAAGGATGTATGATATGTACAATCCCGCCAAAAGTGAGTTTCGGAGATAATTTCGAACACTTCCCGATGGGATAAAAACCGGAAAAAAATCATGCATATAAAACGTGCTGAAAAGATTGATTTTGCATTATAATGATCCCAAAATGTTTTTAAAAAATTGGTGAAAAAAACAATTGTTCAACAAACAATCAGTCAACCTAACTTTTTTTTCTAATGAAAATAATATGCTAATTTATTTGAATGCATACGAATTTTTTCAGATTTTTTTCTTTATTTTGATTTTGATTTTTTTTATTTTCAAAAATGTGCGCGAAATAACGAATTTTGGATATGTATTCGGCTTAAAACCATTACTACACTCAAGATTTTTTTGCAAAACGCATATCCAAAATTAAATCAAAATCAAAATGAAAAAAAAAATCTTAAAAAATTCAACAAAATAAAAAAATATTTAAAAAAAATTTGCATAATGCGGATAAATCTGAAAAAGAATTAAAAAATCTGAAAAAATGCGGTTTTACATAAATAAACATTTAAATAATCGCCTGTAGTAGATTCATTATTTACTATAATTTCAATAATTTTTTTAATCAAAAAAGCTTAAAAACTGTTAGAAGAAAAATCTTCCCCACTTTGGCTATAAGCTAGATAATTTTGTTATTAAACAAAGTATGTTTCAGAATTGTTTCAGGTTTTTAAATTATGGCATTCGATATGTCACGTTAAAAATATATTTAAAAATAAATTAAAAATAATTTTTTTTGCGTACTCGAGGGTCTAACTAAGCCTAGATAAAATTATTGGCTAAATCGGAGGTCAAAACATGGTCGAAACGGGTTGGATTGCCACATATATTTATACTCCTCGTCTAATTTCCTTCCCCACAACGAAATACAGTGACTCATCAAGGAACTATTAATAAAAGATAGTAATTCGTAAACTACATTAGTACAGCTGGAAAAATGTTATGACTGTTTGTTGAATCAGTGAATAAATCTGACTCGGGGATTAAAAAAAAATAGTTTGTTCTACTTAGACGGTACGTCTTCTGATAGAGAAAAAAACGATCCCTAATTCAGACGAATCAACCGAACATTTTAGTCAGCATCATGCACAGAGTGAAAAATTTAAAAACTGCTCTCAAAACAAAAAGTCGGCTAAAAGAAAAAAAATGCTTTGATTGAGTATCAACAATATAGTTTGTTGGTAACTTTTATATACATTAAGAAGTGAAGTATCACCGCCAGTGATAATAAATAAACCATGAAATAAGAGTACTTGATATTGAGAAAAGATGGGAGACATGTTTATTCCTCAACGTCAATACGAAGACACATTTTGGTATTTTCCTATCATTTTTTCTTTTTTTTTCTTTTTATATAACGTGTAGCTCACAGAATAATATTGAATTGTTAAATTCCACGATTTAGATCTGAGACCTTCCCTTAAAAATTCCATTTTGCATGTCGTTTTACAGCTGCTTATTTACTATTCGCTAAGTTATGAAATATGTAGTGGTATTCGACGCGAAATTCCGGACGTCGCACCGCGTGAGACGAATAAGGGTGAATGAATGATATATAGGATGAAATAGAGAGAATGAAGAAAAAGAACGGAAAAGTATGCGAATGGTCGGATTGAGGGTGATGTTGGGGCGGCAGACCGCAGGCGCTTTAACTTTCTATGACCTATATATAGTATACTGCCTTACGAATGCTGACCGGACGTTTTATTGCGTTCGTGACTAGCGCCTTGGGACGATAAGAAATAGTGTGTTGGGCAAGGCCCAACTCAGGGAGTCCTCTTACAGAAAGATGCAAACTGCAAAATGGCAAACAGGTGGCAATTTTTTTATTGAGTGATAAATAACCGTGTCATTTTACCACTGTGTATTTTCATAGCAAATAACATATAATTTATAGCTATAATCGGAAATGGGAACTTTATATCACTTTGGGATGAAGCTCTTATTTGTTGAATAATTCATTAAGTCTTCATTGTTCCATGTATTTGAACACCATGTTTTTCAAATCGTTTAGTACACTACATTTTGTTCGACGATTTTTGAAGAATTTTTTTGACAAATATCAGAATGGGAATCTATAAGGCAAACAATTTTAGTGGGCCCAACTCATAGAATACTCGAGTGAAAATATAGCCGAAAAAAGGCGAAGAGGTGGGAATTTTTTTATTTAGGGATAAATAACAATGTTATTTTGCTACTGTGCATTTCATAGCAAATAACATATGATGTATAGCTATAATCGAAAATGGGTACCTCATGTAACTTTTGAATAAACTCTTATTTATTGTATAATTTATTAAGTATTTGTTATTCCATGTATGTGAACACTATGTTTTTCAAATCGTTTTTTACATTACACTTTGTTCGACGATTTTTCAAAAAACTTTAAAACAAATATCAGAATGAGAATCTACAAGGCAAACAATTTTAGTAGTCTTAACTCAGAGAATACTTGAGTGGAAATATAACTGAAAAATGGTAAACAGTTGGCAATTTTTTTATTGAGCGATAAATAACGAGGTTATTTTGCCACTGCGTATTATATAGCAAATGAGATATAATTTAAAGATGGAATCGCAATTTTGCGCCTTATGTTATTTTCGAATAAACTCTTATTAGTTGTATGATTTATTTAGTATTAATTATTTCATCTATTCAAAAGTCATGTTTTTTATTTAACATTTTCCTCGACGATTTTACAATCAATTTTTAAACAAATAGTTAAAAAAAATTCAATAAAATAACACGATTTTGACTAATCTGCATATGCCTCAACGTGCACACCCTTCGTCATCCCAAAACCCTTATAAAAATAAAATATTGAAAATCCACTTTTGAAATACGTATAAAACGAAACAGCAAATTTTCCCCATAAGATTAATTTTGAAATGAAACTTAGGATCGAACTTGCTGACGGAAAATTTTTCTAGAATCGTTTGTCTGCCTTTGTAAATACATTCGACGGTATAAAATTATGTATGGCTTTAACAGAACAGAGAAAAAGGAGAAACTACGGATACACTGGGAAACTGATGATAATTACGACTAATAGTTCTTAGATCCTTCCCAGTGATTTAGAGAAGACACTTTAGTGCACAGCAGAGATAATACGTGGTCCAATCGATTTATTATTCTTGGAGCTCGTGTAAATTGTAACGAGAGCGGCGAAAGGTATTAAAGAGTGAAAAAAAGTCACTTTAAAGCGCTTTCTCACCTCGCCCGGCTAGGATTTTATTACATTCGTGACTCGGGATAAGAGCTTTAAGGGGAGAGCACAGGTTAACGTATGGGATGGCCAGGCAGCACTGGGCGACAAACAGGTGGTAATTGCGTTGACTCGACCGAAGTATATAGCGTGAAAGCGCGAAGAACGACACGAGGCTCCCTACTATACTATTCTTCACGCTACGAGCAGTATCGAATCAAATCTCCCCCTGTATACGAGTCATTTCACGTCAATACGGCCACATTGTTTTCGAATCGTGTACGAAAAATTCCCGGAAATTTTGATAACGTCATCGAGATTGACAAGAATATGATGAAATTGTTTCAGGATTTCCAATCACATAAAATAGCCAAAAGGTAATTTAGATTTTTTATTATCTGCAATTGCTATGAATAATCGAACAGTATTAAGAATTATTTAAAAACAATTTAAAATTCACATTTAAAAACATCGTGGACTACAATACGAGACTCGTTAATATTTTTAAAATTATTGAAATGTCAATTTAAAAAATTAATACAATTCGATGTTAATATTTTTGAATAGTGTATGGAAATGGCGCGACATTTTTCATGACGTCGTGCAGACAGACGAGAACGTAATGGAGTTGTTTTCGGATTTTAAATCACATAAATTAGTAAAAACGTAATTAAGTATTTTTTGATCTGGAATTGATGTAAATTATTGTGAAAACAAGCTTTCTAAAAAGTTCGGTGTAATGAGGCATTTTTCAAGGTTTCACTTTGTATACTTGTGTTGTAAAAGTTCGAATCAACTTAAGTTTGGCAAAATTATAGTCGTCAAAAAATAATAAAGAAAAAATTCAAATCTCTATATATTAGCTGAACTGTTCTACCGATATTCACTAAATTATGTAACTAAAATTCCTGACTATAATTTCCATTATATAAAAAAATCTACATTTTAAGTCAATTAGGATACCTCATTTTCGAATAGTGAATGGAAAATGTTCATGAATTCTTATGACCGACGAGAATACCAGGGAATTATTTAAAGATTCTGAATTGCATAATTGACCGAAAATTTTATTCCGGATGTTATCTATAGAAGCATGAGAAGATATCGATTTTTGATTACACTAATTTAATCACTACTATTAAAAATTTAGAGAAAATTGGAAAATTCATGATTGTCGAGCAAATTTATTCATTTCATTATGCTTAAAAATAACAGATGTAAGTTTAGCAAAAACTAAAACAAACAAAAAATTGAATCGTAAAGAACATTAAAAAATGTATATTGAAATTTTTTATTTTACTGTGGAGAATTTCCAATGATAATTTGGTGTTCTATAAATTGTTCTGTTGACAAATTTGAGATAATTCGTGATTCTTAACGTGAAATACGTTATGTATGTATCTATACAACTTTTTCCTCGTGCTAATACTCTTCGACGGAAAATACGGTACAAGCTTTTAGCTATAGATAACCCGTAGTCTTGAGAAAACGAGGAATCGATGTTCAACGCTAGGACGTGATCTTTTTTCAGATTACAAGATCCTCTCGCGGATTATTGACTCTGGTGATTTTGTACGGATGATATAAAATGAATAAAAAACTCCTCTTGACTCTATTCACTACTCGGAGAAAAATATCCTTTCGAAATTGTCTATTCTTGCGATATGAGACACCGAGTAACAATATTGCAACGATATCGAATATCCAAAAAAAACAACCATAAAGAATTTCATCGATCTCTCGGTTTTATTGCCGTCTGACGGAATTACATTTAACGGTCTCCGTAGTTTTTCCTTTTGCTATCCTACTTATCCATTGTCTGCCAGCGATATATCTTGTTTAGGAATGCTCTATCATACGTGGGATGGATTTTATTCGATAAAGTAGCCGAGGATGATTTTCGATTTTTTTTTATGTGCTATCTGTAGATTTGTACTGACGGGATTTTATTATTATTTGTTTTTTTGTGAAATGAATCGGTGAATCTATCCGACCGTGAACTTTACGTGGGAGAAAAGCGCCAAATATTTCTTAAGTGTTTTTTTTTTCTCAATACTATGTCTGAGATTCATCAGCTTTCTTCGCAGATAAATTCCGTAGTTGTTGAAACTAAGATTTTAATATAATTTATTTAAAATTGAATTTCAGTATTGACTATCGTTTATTTGGGATCGAACTTTAATTGTCTATTATATAGTTAAAATTTAACATGAATATTTTATATTGTCTATTTAAAACTGAACCTCAATATTGTCTTATATATTTGAATATGAACTTCCACATAATTTATTGCATTTAAGATTTGTCAAAATAGTATTTCCGCATTTATTTGTTTTCAAATGAAAAACAACGACTGGAGCTCATAACTATGTTCTTAACTCTTTGAGGACGAAATATTTCTTATCGTAAAAAACATCAATGTCTTCGTCAAATGCTGAAAACTTTTCCAAACATAAAGACTAAAAGAAAAACACTTCAGAAACTTTACACTTCTTCATTTTTACATGTAAATATGATGTCCTTCTTAAAATAACAACAAAAGTGTTTGTAAAAAAAATTTTACCACTTGAAATTTTTTTTCAAAATTTCTAGATAAATGGAAAAGATATATGTTTAAAAACCATGGAACTGGATTCGAAATTTTGGCCTACCGAATATTAATGGGACGACCATCTATGTTTTACTTTTTTTAATCATCATTTTAACTTCAATTTTGTCACGATTCCCTTCAATTATCTCGAAAGGCAAAAAAGTTTCCAAACTGCACTCAAATAAAAATATGGTAATTTAAAAAAATATAGTTAGACCGACGATAGTCTAACTATAAATTATAGTTCCCAGGAGACACGTCTATGTTTTATGGTTATACCAAATGTAAGAAAATAGTTGGATGAACCATTAATATAATTCCCAGGAGAGCCGGTTATATTTAATGGTTATAGCAAATATAATCATAGTAACAATCATCAAAATGATAATAAATTCAAAAACTTTTCGAATAGTTCCAAAAATGCCATGTCGTTGCATATACGATTTCAACGTTATTATCATATTATCATCGCTTCAACCATAAAATATTGCAAGCCTTCCTATATTCGTTTTATCATGTGACATCGTTAAATCAACGATATGCTTTTTTCTCAGTGTAAGTTGATAATTCACACCTTCAAACAATGTATAGAATTATACTAACAGAACTAAATCCCAAGTACAAATAACGCAATTCTGAAGAATGAAGCTTCCACATCGTTTTTATGGAACGAATCATTGAATCTATTTGAGCGAAAACTTTACGTGGGAGAGAAGCGCTAACGTTTATCTGTAGTTCTTTTCGTACAGCTACTTCTGAGTTTCATCACAGCCTCTTTCGCAGTTAAAAGGTGTTTGTTGAAAACTTGAACTTCAATTCCAACCTCGCACCACATTCTCCCCTTTTTGTTCGAGGGAAAACTAGTTAACGAATCTCGTCACGTTGTGTAAAATGCGTTTCTTGGGTTTCTTTATAAATGCTGGAGCTGTGAAGCATGTACTTAAGCAACTCGTCCATTGACTATTATTACTTATTCTACTAGCAAGATTATTGCTGCTGCGAAGCCGGAACTTTTTATTTCTCAATGGACTGCTTGCAAATTAACTCATAACCACTTCTCGTTGAATATAATTTTTGTCGTTTACATACTAAGGCATTTGTATGTCACTGCAAAAGGTTCAATAGTGACGTCATAAGCGACGAAATATATAAACCTTGTGGAAAGAACGCCAATCATAAGGTCCCAGTTTATAAATAAATAATGAGCTGCCAGAAAAAAATTCAAAAACAAATATTAAACTGATTCTCTGGTCCCAAACTGCTTATTAAATAAAAATGTATGACGAGTATAAATAATTCGCAGGTGAGGAAAGAATAATTTTGATCAAAAATATTATATTGCGCGCCTATATTATAATTTTTTATGTGTGCGTGTATATTCCATGCATCGAAAAGCCGGACGATTTCCTTATATTTTTATAGATATTAAAATAAACATCGAAACCGAATAAAAGGAAATTCTAAAATTAACCAAAATCTGAAAAACTTTATTCGTTTTTCGAAAAATGGAGTTGAAGTGAAGTGAAGTGAAGTTTTATTTGAAAATAAGTTAGGTTGACAGGTGAATTTTAAAAAATTTGTTTATCATGAATTTGCGAATAACATTTCGGAATTATTGTTGCGCAAAATCAAGCTTTTCAGCAACTTTAATATGCTTGATTTTTTTAGATTTCTATCCCCTCGAAAAGTGTTCAAAATTCTCTCTGAATGTCACATTTAACCGAAATGTACCAACAGAATGATCTTAAACGGAATTTGTTTGAATAAAATGTAGCCATTCGACATATCGAACTTTAACTTCAAAAAAATACATATACATTTTTTTTTGTAAAGGGAATTTTCCTCTCCAATATCCCTACGATTAATTGGGCGTTCAATCATACAGTGATCTTATAAAAAAAAGCCAAACTGTCAGTGGCAGGCCGATATTCGTCTTTCGAAAACTCACTGCCATGCGAGATAGAAAGACAGGAAAAATTGAAAACTCAAATGCTCGACTCGAGACGTTATTCTTCAATTCGCCTCGCCACCGCTTTTCTCGAGACATGCCACGACGGTGGATATCCTTTATTTGCTTATATCCGAAGGAAACGCTTTATTTCCGGATATAGGTTCCTGCGAACCAAATCCTTCTCTCACTATATGTTACAGCGTCGTCATACCGAAGAATATCGCTCACGTCGTTCGTATACGTTGCGATCGGTGTTCCGTGCTAGTCAAATCCTGGATTTTCTCACGTTCTCACCAATATCAACCATTATTTTCGCACTCCCCTTTAAATGTTCGTACCATTGTAACATTCCAAAAATGATAAGGCATTTTTTTGCGCATGTACCTATAAAATCATGCACAATTTTTTAAGTAAATTGGAATTTATGAAATATTTTTTCAAATTTATTAAATATTTTTTCAAATTTATGAAATATTTTTTCAAATTTATGAAATATTTTTTCAAATTTATTAAATATTTTTTCAAATTTATTAAATATTTTTTCAAATTTATTAAATATTTTTTCAAATTTATTAAATATTTTTTCAAATTTATTAAATATTTTTTCAATGTAATTTTAAGGTAATTTTTCATTAAGATGTAAATTATTACCGGATTTTTTAGGTGATTATTGTACCTTCGTTATGACCATAATAACCTGTAACTAAATTATCATTTAATTTCGAAGACATACATTTTTTATGAAAGTAGTAAAAAAAATGTACAGAGAATTTGATAATTATTGTAGAAATATTGTTTGCTGTGCATTTTTATCACTATTCTGGCCCTTCGCACGTTGTTTTTCTTTAACAATTATGGGATCTGTTTGAACAGAATAACCAATTGCCAATTGGTTCTCACCAATATCAACCATTATTTTCGCACTTCCCTTCAAACGTTTGTACCATTGTAACAGTCCAAAAATGATAAGGCGTTTTTTTGCGCATATACCTATAAAGTCATGCACAGTTTTTTACATGAATTGGAATTTATAAAGTATCTTTTCAAATTTATTAAATATTTTTTCGATGGAATTTTAAGCTGATTTCAAGGTAATTTTTTATAAAGATGTAAATCATTATTAGATTTTTCCGGCAATTATTTTACCTTCGTTACAAATATAATAGCCTGTAACGAAATTATAATTGAATTGTGAAAAAAATTTCTATGAAACCAGTGAAAAAAATGTACAGCAAATTTTATAGTTATTGTAAAAGTTCTGGCCCTTCACGCGTTGTTTTTCTTCAACAATTATGGGATGTGTTTCAATAGAACAACATTTTCTTAGATTCAAGAGATTATGTCTAGATAAAGCTAAATTCTAGTGAGGCTGCATTTTAAGACAACAGAATTTTTTTAATTAAGCAGAGAGCTACAATATTGAATGTATATCAATTTAATTTGATTTATATAGAATGTCAATTTCTTCAAATGTCAGGAATTTCGAGATTTTGACCAAACTAATGGGATTTACTTAGATTAAATAAACTGTTGTCAGTTTAAATAATCAATATTTAATTCATATTAATTGAATTTCTTTAATATTAAATTCACATAATTTTTACACTATTTACATGAAATACTATTCGATTCATATTAATTAACCCGGAATTCCTCGGTATGAATACTACGAATAATTAGTTAACTGAGAGAATTTCGAAATATTAGGCCGCACTCGACCATATTACAAACTATTACAATACCGTAGGCTATTACCAAACAATTGCTTCCTCGCATAATCAAACAGCTGCAACGCACTGCACCGTTCTCCATTATCTGAGTAGAGTACTGTGAAAGGGAAACAAACGAAGAGAGAATTCTCGGTTCGTGACTAAGCCTGAGGCCAAGAGTGCTGGGTTAATTCGCTATATATACGTAGAAGAGAGAGTGAAAAGTAGCGGGAGATGAGTAGCAAAAAAAAGTGAAGGACGAATATGAAAGTGCCGGAAGCAGAAGCGACTACGGTAAAAAATTAAATTTAACTTTACTCGTGAAGTAGATTCGTCGCTTTTTCTCGGCCAAGCCGTAAAGTCGAGGGAAGAATAGTCGCAGTAAATTGAAGTGGCTGTTGCAGGAGAAGGATAGACTCAAGATATTGATGGAAGAAACTTATGGCGCGAAAAATTCCCCGCACATTTTTATCGAGGAAAAATTTCATGAATTTTTCGCACTAAATCTTTCGAGAATTCGTGAGCGTGTGTCATAGAACGCAGCAAAGTTTTTACCGTTGTCGGTCGAAGCTTTGAAACTCAATGGCCAGAGAAAATCGAAACCTGTTCGATATGAAGCAAATATTACGATGCATTTTTGTATCCTGAGCGGGAAATAAAAATTACTGCGAAATTCCGTAACGCTTCACTGACCAACGCAGACAAAAGTCTATTATCAAATATTTCTCGGTTCATTGAGTCGGTTACATCGACTAACAATAATGGGCGTTCACCTGGTAAATACTAACCGGGGCGAAATGGCACATTGGCATAATTGAATGGTATTTGATTTCACATATTTTGAGCATTAAGACAGTAAATAAAAATTGCAGCGTGTCCCGCAGAGCGATAAAATTGTTCTCTTTTAGAACACAAAACAATTTTTGTTAGACAAACGGTCATATCTGTTTCGGAGGACGTTACAGTTTTTTTAAATCAGGGCTGTAAGCATTTGTTATTTTCTTTTATGAATATTTGTTATATAATTAACTTGATAATCAATATCTTGTAACAATTATCAGCAGCGTTCATAAAAAAATGCCAAAATCATTTATTGCTATAAAACGCTTAGGAAAATTTAATGAAATTTTTTTGAAAAAATGAGAACATGTACTTGATAGATTGGAAAATAAATAAAGGACCGCTCAATTTTTTATAACAAATTTTCTGAACATCTTAATGAGTTTTTTTGCGATTTTCAAAAGATTGAACTCCTTTTTATAAGTCCGGTATGAAATGATAATAAAAAGAAAATACTATTACCATAATTTTTTTATTTCGAATGGGAATATTAGAAAAATGATGCGTGTAACTTCGATGTTCTTGCATGAAATAAAAAAGGGAGCATTCGTAACAGAATTCTCTCTAAAAAAATACGTGTGAAAAACCTCCAGCCCAAAATTGGGCTTTTACAATCTCAAATAGTAAGGAACGACAAACTATCACTTACTGGTTTGTAGAGCAACATTTTAGAATCATTTTTGTCACTACCGCATTCAATTGTTCCGAGAAACAAAAAAGTTTTTCATAAAAATTTCATGATTTCAAACCTTCACGCCACTTTCCAAATACTTTATGTCACTAATTAATGCATCGTTTTCACAATACGTTTGAGATCGAAATTCTCTCGTGATCGGTCATTTAATTTATTTAACTAAATAACGAGCTACAATCGATATTGGTAAAGGTTCATAACAGTGATGTTTGAATTGAGCTCCAGTTTCGCTGCGAAACTGCACTGAAAACGCAAAAACGGTTAAATGCTCTAAACAGGTTATTTAAATCCTGCATAATTTACTTAAATAGCTTGGTATTTAAAGAAACTATACGTATGGTATAAATGACAATACGTTTTGTTGAGTCAATTGTATTAAAACTGTTGATTTTATTTAGTTGAAAGAATCAGTACAATTGAGGCAATTATCTATTTCGTTCAGTCCATTAAGTATATTGGAATAAATCAAATTATTTAGTTAAACTTATATACATGCGGAATTATTTCCATTGATACAATTAGATTGATCAAAATTATGCCTTATCCGAGCGGATTAAATGTTTAATAGCAACGGAAAAGCATTTCTTCAAGTGCATTACATAATATAATTGAAAACAACGACTGAAGATCCAATATATATTATATCGTCATCTGCAGTAAATAAAAAAATTAATTTACTTAGTCGCTCAGAAATAAATTGGGTACGTTTAATTTCATAATCCATTTAATTGGAGCAATTATCGTCCACGTTGAAATAAATATTGTCCGCATTGAAATTAATATTGTTTTAATCCAACAATAAATTTAATAAGTAAGACTGACGATATTATACAATATTATACGAATCAGTATTTGGTCTCACGTTTTTCTGTTGTTTTTTTTTCAATCAACACAATATTTGGTCGAAAAGATTGAATATTTTGTTGAATCAATTACATTTCGATTCCATTAAACGGAATGATCAATGAAATATATAATTGGTTTAAGTGAACGGTTGACTTGAAAAGATTTAAATAAATGGTATATTTGACTGATTTTGTTGATTTGATTAAATATGTCTCTCAGTGTAGCGATAACTTTCCCAATCGAAATATGCTCCGCAAAATCCTTTCATTAAAAATTGACTGAATAAAGTCACATATCATGAAAAAATTAGTACTCATTAACGAGAATCAAAGAGAGATTGAAGTTGTATCATAAGAGAGCTGAAAATTGTATCATTTCGCCCCGCTCTTGTTTGCCACATATGTATGGGAGGAAATAGCTATCGAAGCTGCTGATCGTGGTGCGAATCCACTACTTGATAGATTGGAATTTCCATCGTTTCCGTTGGGAGGGCTTGGCGCGAGAGACTCTCTGTATTCTCTGGACAATCGACAAGGATGTTGGGCTGTTCACGCTCAATGGTCTGGAACACTGTGAACTACCGTCGTGATAGAAGCCTCCTCTATCGATGCTTTGAATTGCGAATTAATCAGTTGCGAGTCACTACAATTTCGAGACTGGCTGGTGGAGCAGCCGCGTAATCGACGACTTTTCGTAGACGCAGCTAAGTACAGTGCAAGACAATTCGGTTTCTTCCTGAATAGCATTTGAGATAATCGGAGTTGGCCAATTTAAATAAAATAAATTTCTGCTCGCTTCTGTGTAAACACAAAAGAATCCAATTAATGTTTATTTTTCACACAGTAAAACTTCCTTATCTTCCCTATTTCTTTGTCTCTATTTATCAACGACCTTCGCTTACCGAAATAAGGCCCTTTAGAAGTCGCACAAAGCGAACTCGTAAATTTCATGCAGAAACACTTGGAGCATCCGTAGGTTTGGTGTTGGAACTCGTTGTTCAGACTAAACACGAGAAGAAACGGAAAAAACGGGGGCACGATGAATGGCCAACAATTCCCAGACTGTCTGATGAGCCCCAGGAATAAAGGGGAAGAAATAAGTGGATTCATAAAATAAATTGAAAATGGGCTTGAAATAAATCTTTCAAATCTTCATCTCGTACAGAAATGCGCACCAGTATAAAATCGGACAATGTATCTTTATCGTACATTAAAATGAAGATTATCAAATTATCAAATCTGTATGAGGATCCGATCCGATAAGAAATCTGTTTCGGTAAATTGACAATTTTTTATTTTTCTGTTTCAAGGTATTTTTCATCAAATTTCGAAACTCACAAATAATCCTGCAGTAAATGTGGAAATATTTATCGCAAAAAAAAGGAAGCAAAGATATTCTAACATGAGCAAATGGCTAAATTATAAGCGATATAAATTAGCCAAATTTTAAGAACATTATTTTAAACAACAAAAAAAATTGTACAGCGACAAGATATTCCGTACGACAAAATATAACATTTTTGAGAAATGTTTCTTTATACTTTCTTGTAAAACTCATTTTTTAATAATTGCGTAACTTTTTTCGTTGACGTTTGTGGGTGGAAATTTCTCCTCAAAGGTGGAAAGATTTTTATTTAATTTTTAATATGCCCAGGAAAATATATTTAGTAACTATCGGTAATTGGCCAATGCAAGGCATTTTATAATTACACTAATTTCTTCAAACTATCCAAGAGTTGCTCTAACTATACTGGATTAATAAAAACTATTTTTCTGAGCTAACACTTATATTCATATTCACAATTCCCAAGTTTCTCTTTCAGTTGCCCGTCACCACAAAAAAAAACATCCAATCAATTTTTATTCTGACCGGCCAAAACTGATTTTGCTTTCATATTTCTTAATCCCAATTTTTCCACATTCTCCAGCCAGCAAAATAAAGCCCTTAAGAAGTCTCACGAAGCAAGCCCGTAAATTCCGGTGGAAAACTCTTCCAGAATTTATTGAGATAGTGTTGGTAGTTTCGGGCCGCTGATTTTCTATGAACAACACACTAACAGAAAAAAAACGAGCAAGAGAGAGAGAGAGAGAGAGAAAAAAAAAGTGAGACCGATAAAGAGGCAATGCTGCGTCTTGGGAAAAGATGGAAAAGGTAGCCGGGCCGTGAACAAGCGCGGAAACTCAGTGTGTACGTTGAGGAGAAGGCGACGAGTGAAAACAAGACAGGTAGAAAGAAGCACTATCTATAGCAACGTCGAGAGGGACGAAAAAGCGAGCCAACGGCTGAGGCTGATGGAAAAAAAAACATCGACGTAGTAAGAAAAAGATAGAGAGATGAGAGAAAGAGAAACGAGAGTGGGAATGCTCTGAGAAACCTTATTTTTCCTGCGGCCCTACGACGCTGACTGCACTACTGTATACGTTCGTGAGAAAGTAACATCCGATTCCGGGTCTCCGCGGGCAGTAGAGCGTTCCTCGTTAATTCACTGGAGCGTTTCGCTGTAGTATGTACTGCTAAAGTACCGGAGATGCCATCCGTATACAGGGAAAACCGAAATTCAGGCCCCGAAATAATTGCTTCGACGTCATTATACCAAGACAAGACAAGAGTCTCGGCTGTTCGGCTGCGTTTCTATATTCAACTACTTCCCGTTGTGCTCTCTGCTCGCTTCCAGTTCGACTATGTGCCATGGAAACGTGACGTCGGGTTTGTGCGTCTTGTTGGAGATAGAATAGGGAGAAGCAAGTAGTACGAGGCCGTGTTTAGTCGGACATACACTAGTTTCTGTCTGCGCCAGGCTTTTCTTGACGGGCACTGACTTTGCCAGTTGTGTAATGCATTGGGAAATACCTAAGCAACTTGTACTTTGCATATTTTGAGGAATATATTTATATCGTTTGTTATCAAACGACGGCATTGAAAACAACGCTCAAAGAATTAACAATACGTATTTCGATTTACAATAAGTGATATATTCAAAGATTTACATTAATTTTACATTACGCATCATGTTTATTGATTTTGTTGTTAAATATATATGAATAGTTATCAACTATACTCGGTTTGAAAAATTCTATACCATTTTTGACAGTATGCCTTTAATATCTACAGTTATTTAGGGTTATTGGGATTAGGATATCAGGGCAAAGTATTCGGCGTAGAGAGCAAGTAGTACGAGGCCGTGTTTAGTCGGACATACACTAAATTCTGTCTACTCCAAGTTTTTTTTGACGGGCACTGACTTTGCTAGTTCTGTGATGCACTGAGAAATACCTAAGCAGCTTGAACTTTGGATATTGTGTGAAACACATCTATAGCGTTTCTTGTCAAATTACTCCATTGCAATGACAAGAAAGCGTTGAAAACGCTTCAATTCCATGAATAAAAATTCTCATGGTATTGACAATCCGTATTGCGATTCACAATAAGTGAGATATCCAAAGATTTACATTAATTCTACATTACGCATTACGTTAATTAATTTCATGGTTCAATATGTATGAATGGTTATTTACTATACTTGGTTTGTAAATTTCATACAATTTTTAACAATATGTCTTTAATATCAACTCATGAGTATGATTCGGTTACAGCACCTGTAAAATCAAAATAATTGAATGCAGCATATCAAAGAAAAGTATTTGAAAAGAGAGAATCGAGAGATGGAAGTAGTTCGAGGCCGCGCTTAGTCGGACATACACCAGGTTCTGTCTACTCCAGACTATTCTCGACAGGCACTGACTCTGCCAGTTCTGTAATCCATTGGGACACACCTCAATAACTTAAACTTTGGGCATTTCGTGAAATATATCAAGTGAGGATTTATTGACATGGTTTGTTGTCAAATTATGACAATGTCTACAACTTTCTCGAAATAAAGATAAAATATATTCTTTCTCTGTTTGATTTATACTTATTTAATTTAGGATATTAGAGGTATTAGGTTTAGGTATTCGGAGGAGAGAGAATAGAGAACTGCAAGTAGTACAAGGCTTTGTTTAGTCGAACGTAAACCTGGTCTGTTTTCACCAGACTGTTCTTGACGTGCGCTGTCTGCCAGTTCTGTGATGCATTGAATTACATCTAAACAATTGGAACTTTGGGTATTTGATGAAATATATTGGGTGTAAATTCATTGCCATCTTTTGTTGTCTAATGGATGATATCATTAGTTGACAAGAGAGAATTGAAAATAAAGATATTGCAGTATATTAATGATAATATAGATATGCGATGAGATTTTATTCATATGAAGTGATCGAACCTGATTAGTTCTTGATAATAGAGGTGCAGTCATTTTTTGCAATGATAGTAAAGCAATGATATTCTTATTCCAGTTGAACCATACTTATTCAATTTTAGCTTTCAGGGTTTCATTTCACGGCTCGCACGATTATAGTTAGAGGGTTCCAAGTAGTACGAAGCCGTGCTTAGTCCGACATACACCATGTTATGTCTTAGCTAGGCTTTGATTGAGCTGTCTTTGTCAGTTCTGTGATGCATTGAGAGACACCTGAGAAGCTTGAACCTTGGATATTGGGTGAAATATATTGAGCGAGGATTGGTTAACATCGTTTATTGTCAAACAATATCATTGACATGATACGAGAGCATGGACAGTAGAAATATTGCAGCATATTAACAAAAATAAAAATATGCATTATGACTTTACACACATAAAGTAACCGCATTTGATTATTTACCAATTTGGCTAATACCATCAATACAGGATCAATTAAATATCCGCTGTTTTCCCGAAATGTTGCTATTTTGAGGAATCAACGTAAACAAAACTCTTATGCTAATTGATCCATAATCATTTAAGGCAGGAAAGATAACAGGGCATTGCAAGTAGTACGGGTGGGGCTCAAAATAGCGAATGACCAAAATAGTAAATGGTTACAATAGCGAATTTCGAAATTAGGAACGTCTGAATCTAGAATGGTCATCATAATGGAATTTGCTATTTCAGCCATCCGTTATTTTGACCATTCGCTATTTTGACCTCCATCTTATTAAAATGAACTTCCACCTTATTAAAATGAACTTCCATTTTATTAAAGTTCAAAATAGCGATTGATAAAAATGGCGAATGGCTGAAATAGCGAATTCCATAATTATGGACATTCCACATTTAGACGTTCCTTATTTTTAAATTCGCTATTTTAGCCATTCGCTATTTTGACCCTCCACCCAGTAGTACGAGGCCATATTTAGTCGGACGTACACCAGGTTCCGTCTTAGCCACTGATCCTGACTTTGCCCATTACATAGAGCATCGTGCCTCTATTTTTTTTCATAAACTGGCTTCACTTTTTCGATGTCCCATGTCTTTTCATAAGGGAAAGTAAACTATCGAGAGCTAGATAATTGAATGCATAATACATCGTTTAAAGAGAGTCAAATTTTTGCATATCAACATCTCATGGAAGCAAAACTCATGCTGAAATAAAAAAGTTCACAGTGACAAGTGATAGTCACAAGAACTTCTGAGCTCTCCTGGAATTTTGTAATACACAAATGTGAAGTAATAAAAGTAGAAGAGAATAACGTTTACGAGAGACGTAAACAGGGTCATTCGTCGTTCTACTTCGCCTAAAAATAGCAGAACCCTCGCGCGGGAATAACACTCGTCGTGCTCTCTTTATCCCTGCAATTTTCTTCCCCACTCGTTGTTTATGCCAAAAAATTCGTCTTCCTCCCGTCGCAACGTACATGCGCGCTCCGTTCGCGGCCAGCCAATTTCGGTCTCTCGTGAATCTTTCATATCTGATTCGTGGGCCCTGCGGCATAACGATGTACCTCCGGCACTAGAACCGCAACCAGAACTCGAGTAACGTAGAAACGAAGCAGAGAGAAAAGGGTGAAAAGGTCAGAACGTGAAATCAAAAAAGAAGCCAGAGATTTCCAGGCTTTCTCTCAAAGAGGAAGCAGAGGAAGGCAAATGAATTCGCCAAGTAGTATAGAAGTGACGGTTTCAGCTGGAGGCGAATCCCGAGTTAATTCGAAAAGTTTCGAGTGCTTCTCCTTCGCCGACAAGGAACGAGGATAATAAGAGAAAGACGAGTGAGAAGATTAGAGATCGTGAATGAGAATATGACAAGAATTCGGCTGAATTGATGGCAGAGGAACGAATTTATGGAAACATAGATTCAGCTGCGCTTCCCGGATAAATTGATCGTATAGACGACAAAATATTACTGCCAATTCACAGGTAATCCATGCACGAATGGGACTCATTACAGACAGGCGTTAAATATGCAAACAGCCTGTTGAATACGCAATTAACCGTGCGCGAAGCTCTCTCTTGCGCTTGTTCGAAACATCACACTTACTCGAGTGCGTGTCGCTGCATAAAAGCATAATTACAACGCGCAAGTCCAAATTCATCCGAGCGGAAATTTCATACAAATTAATTGTCGCAATGCTCAATCACGCCTTACATTATTATCGGATCCGTATCAGGCAAACTGATTTGGCCCATTTCGGGAGTTTTACGGGATTGCTCATACGAACCTGATCCGGTTTTGATTGCGTGCCTGGTCGGATCCCGAATAGGGGCCCGACCTGGACCCGGTCGTGGCCTGATTATTATCAGAGTTGTCCCACGATTCAAATGAACGAGAAAAAAAGTTACAAATGATTTTTTCCATGTAAGCTAATTTTTATTATTATTTGATGGAATTTTAATTTATCCTGCAGATGGCGTTACATTAATCGCTGAAAAGAAATATGGAACTTAAATATTGTGGTGCGGGTACGTACCTTAATTACGATTACAGAAGCTTAATTACAACTTACGAGTATTAGTTTATTACTTAAGACTTGCAAGTTGCTTTTATTCGAGCGTTGGCTTATTTTTTATCATTTTTTTCTTAACTAGTTAATAGTATCCATAAGAACTTAAGGAAACTTAGTGGTCTACAAAAGTCATGAGGAAAAAAATTCTGCAAATGCTACCTTTCTTTTTTACAAAATGTTACGTTTGAACCTCATTAAGTACATGACAAGCATTATCGTTCTGCAATTTTGTAAAAACATACAATGCACAAGAATGGTATGAGGTCAGAAGTAAAATTTTGCACTTTTCGTAGCTTTTAGAGCAAACCGGTGAACTAATTTTAATGTTCAATATCTCATTTTATCTGTCGAAGAGTGCGTTATAGATTGAATATGGCGATTTTCGTTACAGTGACAATTCTATTTGTTATAACTAATTCTTTAGTGATTTTTCAATAGAAAAAAAATTTATTCACACATTTTCTGTCATAGCTTTTTCATAAAAACCCGAAATAAAAATTCCTATATTCAATCCAATATGCACTTTGTAACAGTGTAAAGAAGATGTCGAAAAAGGAATTTTTTCACCAGTTTGGTCTGAAAGCTGCGACAAGTGAAAAATTTTACTTTTTACCTCACAATATTCTGGTGCACTGTATGTTTTGACAAATTCACAAAATGCTCGTTATGTATGTAATGAGATTTTAATGTAAGATTTAAAAAAAAGTGCCTCATATAAAGAATTTTTTTGTAAGTGAATGAGTTTCTTTAATACTTTCAAAAATTCAATGAAAATACTAAAATATTTATTTGCACAAACAATTCATAGTTACCATTTTCACGAAAATTTTTCTAAGCATACAAAATCCCCTGCGACAAAACCACAAAATATATAACCCAATCTATAACCTCTCCAAAAATGTGGCCGGGCACGATTTCGTAAAGCTTGCCAAAACTATATTTTCGATTTATATCAGTTTATTCAACTGACCCGGTGTCGGTGGTAATACAAGCGTACAAAATGCGATTTGGTACAATAAACTCTGCTAACGAAATCTCTAATTTACGATCGAGTGGCTCTATCTGGATTACGATTATTTCGTGCCATTATTATTATTGTTATATATTGTACAGCAAACGATAAATAAAATTACATTTTCTGGTGAACTTTGCTCGGTGGAAAAGTGATGGAATTTATATTTAGCTCTGGGATGCAGTGCAGTTTCAGTGATGCACTATGTACTATTATTATTGTAATTCGGAAACGAGTACGCGGTCCAGACGACGTTTTCCCGCGGGAGAAATGCGCAGGGTAGGATGACGAGGAACACACTCTGTCGGCGAGCTGGTTTACTCCGCAAACTATAGCCCGACTCACGCGGGAGCTGTGATAATAATTGTTACAAGGCTCCGCAGGCTTCCACTTGTGTATGCACGCAGGAGAAACTAACAGCAGCAGGCAGCGGTAGAAGCAGTATAGCACACACTAAAAGGGCGCAGAATCCGGCGTTGATGTTGATACACCCGCACGCTTCACAGCCAGCGAATGAGCCGGTGTATAGTGATTAGGGAAATTCATATACAGAGAATTAAACAAGCATAATAAAGCGTTTTGGAAGTTGCGATATTTCGGGGCCAAGTATTTAAACATTTATACTCTCTTGTCAATTTATGCTTGTCCAAAATACATGAATGCAGTGTTCCGGCATTGTCGTGAGAAATTATTCAAATTTCAGAAACACAATATACATTTTTAGTCATTGTTTTATTAATCAACTATTCTGGCATTAACTATTCTATTTACCTCGAAACATTTTTTTTAATGTTAATTTTGAAAAAAAAATAAGTCGCACATTTTAAAAAGTAGTTTTTGATTTTTTTACATACACCGTTTATTTGATAATAACATTTTTTTAATAATTATTGTTGCGAAACAAATTCTAACGGGATGAAGAGTACGGCGTTCTGAAAAAAGTTAGTGAAAAATGTGGATTTTGAGTGCGATGTTTTATTAATTACCTATTTACTTGAAGAAATAATCGATACAGATTTTGACAAGTACTTTTTGAATTTCTCATATATCCTGTTTATTTAACAATGACATTCTTTCAATAGTTTTTATTACATTTTTTTTCCAACACACGATAAAGAGATGGAGAAGCCTATGTTGATGTTGATACAAGCGCAGGCTTCACAGCCAGCGAATGAGCCGGTGTATAGTGATTAGGGAAATTCATATACAGAGAATTAAACAAGCATAATAAAGCATTTTGGAAGTTGCGATATTGCGGGGCCAAGGATTTCATCATTTCTACACCTTTGTAAATTTATGCATGTCTGAAATGCATGAATGGAGTTTCTCTATATTGTCGTGAGCGACTATTTGAGTCTTAAGAATGAAAACATGTATTTTGAGTGCGATGTTTAACTTTTTTTTAAAACAATGCATATTTTCCGAGGGGCTTTTCGAATTTCTCATATATCCTGTTCATTTAACGATGACATTTTCAATAGTTTTTATTAAATTTTTTTTAACACACGATAGAGAAATGGAGAAGCTTGTGTTGATGTTGATACAAGCGCAAGCTTCACAGCCAGCGAATGAGCCGGTGCATAGTGATTAGGGAAATTCATATACAGAGAATTAAACAAGCATAATAAAGCGTTTTGGAAGTTGCGATATTGCGGGGCCAAGTATTTCATCATTTCTACATTTCTACAAAATACATAAATACAGTTTTTTCCTATTGTCGGCAGGAGTTATTTAAATTTTTTTAATCAAATATGTATTTTGAGTCATTGATCCATTCATTAACTATTTTGGCATCAACTATTTTATTTATTCTTAAATTTTTTTTTCGTTTTCTTCAAATATTGACTTTAAAATGAAAATTGTTGCAGATTTGTAAGAGGTCTTCTTGAATGTGTAGTATATCCCGGTTATTCAACGATAAAAAATTTTCAGTAATTTTTATCGTATTTTTTTAACACACATTCGTTGCACAGCAAACGAATGTGTCGGAGTCTAGTGATTAATTCATATACGGGCGATTGAACAACCGTTTATAATAAACGCTTGTACACATCGTATTTCTGCCCAAACCTATGTGCAATTGTATGTACCCATTGTATTTAAAAAATGTTCGCTCAATTTGCTTACACACGATGTATGTAAAAAGGAAAAGTATTGCAATCCAAAAAAATCGATGTAACTTTTCGAAAGCGTTTTTTGCTCTTTCAATTTTTAATATTGCAGAATTAAAACATTTATTTCGAGGGCGATGTTTTCATAATGAACTATTCTATCAACTCTTGAGTTTCTCGAAAATGTTCACTTTATGTATTTACATACAGTTCATGAAAAAACGAAAAGTATTACAACCCAAAAAAAAAAGCAAACTAATAAAAAAAATTCCCTTTTGAAAAATATTTTTTAAATGATTAATATTTCAGGAATAAAGTATGTTTTTCGAGTACAATGTTTTATTAATGAACTATTCTAGCAATTTCAAGTTTTCCGAAAATCTTCACTTTATTTTTTTAAGTACAGTGCATGCAAAAAGGCAAAGTATTGCACACCCAAAAACGAATCGATGCAGATTTTTAAACGTCGTTCTAACTTTTCAGATATTGAATTTTTTTAACGATAAAAGTGTTTCAATAGTTTTTTTATCGCATTATATTTCAATACACACTGAAGAGAAATTGGCGTTGATGTTGACATTGATGGTCGATGCGTGATGCATTTTTTATTTATTTTGACCATTTTTCTATACTTTCAATTCAAGTTCTTTATTTAATTACTTTGGTAATGGTTCCCGTATTTGCAAACGTACGCTTCCATATTGTTCGACCGAGCAGGCGAATAATCAAGCCCATGAAACTGTAAATGTCGTAGGAACCCAATGACCATAGCAATTCGACGTGGCATCCGCGCGCGGGTGATTCGAGGATAAAGGAAATGACGATCGTTTGCGAAGAGACGTACACAATGAGCGGGGGAGGCCAGTTAGTCGGGCGGTTGTGTCGAATTCGCGTGCATGACGGTGATTGTACTACCGGTTCATGTGGAAACGACGTACGCGTGTCATCCGCGTCTCGTAAATCTGTCGAAAAGCGATAATCGTCGGTTTCTCGATTGTGGGTCAATTGCGGTTAACCACAGGACCGCGATAGGAAGAACGAAGGATAGAGGAAGAGAGTGAGAAAGCGGCAAAGCCGCCAAGTCTGGCGTTACCAACGGAATAACGATCGAAAAGGATAACGAGCCCGAGAATGGCTGTAATCGTGAATATCGTGCGATAAAGAGCAGCTTTCCATCCCTCGTTTCTCATCGCCTTCAGAACACTATGTAGAGGATTACGCAAAGCTTATTCTCTTACACTGTTCTCTTCGGGCACAATTAACTAAATAGCCAGTGGAATGTTTTTGAAGTGTTAAAATTTTTTTTTTAAATACAATTTGCTGCCAGATTCAGGTCTTAAATTTTTATTAATGCTGCTGGATATGTCAAGTTTTTTGAAAATGTATGCGAAAAAATTATAAAAAAATTTTTCTCATTGAAAAAAATGAGACGTTAACGAAAAAAAATTATAAGCGCTTAGCTTAAATTTAATAAGGTAAATAACGGGCCGATATTTCGGCAGGGGACCGACTCTACACCTCCCAAGTCTACACAAAGATAGGTCTACACAAAAAGTCGACACAGAAAAACTGTACACGCAGACAGCTCGACACCGAAAACTCGACACGAAAAACTCGACACCAAAAACTCTGCACGAAAAACTCGACACCGAAAAGTCAACACGAAAAACTCGACACGCCGAAAAGTCGGCACAAAAAACTTGACACCGAAAACTGAGCACGAAAAACTCAACACCGAAAAGTCGATACTTCGATCGATTTTGGGGAATTTTAAGGCCCTATCCGATGTGAAATTTTCCGTTAATTACAATTCTTATTTTATTCGGTGCGTGAAACGTGGTTTTATTTCATTTTTAAACCACTATTTCGATGTATTTTTGCCAGCAGACAACGAATATGTTATGTTTTTAAAAATCGTGATATTTTTCACTGAAAACCCAGAAATACATTACTTTTTTCATTTGAAACAAAATATGATCTATTCAGATATCCCCTTGAACGATAGTATCATACTAGTGCGACAAAACTTTTTTTGACTTGTGCAGGAATCTCAAACTTTCTGCTCGTGTAGTGTAATATACTATTTCGCGCGAGTATCGTACCTATTTTTATTTCACGACGTGTGTAAACAAAGTTTCACGCACGCTTCGCTTGCGCAATCGCGATTTGCCCACAGAGTGAAATAAAAATTGTAATTAACGGAAAATTTCACATCGGATAGGGCCTTAAAATTCCCCAAAATCGATCAAAGTGTCGACTTTTCGGTGTCAAGTTTTTCGTGCCGACTTTTCGGTGTCGAGTTTTTTGTGCCGACTTTTCGGCGTGTCGAGTTTTTCGTGTTGACTTTTCGGTGTCGAGTTTTTCGTGCAGAGTTTTTGGTGTCGAGTTTTTCGTGCCGAGTTTTCGGTGTCGAGCTGTCTGCGTGTACAGTCTTTCTGTGTCGACTTTTTGTGTAGACCTATCTTTGTGTAGACTTGGGAGGTGTAGAGTCGGTCCCCTGCCGATATTTCTAATTAAGGAGGTTCGTCAGTAAAATTGAAAATGCACAGAAAAATCTAAAATAATTACCGAGTTTTTAATCATTTATAACGAACTTACATGAATTTTTTGGGAATTTTCGTCTACATCGTTTACACAAAATTAATTTTTTAATGGGTACATTTTAACATGGGCTCTTATGGCATATTTACAAATAAATAAAAAATTGAAAAAAATTTTTACATAAAAAAAAAGAATTAATTCCACCAAATACTTAAAAATTCAACGATGTAAAAAAAATGTTCAATTACAATTTTTTATTATTTGTAAATATGCCAGAAGAGTCCATGTTAAAATGCATGCATAAAAAAATTAATTTTGTGTAAACGATGTAGACGAAAATTCCCAAAAAATGCATGTGAGTTTATTATGAATTATGTAAAACGCGGTAATTATTTCAGATTTTTCTGTGCATTTTTTATTTTACTGAAGAACCTCCTTAAGGGCAGTATGAATGGTCGTCGAATAATCAGGACTAAAAAAAAAGGAACAGAGTAATTCGGCCCTAAGGAATTTAGGCTTTTAAGGGATTCAGGTAAATACTACCGTGGAGGAGGCGTCTTGGGAAATGTACACAAATACGGCCCTCAGAGGAGACTTCTGAAGTACTTTAGGGAAATCTGGCTCTCAGGAAAGACTTCTTAGGCAATTTTTTAAAAATCCCGTCTTTCAGTGAGTCTTATTGGGGAGTTTCTTAGAAAAATCCTTCCAGAATAAGTTTTTGAGAATTTAGAAAAAAAACTAGCTTTCAGAGGAGACTTCTTGGAGATTGAAAAGAAGTCTGGCCCTTTTGGGGGGGGACTCCTTAGGCACTCTATAACCATTCGACCGTCAGGGATTTTTTTTCCTTCAGGAAAATCAATCTTTCCTTGAGGATAAAAACAATACGGCCTCAGGGAAGACTTCTCGAAGAGTTTTTTTTTTCAATCTGGCCCTTTAGGGGAATTTCGTAGGCAATTTTTAAAAATCCACCCTTTATAAGACACTTTTTAGGCAGTTTTGAAAACTCCAGTCATTAGGCAAAGCTCCTTGAGAAATTTGGAAAAATGTGAGCCTCAGGGAAGTTTTCTCAGAGAATTCAGGCAAATCCATCTTTGAGCAGGATTTCCTTGAAAATAAAAAAAATCAGGCCCTCAGAGAAGTTTTTTTTAGAAAATTTAGGAAAGTCCATCTTACAGCAGGATTTTCTTGAGAATAAAAAAAATTAGGTCCTCAAGGAAGTTTTTTTTTTAGAGAATTCAGGCAATCCCATCTTTCATGCAAGATTTCCTTCAGAATAAAAAAAGACAGGGTCTCAGGGGAGAGTTCTTAAAAAATTAAAAAAATACGGATCTCGGCGAAGGTTTGATGCGGAATTCGGGAAAAACTAGTCGGGAAAAAGGTGACTAAAAATTTGTATAACAATATGTCATTATGAATTTACAGGTGAAATAACACTTATTGAATAATTATTTTGAAAAATTATTGCAGTCAAGGAATTTTTTTAAAATACTTATTCCTCTAATGTAAAAAATATCCTATGATAAACTGACTCGTTCAAACCCTTTGAAACATTTAAAAATCATTGGAATCCACAGATGCAGAATGATAAAAAATCGAAGAAGAATAATAAAATTTCAGTAAAAACGGGCGACGAGCAGTGCATTATCGCAATACGGCAGCATGCGCAAAATAACCCGACGCTTCTATTGTCGAAAACTATTTTCCGAGGTGAGATAAACAGCAGAAACTAGATGTTTTATTAAAATCACAGGCCACGGGTCGGATTTTCCGCCTCAAAACTAAAAAAAAAAGTGTAGAGGAAATCCATAGGTATAGCGTTGCGTAAAACAGGAGAATCCTTGGTGTGGGATTTCCGATTGATAGCCGAAACTTTAGCAACACGTGAACGCCTCGTCGAGGATTATCGATATTGCTTCTCTCGCTGTACCGCACCTAAATCGAAAGTGCTTATCACGCTCTCAAATTATTTTTGTTTTTTGGTGCTTTTTCTCTTTTCATCCGTTCAGACACAGGAGAAAGATAGAGAGTGAGAAAGGGGAAGAGAAATCCGTTCAGCCGACAGAAGATGACGAAAATTATATACGGAACGATTTTTATGGAGAAATGGGATGGATGTGAAGGTGTGAACCACGCACAAATACCAATTTAGGTGTGTGTGGCCGCGATAAACGTGTTAGTAGATAATTGAGTTTCGCGCACACATTCTAAAGACCTACAGCGACATACTATTATGTAAGCTCCTGCTTTATTATCAAATCACCTGTCTATATGAACAACATTTTGGTTTATCGCTCCGTAAGATTTTCATTAAATTTGTCGTTAAACGCTTTTCTGCAAAATAATAGCCATCTCGTCAACGTATAACGTATTGTGGAAATGGCTTCTGGGCAAAAGTATCCAAAACGTTTAATCAAGCGCACATCATAACGAAACATTAAATTAAAAAAAATTAATATTATACTTAAATCAATTTAGTGTGAAGTTATGATGTTTTTCAGCCTCGGTACAAAAATATCCAAAACTTTCAATCGAGCGCACATAATATCGTCCAAATTCAAAAAGAACTTCGTGCAACTCCGTGCGAGAAGAGCCTACTTCTCACACGGTCCACTTCGCGTGCGAGAAATCGCACTTCTCGCACTAGTGAAATAAACCTGTATACGAAACTCGTGCGAGAAACTTTTTATCAACTCGTTTGAATGCAACACGCGCCTTTGGCTCGTGCTGAAAACTTACCCTCGTCAGAAAAAGTTTCATCGCACTCGTATTGTAATATACTCATATTAATGTGCATCTGAAATATTTTATTTCAAAAATGAATTTTATACTCGAATAAATTTGATATAAAGCTATAACGTTTTTCAGCCTCTGTGAAAAACATCTAGAATCTTGAACCGAGCGCACATGATATCGCCGAGAGGAGAAAAGTACTTATCAATGTGCCACTAAAATATTTGATTTAAGGAAATGAATCCACAATCCATAATCCTTTGATATAAAGTATAATTTTCCGCAATTCCCTATTGAAGAGAATTTTCATTAAACAATAAACGAACCAATTTAAAATCCGAGAAAAAGGTGAAAAACTTAATCTCCTGAATCAAACATTTGCTGTTCCTCATTGAAGTTCAGGAACATCCAATTAGAGGACAAAGAAACCAATTGCCTAGTTTCCCAAATAAATAATGGTTTAGATGCTCATAACATTCCCTCCGATTTAGTCAGTTTACCCTCTTCAGAGGAATATATTTTTTCCGTATTAAATCCGTGTTCCCTAGAACAAGAAAATTTTTTCCCATTAAAAATTCAAGCGGATATCGAAAGCTCTCAGGTGTTCAAATATCTGTTTCAGGCCCGAGTAATATCTCCTCATCATCTTCAATCCAACCCTTGATTTCCATTCTGGAGATGAACACTTATCCGAAGATTGAGTGCCACTGAATCGCGTCCAATTTTATTTTCCGTCATCCATAAGCATCGGAAACGGTGATCCAGATTACGGCAGAGGCAATTCGTTCGAGCAGCGAACCGTAGTTGTCCTTCTTCTTGTTCTGCTGGGGAAAAAAACGTTGTAAGGTGGACAATATCCAGGGCAAGGAAAGTTCTGACACTCTTGGCCGTTACTTCATCGTCTTCCTCTGTCCGGAGGCAGCAAGAAATGACGAACGATGCCGAGGACGAGTTCGGCCGAAGTGATACGTCGTCGTCGTAGTGCTGAAGACGAAGAAGAAGAAGGAGAAGAAGAGGAGGAGGAGGAGAAGGAGGCAAAGGGGAAGGAAAGACGTTGAAGAGGCGGATAGGTTCTCGCCTCAGCAGCAATATCAGCGGTAGAGACCGTCGACCCACAATCGGTCCGACTAAGTACACCAAAGTGGTGAAAGAGGACGAGGGAAAAATAGGAGGAATTTCAGGACTCCGTTCTGGCGTAGCGAGGCAACGGCTAAACGCATACCGTGAGTTCTTTGTCGTCGCGGATTCGAGAACGGGACAGTGAAAAAAGGAAAACGTAAAGAAAAAGGAGGGCGAGTGAAAAGGGTAGTGAGGAAAGAGGAAGGACCTGAAAATACCACCGGTGGAACAACTGAGCATCCAGTAGGTTTTTACACCCTCTGTACATAGCTTTGCTATCTCGTCTCTCGTTCACTCAGTTCCTCCGCTCATCACGTTTGTTTTTGTTCTCTCGTTCGTTTTATGGGTTTTTCGCTTCGTCGTAAAGCACAAGCCTTCGAATCCATCAGTATCGACATCACGGGCGAACGTGCATTTTTCACTCGATCTCTTGTGTTGCTTCTTGACTCAAGGTTTTACACTTTGCAAAGTATGGATCTTGCGGAAAGGTATACAGTCCTGTTTTTCGAGGGTTCAAGACATATTTCACACGCTAGTCGTATTAAATTTACAGGATTTTGTACATGTTGGTCGGATATTCACAGGTACTCGCAGAGCTTATTTCTCTGATTATTTTCCTAGCTGTCTACCTAATGTATCAATTGCCCTGACACAGGTCTAATTATTTTGAGTTCTCAGGGGCCCTGATTATTTGTAATTTTGGGCCCAATTATTCTCTGCCCCCTATGAGCCCTATTCCTGTGATATGTTTTTCTAAATTTTTTGTAAGGTTCACGGCCCTGATTATTTTCAGTCCCCTATTTACACCGATAATCACGAGGTTTAATAGGGACCCTATAGGCCCTCATGATTATCAGGAACTTATGAGTCTCCTATACCGGATTTTAAGTCTCTACGGGGTCTAATTATTTTCAGTTCTTAAGGGCACTGATTATTTGTAGTTTTGGGCCCGACTGTTCTTAGCCCCCTATGAGCTCCTTTCCAGGCAAAATTTTTTCTGAATTTTCTTCAACGTCTCGAGGCCCTGATTATTTTTGTCTCGTATTTATTCACACGAGTTTTCACATGAGCTTATTTCGAGGCCCTGATCGCAGGGGCCCTTAATTATTCGCACCTTTCCTAGGGACTTTATGGACCTCCATGATTATCAGGCCCTTACTGATTTTCCAGACCCGACTATTCCCAACCACCCCCATGACCCATATTCCTGGCATGACTTATTATCAGCTTTTTTCATCTTTTGAGGCCCCGTTTATTTTCAGTCCCCAATCATTACAAGTCCCAAGGGCCCAGGTAATTATCAGCTTTCCACCAGACCTCATAGGTCTCCATGATAATCAGGCATTTCGTGACAGCCTCTAATGTCACAATCTAGTTTACCCTAAACGTGCCTGACCTCGTCAGAAACTGGAGCGTTTGGCTCCACAAATTGTTAGACGTGTGACGTGAAAATAAAAAGTACCTTTCATGTCCTGAACATCTATTGAAGACAAGTAGAACAAGTGAAAATAGTTGAGAAAGACCTGGCATTACGACTGCCAGAACAATTTGAGTATCTTGTAGGCGTTGACATTCTCTATATCTGGGATATGGAAAGTGTCCCTTGTTCGCTCAGTCCCTCTGTTCATCGCTTTTTTGCTCTTTTGTATCTCATATCCGTTGTTATCCCACTCTGCGTAGCACAAGCTTTTGAATCCCGCTGTCACTATCACAAGCAACCATTTATTTTTCCTTCTTTACTCCCTGACTCATTTTTTTCGTCCTACCGCTTAATACCTTACATTTGCAAAGTCAATATACGGAAAGTAAAACAATAAAGACGTTACCGATCTAGCGTTCCCGTTGGGGAAAAAAAAGATCGAGAGGAAAAAGAGAAACCAATCAAGAAAGAAGCGTTTTTATTGCTCCCTTGTTTCTTTTATCAGTGGTTCTTCGACTATGTATGGGACATAACCACGAAGCGTTCACTATAAGCAGCGACCATTCATTCTTCCTTCTTTCCTTCTACTCTCTCTCTCTCTCTCGTTCTTTCTCTTCCTCTTTCGATCTACGCTTGCATTTGCGTACACACGAGCACTTTCTCGCTTTTCAACGTGATAGAGCGATGTCCCAGTGGGATGAGAGGCCTTGGTCTTCGCTCGAACAGACCGGAAAGCAATTACCACCCGACAATCGTTGCCTTTGACGGGCAATTACTATGTGCTACTTGCACTACTTGTACTATCTATTCCGGGGTGGCTATAAGAACGTCAGAGCTTCCGCCCTCCCTACTCTTACTGATTCACGTTTTTGCCATCATTCAACTTCCATTCGTTCCACCCAAGCGAACATTACAGCTCATAGTTATTTGCATTTTTAAGTTCGGGATTGGAATACTAAATGCCAGACGTTTTCTCCTTAAACGTTACATGGAAATGTCATCGTACACGTTTTTAAACTTATTTCCAGTCGACGAATTGTATTTGAAACTGTGATCGTTGTAATTTTATATTAACTACAATACTTTTAAACATGTTTTGTCGTTTTCACTCGTATATTCTAGAGCAAAATATTACAAAGTGGGAAATGGCGTTTCAAATTCAACTCATATTTTTATTTTATAAACGGAAAACACATTTCTATTCGGAAAAAGGTAATTCTTCCATCGTTTTATGGTTTTATATTATTATTTGTTAAACGTGTCTACAATTTTGAAAACATTTTGTTTGACGGTCTCTCTGCTATTGGAGAAGCAGGGTTAAAGTTCCGAATAGTAAATACACGAAGGTCTAAAATTTTGAAATTGAATATCTCACCTACATTTTTAACGAAATTCGCCAGAAAAAAAATGTTGAATAGAAATGCGTTTTTCGTTTATAAAATAAAAATGTGAGTTAAATTTTTACTGCCATCTTCCACTTTGTAATATTTTGTTGAATATATGAGCGAAAACGACAAAACAGGCCGAGTTAAAGTTCCGAATGGTAAATACACGAAAGTCTAAAATTTCGAAATTTAATATCTCACCTACATTTTTGACGAAATTCGCAAGAAAAAATATCGTCAAAAATGTAGGCGAGATTTTGAGTTTCGGAATTTTAGAACTTCGTTTATTTACCATTCTGAACTTTAATCCGGCCCCATTTTGTCTGTATTACTTTCAATGTTTTTTTGGTCAAACGACGTATCTTCCGGAAATCTTACACTCTGTTGATCCTAAAACCTTTTAAGTCAAGATGTGACTTCAAGAAACATTTACGAAATAGTCTCGAGTGCTCCGAAGACGATCGTTCAACGGGAACAAATTTTGCGATATTTTCTTGAATAAAAAAGGCTGACATTAATGTAGACTGATCACTCATGATAAAATACTCCTGCGGAGCGGCCTTTTTCTCTTCCGGCAGGCATCGCTGAGCATGATGGATCCTCAATCAATTAACTTGAAGTTTCTTCGTTCCATTCAGCCTCTAATCCTGCGACTTCTTTGTTAAACATGTCTTACGGAATCAATAACTTGTACCATCTTCTTGGAACTGACTACCGGCGTCATAACAAGAATTTTATAGAATTTTTAATTTTACAAAAAAATTTAGTGATCGCTCTAGCTTTCGAAAAAATTCGTCCATTTAGCAAAATAGTTCTTTATGAATAAAAACACATTTAATGATGTTTGGTATTGACTTTCGGCGAAATCGGTAAAGCGGTTCCGATTTCATAGAATTGTGAATTTTTCGAAAAAAATAATGTTTTCTCTAAATCATGTCGAATCTCAACAAATGAACCGAAATGTTCTACCGTCGAAAAATACCATACAGCCCTGCTACGTACGAAATTTAGTGATGATCGGTAAAGTCGTTCGCATTTTATGGCATTTATAATTTTTTAATAAATGTAGATTTTCACTCATAACTTTCCCAAAAGTTAAGAGAGTAAGATAAAAAATTGTACTTAATCAAAATTCGATTTAACGGTGTTTTAACGGTGTTTCATAGCTGCACACAATATGGATAATTATTGAGAAATAAAGCTGCGAAGTAGAACTTTGCAAATGGCTTCCTCATTATTTTTCGGTTTTTACAAAGCTTACTCTATGAAAAAACCAAAATCAATTAACATATTTCCTCATAAAGGTAGCTTTGTAAAAACCGAAAAATAATGAGGAAGCCATTTGCAAAGTTCGTGCAGCTTTATTTGTTAAGCATGTCATACGAAATGCAATAATTTCTACTATCTTTTGGAACGGACTGTAGGCATTTTATCAAGAATTTCCGTAGAGAAACGAGCCAAGAAAAAGGAGAAAATCCTAAAACGACCATAAACTTTCCTTTTTGTTTTACAGAATTTATCCTGTGAGACTTTGATACTTTTTCCAAGTGAATCTGTGCTTATTTAATCCTACGAAAGGATCGGGACTGGCAACACCTTTTAAGAGAACGAGACTGAGATGGTCAAGTCTCGTAACAACAATTTCCCAATCAGAAATCTCAAAGTTTTTTCATACCACCCTTTTTTGTTAAACAAGTCATACGAAATGCAATAATTTTATCTTCTTGAAACGGACTATAGGCATTTTATCAAAAATTTCCGTACAGAAACGAGCCAAGAAAAAGGAGAAAATCCTAAAACGACCATAGACTCCCCTTTTTGTTTTACAGAATTTATCCTGTGAGACTGATACTTTTTCCAAGTGAATCTGTGCTTATTTAATCTTACAAAAGGATCGGCACTGGCAACACCTTTGAGAGGACGAGACTAAGATGGTCAAGTCTCGTAACAATAATTTCCCAATCAGAAATCTCAAAGTTTTTTCATACCACCCATTTTTGTTAAACATGTCATACAAAATGCAATAATTTCTACTATCTTCTTGGAACGGACTGTAGGCGTTATATCAAGGATTTCTGTACAGAAACGAGCCCAGAAAAAGGAGAAAATGCTCAATCGACAATGGACTTGGCTTTTTTGTTTTTACAGAATTTATCCTGTGAGACTTTCATACTTTTTCCAAGTGAATCTGTGCTCATTTGGTCCTGCAAAGGAATCGGGACTGGCAACACCTTTTGCGAGGACGAGACTGAGATGGTCAAGTCTCGTAACAACATTTCCAGGCCAGAGCTGGTAAGACGGGAGGAGATGACATCGAAGACGACAACAACGGGACATCCGAGGCCAGCAAGAATCGATCAAAGGGAACCGTTTATTCGTTAAGAGTGTCCAGAAACGCCAGGCCAATTAGAAGGGTGAGAAGGAGGTCGCTCAGGCAGAGACAAAGCGGCGACGAAGCTTTCTCTACTTCTACTTTTCCTTCTCTCTTTCTCCCTCTTTCATTCTTTCTGGCTCGAGTTGTGCCAACGAAAAGAGAAATTACGAGGGCGAAAAAAAAAACAAACTACGTAGTAAGGAGGAAAAAGAGAATAAGACGTTACAAGAAGCTCACCCGAGGTAGACCTCGACGAAAACTCCACGACGGCAAGGAGAACGACTAAAGAAATGGCAGCCGGTAAGTGCTCATGATTCTTAAAAAATGCCGTGGATCGGAGTTTGTTTTGACGCTCGACTCGTAATAAATGTCATGCTGAAGTAGGGAACATAATTTAAAACCGAAATTAACCGAAAATTGGCTGGTTATTTCAATTTCTTTACAAATGAAACGAATCGTCTGACATTATTGCATTTTTGTACACTTATTACTGCACATTTTTACTGTTGAAAATATTTTGATTTTAATTTTTTTTAATTAAAAAATGACCGAAGATCAGCTCGATCTTCTCGTAATGTCACTTGGTGAGTCTACGAGAAGAATCAGAATATATTTTATAAATTAGCAAGATGGCAACCCAATAGAGATTAATGTTGTTATTTTTCTCAAATTTTCAATATTTTGTGAAAAAAGTGATGCGCTTATTCGAATTTTACACGTTTTATTGGCTCACCTGTGAACTGAGAATAAAATGAAGATTTGGCAATTTTTCCTAAAAAGTGGCGGAGTTGTCTATGAAAAATGATGCCAAGAATATGACAAAATGCGGTTTAGAGAAAAAAGCGTTTAAGATTTGAACAAATAGCTCCACGACACGAACTATTTTGAATACAGTCCACAATAACATCAGAAATATACTTTGAGTTTCGTTCTGGAAATTTAATATTGTATTATCAATATTTTCAGTTATCATTTAATGAATTTTTTTATCGATTTTTCGAAGCTGGTAAATGATGTTCCTTCTTATTTCGTACTAATAATTAATTTTGAACAGCGACAATAATGAATGAGTGCTGCCAAACATGGGATCAATATAAAATAGAAATGTAAAGGTTCTTTCTTCAAATATATTGGCAGCAATGATTTTTCGTTAAGTTTCCTTTGTATTGGACTTTTTGAACATTCGATGGAATAGTTTTGGTAATTCTCCTCAGAATGAATTCACGATCAATAAACAAATATCATAAAATGTCCTTTTGTAATTTAATGTTATGTATTATTCTCAGACATGTATTTGAAACAATTATTAAACCTCAAATAATCGTCTTGACATTTGCAGGCACTAAACTAACCCAGACTATCAATATACATTATTATCATCGATGAAAAATATTCCAAGCGGTAAATTATTCCCAGCTCAGCATTTAAGTGAAAATCAATTTAAAAAAAAGAAACAGAGTCAAGCTACAAGACGACAAATTTATCGTCAGTATTTCATTTCACGCGGTGAAATACCTAAAGTTCCGGACAGTTTTATGAATATCGAGTAGCTCGTAAAATTTGGTATAAACCTCAAATTTTAGTGCCCTATTCAATACTGAGCTGAGTATCGAGTTAAAACTTCCTTAATTCATCGGTTATATTTCACGTGATGAGGGTCATGCATATTATATGAGGTAATAATCACAATCGAGGCAATAATGCAACATGGAGCGCAAACTTGATCCTCATTAGGATGCAATCAAGGGGAGACAAGATTGACGATCAATCTGGGCACTCGACGACTGGAGGTGTAATAAGCGAAGGGCCTTGTTGTTGTTGCACGCTGAAGCTCTAGTGTAGAGAGTGACACGTGTTATCCGACACATGTACGCAAATCCCATGCTGTACAGGGCGAGTATAGCATGTGAGACATTGTCGAAGGCCTGCGGCAATAACATTGCACTATATGGCTTCCTACAAGTCCCATCATAGCCTCCGGAGTACACATGAAATCCCGGTCATAGCACTGAGAGAAAATTATGATATTAGTAACTCTAATGTGACAACCATTGATTTTTCGTACAGTGTGGGCGTCAAAATAGCGAATGGCTGAAATAACAAACTGCAAAATAATAAAAGTCTGAATCTAGAATAGCCATCACCATGAAATTCGCTATTTTTTTCATTAGCTATTTTGTTCATTAGCTATTTAGATCATTCGCCATTTTGATTCTTCGTTATGTTGATTATTCGATGTTTTGATTATTCACTATTTTCATCATCTGCTAGTTTCATCATTCGCTATTTTCATCATCCGGTATTTTCATCATTCGCTATTTTCATCATCCGCTATTTTCATCATTCGCTACTTTCATTATTCGCTATTTTCATCATTCGCTATTTCCATCATTCGCTATTTTCATCATTCGGTATTTTCATTATTCGATTCTTTTATCATTCGTTATTGTCATCATTTACTATTTTCATCATTCGCTATTTCCATCGTTTGCTATTCTGATTCCATTTTAATAAGATAGAGATGAAAGTAGCAAATTACTGAAACAGCGAATTTCATAATGATGGCTATTCTAAATTCAGACGATCATTATTTTGAAATTCGCTATTTCAACCCTCACTTGTATTTCCATATTTACCGTAACTATGAAAATAGTTGCATGGACTTGAAATTAATAGTTGTCACTTTATAGATGACTTCACTAATGCGATTTTTCTGAGTATGTACTCGAACCCCAAAGCTCGATACTACGCGACGCCTTCCGCAAGGACAACGCGAGCTCTTCCGGCTCCTTCACTATTCCTCCCTCTTCATCTCACTCTCCTCGAGGGGACGATTAAAGATTCAGAGCTTTCTGCTGCATGAGCGCAAGAGCACCGAGCCAGCTCCATGCTCGGTTTACTTGCAAGTAGAACGGAATCACGACCAAGCGTTCTCTCTCTCTCCCTCCCTCTCTTTTTCTCTCTCCCTCTCGCTCTTGCCTTTCTCTCGACTCGAAGGGGGACAATACATCATCCGGCTGTGGCCCAGATTCCTCGATTACGCTGGGGCACGATCGTTTTTATAACCAGATGGAAATTATACAATAAGTGGTATAAAAATAAAAAAATGAGAGGCTGCAATTCTCAAATTTTGTAAGCCCTTGTTACTTTGTTAAATAATGTTTATGCAAGCATCTGTTTCACCGCAAGCTGCAGTGGTTGTGGAAAACTTGTTGAACTTCACAATGTCTACCTAAGAAATCATTATTTAATAAAAATTCGATTAAAGTTATGATAAAAAATAGAGGACGATCGACTTTTATCTATTTTTAAATGCATCTATATTTCTTAGAAACTATTAAAATGTCACGTAAAAAAAGTTATTACGAGCAAGGCATAAAAAAAATAACATAGAGAATAGTGAAAATTTATTTCCAGAAGAAAACCATAAAATTCTGCAGGCTTTTATAACGCTAGAGCGGACAGAGTAATAAAATACAATCGACAAGAGCGTAAAATGGAAGTTGGTGGTTTGCGAGTATTTAATTAAGTGCGAATAATCGGTTGTAATTTCGGACATTATTACCTGTTCCCCCAATTACACCGAGCAATTGAAGTCTTTTTTTCTGATATTAATTAAGTAATTAATTATTAATTAAATTTAAAACATAGGAATTTATTTGATCGTTATTAACTTCATGTAAATGTTCGATAGGTAATCGCTCCGCAATAACCGAGACCTTAATTAAGCGCAAAAAGGTAACATACTCTTTTACCGATTTTCACTAATTCAACATCAGTGACGGAAGCAGTCAAAAATATCGGCAGAAATTTTTTCGTTTGCAAGTTTTTTAATTGAATGCGAAGAATTGATCGTTATTACCTATTTCAACGAACCATAAATTATCACTGCGTCGAATAATACAGAGCAACTGAAAATAATGTCTGTACTTATTACGACCAACTCATTAAAAGTGCGAAAACCGATGGAATTATTTGGTCGGAATAAATGTAATTCGAATTGTCGATGGTTAATCGCTCCGTAATAGCAGTGAAATTCATTTGGCCCGAAAAACCGTGAAACTCTGCCGACTTTTACTACTATAATACTATAGTTCCCGAAACGCTGAAATGAATCGCGAAAAAACGTGGAATGAACGTTTATATTTGACGACGGTTCGCGAATGCTTAATTAAATTCGAATAGCCTGCTGTAAATATTGCATATTATTGCCCAAAAATACAGCAAGCTTGCTCGAAATGATAGTGATAATAATTCAGCTTTTGCGAGGAGAGAGAAAACGACTACTATTATTATTATTATCATCATCATTCACGGCAGCGGTTTTTCAATACTTCATAATTATACATGAAAATTGCGGGTATATTGCATCCTGTATTTTCGTAGTACTTGTGTCCGCACTGTCGGAAAAGGACGCCGGCAGCTGCGCGGTTATTAAATTTCGTAGCGGTAGACAAATTTGAAAATGAATCTCTAGCAGACACCTCTGCCACGAACCAGCGCAATCCCACGTCCACTACAGCCAGTAGTTCATTGCTTCTGTTTTAAAAGATTCAGTGGTTCTTGCGGAGGAAATTTTTTGGGGTACGAGTTCAGAGAGAGAACGTTTACCCATTTCTCGAGTAAAATAAATTGTATATAGAGGGTAGAAAAATATATATTTCGGTTTAACCATGGAATCGAGCATATATAATTCTCTACATGGAATTTATATAGAAACTATATAAACCCAACTTCATTCTTGGTTCATTGGTTCTGTTTTGAAAGATTCACTGGTTCTTGCTGAGGAAATTTTTTGGAGCACGAGTTCAGAGAGAAAATGTTTACCCATTTCTCGAGTAAAAAAAATTGTATATGGAGGGTAGAAAAATATATATTTCGGTTTAACCATGGAATTGAGCATACTTAATAAGCTTTGAATGCAATTTATTAAAAACGAGATTAACAGAATTTTTCAAAAACTTTTTAAAAGACTTTTTGCTTTTCTTATGGCCTTGACGCATGGAGATTATGTTGAATTTATATAGAAACTATATAAACCCAACTTCATTCTTAGTTCGTTGTTTCTGTTCTGAAAGATTCACTGGTTTTTGCTGAGGAAATTTTTTGGAGCAGGAGTTCAGAGAGAAAATGTTTACCCGTTTCCCGAGTAAAAAAATTCTATATGAAGGGTAGAAAAATGTATATTTCGGTTTAACCATGGAATTGGGCATATATAACTTTCTATATGGAATTTATATAGAAACTATATAAACCCAACTTCATTCTTAGTTCATTGCTTCTGTTTTGAAAGATTCACTGGTTCTTGCGGATGAAATTTTTTGGAGCACGACTTCAGAGAGAAAATGTTTACCCGTTTCCCAAGTAAAAAAATTCTATATGGAGTATAGAAAAATATATATCTCGGTTTAACCATGGGATTCAACATATTCAACTCTCTATATGCAATTTATATAGAAACTGTATATAAACCTAACTTCATTCTTGGTTTCGGATATAAATTGAATACAGATAGTTTATGGAATTTATGCAGACCCATTTACATATGCCAGACTAGATATAACCTTTTTATTTGACTTTTATATCGCACAGGACGTAAAGACGGATGCGAACGTTGAATATAAGTGCGAGAGAAGTTCAATTTTGCATCAAAGTTTAAATTTTTTATCATAATACCGTGCAGCACTTTTCAACACCTTTTTCTTACTTTTTTTTTTTTTTCAAGGACTGATTACAAAATTGATTTTTAATCAATGCATGACATATATTTTCATTGCAAAACCACATTACTTTTCAAGATAAAATTGTTGAGTCAAACATTTTCATAATAATAAAAGTCAAATTTCATGAAAATCGTCAGAAATAATACTTTTTCTTTTTACATATTCCGTATGTGATGAGAAAGTAAAAATAGAGAAATGCCATTTGTCATACGTCTTCTTGAGAAAACTCGGTTACCTAAAAAAAATTATAAGAAAAAACAATGTTGATGACACACTTGTTTGAAAAATCTTACATTTAACACTCATCAAATACGTATCAACTATGATTCCACAATTTTATAAAAACATAAATTGCGCCAGAATAGTGTGAAATAAATCGTAAAATTTTTAAATCGTAGCTTTCAGACCAAACCATTGAACAAATTTTATTGTTCGATGTCTTATTGTATCTGTCGAACGGTATATTCTGTTTCAAGTATAGCAATTCTGGATGCAGTAAAAATTGAATTTACTGTTACCAATTATTTAGCAAGTTTTGAATAAAGACATTTGTTTATACTTTAAAAATCATAATTTGTTCATTTAGTCCTGAAATAGAAATTTCTACACTCAAATCAAAATGCACTCTTGAACATATGAAATAAGACATCGAACACTAAAATTCGTTCACCGATTTGGTCTAAAGGTAACGACAAGTTAAAAATTTTGCTTTTCATCTGGCACTATTTTGGTGCACTGTATATCTCTACAAATTAATAGAATTACGATGCTTAATATGTACTTAATAAGCTTTGAGTGTAATTTATTAAAAACGAGATTAACAGAATTTTTCAAAAACTTTTTAAAATACTTTTTGCTTTTTTTATGGCCTTAACGCATGGAGATTAAGACAGATCATTTCACCAGTCATCGATGTCGAGTACGCTCAAGTTCACTGCTGCTTTCTCGGAAGATTCGCTTCAACTCTCTCGAGTCCAAGTCTGGAGAGGAATTTTTTATGCATTTTTATATCACACAGGTGAAATAGAAAGATGTGAGCGTTTATTTCTACGTAAGCGTGAGATCGATCCCAACGGCCCTGTAAGAAGATACAGCGAGTGAATCCCGGGAGTCCGATCGTATGAAAAATTCAGGGAAAGGGCTATCCATCCTACGAAGCGAGAAGGGATGAATAGTGGTGCAGTGGTCCATTCGTGATCGAGACGAATAACGATCGCGGAGCTTATCGAGAAAGTAGCGAGCTGCGAAAAGATAGGAGCTGAAGTAAAGGGATATAAGATAGTGGAAGCTGCTGATCTCGTTTGTGCACCAGTCGATGGTTTCAGGCGCGGAGCTAAAATGCTCCGGTTATATATGATACCGTGTTTATAATACTGCACAACACTTTACCATAGCACATACCAACGTGAAAAGGGCTCTTTTCTACTGAGGACTCTTCGCGAGTTCACTCGACTCTAGTTTCAAGACAGATGCCATTCTTTGCTTTATTCTTTGCTTCAAGAAATTATTCAAGATCTCTTGCGTTTGAGCTAAGATGAAGGTGGAGGATTGTTGCAGTAGACCATTTTTTACTCGGCCAAAAACTTACATTTTTTGGTTGATGAAGGAATTAATGGGAGTTTAGTGTGAATTTTTTTTTCGTTCGTTGGGTGGAATACTGGATATTGTTATGATAATATTGTGAAATTTAGCAGATTACGTGAGCAACTTCCGCTCGTGCTAAGATGAGGTTGAAGTTTTGTAGCAATGGACAACTTTCAATTCGTTGAATAACTTACATTTTTTGAAATTGTAGAATTTAATGGAAGTTGAGTGCAGATTTTTTTTTCCTTGCATTGAGTAAAATAATTTATCCTTTTATGATAATTGCAAAATTAATTACATTCTATAAGCAACTTCAGCAGATGCTAAGATGAGGTTTAAGTATTGTTACAGCGATAAATTTTGACTCTGCCAAGAACTTACATGCATTTTTGTATTGTAGGATTTAATCCAAGTTCAGTGTAGAATTTTATATATTTTTTTCATTGTATAAAATAATTGATCTTTTTAAATTTATCATATTCTTCAAGTAACTTTCACTTGTGCTAAGATGAGGTTGTAGTATTGTTGCAGTGGGCAATTTTTCACCCAACCGAAAACCTACATTTTTTCAATTGTAGGATGTAATAAAAGTTCAGTGCGAATTATTTTTTATGCAAGCAAATAATTCATCCTCTAACAATAATATCGTGAAATTTATACGAGCAATTTCCTCTTGAATTAAGATGAGGTTAAAGATTTTTTTTTTCACCAAGTGAAGTTGAAGCCAATTGGAGAATCATAATACTCCATATGTACTGATGTTAAAATGAAAGATTTTTTCAAGTCAAGTCTTCAACAGGATTATTTTTCCATCACTTTTTTTTAGTAACTGAGTCCCCTTAAGTAAGAACACGACGTGGATCGAATTTGGGATCTTCCAGAGACTCAATCAGGATGACAAGCTCGAAAGTAAATGTATACTAGACCAACACAGAGCTAAAAGTAACTTTGGAAAGGTTCGAGCAACACCTGGACTTTATTTCATTATTATACCACATTGTACAAAATAGTGTCAGAGCTTAAGCGCTTTTTTTTCATCTGTTTATTCTCACACACCGGCTCTATTACCAACAGTCTGTCCCATTTATCAACGGATACTGAAAGTTTTGCGGACGTACTATGGGAAAACTTTGCCATCAGGGTAGATAGACGACAGAAATGCTTAGTGGGAGGGAGCCAAGCAGTCTCTCTACGCTTCTCGACCGGCACGACATCCACAGCCGCCTGATGAAGTTACCAAGGCGGAACACTTTTGGAATGCTTTGAAGCCGCTCACAGATGAGAGCAATGGACTTTGCCACGAGCAATTAGGAAGCCGATTTCTTGAGCAAATTAGAGCACTTCTGTTCTGCCATTAATTGCAGTAATGTAGAGAATGTAATTTCCGAAAATTGGAGAACATTAGCCTACGGAAGCATCGTTATTAATAGGATACCGAATATTTACTTTTCCTGTAAATGAATCAGTATTAAAATTGTTTATTTTCAAGAATCGTTCGTAATATGGAATAATAGTATTTACTCAGAGAAAAGCATATTGTTGCTTCAACGATTTCACATGATAAAAAGCATATAGAAAAGCTGGCAATGTTTTATAGTTGAAGTAATGATAATATGGTTCAATAAACAATACTCGAAAGTTTATTGAAGACAAACGTTGAAATATGCAACAAAATGACATATTTGAACCTATTAGAACAGTTTTTGTAACTATTATCATTTTGATAATTGCTACTATAATTATATTTGCTATAACCGGACGTTCCTCCTGGCAATTATATTAATGGTTGGTTTAACTTTTTCCTTATATTTGCTTTAACTATAAAATATAGTCGTTTCTCCTGGCAACTATACATTAGAGTTAGATTATCACCGGACTAACTATTTTTATTATTAAATAACGATATTTGTCCCTGAGTGGACATTTCATTTTTTTCGGCGTATTTCTGGATTTATGGTTTTGGCGAGAAACAATATTATTCTTGGTTTGGACTTGCTTTGGAACCACTTACAGATGAAAGCAATAGACTTTTCCCCAAGCAATTAGGAAACAGATTTCTTGAGCAAATTAGAACACTTTTATTCTGTCATGAATTGCACAGATGTAGAGAATTCAGTTTTGGGAAATTGGAGGAAATGAAAGCCTATGCAAGCATCGTTATTAATAGCATACGGAATATTCGCTTTTCTTCCAAGCGAATCAGCGTTGTAATTTGTTACTTCCAAAGATAATTTTCGATATGAAATTATAATATGCAAGTAAATTTTTATTTCCGAAGTATTTTTGGGTTTATGGTTCCTGCGAAAAAAAGTTTTTCTTTGTATACTTCGTAGTATTGATGTTCTTAAATTTCACAAAAATGTTTACTGAACTCTTATTAAACCCTACCATTTTTTGTTATGTTATTACTGTGCAGTTCTTAACCAAGCCAAAAAAAAATGTTTGCTTGGTGGTATAATATATAATAACGGCGTAAAGTCCAAGTGATCTGTACACCGTCACTTTTTGCACAGCGATGGTCTAGTGAACATTTATTTTCCAGCTTGTCATCGTTCGTCCTGTCTCTAGAAGGTTTTAAACTCGATCCAGCTCTCGGTTCTACTTAAGTACCATCAGTTGTCGAGCCAGAGGGGAAATTGAGTTTTCGTTGCTATTATTATTATTTTTTCTCTCCCCTCTATTTTCGAGGACTGACTCGACAATCTATCAGGTAAATCAGAGCCATCGAAAGGTCAGGCAAAGAAAAGCCAGCGAATTTGTCCGAATTGGAAGAAAATCGATTATGTTCAAGTCGCACAGGTGTAACTTAATCGAATGTCAAGTTAGAAGAGCTCCCAATGTGAATGAAAGGTTAGAAAAAGAAACATGAAAAAACACTCAAGTACTGACACCATTTGGGAATCACGTTGTATAATAAAGAATAAAAATTCGAGTGCTGAGCAAACTGCTACTTTTTGCTCTGGTATCGTCTGCTAAACATTTATTTTCACGCTTGTCATCATGGTCGGGTTTCTGGAAGGGTTTGAACTCAATCTATCTCTCGTTCCCACTCGAGAATCGTTGGTAACCTTGTCAGGAGGGAAATTGGGTTTTCTGTTGTTATTATTATCATTTCTGTCACTCCAGCTCTGCAACCATTGGGTGAATCGAAATCCGACGAATTTGTCTGAGTTGGAGGAGCATCGATCATGTTCAAATCCTACAGATGGAAGGTAATAAAGTGTCGAGCTTGAGGAGCTTCCAGCGGCTACTATATGAAAGCTACTATTTATGTAGTAGCTTTTGTAGTAGCTTTAGTTGAGATTGTTAATAATAGTTTAATTTGTAATAACCAATGTGCTAACGAATGAAAAGAAATATAGCCCTTTTTCAGGTGTTGCTTGAAAAGTTTTTTTTTCACTGTGGTAGACCATTGATAGTCAACCGACCAGTCAATGGGCAGTTAGGCAGACGAAAAAACCTAATGAATGAACGGTTTTTATGCACGTGCTCTTATGCACAGTGTCTATTTACTGATCCCCGTCCATTCACTGGCTCGTTCACCCTGTATTGTGTATCTAGTGCGTGAAGAAGGTTATTTCCGCACGAGCTGCGCGAGCGACCTCACGAGTCGCAAATATTCTGACGCACGTGGTATTCATACTATGTTTTGTAATGTCAGAAAGAAAATTGAGATTTTTTCGAGGGGATTTTGCGTGGTTGAGATGCGAGATTTCCGATCAGCCGTGCGTAAAGTAATAGGACGTAAGTAAGTAATTCACTTTACGCACAAACTTTACTTAACTCACGGCGTTCGGAAATCGGGCACTTTAGACCCGAAAAAGCTTACTTTTCGCGCGGCTATTACAAAAACATTTGCTTTGAACACTCACCCTGTTTCGGTTTCTTATTCAGGAAATCTCGACATCTTTGACAGACGGGTAATTGAATTTTTGTTACAATTATTACTATTTCTGTCGGGAATAATTTTACACTCTATCTCGTCAACTGTCAGGTGAATGAAAGCTACTAAATTTGTCATGTCAAAATCATCACATATCGGACGAGAAATGAGTTGTCATTGTTATTATTATTATTTTCCTCGGTAATATTTTCACGTCCTATCTTGTCAACTGTCAGATGAATCAAGAGGCAACGAATTTGTCTGAATTGGGAAGGTACATCGATTATGTTCGAGTTGCACAAGTAAAAGATAATCGAGAGTTGGACCAGAGGAGCTTTCATGTTAAGTGCAGTATCAAGATAAAATCATAAAAAATGTTTCAACGCTGACACTATTTGGGTACGAGGACGCAAAGCCAAAATGTCGTGTGAATTTCTCGAGCGTCCTTTTTTACCGCGTGGATATCCAGGAAATGTTTTTTTCAACTTCCAGGAAGCTCCTAAATTCGAACCATATCTCTTTCCCACATGTCAGACCGGAATTGAATTGTCATTGTTATTATTATTATTATTTCCCTCGGTAATATTTTCAGGCTGCCTCGTCAACTGTCAGATGAATCGAGAGACACCGAATTTGCCTGAATTGGAAAGGTAGATCGATTATGTTCGAGTAGCACAGGTGAAAGATAATCGAAATTTTAACGAGAAGAGCTTTCATGTTAAGTGCAGTATCAGGATAAAATCATTTAAAATGTTTCAAGGCTGACATTATTTGGGTATTCTTCCAACGTCATTTTTTGCATCGTGGATATCCAGGAAATGTTTCTTTTGCAACTTTCAGGAAGATACTGAATTCAAACCATATCTCTTTCCCACATATCAGACGGGAATTGAATTGTCATTGTTATTATTATTATTTCCCTCACTAATATTTTCACGCTGTCTCGTCAACTGTCAGATGAACCAAGAGGCACCGAATTTGCCTGAATTGGAAAGGTAGATCGATTATGTTCGAGTAGCACAGGTGAAAGATAATCGAAATTTTAACGAGAAGAGCTTTCATGTTAAATGCAGTATCAGGATAAAATCATTTAAAAAGTTTCAACGCTGACACTATTTGGGTATTCTTCCAACGTCATTTTTTGCATCGTGGATATCCAGGAAATGTTTCTTTTGCAACTTTCAGGAAGATACTGAATTCAAACCATATCTCTTTCCCACATATCAGACGGGAATTGAATTGTCATTGTTATTATTATTATTTCCCTCACTAATATTTTCACGCTTTCTCGTCAACTGTCAGATAAATCAAGAGGCACCGAATTTGCCTGAATTGGGGAGGTACATCGATCATGTTCGAGTTTCACAGGTGAAAGGTAATCGAGTGTCGGGCTGGAAGGGCTTCCAGCAGTTACCAGTACAATGTTACATATATGTAGGTGCCGTATAGACACTACTAACTATGCATGTAGCGAGGCGTTGGTACACTCGAACTGGTGCACAGAGTGCACAGAGTGCACAGAGCATCACTTTGGCACCAGGCCGTCGCCTCCCTCGGTCTGTCTGTCTCGCCCTCTCGGACCACACTCGTGTTCGGTGTACACAAGCTATATGCGAGCTTCACCCTATACTCCACTCGACCCTCTCAGTCAGCAATTCACTATTTCTGTATTCTAACCCCTCTGTCTCCCGTGTCATCCTAAAGCTCTTTGACCGGGAGACACTTAAATCCGTCTGAGAAAAAACTCAGCCCCTACAAAAGAAGGGAAAATTCCAAGGGTCCACTCGGCGCTCGCCCCTTCAAGTTCAGCGACCTAAAAAAATTCAATTGATGCTCCAAAGTGGCCGCGTTGGCAGACGTAGGAAGGCAAATGAATTATTGAAACTACGATTTCATAATTAACAATTCCGAAAATAGATTTATTATTTTTTCTACGTGGTATTTTTTAAATTGTTTATTATGAAAAGTTACTCAACACTTAACTAGGTAGTTGATACAAATTTGGTTAGAATGCCTTATTAAGTATCCTGCTCTTGGCGTGGCAATACGAATTAATTGCATTTAATAATTATTAGATCATACGAATAGTAGCATCAACCAAAAATCACCAGTTTTACTTACTCATAGAGGAAGCTTTGTTTTCGTGAAAAATATTTGTTTCGAGATTGTTATGTCAGGATACTTAAAATGGTCTAAAACATCGAGAAAAATGGTTTTTACGGAATGTCTGTATGTGTGTGTGTATGTGTATGTGCAGATTTCCTTGTACGCACGATAACTGTCATGATTTTCTACGGATTTTCTTATAATTTGGCACTCAAGTAGGTTATCATATAAAAAAGTTTGAAATTGTATTTGACGCGAATCGGTTGAAATTTTTTTTTCTTACGCCGTTTTTAAAATTTTGAAAAAATCGTTTTCACGCCATAACTTACGCAATTAAAGAGGCACCGGGCTGGAATATTGTATATAAATGGATTACTCGCGAACCATTATGTGTACCAAATTTCGCGGGAATGTGTTGGACCGTTCTGATTTTATTACAATTTTATTTACTTTAGTGACCATTAAGCTATTACGATCTGTTAACCCTGCGTTCACCCTTTCAAATGCAGCGACCTAAAAATTTCAATTAATGCTCTACAGTAGTGGCGTTAGCAGACGTAAAAGTGAAATGAATAATTAATACAACGATTCCATAGTTAATACTCTCGGTAATATATCTATTATATTTATTATGCGCTCATTTAAATGGTTTATTATAAGATCGGTAATAGCCGTTTTTGGTAAATATCACTTAATGACGTAGTTGATTAACGTGTGGTTAGCATGGCTTATTGATTATCCTGCTGTTACACTGCCCAATACTAATTAGTTGTGATTAATAATTAAGTGATAATACATATAGTAGCATGAACCACAAATTACCAGCTTTCACTTCAGTGACCATTTATGACAAGCTATGACGATCTGTCCACTCTGCGCTCACCCTTTCAAATGCAGCGACCTAAAAAATGTCAATTGATGCTCTACAGTAGCAACGTTAGCAGAGGTAGAAGTGAAGTGAATTATTGATACAACGCCGTTCAATAATCAATGCTTTTTAGAAATATATTTATTACCTGTTTTACATTATTTCTCTGATTATTTTTCCCATCCAAATTTCGACCAATAGAATTGCACCATCCGACGTCACGTGGTACAACCTACACCAAATTATACTGATAATTTTTTGATAATTTTTTTCTAAGGTTTTATTTATTGTCGCATTAACTACTAGGTTTTTAGCGACAATTTTATAATTTTGTCTGTTGCTATATATACAAAACAAAAGATTATTCACCCACGTTAACCATCTGTCAAACGGACACATTGCATTCAATTGTGACAGTCGAACGGTTTTATTAAACATAAACCATAATTTTCGTCTCATAGTGCAATTCCATTGGTCGCAATTTGGATGGGAAAAATAATCCCCCAAATACCACTCTTGCTTTAAAATTAATCTGATATTTCGAAGCTCTCGTGGTATTACAAACGATTATTTTTCGGGCCTGGATTTCAGCCAATCATAGAGCGGTATTCTCGGTAATCGAGTTCATTTGTTAAAAATTTCATCGGAAATTCCACCCGGATTTCGGACAGTAGCTCTTCACTTATTTTCAACCAATGCAAGATTCTCATAGATGTCCTGTTTCCTCGAATACTGCTCTGTGCTCAGACGAAATCCAGGCTCAAAAAATAATCCGACAAATACCCCTTGACCTCCGAAATTAATCGTAATATTTCTCTCTAGCAGAGTTGTAAATCCCTATTGATTCATAAGATATAGTTTACAGTGCCATTTGTTTTGTAAAAATGATTTCATAATAATAATAATGTGTAGTGATTATGAGATAGCGTGTGAACATGTGAATAGGCGAAAAAAAGAATAATTTTCGCTTTAATATTAGAAGAAATAGTGGTAAAAATAGGAGAAATAGCTAATGCATTAATTTTTCTACCCTTTTTCTCGAAGGAATTACCGTGAATTTTAATTGAAACATAATCATTTTTACAACTATTCAAAAGTGAAGTCATTGTTCTATAATCGCTACATGTTATTATTAGAAAATCATAATTACAAAACAAATTGTACTGTAAACTATACCTCATGAATTGATGGGGATTTACAACTCTGCCCTCTAGTTTCACTGCTTAGCAATGATCGGGATAAGTTTCGCACAAAAAACCCTCGCACTCAGGATTTTAATATGCGCAACTTCTTCCTCTCGTTGCTCAGCAACGAAACAATCGGGGGATATTCCGATGTTTTGGGATATTACTACCGATTATTTTTGTAATAGCCTATTTTGGTGGATATTACTTAATTGCGTAGTTGATTAACATGCTGTTAGCATTGCTTATTAAGTATTTTGTTGTTACCGTGACCAACACTGATTAGTTGAAATCAATGATTATTTGATGATACACTAGTATGTGATCAATACAGTAATACAGACCACTAATCGCCAGTTTTCACTTTAGTGACCGTTTACCTATCATGATCACTGAGAATGTAGGTGATGAGCAGCGTCATTGAACCAGTTTAATCAATGGACCAATTCTGTCCCAAGCATGTAATCATTACAGTCACTAACAAACGTTCACACCCTCAAAATCGAAAGTGTTGCTGAAGGGTTATTGTTTCTTATCTTTTAGATTGTGACGACTTTATACACACTCACAAATGTATTCCCGTTTACGCATCGTTAGGATGAATAAGAAACACGCATGAAAGGGTATAAAAAGTCGCCATAATATGAAAGAAAGGATGCAAAGTGGAATCTTCCACATTTCTTAGTCATTATATTTCGCTGTTTACAAAGCTACCTCTGTGAGGAAGAATATCGATCGAATTTGGCATCCTCATAGCGGAAGCTTTGTACAAAGACAAATATAATCAGAAATCAATGTGCAAGGTTCTACTTTGCATCCTTTTTTCATGTCGGATATTTTCTGAATCGATATTTCTAGTCGGATATCTTCACTAAGTTCGATATCTACTACAACAAGATATTAATTCGACCGTGTAGAAGATATGAGCAGGTTGGTCGAAGTTAACTTGAATTAGAAGAAGAACAAAAATTCTGCGAAAATTCAAAATGATATGAAATCTAAACGGCTTTATGGATTTTGCTCGAATTGATTGCCGACCATCATTTATCACAGTCCTATTTATCAAAAACTATGTAGTTTATTAGCTAAAAAATTGCGGAAGCTAAAGAACATACAGAGATTTGTTTTTAAATTCAATGTCTTATCACATTTAAACCACTTTACCAATCTTTATCAAATTCGATACATATATCTACTACGACTGGATGTTAATTTTACCTTGCAAAAGATTAGAGCAGGTTTTTGTCGAAATCAACTCGAACAAGAACGATAACAACATTTTTTGGAAATTTAAAATTTTATGAAATCTAAACCGTTCTGTGGATTTCGCTGGAATTTAATACCAACGTTTTATTGTCATTTTCCTATTTGTCCAGAACTATTTAACTCATAAGCTAAAAAATTGCGGAGCATGAGAACGTAAGAGAACTAGAGAACATGCAGAAATTTTTCGAAAAATGTCAAGGTTTATAAAATGTGGATTTTTCAAAAAGTTTTTTCGAAAATTTATATAAATAGGAAAGGGCGTTGCTCCTCTACCAACGTGCCAAATTTCAGCTCAATTGTTGAAGCTCGGATGCGGACGTTTGGATTTCGCAAGCGGACATTTCGCAATCTGGGAATTTTTTCTAAACCACGTTTCTCGACGAAAAAAATATTCAAGAAAAGAAAGCTTCCTCTATGAGGAAGCAATGAAAAACGATACAATTCGCTTTAATTGTGTTGACAATTTGCAAACATTCAGGACAAAGATGTCATATGTTTGTCTGGAAATATTTGTGATCGTTAGTGAGCATGTATGGAATAATTATGTGAGTGTCTATGGTGAATTCTTATAAATTTCCATATAAGTCCCTAGAGTTGAATTATTCTAAGAGGCATATACAAGACTCCGCCGAATTATTCCTAGTCCCCCGTGAACTTCCCCCTCACGTCCCGCCCAATCAGATTACTCCAAGCCACTCTACAAGCTCCCTAGGGTCGAATTACTCTAAGTTACCATATGAGCCCTACTGTAGGCTTTAATTATTTCAAATCCCCTTATAATACCCACACAATACTAGACGAAGTTGACTACATGAGCTACAATATAACCTGCTCGAGTAGAAATGGAAATGAAGAATATGGCTCGAGCTCTTGAAGCTATGTCAAGTAATAGAATCATATATAAAAAATATATATTGTTTCAAGCATGAAATTGGGCATACATAGGCCGTATACACTTTATATATACACTGAGAAAAAATTATGTGATTGGAAACTATAAAGTGACAACTACTGATTTTCAGTTCGTACGAATAATTTTTTAATATTCGACACAACAATCAAACAATTCTCATAAATATTATCACATTGTCATCACAGTTACAGTAACGCGTCATCAAATAGTTATCACGGTTACTGTAACTAGGAAAATAGTTATATAGATTAAAAATGAATAGTTGGCACTTCATGGTTAACTTTACGATTTCGTTGAATGTAGAGTCAAATCAGTTATTGAGTCACTGGCGTCGATCAACTAACTTAACATTCCTGGTTTGTTGTTTTTAGTTTATTCAAACTTAATGCCGAGATTTTTAACGAATATGGAAGTTCGCCGACATTCTTAGCCTGTGATATAGCCGTTCAATAAAGAATGTGCTATAAAAATCAGTATGCCAAATCAGAAGTTAAATCAGCCACTGCGTCGCTGGTGTCAACTGACTTATTATTGACAGTTTTTTTACTGTTTTCAAACTTGATGTCAAGATTTCTAACGAATATGGAGGTCCATCGACATCTTTGGACTTTCTCATACTCATTCATTATTCAATGAACAATCCACTATGAAAACAGTATGCCAAATCAGGAGTCGAATCGGCCACTGCGTCGCTGGTGTCAACTGACTTATTTTTACCATTTTTTTTTACCGATTTCGAAATTGATGTCAAGATTTTCGACGAATATGGAGTTTCGTCGAAATCTTTAGTCTCTCTTATATTTATTCAATGAGCAATCCGCTATAAAATCAGTTTGGCAAATCAGTCATTGACTCGCTAGTGTCAACTGACTTATTATTACCAATTTTTTTTTACTGATTTCGAAATTGATGTCAAGATTTTCGACGAATATGGAGTTTCGTCGAAATCTCAAGCTTTCTCATATTTATTCAATGAACAGTCCGCTATAAAATCAGTTTGGCAAATCAGGAGTCAAATCAGTCATTGAGTCGATAGTGTCAACTGACTTATTATTACCAATTTTTTTTACTGATTTCGAAATTGATGTCAAGATTTTCGACGAATATGGAGTTTCGTCGAAATCTTTAGTCTTACTTATATTTATTCAATGAACAATCCGCTATAAAATCAGTATGCAGAGTGGGACCCAAGCCGAGAGTTCACTCAGCGTCAACGTACTCTCAACTCGCGTACGCGGTACGGCAGATAGTATAGTATATATACGCGGTATTCCTGAAGCAGGGGAGTGGTATCCACGCTTACATTATCCACTTGACCCGCAGCTCACTCCTGTGGGACGGTAGATTTACCCTGGTGATGCTGCTTCACCACCAGCTTTGCCACTCTCGCGCCGCCAGAGCGAAGCGTACCTCAGTGGAATGTAGGCCAAGATTGCGAGATAGGATTGTGGTATTACTACCCCTCCAGCCGCTATAAGTTTTGGACAAACGCGGTGTCTTTGCGTTGTACGTGTCGTCGACATTTTCAGGTGTACACTCTTCTCGCTTGGCAGTTATGCCATCCACTGCATCCCGAATGTACACCAAGCACTGATAAGGTGCGACAGATTCAACAGAAGTCATCTTGTAGCCTTTTTTTCTCCGGTGAAAGTTTACATGGTTCGGGACACAACTTCTATGAGGAAATTTTTTGATTGATTTTAGATCTATCATAGCCCGTGAAGAAATCTTATCAGGGTTTTGCAAAGGCCCTGATTAATTTTCCCTAATTACATTAGAGGCCTTATGTGGAAGCCTTATAGGGTTTTCCAAAAGACGGACACGCTTTTTTTTACGGAGCCTTTGAAGACTAAATATTAGCCTTCAAACACTGCCTGATTAAGTCGTTACTAAAATAATACAGAAATTTAATTAAAAAATATATATTTTTTATCATTTAGTTGAGTAATGCTCCACTTTTAATAAGATATTTCGTCTTTCTCTAGACGATGGTATACATATTTATCGCTGAAAAAACATATTAATTTTTTTTTTTACATTGACAGGAATCTAACCTAGAACCCTTCGGATGGTTTAGTTGCACCTCGCCTTAGCTTTATCGGCCATTCAAATTATATGAATATGCAATTTTTTTGTCTGTTTGAATGACTGTAATATGAAATATGAAAAAAATTAATATAATATAGTCAGAACTTGATAGATTTACATGAATGCGTTTGATGTGTAAGAATAAAAGCACATTCAGTAATTTTTTTTACACTAATTGGTTATATCGAATAGAGTTGTATTATTGTTCGCGCGAATAAGTTCGTTTGTGTCTAGGTGCGTGACTGTCTAACTGACCTGAGGGCCAGTATTAGAATGGGTGACCACCTAGCTGACTTTGGCGGTCGTTAGTTGGATAGGTGACCACCAATTTTGCCATGGAAACCTCGGATTGCCATATAGGACCCTTATCTGGCAAATTTATTATTGATTTGTTTACTTTGCGCCATGGTTAAGTCTGACTAGGCCTTTAATTAATTAACTTATCAAGGTCTTATTAAACTTCATCATGGCCTTATGAGATCCTTATTTGGCAAAATTATTATTGATTTGTTTACTAGGTGCCATGTTTAAGCCTGACTGGGCCCTTAAGTGATTATTGATGATGGCCCTATCAAATCCTTCGCCATGGGAACCTAGAAATACCTTATCAGAGCCCCAATTGGGAGTGATATGGAAAACCCTTTAGGGTGTCCGCATTAAAGCCCGAAAGGGCCCTAGTTTATCTTAGGGCATCCCTAATAATTTTCTTCACGGGAGTTTATGACAAACTAACACACTAATCATTGAGTCAGCTGCATCCCCAATGTACACGAATCACTGATAAGGTGAGAAAGAATCAACAAAATATTGCTTAGGCAAAGTAGAAAGTATCGAAACTCCTCCGCTTGATGATGTGCTTAGCGATAGTCGGGTTCGATTGCCACTTGAATTACTAACACGTGAGGCCACACTAATTACCGAGGCTTATGCCTACCCACGAAAATTTGCAGACTTATACTTTGTAGGCTTTTTGTTCGAGGGAAAAGTTTTCATTGTTCAAGAAGCGACTTCTGTGAGAAAACTTGTTGATCGATTTTAGATCCCTCATAGTTTATGACAAACGAACACACTTAACATGCTAATTATTGAATCTCCTGCATCCCGAATGTACACCAAGCTGTAATTAAGCGCGGGAGCTGCAACAAAATATTACTTAGGCAAGGTAGAAAGCACCACAACTCCTCCGTTCCACGATGTACTTAGTGATAGTCGGGTTCGATTGCTGTATAAAATACAAACACATGAGGCCACACTAATTATCGAGGCTCCTGTTTATCCACTAGAATTCACAGAATTACACTTCGTAGGCTTTTTTTTTCGAGGGAAAAGCTAACATGGTTCGAAAAACAACTCCTATGAGAAAATTTGTTAAACGATGTTAGGTTTCTCATACTTTATGACCAACTGAAACACTAAACACACTAATTATTAAATCTCGTGCATCTCGAATGCACACCAAGCAATGATGGGGCAAACCAGATTCAACAAAATATCGCTTAGGTAAGGTAGAAAGCATCGAAACTCCTCCACTTCACGATGTGCTTAGCGATAGTCGATTGCTACTTGAATTACTAACACGTGAGGCCACACTAATGACCGACGCTTATGCTTACCCATAAAAATTTACAGACTCACACCTTGTAGTCTTTTTTTCTCTCAGGTGGAAGTTCACATGGTTCGGGCACAACTTCTATGAGGAAATTTTTTGATCGATTTTAGATCCCTCATAGATTATGAAAAAACTAATACACTAATTATCGAACCTCTTGCATCCCGAATGTACAGCAAGCACTGATAAGGCGAGAAAGATTCGACAAAATATTGCTTGGGTAAAGTAGAAAGGATCGAAGCTCCTCCGCTTGATGATGTGCTTAGCGATAGTCGAGTTCAATTGCTACTTGAATTACCAACACGTGAGGCTACACTTTACTGTAAAAAAAAAATCTACTTGGAATTTAAAGTGAACCTACTAGAAGTTTTTATGCACAAACTAGTATAATAACTATATATAATGTAAAATCAATATGTGGTACAGTTATTAATATAATTAACTTTGAATTTATTATAAAACGACATTCCTTTTAATCCACCGTAATTTTACAACGTAGAAGTTCGTTTCCTTTATATCACAATTGTAGATTAAATTTAATTGCCGGTTTACGCATAAAAACTTCCAGTCTTTTTTAACAGTGTAATTACCGAGTCTCCCGCTTTCCCACGAAATTTGCAGACTTCTACTTCGTAGGCTTTTTTTCCCGTAGGAAAAGTGTACATTGTTCAGGGAGCAACTTCTATGGGGAAGTGTTGATCTATTTCAGTTCTCTCATGGAAATAGTTTTGCGGACCAGTTTCGTCCAAATTCCATAGATTCAAAAAAATACAGCTGAGGTAAAATAAAAAACACCACAACTCCTCCACTCGACGAAGTCTGTACCGATTATCAGGTTCGATTGCTGCCGGAATTACAAACACGTGAGACCACACCAATTATCGAGTCTCCTGCTTCCCGACATGGGAAAATGGCTGCAAACTCCCAGTTTGCAAATTGCTTTCTCATCAGTTTACGTAGTCGAGGAAATAACTTCTATGGGGAAGTATGTTGATCGATTTTCGCTCTCTCATAGAGAAGGCTTTATAAATCGATTCTCGCCTAATTCCACAATATTGGTAATATTATGTTTGTATGTTTATGGAATACTAACACACTAAACGCACACCGATTATCGAGTCTCCTACTTCTCAACATGGATAAAAGACTACGAAGTGGAAAGTTTTCAAATTGCTTTCCTAGTAGTTTACATTGATCAAGAAACAACTTCTATGAAATATAACTTCTAGTAAACATGTTGATCGATTTTAGCTTTTTCATTGAGGCCATTTTGACTCCGGATTCTCGTAAAATTCCATAATAATCGTTCTATAATGTTGGTAAATTTATAGAAAAATGTGCACAGGCGAAATTTGAAAACACAAATTCTAAAACGTAAGTTTGTGACCAATTGACCGATTCATATCGAATTCAGTTCAATGTTAAATCACATTCACTCATAATCCACATGTGAAACATCTTCAAGCTCAATATACACTGTGAAAAATATTTGGAAAATTTATATACTGTATAGTAATTTACACTAAGCCCGTGTAATGTATTTTTACTAAACACGTGTATGAAATTCAATTCAATGTACGAAAGAAAATGAAAATTCAATTTACATGTAGTAAAATTTAAGTTATTTCATATTAAGAGGGCGATTTTATTTAACGAATTTAGTAGTACATCAATTTTACGTTACACTCGTTGTACTAAGATTTCTATAACGGTTCGTGTAAAAGATCTTCAGATGTGTAGTAATTTTACTACACGTGTAGTAGCTGTACCTTAAATATATTTGACAGAGAAAAAGGGTGTTGTAAAATTGATGTTAACTCATATTAAAAACACGTATGGCGTATTTACTATACTGTGCATTAATTAATACGTATTCTGTAACGAATTCCGCAGACTGGACATAATTAATAATATGTCCGTAACGAATTCAGCAGATTGGACGTAATTAATACTGTTTTGTAACGAATTTAGAAGAATGGTACATAAATTTTACGTTGTACTCATGTAGTCAATTTTCTATACCCGTTTCTGTAAACGAGTTTCCTACATTGTATAGTAATTTCACCTAAGTTCTTTATTCAACATTGTACTATCAAAAAATTCTAATTTTTTCTTCTTTTCTGCTGTTTTTTTTGTATAAGAGTGCAAATTTAAAAGTTAGTAGGACAGAAGCTACACTTGGGATTGAATCTATCTTTGAAAATCAATAAGCCTGCATTCTTGTTGATATTCGCCGAAAAATAGCTCAAGAATTACAAGAAATTATGTGAAGAAAGTTTTCTCTGTAAGGAAGAAAAAATGTATGCCAAAGTATAGTTACACAGATTTTCGCAAAAAATACTTTTTGCAGAAAGATTGATGTATTCTATGTTTTCTGGCGTATATTTGACCATGTAAAATACATGAATGAAACACATCATGAATATACTTTTGCACGAAAATTTGAATACATTCAGAGTTTGGCGAAATTGGGAAACGACATTCCATCCCTCAACTTTACGATCGTATCATTTGGCTCGTTTCACACTGAAGATAGTCTATAAATTCTCCATTATGAATAACTAAGTAATAAATTTTAACTACGACGTTAATCTACATACCTTCAAACAGCACGCAGACATATAGCTTCTGCATACATTTTATCTAAAGAATAATATTCGAACGAATTTCGTCTTATAAAAAAAATGATGTGTAGACAAAATCCGGCAAAAAAATGTAATTAATTAATAGAAATACTCTCAATATGTTTTTCGAATATTCTTCTTTTTCGTGGAGGACCAAATTAATAAACTCATCCCGCATATGCATAGCAGCGTGAAATTAAATGAAATTAATTACTTCTCGGAATGTCTATGTTTCAATGTGAGAAGTCGTTGCCGTCATAATTGTAAGTGGGTTAACTATATTCCCACTTTAAAGAACGTCGAGAGGTGCTCGAAATCGCACGTGAGGGCGGAGGAACGGAGCATTAACCATTCCCATTATATCCTACGTTGCGATATGTTAAGTTCTGCGCGTGACAGTTTCGAGTCCCCTCACATGGGTCCGGAAACTCTTGTGGGCTCGGTTTCCGATGCTCGACTACGGAAGAGCGTCACCGTGTCTTAGGTCGTGACGCAATTAAATTAGCATACGAATTAGAATGTTAATTTGGAATAATGCTTGTATAGAGTCACTCGTCACCCCGTGGACTTCGCTTAAGAGAACCTAAAAGAGAGACATAAGAAAAAAAATTCTCCGGACGATATCGTGCTTTTCAAAAACGTTATATTTTAACAGATGTTATGATGCTTCGACAATGACCGCCTTTTAATGTTTTGATGGAAGTTTGGCAAATCGTAACTCGGGTCTGAGTCGCACGATGCCGGAGATTCCGTTGTTATCGATCTTCCTGTATAGGAAAATTAAACATTTGGAATCTATTTATTTTTGTCCCTTCAAATTGCTTTATCAATTCGTAAATCGATGTAGCAAACTGAACGGACGATATTTTAACAATTAATTTTTAATCGTGAAAAAATATTGCCACAGCCCGGGATCGAACCGGGAACTCTAGGTATCCAGCCTAATGCGTTACCGATTACGCCACCGTGGCTCTGGCAATATTGATTCACGATTCGTTTAGTTTAACGTCAGATGTAAACTTTTATTCTTATTTGGCTTTTGGCAGAGTATGTATATATATTGAATAGATGTTATGATGCTTCGACAATGACCGCCTTTTAATGTTTTGATGGAAGTTTGGCAAATCGTAACTCGGGTCTGAGTCGCACGATGCCGGAGATTCCGTTGTTATCGATCTTCCTGTATAGGAAAATTAAACATTTGGAAAACGAATCGTGAATCAATATTGCCAGAGCCACGGTGGCGTAATCGGTAACGCATTAGGCTGGATACCTAGAGTTCCCGGTTCGATCCCGGGCTGTGGCAATATTTTTTCACGATTAAAAATTAATTGTTAAAATATCGTCCGTTCAGTTTGCTACATCGATTTACGAATTGATAAAGCAATTTGAAGGGACAAAAATAAATAGATTCCAAATGTTTAATTTTCCTATACAGGAAGATCGATAACAACGGAATCTCCGGCATCGTGCGACTCAGACCCGAGTTACGATTTGCCAAACTTCCATCAAAACATTAAAAGGCGGTCATTGTCGAAGCCTCATAACATCTATTCAATATATATACATACTCTGCCAAAAGCCAAATAAGAATAAAAGTTATATTTTAACCTCATTAAGTACACAACAAGCATTCTGCAATTTAATGAGTTTAATTTTTAAAAAAATGTACAATGCACAGTGAAGGTGTTAGGCCAAAAATGAAAATTTTTTGAATTATTGTGTGCAACAATTATTGTGTTCGATGTCCTATTTTATCTATCGAAGAGTTCATTTGGACTTGAATATTGAGAAAAAAGCATATCGTTAATTTAACGATTTCACATGGTAAAACGAATATAGGAAGGCTTGCAATTTTTTGTAGTTGAAGCGATGATAATATGGTTCAATAAACGATACTTGCAAGGTTATTGGAAACAAAAGTTGAAATCGTATATGCAATGAAACGGCATATTTAAAACTATTAGAATAGTTTTTGAAACTATTATCATTTTGATGATTGCTACTATAATTATATTTGCTATAACCATAAAATATAGACGGCTTTCCTAGGGATTATATTAATGGTTCATCCAACTTTTTTCGTATATTTGGTATAACCATAAAACATAGACCTGTCTCCTGAAAACTATAGTTTGTAGTTAGATTATCGTTAGTCCAACTATATTATTTTCAGAATTACGAGATTTTTCTCTCAGTGAATATAGCGACTCTGAATTAAGTGAAAATTACATTTACTGTAACTAATTATGTAGAGATTTTTTGATAGAGAAGAATTTCCTCATACGTTTAAAATCACAGCTTTGTCATCAAGACCTGACATAAAAATTCGTATGTTCAATTCGGAATGTACTCTTCAAGAGATAAAATGAGAAATCGAACACTAAAATTGGTTCACCGGTTTAGTCTAAGAGCTACGACTCTTATGTATTTAATATGGTTTCAATGTAAGATTTTTATCAAAGAATATCATATACACATTTTCTTGTCTTTTTTATAATGAATGATTTTTTTTGTTGCTAGGACACCTGAAATTCCCATTACAGTTTTCATCAAATTTTGTTTTTTTAACAAACAGTCGTTAAAATTATTATTTTATTCTAATATCCGTAACCTCGTAACCATTTTATGATAACAAAACTGCATTAACTAAATTTCCTCAACAGAATAGTTCGCACTAGTCAGCTTCCGGCGAAAGTTGAATGCGATTCACAAAATTCCAGAGCGGTCAGGCATTATTTTCACTCGAGTACTTATTTACCACGACGGAACGTCAAAATTTCATGCAGTTAGGACTCGCATATAATCTCATCGGAGTGCGAGGCACACTCGAGCTATCAAAGATCTAATCACACTCAAGAGCGAGCATGCGATGTGACGGTGGTAATACTAAAACCTAACTTCTCTCAAGTTGCAGTAGCAAAGCCCAAGCACGAATTCGCCAACGATATTCCAGTTGACGATTTGGTCCTCAGGAGATATTTAGCCCTTGGAAGTTTAAAGTCATGCAGATGCGAGTGACTACAGTCGCACAGTACATATGCGCATTTAAACGGACCTAACAACGGTTTAGACTATTAACAAAGTTATGGGGAACAACTGAAATGAGGAATCGAGTTACGACAACGACCGCGTTGACGAAGTAGTGTAAGCTCTTACTCCTGCACTTCAATCATCCTACGACCTCGCTGATACGTGCTCTAATACTTAAGAAGACTTTAGGGATAATGCCCGTAAGCTAAAACCTACGATACGTGACAACGACTAATGGAAGTTCGCAGATACCTTAAGGGTCTCACGCCGAGAACCGTGATCGGATATCGGATTAAGGAGCACCATTTATCCACTGAAAAATTGTTGGGCCGAGGAAGAATTTCGTTCACAATGAAGAAATTCAGACACCGATAAGAATTCGGCCTAAATTAAGACATTTAGCTGGTCTTAAAAATATGAATAAGTAAAGAATTTACACTGTCAGAAAAAATTGCAAGTTTTTATGCATAAACTGATCAATTAGATTAAATGTGAAGTTATCTTGTAAAATTAAGGTACTTTTGCAGATAAATTAAGGCCAATTTTTGAAATTGAGTTATTTTTTAATAATCGAAGCGAATTATCACAATTAGGATACCAAAAATAAGTTTGATATCGCGATTTCAAAGTAAGTTTAGTATGGCGGTTTATGCATAAAAACTTCCAGTACGTGTACATTAAATTTCAAGACGAATTTTTTCCCAGTGTAGCTGCTTTTGAAAAAATGTATCCTGAATTGAATAAAGAAGATTCTATCAAACATTTTTTGTGAGTTACGAAATTTGTGTGCTTTTGAGAATTGTATTAAAAATAAGAAGATTTAGTTTCTGTTAAAAGTTATAACCCGCATTCAGAAACACTATTAACGTTTTTTTCTAAGCTACAAAATTCGACTGACATAGCGTAAATTAAAATTTTAAATTTGCTGAATTGACCCATTAAAATTCAAATTTAAATTAAGAAATTAAGCTCCTGTCGCGGAATTTGTTTTTCTTGGAAATATTGTTAAATCAGGAGAATATAATTGACTGGAGAATATAATTGACAATAATAATGATAAGACATTTTTCTTCGGCAATACGTATATCAACTCTTGGGTTTAAATATTCGTATACCATAAATCTACATGAATTAAAAATAAGAGTGTTGCCGACAATATTTGGGAGGCATTTATTCACTTAATTATGAAAGCTCGACAACAGCAAAAGTGAAAAGATGAAAAAAAATACGAAACTTCAGAAGTGGTCAAACACTCGGGCAGTCGAGTGCTCTCGTAGAGGTCAACAACTTTTATCCTCTTCGGTCAGTCAATATCTACCAAACTCTTTTTCACTTTCCAATACTCGAAAATCATCGAAGTTGAGGGCTAAACGGAAAGATCCAAGCTGATCGATTTTACTTTTTACATTGCTAGGATTTACTCAGGAACTGAGATAAAATTCGAATGGCAATATTGAGACATTCGTGCTGCTTGATTTATTTTTTTCTGGAACAAACATATCCACAGCTTTTCTCACGAATAAGCGACCTTTTTCGAGATTTCGAATAAATCCATTCGCAAACGCCCTCTACGTTACGACACGTGAGCTGCACCAGCACAACATTGCACTTCACGACAACTACGAAGCAAGTGCCGCTATGCAGAATGGAAATAAATCGGAATAAATTTGAGGGGCTGAAGTAGTAGTGAAACCAGCTAAAGAAGAGACTGCATCTTGACTCAGAAAAAAACATGCTTGCATACCTTGAGAATAATGGATTTTTTCGTCCACTTTAAAAACTGATAGATGAAAAATCTGAGATATTTTAAGCATTTGCAAAAAAATTTTGATTTAAATAGTGATATGATTGTTGTATCAAGAAATGAAAAATATGAACTGAGTCTGCAATTTGGTAAATTAGAAGTGTGTGAAATGCTAAGCAGTCATGTCCTAGTTTTTTTTTTAATTTCACAAAAAGCATTTGTCTCCCACTCGAACATAACTCCGGGGGAAAAATGTTTTTCTAGTCATTTGAAATGTGTAAGGGTCAATACCTACGTATAAATTTATCTTCCATTTACGTGTCACTTAAATGTAATCCCGGGTTTTAGTGGATATCAATAATGAATCATTACCAATTTTACTCTAAGATACACAGTAAAAACAAAGTGAGAAATTATCGACTATTAAAAGAAAGTTTTTAGTACTTCCACACAATGTCTTTGGTCAAATTCTAATGTCACATCAGAAAAAAAAAATTATTTCTCTAACTTTTTAGTCTAAAAAAATTATTAACTTTCGAATATTAATTTCCATGTAAAACTAGAAATTTGGTTACAAACCTTCCCCAAAGCCTTTTCGTTAGAAGCACAAAAATAATTAAAAGACGAAAAATTCCTATTCATTCTTCACTCCGTAGTCAGAATTCGCGTTTTATTCCACCGTAGCAAAATTGTTAAGTGTATTTTAAAACGTCTCTGAAACAACCTATTATGTTGGTTTCACATTCTATCCTCCAGAGCTGATGAAACTCAAACTAGCTAAGATGGCAAAAAAGGGGTTTGGAAATTCTAATTTCACAACAGAAAAAAAAAATTCTCTAACTTTGTAGTCTAAAAAATTATTAACTTTGAAATATTAATTTCCATGTAAAACTAGAAATTTGGTACAAAACCTTCCCAAAGCCTTTTCGTTAGAAGCACGAAAATAATTAAAAGACGAACAATTCCTATTCATTCTTCACTACGTAGTCAGAATTCGCGTTTTATTCCACCGTAGCAAAATTGTTAAGTGTATTTTAAAACGTTTCTGTCAACAACCTATTATGTTGGTTTCACATTCTATCCTCCAGAGCTGATGAAACTCAAACGAGCTAAGATGTCAAAAGAGAGGTTTGGAAATTTTAATTTCAACACAACAGAAAATAATAAAAAAATTATTTCTCTAACTTTTTAGTCTAAAAAAATTATTAACTTTGAAATATTAATTTCCATGTAAAACTAGAAATTTGGTAAAAAACCTTCCCAAAGTCTTTTCGTTAGAAGCACGAAAATAATTAAAAGACGAACAATTCCTATTCATTCTTCACTACGTAGTCAGAATTCGCGTTTTATTCGACCGTAGCAAAATTGTTAAGTGTATTTTAAAACGTCTCTGAAACAACCTATTACGTTGGTTTCACATTCTATCCTCCAGAGCTGATGAAACTCAAACGAGCTAAGATGGCAAAAAAGGGGTTTGGAAATTCTAATTTCACAACAGAAAACAAAAATTCTCTAACTTTGTAGTCGAAAAAATTATTAACTTTGAAATATTAATTTCCATGTAAAACTAGAAATTTGGTAAAAAACCTTCCCAAAGTCTTTTCGTCAGAAGCACGAAAATAATTAGAAGACGAACAATTCCTATTCATTCTTCACTACGTAGGCAGAATTCGCGTTTTATTCGACCGTAGCAAAATTGTTAAGTGTATTTTAAAACGTCTCTGAAACAACCTATTATGTTGGTTTCACATTCTATCCTCCAGAGCTGATGAAACTCAAACGAGCTAAGATGGCAAAAGAGAGGTTTGGAAAATTGGTTCCTCCGTTCTACGTTTGTGATATAAGCGTGTTAGTTTAAGCGTAAAGCTTTGTGCTCGGTATTCTTCCTCTCCTTGGCTCATCCTTTTCCCATTCTTCAAGATACGTCTGGCCAAGAGAGAAATTCCAGCCAGTCAGCCAGACGAAGAAAATGGTATATATCGCCCAGCAGTACGGAAAGAAAATCATTTTCTCAGTACACGCAAAAACCGAGGAATACACAGATAAACCACCTTTTGAGTCTGTGCATTATAAATCCGGATTAACGTAGTTTTCTCATACACAATACGTGCGTTAGACGTTCTTAAGGTTTTCTCTCTGTGGGTAGCATCTCAGATCGAAAGCGGGATCCCATTTACAGCGAGATTTTATCGCATATCCCCAAGAAAGAACTGGTTTTCCGTACGCCCTTGAGACTTATGCCAAGAACCCCATAACGATGGAAAATTCATCGTAAAAGCCTCTAGGAACAACTGCGACGATAATACACCGTTTCGAGCATCTGCTTTTTTCTAGAGGACATAAAATAAAAAGTTTTACGGCGTTACATCTTATCAATATTACATTGGACGACGAAAAACGAGGATTATTTCAGACAAGGACCAAAAGTTAAGATGCGAGCCGAAAGCCCAAAGAAACGTACATTATTACTGCGATATTCAACAACTTTGGGACACGTTTCGAACGTGCATAATTTAAGAGTCCATTTTAATAAAAAATGTGGAGCCGAAATAAAAAATCGAAAGGCTTCCTAAACAGTTACTTGAGATGGACGATTCTACATATTTAAATAATTTTCATATTTTATACTGTTTATCAAGCCTTTTTTTTAACGTAGGAAACAAACTAAAAAATGAAAATAACTTTCCAAAACGTCATTTGTGATTCTTTATCTTTTGCATAAGTCGCAATGTTTATATTTTATATAAATGTATGCTCCAAAATGAAAAATAAATTTGAGTTTAATTGTTTTATGCAGCCCATAGTTTTGACATTTTATGAAAACAAAACTTAGGACCTAAGATAAATAGACGTTCCCTAAAACGTCATTTTACAACAGTAATTGTACTATCTTTTACACAGCGTATAGTTTTTGTATCTTATAAAAACGTAGGTTTCAAAGAAAAAAATTTAAAAAGGTACAGAGCAATTTTAGAGAACCTTATTTTGTGTCCTACTTTTTTTTATTAAAGTGGTCTCCTAAATTTGGTCCGACCAAAACTGAAACGAAAAGTAGCAGGGCAACTTCGTAAATACATATCGGACATTGGACGAGCCGATCAACGGAAGAAATTATACGAAGGTACTGTTACCTAGAGCTTCTCTCGGGGTAATATACGAATAACTACTTCCTGCGTCTACCGGACCGTAGTATAGACCGTATCTACTGTAAGAAATCATGTCTCACTTTCTACGTACATTATAGGCAATTTTCTCACTCGCTCTCTATTTTCTAAGTCGCTAGGCCTGTAAAGGACGCAACCGGAAATGAAAGGTCAGGTTATGTTTGTAACATTTTTTAGGATCCAATTGCAATAACTTTTGTAATAGTCGAAAAATTAATTCATCAGCAGGTAATTAATTCCAAGATGTGGACTAAAAAGCTTTTGAGAAGTTGCATTCATAAAAGGTTTAGCCGACTTATCACCAGATTTTATTGATAATAATAGATTGAATTACAATGTATCACATTTAATTTTTTTTTTTTTCTGTTTTGTTCAGACACCGAAAAAAATTATGCAAACAGATGAGTTTTCATGAGATTTTAAACTTCGAAAAGGTCACTATCGAAAATTTAAATATTTTCAATAAAAATATTTCTTTATTAGTCACGTTTTGACGATTATTGATGTTTACTTTCGTTTCCACGCTTTATTTATTCATTCATATGTGTGTTGATTTTTCGCATTCGATCGAGCACTGAACAAATACTCAATATCGCCGTCGGATTTTGCCTCCGAACGAATAGACGATCCGAAAATCTCTTTCAAAGGGACGGAAATGCCCGATGGAATTATGGTATTTCCCTGAGTGAATTTTCATCGATGGAGGATTCCATTTGTAGAATATCAAATACTACTATTCGGCCTCCTCAATCCAGCTTTTTGAAACTTTTGAGCACACCTCACTATGATGTTACATAAATAAAAATGATTTTGTAAAACTGGATAAGAAACCTGTTCCAAATTTCAATAAATATCAATATCTTTTGTACTTTACATATATATATTTTAAATTTGGAATGTCACGAAAACACTTTATAAGATTGACAAAATCACAAGCTTTCTTTTCTGTCGTCAAAGAAGGGAATTTACAAAAGAAAAGTCCATCCATCGAATTATGAGAAAATACAAAGAAGAAACATAACAATGTTTTCATAAAAATGTCGTGAAATAAAAAATCGAAACGAATTATGTTTGTACTTTTTTTAAACTGGAAAGTACAGAATGTTTGTAAAATTGGGAAAAATATTTCGTGTGTGTTCGTGGATAAAATCTTGTGTTCAAAAGTACAAAAATGTTCATTTAGCTTTGTTGTACGAGATACGACAAAAACGGCAAATTAGGGCAAGCAATTTTTCTTTGAACCGACTGAATTTAGTAGCCTTACCGAAAATTCGTTCGGCTGCCATTTCAGAAGTTTTCTGTGAATATTTGTGGTGCTTTTTATTGTTTAGGAAACCAATTGCCCCTGAACTGAACTACTCAATTTGGTTTATCCATTTCCTGCCGTCTGAATAAGCATTTTAAAATGTATACTATGCGGAGCACTGGATTAGCTTCGCAGGAAAGCTTTCTGAATTTATGTGCCCCAGAACGTATATCTCGAAAAAGCCTCTACTCTGCTGATGTGATTGGAACGAATTTTCTCCCTCATTTACACGAAAAACTCGCAACTCCTTCGATCCCGACCTCTACTCTATCGTCTCGTTTATCGTTGTTTCGAGGAGAGAGCTCCGGTGCTTCACTTTCTACTATAGACGCAACTTTACAACGGCCGAGTCTCGTGATCTTTACCACGTCTAGAGGCTCACCCGGGGACTCAAGAATATCATCATAAATTCAGTGGGAATCGATATTTCCAGAGCACCGCTCAAGTCTCGAAACGCGGGAGATGCGATGATGCCGAGGTACGAAAGCGCCAAGCGAAGCCAGGTGAAAAAGAACCACGTACGAAACTCATCGAAATTTAGTTCCCGATCGATGGGTCTAACTCTACCCATCCACACTGACAGGCTTGCAATTCCTCCCGACAAATTGGTAGCTCCATTACACTGTAGTGATGCGACAAGCGCGACGAAACGAGGAAATGTCAAGAACGAGACTTGCTTCTCGAATTTGGTTTTCGAGCTGTCATTCGAGTTCAAGATTATGAGCACAGGCGAGATTTCATCTCGTTCTTGAATTTGACAGCCAAGATCTCGTCTCGCATTAGCTGTCAATTCCGATTGATTTTTTAACTGCGACCAGGACATTTTTGTCGGCGGATATTTTCAGCACCGGATATTTTTGCGCCAGGACGTTTTCACGAGCGAATATTTTCCGTCAGGATCATTTACTAGGATATTTTCGTAAGAGATGTTTTGGCAAAAGATATTTTTGAGTGTTATCTGGACTTTTTCTCGGCGTTACACAGTATAGTGTTAAGGTAGTCCTTGCGACTCATACTGTAGTCAATTGACGCAAAAGTAGTTCCCGGTCGGTGAAACTGGCTCTAATACCCATCCACACCGACAAGCGGTGTGTATATCAATGCCAGTTGGTGTAACTGGCATTGATATACAGATTCTGAGAAGCCAGAAGAAGCGATTTCAATTTTTTATTTTTTTGTACCTACCATGATTATTATTCATTATTTTATTGTACCCAGTAAAACGTTTGAAATTGATCGATTATTCAATTTGCTTTAATGATTTTTTGGAGAATAAAAATGTTGGTTTTAGTTGCAAAACAACCTGTAGTTAAAAAAATAAACACGTCCGAAACTCATCAAAATTTTGTTTACGGTCAGTGGATCTAACTTTGCCCTCCCACACCGACAGACTTCCAATTCCTCCCGACAAATTGGTAGCTCCACTACCGACGAGACACTCTTTTGTACTTTACATGTCATAGGGTACATGGCTGACCGCTATACGCTGTAATTACTCACTGGAAAGTAACGAGTTTTTTTTAACAAGATTATAGAAGCCAGAAGTAGCGATGTCAATTTGTTTTTTTTTTCCCTTTTTCTTTTTCAAATTATATTGTACCTACTTCGATTATGATTTTTTATGTCATTGCATCTAGTCAAAATTAATGTTTGGATTCGTTTTGATAAGTCGATTTGCTCTAATTATTTTAAAACAATTGAAATGCAGCTCTTAGTTTGAAAACCTGAAGAAGTTCAGGAAAAAAGCACGTACGAAACTCATCAAAATTTTGTTTACGGTCGGTGAGTCAAAATTTTCCCCGCCACACCGACAGACTTCCAATTCCTCCCGACAAATTGGTAGCTCCACTACCGACGAGACACTTTTTCCTACTTTACATGTCATAGAGTACATGGCTGACTCGATATACGCTGTAACTACTGGCTGGAAAAAAACTCGTTACAATATAACGAGTTTTTTTTCGTCATGTGAGTGACGAACCTCTTTTTTACTCACCAAATTACTTTGATATGCAGATTATGAAAAGCCACAAGTAGCGATTTAGAGAAAGGAATGTATTTCCTGCACATAAGGCATTTCAGGTCAACTCAGTAAATATTTGACCCTGACCCTTATTAACCTGTTCGTTTTTCTTGTTCTTATTGTATCTGCTCAAAAAAACATTAATTTTTTTTATGTGACAATTTGCTTTAATGATTTTAAAAAATTAATATTTGGGCCTTAACTTAAAAATCTGAAAAAAAATTCAGGTAAAAAAGAACCACGCATGAAACTCATCAAAATTTAGTTCTAGGTCGACGAGTCTAACTCTGCCCATCCACAGATCCACACATACAGGCTTGCAATTCCTCCCAACGAATTCATTGCTGCGCCAGCGCCGAGGTAGTCTTTTTTGTTTTAGATCACAGGGAACACGGCTGACTCGATATGTGCTGTAACTACTGACTGGAAAGCGTTTCAATGAGTGGCGAATGAGTGACTTTTTTGCTCACGAACTTGCTTTGATATGCAGATTATACGAAGCCACAAGTAGCGATTTGTAGTGGAGGAGCTACTTTATAAGGCATTTAGACCAAGTCAGTAAATATTCACGGCTGGATTCCTCGGCTTTCAAGAGTTTTTAAAAGTCTAGGAAAATTCGAAAATAGTTAATGCCTCATTTCTATTTAGGTTTAAAATATTAGTTATCTGATACTTGATTTCGGAAATTTTTTTTCAGACTTCCATCCACAATTTCGATAATTCAAAAATCATTTTTAAAAATTGACTTATTTAAAAAAATTCACAAAAAAATGGAGTGTTTTTTTGACCATGTAAAATGGCATAAAAAATAATGGAGTAGCTTAGAAGGAGCCAGTGTAAAATATTTATCGACTTGGCCTGGAATACCTCATATGCTGCACGCGTATTCCTTGATTTCCACTCCTAAACTAGTAGTTTAATGAATTCTAAAGTTCCGTACTTCAGACGTTAACCCTCCATTTCTGGAGAGGAGAGAGTGGTAGCTTTTCGGCTCATTGCACTTCGGCACGTATAGCATATCTAAGTAATTGAAGCAATGCAAATATGGTATTATCGTATAGTACATGAAACGTGGAAAATAGCTCAATGACTTGTCCTTATGTGTGCTTGAATGGATTTTGAAAGGTCGGTATGGAACAGTGGCTCAGAATGAAAACTGTTTGCTCCGTTGAGCTGCAATATCGGTTATACTCTCACTTTGTACATGAATTTGATTTAAGCTATTTGTGAAATTCATTAATCCGTATTAGTTTCGCTGAGATTACCAATCACATTTACAAGGTTTACAATTCAAAGTAGTCGCTAAAAACTCATAAGCATCCGAAAAGTAAACCTATTTATTTTACTTAGGCAAATACAACTTATAGAACAAATCATTAGGAAAAAAAAACATTTTTCAAAATACCACCTTAATAAAATGCTATTCACATCAAAAAGGATTTTTTCAATTCATATTCAATTCTTTCAGTTTCAGATATAACCCATTGAATATTATGAGAATGAGTTTCTTCGCCATTTTTGCACGTTTAATTACACGCAGAGAAATCGTAATAGCACAATCATTAAGTGACAATTATAAACAAATTAATGGCCACTCTATAGATGCTAATACGATCGTTTCCTCTCATGTACAATGATTTTTCTGTCATTTATCGAGCTGTCAAGATTTCCGAGTTCCACGATGCCAATTGTTTAATACGCTCTGAATATTCCGCTGAATACTCTGTAAAATCTACAACGAAATGAAAATAGTCGTATTAAGCAAAAAACGATATTTTCCATTTTCTTGTAAAAATGTCTTTCTTGACTCCATTGAAAATATAACATATTTCCAATTGAATAGCCCATGGAAAACCATAACTTTTTGTTTTTACATTCTTCTGCCAGACTATAATCTTCCATGATATATGTACTTGAGAAAAAAAACTCATTTCCGAAACCAGTGGATTAAAAAATTTGAAAAAAAACACACAAAAAGTACTTTTGAGTAGTACTAATATCTGGCGAATTATCGAAAAGGTCCAAGAGAGTGGAGAAAAATTGGCCGAGTCGGTGGATCATGCCCCAAATATTTTTTGACATTTCTTTAACGTATACTTATACTTGTATACTTTAACGTTGTACTTATAAAATTACACATTATGCTTCTAAGCAGGAATGAAAATTGGAAAAAAATTCCATTACTCTCAGAGCTCGGTTTTCACTCCATCAGCGCTACTTGAATAAATTTAACAGTGCTATAAGTGCAGTAGGATGAGCCAAAGTGGGAGAATTTCCAAATGTCCTCTGGCAAGTTGGTAGAACCACCTGAGGTACTTGTGTGTGCGGGTATTGGTCCCATGGCGCTGCCATAGAACATTGGCGACGATGATAGCCAGACTATGAGCCCGGAGAGCCTATTAACAATAGGTGTGGGAAGTCTAGTATCACCAGAGAAGCAGCATCAACTAGTGAGAGACATGAAGAGCGCCTCCTATGTGCGACAACGCCGCACAGCAACCTCCAACCACTGCCACAGCTATTTCACGTATTCCACAGAGCACCCGATACTCCCCACCGACAATGGACTATCTGTATTGCCCTCGAAAGTCAATACTTGTAACTACCACTGGTGGACCATGAGAATGACCCTTATTAGTCAAATTCCCTCAGCAAATAAATCATTGAGCAAACGCTAAACGCAACAAAATTAGCGTCGATTAAGGGAAGTAAAGCGTTCAATACTCATCAATTCTGACCTTCACTTTAGCCTTCACATAATAAGGATAAGTTTTTATCCAGAAAAAAGTTGTACACTATTAAAAAATTTTAGGTAAAATAACTACACAGTATAGAAAGCACGTTTACATAAACGGGTACAGGAAATTTACTATGCGAGTATAACGTAAAATTTAACTACAGTTACATGGAATTCGTTACGAAAGTCGTATATTGAGGTATAGTCTGTTGAATTCCTAAGAGAAGACGAAGACGTATTAATTGATGATAATATACTAAATACGCTACGCGAGTTCTATTAGTAATATATGTTAAAATTTATCTTCCAACAACCTCGTCTACTGTAAAATATATTCAAGATTAAATTACTACTCATGTGCAGGAAACTCTTTTACAGTAACGAGTGTAGAAAATTTACTACACGGGTGTAACGTAAAATTGATGTACAATTCTCCTCGATTCATTGCAAAAGTCGTTTTAGTTAATTACACAGTCACCTAAATTCGTTAATAAGGTCAAATTTTTTATAAAAGTTAACTCTAATTTTACCTCACGTACACTGAATTTTCATTTCCGTTTTACGTCCGACCATAAGCTCATATGGAATTTATTCTTCAAATCAATCAATCAAACCACCGCCAATTATAAAAATAGTTCTAAACAACGACAACTAATTTCACCAGTAAAAAAGCAGTAGACTCTCCTTAAAATATTTAAATGAACCGATAACAATTACGAAATTGGATCAAAAGTGTTTGATGATGAATTCGTTTGTCACACAACGTTCCAATATCGTTTTAGGGCAAGTTCCAGTGATAAGATTTTAGGATGAAAGGCTTTCAATGTTCAATGGAGCCTCCGGGGACGTTCCGGTCGCCGCGTGGTCCCTCAACGGTTATTGAGAAGCAGTTTGCTCTGAACTAGCAAGCTTTTCAACGACTTTTGACCCCTTCTTGAGATTTTCCTTCACTTCCCTTTCTTATAACCAACGAACGCGCGAGAATCGTGAATACCCTGAGGACGTCGTGGTCCGAAGGCGGACATGAAACTTTATGAGGTATCGGAGGCCATTTTCCTATAGATTCTCACTGTGAAAACTCTGGATGCAGCACCAGGAAAAAGGAAATCCAGGCAAGCAGCCAGGCGTTCGGAAAATGGTATCCCAGACCATTGTGGTCTTTGACTGGGTCACGACAGAACGACGTGAGCCGATGGCTGCAAACGCTTCGAAATCGTCGTTGAACCTCGACGGTCGTCCGTTACCACCTTCACAATTCCAGCAGGACCATTGCCAACAGCACAAAGAACCGTTGTAACTTTTTTTTCGGCCTTGAGGGACGTGAAAAGAATTTTCAGGGGATGAGGCCAAGTGCACTTGTGAAATAGATGCTCGTTCTAAATTGCCCGAGGCAATTACAGCCACTTGTTATTCGCTCAGTGAATTGATCCTCCAACTTGTAGGGCCTGGAAAAATCTTTTTTGAAATTTCCTACAGGACGAATTTTCTTCCGGGGAATTATTTCGCATCCGCTCACGCCTCAGGCTAGTCAAGTCTTTTTCCTTAACAGGCTCTTTTTTTTTTACACAAAGCCTTTTCGGCTTTCACGTGTCAGTTTGCTGCCACGAACAGCCACCGCTAACACGGTGAAGGGGAAAAAATATATGATGCAGGACATACAGTGCATCCGACTCTGTATTTTATGGGTAATTTTTATGAATTTTTATGTCGTTGAATAATCCCACGTAATCACGATAAAAATCGACGTTAAGCTTGTGAATATTTGCGTTAATTTTTAGAAAAATTGTCAACTACTTAAAAATCCGGGATATTAAAGGATTTCAAGTTGTACGGAACTAAAAAAAAGGAGAAGCAAGTTTGTCATAAAAATTGCTTCCACCTCTGTTCACAAACGTTTTAACAAACAATGGAAGCAATGGAATGAAACGCTATTTTTTATCCAGCACAAAAATAAAAAAGTACACTGTAATAATTAAGCCATTTACTCACATAGAAAAACCGAATAAATCACCATAGCCTTCCTCGATTCTTAATGAAACTTTTTTTATTAATCTTTGCCCAAGAAATTTCAACAATTATGCAAGGCAAACTAAGCAAAAAAAAAAGGAAAATGTAACTTTCCGTTTTTCACTTTTACCTTCCTAGCGTTCTTTATCAATTTTCTTCTGCCTCCGGGGATGAGAAGAGCCCAGAAGAAAATGGGGTGGAAGAGAGCAAGTAACCAGACCTTATTAACGGTGCATAGAGTCGCGCAATTACGAGCTTTGAAGTTTCTCGGCCTCGTAACCGAACCAGAGACGAAGTTGACTAGGCTGAGGGACTATAAGACATGCATTTTGATGCAATGTGTATCCTTCACGTTAGGCATATTCGCGTAATACGCACGGCAACCATTCATTAACCATCTCGTCCAATATACCTTTGACATTTACGAGTTAGCAGAGTATGTACGTTCATAATTCAGGAAGGCAAGCCTGCCGCAGCTGCTTCTGCTGCAATTCCAGCGCGTTGTTGCTCCACCTTATCCCGCAAAATGTAACGTACGTAGAATCGATAACCTCCTCTATATGTCTCGACCTCTTGCGGTTGTACGATCGCATAGGTGCATGTATGATCCTGATATACATATTGACGAGTATCGTAATTTTCCAGAGTCGTAAAGGGCAGCTGTCTGTCGTCCAGAATCATGTCTCGTTTTGTGGGATTTCACCTTAGGACAAGGATGCAAATTACAACGTTCCATATTGATTACTCATTACATCATCGCTTTATCGAAATTTCTCTGTAAAAGCAAATATGCACTGAGAGAAAAGCATATCGTTTATTTAACGATTTCACATAGTAAAACGAATATAGGAAGGCTTGTAATGTTTTGTGGTTGAAGCGATGATAATATGGTTTAATAAACAATACTTGCAAGGTTATCGGAAACAAACGTTGAAATTGTATATGCAACAAAACGGCATATTTTAAACTATTATTATTTTGATGATTGCTACTATAATTATATTTGCTATAACCATAAAATATAGACGGCTCTTCTGGAAATTATATAAATGGTTCATCCAACTCTTTTCTTATATTTGGTATAACCATAAAACATAGACGTGTCTCCTGAAAACTATTTATAGTTAGATTATCGTCGGTCTAACTATTTTTTTTTTTTAATTACCATATTTTTCTCTGAGTGTATTAATTGATTTTGCTATCTTTAGGTATGTGGATGATTCTAATATGCACATTAAGCAGAATCATGGAAAGATATGTCCAGTTCTGTAAAGAATTTCAACTGAGGACAAGAAGGAAAATTAAAACATTGCATATTGCTTCCTCATTACATTATCGCTTTTCGGGAATTTATCTCAATGAGAAAATATGTTAATTGATTCTGGTATCTATAAAAAAACCTTTTTGAATAAATCTTTAGAAAGGAATTTAGGTTAACCCTTGAACTCCATGTAGCATATTGGTCATGGCAGAAAAATAATTATTTTACAGTAGTATTAGAAGAAATGAACGAACATTAAAGTCCTATGAGGATAAAGCCCTGCATTTTTGTTTCATGAAGATAAAAACCAAAACTTAAACGTAATAATACAAAAAATTAATAATGTAAAATCCTTATAGTATCTTGATTTTTAAAAAATATAGATTAGACGCTTTTCCGAATCAAAATCGTAGGAAAATAGAACTTTGAAAAAAAAATACATTTATTTAAATTTTTTAGTAACTGTCTTTCATGAAATCCAAACCTAAAATTCGAAGAAATTTCTACTGTTTATCACACATTGCTAGAATTTGATGATATAAAATAAAGAGAGACATATAAAAAATAGTTATTCCTTCAATGCAGCAGATTATACTGCATTAATCAAATAATTAATGAAATTCCTCTTGACAGAAAGTATCGATATCTTTTTTGTAGAATACTGTGATTTACTTCATAAATAATAAAGAACTTATCGAAATAGAGGAAAAGGTCCGTATAAATCCTGGAAGGAATTCGCCGGGAATTTTATCTCCAATATCCATTAGGGATTTTCGCGAAAATTACGCAACGTTCACTTAATTGAATCTCCTGTTCCCTCGAATCGTATTATAGCTTCACCCCCTTCGGATAAACCGGATATCACACCGTAGGAAGCGGAAGAGCGTACCGAGTGACGTAGCTGGTGCTGCTGTTTTTAATTCGATAGATATTGGGTTTTACGGGTGAGCGATTCGTACGACTTTCCGAGAATCCTCTTTTTTATCCCTCGAACCATCGAGAATCCGGTCATTCGATGGTCAAAAGAAAAGAAGCGGGACAGAGAGTGTGAGCGATCTGGATCGTCTCTGCAGGAGGAGAAAAACGGGAAACCCTCGGGACTGGGAAAGCGTCCCCGTTTTAACGAGTTTATTTGCGCAGGCATAATTGGATCTTGCCTGACCGAATCACTAGGACTCCCTGCATGTATATAGGTATTTCTCGTCTTCGCCTCTCGCTCTCTCCCTTGTTATCTCGTGTTTACGTGACGATGTTTGCGCCTGGCGAATTTCACAGCCGCCGCCACCAACGGGAAATTTCTGGCCTGCGAGAAATTGATGTCGGCACAGCGACGACTGTCACTACTGATAACTCTCCAGTCTTCCTTCTGGGGAAAAAAATCACGTTGAAATAATGCTAAAGATAATAGCGATTACTTGTGAGAAAAAAAAATTGTTTTTCTGTATTTTATCAACATTAAATCAGTTATTGCAATAAATAATAGAATCGAATATAACATGCAGTTTGCATGTCTTCATTTTTGGAGAAAGAGGATTGCTGTAGAGAATGTTATAGGCAATTGCAATTACTTGTGAGAAAGAGAATTGTTATTGTTAATTTTATGGATATCGAATGGTTATATGTTTCGAACACTTCAGGGTCAGGAATAGTTGGGATGGTCAACAGATAAAGAAGAAGGTATCTGTCAATAAAGAGAGTTTTTTATCTCTTTTTCCCATACTCTTGCGATCCCCGTTCGTGTTCATCCTCCCTTAAGGGTCAATTTCCTGACACACACACAAAGTCCAAATGTTTTTTTCACGTGTTTTTTCTCGTCGATTTATTGCTCTACTGATATCGTGAAATGAAATAGCCACAAAAAAATTCGCAAGTGGGTAGTAGAGCTTTTTTTTAAATAAACGAAAATATTAATTTAACGAAAAACCGTTATGAGCGAAAATAATGATAAAAAATTATGTGGTATGAAACAGGAAATGAGATGCTTATTTTAATAGGATGATTTCAATCACGGAACATGACAAATTACGTAGGAAATCACGGAGGGAATAACAACGCATATTCAAACGGAAGCATTACCGCAGAATCTGCGGTAGGAGCTTGGCGAGCACGAACTCGGCTTTACCAGACAGTATGCGAGGCTATTCGATTTCCCAGTCAGAGCTAATCGAATCAGGAGCCATCCAGAGAAGATAATTATCTTTATCGAGCTTCGGCGAAAGCGTTAAGCTCGCTGTACTCCAAGTTTCCCTGCGAGCAAAGCTGTCACTATAGTACATCTGTATAGGTTCCCTTTTGTCCCCTTAAGAGCGGAAAAACTTTAGATTGCTCTTTAATTCAGAATAATAGACTGTAATCTTAGCATCTGATCCCAAAGAATTGGACCACACGCTACCTTATTAAGGACGTATTTTTTGTTTTTTTTTCCCTGTGTTTACTTCGTTGATATCTTGCGGACAAACTAGATTAAATATTTTTTCAGCACTCTTGTCACCCAGTTCATAATTTTTCCCGCTTTACCTTCATTGTCCAGATAAAAAGAAACCTAAAAGATGACCAAAAGTAGTTGTGCTCCAAACATTTACTTCAAAAATTTATTTCAAATTCTAATGATATCTGATCCAATACGAACTATAATGCAGATATAATTATTTTATCTGACCATCTGAGCAAAAATGTTTCTTCAAACAATTAACCCACAAATTCGTCAGTTAAAAAATATGCTTTATGCAACTCCATGCGAGTAGTGCTTACTTCTCACACACCTAGAGAAATCGATCTGAAGAGTTTGTTTGAATCATTTATGAGATGTATTTCGAATGAATAAAATTTTATTCAGATCAAATAGAGTCCATTTCGATGATATGAAATTTCATTTAGATCAAATAGAGTCCATTTCGATGATATGAAATTTCATTTAGATCAAATGGAGTCTATTCTAATTGAAGAAAATCCTATTAGTCCATTGAACAAATAATCTATCCAATAGACGGCGTAATAGTATTTTATCCAACCGAAATAGAGTTTATTCGATCTAAATAAAATTTCATCCGATCAAAACATAATCTATTTGATTAAAATAAAATTTTATTTATTCCAGATACACCCCCTTATTGGTTTAAATAAACGCATCAGACCCATTTCTCTGGGTGCACGCTCCACTTCGCTTCGCGTGCAGGAAATCGCACTTCTCGCACTAGTGAAATAAAATTGTATACGAAACTCATACGAGAAACTTTTTCCCAACTCGTTTAATTGCAACACTCGTCTTCGGCTCGTGCCGCAAACTCACCCTCGTCAGACAAAGTTTTATCGCACTCGTATCGTAATATACTATTATGTTTTTTTTTTCTTCCCTTACTTCCTTGATATAACCAAGTTGATGGAATATTTTTTCAGCCCTCTTGTCAGAATTCATTATTTTTATCTGCTTTTGCTCCATTGTTTGGAAAATTCTCGTTATGTATCTGCGGAATTCTCTGGTGAATTCTCACGATTTTTTCGTTGGCCACGCCGAAGCCGATTGTATCGCTGTTGATGATGGTCTGGGCTTTATTGGACAAAGGGAAATGGTGAGAAGGACAGTAAATCCAGAGGGCATCCATAAAAAGGGAGAAATAAAAGTGGTGATGATGGCAGACTGGAGGACAATAAGGGAAACCGCGTTGCGGGGAATGCGGCGGTTTCTTCTCTCGATTTCTCGTCGTCGGGTTTTCTAACTGCCTGATGAAGAGACTAGAGGAAGAGGCTTGGGATTAAAGTCGTTAAGGATCTTTTAATGAGAACGGTGCCCGTGTCTTGGGATCTCTGGGCTTTGCGCCTGTTCGTTGGCTCGTTTCCGACGAGCGAAGTGCTCGAAAAGCTCGAAAGCCAACACACGAGGACTCGGACGTGCAGTTCACAGCGCTATGACGAAGGACAGGATGCAGGGGAAACTGCAGAGTACCACCCTGCATATTCATGCACCGCCACCGGTATAATTCAATTTTGGGGCGGGACATTGGTAACGACTTCAATTATTCCATGTGTGCTACGTACACTCTGCGTGGCAAGGTTGACCGGGGTAAGATGACACAATTTAGCTTCAAGCACTGGGAATTACGCACTGGTTGGTAACAAGAAGAGATTGGTCCGAAAAAACACGCGTAAGCAGATTTACCATTTTTCAAATTTTATCTCGACACATAAGCAATTTACATTCATTTATATTCAATCTATCTGTAATACGGTGCACGGAAAAAATGGTTTAATATGCGCCAGACGACTAATTGGTTACGACAATCAAGTTAGTTATGTCAACGTAAAGTTGGTTGTGCAGACAATAATTTGGTTAATTTAACCAGTTAATAAGCGGGAGCATATTTTACTAAACTTTTTTTTTGTGTGAGAAAAAAAAGTGTATAAGCATTTAGAAAATCTATTTTTCATTCAATTTAACGTTTTCCGTGTTCACATAGAAATAATGAATGCAAATATAATAATAATAGGAGTAAACTGTACATCAATAAAAAAAATGTAATCATTTTTTATTTGATTCGCAAAATCGGATGACGTTCACTTACAACATTGTGCCATTTTAACCGAGCCACTTATATAAATCGACGCGCACCATATATACTCAACTCTACAAATACTTGAAAAAGCGTGCAATTGTTGTGTCCATCGCGTTGTGGCTTCGTACTGTGATTGGACTTTTTTTTAACCAGCCACTTAACGATTTTGTTTCGATAAATGCCTGAGCATGAATGAAAAAAAACTCTCAATGGCCATTAATACTTTTCTGAGATAACTGGTAAGCCAAAAACTTGTAAAAGTTACTCAATTGTGTCTTTTATTACTTCAAACTGATGGAATTATAAGTTTTTGATAAAAATAATTTTTTTAATCAGTCCTCCAGTCTATGGCATTTTGCCAATTCCTCTTTTATTTCGAATCGCTACATTTAGGTCAGGCGAATTCTGGAGTAAGGAAGTGCGAAGAAGTTTCTAACGAATTCTGACAAGGAAAAATATAAAGAAGTTTTAAAACCCGCAAATTCCCTACAGGTCATCTGCAATAGCTCAATGCTTTATTATACAGCATAAAATCTATGATTCAGGTCCGAAGGGATATATTTTTTTTAATGACGTCGGTAGACGAGTGAGATATCTGTCAATGAACATTAGCAATTTGGGTCTGTGTCCCTCACTTAAGAGTCGAACATTTTTCCTGATGACCACAGAAATTTTCCTCAGTGTGTACAGCTACATTTATGTCAGGAGAATTCTGATGTGACGAGGTATGAAGAAGTTTCGGACAAATTCTCATGAAAAAAAGTTTAAAGTATTCTCAAAACCCATGAATGCCCTACAGCTTATTTACAATATTTAGATTCTTCTGCTATACAGAAAATCATTTGATTCAGAGTTCAAAAAGAAATATTTTCCAAATGACGTCGACAGATAAACAAGTAAGAAATCCGTCAATAAAGATCAGCAATTTGGATCTGTCCTAAATCTGGCTCTGTCTCCCTCACTTAAGGGTAGAAAATTTTTCCTCGCCACAGGGATTTGCCTCAGTGTGTACAGCTACATGTATGTCAGGAGAATACTGACATGACAAAGTATGAAGTAGTTTCAGACGAATTCTCATGAAGAAAAGTTTAAGGAATTCTATAAACCCATAAATACCCTACAGCCTATTTACAATATTTAGATACTTCTGTCATACAACAAAATCATTTTTGCATCAGGGTTCAGAAGGAAATATTCTTTAAATGACGTTGGCAGATAAACAAGTAAGAAATCCGTCCATAAAATTCAGCAATTTGGATCTGTCCTAAATTCGGGTCTGTCTCCCTCACTTAAGGGTAGAAAATTTTTCCTCGCCACAGGAATTTGCCTCAGTGTGTACAGCTACACGTATGTCAGGAAAATACTGACATGACAAAGTATGAAGTAGTTTCAGACGAATTCTCATGAAGAAAAGTTTAAGGAATTCTATAAATCCATAAATGCCCTACAGCCTATTTACAATATTTAGATACTTCTGTTATACAACAAAATCATTTCTGATTCAGGGTTCAGAAGGAAATATTCTTTAAATTACGTTGGCAGATAAACAAGTAAGAAATCCGTCCATAAAATTCAGCAATTTGGATCTGTCCTAAATTCGGGTCTGTCTCCCTCACTTGAGGGTAGAACATTTTTTCTGGCCACAGGAATTTTCCTCAGTGTGTACACACTTCGCTCGTTTAGGTATGCCACAGCAGCGGTGCGTTCGCCGCATGAGTCCCAATGTATACCATATGCATGTATATGTCGGGAGCGGCAAACTTGCACCGCGTTCCCTCAGCTCTCTGTGTACAGAATGTTTGCGCTGGATTTGCGACCGAGTAAACTCACGGGTTTCTGTGGAAAGCTTTGTGACATTTTCGCCGAGCCGTCGAGAATGTTTATTCAACAGACGGAAGTCACGATAGTATTCAACCTTTAGTTTCACCGCCACTGCAAGTACTTGAGGAACCGACATCATTTTTACAGTCTCTGCTGACAGTCGTCCTTTCTTTACATTGGATACTTGGAAACTGCAAAAATTTAATTAATTTGAGTACGAATTTTAACAATGCTACGGTTAATGGTTAAGTGAATAAAAAGTCATAGAAAGTAGAGGCAACGCATAGAAAGTAATTTAATTGCATCAAACCACCTTGAGGACGTCACCAAAAAGTTCTCTACTTGACGGGTGATCATCTTGTTGTACACTTTGCAGGTCCTTTTTCGTATGCTTCAGTAATATCAAACGTAATTATACAAAATTTGAAAGCATTCAAAAATAAAATGCAATTCTATTTTGGAAAACAATTATTATCATAAGATTGAGTTCATAAGAAATTCGTTTCTATATTTATCAATTAAAATGTATCTCCATCGTCGAAGGATGTTGACCACAAAAATTGGTCGAAAACAATAAAATTAAATACCAGTTTGCCAATATTCAATTCATAAGAAATCAAGTTTTATGGTTATTATTCAAAAATAGACCTTAAAAAAATGTGTATGTTTCGATTGTCTTTCAACGTAGAACTACTTTTTCTACTTTTTTTATTATTATTGTGAACAGTTGTACTATTAGCTTATACTGATATATTGTCAGACATGTAGTCGCATCTTTATCCACCAGAGAGACATTCATTAACGCCATGACGGCCTTCAGGGATGGTATTTTAAAAAAAAGAGAGATATAAGGAAATGAAATACGATTTAAAAAAAAATTAATTCTACGAGGAATAAACTTCCATGGTCATTAATCAAAATGTACTCCTTTGCAGCAGATAATCGACCACAAAGAAAATTGTAGATGTCCTTCGACTGCCTTCCGACGTAAAAGAACGTTTTTTCACATTTTTCATATTTTTTAACAGATATACTAGTCACAAATGCTGATATTACCAGGCATGTAGTCGCACCTTTATCCACTGGAGAGACATTCATTAACGCAATGACAGCCTTCAGGGATAGTACAAAAAAACAGGGACATATGGGGTGGCGGGTGGCGATTCCCTCGAACCCCAGAATCCGAGAGCTGCAAATACCTCGATGGTATTTTATTTGCATTCCGTTTAACGAGAGCTAGCGACGTATTTCGATGCACTCGAATGAATGACGTGCTCAATTGCACCTGGTACAATAAAGCGTTATATCTACCACTTAAACATGAACGCGTGATATTCACCGTCAGCTCGTCAATTATTTCCAATTCTGCAGATCAACCCAACATGACTTCATCAACCAATGTACCTGACTAACATTCATTAATAAGTGCAGGAAAAAAAAAAGTTTTCTTCTCACTTAGTTTAAACAAAAAATCAGTGCCTCTATTGCAAAACCTTGAAGCTATTTTTTTATTGCTAATTCTGCATTCAAAAAATTTCCATGACTCGATACTCAGGCTTTGAAAAAGCAACAAAGTATTCAAGGAAAGAATAGTAAAAAATACACTCAGGCTTTCAAAAAACATAGAGTATTCGAGAAAAAAATTAACAGATGCCAATTTATTCAGAAAAGAAAGAATTTTTAATTTTATTTGTGCTATAGGTATTCAGAAAACCAAGAATTCGAAACTTATTTAAGATTCCGATTCTAAGGGTCGTTGTACGAAAAATTCATGAAGTGATAATTTTTTGAATCCCATAAACGTTGTTCATTTTTTATACAACCTGAAATCCCTTCAGTCGGAAATTGTACCTATTTACGCTTAGATTTGGTGTTAGATTTAGTGGAGTGACAAGATAATTTTCCCTCGTCCCAAGGGATGAAAAAGGGAAAGTAATTGTGGGGGCAATCGTAATGGTACGTGGTAACAGGCGAAGAAAGAAACAAATGGAAAGAGATGTTCGCCAGGGTGGACAGGAACTCTATTCTTATCCGAAAGCCCGTTTCCCACAAGTATACATATATATCTGTCATTCTGTGGTTAAAGTGGAAAAAGAATTTGCGAGGAACGAGGTCACGTCGCAAAAGAAGTGACATCGACGTCTCTAAGATCTTCGAATGTCACGTTTCATTCCTTTCCCATTTTTTTCCATTCCTTCACTTCGGTAACTCTTATCGTCTTTTCCGAGAACGAACGCGAACAGAAGTAATCAGCAGCGGTGCAGCTTTAGTAGAGAACCATGAGCACACATTTTTTTCAACGATATCAGGGACCGATTGATACTTTACAGAAAAGCGTTTGACGTTTTACGTTCACTGAGGCGATGAAGTAACGTCAGATCCTACGGAAATTAAAAATGGATGAATTATTAAAGTTTCCATTGCAAGAAAAATCCCAGATATATAAAATGTTTCTGCATAATGATAAAATATTTGAACTATGATTACGAAAGTATTCAAGTATTTCAGACAGGAACTTTAGACGAAAATCGAAGGGAAAACTCAATGAAATATTGATAATTTTATTACATCATCATAGAACAAGCAACGACATTTGAAAGTAATTATGCCCTAAGAAATTTACTTTTAGAGTGCATTACAAATTCTAATGATATCTATTCCGATAAAAATATATCTAATGATATCTATTCCGATATTGTGCGCATACTAATAAAATCTATTATTAGCACCACAATGAAAAAATATCAAATTTTCGAACATCAATATATTCAAATATTAAAAACGTTAACTCTAGACAAAAATCGAAAAGAAAACTGAATGAAACGTGAATAATTTGACAAATAATCGTAGGCCATACTAAAAGTAAAACTCGAAGCTATTTGTGCCCTGGAAAATGTACCACAAAAAAATATGTCAAATTCTAAGGATATTTTTTCCAATACAAACTATAATGGAAATATAATATCATAATTTAAGCACAAATATTTTTAAGTATCGAAGCCAAGAATATCTTTATACAATTTTAATACCATCCACAAAAAAATTTGTATTACAATTCCACAATTGTATTTTTTTTTTCAGGATCGGCGGTTGCCATGATAGGTGCCAATTTGAGATTTGGCATCGGAGCTTCAGGGAACGTCACTTCGAACGCGACCAAAGTATTTCAATGTCATCCAGGCGGAGTTACCGAGGCAACTGTCATATTCAGCCTGGGAGCACTTGGAATGGGTGCCAATATTATTTTAATGACTCTGATACTTGCAAAACGTCAGCTCAGAAGGTAAATAACAATATTAGGGACCACAATTCACATACACTGTTAGTGACACCAATATGTAACGGTAGGGCTTCTGAGCCTGCTGTACGAGTCCTGCTGGAAATCCCATGCATCCTCAGGTGACGATCAATATTTTAGCCAGGCCAGTGCAGGACCACAGCAAGGACGTGGGCCGGCAATATGTCAAGTCCCATAGACAGATATGTGTTCTCCGGATATCCTAACTATGACCCCGACACTCATCATCCTTCAAACGCCTCTTTCTCCTCTCTCTCTCTCTCTCTCTCTTCTCTCCTAACTAAAATTCCATAAAGTAGACAGCTGACAAGAGAGATGCTTTCCTCGTACAGTAGTGCTCAATGGAAATAACTCGGTATTAATATTTTGAAAATCGCTTAAGAGGGCCGAGGCGCCTAAAAAAAACTCAGGAGGAAAAAAATGTGTAAACCCTTGTGTTTAAAAATCTTGGATTTAGACCTCACTAAGTACATATCGAGCATTATAACACAATATTTTCGCAAACACATGAAGACACAAAAAGTAAAAATTTTGACTGGACGTTGTTTTCAAATAAAATCGGTGTATCGTGCATTTTAGTCAAAACAGACACACGTCAAGATTGTTTGCCGTTTTTTGCCTAAAAGCTACGATAATTTTATTTATCGCCTCACAGCATTTCGTAAAATGCTATAGTTCTGCAATTTTGTATGACTTTACAAAATTTCATTGTTATAATGATGTGTACTTAGTGATTTTTTAGAAAATGTTTAAGCTCATGGAAAAATCTGTTGACGCCCTAACTCGAACAAATTTTCGGTATCTGTCTGAAACTCCGTATGAAAAGTTAACAAAGTTATGCGACTTGTAGTGTTGAATTTAGGAAAAATCTATAACTATAACTATAACTCCGGCATTCAGAATCAGTTGGAGTCTCTTCCTCCTCTTTCTCTCTCTCTCTCTCTCTCTCTCCTTTTCTCCCTAAAATTTCATAAAATAGACAGCTGACAGAAGAGCCTGATGTAGCGTTGACGTCCGATTCTCATTACCTCCACACGCACACAGATTACATCAACGTAATTACCTTCTGGTTTCCACGAAAACCTTCAAACTCTACTTACATCATCTTTTCGTCACAGTGGATCATTTAATGATCTACCAATTTTCCCTCAGATTTAAATATTTTAAGCCAACTTCTGAAAAAAAATCAATGAGTTTTCTCATTTTGGGAACGAAAAATGTATGATTCCAAAGAAAGAAAGAAAGAAGACAGAAAGAAGTTTACTGGCTGTCATTTTTTTATCCAGTCGCCAGATAAAGATCTATTAAACTTATCCTTAAAGGATGTGAGCCAAGAATTTTTCGTCGATATGAAAATCAAAAGTTAGGTCCAACAGTTGCTTCCAAAACCAGATTCCGTTTTTCTTCTAAATTGTTTGCAGGAGGCAATTTCCACTTTTTTGTTATTCTAAAATTATTCCGGGTGATTTCTTTTTTTCATTATTTAACTCTCTATGATGACGTATTTTTTCGTTATTTTATTTCAGAATAGTAAAGCGGAAAGATTTTTCTTAAGGATTTTATGGCAAAGTTCATCCGATTTCCGGTTGGCATTTGAAACTCACAATTTCTACTTTAAGAACGAATTCTTCTGCTTAATTGCTGTTGATATTCATAGAAATATTATTTGCTCAGTTCGGCAAGGAGAGCATTTAATTAAAATATATCTATTGACTAGGTTGAAAAATACCATCAGCTAAAAGAATTTATTTCTGTCTAAATCGGCCGCCAATGTTCATCGTCCTTGATATATAAACGATTTTTCGAATTAATAATCTTCCTTTGATACCACATTGAACGGAATTCGTATTTACCAAAAAATATTTTGCTCAATTCCTCAGAGGATAGATTTAATTGAAATGTATCAATCGACTGGGGCGCAGCTCAACGCTTTTCTCATGTAACTTGTTTTATTTTCCGTTGATTAATAGAACTGATATCAATACTACATTGAAGCGTATTTGGTTCGATAAAATGTAAATATTTTATTTACATTTCGAAAATTATAAATATTTTATCTTATAGAACTTCACATGCTGAGTAATTTGTCGATTTTAATTTTATAGAAGATGTATTATCTCCATGCTCCCAATCTAATTATGCTGTATTAGCAATTTACTAATGAAACCGATATCAATGCATTCGCAATTGATTGTCGGTTCATTAATAATACAGATTTCAGTGCCACATTCAACACGATTCGGCACATATAAATCTTCCATTTACATTTAAAATCTAACAATTGGTTTACTTTTTATTCTTTTTAAATGACATTTCAGTTAAATAACAGATGTTTTTAATTATTTTCATCCTCTAAAACATTGAAATTTCATTATGTATACTTAACTACGTTTCAAAGTATATTTTCTGCCGAGAAAAGTTATAATTCAAATTCAAAAACCACAGAAATTATTATTCTCAAAGAATAATCACAAATACAATTTCTGAAACGGTCAAAATGACGTAAATAATAATTTGCCGGACTATTGATAATTAAAATACTTTATCTTCCAAACTACTACCTACAAAAAGTCACATGACCTCTGGCCTCTGGCAAAGCTCAATTCATTAAATAGCAATGCAATTAACCAGTCTGCAAGTTCTTGAACTTTAATTTACGCAAGTGAAGCCACTCGTGGTGCTTTACTGTACGTGTATTCCTAAAGTAAATAAGAGCTGTCTGAGAATCTTCGGTCTCGAAATGATAGAAGGGTACAAAAAAAGTTGTTTAGTATGGAAATTACTATTTTTGAAAAATAATTGCAGATAAAACTTATGATACTACCATAATGAACAAAACAATCATTTGAAGGGCTTATTGATGAGCGAAATACTTTATCTTACAAACTACTGTCTTCAGAAGCCGCATCGCGGTATTATCATGAACTCTGGTCTTTGGGAAAGCTTCATTCATTGAATAGCAATGCAAGTAAACATCCTGAAAGTTCTTGAACTTCAATTCACGCAAGTAATTGGCAACGACCGCTCGTGGTGCTTTACTGTACGTGTATTCCTGGAGAAAGCAAGAGCTGTCTCAAAACCTATGTCCATAAGCTGAGAGAAGGATACAAAGAAAGTTGTCTAGTTTCGAAATTACTATTCTTGAAACTAACTGCGAATAAAATGTCTAAAACTACCATAGTAACGAAAATAATTATTCGAAGGGCTATTGATGATTGAAATATTTTATCTTGCAACTTACTATCTTCAAAAGCCTTATCGCAGTCGTATCATGAGCTCTGGTCTTTGGGAAAGCTTAATTCATTGAATAGCAATGCAAACAGCCTGAAAGTTCTTGAACTTCAATTTAGGCAAGTAAAACCACTCGTGGTGCTTTACTGTACGTGTATTTCTAAGGTAAGCGAGAACTGTCTGAAAACTTTGGGTCACGAAATGAGAGAAGGGTACGAAGAAAGTTGGTTAGTTTCGCGGTTGGCTTTTCACAATTCCAATTGAGAAATTCCCAGGTGCAAGTTGTTCCGACACTTTGTATGTATACTGCGAGTCGATAAATAGAGTGTGTGACGGTGAATTGCTTGGCGTTTTCCCCGCGAGTTTCAGGTGGTCTCAGGGACTGCTTTTCCATCAGGCGATGGTCGACTGTGCGAGAGCCGCAATATTATTGCCTCTTGGCTCCAGTATACTCAACTGTCAACCGGTCAACAAGTGTTCCCTCGTCGAGACGGCTTTTCTGCTTTTAGTTACCGTTTCGACGGTGAACATGCTCACAACTGTGCTGAACGACAGCCCAGTGTTTCCGGAGAGTGACGAGGAAGCTGATCTGACTGCTCCTCTCCTAATGGACTCGCCACAGGTGAGAAAAGCCTAAAATCAATTGTCCAAATTAAATTAAATACATATTTTCGATGAACGTTTCAAACTTGAGTGTGAATCCCGGGCATTTGTGTGTGACATACGTCCGTGCACGGTTCGTCGGCGATTGCGGTTAACCGGAGCACGACCCCTGGACACAAATTGTTGGCTTGCGGTGAAAAAGCCCGACATTTGAGTGATATGCGTTATGGGTTCTGCGTTATGCTGGGATGCACTGAAATCCCGGCTGCCGCTCACTGATTGCAACGGGCTGCTGCGTTTTTCCGATACTCTGCGCTGTAAGAGCATAAGAGCGTTTGGAAGTTCGTTTGCATCGACATTTGTGCTTTCTTTTAATAGAATTTCGATTGAAAAAATAATACCATCATTATTTTCCGGGTATGACAATTAACATTGAATATGGTATTTCTTTGAGTTCGGGTAGACTGCAATAAAATTCTATGATTCTTTCATTTTTTTGAATTATTAATTGTTGAAAACCCGACGTAATAAAAAAAATGGTCCAAATAAAATGCAACGGGATATTTTCGATTTTGAATTTGATCGAAAAAAAATATGATCATTATTTTTTTAAATAAAAAAAATACATTGTATTGTTATATATAATTTCTTTTAATTGGAGTAATTTGAAGTTTGATAAATTTCGATTTTGTATCAATTATTTGTTCTACGTTTCAAGTTCTACATTTTCCGCGTCAAGCGCTGCCAAAATACTGTTCTAGTGTTATATTTTAATAACGGATATCGGTAGAATTTTGCAAACTTCATTAAAAAAAATTTATTCGAATTTATAGCCCGCTGAGGAATTACTATAAAAAAATGTATCCAATCATTTTTCATGTTCATTCGCAGTGTGTGCTCTTTGGCACCTTCATGATATGGTTCGCCAGCATAACGATAAATCTTGGACCGACATTTCTGAGTGGAGCGTTGGCGGCAAACACGGAAACGGGTCACAACGCGCCGAGTTGTCCACTGGTTCACGGACCTTTCCGTCACTACATTCTCAACGTTCTCTGGATCGTCATAAACGTAATATGCGTTGCGTTGACGCTCTTTCATCTGCGAAAATTGCATCGTGATCTCACGAAGGCGAACGTCGAAGCGGTACGTTTCCTTCCGCTATATTTCATTTTTATTTATATTTCTTGCTGTCGTGTTTTTCCTCCTGACTTCATATCATTTCCCTTAATTGATATTGGTCACGGATCATAAAACCGAGCGCTCCCCCGACAATTTCTCGCTCATGACGACAGCCATGATACTTTCCTTTTATTGATCCTCATCCTGCCTTCCGCAAATATATTCTTCGGTAAAATCAACAGCTCAGGCGGAAAAAGTCCTCTATAAAACGTACATCGACTTATCAACAACCAAATCTTTGAGGAGACGTCATGAGAAGATTTCAACGTCCGCCTCGTCGAGTCCTATGTCCCTTTATTGCTTCACCTCTTTTCTCCACATTCCCCAAGGAGGACTTGACGGAAAATTCCGTGTGTCGTGGAAGGAGACGAATTTTGTTACTTTCTTTCGACCATCCCACAAGTAGTTCAACCATTCGTTGTGTTACCTCAGGATTCCAGCGTAACAATCTTCTGCTGTCGTACAGGTTCGAGTTGCTGGACTGGTGACGACTCTGGTCAACGTTACTGGTGGACACAGCGGTGCAAATGGTGTAATTGACGGTGCAGCTGACGCGAGGAACGGCACAACGCCTAAGGTAAGCTTGACGTACGAATCGGGAATTCCAGTTGCATTCAGCGCTGGAAAAAGGAAAGAACTTTGGCTTCTCATGATGAAAAAGAAAACAATAATGTACCGTCACGCTCTGGCAAGAGGAAGTTGCGAAACGTATTGTCTAACACGCTCCAATTCCTGACCAAAGTTTGCCAACTCCACTTAGGAGAAGAGAATACAGCTATAAGGGTCGCCGAAATGCCCGAGAAAATTCATTTGAAGCTTGTTTTCCGCTACAAATTCTCTAAGCATGCTGGCCAAGCCCGGTTCGTTCCTAGTTGCTCAAAGATTCACGATCCTATTGCGACTGGTTGCTACTAATTAGCTCACCAATGTATTACTTGAAAACTCGGGGAGTTTGTAACGCCTGGAGACTGATCATAGAGCTTTGAGGCTTTAAACGCCTCTGGGCATCGCGGCGGAAAACTCTGGGTCTTAGATGTGATCAACGTTAACTTGCTGTGAACATAACTAAAGTTCAATCTCTTGCAGAGTTGAAAAGTGTATGAAAATGACATTAGCATGTCACTGAGCGCTTCTCTGTCTTGCAGTCTTGTAAAATCCTTTTTTCCCAAGGATTCGCAATCTTGAATTTTAATTATCCGGAAAGTTCAACCTTAATAAATTGAAACTGATAGATATACTATCATTTTCATTTATGAAACCAGAATTTTCATGGGTTTCTGCATTTTCAAAAACCTAATTATTTTTCAAATTTAAAGGCCAATATTCATTCCAAACTCACATGACTTTTTTCCTATTTGTGAAGCTGTTTTGGCTCCACGGCACAAATTTCCGTGAAGTAGAAACTATCAAGATAACTTCAGTTTTTCAAAAGTTCTCAATAAACCCAATACACGCATAAATTTAAACAAGAAAAATTAATCGATAAGAGAGTATTCTAGAATACTTAAATTTTTCTTACGCATCCAAAAAAACATTTGTTTGGATAAAAACCTTTTTTTCGAAAAATCAGCAGTTATTACAAAAAGTTTTCTTACTCATATAAAAAATTATTTATTTTAATGAGAACCTTTTTCTAAAAAAAAATAAAGCAACAGTAAAAATACCAAAAGTTCTCTTACTCATCTAAAAAAAAAATTGCCTTAAAGAGAAGCTTTTTTTTCAGAAAAGCAACGGTAAATACCAAAAGTTTTCTTGCTCATCCAAAAAATCATCTGCCTCAATGAGGAGAAACTTTTTTCTTTAGAGAATCAGCAGCAAATATCAGAACTTTTCCATCCACCCAAAAAAACATTAGCCTCCATTGAAACTTTTTTACTCGAAGAATCAAAAATAAGCACCAAAAGCGTTTTTTTCTGAACTCAATTGCAGAGAACGGGAGCAATAGAAGAGCACCGCAAGATGAGAAATTACCTTCGAAGGATGGAACGCGAGGGTGTTCAAAGGGTGAAAATGTTTCTGGTCATAACAGCAGCCTACGTAATTTTTTGGGGTCCCTTGTTCTTCGTGACCCTGGTTCACCATCCAGTGATCGGCAACGCCACGGGCTACGAGGTACATAATCAAGTTGAAAACTCCGTAGCAGCTCAAGGTTGCTCAGCATCCTCTTGGAGCTTCCCAGATATTCCTATCTCTCTGCTATCACGCCCCATATCACGGCTTAACGGCTTTGATCAATGACACGAAATGATCTCTAATAGTCGATCGCTGTCGACGAGGGAGAGACTAAAAAAAGCCAATAAAAAAGCGAAGATAAACGATGCTTTTTCTGCCCTCCAGGTGACTCTGCACATCGCTTATGTTCACGCGTTCGTTAATCCGGCGCTATTCCTCGCTCTTCATCGAGGCCTTAGGCAAGGCATATCCGACGTTTGCTGCGGGTGCTGCGAAAGCATAGCACGATGGATCCTCGGATCCACCACAGCCAGCCCCATACAAACCGCTCAACCACCAAGATACGAACCACCCATGAATCTACCCTCGCCACCGGATCCACCACTCGTACCAGCAGCCGCAACTTCTTGCGATCTCGCCGATGTCGCTCTACTCAAGCCACCCTTGCCACCAGCTCCCAAACACTTTTTACAGGTACAGTTTATGGAAAACAAGTAAATAGAATTGGAATTTAAGAAGATTGATTTCGCTTTCTCATAAGGGAAGATTTTTTCTCATTTAAAGAAAAATATGTTTTTTCGGGATTTTTATATCAGGACACTCAGAATGTTTCAAAACAACGACGAAAGTGGTTTAGAAAAAATGTCCGTATGGATGTGTGTGCGCAAGACTTCGAAATTTCAATGGCTTGTAATTCGGGAAGCGTTCAACCGATTGAGCTGAAATTTGGTACCCAAGTGGACGCAGCAGTCAATCTTTAACTGATGCAATTTTTTCAAAATGTATGCATGCAATTGTTATTTTATAGCTTTTTGAATATTTTCAAAAGAGGACGTGCGCGCTTCACCTTTTGTAAAAATGGGGATATTTTGATTAATAATTCTTCATACGTGCGGGTACTGTTAATGTTGTTTCGTATTGAATTTGACCAAAATCGGAAAAGCGGGGCAGATTTTATGGTGTTTTGAAATGTTCGAAAAATTCACTTTTTTGCCCTAACCTTGGCACAACACGAGCTAACGAGCTCAAATTTCATACATGAAATCAGTACTGTTTAGCGATGATTAGTACAGAGTTTCGTCATTATCTGCAGTGTTGTTCAAATTTTTCAGAAATTTAACTTTGATAACGAATCAAGCTGCAAAGATGAATTTTGCAAAGTGCTTTCTCATTATTTTTGGCTTTAAAAAGAAAGAAAGAAAAATGAGGAAACTATTTGCAAAGTTTAGATTCGCAGCTTTCTTTGTATATTACGTAAAATAACTGCATTGAAATTCGTTGTAATTTCAATTGAATATACTGCCCAGACTCTTTATAATCGTCGAAATTTTAAAATGGATTCTAAAAACATCAACTTACCCCTTAAATTTAAGTTAAAAAAAAGACTTTTACATATTGTTGAATCTCAGAAAAAAAATAATAAAAAACCAAATACTGTAATAATAAAATTATGAATAATTGAGTATTTGATTTGTTACAGGAAGAGCAAATTTCCGTGCCAGATCCTTGGAGCATTCTCACGAGGCCCAAAAGCATTTCAAGTCTCTATGAAGAAAAATTATCGAGAAGACCGAGTTTACTTCTGCCACCGCCGCCAGATTTGGATGATTTGCACGCGACCATCAGTCCCACGAGCAGCGAAGCGCCCAGCGACTAGTTTATAAAAATTCATAATGTCCGTGCACGGAGAGAATTGTCTTATAAAAATTACTGCATAACCATAAAATTACAAATTAAAACGAAATGAATGGAAGTAACTTTGAAGATTTGCAGGCAAGTTGCATAATTTTTTGGATAGTAATTCTCTCCGTGAAAAATCGATGGAATCGACGAAAATGAAACGAAATAACGATTTATTCCGAAAAATCAGGAGACTTCAATGCAGGATATTTTTTTACGAGTTCAAACTTCAATGGTAGCTTGACGACGATAAGAACAACCGAGTTTATGATTGATTCGGCAGATTAAAAACTTTACTGCATCGTTACTAGACAACAGAATTGCGAGCCTGCCTATTACTTTTCGACACTACTTATTCATTTGTTCTATAAATTATTCAATATCAATTATTGTTTTCAATCGCGCTGACTCATTGAACACCGAAAATCTAAACATTTTATCAAAAATAAAAACAGTTCACGACACAAACTTATGTAAGAAAATTAATAGATAATTAATTATCTAAAAAGTATCATTCAATAATTTTATATTCATCACTTTCTTATTAAAATGTTCGTTTCTTAAGAATGCTCGTGTTCCTCAGTGAAATGTTCGAATATTTCGTCGCCGATAGTAAATAGACCTTTTTAAAAAATAATTAATTTAAAGTTTGGGGTATAATTAATTCTATATCAAATTTCTGCCTATGTTGTTAAAGAAAACAGTTATCGACATATGCAGATAATTAATAGATAATAAATAATAGATCCTTCAATAATTTTCTATTTATCGCTATCTTAAATTGGTTCGCGCACGATAAAGGATACACGCTTCTTCTAATGAAATGTTCGAATATTTCGCAGCTAATAGTGGAAAGGCCATCTAAAAAAATAATTAATATAAAATAATTTATGAATTAAATATGGTAAGCTGAAGAGTAATGGGAGATTTGCAACTCTGCTACACGTAATCTACTAAGTAATTCTAGTTCATTAAAAGGCTCTCATGTGCAAGGAGAAGACGAAAGAATTTTCAACAACTTATCCCAGTCTTCCTCGATAAATCCTGCGAAGCGTTGATCACCAATGGATTAATAAAGCTACGATAATTGCCATGTCTCCCTTTCACCATTTTCAGCAATCAAAACGTCTCTACGGCCTCGCTCAACCGTTCGTCAATAAAATACGAAATGAAGAGATTTTTTGCGGAGACTATCGTATTGGAGCTCAACGGTAAGGAATCGTCGTTTCCTTCACGATTCATTTGCTTCGTCACTATTGCTCAGGCAACGTTGAATTGATCTTGGGACAAATCCTTACAGACTGAACACATTTTTCATCTTATTCGACGACTAATCGATGTATATCTGCGATATTTATTATTATGTTGATTGTGAATATTAGACCACCTTTCTAACCTTTGAACCTTCGCACAGGTCCTATTTAATAATTGTTCGGTATTTTTGGCGGTGCTGGGCTCAATTAAGTCGCGAAACAATTGAAATAATTCATTTTATCAATATTCAAAATTGACAATTGGTAGGCTTTTTACAATATATCAATTATTGATTTGTGGGTATAGAAAACTCGATATTTCACATACGAATTTTTAGCAAAGAGATAATTGGGTAACTCCCGTTAAAAAAAGTCGCAACAATCACAAATTATATTTCGATATCAGAAAAGTAGATCAGGTATCTTTCATATGATTATTAAAAATCCGCTTTTATAATTATTTGAGTGCAATATTTTCTACAAAAACAAATGATTATTGAAAATTATTTACTATTCTCTATCTTGAAAACTACTTTGCCCAGCACTGGACTTTGGACGCAAATTTTTGGAGTTAAATGTTTAATATACGAAGAATGTGACTACTTGATTGTTGTGTGTCTATCGAAATATATATGTATATGTATATATATATATATATTACCGGTGAATATATATTATTTGGTTGTACAGATAACTAAAGAGCCCTCACATAGTTAGCGATAGGGAAGAAAGTACTCTTGTATTAAATAGTTCCTCATAGTCAGGGCCATCGATAGCACTTAATGAATAATATCTGTAATCATTTTTACGATAAATATTCGTCGTGAGCTTATTACTAAGGAAAACCATAAAATCGAGATAAAAAATGCCGATTAAAACATCCCATGCGCATCGATAAAGCACAAAATCTAAAAAAAAAGCCCAAATAAAAGAAAAACCAAGATGACTATTACGACAATTAAAAGCTATTTATTGAGACGGACCAGGCCATATCAATACAAACTGGTTCTAAAATAAAAATAATTCTCCCGCTGCTATTATAATACGTCAACAGGTATCGGAGAAAGTCATTAACGCGTGAATGAGAAGAAGCGCGAAAATTGAAGAAGTAGATCCAATTTAAAGGAGTGTCAACGAACTCTATCCCCCATAAAGATCGAAAGAATTGCTCATTAAACAAAATAAAAAGACAAAGTATTCCGCCCACCGGAGTGTTAAGCATAAAATTGTCAATTAGAGAGTAGTTTGTGGTAAATGAGAATATTTAACGAAAATAAATATATTGCTATCAGAAGGCGATGTTGTTGAGTGGAAAAAAAATTTACAAGAATACATTGATCCACGTTGACGACACTTCTGTGCATCACAACGCTGATGGAACGTCTCCAGGGATACAAATTATAGTTTTATAACCAGCCCGACAGTTCACCTCACCGCTAAACCCTAGAAGTGCACTTTACTCATCACCTTTTGGGTCCATTCAATATTCTGTAACTCTGCGATGTAAAGTTGGATGGAATACCTCCGTGTTGTTTATTCACCTCAATTCTCTTTCGATTTTAGTTCCATTATCAAGTCGGAATGCCAACACGAATGAAAAATGTTGTATGCATGAGTAAAAAGCAAATATCGTTGCGCCAGCTCGCTCATCGCGACGATTTATCACTAATTGTATTGATAATTAATGAATGTATAAACGAAATGTGCCTAAAAGAGTATAAACCTAAAAGTAATATAACAAAACAAGTATAAAAGCAGATGATTAAATAAAGAAGAAGTAGAAGAAGAAGGAGAAGAGAGGATCGCTCGTGTGAATGTTTTTCGGTTGTATTCATAGATGGACGTTCATTATCTGATCACAATAATTGTAGTCATCCAACGCTTTTTCTTATCAAACAAACAAAAAAAATTATCAAATTTATCGACGTCTGACTGTCTATAAATACAACCATCTAGACGGTAAAAAATCATGTATGTAAAATGATATACGAAAATCGTGTATCCAATGTGTATCATAATAAAATGCATAACACGACACGTTCGGAAAATCGCTTGTTTCTTCTCTTGCTAATTGTTCCACGACTTGTGTATTGCGGCTGGGAACAAAAGGGCGTAATAATAGCTCAACGACTGGCTCGGCAAGTTACACCCAAAGCTTCAACGCTTCTTGGTCTTTGTCGTAGCAGCTGAGCGCGAAAACGCGGCTAAGTTAAACAATGGAGAACCAAGTACAAAGGGCGTCTTGCAGAAGAGTAATTGCAGATGGCAACTCTCAACGGTAAGTCTTTGGCGACCTTGTAAACGCTATAAATACACTGAGAATTTACAGTAAATAAGAATAAATCTGTAAGTAAACTTTTTTTTAAATTATAAGTCCTAATTAAGCTGTTATCAAAATGCTCTTTTGGAGTAAAAAAAAAATCATAAATGGGCAAAAAGTTTAATCTAAACGAATTCGATAAGAATTCGGTAAGATTAAATACTATTTTCTTTTACCACTTCGATTCACCTAATCAAGTCATTAGATTTTTTTCCCTATTGATGATACAATTGCCTAACATAGTAAAATATGAATTTTATGGTAAGCTAAATGAAAGACGGACAGAAAATGCTACCAACCCGGTAATCAACTGCGGTTCGGAAATTACGGGCACTCACATAGCGTAAACGTTTTATGGTATAGTAAAAAACGTTCCCAAGTCATATTTTCACGACTATGACGTCTTTTAGTCGATTTTGCGTTATGTAGACATTTTATTTTTTAATTTTTTTCTTCCTATTTATAAGACTTACCTTGTGAATTATTGGGGCGCTGAAAGTTTTCTATCGACGGTAAATATACATCGACTACGTGTATTGGTTATACAGTCGAAATTGCCCTCTTAGATAATTGTTTGAATTTTTTTAACAAAAGTTTTGCTCCTTTTGTTACTCATGATAATTTGCCACAATCTTAAATACTATTATCGCCTTTTACGATAAATTTTACGTAGAACGAATATGGTAATCTAATTATTATATTGTGCAGCATGCGAAACAGATTCGTGCGGATAAATTGTCGTTGCGACTTACCTGTTCGAAGCCGCCGAGGATTTCCGTCGTGTCCATCGCTGAATTAACTACGACGGACTTCAATCGCTGCCCCGTCAATTGCGCTAACACACGGACGGCGCTGCTTTTTCCACAGCCAGGTCCTCCAACCTAATCGACGAAAAACTCAAATTAATCAAGCTTCTGAGATGTAATTTTTGGAAACAAGCACCACTCGATAAAAACAAATCATTTGAATAACTATTCCAACAAAGTGACCGCAAACAAATTATTTACTCATCAATTACAATATTTTTTGTTTAATTAATAATGCAGTCACAGTTTTATAATTGCAATTAATTCGATAGAATAATTTGTATTAATGAGTTTCATTTATCCGCACTTATTATAAAACGAGTGGATCCATTAGTTAATAAAACAAAATCTTCATGTGTTTTTAAACATAATTTACTAATATTGTCTCAGAATAGTAATTTCAATATTGTTCTATCAAATGCCACATATCCCCGATATTTTTTAGCCTTATTGACAAATACTTATTAAAATACTTACAATAATAGGCATCCAGTTCATTTCGACACATCTAGCGAGACTCCTAAGCACCGCAGTTTGATCCCGCAGCAGTAGCAAATTGTGATCGTTGCTATTAGAGTATTCTTCGCGTGGCAGGCTCACATCGCCGAGATAAAGCTTTTCCTCGGTGACATAAGGAATCGGTTGTTGCGGCGGCAGAGGATATTTCTCTATATCGAATAACTGTCGATATATTTCTCGTACTTTTCGTCTGTCCTCTGGCGTTCTCATTCTATCAACGTAAATGAGCTCAACCGCATTTCCAGGATTATAAAAAATCGCATCATCATCATCGTCAATTTTTTTTCTGGCAGCGGCTACGATCGCTTCGCACCATCTGGTTATATCGCGCAAATTCATTTCCCAAGGCGAACCATTGAATGCCCAAGAAACGCCAACTTCCGCGGATAATTTAGAATTAAATTCTACGATTCCGTTGAGGAGTTCTGATGGAATTTGTGGAAACTGTTTGGTCGCTATGAGCTTTAAATCGTCGTCAGTCAACGCGTCTACGTAAACTTGAGTAAAACGATTCAGGAATGACTTTGGCAAGCCTCTTCTCGCGCCGCCTTGACGAAGAGGATTCTGACAACCGAAGAGCTTCGTTCCCGGCTTCACGGAAAATGTACGACCAAGTTCGGGGAGGTAAATCTCGCCTCGATGATCAAGACAAGCGTTCAAACCCTCGAGAACCGATTGGGAAGCGAGATTGAGCTCGTCGAGAAGTATCCAATCACCGGCTCGTAATGCACGGAGAAACGGACCATCTTTCCAGGCAAATTGACCACCTTTTCCGCCTTCCAGCGGAAGATCCGCTCCGAAGAGATCGGACACGTCCTACAGACGATTATTGAATTGTTACGATTACGGAAAATGACAAAAGGAGCTTGTAGAGATTTGAAGAAATTTATGGCAAAGCAAAACGTGAAACTGCATTGCAGCAGATAAGTTTTATCAAAACGAACGATGCATTTACAAATACGTGGTCTTGTCAATTATTTTTTTGCTAAGAAAATATGATGTAGTGGCGATTTTCCAAAAATAATCAGCTGTCACTAGGAAGTTTGGTCATTATTTTCAATTTGTATGTAAGTAAATGTTTTTTTTATTTTCAAGAGTTTGGTTTTTAACGAATTTCAAAATTTTCTCTATTTCACACTTTTACGATGTACAAATTGAAGAAGTTCTGCTGTAATTCGTTACCGCCTTTAGAATGAGACGTCTTATTGTGTTTTTTTTTAACAATGATTCACAAGCCGTCGGGATACTTTATCGTGTTAAACTTTGAAAAATTACGCACGGTCATTCAGTCGACGCAACAATGTTTTATAAACGAAATATTCTGATTATTATGCGGTTATCACTTCAAAATATTCAGGTAATCCGCCTGAAGTAGTGATTTTTAGAAATAAAATGCGCGCGATGCCGCGTTAAAATTTGTGAAAAAGTTCGTACATTCCATTTTGTGAACCGTAAAAGAATATAAATATCCGGAAACTGTTATTAATAGGTTGATTAATTTTTGGAAACAATCGCTCTAAATGTTCGTTTGTCCGTCTGATATGCTGCAATACAAATGATCCTTTATGCAATAAATACACAATAAAACACGATAAAACTTTGTAAGCAAAAATATTTTTCACGAGCTACTGATTTGGCTGGGATAAGCATCTTTGACTCCTCAAGTACAAATGTTTCAATTATTTTATCGATCCTTTTTTTACGTCTAGAGATTCATTTTCAATCAATTTCAATAAATTCTGCAGTCTGAGTTCTTGAAACGAACTTTTTTTCATATCTGGTTAATATTTTCGATTCATGGTTAATTGTGGAAAATTCGCGGCGGGTGGATTAAGAATGAAATTCCATACCGTTTGGTCACTCAAATTTATCCTGAGCATTGCGTGACCGGAAGCTCTCGCGAGTGCTGCGACCAGGCTAGTTTTTCCAACGCCGGGACTTCCCTCCAGCAAAAGCGGCTTTTTTAACTGCAGGGCTCGCAGCAGCTTCAGTGTATTCGATTTTGTGGTCGGAGCGGTAAAGGTGAATACTTGATCCTCGTCTTTGGCGTCGGGTCCCTTTGCGATGAAGAATGGCGCTATTCCAAACACACTCGAGGAACTCTCGTCCATTGTCTCCGCTACTTCCATCGAAGTTTCGATGGCACTTTGCTCAGTCAGGCTATCGATCACTTGTGACTTCAGGAATATGAGAGCACTGTTGCGGAACGTATCCAACTTTTCCGCGCTGAAAGAAAACGCATTTACTTAGGCTAGAAACTCAATTTTAACCAAGACGGAGTTCGAAATCATTATTTATGTTTTAAAATGCTATAAAAATGCCATTAAGCTCTCGAACAATTCAAGAGAGATTGTTTTTGTTACAATATACTCTTTACGTTTCAAAATTCTACAAAAATGATCTTAATCTTTAGAACGATTTACAAGAGATTATGTTGGAAACACGATCTATGTTTCGAAATTGTACGAAAATGGTGTTAACCTTGCGAACGATTAACAAGAGATTATTTTTTTTAAATACACGCTCCAAGTTTCGACATGCTACGAAAATGCAGTCAATCTTTAAAACGATTTACAAGAGATTATTTATACTCAAATTTCTATTTGCTTTAAGTAATGCTGAGAACAGTTTTCTCACCTTTCCATGCCTGTTAAACCAGATCCAAGACTGTCGATGTAAGTAAGACACGCGCCGTGAAGATAAGCGTCTGCCGTCGTTAATCTCGAAACTTCGTTTTCGCCGGTGCAAGCGTTCATGAAATTGACCCAGGTCAAAATATCCCGAATACTCACGGTGAATCTTTTACCGACCTCGGATTCTTTCAACCAGTCCACGAAGTTCAACATCAACGTCGCTATTTTTTTTCTTTCAGTGGAAATTCGGGCATTCAAATTGTGCTCGACTATCGCTTGCAAATCGCATCTCTCCACGCAACCCTCACACCATATCTCGGTGAAACGGTTCCTTAACGCTGGAGAAAGCTCTTTCTTTCCGTAATCACCGCCAGGATTCATCGTTCCTAATTTCGAAGCAAATAAATGAATGAATGAAGAATATTCGAATCAGAACGTTTAATAAGCAACTTTTTCCTAATGGAAACATTCCAAAAGGACTTTCAAGAACATCGAGAAAGCGCTACCGATGACAAAATGAAAGTTAAATGATCGCCTCGATTTTTAAAAAATGAAATATTCAAGCTCGATTTTTTTGATGTCTCGAAAGTCCACAGAAGCAATTCAAACGAAAAAAAGCCATCCACTGTGAATTTCGAACCAATTGAACAGAGTTCAACGAAAACTGGTATAAATTAGTGCGACAACGCAAATATTGCTGAGGATTTATCATATGACTTGATTTGTACTCTATATCTTAAAATTTGTAACCAAAGTCAAATAAGATCTCAACTGGTTGTTTAATTATTTAAAAGAGGCCGTTTTGAAATTGTCACAGCGTCAATTAATACATTTTTCCAACTTCATAATTTCTCCTTTACAATAAAGGAGAAATTATTACAAAAATATTTAAAAAACCGAACATATTACTTACCAATAAAATGGAAATTTTCGTTAGCCGTAATAACGCAATCGGACTCATTGGAATCGGGAGAATCAACACTCTTCTCAGCGAGAAGAAGACTACGTTCGGGTTCTGAAAAACAAAACAACACAAAATAAAGAACATTCTTCCCCAATTTATCGATATCAACGTACCTAGCAGAGAATTCAGTCTCTCCAGAACGCTATCATCCGCCAGTGAAATTTCATCAGCTAGGAACAAATCTCCCTTTCTCATAGCGGTAATCAAAGGTCCATCGACCCACTCGAAAAGTTTTTGGCTATCCGGATCGGAATGATCCCTAACTGGTCTCAGATTTCCAAGAAAATCCGAGGATTCCGTGTGCATATGGCAATTAACACCGTAAAGCTTCTGATCGCTCATCGCGGCGATCAATTGGCAAATGGTAGTTTTACCTCCGCCAGTTTCGCCAACGAGCAAAACCGGCTCCTTAAATTGGCACGATTTTCTCACAAGAACCGCCATTCTTCTCATGTGATAAGTCCACACGACATGTTTAAAATCTGTCAGTCCTTTGCCAAGAATCTCCTCTAAAATAGCTTTGGTAACCGACGAAGTTTTATCGTTAAGCGTAAAAAGCGTAGCGGGATCTACGTCGCGTTTCAGATGCTTCTTTATCACGGTTCTTATCTCCTGCATTTCTTCGGGTTTTCGTACTTTAGCAGCGAGAACTAAGTAACCCTCGTCCGCTAAATGTTGACTCCAATCGTAGAGTCTCTGTCCAACATCCGGAGCGAGTCTGTATCTCTCGCCCCACCGGAAGAGGTCTCTGAGAGTGATGAACCCGTGTTTTCCCTGAAAAGCTGCAGTGCTTTTCCTTCTCACTTGCAAATCCGTCATAACATTTATTATCTGCTTGCAATAAGACTCAGGCATATTGCACCTTTCGTGCAGAATGAGCTGCAGTTCGTCTGCGGGTATTTCATCGAAGTGCAACTCGACAAAACGATTCCTAAAGGCTCGAGAAAGTACTTTACGTCCGCCGTACAGGCCGGGAGGATTTTGCGTAGCGAATAGCATGAAATTTGCGTGAGCTTTCACGACTTGTTGAGTTTCCGGTATAAAAAGTTCCCTATTGTCGTCAAGAACTCGATTCAAAGCTTCGAGTACGTCGCTAGGAGCCAAATTCAACTCGTCGAGAATAATCCAGTGTCCTTTTCGCATCGCTTCTACCAAAACTCCCTCTTTAAAGACCAATTTTCCAGCCTCGTCTGCCACGTAATTTCCCACGTATTCCTGCAAATCTGTGTGCTCGTGATTGTTTATACGAACGCAATTGTGTCCCGAAGCTTTAGCAAGATAAGTAATGAGACTAGTTTTTCCCACCGAAGTGTCACCTTGCAAAAGAACCGGCATTTTTCCTATGGAAACGACTCGCACAAGATCGCGAAGATTTCTTCTAACGGAATTAGTGAGAATATAATTTTTTGGGACTTCCGGCTCGAGTTCTCCTCTTATCACCCAATATCCCTCAAAATTGATGTAATCCTCTTCGGAAGTGCATCGGGGCTTCGGTATTGGCGAGCCTAGAACCGCTTTCATCATCTTTGTGTCGAGAATCGCGTTTGTTATCATTTTTTGGACAATCGGGTAGGAATTGTGATCGAGTTGGGTGAGGAAACTCAGGCAAAACGCTTCGTAGAGAGAACGAAGAACATTTCCGCAAGGATTTGTCGCTGCAACGCTCAAAGCTCGGCAGAGAGTTCTCAAGCTGTAGTGAGGCTTGTGACCCGTGCCATCGTAGAGCGAAGCGACGGCTTCTTTCCGTACGTTGAGATACATTTTCACAATAGCTTCTTGTTTGTTTGTCGGTAAATTAAGATCGCCGAGATACGAACTCACGAGAAGATGCAAGTCTGTTTTTTCCGTCAATTCGTCAACGTAAAATTCGGTAAATCGATTTCGCAACCCGACCGGAAGTTCCTTCTTGCCCACATCGGTCGCTGGGTTCATGCAAGCAAAAATCGTAAAATCTGGATGTCGTTTTATCGATTCTCGATCGCCTCTTTCGAGCAGCGATAGAGAACCTGTAGATCCTTCCAATAAACCTGAAAGACACTCGAGAGTCTCAGAGGAAGCTAAATTTATTTCGTCCAATAAAACCCAATAACCTTCCTGCAACGCTTTTATCAAACTTCCCTCGAGAAAAGCGAAAGCGAGTGAATATTGAGTCTTTACTTGAGTTTTCAGCTTTTCCAGCTTCGTCAAGAGTTTCTCCCATTTTGCAAGCAGTTCGAGCTTTCCCTGTGCGTCAATTGGCTCCTCTTTGCGTTTTCTCTTCTCGGAATCCCCGTTTTCTTTCTTTTTTGCAGATTCCTCTTCGATTTTCGTCTTCAATCGCTTAACAGCCGCTGTTGCGCTGTGGCACATGAGTCCAACGAGTGTTTTCCATCTGTTTTGCTTGTAGCACGTTGCCACGTGTTCCAGAAACTTTCTGTTTGGCTCCAGCGCGAAATAGGATCGAAAAAGCATCTCGAATTCCTCTCTCGTTGGAGTTATCAAAAATTTGAAATCCACGGGTTTGTAGCCTCCGAGAAGATCGGCGCTTTCGCTCTGTTGATTCATATTGATAACCACGAGCTTGTGGCCCGTGCTTCTCGCTAAATATTGAACCGAACTCGTTTTTCCCGTTCCAGTCTCGCCGACTAATAAAACGGGTTCTTTCTGCGCTACGCAGCTCGTCACGCGTTCAAGAAGCATTGCCGACGGCCTCGTAAACGAGAATTTAACCTTCGAGTGGTCCAATTGCGCGTAATTCAGCTTTTTGCGACGAACTTTCGCACGTCCAGCGACAAAAATCTCGGAACGTAAATTAATCGTCGGTTTGTGCGTATTGCAAAAATATTCAGCCTTAGTCTTAACGATACCCAGAGTGTGACCAATAGCGGTAGCCAATTCCAATCTCTGCGCCTGGCTCGGCACAGAGCAACAGAATATATCAATAGCGTCTTGAAAAATTTTTAGAGCCGAGTCCGGCGACGATACTTCAAAGTCCACGATCGCTCGAGTGCACCATTTTATTAAATCCCTCGTAGAAGTTAGTCTTCCGGTTTTTAGGGCCAAGTTTTCGCTGGTGGAACTTACACCGCCGTGATTTCCCATTGAAAACAGCAGGAAAACGTCTACCATTCTTGTTGCTACGGTAGTTAACGACGGGAAAAGAGTGCTAACTACATTTACGAGTTCCTGCCTTGAAAGGGGATCCATATGAACGCAAAACCAGTGTTTTTCTAAGAGATTTGCGGCGCCAGTTGATTGACGATGTAATCCAGAGGCCGTGGAAATTAATCGCTGCGTGAGGAAGAGCTGAAAACCACTCTTCGCGTAAATCGTGTCGCGATAACCGGGAACCGAAAGCGTTCCGGTTTCCATTAGATTACTGAGAACGCTAGCGACGTCCAAAGCCGCGCTGTCAATGTCCTCGAGAAGAAGCCATTTTCCCTCGATAACCGCTTGAGTTAGGACGCCAGGTTGCCAAACAAACTCGCCGGGAATGTCCGTGCATCTGTAAGTCCCGAGAAGCATCTTCGAGTCGGTTTGGTCGCCCAATTGAACCTTCACGAAATTTGAACGTCCGTGGCCGGTTAAATTGGCTAGGTACTCTATCAATGCGGTTTTTCCGCAGCCTACTGCGCCTTGCAGGCAAATGCAACGACGAGAAGCCACTGCCAAAGCTAAACTTCGAAGATTCGACTCCATCGATGGTACGGGAATCAAATTTAAAGAATCCGGACGCTGCGAGGGATCGAACACTGGCAAAAGTACGCCGGCTATTGAAACCAACGACTCTGAGGTCTTTGCCACGGCGTTTACCTCTTCTGTTTGATTTCCTGAGGCTAATAACGCGCTTGGACCCTCAGCCTCGTGGTGAACGAGAAAGAACTCTGGGTTTTTTATCAAAGTCCTCGCGCAATCTAGCCTCGATGACTCGGACATTTTTAAAACAATGCCCACACATTTTAATGCGATCCTGAAATGAAAAAGATTGTTTTTGATGGTTGAAAATGGTGATGAATGGATTGAAGTTACAGTAATCAGCAGCAGCCTTGACATTTTTTTGGATTGATAAAATAATAAGAGTGTTTTAATATATCAACAATAATGTGTTGATTTACTGAGAATGTGTGTTTTAGAGTTAATTGTTTTGGCAGTTTATTATGTTGTTTTCCTTACCATTTGACAGTGTCATCTTTGTCAGTCAGAAATTCATAAAACTCAGACCAGTTCCATTTGTGTTTGAAGTGCTCAGGAGCAGCTTGCAATATGTTGTGACTTGCTGTTACTATTTCAAGAGTAGAAACTTCTCTTACTGCAAATGGAACGTCTTTTCCTCTATGCCTCTTTGGCATTGCAGCTGTGGTGTGTGATATAGAGCTAAATGGAGCTGTGTTGACTTCGAAATAATGCAAGGCGAACCTGTTGAATAAATATATCAAGATTGATATATGAACTTTGTTATTTTGTTCGATACTCAGAATTGTTTTGAACTTATTGCCATATAGAAATAGATATTTCTATAGACCATCGCACAAAGTGTGAAAGTCAATGCGGAATTGAAAAAAACAACAAGGAGATGAAAAAGGTGATAAAAAAGGTAAAAATCTATAGGAAATAAGTATTTTAAATAAACATATTTATCATAAACTATTAACATTAATATTCCATCAATGAACAAAGCTTCGCTAAATGTCATGGCCATAATAAGATTATGTAGGCCTAACAAGGATTTGTAAAAAACTGAATTGAAACATCTCCACTGTAAAAAACACATCGAAGAAATTTAAAAAAATAATAATTGCTTCTAAATAAACAACGGTCCGACAAGGATCATTACTCAAACTGAATTGGTATATCCAATAACCAAATGAAAAGTAAGCTACATATTGTTCTTTCATAAAATTTATTTCACCACCTGATGAAACAATTTTACGGGTACTTTATACAACGATAAAAACCTATCATTACTCCATCTAGACTTGTACATTTAGAGGACGGATAAAAAGAATAAGCCTCTTCATTATTCTAAAGAATTATTACACCACCTGATGTAATAACTCTGCAGTTATTTAAAACAAAAATAGGTATCTAAAATTTTATCAACGATTGGCTATTCAAGTTATGCAATATAGATACAGTGAAAGTGAAGAATTATAGCAGAAACAAATAATGAAAAATAATATCAGAAAAAATCAAGAAAAAAAACACAGGCAAATACGAAACAAACCCATTCTACCAACTTAATATTATCTACGATTTTAAGAACTTACCCCAATACATCCGGATTCAACGGAATCAGTGTTCCCAAGACAACACAGTTCAACCTATGCAACAAATTGGATCTAGGTGTGCTTCCCAATGGTGCGCCATCAATCTGAATTGCTTGGGACAGAAGTACCAACAGGTACTGCGGAAAAAATTCCGAAACATCCTTAGAACATGTTGGTTCCATAAGAAATTGGCACAATAATTCCAAAACTTCATTGCGATCATCTTCGTTGAATTCCTAGAAAAAAGTATACAAATTTTTAAATATTTTCAATGTTTTTGTCTTTAATGTCTTAAAGCAAGCAAAACAAATGAATAGTATTTAAAGTGAAATAAATATTCATTAAGCCAATCGACGTCCAAATATTCAGATGTCGATTTCGACTCTATGTGTTCATTACAAACTAGTAAAAAGTCAACGAATTCACTTTGCGCACGATGATAAATAAACAAGTGACAAGTGCCGCGCACTTACCTGCAACAGAAGAAAACGCGCAAAAGCCTTGTCGTACTTGTCACTTCTCTTGCAGAAGAGTTTCAGGTTGTCGAGCAGCATCCTGTAGTTTTTACGGGTGCGCGACGAACATTCACTTCTTCTAAATCACTCGTACGTCTCACGAAAAGTTTATCAGACAGTCGGTCGCGCTTGAAATGTTAAGGTTACGAAGGTATCGGCGAGCACGTGTTCATACGCGCGTGTCGCTCACACGAACATGTGCTTCATGCGGCTTCCCCTACCAACACAGAGTTAGTCGGCTTTTAACGAGAATGTGTTCCGAAATATCAACGGATCGAACCCTATCATCAGCCAATCAACAGGCAGCGTTCTCTCTTGACATCACATTCACGATGGAAAAAAAATATGATTATTCGCGCCAATCGTGCAATGGATATGTTATTATCACGTGTGATAACAACGGCTCAAAAACGCACCCGATTACAGAATATGATTGTATTGAGGATTGAAAGTTATATTTGCAATTGAGGTATGCTGAACCAACTCGGTAAATATTTGACCCTGACTTGGGACAGATCAAGGTCAAATATGTTCTCCTTTTTTCATGTGTGATAAAAAACGCACTTTTTTGGTTTCTCACAGAGGAAGTTTTGTTTTCGTGAAAAATTGTTTTTGGGATTTTTATTTCAGAATAATTGAAATGGTATAAAACGTCGAAACAATGGTTTGTACGAAATTTCTGCATGTGTGGGTGTGTGTGCACAATTTTTTGTCAGCACGATGGTCGTCGCAACTTTAAAGATATCGGGCTCAAATTTGAACCACGAGTAAACTGTCGATAAACAAGGTATCGGATTGAATTTGGCGTTAATCTGTCGGGGTGTTAAAAAATTGTGGCACTTGGAATTTTTTGGACCTCGGGCCAATTTTCACGATATCCGGCTTAAATTTGGACCATAAGTGGATTGTTTTCAAATAATGTTTGGGATTAAATTTGGTGTCAATCCGTTTCCGGGTTCAAAATTTATGGGATTTTGAATTTTTTGTTCGTGCTAAACTTCAGCAATTTAAAAAATATCGGGCTCAAATTTGGTTCGAATTATTGCGAAATTTTTCGCTCATGCTCTAACTTTCACAATTTTTAAGATATCGGGCTCAAATCTGGTACACAAGTGGAGTGTGGGTAAAAAAACGAGGAGTTAGAATTTGGTACGAATCCGTCAAGATGTTAACAAATTATGATACGTTAAATTTTTCAAAGAATTCGTTTTAACGTTCCAACTTTCACAATTTTCAAGATATCGGCCTTGAAAATGGTACGCAAGTAAACTGTGCGTAAACTAAATATCAGTTCAGATCTGGCGAGAATCTGTCGAAAGGGTAAAAAATAATGCCATGGAAATTTTTTTTAAACATATTGTTTCGTCACTATTGTTGGATTTTTACAAATCTTCCTCTATGAGGAAGCACAAATAGATTAACATACTTCGTCGTAGAGGTAGACTTGTAAAAATCCAAAAATAATGAGGAAGCAGTTTGCAAAGTTCTACTTTTTTTTAAATTGTTTTGATAAATCGAGCACCATTTGATTTTCAAAAATCAAAATATCAACCCTAATATTCTTTTTTTAAATCCACGTCGGTCGCTGGTTTCATGCAAGCAAAGATCGTAAAATTTGGATGACGTTTCTCGATCGCTTCTTTCGAGCAGCGATAGAGAACGTGACGATTCTTTTAATAAACTTGAGAAACACAAGAGAGTCTCGAAGGAAGCTAAATTAATTTTGTCCAAAGAACCCAATGACCTATGCCATTTACGAAGGAACTTAAATATGATTATTCGCGCCAATTGCGCAATGAATATTATTGCTCTGGAATTATCACGTGTGATAAATGCGCAAAAACGCATAGAATTATGAAAATATAAGTGTATTCAGGATTTAAATCTATATTGGAGGTATGATGGACCAACTCAGTAAATATTTTACCCTGACTTGGTACGGATCAGGGTCAAATATGATCTGTTATATTTTTTTATACCCGATAAAAAAGCACGTTTTTTTTCAGTAGCTTCGATAAATTCAGTTTTATTTGATTTAAAAAAATCAAAATTTTGACCTCATTTAACAAAACTGAAAAATTCCCGAAAGTCAAGTAATAAATAACTCACATTTTAAGCCTAATTAGAAAGTGAACATTGGCTATCTTTCCGTTTATCTGACATTTCGAATTTTTTTTAACTTCGTATTTATCAAATTGTGACCAGATTTTTAATTTTGAAAAAAAAACCATCAAATGGAATTAGCCAATCAACATTTTTTTTATCCGACGTTTTTTGTGAGTACACACAATATCAAAAATAATGGATCAGATTCAGAGAGCGCAGATTGAAAAATGTATCAAACTGGCCTCAAATCCTTATATGTATTCATTGCAAAACATTACATTATTAAATTCGTAATTTGTTGCAGTAACTTTTTTTTAAATCGTAAAAAATATTTAATTTCGTATTTTATTGCTCTGTTATCGTGCATCTCTCGTGATACACGTGACATGCGTATACAATTAATGTATAAGCCTATAAACACAAACATTAGATAGGTTAAAAAAAATGATTTATTATTGCAATAATGACAAACATTGATACTTAAAAATATATTTATTGTAGAAAACTACATCACAGATAAATCAGAAGGTGAATAATTCTTTGTGCTCGTTGAATTCACTCTGAATAGCTTTTTCGATGCCCGGTAACGTCAGATTGGTGACGGCAATGTTGAAACTGACGTAGACCGGCTTGCCGCATTTTTTGGCGAGTCGTTTCGCCAAATTAGTAGAAGACGTGTCGTCGTTCGTTCCCATAATTCTCGTCGCTACCGGGAGGCTCTCATAATTCGAGTTCATAGCTAACGTGAGATCACTCATTTTGCCATCATTCGCTTCGCCTACCCAAACATACAGGCTATCTTTCATTTTCATAATGCGGCAACTTATTCTAACCTCGCCAACTTGCGCGTCGAAATCATGGAATTCAAAGCTGCACGGAAGCAACTCTAACTTTTTCTCTTCCATCGGTTCGTTTCCCATGACTCTTGCACCCGAGAATGAAAAACCACAAATCTTTTCGTTAGTCGTTTGACGACTCGACTGTTGAACGACAATGTTCGACTGTTTTGCATGGGCACACGAAAACACATGTCAGTGGCATGGCACTGCGTTCAAAAAAGCATCGAAACTCGATTTCGCACGTACGAGGTAAAAGATCGTGATTTTATAATAGTTTCATCTTTGGTATATCAAAGTACGTATGTACCGAAGAATAGATATAGTTTTATTTTTGTAATAGTTAATGCATATAGTTATCCAGTTATCGTAATATCGATTTTTATTTTCGACGGAAAAAAACGTTTTACACATTTAAAAACACAAAGAAATATCATTTCATAACAAATGATATTTACCAGAGCCAGTCCAAACATTATAACTACAATATAACGCCTTATAATAAGTAATTGATTAATACCCATAGAAATATATGCCAAATAATACATTTTTTAATTTTATTTTGAGGACATTGGGCTGTAATGATTGGGAATAGAACATTCGTAGGAATAACATTTTTACTAAGAAATTAGTTTGGTACTTAAGTCAGATGCACGGACAGCAGAGCTTCAATATTTTTGTTATGAATTTTAATGTATTAACGTGGTAAAAAGGTTACTTCCCTGCTTGTTTTGATTAAATTTTAGTATCAGGTTTGAAAAAAAATTAATACAAAGAATATTGTAAGTGAATTGATATCTAGTCATTCATCGTATGAAATGGTATATTTCGATACAAGGGCGTATAAAGTAATACTATATAACGATACGAGTGCGATAAAACTTTTTCTGACAAGGGTGAGTTTACAGCACAAGCCGAAGGCGAGTGTTGTAATCAAACGAGTTGAGAAAAAATTTCTCGCACGAGTTTTGTATACAATTTTATTTCACGACGAAAAATGCGAATTCTCGCACGCCAAGCAAAGCGTGTGAGAAGAAAGCAATTCTTGCACGAAGTTGAATAAAAGATTTTTCGCACGAGTATCGAACAAAATTTCATTATACAAAGTGCGAAAAGCGCTTATCTCATGCGGCGGGAAATAAAAATGAATACACTGTGCTAAAAGAAATGCCATCCACCTAATGACATCGAAATCTGATGTCAGTTAGTAATTCTTTTGAACAAAATTCAAATTTATTAGTTTCTGCTGTAAAAATATCTTGAACTGAATGCGATTTTTAACGAAAAAACATGATAAAAGGAATGAGTAGAATAAATATCGGTTTTAAATATCCTCACGGTAGTCAGACGGGACAATGTATCGAAATTGCATAACGGTTTTGTATGATATGAATATAAAGTATAAACACAAGTCACTGGCCTGATGCTCCGTTCAGAAAAGCATCAAAATTTACGTTCACAACCAAAGATGGACACTTTTGAATTGGCTCCCTTTCGGTACACATATCATACGTATTATACATTTTTCTGTTGTCTTCTGAACATACTCACAATAACATTTTTTTTTCAATGTCCTACTAATAAAGAGTAGAACATGTTTTTATTACAAGAAGGAATTTTCCAACAAGAATTTATATAAACTGCCACAAAAATCAGATAAACGGAGATAGGAATGATCCAGTATTATTCTTATATAAATTCTCATCAAATCGCTATGGAAATAATGATTTAATTATTTAAGTAGATATCGACTACGGAAACGTATTATTTATAGTTACTTTATTTATTTATTTATTCGGTACCAAAAAAAAACTGACAAATCGTAATTTATTCACTTATATCATAAATATGATGTGAAAACATAGATCGACTATGGTTACAACACGCCATATACTATATAAGGTAAAATTTCTGTCCACACGTGTGCCATCCTCCTAATGACATCGAAATGTGATGTCAATGAACGCAAAATTTAAAAAATGCAACTAAATTAAAAACTCTTACGATAAAAATAGGATCAACTCGAGTTTATTTCCATGAGTAAAAAATACGAGGTACCAAAAGCGCCGATAACAATAATAAATGCCACACGGAAATAATGGCTTAATCATTTAATTGGATATCGGCTGCGGAAACGTTTTATTTACAGTCACTTCATTTATTTATTTATACCATACTAAAAAAAAACTGAAAAATCGTAATTTTTTTTAAATACTATAAACATGATGTGAATAAATAGATCGTTTATAGTTACAACACGCCATATACTATATAAGGTCAAATTCCTGTCCACAAGTGTGCCATCCTCCTAATGACATCGAAATGTGATGTCAATGAATGCAATATTTAAAAAATGCAACTAAATTGAAAACTTTTATTATGAAAATAGAATAATCCCGAGTTCATTTCCACGAGTAAAAAAACAAGGTGCCAAAAGCGCTAATAACAATAAATGCCAAAGAGAGTTTCGAACGCCCTCGCGGAAGTTGTTAGCCGCGGGCCGAAAGGTTCGGTGGACGATCCGTGTTTCCAGTGTAGAGGACCCCTCTTTCGAACAGCGGAGTGCGCAAGCGCCTGGAGATCTTCTGGTTAGAGTATCCATTTTGATCACATGTGAGTATCCCGAGCTGTCCTCGATTTCTGTGCAAAACTAATGGTGCTAATTGCTTGAAAACGCCCGAAGATCATTAACATTGCTACAGTGACAAGATAGCTGGTTTGTATTGTTTTAAAACGTGCGGTACCGTGATTGATATTACGCCGATAGAATAGCCAGTTGAGCGGCGATGACAACGATCCCCGCTGGCCAATGTGGCTCGCGCTCTTTCGCGCCATCTTCGCTATTATTTTTACGATATACGCGATCTAGACTAACAAATACGTGATTAAACGTTGAATTTCATGCCGGTTCGTCCATTTCATGGATAACCCGATATAATATACTACTAAAACCTTGAGGAAAACCGCCGGAAAACATTCTTTGGTTAGCCCGGATTAGGATCTCGCGTTTCGTCACGATTGGCGTGCGCGGAACGCACGCGTTTTTCTTCCACATCTTTTCGGCTTGATCGTGCTCTTTTTTTTTCCTATTCTCTTATTCTCGCTCAAGCCGAACTCGCAATTGAATAGCGTCGTCTTAAAGCATGCAGGATTTTCTCCCATTCCCAAAATTCCAAGAGCGGCGGTGTCGTCGCCGAAATTCCGCCGTCAATGTGCCACATGGCCACTTGCCCCTCGGCTTCTCGCTAGTCACTCCAACTTTCCGGTCATATACATCTATACAGCACAGCTGTGTCGGTCGCATCGTATTTACTTCGTTTTCGTTAGCTCCGCGCGAATAAACTCGCGTATTAACGTTATTTCGACGATAATTCGGTATTGACGTTCGGTATGTGTCATAATGTAATCAATTTATCTTGCCACTGCAAATTGATGATAGATCGGAGAGACACGCTGGGTTATGGGGCTTATTTGTGTTGTTTTCCGGTTGCATTATAAAATTAGCTACTTTTTTTTATTGCAAACTCTACAGGGATAATATAAAACACTAAATATATTAATAGGAATCTATAGGGGCAGAATGGATCGTTAATCATGCATATAATAATTTATTCAGAGGTTTATGCTATCGGAGCTCATAGGGCTCGATACTTTAATACAGCATGATCTTTTTGTGATACTTTGTTATGTGAGAGGATCTGCGTTATAGCAGTTCCATTGTGACATATGGTAGAGGACTCTGCCAATTTTCTGATGCATTGGGCGCTTTCTACACAACTTGTAATCATGATTTTCTCTTATAACTGTTTTGGAGCATCTTGCTCCATTTTGGGCTTGAGGTTTTGGGAGAAAGGATTGAGAGATTTTTTCTAACGATTCGATGCATTAATGCTGCTTCTAGACCGCCTCAAATTCAACATGGCAGATATCGAGGATACTCACTTCGAGACTGGCGACTCCGGTGCATCCGTGACGTACCCTCAACAATGTTCGGCATTGCGCAAGAACGGCTTCGTCATGTTGAAGTCACGACCCTGCAAGATCGTGGAGATGTCTACATCCAAGACTGGCAAACACGGTCACGCCAAGGTTCATCTCGTAGGAATCGACATATTCTCATCCAAGAAATACGAAGATATCTGTCCATCCACACATAACATGGACGTGCCCTTCGTTAAGCGAGAGGACTACCAGGTGAATTTTAATATCGTTGATCTATAATTATTCTTTCATGATGATGATAATAATTTAATTTGAAATAGTCATCATAGAATTTTACACTCTGGTTGATTTCAATTTTTGAATAAATGGTCAAGCTTTTTCCTTACAAACGATAATTCTTCGATGTTAGCAACAAAACATGGACAAATAGCAACTTTGAAAAATCCTTTTTTTTAATTTCCACATGAATGCATGTTTCTCATAGAATGAAAACGTTGAATACATTTGTAATGTAATTCCACAGTTTATCAAATTTCTCAAATTCTCAGTTTATCAAATAATTACACAAAATATTGCAAATATATCTAGTTCTCTTTTTGGACAGAGAGAATGTATGTTGATAATTAAGTTCAACTCTATACTTTTTTCTCAAAGTAAGCCAAATTCTTGAGACTGAAACGGAAAGAGGAAAAACGTTGCAATATTCATCTACTGAGATTGTTTAGGACCAAATTATTAAACTCTACTAACGGCGTTTATTTTCCGTAATTGTCGTTCTTTGTTAATTCTTGCATCTCTTTTTTGTGAATGTTAAATTCTATGAAACAATCGGAATTACAATTATTCTTATCATTGGAAAAAGAGGAAATATCTCTATTTTCTTGAACTAACGATTTTCTTTTTTCGTTCAGCTGACAGACATATCCGACGACGGTTACTTGTGCTTGATGGCTGATAACGGAGACCTTCGTGAAGATCTCAAGATCCCCGACGGCGAGTTGGGTACTCAGTTGCGTGCCGATTATGACGCTGGAAAAGAACTGCTGGTAAGTTGACTGAAAATTGTCGGCGTAAAATACAACCGCGTTTTTCGCGAGAGTACGACCGAAATTTCAGTAAAAAAAAACACGTAGTAATCATAGTAATTTTTTTAGTTTGCGAATGCCAATAGAATCAAAAAATTTTCAAACATTAATTATCAAATTGGACAAAACATGAAGTAATCGATTTTTGTTTTTCTTTTTTTCTAATTTTCGCAGTGCACCGTACTAAAAGCCTGTGGTGAAGAAGTGGTGATTGCCATCAAAACCAACACTGCCCTCGACAAATAATTGTGTTCAGTTGCAACCGTACACAACCTCACTACCCGCTTAGGCCAATCGACACCTTATCATTGGTAAAAACAAATAAAGGAGAGAAATAAAAACATAAAAAAAAAAAATTTTAAAAACAAAATAAAATAAAACGAGCCAACAGTTCCAACCAACAGCAACTCAGCAGGGGAGAAAATAAAACACGCTAAAACCGTCTTTTTATCAAAGTAATAACCACTGACTTACTGTTATCCGAAACGCAAAAAGAAATAACGAGACAGCAACAGCGTAAAAAAAATGCATATGCTAAAGTTTCTAAGCAATGTAAGTAAAGAAAAAACAACGGTAAACTGGTACGATGCGGGGCAGCTTGCGTCTCAGTTTTAGAGACACAAACACACACAACACACACACACTTTCTCTCACACACATACACATGTTGTTTGTTATATAAGAGATACGGCGAAAACTTTTCATCAAAGGGTTGATTGAAAAAACAAATAAAAATTGGAAAAGCCTTTACACTTCCTCAAGTTTTTTTTTACGTTTTTTTATTATTTTCAATTGCAAATTATTGCCGAGTAAAAAAAGCAAAAAAAAAAAATAATAATAAAGAGCAAACGAGGTGAAGAAATTATTCGACAGCTTTGTCAAACTGTATTAAGAGACACATTAAGGTTAAAAAAAAAACTGTAGCCGGTCGAGACCAAGATTATGCTGCGGACTGCTAAGAGGAACAATTTTTCATGCAAACTATAACGCAAAGAGCTTGAAACAATGAGATAAGCAACCGACGAACTTACAAGCTGACAAAAAAAAATTACACCAGCTTGAAATGTTCTCAGCGTTGCCTCGTTGTCGGCGAAAACGAAAGATAAGTTTTTCATTTCTATAGACTCTTGCCGTTTGATTTGTCTATCGAAGTTAAGATTTTAGGAGCGCGAGAAGAGTCTGGCAATTAATAGCGATAACTTTTTTATAATAATGGTGCGCGCGCAGCGAATTACTCTGTGACTAATATACAGAATTCCGAACGAATTAACGTACAATCGAAGTGGTGAGGCTAAGACAGAAACGATAGGAAGAAAATAACCGATTAAAGAGAAACATCCTTAAACCTTTCGGGTCGCGAAACTCGCGGGACCGACTATTTCCCTTGGCCTATAAAATTACAGATTGAACGAGACGGAAGGGAATGAATAAGTAAAACGAACGATATACTTTCAAGTCTTCATTTCGATGCGGTATTTCAGGCGGATATTGCGTCTCTCGAATGAATATTTTTACATGTAACTTCAATCGTAATCTATGTGAATGGATGTTGCTCGCAGCGCCTGGTTGAATGAGAGAGAGATTATCTATCTGTATCGAAGTAGTTTCGAATTGTTTTCCGAACAAAAAAATCGTACGTACTTATCTCAATGTGTGAGCTTTCCTTCAAAAAGTAGCAACAATCGCGTTGCTACTCCATCAATGCAAAAAAAAACGCTAAGAAGATAGATAACAGACTTTTTGAATAACGGGTTTGGGACTGTAAATTCCTTTTTCACTTGAGCTACTATTCAACATCGAATTTAATAAGATTATTCGGGAGTAAATAACCGGAAAGCGCTTATCTGAGGGTGAGATTAAGATCCTGCGCTATGTTTCCCTTTACTTACTTTTCAATCAAACGCTCTCCCTTTTATGTGTGTCTATCCGTCTCACATTGTTTCCTTCATATTCCCTGACACTGGATTTGTATTAAAAATTGTTCCAGACGATACAGCCTGAAAAATAGTTGGGTTTAACGTATAAATGGAGATAAGAGACGGGATAAACTGAAACAAAATTAAATAAATGGGTGTAATTGGAGCTTTCATAGGAAGGTATCTTTCGGACGTTCCTCTCTCATTTTTCTCTCTCTCTCTCTCTCTCTCTATCACGGCTCCCACACGTTTGTTTATCGTACATAAAAAATGCTGGTTTGTTATCATGGATTTAACGGGGGGGAAAAATAGTCCGATCTCGCCTTCATCGAGATAAAAATGCAAATTTTCGACATTAGTCTCTATCCCAAACGACGAACTAACAAACGTCTGCCTATCCTACGTACCTTCCTTCGAAACTTTGGTATGCGATTATAGTTAACGATCTAAACTTAGCTATTGTAATCTAAGTAAACACAATACCTAACGAGTAACAAGAAAATGAAAAAAAAAAAAACAAAAAATAAATCAGCGTCTGTACTACACGTGTGCTATGTTGGACCAGGTACATCTAATAATTTAAATGTGCTTTGTTATGGACTATAAACGAAAAAAAAAGATACTACGAGAAGAAGAATAAACGCACCTGAGTGCAAAAACGCACTCAGGTGCAATGCGGATGAAAGACAGTGCGTAAGTGCTTTATAATTGAAAGATACTAAACGAGTTTAGAGACTTAGATAAACTGTGAAGCGCAAAACTCTTTTTTTTTTACTGCGCTTTTAGAAATTTAAACGAGTGCATTTTTCATTTATTTTCTCCATTAACGAAATCTGATCGAAATTCATTTTTGTTCTTTGATATACGTTCAACGCGTCGTCGCCTCGATTAAAACAAGAACTTCTTTATCACGCAAACTGTAATTGCCGTTGAATTAAAAAAAACTACTTTGCAACTTAGTTGAAATAATGTCTCAAGATTGTAAACGAAGAAACTCGTGCGACAAATATATATTGTGAATTGAATTTATATATAAATATATATATAAAAGAGGCGACTTTCGAAAACACATAACTATACGAAGAAAAAAAAATACGAAATTTATCACAGATCGCAAATTCAATGTTCAATACTGAGAAAACAAAAATAAAAGTAATATTACAAATTTAATCATAGATTCACGAGTGATATAATCTTCTCTCATTATAAAGACAGATGTTGGTGTGACGAGCGATACGATGTATCCAATAATTGGAACAAATAATTATATAACTGGAATCTCTGAAGATGAGAAGCTAGTACGCGATGTCTCACGATCAGCTTTTTTTTTCAAGATAAAACACAATGTACTAGTGAGATGCTGCACAAAGTTTATATCGTCCGATTGACAGACGATTGCGAAGCGAAAAGTACGTAGAATCGAGTTTATAACACGCGTCGAAGGATGTCAATTAAGAGAAAAAGAGCTAAAAAACGATAAACGGACAAGCCCCGCGAACAAGAAGTTTGGTAAAGAATATAAAGAAAGAAACAAACAAACAAAGAAACGTTTTTACGATGTTCCTGCGATTTTTTAATTGTATGCAATGTTGATCACGAATGTGTAAGTAACAAAACTGTATGTCCTTGCTGGTGATTTGAAATAAATGCTCTTTAAGTAGGTGCTAATGTCGTTCAATCAAGGATAGCCAGGTAAGTTTTCAATCACGTAGAAATCAGTGAATCAATTTTTTTTTTTCTTTTTTTTACCCTTTTTGGTTTATAATACAAATCAGAAATCTACACACTATTCTACCTCCGGATTAACTACGAGCGATGGTTTACGCTTACCTGGCGCTAGCCAACGCTGTGAAATGCCTGTTTTATTTAGGCTTAAGCCTTCGGCCGAGAAGAACATTCGCTGGTCAGCAAACTTTTTTATTTTCGTCATTTATACGCGACTTTTATTATAAAAGGACAATTGAAAACAATTCCTACTACTTTCAAAGTAATAACATCTTCTTTTTATAACGATTCGTAATTGCGACTGTAGAACTGTGTGCTGAGTGTGGATAAGTATACTGATATTGTATTTTAGGATATCTATAAATTAAAGTCAGCGGCAGTTTGCTCGAATTTCGTAGGAGTTTTCCGATGCGCTAGATGCGATTCCATCGTGTCGGTCTCGAGGCCTCGCAGCGTGTCTATCAAAGACACTTCGGAGGCCCGCAGAAGAGGCCTCCTTTTTATATATACTTTTTTTTTCTAAAAAAAAAAGGTTTATGCACGACTATTACAGTACTACGCACTTATCTACTGTATTAAATATCCAAAATCATTTTTCTCCACTTTTACAAATTAATCGACGATACTAAACTTTTTCATTATTTTCACGTACAGAAAAAAGTGAATTATCAGTAATAAGTGAAGTGATCTATGTAACTGAAAAAACGAGTTTTCTTGAATAAAAAATAATGGTACGAAAGTTGATCATCTTTTCAGATGATTAGAGCATCTAAAACCATTTGGCAATTAAAGATTTCCGTATATCGGCGATCCACTAATTTCTAATATTAGAAAAGCGTATTTTTTTTTTGTTTTTTTTCAAATCGATAATGACATTCTAATAGAAATCCGGTGGGATTTGTTCGTATGTTTGTGTTTATATTGATCATATTAAAATGTTCATTAACCGAACATGAACAATTTTAGGCTCATCATTTTCTTAAAAATAGGATAGACAAAAGTTCGAAAAAATGTAATTCGTTCTACAATGTGCTATGTTCGGTTACGGAATTTTGTTTGGTATGATCAAAGAAATTTTACGCATAACAAATCAGAAGGAATTTTTATACAATTTTGTTTGCCAATATTCGTATTGACCGAAATACGTTTTTTTTGTTCCGATTTTGTTGACCACTCCTTAAAAGCCGAATCGGCAATGCAAAGGTCTGTAAAAGTTCGAAAAAGATTTTAAATATTTCCTACAATTTACAAGTGCGTCATGCCGTAGATATATTAAAGAGACAGATTAAAGTCAGCGATATTCATAGATGCGCATCTTGTTTGGTTTCTGGTCTTAAATTTAGAAAAAAAATGGTTCTGTTGACTCTGGCAAGTAAAAAAACTTTTCCATGTGACAAAAACCATCGGACCTTTCTGAATTACCTACAATAATATCATTATTTTTACACCGCATTTTTTAGTTGAAAAATAAACCGATACGTCAGATATTCCCAAATAATTTTTAGCGGTGCGAAAAAATAATTACAATTCACAGAAATAAAATTGAGAAAATGCCACCGATAAACATAATGCTCTTTAAATACTAAATAAAATATACGTTCACAAAATTTTATATTAAAGAATCTAAATTCATCTCGAAAGTTTCTTATGCCCATCTGAGAATCATTCGAGAATTTTTGTATGATTTTTGTGCGATTGAAGTTACAAAAATATGAAAAACGCGACAACACATTTACCCATACAAGAAAAACTCGGCCGTAATTCTTACAAAGGTCAACAGAACATGTTTTCATATAATTCCAGTCACCAAATACGAATGGTTACAATAAACATGAGTGATTTTAATCTGCTTTCCTTAATAAGATAGTGAATTACGCTGAAGTCATAGAATTCTCTCGACAATACTGACAAAGTTTCTATCTACTCATTGATTGAAAAAATCTCCCCTTTTATCAATCCCCAAAAAACCTGATTGAAAAGTACGATTATTCATCCGAGTTTAAGAGTGAAAAGAAAAATCAACACTTCAATATTCACAAGCAACGATCCGGATCCTTCTTCTCTTTCGAATAATCACAGTATACATCTTTATAATCTTCAACAAAGTGTATCATCAAGAAGCTCTTGGTAACGACGTACTCTATTATTCGGCTATGTTAATAGCATTGTAAAATAGGAGTGTTAAACAAATTCAATAATCGGTTAATTACACAAAAACGCGATTTTCCTTTTCGTGTTAATCTAGTGGATAGACAAAGAGATGAGAAACGAACCAAGGCACCAAGACTTTTTAAGGAGCTCCTCAAGAGGATATTGTCACGAGATGAAAGTGATTGTATAAATAACGAAAGAAAAAAGAAAGAATTATTCAAAACTGAATAAAAAAGTACGTATAAAAGTATTTGTGCTCACTAACGTGGGTGTATTCGTAACAAAATGAAATTTATTTATAGAAATACATCTTCTATCCACCTCGTAAACATAACATATTTTAATGCCATCGAGTGTCTGAGCAGCAGCGATTCCAGTTACGAACAAACAATAACGTAATATAAAAAGAGTGAAAGATAAAGAGAGATAGAGAGAATAAAGAGTCCTCTTCAGTAGCCCCGTAATAAATTCCCTGCATTTTTCTTTTAAATCTAGAGACAAATAACAAAGTGTAGCAACTTAATGGGTATTAGATGTTTCGAGTCTTCGTGTTACTATGTTCCTTTTTTTTCAGTTGTTTTTCATGTTGTTTCGTTTCTGTTTCTTTTTTTTCTCTCTCTCTTGTTTCTCGTGTTTTCTTTTTCTTGTCTCATTCCCTAATCACAATCGTAATCGAAGTTCTCTTGATTATCGTTTGATCAATTGTTCGCGTTTCGCCTCTGAAGTGCCGCTGCTAAGTCTTGTCTCAGCGCAGCCTGCTGCCTCTGATCCGCCAGTGATTGAAGTGACCTCAGACCGTTGACGATATCCTTCGTCTTGCCGAAATATATTTCGTTGAGAGTGTTTCGAATTTTGTTTTCCATGTCTTCTACCAAGCGTCCAATGTTCGCGATGTGTGGCGACGTTTCGCTCGTCGCCGCGTCTAGCTCCACCTGAAACAAACAAGATTATCAAATTTCAGTAATTTTTTTCTGCTGATTCGATAAAGGTTTCGGTAATTACAAAAATTGGGTTCTTAATGAGTTCATTTTAACAGATAGTTTCATTCAAATTGAATGCACGTCAATTGTTCGGGCAAACTCTCCAGTGAATAAACAGTTAAGTAAAACGATTCGTTTATTATGGGTTTTTATAAAATGTATCAGACGATTGTCGAATTATCTAAGGCAACTGGAAAATTTATCGTGTTTTTATTAAATGAATACAAGAATGAGTACTTAATACGCGGTCTCATTTTAATGAGACAACGTGGATCGGTGTAAAAAGATTTTCAGCATTTAAAAAAAAACTGTCACCCTGTATCACTCAGTGACAGCACCCAGAAAACAAAAACTACCACTACTACTAAAAACCAAAGATTACCGCACGGTGTTTTCACACCGTGCTGTAATCTTTGGTTTTTGATAATAATATTTATGTCGTTGGGTTCGAATGATGCGAATTTTAACAGCATTCTTTAGTCACACGAGATTTCGTGATTCATTTGAATTAAAAACGAAAAAAGAAACTTTTTTTTAAAATTAATATCAAACAGAAAGCCCTGAACAGTTTACGGTGGAAAAGCGCCTCATGTGCATTTTCCAATATCATATTTATGTATATATCGCAAATGTGTAAGATTAAAAAAATGTTATCACTGATTTTGACCTCATTTCCTTGCGTTTTTGCAGCGATATTTAGGTTTATTTACCTGTCTGGTCAAACTACCGCCCAAGTTCATGGTTCCCGACCCATGATTATTCGTTTACTTAATACGCGGTCTCATTTTATTAAGACAAAATGGATCAGAGTAAAAAGATTTTCACACTAGGCTTTTCACCGTGCGGTAATCTTTTGTTTTTGATAATAATATTTATGTCGTTGCAATCAAACGATGCGACTTTAACAGCATTTTTTAGGCACACGAAATTTCGTGATTTATTTGAATTGAAAACGGGAAAAAACTCTTTTTTAAAATTTAAAACAAACAAAAAGCCCTGAACAGTTTACAGTGGAAAAGTGCCTCATACGCAATCATTTTCCAATATCATATTTATGTATATATCGCAAACGTGTAAGATTTTTTAGATGTTATCACTGATTTTGACCTTATTTCCTTGCGTTTTTGCAGCGATATTTAGGTTTATTTACCTGTCTGGTCAAACTACCGCCCAAGTTCATGGTTCCCGACCCATGCTTATTCGTTTGAAGCCAGAGCATGGCTGTGGAAGTGAGTTTGTAATGCGCCGCCCGTCCGGTCGATCTCTCCTGTACCTCCACCACGTGTATTGAATCCCAGCATCCTTTGATTTTTTTGGACCCATCACCAGCCTTTTTAATTAAAATCACACCGGCAAAACCGTGGTCCAAGTCCCACAGGTATACAGACGATACACCACCCTCGAAGTATAACTCGCGATATTGGTCAAATGCGTGATTTGCATCTATCTCCAACTTCCTCAACCTCTCCGACGGCATCGAGCCATCTTCCAGGGGAGGATCGTACGTGTTACTCCATGGAGACCTGCATGTTTGTTTAAAATTATTATTTGTCATATTAATCATAAAATATTCGAACTCTTACCTTAATAATCGAATTTTGAATACAATATTTATTCTAATTCAAGACTTATTTTAAAAATGCCTAAAGGAACGTCTCTTCCCCCAATTTTTGGCAAAAAATCAAAGCAGCATAAGTGTACATACGTTTTATTAATATCCAACCGAGAATAGGCCCAAATCGAATTTTAAATAAATAGTGAAATAATCGAAAAAATTATTGTGATAAATTTGAAAAAACAGTTGTAACAAAAATAATTATAAATTTATCTGTACAATTTTTTTACATTTCATGCAATAATACTTATTTTAAGCATAATAATTATTCAATGAATTTAGCAGCTCTCTGAAAGCATGTGAAGTAATTGGGCAATGCATATAATTCCTACTGCATAATTGATTTACTTGGAGGAATGCCTTATGAAAATCGTTGTATGAAGTTGACAGATGGTCAAAGACTACAGACATATGAAAATGAAATAAATAAACTGGCATAGACCAATTAATTGTAGCCCAATTTAAGGATATCATACAGAAATATATCGATACAGAAATCAATTTTACATTGCAAGCGATGGCTAATGATTCTGACTAACGAATGTACTTAAAAGTACAAAGTTGTATGAAATGGGCTATAACTACTGGATCACAAAATCACGAAAATGAAACAGATAAACTGATTTTAAGGCTGACCAACTGCAGTTCACTGTCAGAAAATTTATTCAACAATCTTTAAATACTGCTATCAATCTCAAATTACTCAATGAATACTAATACTCAGCGTAACATACCGAAGAATCATTCTTTACAGAAATTCTCCTATGAATTCTTCTATGATGCGATAAGAAGATGAGACATCACAGAAATTGAAATATAAAAGAAACAACAACTGACAATGAAATAAATTATTTGTGGTAAATGAGTCATATTTTATCTTATACATCCAAAAGTAATTTACTGCTTGAATTTAAGAACTGACTATATGAAGGCAACAATAAATCTCACATGAATGGCGTGGTTAAAGAGCTTACCAAAAAATAATTCACTGCATAAATTAAATCGTAGATGCCGTATCACAGAAAAAAAGTAAAATAGGCTCTTAATATGACAGACTTCAAGGTGCAGTACTAGGAAATCTTATAGGAATGCACAACTGTGGTGAATGATCAGGGATGAGTCATGCTTTGCCTAACTTATGCATTCAAGAGTACATTTGGTAAAAACTCTTGTAAAAAACAAAAGTAGCAAAATTACAGTATTACAAGAAATAAACAGATAGCAAAACAAAAATTGAATTGCGAGTCAGGAATCTGTACAAATATATGAATGTGGTAATTGCTTTCACGTAGCACAAAATGACTAATACTTAGCAGTGACAAACCTGTACGAATCGCCATCACGATTGTAATCGCAGAGAAGATAGTCCTTGCCGGACTCCTTATCCTTAGCAATTTTAAGGGGTTGATCGACGGAAGAAAGTAAATCCTCACAGAGCGATGGTACTAGGTCAATGAGATCGCTTAAATTTTTCTCAATCTGCTGAGGCGGCAGTCTTCTCATAAGATCTAACGCACAGTCCATCTGTTGTTCAGTCTGAAAGTGAAACGTTATATAAACGAGAGTGTCATAAACGCCCTCAGAATAAACAACAAATAATAAAAGCGGATTCGCTGAGGAAATCGTCAATTTACAAGAGAATCGTCGAAATTCTCAGCATCTTGTTCACCATTTTGACATTTGAGATCTTCTGGGTTAGGCGAAGAATTCTCCTGTGTTAAAAGATTTCAGGCGACTTTTGAGACGAAATTATTCGGTCTAACTACGTGTGGGAACGTCTAAGGGCGTTCGATTAATAAAACAACCCCGATTTTTCGACGTTTTACGACGAAAATCGTATACGGGTCAGGGTTAATGACTCACCATGGTAATATTCGTTCGGTGAACAGCTGTATCGACGTAACTCGCGTATGTGTTAGTGTGCAAGGATATAGCGTATAGTCGTACAAAAAATTGTCTATATCATACGTTTAACAATATAAAAAACGAACGTAAAAATATGTATATATATATAAGCGTCAACGGTGTCACTAGCTAATGCTGCTTCCGATATTGTTGACTGTTTGGCCCTTGCGTTCGAAATACAAAAAAAACACGAACACTCGAAGGGTGTGTCAGAGTGAACAGCGATTGGTGAACATGTAGAGAGCGTTCCTAAATACACACTGCCATATTTATTTTCATCACAGCAGCGGCACAGCGAACATCAGCAACAACCAACAGCCGCGAAATATTTTTACGATATCGTGGCACTGCAATTCCCAAAATTGTACATTATCGTTCAATAGGATTCGATTGCACCTCAATGATATTGTTGTGATTAATTTAATTTTATTGTCCCGCAAGCTCAATTATAGTCTCAAAGCGCTTTGCCGAAAATGCATTAGGAGAAATGCATCTAAAACGCAGTGATGTAGAATAAGATAAGAAAAGAGTGGATATTTGAAGCGTTATTTTGGGATTTTAATGTTTCGAAGTCTTTTTTTTTTATGACTTGAAGCTTATGATGTGAAACGTCGACAACCCGAAAATGCAGCCTATTAAAGGTGAATTAGTTTTATCGTGAGGCGGTAATAGAAGTTTCTGTGCTTAAGTTTGCAAAATGAGCGGCGCCGTTCGGATCAAAAACGACTAAAGGCATTTTGCTTCTTCATAAAGGAAGCTTTGTTTACGTTAATAACGATTTTTCGAGTTTTTCATGTTAGGACACTCAATGGTCTGAGCAAATGGTCTATAACGTGGAGGAAAGTGGATCAGAAAAAGTGGCCGGATGAATGTGTGATTTTATGAGGTTTTCCATTTTTTGAAAAATTTCTGCATGTTCCCTAGCTACCGCATTTTTTTAGCTAATGGGCTAAATATTGTTTGATGAATAAAGAGATGAAAAATGACGGTCGGTATTGAATTTGAGCGAAATCCATAGAGCGGTTTTGGTTTTATAGAATTTTGAATTTTTAAACATTTTTTGCTTTTGAATCTGGAGATGACTTCGAACAAACTTGCTCAAATCTTTTACATGGTACAATTAATAGCCACTTGTTGTAGATATCGAATTTGGTAGAGATCGATAAGTTATTGGTTCAGGTTTTATAAGACATTTAGTTTTTTAAAAAATCGCTGTATATTCTCTAGCTGCCGCAATTTTTTAGCTATCGATCTGAAACTTCGTATCAAAATTGAACAGCGGAATGCGACCTTTAAAATTGAATTTGGGACCAAATGGGTAAAGATGTTCCGTTTTTATAAAAATTTGGAATTTCCGAAAAAATTTCGTTTCGCTTTAATCCAATTAAACCTCCCACATATCGACTCAATTTTTCTGCACAAAAAACCTAACACTTAGTCCTACTACGTACCAAATTTGGTGATGATCGCGGTTACGCAGTTCGAATTTTATGGAATTTTTAATGTTCCGAAAAATTATATCAAAATCCATTTCGTCGTTGAGCGACCTCTTGATGATAATTTTTTTATACCATAGACTAGAGATACAAAAATTAAAGAAAAAAAATCGTTTTGCAAATTTTCGAAATTTTTTAGCGATCCCTGAATAATTTTTTGTGTGCGCTGTTTTTCGCGCGAATCGCGTTTCCATAAAAAATATCTATTTTATTAGGTCAGTCTAAAAATCTAAAAATATCGCCGAAATTTGAACCACCCCAGCATCTATGCTCCAATTTATCGATATTTATTAATGTCGATGGTCTTCGTAATTTCTTAGGTATTGTAAAACCAAAATTCGAACGATTGCAAAGTAATATTCAATGCAAGACGATATTGGCAGCAACGCTGAAAACGGTTTCAGGAGAGAGGCGTGATATTTATAGGGATCTCGGACTAAACGTAAATCTGGGATGTACACGTTTCAAAGTCTTTTTTTTTTAAAGCCTTAGCTTTTTAGTTTGATCAAACGTGAGATTGAGAGAGAATTTTCAAAACTTTGATTCTGGAGTATAATTACAAAATGTTGTTAATAATAACATGGTGAAATAAAAGAATTGTGAAATCAAGAATCACCCATCAAACTATATTTTTTTAAATTGTGTAACAATATTTTTTTCATATCTTGTTAATGACATTTTGCAATCATCATTAAACGAAATCAACATTTTTAGCAGCCTCAACGCGTGCTTGATTTTTCTAAAAAAACGTATCCCATTGAGAAGTGTTCGCAATATTGATCGCAAAGATGAGCCTATTATATGAGTCCATTCTCATAAAAACTGCAGCTTTTTATAAAATCACAGGTTTTCACAAAAATTGTATCTTTTTGCAAAAAATATCAAGATTCTCAGGCTAATTCGATTAAAAAATTAATCAGATGTTCATAAATTATCTTCGAGTTAATTAAAACGGATCGGTAACGACTCTCAAAGGCAAATCAGTGTTAAGTCTTCGTGAACGATTTTGAAAAGCTTAATGCATTTAATACAAATAGAAAAAGCTGATTTTTATAAAATTATGTATGTTTAAGATCAATAGCGACTGATTTGCATAAAGATTAACTGATCCACTTGTTTTTCAATGAGTCACATTTTCGTTCACTTTTCTCCAAGTATCATCGGTAATTCTTAATCGTTTTCTATGAATAATAGCCAATCTCCCTCTTAAAAGGTACTCTACGAATGGACTACCAAAATATTCCATAGCGTGATTCGTTCAACAATTATAACATGTTGCTTATCAAAGTATTTTTATTTTTGTTAAACTACAGGCTATAATTTTTAAAAGATCAACTCAATGTTATATTTGAGCGATCAATTTGTAGAATATCTTTTGAAAAATAAAATAAGCTATCACTCAGTGAAATCGATAAAAAATTACAGATTATACTTGGGAAAAAACCGAACGAAAATGTATTCCATTGGAAAAAAACTCAATCAGTTAATCTTCATGCAAATCCGTCACTATCAAGACGCTATATGGACGCAAAGTAAAAAAAAATTAATAATGCATTTACATGATTAACTCTCTCCGAGTTAACTATGAATGCTTCAATACAAATCCTCTTCCACTATATTGCTATTGATGCATTAAACCTTGAAGAATCGATAACGAACGTTTTGAACTAATTTAACTTCAAGAGTCGTTACCGATCCTTCTCAAGAACATGTGCTCTGTCTCTGTCTCTGTGCATCGTCTGTCTCTCTCAGATTGTCACAAGTGCAATTGAGATAACTGAATCTTCCCAAAGTGTTATTCTTCGCAACGGATGACTTTTCGAATAAAAATCGAGAAGTACTGACTGCAGAGTATTAAAACGCAGTCAGTACTTCTCGTTTTTTGCCTGAAACATCTATTGTGGCCAAGAACGGCCCTTTACAGTTTTTGTTACCGACCGAGCAATAGCACATCATCATAAGGTGTTGTGAAACTACTTGGTAGATATCGAAAACTGTAATCCGATTACCTCCGCCACGGTTGATCCTTAGTATAAAAGATGAGAACATTGCCCTCCGTCTAATAATCCTGCAGGGTGACGCTTTTCTCTTTTACCCAAAAGATCAACGATGGCGGAGAAGTTCGGGATCCTAAGATTAGTTCTATCTATTTCGCACTCATCGAGTGTTCATATCACCTTATGCATGCTCATTCGTTCTCATGCATTAGTCATCCGAAGGATTAATATTTCTCGAGATTGATGCAGTGGCGCACGAACATTCTTAAGCAAGCGCGAATAACAAAATTCCTTAATTGCGAGGCCACAACCGACCAGAAAACGCTGGCAACAACGGTAACTAACTTGACAACTCGCTGCTTATCGACGCCCACTCATAAATGCTCATAAACAAAAGCGATAATATCATCGGCAAATAGCACGCAATTAGTCCCAAGCAGATAGCCCGCGAAATTTGAATCCTTCGGTAGATGCCACAGCTACAACCGGTTAGCGCAGATATAAAGTAAATAAATAATCCGTATTTCAAGATTTATCAATTATCGTAATCGCTACCGAAACTGATGATCCTTTTTCGGAAGCCGCGAACGAAGATCGCGACTTCAATGAACATACGACAGTGGCGCTAATAATCAATTCCCACCTATAATCCAGTGTGTTATGTTGTGTGTTGAAACTCGCGTAGCTACGGTTTTCGGCTTTTACCAGTCCGCACTACGAACTGCCCGAGGACTTGGTCGTTGCTATCCCGTTTTGTATTTCCGTTTTAATTTGACAAACAAATTAACTCCAGTGAATGACGTCGTTTTTTTTATTGTCAATCAATAAAGCGCTGAAACGTTAAAAAATATTCGGAGCTAAACATGCTTCGATAAATCGCACCTCATCAACGCGCCACAATGCAACACTAGGTGAGTTATATTTTCTATGTGTTTCATCTTTGACACTCGTAGAGACTGGTTATGATATTTTAAGTATCACGGGTCGTATTACTCGTGTTTTTTATGCGATTTATCATCGTGGCTTTTTTTGCCGCTGCGAACGTCAAGTTGATTTCTTTTTCGTAGCTGAAGCGATTTTTTTTCGAAATCCTAATAGATTCGAAACTATCTACCTTTTTTTTCGGATTCTCAGATGACCTACTTAAGCTTTTACAACAAAACTGCTCCATGAAAACTGTCATTCTTATTTCATCTTGTTTAATCAATGAGAAATGTATGTGACAGAAATTTTGCACAACTGTTTGTGATTCATGAAGCAAACACACTGTGCATAAATGTTACGATCATTCAGTAGATTCCAGATGCTAATACATTATGCATCTATATCTTCTATGTGTATACAATGTATTTTTTTGCAATATGAATTTACTGCATCACTGGAAAGAATAAAACTCAGATAAGATGCTCCTAGACGCCACAAGTCGTCGTTAAGTCATACTGATAATGAAAGTAATTATGTAATGCTCAATTGACCCCCATAATTAGTTCAAGATGTTTAATCGTCTATAAACATAACAGATCTTGTCACTTCAAAAACTCTCCTGTTTGAATATTGCTTAGTTTTCTTTTTTTAATCAATCGTTACCATCGTTATGTATGCTTTTTGTGATAAACAGAGGCTCAAGGTCTATCTACTCATTCATGGACTTTGACCTTAGTGTTTTAAATACTGCTTCGCAAACCTATAGTCCAAGGTTCAATAACAGCATTAACACCAAAGTGCCGGTTTATCACAACCTGAAATTTAGCCTCTTGCCAAAATAATTAACAACATAGTGTAAGAATTTAAGTAATATGATATATAATATAATTGATACAAATAATCCGTAGTTCTAATCTTATTTGAATTGTGGAGAACAGGCTGGAAATACCAAATTGTCCTTCCTAGAAAATTGGATTATTTTATAAGTGTGTATAATTATCTCAGTATATTGGAGCAACAGAAATTTATACTATGCTTTCTCTTTAGTAACAATTTCTCTTTATGATCACTTTGCTATCAATTGTCTTTCTCTAGTCGATAAAAACTTCATTTAAAAGCAGTACACAATCATGAATATTGTTTGCAAACCATTAACTGAAACAAAAGAATATTTGAATGTCAAGTAGATGCAATTATACATGAATGTGTGACGTTGCTACATTACATATAAGAAGTCGATTCGAATGATACAAATGTACTAGGTGACATTAGCGTGGTTAGCGCTCTTACTTAGTATCTGAATAATCCAGGTTCGGTTTCCAGTGATCACCATATATTTTCTCTTTTCAATAATTCTTCAGATTCATATTACACACACAATAACTTCCATACTCTGTCCTTTCTAAATGTTACAAATGAACATTTTTTACAAAATATATCATCATGTAAGAAATGGTAATTTTGAAGAAAGTAAGGAAAAGCAAAAAGCAATCTTTGTGGGTTCAATTGATCTTTTGGACACATAAACAGAAAGTTTTTACTTCCCACATTTCCTTTAAAAAATTGAATGTCATATAGAATAACACATGAGGATTTAACTATCCCACTTGTACTTAAAACGATCTCAGAAAGATGGATGATATGTAGCACATCACCTTAATTCAATAGGAGTGCAAATAATTTTATTTCTATTGCTGAATAGATATCATACAAAAATTTCATGTAATCTTTTTTGTACTTGCATTGACATTTTCATTTTTATAGTCTTTTTTATGAACACACATAACAAGAACGATTCACAATAAATTTATTTCTGTAGTGATATAATCAACAATGTTTATCCCAACACTGAAAAGAAGACATACAAAATTAAAAAATGAAGTTGCTTACAATCTGCAAGAATCAAGTTTAACAAATCCAACTCCACATTCAATTCTCATAATTCCATATAAAATTAGGACATAAATAAAAGCTGTGCATAATTCTTTTGATGACTCATATAATTGTGCGAATTGGAAATATCATGGAAATGATCAAAATACATTTTTGGAGTCAAACAAGCAAATTTGTTTTTAGCACGTTTGTCAGTAACACACATTTTTATATGTATGAATATTAGTCAGCTAAGAATCTATTCCTTATCAATTTTTGTGTAATTAACGATACTGTATCTGTTTTGGAGTAATAGCATATGTCTCATCACCACTGATAAGTTACAACTCAAAGGTTGAGTTTGTTGGTGATTGATAAATGTCAGCATTTTCGAGATAAGAACATTTTATTATATACTGTCAGTGACCCAGAATATATATTTAATTTGTTTTAGAAGCAGATTCTGGTTCTTTATTAACGCACATACAAGCAACAACATAGGATTATAAAAATGGGGTTCCTCACATCATTGAAACGGTCGACAGTGGTGCACCTTATGTTTGCAATCACCTTCTTCACATCGGGGTTGATAATAAACATGTGCCAGTGCATATTGTATCTGGGACTTAGACCCTTTTCTAAGTACTGGTACCGCAAGATTAATTATTACCTGTGTTATTCTTTCTACTGTCGTGAGTATTGTGATTTAATTAGAAAAATGACAACATGTTAAAATGCAAGAAATATTTTTTCTAAGCTACTTTAAATGGCTTGCAGAGTTAGTTTTTATGGCAGAATGGTGGGCAGGAATAGACATGATTGTCTATGTAAACAAGAAGGAATTTGACAAATACTATGGATACGAGCATGGATATCTCCTCATGAATCACAGCTATGAAATCGACTGGTTGGTGGGATGGATGTTCTGTGACAGAATACGAATGTTAGGGGTAAGTCAACAACTCATAGCAATACATTTTTAGTAAAAAGTTATTAAAACTTCCATCAAATATTAATTTCTGAAAAAATAAATAAATAAAAATCATGCACAATTATTGGAGATGAGGACTGAAAGATTAGAAGAAAATCTATGTTATTTGCTTTGGAATTAACTGTTTTCATCTATTTTAATTTTTTAGTGAGCCTGTTGTAACAACAAAGTTATCAAATGGATATAGTGTTTATGTTATTTAATTCTGAATTTGAATTCTCAATTATTTCTCTAAAATTATGAATGTACTTTTAGCCTATTTTTCAATTTTTCTAAAAAGACAAAATTTTAATTTGCATGGTTCTGCTGTATTTTTGTCATTCAATGAATTTGAGTCATTTTAAATGAATAATTACAAATCATTGTTTCTAGGACCACAAAAGATACAAAAATAAAATAAAATGATTGCATTCCAGTTCTTATCATAAAATCATTTTTTTAATTGAAAAAAAATCGTTCTTTGGATTTAATCGAAATGCATTTGCTTTCTAAATTACATCCGAAAGTTTTTCAAAAACAAAAGTTCGACGCTATGTTTCATTCTAATTGTAATATGGCCTTAACTACATCCTATATCCGGATAATTATTGAAGATTGTCTCAAGCTACGTCGGTAATTACTCGCAGATGACCTCCGCAAATCATTCAGTTCTGCATCTTATCGCTAGTGAATTAATACACTAAGGCGAAGCCCGTAAAAGTCTTTGATGTGAATTGTACCGAGTTTCCCTCCTCGCTGAACTTCATAACATTCGTTCTCTCCTCAACTCTACAATTTTTAAGTAAAATATTTGTTTAACTCAAACATTTCACGTCGTCAATATCCTGACCATTACACAGTATAATTTTTTCGCTATAATCCAAACATTAATTGCACTTGGCTCATTATAAATTCTATTGAACGTTTCATGTCGAAGATCAAATCAATGTCAATCGTTTAATTGCAGAACTGCAAAGCATACGCGAAAAAATCGATACAGTATGTTCCAACCCTCGGATGGGCGTGGAAATTCGCAGAGTCTGTATTTTTAGAAAGAAGTTGGGAAAAGGACAAGGAGATGATCGCTAACCAGATAAGAGAATTATCGAATTATCCGGACACGATGTGGGTGAGTAATACGCACTTTCTTGTCCCGCACGAATGATCACGCGGCCACGCTCTTGTAAACCCGATGATTTGTAGCTTTTACTCTTCGCGGAGGGAACGCGATTCACATCCGAGAAAAATGAAGCCAGCCAAAAATTCGCCAAGGAAAAGGGACTTCCGGTGCTAAAGCATCACTTGACTCCACGCACAAAAGGATTTACAGCTAGTATTCCGCACATGAGAGGCAAAGTCGATGCTATTTACAATATTCAATTGGCGTTCAAACCGAACGAACCCACAAAACCCACAATGACAAATCTTCTCTATGGCAAAACTGTCGAAGCTCACATTTATTTCAAGAGGATTCCACTGTCGGACGTACCCGAAGGTGAAGAAGCCGCCGCTGCATGGTTGCACAGGGTTTATCAGCAGAAGGTAGCAACTTTGTTGTATTCACTAAAATTTTAACCAACGAAACGGCTCGGAACACAAAAAGCGGAATATTGAAAAAATTAAGACCAAATTCTCTACTAATCAAAAGCAACTTCTTATTTTTAACGGTAACGTACGAAAGAGTTACTATGCATTGGAAATCAATAAGCGATACACAACTTTCAAAAAATCAAAGTAGGAATTAAGAAGGTAAATAATTGTTAACGAGCCTATAATAAAAAATCAACAATAGGTTTTATGAGAGGCATTCCCGATCTTTTTCCGTTAGACCCATAATTTTTATTCGATTGTAACTACATGTTTTTGATATTCTTTTTTGACGAAAATTTTCATTTACTGTTTTATTTCTGTGAATTATTATTCTTCTCCAACTCAAAAATCTTGAAAAGTTGCAAATGTTTATGTTGGGCTTAACAGGAAGTTATAAAGCCTCCCGGGAAAGGGAAATCGATGTATCGAGTTAGTTAAAATTAGATGTTATTAATTTGTAGATACGTTTCGATGTTCAATTTTTTAACTCTTGATCATTGTTCCAAAATTCCACACATTTGAAATTCGTTAAAAACTAGAATGTCTGAACCAACATACAACATTTTTATATTTTTTAACATCCTAATTATTAAGTGATGCGGACATGTATAAAAAATGACAATCAAAAATATTGGTTAGAAAAACTCAATCTTTCAAATACATGTTGAGGATTTTGCCATTGATCCGCTTTTCAAATTCTGCATGAAAATCATTCAAGTCGATTTTCAACTACATTGACTGCATTTCAACGATTTTAAGGTCGACAAAGGCCTGAAAAATAAAATGTCATGCTTTATAGGATCGGATGGCCGAGAGTTTCATGGAAACAGGAGATTTCTTCGCGACAAGCGGAGTTGAGAGAGAGGAACCGTGCAGACTCGATAGGCGATATTACTCACTCATAAACACTATGTCCTGGGCGATTGCCGTTCTCGTACCTATGCTTTACGGTCTCGTTAGACTGTTTCTCTCCGGCTCCACGGTCTACTTCTCGATCGGCGTGGGCATCATTATTTTATGTGAGTCGATTGATTACAGCGCGTCAATATACCCAGCAAAACCGCAATCAGCGTTATTTCGTTTATTTCTAAATACACGTGTTATTTGCAGTTTACCTGATGATGCACAAAACAATTGGAATGTCTGAGATAAGCAAGAGTTCGTCGTACGGAGCGGCCGAGGCGAAAAAAGCTAAGTAAGTGATTATTTTAGTAAGCGACGAAAGAAAAAAGATGATATAAAATTAAACGGAGAAGAAACGAAAACGTAAATGTTTGAATAAAAGAGAAAAATCTTGTAAATGACTTCGGTATTAAATGTAACAGTGGAATATATTATTCTAATAAGACTATCCGAGCGATACCGAAAGAAAGAAAAACGTAAACAGGAGAAACAAAGAACCCACAAACACAAAAACATGACTTTCGTTTTAACGTGAACGAAAATTCGACTTTTAATATTTTCCGCATCTAGATAATAGATACGCTAGAGCGGATGCACTGGCCGAACGACTGAATATCAACGAGTGATCGCTCTCTTTTAATATGCACATAATTTCCGAATCGTTAATCCGCGTGTTTCTACATTTAATCGATACATCGCCTGAGCCCGTCAAAGAATTTTACTATATTTTAATAAATATACCCAAGCATGAATGTTCGGTAATGGAAAAAAAGGGAAAAACAATTATTTGAAAGTGCTCATTCGTCGGTCTTGCGTGGGGCCGTTCGTCGATGCTTTCGCTCTGTAATATATATCGACTTGGTATTATTATATAAGATTTATAACAAATGTTTTTTTTTTGTTTTGTGTTTTATCTCATTTTCGTATCTATAGCGATTGTTATTGTTGAATAAACAGCCAATTAATCCCAAGATGTTTGTCGGACATTTTATTTTGTATTCAACAGGTCTCTCGCAATCCTCTTAGCAAAGTAACATTAGTATAGCACGGTATGGTGAATTAAGGTAGTTACGCACTAGTAAAATGAGTGATAATTATTCTATGTTATTTTTTAAAAACTTCGGTCGATTTTTCAGCAGTAAAACGGATTGAGCTCCACTAGTGCAGTCGTTTTATCTATAGAAAATTAGTAATAACGTATTATCCAGAAGACTCACTTATTTACTTACACTCCCAAAAAAGTGCATTTTTCTAGGATTAAAAAAAAATTTTATACAAATTCGTTTAATGACAATCATTCATGTTATAGAATTTTTTCTCGCTTTCTGTCGAAGATTGATTTCCAACAATTGAAATGCCTCAAAACTCAATTTTCATACTTTCTCAAAAGCGTCAAGCGTTTTGTTACTAACTAGATTGATTTTTTTCGAAATATTTTAAAGAAATTTATCGGAGCGAAAATCAAAATTTGTAGACAAAAATATAATCTTCATAATGAAATCTAAACAGAAGTAGTTTTTCTAGTATTTTCGAAACATATTAAAAATCATTGCATAGTGTTAAGTATTCTCGCAATTTTCTAGAAATAATTTTCGTTAACGAGACAAGACATATAAAAAAGTTAGCAACAAAACAACAAGAATTGCAATTACACCTTGAAAAAATGTACACGAAATGTGAAAAGAAATCGTCAGTCTCAAAAACTAATCGTAATTAGTCGTTATTCTTGATTCCTTGTGTCAACACTCTATTGCAGATAACTCGCTATTGCTTCTTGTTCGCGACAGGAACAAGCAAAAAGTTATCAATCAAAGTTGTGGACCCATTCGACGAGTGCTTAACGCTGTAGGTACCTCAATTACACCTAATGACTGAGAGCATAACGAAATTCAATACGCTAGCATTAGACTTCTTGTTGCTCCTTAGACTCGTGATGTTTTTCCACGTATCCCTCCGTCGGACTCGCTTTATAACGGACCTTGCGTAGCTTTCCTCTTGGGTCTATGTAACCGTATTGTCCCGTTACCGAGCCGTCTCCGTGCCGTTCCTCCAATCTGAATTGCCTGTTCATACTGCAAAGTAAAAGAAAAAAAAGAAAAAATTCTTCAATGGAACGAATTCTCACAAGCCAACGTAAGAATTTACGTAAAAGTGAGAAAATTCACCCATCGCCTGTGTCGTATCCAAAGATATAGGATTGCGGTCCTTCGTGACCATGTATATGAAATTCCACCCTGTCTTTTGGTGACGCTGAAGCCCCAATTACATTTTCACTATTGGAATCTTCCCCTTCATTCGTTCTGACGTCATCACTCGCTTCCACTTGAAGTTCCGGTGCGTGATCTCTGACATAAGTAGGGTGATCATCTTCAGCACTCTCTTCATCTTCCTCGCCTTGTGATTTATGATTTCGTGGATATTCTGTAGCTTCTTCAGAATTTTCCTTATTGCTGTCGTCAGCTAGATGCTTTTTATCGTCGGAATAATAATTGTAGGCATTATTATAATACAATTTTGGAGGCTCTAGATAAGTAGAAGGGAAATCAGAGTTCTCCAATTTTTTTGGATAAACATCACGTTCCTTCCACTCATCGGTTGGGTAAATCTTGTAAGGTCTTTTTGTGGGATTCAGTCTTTTAGGCCCTCTCGGCTTATTAAATTTAATTGGATCTATCAAGTTATTGATTTTTTTGGGACGGTAGTAATGATTCGTTACTGAGTTGGGGTTTTTGAAAACTCCGATGGGAGAATTGTGGAATTGGGGAGATCGAGAGTTCTTCTCGGCTGGAGATCCCGGAATTATAGGATGTCGATGAAACGGTGACCACAGATGCGTCTGCCTCATGGGAGAAATCTGGACGGATGCGATCTCGATAATGGATATGAAACCCAAAAGTAGCTGAGTAAAAAGAAATAAAGATTTGATACAGTTTCGGGTTTAATGAAAATAAGCGGAGTAAAAGAAAGAATATCAAACTCAACATCTGTCAAAATTTCAGGTTTTACTAAAGTACACTGAGTAAAAAAAATCATGAAAAGCTGTTCGAATTTCAGGTCCTACAAAAATAAGCTGAGTAAAATGAAAATGAAATGAAAATGGAGTTCCGTTACAATCGCGGGTTTCATCATGATTTCAAAATGATCTGAACAAAAAAAAAAGAAAAATGACGTACTGTTAAAATTTCAGGGTTTATCAAAATTGGGTGAGTAAGAAAAAAGTGTAAAACAGAAATCCGTTAAAATTCAAGGTTTTACAAAATTTAGCTGAGTGAAAAAGAATTGAAAACATGGATCTGTTAACATTTCAGGTTTTATTAAATTAAAATGAGTAACAAATGAATTAAAAACGAAGATCTCTTAAAATTTCACAGTATTCAGTGGAATAAAGTGAGTGAAAAAATAAATAAAAACAAAGATCTACTGGAATCGCAAGTTTTACTGAAATAAACTGATTTAAAAAATTAAATAAAAAAGATCTATTAAAATTTAAGCTCTTTCCTGAAGAAGCTAAATGAAAACTAACAAAATAAAAAAATCACAACGACAACACAGATCTAAATTTTAGATTTTACCGAAATTAGTTAAGTTTAAATATAAAATAAACCAAAGATCGGCTAGAATTTCAGGATCCGATTGACGAAATGCAGAAGAAGAAAAAACACTTACGAGGCGACTGGCGCACATCCTGTTCACTTTGGGAAGATATAATTCAGACTACGCGCTCTTCGGTGCATAGTTTGATACGGCTGCGGTGATGAAAACTTTCTATTCCCCTCTATCGAGATATCCGCTCGAATAGATATGCTCCATTGTTACTTAATAGGACATTTTTTTATCTCCGATTTGTATGAAAGTCATGCTCCACTTTTACTTCGCTGTTTGCCAAAGGTGTTTAACGTTCGACTTAGAACGACGGTCAGCAATCGGAGAAGCTTTTTTTTAGCTTCAGTGATTGTGCTGTCTAGGCTATGAAAATAATTAATTAATGGTTGATGGGAGACGCAGAAAAATTGGCGCGATGATGGAACATGGAACATCGGTTTAATGAAGCGCATCGCCGGCTGGCGCGCTCAAACGTAACAGAAAACAATGCCAATGGCACTCAGTGTCAATCTATTCCAGAAATTACAATAATTTACTCGACATCTTAATTGCGATTCAGTCGTAATGATTTTTCAATGACATTGTATAAATAAGGATGTGATTTTGCGGCGAATTAATAATCTGCTCCGTTCGCTTGACCGCGTCACATTCAAAGCATGAATTTTCTCGCGGTCAACATTTGCAGTTGCGCTGTTTTATTACTGCTTGTGAATTATGGAGAGGTAGGTGATAGAATGAGTTTTATAAATTTATAGTAGATGTAACAGATTAGAAGGATGCCCTTTACCTTCTTTTTTTTCACCTTAAGGGCTTTTGCAGGATTAAATTTGATATTTGCAATATTTTTATTTCGTATATGGAGCATTCTCTGTCGATGCAGCGATTTTTTTTTCGACCCTCTCCGATCTTCATAATACTCTAGAAAAGGGCATTGTTTTGGCATAAAAAAAAAATCATCCGTTTTACGAAACTCTCACACAAATATTTTTTTTTAATACTAGAACATCGATCGGTGCCACCTTGGCGATTTTCGTGAGATCAACAGTCATGCAGGGAAACTCTGTAATTATATAAGTCCTGAAAAAATATCCGTTCTTTAATAAGAAAATAATTCTTCCGTTGTTCGAAAAAAAATCATTTTCACCGGAACATGAAAATGATTTGAAATATACCGCTCGAAAGCTAACAGAAAACGACAACTTTTATGTAGAGACATTTCTTTTTAGTGACTTCAAGTTTCAGAGATTTTCGCATTTGAAAGAAACGGCGTTTTCTGAAATATTGTTTTCAAAAATCTGAAAAAATTTACATGGAGTGCTCTTTATCAGTACTTTGATATTATCAATTATGGAACAGATCACAGAGGTTCGAAAAAAAGTGGCTGAATCGACAGAGAATGGTTCATATATGAAATATTCTTCATATCTAGTTAGAATAAAGAAAATGATAACTTAGAAATTCTATTATTACCAATTAAGGGCAATAATAGGATGATAGATGATGTCTTATAAAAAGTATAGTTTTCAATAATAACTAGAGTAAATAATTGCTAATAAAATGTATCGTTTTCATATCATATAGAAGTCACCTGCGTTTTTAATTTTGTTAAAAATGTAGATGAAATTATTACATCTAAAGAACTGTCACGACTGATACATCAATTTTGTTTATTGATCGTATTGTATAATGTCTTTTTCTTTTTTTTAGTCACTAAGATGCCGTTCTGGTAATCAACAAAACGATGATCAAGCACATAAAATAATGCAAAAGTGCCGCAAGAAACTGTCTGGTAACGAGGGCAGGAATAGCAACGATTATACAATGTCGAATGAGAATGAAAGCTCTGAGGAAGACTCCGAATCTGTCAGCAGTGTTGAGGAGTTATTTTTTAGTAACACTAACAAGGGCTCTCGAGCTAATAACACGCGAAATGGGGGCAATTATGGACAGACTTCTAATGATAATTACGGGTGAGGTAAACGGATGATCAAAATTGATCTGAATTTATTATCAAAACCATTGTTCTCAAAGAAAAAAAAGGCATGAAATCTTCATTTCATCCTAGCGATTTCTTGTTGCAGTTCCATACTTCTGAAATATTGGTTTATCGGGTTTTACAATTGTTATCGATTTCTTAAATTGTTTTAGTGAAAATCTGGGAGCGATTGTGTGTTAAATGTGCAATTGAAATTTGAGTATTTAAAAAAATGGTTTTAATATCGTTGGCAATTTTGTTAGTCGAAGATTTATGGTTACAATATTTATTTTACATAACTGCAAATTAATTCAATTTCAACTGAATATAATGCTAAGATTATTAGCATTATATTATTACATATTATTGAAAAATTTATCAATGGATTTGCACAAATTGTTGCATATCCCTCCCATTTTTTTCCGGCAATTCCACAAGAAATTCTCATGACTATAAAAGTAGAAATGTTTGAAAAAAAAGATTCATAAATTTAATTAACGATAATCGCCATGTTCGTTTATTTGTTTTTTATATGACGTGCCGTCATTATTCACAGTGACAATTGGCGGAGCGATAAAAGAAAGCAAGACTCATCGAACTCGCGTTCGTACTATCCAAATCCCAGTAATTATTCATCGATGAATGATCGTGGAAACAGCATGTCAAACCAAAATGATAATAGGAATAATCGGAATGGAATGCAATCACAAAATCGGGACAACAATAACGACGATCGGCGCAATCAAATGGAGGTAATGGCAAGATATCACATGAATTAAAAAGTGTAAATACTCTGTAGGCGAAAAGCGCATTTCAAGGTTCCTAATATTTATTCCAGTGCTTTAGTCAATGCTTTTTCGACGAGTTGAACTTGGTGGATCACAGAGGTTTTCCCGAACGAGGTTCGGTCATGGAAATGATGACTCGAGGAATTCAGGATCCAAATCTTCGCGATTTCATCGAGGAATCTATCTCCGAATGCTTTTATTACATAGATATGGACACGAGTAACCGCGAAAAATGCACTTTCTCGAGTCGTCTTATGTCGTGCTTTACCGACAAAGGCAAAGAGGCAAGTAATTAAAAAGAACAAAAACAGATAAAAATTAACTGGCATTTTAACGAAATTATTCACATTAAGAATTGAAATTTGTATTCAGACGTTCAGTATCACTAAATTTGCTCATTAGAAAAACCATTTTAACATGTTTCTGATTTGCCGTATATTTTTTTGGGCAATAGAACTCCGACAGTTTATAACTTCTTTTTTCTCTTGAATTTAGCGATGCGAGGATTGGGACGATCAATAGCTACCCAAAATCACATTCAAGAACGAAATTAGAGATCTACGCCGCAGACTTGGCAAAAATATCAAGTGATCGTTAGTCAAATAAATCCCTGTATTATAAAATAAGATAAATCAAATGTAGTCTATGTAAATAAAGCGAGAATAAAATGTAACGTAATTATTTATTAAGTTGTGAAAGTTACAGGCAAAATATTATTTCGAATCGACTAAAACAAAATCGATAGCTTTGCGCAATGCGAGGATTGGGACGATCAGTCGCAACAGAAAATCACATTCAAGAATAGATTTACAGATCTATGCAAACTTGGTAAAAATATCAATTGATCAAATAAAACCCTGTAAAATAGAGTGATGTAACGATCCCTTTATCGCGTAACTTAAGAAAGGTACTAATATTTTTTTGCTTCAGCGATCCCGCGCGTGCAGAAACCGAGCGCGCGACGGCCGTTTTATCTCTAGATAACGCACTCTTTTTCGAGGGCCCAAGACATTGGACCGAAAGTCCTTTGAGGAGCACTACACTTCGCCCCTAGCTTCGGCTTCTTACATTTCACATTTTTTGAATCGGCCCACCAACTGCACCGTGCGCTCCTCCGCAAATACTCAAATATATTATTCACTCTCATAATTTGACTATTATAACCAACGATACCTCATCGTTACAATAAGATAAGTCAAATGTAGTCTATGTAAGGGGCAATCCACCCCGTTTCGACCAGGTTTTGACCACGACATTTATTATTTTTACACGTGCTCAAGTGTTTTAAACGCACTGTGCTCCGCTGATTACGAATATGATCACGGTTTCACGATAAACTTATCAGTTAACTAGAAATCCTCATAAAAAGTTAGTGATCACGAAATAACGTCCATTTTGCGATAGGACCATTATTTCGCGAGAAAAACACGAAAAAAAATTCTGCATTATCCCTCGGACTTTGCATAGAGTTTCTATCATGTATTTTTGACCGCTGAACACGAATATAACATTTTTTTAGTGATAGAACGCGCAGAATTTATAACAACCGTAAAAAACCGGCACCGAGGATCTTAATGTTTTTGGTTTCCTGATAAACTCAGTAATTCTGCGATATCTTTTGAAAAATCATTATTTTTACACGTGTCTAAGTGTTTTTAACGCACTGTGCTCCGATAATTACGAATATGACTATGATTTTACGAAAGACTTAACAGGTAACGAGAAATCCGCATTAGAAGTTAGTGATCACGAAATAATGTCAATTTTACGATAAGAGTGATATTTCGCGAGAAAAACGCGAAAAACTATTTTGTATTATCATAATTTTATCTAGGCTCAGTTAGACCCCAAACTACAAAATTTTTTTTATTGCAATTTTTTCGGATGCCATGATTTAAAAATCTGAAAAATACTTTGTTTAATAACAACATTATCTAGCTAGCCAAAGTGGGGAAGATTTTTCTTCTAACAGTTTTGAACCTTTTTTTATTAAAAAAATTATTGAACAATATAAAAAATAATGAATTTACTACAGTCGATTGTTTAAATCTTTATGTAAAACCGCATCTTTCTGATTTTTCCGAATTATGCAAATTTTGAAAAAATATTTTTTCAAAGTGGAATATCGAATGCCATAATTAAAAAATCGCATTCTGTCGATTTTACTAAGAATTATGTATTCCCACAGATCACAGTTTGCTCCGTTACGCAAATATTTGATTTGTTTACAATGGTTTGCCTTTTGATAAGACTGTGCACCTCAAATTCAGACGATAAAGAAAACAACTTTGTTTTCGTACCTCCCGGCTCAGGTACAAAACAATGTCGCTTCTGAGTATCGGTAATTGTTTTTGCCGTTGCAAACCTCCCATGCAGATCCTTTTTAACACCCTCGCAATTCTCAACTCCAGAGAATCTTTTAGCTTGTACGGAGGGAACATTACCGGCCATTTCTTCGCGTACTTGATGGTCTAACTAAGCCTAGATAATATTATGAGCTAAATCGAGGGAGTCAAGATCAAAACCTGGTCGAAACGGGGTGGATTGCCCCGTAAATAAAACGATAATAAAAGGTAACATAATTATTTATTAAGTTGTGAAAGTTACAGGCAAAATATTATTTCAAATCGAGAAAAACAAAATCGATAGCTTTCCTCGGTCGACTCTATTTTGTACATAAGTTTATATACATAATTAGAATATTCGTTAAAGTTTTTTTTTCAGCTTTGCGATTTACAAAGTAAGGCGCGTGTGTATTGCTCGGCGTTGATATTATTGAACGTCGCGAGAATCTCGTAGCGCAGAGTCCACTGGCTCGTTAAACATGCGACTTGGCGTATCCGCCAAGTCATAAAATATGCAAATATAATTTTTGTGGGATCTTTTACCACTAGGCATCTATTATTTGTAAGAAAAAGCGCAGTCTCTTTCGAAATAAGGGGATTACTTTCTCTTTTTGAGGTCCTCGAAACGCTTCATGAGGTCGTCGAAGTCAATGTCGTCATTCTCACCGCCATTACGAGCGTCGGTATCCGAAGGAACTGCTGGCAGATCCGGAAGTTGAAAATCGTTCATTGGTATCTTTGATCGTGGCTGAGGTTTGGGTTTTTGATCGGACTGTTAAAAAAAAAAGCTTTTTTTTAGTATCATTGCGATATTACGACGATTCTGTCCTACAATCAGGTCAATCGAGTACCAAAAATACATCAATTGGATTGACACATATTTGAAAGGAAACTGGTAAAAACAAAGGCGAATCGGAATTAAAGAGATGCTAAAATCAAATGTCAATTATATGTAAAAAAAATTTAGTGATTAATTTACAGAAAAATGCACAGTTTATCTTAATTATCGATGGGTCATAATATTCCGAGTTTTTTCAAAGTAAAATTTGTAATTATAATTCGATCTTGACTCACAGTGACTGATTTTGTTAGGTGAAAGAAGTTTTCCAAACTTAGTTTACAATTAAGAGAAACGGAAATCACTTCGAATTTTTTTTTATCCCCACACGACATTTTGTAATAATGAATATTATTTTGAAACTTTGACAGTGAATTTATACAGTATTTAGCGAATATACTTTAACCTATTGCTTAATTTGATTAAAATTACGAATCCGGCTCCCAAAAAACTGGAAATAATATATTTTATAGATTTTTAGCGTAAGCTGAGTTGCTTTTGTGTCAAGCGATTGATTCAAATTGTCGTTTATATAAAGGAGAATCTCTTTAATTTGCACTATTTTTCGTTTATCCTTTTTCACCTTTGGAAACAGGTGCAAATAATATTTTAAAATTTGGTACGCAATCGATACGAGTGAATCGTCGTTCGCTTCTTAATTACCTGCTTGTTGAGATCCGGAGGGAAGGAACAATAAGGAGGCGGCATATCCTCGTCTTTATTCGCATTCGCGTTATCCAAGGGAATGTTGTAAGAATAAGCAGCCGGATTAAACGGAACGTTCTGATCTTTCTCTGTGCATGGCGGTCCGGACGGCGAAACGAATCCTAGAGGCTGGTGAGGGTTTGTTGGACCCTGTAACATAGACTACGGCTATTAAACGGATTAGGAAATAGTTAAATTAAAAAATGTAGTATCTTCGTTTTTAGAAATCATAGAAAAAAATTTCTGACAAAAGAATTTGTAAATTTACTTTCGAAAGCATATATTTACAGTGGTGATCAACACCCAAAAGTACGTTCACGATGTTTTCTCTACATTTTTATAGAAATTTCAAAAAATCAAAACGCACTAATTATCATATCTAAAACAAGATTCATAAAAAATAGTTTATTTCAATTTCGCAATCACAAATAACACGATCTTTTCGAGTTCGAGTTTTTATGTTACAGTTTTGCATAAAACTATAAAACTATATTTTCATGACAGATATATAAAGCCTACGAAAAAATAATATCACTAGGAATTTCCAATAATTTTATTTGTCCTGTTCAAGTCGTGGATAATGCGGATTTTACATTATTATTATCATTGCTATCAATATTATCATATGAATTAAATTTAATAATAAGAAGTAAAGTATCCGATTTATCGCTCAAATAACGCTCCTTTTCCGTTCGTCTTACGTATTAGCAAAATGATTAATAAAAGTGACCTTATGATTGAGGTTCACGGTTCTTCTATTTACAAACAAAAATTAACGCTCGTCTAAATTTTTTTACGTCAAAATCGTGAGAAATCCATATAAATTACTTTCAATTTTTATATACGTATTAGCAAAATGATTAATAAAAGTGACCTTATGATTGAGATTCACGGCTCTGCTATTTACAAACAAAAATTAACGCTCGTCTAAAATTTTCTACGTCAAAATAGTGAGAAATCCATATAAATTACTTTCAATTTTTATATACGTATTAGCAAAATGATTAATAAAAGTGACCTTATGATTGAGATTCACGGTTCTTCTATTTACAAACAAAAACTAACGCTCGTCTAAATTTTTTTACGTCAAAATAGTGAGAAATCCATATAAATTACTTTCAATTTTTAAAAGATAACACAATATAGTTAATTTTTATATGACATTGAGGAGCGAATATGATAATTTTTTGTAAATAAAATGCTCTTTGAAGGGAAGACACTTCTTTGAAGGTTACTTCTTTGAAGGGAAGACAAACGGTAACTCAAGTAATTGATTATGTACCATAAGGTTTATATTTGACGAAGCATCAGGCAGAAGAGGAGGTTGTGGAAATCCGATGAATCCCACGGGTTGAGGACCACCTCCGCTAGCAAGGTCCAAATTATTCGGAAGATCGCTGCTCCCGCCCATATCAATGAGAACTGCGTCTTGCCCTTCGGCCATTACTTGAGGATCGGGCTCGTACTCCACATTGTAATTCTTGGCAATCTCTATCAGATATTTTTCGACCAACAGTTTGGAAGGCGACTGAACGCCCATTTTGTGCTTCAGTTTTTCCGATATACTCTGCACAGCCTCCTCACGACAAGCATCTGTGTATTGCCTGCCGTATTTGGACGTCAGAATGTCCGCGATAACTTTCATCTCTTGAACATCAGCTTGTATTCTAGGCGCTGCCCAAATTACCGTCGATATCGCTTCTGCAAGACCCTCATCCAAATTCCTAAAAATTGAGATTATTTTTTTCATTAGTTAACAGAGAAAAATAATTTCTTAAAAATCGATACAAGAAATAGTTAAATATGTTGAAATCAAATTTTTTTCGATTTCTCTGAGAGGAAGCTTTGTTTTTATGAAATTTCATAAAATTTTTTCGATTTTCATGTCAGAATACTCAGCATGCTTCGAAACATCGAGAAAAGTGGTTTAGAAAAAATGTCTGTGTGTATGTGCGTACAAGACTTTAAATTTCAATCTCCTGTAATTTGAGAATCGTTCAACCGATTGAGCTAAAATTTGGTATACAAGTGGAGCAACAGTCCGTCTTAAACTGATGCAATTTTTTTCGAAATGTATGCAGAAATTTTCGTTTTATAGCTTTTAGAATTTTTCTAACAAAGGACGTGCACGCTTAAGCTTTCGTGAAAATGGCGATATTTTGCTGAATAATTCTTTACACGTGCAGATACTGTTAGTGTTGTTTGGTATTAAATTTGACCGAAATTGGAAAAGCGGTTCGGATTTTATGGAGTTTTCAAATTTTCGAAAAATTCCCGTTTTTGCCCTAACTTTAGCAAAACATACGATAACGAACTCAAATTTCAAACATGAAATCAGTACTGCTACTCGATGATAAGTTTATACTAATAGCTATGTCACGTTACTTTGAGAACGTAAAAATGGACTACAGCTGCATACAAGTGACCAAAACACAGGTACCTGTGTATCTCACGTGTAGAATTAGAGCTTCTACACAGCAAATTAAATTTTGAAAATTAATGAATTTAATGCAAATGGTAATTATGCCCTACATTCAAACACCCTACACATACAACCTACCAGCAACTAGGAAGAATAAACGAATAAAACCAAAGTACCAAACCTCCGTAAAATACTAACTGCAAAAGCAAAAAAAAAATCATTAGAAAAAAAAAAAGGAGAATCAATGGCTGAAGGACCTCGGTCGATGGCCAATTGTCAATGTTTATATATGTATATGTGAGTTAAAATGTAATGTACCAATAACTGTCCAATGATGTATGTTGACAATAAATGTACTACTACTGGTAATTATGGGGCATTTCATTACGATTCATCCTGGGTCTGAACCTCGACCTTCCTGATATGGGTGGTAATTTTTTATAGGATTGTTCAGAGTCTCAAATGCAGCAGATTTTTATACGTGATCTTCTCCATGCAAATTTTTTTTAAATTATCAAGTTGACACATCGAATGCTATAATATAAAAATCTGAAAACTATTTTATAAATATCAAAATTTTCTAGCTTATAGCTAAAGTGGGTAGGGTTTTTCTTCTTATAGATTTGAGCTGTTTTGATAAAAATAAAAAGTTATTCAAAAATAGGAGAAAAAATCAATCCGATATCTGGTTTATAAAAAACCATTCTTGTATATATACAGAAATGTTTGACAAGTCATGCATAGAAGATTGAATTTTTTTTCTATCTTTCAATCATTTATTGAAATCAAGAAAGCTTAAAAACTATGAGAAAAAATCTTGCCTACTTTGGCTTTAAGCTAGAAAATTTTGAAATTCACCAAATCATTCATAAGAATTTATTCAAATTTTTCAATTATGGCATTCAATATGTCGCTTGACGAAGAATTTTTTTTAGAAAAATCTGCATTTTAAAAAATATAATCTGGTGCATTTGAGGGTCTAACCAATCCTACAAAAAGGTCAGACCAAGGTCAAATCAGGATGAAAGGCCCCATATATTAAGATTCATTATTCAGAGACCCCTCTTTACATTGACAAACTCTTTCGTGCTTGTACTCCTCCACATAGTAAAGAAATTCAAATTATAAATCATTAAAGTTGTATTTAGAAATACGTGGCATTTGTTTTTGAGGGATGATTATTATGAATACTTTATTATTAGTTACATGATAGAATGTCTTTTAAGAATGCAAGCAAGTGAACAAAGATAAACAATGCAGCAAAAATGCAGATTATACTACAACAGAAAAAAGCCATAAAATAACTCTACTCCATGATATATTTGTTGATAATAATTCTCATACTTTTCAGGAATAATCTGTCCTTAAACAACTAATTAATCAATATTAAATACCTTTTAAAAGTGAAATAAAAAATGATATGCAAATAGAATATCTCACAGACCATTATGTTAAATACCTCATTCAAATATCTTTAGGATCATTTAATCTTTTGAACAATAATCATAAAAAAATAACATCAATAAACTCATTGATTGTTCTTTGACACAGAACGAGTAGACTAAGTTAAAAATTTGAGCAACGATTCAGATACAAATTAAACATGAAAAATTTTTATTTATAATTTGTATAGTATAAAAAAGACAGTTATTGAACTGCATTCTTATTAAATACTGGTTGGTCTTTTAATTTTCAAACAATAATTCATATAGTCTATATATATCTCATCGAACAAGTTTAAGTAAAGTTTGTATCCAAATTTACTCTGCAAACTTTGTCAAAGATTAATAGTGATGGAATAACGAAAAGAAGGAGGAAATTGAGAGGGAAGAAAATGTTTCTATCTTATTTTTTCTACTTGCGATATACTCACTTCATCTGCTGAATCAATCCGAACCTAGCGAGCAGAAGGTCGCAGTACATTTCCAAGAGTTCCATAGCCTCGACCATGTAATCCTCTCTGATAATGTGTTCAACCCGAATTTTCGCTCTCTCGACTTTGCCATTGGCGATATAATCGGCAATTTCCTTTCTCGCCTTGTGTCCCAACTCGGTTTTCTTTTTCTCGAGCAGCTTTAACCTGTTTATGGCAAGACGCAAGTGCGTCTTTAACTTGGTGTAATTCGGTCCACTCGAGAACATTATTCTCGATATTTTCAACGGCGATTTAGCCGATTGACACTGTCACGCGATAATGAATGCGTATCAACGCTTATTGTTGCGATATCAATGGACCGCTTTACTGATGTTCTATCAGTGTTTTTTCGGGGTAATGAGTCAATGAGTAATCCGGTATTTCTGTAATTCGCGAAAATGACAGTTGCTACTCCAGCAAATCTTCCTGCTGCTGTACGAGCCATTCATGAATCAGTGTGTGTGCGAATGGGCGGGGCTTATGAATTCCTAGTAATAAAGATGCTAAATGACGGTCACCTGATTGTTAAATGACCATCGGTTTGGAAACTGTAATTTACGCAATTTTATAACGATAATAAGTTTAAACAAAGATGAACTTCGCAACTTTCTTCCTCATTTTTTTTGTTCTTTTTTTCGAAATCTACCTCATGAGTATGTTAATAGATTTTCGCTTCGTCATAGCGGAATCTTTGTAGAAAAAAAAAATAACGCAGAAGCAATTCGCAAAGTTCAGTTATATATTCGTTATCAAAGTTGAATTTCTTAAAAATTTTAACTACATAACTAATGATGATGAAAGTGTGTACCTATTATTGCTGAATACTACTGATTTCATCTATAAAATTTGAGTTCGCTATCTTATGTTTTGCTCGATAACACCATTTTTTTTAAGGTAAAAATTTTTAAGAATTCGAAACACATTGCAGATTATGATAAACCTATGCACCAATCATCATCATGAATCTCATGTTTTGTTAAAATTATGGCAAAAACGTGAATTTTTCGTAAATTTTTAAAACTCCATAAAATCCAAAAAACTTCACGTACGAAGGATTGGTTATCAAAATATCATAAAACATTCGTATTCAAATAAAAGACAAATTTCAGCTTGTCAGATATGTTTGAATGTGATTGGAAAGAAATAATGACTATGTACGTGTCATTTTTTATCATGTCGATAACTTACCGTGTGACGATACAGTAGATTTTACTGTCACGACATTCTTAGTGGTACAACTTCCGGTATATGAACGCGGCGCATGCGCTGCTCTCGCTCCGAGAATTTCTCGAAACGGTTTTAAAAAAAGCCGTTGAAGTCAAACTAAGACAAAGAAGTAAAGAAGAAAAGTCCGTTACACATATTTCCGGAGAATTAGTATAGCTTATGTTTAATATCTTGTCGGACTCTAACTAATTTTCGTCGTTTGAAGTTTGGCATTAGAAGCAGACGAAGTATTGTCAGCGATATTTGCAGCTTTGGCTAAGAGAAAAGGTATAATCTCAGTAAATTTACTCTAATTAACTTTTCTTCGCTGGAATTCTGAGCGAATACTTTGCAAAACAGTAAAGGTCAACCATTAACGAGTGCATTTCACTCATTGCAAGACATCTACATTTTTGTTGTAGATTTCGGAATATTTTTGGTCCGAAATATTCTACTCATTGAAGCTTATACATCGGATGTAATTTTAACTTTTCTTTGCGCGAATTTGCGTGTAATTCGCTGCAACCAATTTAAAATAACTATCAACAAGTGCTTTTTTACGCATTGCAATCCAATTTTATCTCTTCTTCGCGCGAATTTGCGTAAAATTCGTCGCAAAACGGTCCGCATCAACTATCAACAAGTTTTTTCAACACATTGCACGGAATCTACATTTTTGTTGTTGTTTTGAAATATTTTCAGACCAAGATGTTTTATTCAGTGGAGCTTCTCTCCATGAGGAAAAATGGCAAACTTTCACGCTGCTGGTTGGCGGGAACTCTCAGTGACCGATTGTTTAAGAAAACTGTGAGCAACAAGGTTGTTTTGAAAATCAACATCCAAACAACGTGGTATGGCTTATTTTTTTACTTCCATTTTTGGAGATTGTAAATATAACCTTCCTATAAACATTCTTCATATAATTTATTCTACAGTTATTATCTTGTATTAACTATCTGCCGTTTTTATAAAAATGTGTTGAAAATTTGAAATAATTATTGAAATTAGAAAAACTTTTCCGCTACACTTAAGATATTCAAAATTGAATGGAAATTTATGCATGGCTTTTTTTCACTATATTATTTTAGGTTGCTTGAGAATGAATTATCTTTGCAATTTGAAATCTTGTTCATTGTGTTATAAGTATTGTGAGGCATTATTACAACCGAATACTTCCAAAAGTGATGATAATTTGCACTAAATATGTACATTTGTTAACAGTAATGAAATACTGAAGTTCATCAATTCGAAGACTGGAAACAAATATTCCAGATTCAGCCTCTACATGTCTGCCCAACTCATGTTTGGAACAGTCAAACTATTCAGGATACAGACAATCTTATTCCATGGTTAGTTACATATTCTTCTCTGAAAAGATTTTTACAAAAAAATATATATTTTCAATGCTTTGGAAAATAAATTATTGTAGAATTATCATTTATTGATAAGAGTAATTAAAATAAATCATAAAGACTGTTCATTGATTTCGAACTGAGAGTAAAACTATTGTTTTGTATGGGATAAGCTTTTTTTCTTATACATAAAATGGCATTTATGCTCCTAATTTTATTTGTCAATCAATGAACCAATTCATAATTGTCTCAAAAGTTATTGAAATTTTTATTTATTTTCATCCATGTGCTACAATAATTTTATAACTACTATTCAAATGGCAAAAGCATTAATTAAATGTACTTTTTTGATTTTGCATTCTAAATCCTATTAAATATTCATTGTAGAAGAATAATTAGTTTCTTGAATACTTTGTAATAATCATAAAAGCATGAAAATTCTGATCTCTATACAAACGTTAGTCATAATTATTCATTTGCAAAAATATTTTACAAATTTTTAGTTAGGCTTATGAGATACACTATAATCATGGCTTTTTTACTATCTTTTTTCAGATTCTCTATTCAAAATAAAGGCAGATCTCAATCCCATTGACTTAGCGCCAAGGAAGAGAAAGAGAACGTCAGTTAACAATTTTTTTCATTACTCCATCTCTTTTATTGTAGAATAAAATTTAAATGCATATAATGCAAATTTTTGTTTAACTGTTTCTTTAAGTAAAGTATTTTTTTAAGTATCTTGTGATGCCGCGCAAAACAAATGAATCCAACTTGCTTATGACTTTTTTTCCCGACCGAACTTGAAGAATCGGAAATTTTGAGGAATTAAGATATATTCACGTTCGCTCGTGACTCAAAAAAATTAAATGATCAGATATTCTGTTTGAAATCGATTTGTGTATTTTAGTGGCGATATAACACTATGTGATGATACAATGATCGAGCCTCCACCCGTGGAGTTTGGAGATCTTCAGAGAAAGGATCAGCATCTTTTACTCGAAGCACAATTTGAGATGCTTGGAGAAGCCGCGTTTGTAAGTACCTTATGAAATTGTAATCGCCATTGTATTTTCATTATTATTTGTTAAATTGAACTAGACAACATTTATCTTATTGCCTGATAACTAATATAGATAAATAAGCAGCACAGTAAAATGTAACTTTATGGATTCAAGAGAAACCTTTGATTTGCCAAAGTTACATCAATCTTAACAATCGTTTTTTCTTGGTTGAGGTTTCATAACAAGAATGTACGAGTCCCAAAAAGGTCTCTAATTCTATCGTTCAGTCAAATTTGCCAAATTTTTAAAATGGTTCATACAAAAATTCATGTATCAATCGACAATAATAAAATTCGAGTTACATTGTACAATGTACTGAAGAGGCATGGCAGCATTTCACCGCGAATCATTGATAAATAAATAAATTGCATCTAGACAAATGAAGACATTAATGAATTTACCAAAATGTTAATGGAACCATTCTAAAAATTTTTTTGAACAGCTTCACACTATCATCTTGACAAAAAATGCACCTTATGTTATGGAATAAATTTATTACTTTACTGTGGCGTTCGTTTGATGAATTTTGCTTGCTTGATTTTTCGTTTTATGCATGTGTACTTTCTGGTATTTAACAACTTAGCGGGAATACATGATGTCTCCGAACTTTGGTGCATTAACGGACGAGCAGATGGGCTTAATATTATTCAACGACGGAGATATTCGGTTGGTCCAATGTCATCCTTAATTTAATTTCCTATATCCTGCAATTATAAATTTATCTTCCCTTTTAATCGAGGGCAATTCGCCTTGTGATTGCGAAGTCTTTAGCGTTCGCTGAAAAATCATTTTCACTTCGATCGCCAAAGGATTTATTTTATCTATAATTAATCTATTTTATATTATCAAGAATGTGCGCATCGCCCGATCGCCATGGACGTACGATTGACGAGTCTAGAGAACAACCAAGATCGCGTACGTGTACAATAAATTGTATTCGAACGAAAGAAGCGTCTGTTTTTAATGTTCTTCATGAATTATCATAGCGGGTCATACGACGGCGACACACAATCTCGGCCTCTCCGATGCTCTTCCAGGCCCTGAAGAATCAGCTAATGCTGAAATAACTGCAGAAAGAATCAGCACACCGCGTAAAAGACCTTCCACCGCAACACACTTGGATACGCCAACAAAAAAACTGCGCGTATGTTGCCCTCAATTCAACCTTACGTTAAAAAAAAAAAAAAAATCGAGAGCTCTTCGTCAATTCAGTCATCATTTTTGAAAACTTTCGTTTCCCCAATCAACAACATTTTTCCCATGCTGCCGATTGTTTTATAGAATCTGTACCTACACTAAAGTTTATACAAAATATAAAACGGAACAAAAAGTCCCAGGTTATGTGAAAAAATATAATTGCATTTCGCGACTCATAAAATCGGCTAATTTTACTTTAAGTATGGTAAAATGCTCTAACTTGTCTATTTATCTTCACTGTATCTTCGCATTGAAAACATTTTCGATAACAAAAACTGCACTCGCGTTTTATAGCGAGAATTAAGACTGGAAATGGATGCGCACGCCAAAGAAAGACTCGAAGAGGTTGCGGCAGCTTTTCCTGTAGACGCAGGAATTCCGCCGCCAGACGAATTTGCAAGAGTTCCACTGCAAGATGAATTCGCAGACATTCCACCGGGCGTTGAGATTCGGCCACCTGTTACAATTACAGAACTGCCGGTTGATGAAACGGTTCCGCAAATCGATGAATCTGAAAGATTACCGCCGGAAGCTCCAATTTTTCATGCGCCGGCCGCTGAAGAACATAATGTCGACAAGAGGGTGCCCGTCGACAGCAATCTTCATCTGGAGTCTTTAGAATTGGAGACACCAAGACCTCGGAGAGTTAGACGTGGTCGAATAATCAGACAAATTGACGAAATGACCGTATTGCCTGATTCTATGATTGGAAAAACGGTATTCAGCAATCCTAGTGTACACACAATTGTAAGTAAAAAACTTATGCAAAAGCGTTGTACCGTTGCAGTTGTCGATTGTATGTGGCCGTCCTTAAGGAGTTTCGGTGACGACTGTCGAAATCAAATCAGTGCTAAATTTTCGTGATTGATTTTTTGAAGTTTAATGCATTTAAAAAAATTGTGGAGGGTAATTTGTATTGAAGCATGTATACTTAATCCAGTGAAAGATCAATAGTGACGAATTTGCATTAAGATTAACTGATTAACATTTACTTGTAATGGGATAAATTTTCGTACCGTTTTTTCCAAATATAATCAGTAATTCTTTATCGATTTGAATGAGTGACGGCTTATTCCCTTTCTCAAGAGATACTCTACTAATTGACCGCCACGATATTTCATAGTGTTGATCGTTTAATATCTATAGCCTGTTGTTTATGAAAGTATTTGGGTTTTTGTTAAACAACAGGTTGTAATTATTGAACGATCAATATTACGTGATATCTAGGCGGTCAATTCGTGAAGTATCTTCTGAGAAACAAAATGAGCTATCACTCAGTGTAATCGGTGAAGAATTACAGATGATATTTGGAAAAAACCATACAAGAATGCAAATTCGTTACTATTGATCTTTCACTGAATTAAGTATACATGCTTCAACACAAATCACCCTTTACTGTTTATTTTTGAGGCATTAAACTTGAAAGAATCAATTACGAAAATTCAGCACTGATTTGACTTCAATCGTCGCCACTGAGCCTCCTTAATGATATAACTGTGGTAAAAGATGATAGGCTGCGTCAGTTCGGTCAATTCCCAGGGATGTTTGAGGGGAATAATTAATCTGATTGACGTTTTGGTCCGGGTTTCGGACCTTCTTAAGAATTTTATTATCGCTTTGTATAAAATTAACTTTCTTTGGGAAATTTACTAGCGTGAACATGTAACCGCTTTACCTCCTTGAAGTGTCAGCTGAATGGGCAAAAAGCGTATAAAGACCGCAATACTTATTTATCATCTAGGATAAATTTGGTCCATAACATTATTCAACTCAGCCACGTTTTTTTAAAACAATGACAAATTAATTTAGCTTCATTATAGAGGAAGCATTGTTTACATGGATTTTTTTTCGAGATCTTCATGTCATGACACGCAGAATGTGCCAAAACATCGAAAAAAACGTGGTTTAGAAAAAATGTACGTGTACGTTCAGGACTTTGAATGTTTTATCACCTGTAACTCGAGAACCGTTCAACCGATTAAGCTAAAATTTTGTACACAGGTTATAAGCAGCAATCGATCTATGACTGATGCAATTTTTTTAAACTGTATGCAGAAGTTTTTATTTTTTAGCTTTTTGAATTTTTTAAATGAAAAACGTGCGCGCTCTAGCTTTCGTAAAAATGGTAATGCTATATTATTGTGTATAAAGAATTATTGTATTGTTTTGCCTTGAATTTAACGGAAATTAGAAAAGCGCTTAGAATTTTATGGAGTTTGGGAATTTTCAAAAAATTCACATTTTTGCAGTAACTTTCGAAAAAACACGAGACAATCATCTTAAATTTCATACATAAAATCTGTACCATTTAGCGATGATTAGCACGTAGTTTTTTCATAATCTGCGGTATGGTTCGAATTTCGCAAAATTGTAATTTTCAGAAACATTATGTTCTCGCACTAATTGTCAGTTAAGCAAAACATAAGATAGCAAACTCAAATTTTATACACGTAATCAGTAGTATTCAGCAATAATTGGTACACAGTTCCGTCATAAATTATTACGTAGATCAAATTTGTCAAAAATTTAACTTTGATAACAAATAAAGCTGCAAAGTTAAACTTAGCAAATTGCTTCCTCGTTATTTTTTTTTTTCAAAGCTTCCTCTATGAGGAAGTCAAAATCGATTAACATACTTTCTCATAGACGTAGTTTTGTAGAAACACCCAAAATAAACGGGGAAGCGATTTGTAAAGTTCAGCTTTGCAGCTTCTTAATAATCGTTTCTTTTTTAACACAGCGCGTACTATGTACACCATTGTGCCATTTAACGACTTTCCAAAAGCGAAAGACTGGCTTTAATTGACCCAATTAACCCGAATTGGTCGAAGTTTAGCCGCTTGTCATCCTTCACTAAAGTGTGCTACCATTTTAGCATGTAGGATTCGTAAAAAAGGAAAAATTTGAAAATTTAATATTTTCCAGAAATTAGTTAGACCCGTTCCCGACCGCGAACGTGGAATGTTGGCAGCTGCGTTGTTCGTTAATCCTATCAGTAATCGCCGCTGTTCTCGAGCTGCCGATTCCTCGAAATGGGCCCAGGAACTGCTTTCAAAATTTGAGATGCGCACTATGGGACCGTTCATTGCCGAAATCGACGCATCAATGAGTTAGTTCAAATATGCCTTGAATTTTTTAACGATGAAATCTTGAAACGAGAATATTTTTGAAGTTGCATCTTTAAGTAGTCAATTTTAATTAAAGTTAAAATGAAGTACGCATTGTTAAATATCCGCCTCTCGAAAATTGGTTTGTCGAAATATCTCGAAAATATCACTAAGATTAGTCGCGATGGAAAAACCTGGATCAGATTCATATTCGCATAATAGATGGAAAAGATAATTTTCCAACGTGCAACCTACGATTTAACAACGATCGTGAATGCCAATAATCGAAGTCATTCTCTCTCCTATTATCAATTGTGAATACGTCAAAAGTTCCCTTTTATTTGCCATGGCTTTACTACCTCGAGTCAAGAATTTTCATTCCAAACGAACACTAAATATGTAACTTGAAATATTGAAATTCATCTCATTTTTCTCTATCAATTCAATCATTTTAAAAACTGTTACCATCTTACCGCTTTGATTGTGTTTTTTAACTAAGAATGGAAAACTGCTTCGGCTAAAGGCGGTGGCTTACAATATTTAATAACTATAGGAAAAACAATAAATAATGATAATAAATATTGAAATTAGACATTCGTCAAAATTGAATGGTGAAACTTAGAATTTCTATTTCACTTAAATTGAAATGTCTACAGTAGTATTTATTTCATAAAATTTTATTGTCTCTGTTATGCGATTATATTTAAAGGGTTTTCGTTGTGTTTTACAGGCGCTGAAGCGATTCGTTTGGCGGAATCGGGAACGCAATCGGGTTTGGTTGAGATTTCGAAGAGACACGGAGACACAACGGGTTTGGAGCCTTCAATGCGCAACAAAACGGCTGAAGAACCTATTCCTGTGGATTACGACTCAATGACTGGGCCGCTGATCCCCGAAGTCCCCGGAAACGTCCCTGAACCTTCGATGGATATTGCCCTTGCAAATATTACCGATGAACCCATTTTGGCGAATATAAGGTGCGGATCAAAGGAAAACCCTTTTTTTCAATGTCTTCACGATGTGCAACGGTAATATTGTAAAAGTTGTGTTTACGAATAATCAATTTTAATTCAGTTGAGATTGAGATTTATCTTGATTTTTTAAAATTTGATCAAATTTTGAGTGCTGATCGTTGAATATCCTCTTCACGAAATATGGTTCGTCGAGATATCCCACATATATTGCGAGATTGGTCGCGATAAGAAATCGGGACCACGACTAGATTCGTGTCGTAACGTTTTTTGGAAATTTGTTAGTTCGTACAGCGAAAACACTACAAAAATATACTTAAAAAATAGTAATTGTACAATGATTTCATCAACGATCACAATCTGACCCCGAGATGTTTCTTGTTTTGCAGCGAAGCTCAGGAGGTCGACATGCTACCGGAAATTGAAGTCCCACCAATTCCACATAATATTCCCAATGATCCGAGGTGAATATTGAATTGAGCGCAAGAAATCGATTTTTTCAAAATTATCTAGTTCAATTTAAAAAAAATAGAAATTACTCCTCTATCGAAATCGTTATTTGCAGAAAGGTTTAACGTTTACGTGGTTTTTGAAGTGGTTTTCAATTTTGTGATTCAAATAATTGAAAGCTTTTGAAGATTGGTTCCATTATCGTTAATAAATACGATTGAATAATAATTATTTTTCCAACAAAAATTAAAATCTAACACCGAGATGTGCGTTCGCCCTTTGCAGCGAAGCTCAGGAAGTCGACCTACCGCGGGAGATCGAAATTCCACCAATTCCACAAGATATTCTCGATGACCTGAGGTAAATATTGAATTGAGCGTAAAGAATAAACAAAACAACATTCGCCACATGAATTGAATTTGTGAAACTTGATATTATTCTTCTAACGAAGCCGTTATCCATCGAAAAGTTGACGTTAACATGATTTTTCTTAGCGGTTTGAAATGTTATTTTTAAAATCATTGAAAGCCCTTAAAAATGAATTCAATTACCGTTAGTAAGTTCGTTTGGATAATAATTGAAATAAATGTTTAATAAAAGTAAAATCACCGCTAAAAGTGTGAATCTTTTTTTTTCAGGATAGTAATTTATCTGGCTATTTTTATTACAACTGATGAGAAAAATACTAGCTGCCATTTTCTCAGACTACGAAGATATGCGTATTAGCACTTTTTCAATGCTCGATATCTGAATTCGCATTTACAGCGGAACTCGAACGGTTACTTGTGATACTAAATTGCTGCGATCGGACGTTCGGGAATCAGTGACGACGAATGGAAAATCCACCTCTGACCCAAACACGGAAGATATCGATGCATTTCTTCCGCCTAAGCTTAGAAAGAAGAGTGAGGTAAAAAAGGAGACTCAGAAGAAATCCTCGAGCTCAGAGGTGATCATAGATATCGGCGAATCTCCGGTTTCTATCAGGTAACCGTATATTCAGTATAAATTTTTTTATTGAGCGATAAAATAATCATGATGTAAAGGGGCAATGATTTTGGTCCAATGGAAAAAAAAAACTGAAAATCCTTCGTACATTTCGATTGTACTTCGAGTTACTTTCAGGAATTGTTTTAATGTAACAGTAAACCCTAATGTTTTACAAAAATATATTTAAACAAAGATAATTTAATTATACATAAATAAGACTGTTAAAGATTTTTGCTTGACTCACCAAGTTAGTGACATCATTCTTATATTACTATATCAAACATGGTAATTATTTTTCATTCGAAATAAGTGCGCAGAATGTAGTGCTTTTTTTTATATGTAACGATAGATATTGTTATGGAAAAACTGATTAAAGATTAAACCCTCAAGAGGAAATATAAGTAAACTCAAGGAGGATCCGCAATTGAAAACTGTTATAAAAATATATTGTTTATTTTGCTCCCTCATAGATAAAGTTTTAAAGTTTTCATGGAAAAAAAATTCTGAGTTTTTAATGTAAAGACACTCAGAATGGTCTAAAACGCCCACAAATAGTGTGTAGAAAAAATGTCCGTAGGTATGTATGTGGCTGTGTGCGCATGTGTATGCAGACAACTTCGAAAATTGAAACGCTGATAATTCAAGAACCATTTTTGCTATCGAGCTCAAATTTAGCATACAACTAGGGCTTTAACTTCAACTCTTACAATTGTCAACTAAACGTATGCAAAATCTTGGATTTCGTAGCTTTTTAGATTTAAAAAAAAGAGCGTAGTCGCTCTGACTTCCGTAAAAGTTAATCTATGCTAAATTGTTCTTGATAAGAGCATTTCCACTTATTGTTGCTTGGCATTGTACTTGGCTCGAATCGATAAAGTGATCCAGATTTTATTCAAACTGTGAATAAAATGTGAGTTGCGGGAATCTGAGTTGAGTTTTAAAAAAAATTGACTTTTGGCATTAACTTTGGTAAAATCTTATCTAAGTTAAACATCTCAGATTTACTATTTGAAGAAATTAATATTCAGTCATCTCAGATATATAATTTAGTGACAAAACGTAAATAATTTTGATTTTATGCAATTTCGAAATATTTTTAAAAAAAACTTTACCGCATAAACTTTTGCAGGGCTTAATATATCAAGTCCAAATTCAGTATTCAAACAAAACGAAACTTAGTCATATCCATCTATTTATTTGAAACAAGGATACAAAGTAGAAACTCGCACATTGTTACCTCAGTATTTGTTGCTTTTTACAAAGTTTCCTCTATAAGGAAAGCAATCGACCAACATTTTACCTCATAGAGGTTGCTTTGTAAAGATTACCAAATAATGAGGAAGCAAGCTTCGACTTTTTAAAAATGAGTTATGCAAAAATTGGATTAAGATAAAACCCTTAAGGGAAAATATGACCAAACACAACCAATATCCCCGATTGAAAACTCCTAAACTAAATTATTGTATGATGTCAAATGATGTATTTATTAAACGATATCAAACATCCAATTCTTTGCCGTTTACGAAGGTCGTCGCAGAATGAGATTCACAGCACATGGAATATACCTGAGTTGATGGCTTATCTCGAAATTTTGTGGCACGACGATCCGATAGTCAAACTTGAGGTTTTGCTGCCGCCGGCCGAGACTGAAAGACTCGATGCTGCAGTCTGTTTCAATCTGCTTCTACGTTAGTATCCTTTTTTGATAGCCGCAGTGACTATGTAGCACCTGAATGTGCATCGTACAGAGATACGCCCAAAAAAAAATTATATATTATGTCACATAAAATAATACGTCTCCCGGTCACTTGAAATTTGCCTTCTGTTTGATGAGCATTTATTTCTTAGGTTTGTTAGCCTTATGCAACGCTCCGTACGAAACACGTTCAGGTACAAATTGTCTTGGTCATTTTTTCAAAAATTTATCATACCTCGTTTCAAGTTGTAATGCTGACTTTTTTAAAACAAAATAACAGAGCTGTCAAAGAATGGAAAGGTCATTTTGACGCAAACGGAGCCGTATGGGACGATAAACATAGCCAAAAGAATGACGGCCAGTAATATGGATTTCGACGAAGCGTAAACGCTCCATTTTTAGCAAACGTCTGAATAATTGCACATTATTTTGTACATCTGAATAATTGCACATTATTCTCTTAAGGGTGAAGAAAAGTTTGAAGAAACTCGCGAAGTAAAATATTGTACATCAGAATTCTGTCCAAAAGATCGAACTCGACACGATTTTTTGGATGTTATTTACCATATAATTTAGGCGTATATGCTAAAATTTTAATACTACGTAAGCTATTTTTATGTAAGCTAGATTGCTTATCTTTGCTCTAAATTCTGCAAGAACATGAGCAATATTTACCTTTATATTTTAAGAGAAAAGGATTTTTATTTTTGAATTTGTTTTATACGATATAATGATTTGCGCGGGTTTGGGCATTTCCGATTTTAATGAGTGTAATAAACCGGTAATTTTATATTTAAGAATATAAATTATAGACTACCTCCTTAAAACCGTCAGCAATATTAATTATCTATCGAGGAAATTCATATTCAATCAATTTTTGTTTTCATATCGATTGATTTGTCGTGTGATTTGATTCAACGGACAAGTTTTTGATTACAACGAGTCTAATACGTGATGATTTTGTACTATCACAGATAAATTGTATATTTTTCCGTTACTTTCTAGAAAGCGTCAGCAATATCGATTACTATATTTTAAGGAAATTCGAAGTCACTGGATTTTGTACTTAATTTTATTTGATAGTACCATTTGGGACGATGCGCGATATTTCGATTGGAATGTCCCGAACATTTGTACAAACTTTTATTGATAACATATATCGATGACATAAAGGTGAGGAATAGAGGAAATCGAGATATCTCGAAAATTGTACATTGAAGTTTTGTTGAGGTGCTGGAAACTTTTATTAGTACGTTTTTAAAAATATCGTTATTCGCCAACAGTGTCTCCAGTAGGCATAGATTTATAAGGTTTATTGCTGCAAAAGTTTCTTTTATAAAAGCTATATCCTCTATTTTTTTTTCGTTACGCCCTAACGAAGCCGCCTATGCGATATTTATAAACATAATATATTTTTTGTTCGTTCGAGGAATCATAACACGAAGGTTTTATGTTAAAATTCAATTTTAATTCGCACATTCGGCAATAAAGTGGAATATCTTTCGTTATATTATTGTTATCATTTCTGCTCCGCCTAAAAGCGTGCGCGTCGACGCGGCCGACCGTTGCGAAGCTCTTTCAACGCGAGATATTCGCGGATACACTTATGCGGACCAGCTTTTACGGTAGTGGATGTTTATAAACATAATTATATTACACGTTTTATAAGATTTGCTTTGTTTTTTTGTTCTTTTGTAATAACTAGGCCCCCAATTTATTCCCGAAGCTTGGCCAATCGTTGCGTCAACTCGTCCTGCTCCTGACTCACTGCAGTTGAGGTGCCAATGCTGCCCATTTGTCCCGAAGGAAGCTCCATATTTAGCTCCAGTCTGAAACAGAAAATAGCCACATTTATAATTTATTATTGAGCGAAAGCGAAAAACTATGTAATATTAAACTTTTCGTTGATCCGGAGACGTTCAGCTGCCTCCCGAAATATTGTCTGTTTATATCACCCAGAATTATTTTAAGAATTCTCTTGGAAGTTTTTGGCAATTTTTGTTGCTTATAAATGTTTCGGCTACTCTTGAGCTTACTACGCCTTTACTATGCCTTTTAGGAAACCCAAAACACCTTCACACATGCTTAATAAGGTTTGGGAGCGTTTTGAGTCAGTTAAACTGGTGCCAAATTTTTGTCCTTGTTTTCGTGAATAAAATCAATAATAAATACTGATGCAAATTTTTTCTTGCGCCATTGATCTTCGGATAAAAATATGAGGACGGTGAACTTTAGTTCGAAGTCATTCAACAGCAGAATTCTGAGATTTATCTTAATAAATTAATTAATAAAAAAAATCGAGGCCATTCAACAGCAGAATCCTAAGATTTATCTTAGAATTCTGCTGTTGAATGTCCTCGATTTTTTATTTATCAGAGAGATGAACAAAGGCAGAGAAATTTACAACAGGAAGATTAATTCCATCTCTTTTGGATTGAAGATTTTCCAAGTCGCTTCAAGAGGATGTGAAACTAGTCAATCGATAATAAAAAAAGTAATCAGAAGATATCTGCCACAGTTCGTCTGCTAGGTAAAAGTCGAGAATCTCTGCGACCATTTAACATTCTGCAAGACGATACTCTCACTTCATCCGACAAACCAACCGTGACGGAGAAATTCGAGACCGCAAAAGTCATTTAATTTCTCGCGCTCACAGACACATCTCACATTCTCTACATACCAGATAAAGAACGTTGTGTAAATACTTATGAACCAATTTTTTCCAAGTATGAAATTGCATAAAACTGCATGAAAATTCGTATTACAATTTTTAAAAAAGCTTCAGAATGCAATAAAACTAAGTTATGTAAAATGCATAAAAATATAAACTTTCATGCATTTGTAAAAAAAAAAGTGTGATAAATTATTTTTGCCCGTTTCCATTCTTCTTTTATAAAAGTATCGAAATTTATTGTAAAAACGTATACAAGTGTGTAAAGAATTTTATTACAATGAAAAAGACTGCAGAACGCAATGAAACTAACTCACTTTACAAATTGCACAAAAATACGAATTTTTATGGTTTTACTAGAAAGCACAGAAATTAAATTTAATGCTTTTCATACGTTTTTTGAAAGCATAAAAATTTGGTTTAAAAAGTATAACAATTCATTTTCATATCTTTTCATATTTTTTCACAAGTGCATAAAAATTTGATTGGGATAAGTGCAAAAATGCATCATTATTTGTATTACAATCCAAAAAGACTGTAGAAAGCATAAAAACTAACCCAGCTTCGTCAGCAACTTGCTGCATCAGCACATCAACATCATTTTGAGGCACGTTTGTTGTGGTAGTCTGAGACATGGCGTTCTCCATGTAGGAACTTTGGACATCCAAATCCTCAAACTGACTCTCAAACTTATCCATGAGACCAGAAATCTTCTCAAGATTCATGGATTGCATCGCAGCATCCATGGCTTTCACCACTCCAGCCATGGACTGTGTTACTTTCCTCGTAGTCAGAGCGGTTTGCACTCTGCTAGCAACAGCGTCGACTCTTGCGCTCATTCTCAAGTAATTGAGCGCTTGATTCTTTTGTCTTATAGCGTTTTCAGCATGAATTCGGGCACCTTCCATATTACCCTTTTGAATGGCCTTTTTCACCTTCGCCTTCTCTAGTTTCTCCTCCTTTTCGCTTTTCTTGGAGTTTCGCTCCAACTCCTTGACAGCGAACTTAAGATTAAATAAATTTTCTGAAGATGCAGTTGAGGAAATTCTAATAATTACATAGTTCTTAAATCTACAACGGACAGATATTTAAAGAAATGGTAGCCATTCAATGGATTTAAAGTATCTGTAACATCGATTAGTGATTAAATGAATTTTCATATATTTATAACTCGACTGACAAAAGTCTAATGCATGATTTATAAGTAATCACTGTAAATTTTTTTTAAAATCATGTAATTGAGATTTTGACCCAATTTTGATGATATCTCGAGACAAGACCATAAATATTCGAAAGCGCTCTTTCAATACCAAAATTAATCATTGAATGAACAAAAAAATCCAGTGATTCATCATTAAAATGGGACAGTCCGTATTTGAGGTTATGTTCGGCGCAGTTCTGCAGTTCATAAGTATTAAAAAAGGATACTCTCCATCTGTGAGACGGACATGGCTGATTGTTCGGCCCCCGTTGTGCTGACTATTAAAACAAACGTGGGTTAAAAAATAATGAAACTTTTGTTTCTGCAACGATTATGAGGGAGTGTTCCTCCGCGTTGTCAATATTTCTGACAGCTAGCGCTACTCAGTAAACTCAGTTCTACTGCAACACTTGGAATTCGTCTGCTATGACATCACCCACCAAAACAAAGCTTACAACGCCTTTCTACGACTAGCAATCGATTGGAGCCAAAAATTGATGACAATTACGCACGCACTGTCAGAAAACGCAAATGTTACTCTTTCCAAAAGTTCACCAGAGACTAATAACCTATCGATGACTAATCTTGAGCGAAACCTGACAGTAGTCACGACCAATAAGACAACAACTACACAATTTCACGGATTATTGTGATAACGGATAGATAAGCAAAATAAAAATCGGCGGCGATTTGAATAACTGTAATTAACCACGGATGTCAGTATTTGTTACAGCAAGCGTTACTCGTTTGTACTGCAGCGCTTGAAATTCGTCTGCTATGACATCACCCACCAAAACTGCAGCTGACAACTTTTTTCTACGACTAGCAATCGATTGGAGTCAATGATTGATAACAATTACGCACGCACTGCCAGAAAACGCAAAACTGTCACTCTTGGCGAAGGTCCACCAGAGACTAATAACCCATCGATGACTTATTTTGAGCGGAACTTGACAGTAGTCACGACCAATAAGACACAAATTACGCAATTTCACTGATTGTTGTGACAACGGGGCGATAAGCGCGAATAAAAATTGGCGGGCATTTGAAAAACTGTATCTAACTACGTATGTCAATATTTTTTTACAGCAAACACTACTTATTTATACCGTAGCGCTTTAAATTCGTCTGCTATGCCATTACCCACTAAATCAACAGCTTAAAACACTTTTCTACGTCTAGCAATCTATTGCAGTTAATAACAATTAACGCACACACTGCCAGCAAATAATAGCAGTAAATATCCGCAAAAATGTCAGTTTTGCCGAAAGTTCATCAGAGACTAATAACCCATCGATGACTAATCAAGCGAAACTTGACTGTCTAGTCATGACAATTATGAAATTTCATCGATTGTCGTAGATGATAGATGACCGCGAATAGAAATCGGCGGCGATTGACAGAACTAATTACGAGATGACAAGTTTCAATATTGACCGGAAATTGACAGTCACGGCCAATGGACTTGCATGAGCATCTCTCAAAATTCTTAAAACGAATAGATATTAAATAATTTATACGCTGTCATCGCCAAACAAGACGAGATTGCTTGCCAATACATAACTTTTCTGAGATTTTGATTGGTTCGTTGATTGAGATTTACCAAACCGGTTATTTTGTTGTGTACGTCATTTGATGGTTTTACGGTCTCCTTTCGTGGCTGATGATATTTAGTCGCGGCAAACCGACTAGTACCACGTATATCATCGCGTTGTGCGGTTGAATTATCTCGCAGTAGCAGGTACGTGATATCAGCGAGTTTCTTGATTGAATGTTATTATCGTGTGTGCCGTAAATTGCGTCAATTAACGCGATTGTGGAACCGAGCTTTGGAACTTGGCGCTGAAACCGCGAGTCATGTGTTTGTCGATGGCACACGAGGTACTGTTTAAATTGTTATCTTCGTGTAGTACTAATGCATTATTTTCATTCGACGTTGAAGATAACCATTATCTTCCTTTTCATGTATTCGTTGAATTCATTGCACGTCTGACATTCAAACGGAAACGACAGCCTCCGTTTGGCTTTGCTAACCGAGTAACTTATTTTTTGTTGTGCTTTTTTAGCGACAACAAAATAGAACAATGGATAATGCCAAGAAGCTCCTCTGCAAACTGCTGCGATTCGCAATCGTTCAGATTCACTGGCTCTTCGACTGTGCCGTTGACTTTTTGTTTGCCTTATATTACGCTGACAAACAAAAAAAAGTGCCGCCTGTGAAGAATAAATTGCTGCTGGAAAGTGGAATATCTTTGGCTGAGAAAATTAGGTATTCTAACAACTTTTCTTTGTGTATTTAACAATCAATTTGACTTAAATTGCAAATGATCTGGGATTCGGAATGGAATTTTTGTGTTGCATGATACAAGACAAAGTTATGTTATGATTATTATATATAATTCATGTTATAATCTGAACTATGATGGAAAATTTATCAATAATAATGATACTCGTGAGTGGAAATTTTTATCAGGATATCCTCAATTAAGCGATCTTTAAAAGTGATTATATCTTCAAAGATTTCTAGATACTCTGCAGTTTTTATCTTTTTTTTTTCGTATTGGACTTTGTAATACCACTTACATATAAATGTGGATGAGAAATATATTATTTCAACGCTTTGCATAATTAATAAAAGAGTTTGCCGCTTGGTGCATGAAAAGTAAAATCATCCAAGGCTACGATTAAACTTGATCATCATTAATTACTCCTAAGCAGTACATTAAATTTAATTGTCTGACTGATAATGGAGCTATGAATCATCTATTCGAAATTATATTCTTGAAAAAATTTTGTATGTTACTTTTCTATCTGTAATTCATATTGCATAGAAGAACTATACAGTACTCTTTTTATCAACAATAATAATTATAATAATATATATAAAGAACTTTGCTCCCTCCAGTCATGTGAAAATTAATGATAAAAGATGCAGAATTATTATCTATTCATTGCACTCACCTAGAATTATTATTATTATTAGTGTATTGGAGATAAGGAAAAATATTAACCTATGCCATATATTTCGCTTCCTCATACAGTAAAAAGGTCTTTATTTAAAAACTTGATATATTGACCTTTGGCCTAGACCATTCATATGTTTATGAAAGCCTTTCTATTTTTCAAGAAAAAAAAGCAATTTGCTTCAATATCAAATTTATGTACTCAAATGCTGAAACTCTACTATAAACTGTAGGAGGAGTAACATTTCTTATCTATTATTCAAATATTTAAAAAATATTCCTTCTACAACAGGAGAAAATATACTTTATCTCCAATTGAAAATTCCTCAACATCATATAATAAAGTAACAAAAAACCGCTTTATTCAGAACCAAAAAAATATCGTCAGAGGAAGTGGTAAGAGCGTTCATAGATCGATGCAAAGAAGTAAATGGAATAATAAACGCGATTGTGGACGAGCGTTACGAGGCTGCTATAGAGGAGGCCAAAAATGTTGACAAATTCCTGAAAACTGATCCTGATGTTGAGGAATTAAAGACTTCCAAGCCTTACCTAGGAGTACCTTTCACAACGAAGGAGAGTAATGAAGCTGAAGGTACAAAAATAAATTAAAACAAAATCTTTTAGATACACTGATGAATAATACTTTTAATCAAATAATTTCTCTACTCAGGATTACTCCACTCAATGGGAATGGTCTGCAGACGTGGCCACAAATCTACTGAAGATTCCACGGTTGTGGGATATCTCAAAGCCGCCGGAGGAATAATAATAGCGAAAACCAATATTCCAGAGCTAAATCAATGGGTCGAGTCAAGAAACAATATTTACGGGCAAACTTGTAATCCTTACAACACGACAAGAACAGTCGGAGGAAGCAGCGGCGGTGAGGGAGCGATAATCGCAGCATGCGGCGTTCCTATCTCGATCGGCAGCGATATCGGCGGATCGATAAGAATGCCAGCCTTTTTCAACGGTATTTTCGGTCACAAACCGACCGAAGGTTTGACGCCGTTGAAAGGCGTTGGTTTGCGATGCGAAAACTACTCGAATTCGATGGCCGAGGCTGGACCGATGTGCAAGAAAGCCGAAGACATCGCACCTCTCCTGAAAATTCTCATTGGCAGCAATGTCTCGAAAGTCAAGCTCGACGCTCCTGTAAATCTAAAAAATATCAATATCTTTTATCAAGAAGGTTCTGGCGATCTCAGAGCAAGCAAAGTCAATCATGAGATGCGCGTCGCTCTTATGAGAGCCGTGGAACACTTTCGCGAACTTGTGGGATCCGCGCATAAGATTAAATTACCGGGATCACAGTACAGCTTTAGATTGTGGAAATACTGGATGAATAAGGAACCCGCGGACTTTAAGACTGATATTATGAATGGAAAGGTCTGTAAAAGCAAAAGTTCTAATTATACTGATGATTTATTTGTTCCTTAGAGAGTGAAGTGACCATTTTTTAATGAATTTCAGTCTCGCACAAGTGCAGTTGCTGAAATTAAAAAATTAGTCACTGGAAGGAGCGAAGTTACGTTTCCGGTCATTTTAAAACTTGCTGACGAAGATTTCCTTCCCAAGGACACCGATGAGTGGGCGCAAAGTGTTACTGAAGAGATGAAAGAGTTTTTATTGGTGAGAATTTGATCTTGATTTAAGAGATTTCCAAAGACGTTTAAAATTCCAGTTACTTGAGGTCGATTAAATCGGCGTTTGTTTTTTTTATTTCTTTTTATGAGTATTAGAAGTTCATTAGTTTACAAGTAAGAATATGTTATTATTTAGCGTGTAATTTGGCTGCATTTTTTTAGTTCTTGGTTGTTTAGTTATGATTAAATTTCGAATTTCGATTTAGCATTTTGAGAGAACGTTGTCAAGATGATTAACTATATAAGCCGAACGAGGGCAACATTTTCGAAGCTACACGACCCTCGCCGTTTAAAATTGTATATTTTATGGTACAATTTGGTATCATTTAATGAATATTATACGTGATATATAATATTTACTCTTGGTTACAGGAAAAACTTGGCGACAATGGCGTTCTTTTCTACCCTTCATCACCGGCGCCTGCAGGCTATCATCATTCGTACTTCTTCAGGCCCTACAATTTCGGCTACTGGTGTATTTTTAACGTTTTGAGATTGCCAGTCTGCCAAATACCGCTTGGTTTGGACAAAGAGGGGCTTCCAGTTGGAGTACAGGTAATAAAACACTAGTTTGCACTTGTTTCTACATCTGCATTCGATTTTTTTAAACAGGACTTCTCAAATCTACGAATTCTTTAAATGGAAGATTTATTAAATTTTTAAAAACTCCCACTAAATATCTTTGAATATTATGAAATTCTAAATCTTTCGAAAACATGATTTATAAAATTTACAAGTTACATGATATCCTCGAACAAAACTCTTGTCTCAGAATGAACAGATCCTAATTATTATCGATACACAGTTTTCACGTTACAAATCTTACGATGAAATTGAGAGAATCTTCGGATGAAAATCATTGACATTCCAAGACCGAGAATCTCGTTGTTAACCCGGCTATCGGTTAATCAAACCTCCGCCGATTCTTCTACATCGATTGATAAGATACATTAATCGTCGATTTATTCGCAGGTCGTCGCTGGGCCTTACAACGACCATCTTTGCATCGCCGTAGCGAAAGAGCTCGAAAAAACGTTCGGCGGTTGGGTGGAACCTTCGTAATCACATTCCAACTCCACATATTCGTTATCCTAATTTTCATGTATTCAAAACTCGTATTTTTTTAGTCACGAGATTACATGAAGCTCGAAAAGCTCTCTGCTTAATTTTGACTGCAAATAATTTTGCTTTCCGGTGCTGGATATCCGAAAGTCGTCTGCAGTCGAGCACCGATCTTCGGGGGTTTTTTTATACTACTGATTCATTTCCCATTTCGGGAATATCGTTGCATTGGACGGTCATAAAACGAATTAAATATGGTTAACTTATTGTTGTTAGAATATTGAGAGACGCTTTCATTTTTCCACAATCTTGATTTGCGATTTCTGTACTAGAAATAAGTAGTTACTTTCGGACAGACATACCATCGTTTTTCTCTGCAAAATTTAAATAATAAGTACGTTATTTACCTGGTTGAAATTATTTTAATACTTCACGACAAAACATTAATACTTTTTGTTTTTGAAAAAACTTGATCTATAATTATTCTGGACAGTTATTTAAGTAAAATTTCGATGTACTTATTACGCTCTCCAGGATTGTGACGACTCAAATAATGATTGCTGATATTATTAAAACTGAATTTGCGATTTTTTCAACCTTTTATCCTCCATTTATTAATCCTCCGAAAATCCTATTTAAGGGATTGTTTGTAACAGTTTGTAATCTCAAGACTGATTGTGAAGTAATTGTAGAAGTCTCCTTTTGAAAAATACATAGGAGGAAAATGATGTAACTTCTGCAATCTGCTGAACTTGCGTCTTTACAAAGCAAAAAAAAAAGCTGCAAAGTAAAACTATGCAAATTGATTTCTCATTATTTTAGGTTTATCTTACAAAATTACCTCTATGAAGAAGTATCTTAATCTTTATATAGTTTTTATAGTTTTGTTTTATATAGTTAGGTATTTATATAGTTTTTATAGTTTTGTAAAAAAAAATACGGAAGCAATTTGCAAAATTGTACTTAACAGTGTTTAAAAAAATGAAAAAGAAAATTCTGTAAAATCTGAACTGCTCAATAGGTTTAACTAAAGCTCAGTCTTATAAAATATCAAGAAATAGTTTAATTTTTTCGTAAATTTATTCATAGAAAAGAGCATTGCTGCTCTACCGGTTTACCAAATATCAGCTTTATTGTCACCGACGGTTTTAAGATACAGCGGCTTAAATTCAGCAAAACTAATGATCGACCGAACAATAGAAAACTCTCTTGAGCAACCATTGAACATTTTTTTGTAGGGCTCCCTTTTCAGAATGTAAAAAAATTCTCATTAAAAAAGAGGTCTGCTGTTGTATCGAACTATATTCTAATGTCATTTTTGTTCGATAAATCGATTTTTCGATGTATAAGAAAAAATCGACTATTACAATCGATCTTCTTTTTCTTAAATCGATTTTTTTTAGGCATTGCTCATCCCTAACATACACAAGGGCATTTTTTTTCTAAATCACTTTTCTATTTTGGTCCCGGCTGAGCGTCCTGACATGAAAATCTCGAAGAACTTTTTTATCAAAACAAAACTTCGTCTATGAGGAAGCAAAATTGGTTGATAACAAATAATCAGGAAGCAAAATGCAAGTTTCCACATCAGTTTTCGATTCTCTTGCTCGAGTAACAATACCGACGGCTTCGTTGCACTGCGTGAGTATGTGTGCGATAAATAAGATATCTGACTTATCCGCGAGCGATAAGCCAACTTTTCAATTAGTAACGAAAAACAGTAAGAGATGGCGTTAAAAAGCGCATTTCTCATCCGAGCTTTCCTTAAGCGTAATAGAGTACATCATTCGTTGAATATTCATGATAGTACATAATAACATATATACATATATATGCTCTATCCTTGGTAATACGGTTACAGGAGAGTGTAGCGTTTGCGCACATTCTATCGTAGATTGTACTCCGGCGCGTACTATACACTCGCTTTGTAATCGCACATGTGCCTAGAGCGATCTCATTCGCGAGCTCCGCAGTAGCGACATGATTCGCGTGTCAACGGGAGCCGCTGTCGTTATCGCAGGAGTAGTAGCAAAGGAAAGAAAAAATAATAAAGCATCGACAGTAGGACCGAGTCAGCTGACTCTGTCCTCCGCGCATCCGCCTCTTCGTCGATGACTCTCGGAAAGCTCGTTAATCACAAAATGGCGATTTTTATTAAGTTATCCTAAAGTTTCTTGATTAATAAAAAAAGTGCTACTAATCCCAAAATTACAACATCCTCGCGATTATAAAACGTGTCTAAAACCCTTCCAAGTTCATTTCAACAACTCGTAGATTCCGTCCTATAATAAAAATAAAAAAGTTGTCCAGTTTTTAAATCCAACTTTAATTCACCGCTCGTCATATCTCAATCAGCTGGGATCGATTAATTGACACCCGTTATAAAAACGTGACGTCATTGAATGCACGGAAAGAAAACAAAATAATAACGCATATGAGGTCGCGGGGTTTCGTTAATCGCCGGTAAGGCGGAGAATAAGACGTGTTGCAGTTGAAGAAGCGGAATATCTATTACCGGCTTCCGTGTTGGCCGGTGAGGGCGTCTGTGCTTACTCATGTCGCTTCTATATCGTTCGATCATGTAGTAGTGGTAAATAGTAACCGCGCGTCAAGGGTTGGCAGCCGCGCGCGTCGATTGCGATGTCAGAGAGATGGGCGAGGTCCCGCGCATCCGCGTCGATCGTAAGAGTCTCGAGAACTTGAGGAAGAGCAGTGACACGATAACGCGATTGTTCGGTGTGCGTTTGTCTTTAACGGAGCTGAGTGAGTGCTGCCAGTCGGCCATCGAGAATGCTGACAAATCGACGTGCGGAGGTCAGAGGAGCGGTCACGAGCGAACCTCGCGAAAGGAGAATGACAACGTGTGTGAATGCGCAGTAACAGCAGCAGCAGCGGTGACGAGCAGCTCCGGCTCGCTCCGCGGACGGAATGAGAATGAAGTGGTCGTACCGCTCGAGATCTTGCCCGGCGCCCTTTCCGGGAGTTTTGCCGCTGCTGCTGTCGCTGCTGCTGATGGTGAGTGCAGTGCGCCGAGTGGCAATGGAGGGGAGCACGGAACTAAGCTGGAGGAGGGGCTGCTCGATGTATCGTCGCGGTCCGTCTTCGAGATAGCGGCTCGAGTCCAGGTGAGTTACTCTTCTTCTTTATTTACCTCAGATACAGAGCATCTCGCGTGTACAACTTTAATGCCGGATTATGACACGTGGAATGCGGATTTCCGATGCTGGGATCGACGATTTCTCGAGAAAGGAAATGGAGGTAGGGTTACTTAAGGAAATTTGTCTAGTAGGGGGAAAGCAACTTAAGGGACGGTGTATTCACTGAATCAATCCACCCAATAAGACAAACGTGCAGTTTAGGGTGCACGACGTGCCGTCACTAAGCTGTTATCGGCGGCCGCATTAAGATAGTCCTCCTGTACGGTCTGACGCCGTATAAGTTCGAGGGAGAATTAAACAAAATTTACGAACAGTTCTCGATGAGATATAAATCGGAAGAAAAACGAGCGTATAGAAAATGCTGAAAAGGTTATTTTGGCATAATAATAATTAAAAAATGTTATTGACTGATAACTTGAATAAATAATAGTGCAACAAATCACCCGGCAACCTAACTTTTTTTTGTTTTGTAAAACATTTGTTTATTTTTCTAAATACGTATGTATTTTTTCAGATTTTTTTTCTGATTTTCAGTTTTACACTTGGAAAAAACGGCCATTTTCAAACATCAGATGAAATTCTTAAAAAATCCACACGTATTCAGAAAAATAAACAAATCATTTTCATAACAAAAAAAAGTTAGGTTGCCGGGCAATTTCTTGCACAATTATTTATTTCAGTAATTTGTTAATAACATTTTTCAATTATTATTATGCCAAATTAATCTTTTCAGCATCTTTCATATCGTTGATTTTTTTCAGATTTTCATTCTTCGAGAACAGTTCGTAATTCTGTCTCGATTCGCTTGAACTTATGCGATGTCAGACAATACAGGAGGATTACCTTAAGCAGCATTCTTACGACGAGACGTGCGAAAGGAGTACCTTGCCGGCACAGTTCGTGCCGGTTGCTTGCACACATCGTGCAAGTTGCCGCAGTGGCAAGATGTGCCGCATCTGTGCCGGCTCTGTGCCTGTTTCGGCACGTCGTGTCGTTAGAACGCTGCTTAATAATTCGCATAATAATAATCCCAAAATGTTATTAACAAATTAGTGGAAAAAAACAATTGTTCAACAAACAATCAGTCGACCTAACTTTTTTCTAACGTAAATGATATGTTAATTTAATTGAATGCATACGAATTTTTTTCAGATTTTTGTCGTTATTTTGATTTTGATTTTTTTTATTTTGAAAAATGCGCAGAATATAACAAATTTTGGATATGCGATTTGCAAAAAAAATCTTGAGTGTAGAAGATGGTTTTATTTTTGAAAATAAAAAAAATCAAAATCAGAATGAAGAAAGAAATCTGAAAAAATTCGTGTGCATTCAAATAAATTAACATATTATTTTCACTACAAAAAAAGTTAGGTCGACTGATTGTTTGTTGAGCAATTGTTTTTTTCACCAATTTGTTAATAACATTTTGGCATTATTATTATGCGAAATCAATCTATTCAGCACGTTTTATGTGGATAATTTTTTTCCGATTTTTATCTCATCGGGAAGTGATGGAAATTGTGTCTGAAATGCACTTTTGGCGGGACTGTACGTATCATACATCCTTAATGCGGTCGCAGATAACAGATTTCTGACGGCACGCCGTACAACTAGTTCCGCCACTATGTCGTCACTGTGCTGCCAAATGTCTATCTGGGCACATGGCGCAAACGTCTTATGATGAAGTACAGCAAGAGGTCATTAAGTCAAATTTGGACGACTATGACGTTTTATAGACGCTCCCGCGATGTGTAGCAGCTATTTGATATGCGCTATGCGTCTTCGAGATAGCAGCTCGAGTCCAGGTTAATTCGTCTTCTTTATTTACCTACCACAGCCACGAGCATCTCCATATACAGCTCGCATACGGGAATATTACACGTGGAATCAGGATTTCCGATTCTGAGATCACCGATTGCTCGACAGCCATGCGAATGGTCGAAGGGTTACTTAAGAAGGTTCGTCTAGTAGTGGACAAGTAACTTAAGGACGGATGTATGCATTAAAAACAACACACAATGGCACAGACGTCTTATGGTTCAGTACCCTGGTTAAAAGACTTGATTAGAACCAATAAACTAAACAAAAATCCGATTGACATGGATTGCAACCGATTATAGTTTTCAATCTAAAACTTGTCTATTTGATCGGCTCTCAACAGTTTTAATCGGAATTTCTTAGCAGAGTACAACAAGCGGTGTCAACGACATATTTTTACGTCTTTTAGGCGTTCCTGTGTTACTATACAGCAACTATTCGATATACGCAGTGACGGACTCACCGAAATTTCCGCTCTATCCTGGCAATCTTGACAACCGTAGTTTTTGTCTGATTTATCGTAAAAATCACCGTCAAACCACTGAGTGATTTTTCGCATAAATAAGACCTCAAATTTATCATAACGCCCGACTATTTACTCAGGGAGTAAAGAGTCGGGCTCGATGTGGTCCTTGCATAAGGACCACGGGCAAATGATCCATTTAGGAGAAGTGTCCAAGCCACATAACTAATTATAAAGATTATTAGACCGCGCCAACGAAATTACTTACAATATCTCATGTATAATTCAGCACTTTTGACAATTTTTTTGCTCCCCGTTCATTTGGTTACGGCGAGCGCCTCTAAAATCATTTGTCTCGGTAAACTGTGAGGATGACCAATGCCGTTGTCAGTAGTAAGCTTTCCCCTTTCATTAGACTCTGCTCCTGAAGGGTGATAGTGCCAGTCTCCCTTCCCGAAATATTGCTCTGTTCCTCTCCGTATAAAGGAGGACAACAGAATAGCAATATAAGAAAAGGAATGCGTCAATAATAAGAGGAAAATTTCTTGGAATGTCACACCCTCTTTTTCTCGTTGTGACGAGCCTACATTGCATATAAGAAGATGATTCGAAACAGAGATATATATAGATGACATTAGCGCAGTGATTAGCGGTCTTACTCAGCACCTGAATAATCCGGGTTCCATTCCCGGTGATCACCATATATTTTCTCTATCTTTGATACACCTGCAATGCCAATATCTGCATTTCCCCAAACATTCCGCTTGGTCGGAATCATTACATCGTATTTAGCGCACATATCACTAAAAAAAGAGCAACGTTTTTCGATGTGATGGAATACTCTTTTCCCGGACACCAGTTCGTTAATAACTTTTGTTCCATTAGGAATTAGGGTGGCACTGAAGCTATTGTTATGATATTTAAATTTTTGTATCTTGACTTTTGGAAATAGTCAAATAGTAACTATACATGTACACGTCAGTTATTTGAGTATTAATGAAAAAAAAAACAATTATTTAAAATCGTATCTCGTGTTACTTCTTTTCTTGTTACACTTGTCCGAAGCAGATATCACTACGAGGGAACACAGCAGCGCACCACAAGTCAACATTCGCCAGGTATTGTCCACTCCATCCTATTTGTTAAACAAGGTCTGCGTCTTGGATGTAAAGCGAAACCAGACCTTGTCGCAAAAGCGAGACCAACCGTGTTCTTCAACTCGATTCGCGGGTTCAGACGTAACAATTTCGAAAAAGTGTTCAGCAATCGGAAAACCCCTAAACTTCGTATACGCTATTGAAGTATCTCTAACGCTCGATGGAAGCGCCTCTCGTAACCGGTACTTGCAACTTCCAGTGACGGAATCACAAACTCTCATTGGCTGCTTATCGAATAGAGCGGTAGCCCGACTATATTAGACCCACTCCCTTCATACACTGCTTACTTCGCCCTCAAATCAGCGTTTTGTATTACATCAGCTGTGTTACTAAAAGTTGCGGATAGCGGCCACGGCGTGGCGCCTTCGGCGATACGTTGATAACGTATAGCTCATTGGCGATAGACTCTTGTCCCCCACAGAAAAAGACTTTGTTTTAGTTTTCAACAGAAAAGATTTTCAAAATGCTATCAAAAATATAAATAACTGAGAAACCGTGAATTACAGCCATTTAGATTCGACTCCTTTTCCTTGAAGAACCGGTGACCAAAACAAGCAGCATTAAAACTATAATGTCTATACGCAAAGTCCACTAAGCGATACTTGATCATTAATAGGTCCGTTCACCTTAGGGGTATTTAATCCCGAAGTGAAAAGTGGAAGCAAATAGGAATACGAAGGCGTCACGTGATCCGCTGATCGACAGAAACATCGCCATTATGCGGCAAACACCAGAACCAATAAAAACCGGCAGTCGAAGTTGCAGAGGCAAATAAAAATGATAATTCCGTTGACCCATCGTAGCCGGTGTGCCTCTGCCTAGGAGCGTATGCATACGTAGGCAGAGACTATGATGACGTCTACGCGGAGATACAAAGCACGTCTCTGTCTCCCAGCGGTCTATATAGAAGTAGCTATAAAACGACGGTATATAGATGCGAAGCGAGAAACGAGAGCCGAACGTCGAACGCGAAGAGGTAGCCGTGGCTTTTAAAGTGGTGTGCGAGCCTTTCCACCCGGACGAAGAGACGGAGAGAGATCCGTGTCAACAAACCTGAATCTGGCACGGCTCGCTGCTGCTGCTAGCTGTTGGTTCGCTGCTTGCCTCTCATCCATTATAATCGCGTATTGGCTTGTACACCTATCAACCAATACCAATTCCGTGGGTTTACCATTACCCTCGAACGTTATGCCGAGTACATATGTACAAATACATATAGCGATGGCAGCACGAACGCGAGTAGCACACGGATCCAAGTCCGGTACATATATTCCGCCTTGCCAGTCTCGTGGGCGTCGCACGTACGTTTTATAAATGTATGTATGTATGTATCTCTCTGTCTCTCGGCTTAATTCTACGTCTCTCCTCGATTGTATCCTTCTGCGAGCATCGTACTTTGCTTTCAATGTCTTTGGTCGATGTTCACGCGTGCTCCACTTATTCGACTCTTTCTTCTTCTTCTTCTTCTTACTCTTCTTCGTATTCTTCCGTTTCGATAAAAAAACCTGCTCTGATCACAGGTTTCATTCATGCCCGAGTTCGTATCGGGCGTACCCGGATCTCCCGGATTATTTTAGACGATGTTCCATACCCTCGTTAATATTGGTTTATGCATTCGAGTGCATGCCCGCCGATTTTAAGGTAGTTAACTGCCATTAACTGTAGTGAAATTGGTGGCAAAGTTTATACCAGTTTTTTGATAATTTTATTAATAGAACCACTCGCATAGTCAAATTAGTTTTAGATGTTTAAGTGAAAGGTAGAGAATGGAGAAAAAGGTATGTTCAAGTTTTACTTTGCATCCTTGTTTTGAATACATTTTCAAACTGAAGTTTTCGAAATCTTGGTCGTCAAGAAATAGTAAAGAAAAATTCGAATTCGTATCAAAATCGAACTCCACTACTGATCTTCACTACAATTTCTATCCAACACGTCAATGAAGGTTAATTCGTTAACGTACAGCATTTTGGCACGTTATCTCTCAATTATTGTAAAAGTTCATACAAAATCGTCATTTATTAAAAAATTTTAAACTCCACCAAATCGAAATCGCTTTACCGATTTCAAGCAAATTTAAGTTTAAACCCTCGAATTACCAGATTTTCATTCTTTATTTTTTCTATGCAAATTTTAAAAAAAATATTCTTTCAAAGTGACATACCGAATGCCACAATTTGAAAACCAAAAAAAATCTGGAAAATATTTTGTTGAATATCAAAATTTTCTAGCTTATAGCCAAGGTGGGCAAGATTTTTCTCCAAACAGATTTCACACTTTCTTGATAAAAAATTATTCAATAACAGAAAAAAGAACCAATCATTTACTACACGCGACTGGACAAACATTTATTTGTTTAAAACGGATTTTTCCAGAATTTTTTCCGATTTTCAAGAATTTTTTAAAATTTTCCGCACTAAGACTATTCCAGCACCATACGGGCCACCTTCTAGCACCGCATGTTTGAAAAATATTTCCGTATACATACAGAAATGTTCAACAAGGAGTCGATAGTACATTGATTTTTTCATCTATTTAAAAAAAAAAAGGTATCGAAAAAGCTTAAAAACTATATGACACAAGATTCGCAGATCCACAACTTGTTTCTCGCGTTAAACGGTTTTTAGTCCTCTCCGCCCTAGCATACTTTTCGTGCATTTCAGGGTGTCAAGTTTACCGAATTATCTCGGAACAAAAAATCGTGTCATAATATTATGAACCAATTCCGTTACGTGAGTAACCCTTCGTTACTTAATTAATTGAATTATGAAATCACAGTAAATTGTGAGAACGTTATAAAAAAAGTCGTTCTGATTTTTCTGAGTGCGAAGCGCGGTAGCTACCTTAAGTAGACAGATGTATACAAGTGGTGAAACGCGGTGTGGCTCTCACTGGTCCTGTTTTAGCGCTCCTCGCTTCTCTCCCCACCGTCTTATTATCACCTTGGCACTCTCTCGTCGTGGCAAGGAGTTCACACGTGAGGGACAGCCTCCTGCCTGCTCCTCGGGCCGCGTGTGTCCGGTTACATTCGGGTTATTAGGCTGTATGGCCGCACCTTGTAAGTAAACACGACAGCAGCCTCACGGTATTCGTGTTATTAAATCATTGCACCTTAAGCCAGATGCAGAGGGAATGCAACCGTCGCCCAAGAATGCCACCCCCGCTTTGCTTACCAGGTACGCAGCACACACGTCAATTAACGGCTTCAATTTTCGCGTTCGCAACTAAGTTACAACTAATAGCGTGTATCTAATCGACGAAGTTGTCACATTGTAGCTTTTCGAAACGTTAGATACTTTTTGCTGCAGGGAAAGTGACTTAAACGTTATAAATCATTTTGGCGATTGTTTGTGCATGATTAAGTCTTTGTACTTAGCAATTGGAAGATCGAGTTTCCGGTAACAATGAATAAAATAAGCTTTCAGCTAATTTTTCTTGAATTTTTGCTAAAAGACTTAACATATGTGTACTTATCCTTCAGGAGTTGATGTAAGATTTTAATTTCTTCAAAAATATCAAAATTAGTAAGATATATGAAGAGATACCTTGGCGGGAACATTTCCACATTCTTCAGACCAATTCCGCTAATTTTCTGATTAAAGTCCAAATTGCGGCATATAATAATTCAACTGACATGATCTGATGACCATTTAATTGTCTATTTAATATAGATTTACATTCCAATACTCCATGGTCGGCTGTAATAACACATGAACGTGGGGTCATTCTGACTTCCGTGTGATTACGAAGCTTCAAAATAAATATACCATCTACGGTGTCACGGAAAGGTGTCGATAAACACTTCCTTATAATTATCATAATTCATTATATACTAACCCATTGATAAGTCTCGATAACCACTCAATTCTACATTCATTATAGAAATATAGTGGAAAAAAAGTTTAGTCAACTAAGACCATTCATTTTCCATCGACCTCGTTTTTCCGCACCGCGTGAGTGCGCATAGCACGTGCGAAAACTCTCATTTCAACCGACACACAAATGCCATATAATTATGACGTTAACCAAGAATATCTTATCATTTAAATTTGTCTTGTAAAAAGTTACGTTTTGTGACTAAAAGCTATACGTATATGTATATACACACACAGCACTGCATATAGCTGCTATTATGCCGTATGATAGCGTAGCGTAACGGTTCGTGGAACGACGAGCGTGACCGGATCTCATTTCGTAACGAACACGATTCCTATCCTCACGATCCCCCGGTTGCATATCGATGTGTTTTTTCGGTGTCTCTTTCTCTCTTTCTCGTCTCTCGTCTGCTTTATCTCTTTGACTTGTTCCTCGAGTTGTGTTTGCCGGTTACTCCATCGCTCTTAATGAGTACATTACTATGGAATGGCAATCTTCAACGGGCAATCTCCGATCGAATCTCCCAACGCAGCCGCAACAGGGTAGCAATAGTAGCGCCGCTCTAGCGGTAGCAACAAGCGAATACATAGACTAATACTGCTACGTATGTAACGAGACGTCGAGAGAGAAAAGCACCGATTGTTTGTTAATTCCCCGCGAATTTTTAAGTCACACACAACACACAATTGAGTCGGCAAGTCAGCTGCAACAATGTCTTCACCTTTTTTTTCAGCTTCTCATTGTTCTGAAGTAGAACGACACCGTCTGCATGTTGACGCGTTCTTAGTCACTTGATTTAAATCGAAGAGACAATGAGATTGATGATTGTATCCGTGACAAGAGGTACGTAGCAAGGAGTGAAAAAAAATTCCAAGTAGAACCTTGCACATCACTTCCGCATTACTTTTCACTTTTTACAACAATAAAAAAAAAAATAAAAAATCATCTACACTTAGCTTTCTTATTTCGTTGGTTCGTTCGTTGTGTTGTTCGCATCTTACGTCGGAATATCGAAAATTAAAACCGAGTTTTCAATCATTCTGATTGGTCGTCGATGGCTTTAATGCGCTGTTGAGTTACGTATCGCGCGCGTTTTATGGCATTATTTTTCGCAAGTTGTAGAATGGAATACATTTTTTTACCGTTAATAAAAACATAGCAACATTGAAAGCGTTTCATAGATTGTTTCAAAAATTTTTGCACTTTCGGTCATGCAGACGCCAAACGGTCAGAAATAAGTGAGTATATTTTTTAGAATCTAGGATAATCAAAACTTGGATTTCAATAAGAATGCAAGAGTCGATTTTTTTCTCTGGATTGCAGTACTTTCTCTTTTTACATACAGCGTATGCGATGAGAAAGTAAAAAGCGAGTAAGTTGTTGCTAGCAACGTAACAAGAAGACATCACGGGACATTCTCTTGTTGAGGGAAAATCTCCCTCAGCGATCCGAGAGAAATATATTAAATGAATTCGCGCACCGGTGCTGCCGGTAGTCGTTGACAAGGGCGAACGGGTTTGATAAGGCGCGTGCACGCATGATTGGTTCGTTGTTGCCGGTATATTAGTTAGTAAAGTAGCTGTGAGCGCTGCTGTTGCAGTGGGCAGCAGCTTGGATTGTCGTCCGGTAGGCGTGCTGATCATTCGAAGCCAAAAGAAAATAAAACGATAAATCCTAACCAGAAGAATTCCACGCTTCGTCTGGCGCTGGGCCGGATCATGTTGGTTTCCAATTAAATGTGTGTCGTGCTTATGCTGTACTGTGTGCGACAGTGAGAAAACATCGATGTGGACTTTGACTTCCGAGATCCTTGTTCTGCGAAAGAGTTGCTTGGTCGGGCTTCGTTCGATCGTCGCTGGCCTTTAGTCGATACAAAGTCATCACAACCTCTGTGCGAACTTTACCTATAAATTACATGTTATATTCCGGGATTATATGCTAAACTTTCGAGAAAATCTCGCGAGAACTTTGCTCACGTGCCGATCGTAGTTTGGTGTGTTACCGCACTCGGAAAAGTAGTGAATAGTACCTGTTGAATCGTGTATACGCACGCGCAAGAGCAGAGAGGTCGTCGTGCGTAAAACACCGGGTCGAGATTCCACGCGAGAGGCACTTTACGCAATTCGTAGAAAGTCGCGCAGGTACACGTTTCACGTATGCGTATATACATATATGTATGTATTTGCGTGTTTCTTGTGCGCAAATATATATATAGCCTCCGGGCAATGTACGTGCTCAACGTATGTACAGGCTGTTACAAATTCTCTGGGCTTAACTTCTAACGTACAAGTTTACGAAACAGATGAGATTGTGCGGTAACATTTTTAGGATTCATGAAAGTAATGTTTGTTTTATGTTCGTTATAATAGTTACACAATTTCATTGAAACGTGTCTCATCTATCTGCTTTTTCATTATGATGAGATAATATTGCAACGTTTATGAAATTGTCCGTTTGGTTTATAGTGGGCTTACTAACGGTCCAAAAGAGTGATAACTTTTGTATGTCGTCGTTTAAACACACTTCAGATAACACATCATAGACAGTTTTCATTCGGATGGACTTTCAGTATGATATTGATTTATTTTCCATCGTACAGCGACAACGCTTTTCGCGGACCTCCCAACCATAAATGTTAGTATGAATTCGGTCGGTTTTTTCACAACCGACCCCAAACTAACCGGTTTATTGGTGCACCAAACCAACCGAAATTCCAACTCTTCAAAGGTTGATTTTTAGTTGGATTTTGGAAACCAACCGTTCTACAATATCGATAATTGTTGTTAAAAGAAGAAACGATTCGGCAAACCAACTAATCAGCGGTTGGTTTCGAAAAATCGACCAACAGTAAACCAATACCATTCTTCGCTGAAAGTCGGAATGCGAGTTGAATTATAACATCTAACCATGAACCAACGGTTGATCATGTCTAAAGAATGGTTGCCTTATAGTTAGTTTTCAAAAACCAACCCTAAGTCAACCTTCAGAAACTTGGAATATCGTTTGGTTTGGCGCACCAGTTGACCGGTTGGTTTGTGGGTTGGAGCCAGATTGGGTGGAACGTGAGGGTTTACATTTCCCGCTGCTGACTTTTAGTATTTAAAATCCTTTTTAGGTAACGTTTTTCATTCTAGAACTCTACAGTTTCTGTTACCTGGATTAACGTTTCGGTACTACTGACTAATAACATGAACGTAAATGAAAAATAAGTTATTTTCACAAACTTATTCATAGCATTGGATGCTAATTGACGGTGTTTTCTAGCAAGTCATTGCATTAAATCATTGACTGACTAATCCAATAAAGACCATAGGTTATATGGTGATTAATTGATAACGTCTATTATAAACGTAAATGTGTCTCCTTTTGTAAACACGTCTTGGCAATGATAAACGGAAACGGAAATGTATATCGTACGTAGATTAATCATAGCTAATCGTCAATCACCGTGATGCACAAATGTTTTTCATTTTTCTCATTTCCGATGTCTTCCCATTCTATGTATTTTTAAGAATAGTAACAACATAGGATCGTATCACCAGGAAAACCAATGGAAGATCTCATGCAATCCACTTGAGATGCTAGTAATAAATTATTATTCGGCTTCGCACGTGACCTTCATTCGCGGCCATTTTGAGCATCTACCGTTTGAAGCGGCAAAATAGTGCAACAGTTAACGGAACTGTTGTACAATTTTAAAGTTAAAATAGGACATTCCATAAAATGGAACTTTAAAGTAGTTAAATGGAACAGAAACGGTGATAACAGGATTGTGAATGTTTTTTTACAAGGATATCGTAGGTGGACTGATAAAGAAATTTCGGCATGTCCATTAGTCCGCAGAATTTCCGAGCACCCGCCAATCCGAGGCCAAGCAGCCTCATTACAAATATAAACATTCTGTTTATTTAATACGTGTGGCAAATGCACGAGCAGGATGGAATTTCGCGATCGTCGCAGTTGTCACACATGATCACAATCTCAAAACCTGGTCCACGTGTTGCGCTCGTTTGAAATTTCACATCACCACCGCAGTCTTTACACTTCACGAAAGTCGCAATCGCCGAGAAAACTTTTATGAAATTTATTATTCAATATTCAATCGAATAGTCCTCGGGAGCAAACAGATCTTCTTTGCGGTTCATTTTTTTCGCCGACACGCTAAAACTGACACTCTCTTGTTCGACAGTTTTTGGATTGAAAACGTTTTTACGTTCTCTCGGCCGCGACTTCCAAACATTCATCGATTCTCGTGATTCTCTCGAGTCATTCGCACGATTAATTTTTTTTAAATTAAAATATTAGAAGAACACGTATAACTGAACGTAGTGAGCGCTTCAAAGTCAACTCCTGTGACGGTTTTCGATTTCGAATATACATACCACTCGTGGTTATAACCACCACGACCCTCAATTTGGATCCTTTATATATACGTATAAATAATTTGAATAGAACAGATGTGTGTTGTCAATAACGGTCTTCTTTGTATGCAATGGACCGCCGCTTTTCGAAGCGCACTCCGTGATACCTGCGTTGCGCGGCTCGCAGAACGTAATTGTAAAAACCTCTGTAACTCCCTTAATTTTGAATAGATCGATGCGAAATTTTCAGAGAATATTTTTGGGAGGTTATAATTTAAAAATCCGTCGAAAACGGAAAATCGATTTTTTCAAAAATTGTGACTAGATGTGACCCCTTAAGTTTTAAGTAATAGTGTTAAGGTAGATTAAAGTTCCTAACTGTTAGTTTGCTAAGAACTGTTAATCTATGTCATTTGCAAGTTAATGACTTTTCATTTGTAATAAGTATTTACCTGATAACAATGAATAAAAAATATTGAAATAATAATACCATAAGACAGGCTGAATACCTCGGTTGATGGCCACTGAGCAATGTATAAAAATTAGGAATATATATATATATTTTAAAGATCATAACTAATGTATGAATTGTCAATAAATTGCGCTTACTACTACTAATAATATCATAAGAATCTAGTCTTTTTAGCAATGCAGTGTTGCTGAGGTGCGCGACAAGTCGGCATGTCAACGCACAAAGCTGATACTGAGGAAGATGAGGTTCTTAGGCCTTTCCGTGAACCTTCAAAAGTGGTATATTTTACCCAATTCGATTTATCGAAGTGTGTTTTAAGGTTTTCAATTTTGCCTCGGACGTGTCGTTTGCGTCGCTCTGTACATAAAATCGAGATGGAAGTTAAACAGTGGGCGACTGGACTTGAAAGCTACCGCGTCGGGATTCGATTCATTCGACGGTTAATTTATTCGGGCGTGTGGCCACGGACGACAATGGCACTGCTTGCCACGGCTTCTCGATTACGTGTGCTCATAAACGCGAGACTACGAGGATAACTCGTAACTCCACATGTGCTGTTAAAGCTGTTGGACACGCCATTGAGAAATTCCCGCGTGGTGTGAGGCGACAAGTCCCAATGGAAGACAACAACACGCAGTTTCGCTGAGATGGGGAGGGATATACCTATTATTCGCACAGCCGCCTGTTGCACAGTGCATCCAAGTTATCCGGGGAATACCGAAGATAGAAGCAAGGTGGTAGACCCTCGTGCGTCATTCCTTGCGAGTATCTTCGGCTGAAGAAGGCTTCGTGCACAACCTGTGCAATTATTTAAGTATAAACGTCGACGAGCCCTCTAAACGAACACGACCTTTCCAATCAATCGGCAACCTTACCGGTGAGGACTCAAGGGCTTTCAGAGGCCAGGAGCGTTCTCTACGCTTCATAATATTGAACCTATAATATGCGTTTGTTCCTGTAAGGTGACAGTCTCTATTCTTGACTCGTAGAGGGACTAGATATAGATGTGGCATATTTAGCTTGGAAACAAAGATATTTGGGTATTCCGTTCGGTTGTATGCAGTCATGTGAATATGTTGAAAAACTATATCTTGTCTTGATTACATTTAGGTGATCATTAATACCGACGGAGAAGTCTCTTTATTTTTATCCTTTTCCACTTTTAGACACAGGAACTTTTCCTTATGTTGAATCATATTTATTCTATGACGCGTTCGTCATCAATTATATATTTGACGAAGTATCCAAGAAATGGCGAATGATATAGTACAATGCTAAAGTTAGCTCTGTCGGTAACCCGATCATTCGATAGATGTGCGTTTGTCACTTGTACATTCCAACGGTACCGAAAAGAAAAATTTGGCGCGTGGATTTGTCATGCTTGCTTTTTTCTTGAGTGTTGAACGCAATTTTTCAGTATGAGGGGAAGAGAGAAAAGTGCGTCTTTTCGGATGCGTCAGCTTGAAAAAGGGCACTTTTCAGGACAGATGATGGAAAATACACTTGTTTTGTATGCAACGATCAAATATTAAATTGATGTCGTGTACACACAACACCAATAAAAATGTAACTTACAGTTGACCGGACTATCCAGTCCCAGCGTAATAAGTTAAAAAGTTAAAAAGTGACAGATATACAAAAAAGATCACGGAAAAAATATAAAATAACTTCAGGCTAAGACATAACCTCGGACCGGAGAGCCCGGTCACCAAAAGCATACAGAACAACAAAACAAACAATGTCTAACAAATGTAAAAGAGCGTGTACTGACCAGTCTCGCCCTAAAAGTAACCAAACAAACTACGTTAGACATGTAACTAATCATAATCATAAAAATAAAATTCCGAAGAGGCCCAGATCTGGGCGAAACGTTAAGAGAAAAATTTTAATAAATTCTCTGAAGCCATTCTTCGCCGAAGTACCTCACTCCCACATTAAATGTATCAATCCTTGACTGTTGAAAAGTAAGTAATTAAATTAATCAATTATCAAAACACGATTCCCTTGCTTATTCCAATATTTAAATTCACCTTGATAAAGTTATTAAAACGCTTTAACGTCCAAATTGATTATCACATTTTTTATATCGTGTACTACATTTCTGTAGACGAGTAATTGCGATCCCAGGTATGGTAGACAGCCTGGTTGTGCAATCTGTGTACTTGTTACACGGTATACTTAATAATTACATAACCACGTTATATACCTATTACGCAGCGAGGCACCGTATAAGGACACGCTAATAGGGATATCCTTTTTCGATATACGAGTTACACGATTGTTCCGGTGCACCGACGCGCTGCAGAGCCAAGCAGAGTAAATCACTGTTTCGCCTCGTACCTATAGGTACTTCCATGCTTTTTCTCTGTCTTTCTCCATCTCTCCTTCTCATGTTGTACTTATTACCTAGCTCCAAGATAGAATCTTTAACATATGAGAGCGGGCTGACTCGAGGGTCGTTCGTTATATTCTCGCCAAGGAGAATCAAATTTACGTCCGGTACGTTACACGATCCGGACTTCGGCAAACTTCTATTAATGTTATCCATTAGGAATAAAAAAAATACGTTTGGATTTGATTTGAAAAATGCATTACTCGGATAACACCAAGGGTCCATTAGTAAGTATTTAGCACGCTACTGAGTTTTGTATTTTCATGCTTGCGATGTCCAAAAAAGCATTCGTTCTTAAGAATGAGAATCTTTGACATACATCTATGAAAGTTAGACCGTTTTTTAAAGCATCCGGTTAGAGTCCTGGGTAAACGGCCCTGTTTTTGACAATAGCGCAATTCCTGACCCGATTATTTCAGCATAGAAGGATTTTCCCATGTTTCTAGAAACAGCCAATACCAAATTCGTAAAAGGTGGTGTGAAAAACTACAGCGCTCGTTGGGTTCTCGTTCACCCTATGGTTTTACATTTGCAGTGAGAGTGGCCTTAAAGTGTCAGTTGTAGTGTTTGAATACCGGATGTAGGGAGCGTATTAGTAAACAACGACATCTATTCTGCCTATTTAAGGACGCGCGCAGTGATACTCGACCTTCTTTGGTATGTACGAGCTGACTGAGATGTGTGTGGCGTGCAACACGATATGCCGCCGTTTATATTTCTTTGTATAATAAAGTACACTTTAATTTCTCCTAACAAATATTACACTAATTTATTTACAAACATACATTACAGTCGCAAATTGGGCCGTTTACCTTATATGAAAGCTGTAAAAGCTATGAAACTCATAGGCCAATGGTTTTCTGGGTTAGGAATTAAAAATACTTGTATGTTAGTTAAAAAAAATGCTATGTTGTATACATTTTTTTCGCACAATCCTACGAGCAATTTCACATCAGACACGAACAATCCATGGTCACACGTTATGTAGCTGAAAACCTAATTTCCAAAAAATTGTGCCTAGGAATAAAAGCGGAACACGTCAATAAATTAATAACCCGCAAACGCTGCTACTTTCGCACCATCAAAAGTGACAGAAAATCTTAGTATTCCTTTTGGTATTGCAACAAAACTGGTATTTGCAGATCAGCGCACTAACGCTTATCACGATTGCTTATAATTTTTTTTCTATCGTAAAATTTTATATTTTATGGCAAGAAATGATAGGTAAACAAGAATGATTTTAGTAGTAGTAGTAGTAGTAGTAGTAGTAGTAGTAAAAGTACATTTATTGACAGTCCATTATTATTTACAACAACAATCAGGTTTACTTAGCGCCGCGTTTTACATACAATTATATTGTCAATGGGCCATTGACCTAAGTCCTTCAGCCCCAATGATTTTATTTATTGAACGTATCGATTTTTCCCAATCGTTGCCCACCTACATGGCAATCTTGAAATTCAGCCTTTTTCAATTTATAAAATAAATATCTTATTTTCACGGCTGAAGTTTATTTATTTATTTATTTTGTATTACATTGTTAAAAATCTACGGTGTTAAACGCTGCTGGTCCGGACTTTTCTCGGTGTTACCCATTATAGTGTTAATAGTAACACTTATTACGGTGTAAAATTAACACGAGTGGGTTCGTTAAATTTATTTCTATAGTGACTGACGCGTGCGTGGTGCAGAGCCGATACAAAATGGCACGCGTCATCATATTTTAACACCATATAGAAATCGGATGAGAGCTAGACTAAATAACATAATCTGTCCTGGAATCGTGCACTTTACTATGAGTTTACTTTAACATGTGTCCCGTGACATCATTGATAAATGGTACCCAAAAATTCGCAAATAATTTTCCAATTCGTGGTAATAATCATCTTTTCTCTATCTCTGATCTAAGTATGTTTATTTTCAATTGAAAGATTAATTTCGCTAACACTCCCGTAAGTTCCGTGTAAAAAGATCGTTTTCGAGAATGCATTATTTATTCAATTCACCCGCAAGAACCATCTAAATTTTGAAGAATTAAGCTGAATAGCTCAATTACGATAGGCCAAAAGTTCATGAACATCAGTTTGATTTGACTTCCTGACATAACTACCTTAGCAAGCACAATAGTGAATCGCTATTCCGCCTCGTACCTCTAGCTTTCATGCTTTTTCTCTCTTTCTCTCTCTTCCTCATGGTGTACCTAGTGCCTAGCTCCGCGATAGGATCTCTACATATGAGAGCGGACGGACCCGAGGGCCGTTTGTTATATTCTCGCCGAGGAGACTCGAATTTACGTCCGGGGCGCAACGCCGTCCGACTTCAGCAAACTTCTGTACATGTTACAAGCGATATAACATACAAGTGCAGTATAACTATAGTTACAGCTGGTATTATAATAGAGTACAGTAATGCTCGCAACGGGGTTACGTCCGGGAGCTTTTGCTTAACAGAGCGAGTCAGTGTAGCACGTACTACGGTTTTATAAAACCGTGTACAGACCGTTGAAGGTGCACTTATACAGCCAACGGTTTTACTGTGCCTGTAAAGTGCAACTTGGAATAATGTCTACAGTGTGTACGTATATATAAGTCGCTCGATTATCCTGGCGACTTATCCAGCCGCGTGAGAGCACGAGTCTCTGTCTCGTGGTCCCGAGCGATCGCCTCTCAGCAGCGGCAACAACAACAGGAGCGATACACAGTAAAGAGAAGGAGAGGAGAACTTGCGCGCGATACCCGGCAGCTCCATTTGTCGAGATCGAGGCGGCCGGCAATATTTCCGGCTAATCTAGATCTTCGGGGCGTAAACGGTGTGCTACCAGATGGCGCGGAGGACGCGACGAGGTGGACGAAGATCACGAGCTCTGCGGTCTTCGAAAGCGCCTTAGAGGAGGTTCCGAATATCGAAAACCTTTCACTCCCCCAAATCGATGCACCGAAAATGTATTCTTCATTCACGGCATAATTCATTTTTCTTCACTGGAAATAAATGTCGTCGATTCAAAAACAGTTTGCTTGCGGGTTGCCAAACACAAGTTTAAATTAACTCTTGTTTTTCTTTTTTCAAGCCCATTTAAAATTGACACAATGAAGTAGTGTTTGCCTAGTTTAGAATGCCTATTTTACAGAAGGCTTGTTTTTGGCTGCCGGCAGAAAAATTAGTTCTGAATCAATGACATCTTTTTCAGTGTATCTGCGGGGATATTTGAACCTCAATCTTGAATTTTTATAGCGGCAGTAAAATAATTAGAAAAAGGGTTTTCAATTTTGCTTGTTTTCTACTAGGGGAATGTGTTTTAATTAAAAAATATATTTGAAACAACAATACATCACAAAATCCGAAAACATTAGTGCATTAACAGGTCGATCTCACCTGGAGTTTGACACAAAAATAAGGTTTGGCTTTTGAGTTAAAATCGAATATTCAGATAAGTTCCTTAAAATTTCACTTGAACTCTCGAAAAGCTGTCGTTCACTCACTACTGACTGTTCAATTGAAAGGTGCCTTTACTCTACATAACTGGTACACAGTTTTGCTGATACATGTGTAAATTAGTTAGCTTATTTTACATCGTCAAAAGTGTTCCAAAAATAAATATACATTTATGGGAACTTTTCATGCATAAAGCAGTATGTTAAATTCGATATAATATTACATTGTAATATTACACTAGTTATATAAATAAATAAATAATAAATATTATAAATGTGAATTTTTTCCATACTTAATATGCCGTTTAATAAGCCGCTGGTCGTCAAACGATGAGAGAGAACAAATCTATTGATTCAGGCGATCCATTACATTCATGTATATTTCAGGCTTGTACTTCTTACCAAGAACCGAATTATAAAATAAATGCCTCTTATTGAAACTAACTATGCTTAATTGAATAAAATCATGATGTGATAAATAAATTTTCATAACTACTTTTTTCTTTAAATTCGATTTATTACCAAACCATAAATTATCAAATAATTGTGTTAACAAGTCTAACAATCTTAATATAATAAAATCATAGCTCAACATACAATTTTCGTAACCAATTCTTTTCCTGCGTAGGTCATTATTAAAACCCTATTAATTATCCAGACATATCTATAATTGAGATGGATGATTGATATCTCGTGAAAAGTTTTTCGTATGGTTATAGTCTGCGGAGTCGAAGGAGAGTATGGAATGTCCCATCGGCGCGGCAACGTGAGATACGAGCGGCGTAAGTGCTTGCAGTTAAGTATATAGTGTGGCTGGCTTTGTATGGGTACAGTTTATAGCGTATGGAGCTCGAGCGGTGCCACGAGTCAGGTGCACACGCAGGTAAGAGCACCGTTTCACGACCGCATGCTCCACACAGCAGCCCGAGCTCAGGAGCACCAGTAAAATGCATTGAGTGAGCGAGCGAGCGAGCGAACTATACTTATAATAGCCGCGAGAAAAAGTAGTAGAGTAGTTTAGATATTTGTATCAGTTTTTTCGTTCAGCATTTAAAAAAAGAAGAACTTTGCACCTTGCTTCCTCATATGAAATTTGAAGACAGCTGTAAAGAGGATATGATAAAATTTCAATTTTGAACATATCTACCTCTATGCGGAAGCCATTTATTATTTATTTCGGCTTCCTCATACAGGTAGATTTCTTGAAAATTGAAATTTTAACATATCCTCTTTACAGCTGTCTTCAAATTTTGTATGAGGAAGCAATGTGCAAAGTTCAACTTTGTTTTTTTTTTCTCTTCAATTATCTATATTGTGTGCAGCTATGAAACACCGTTAAAACACCCTCACATCGCAATTTAATTGAGTACAAATTTGTATCTTACTCTCTTAACTTTTGCGGAAGTTGTGACCGAAAATGTACAAAAAAAAAACTGAAAATGCCATGAAATCTGAACGGCTTTACCGATCAGCACCAATTTTCGTACGTAACAGGGCTGTATGGTATTTTTCGACTGTAGAACATTTCGGTTAATTTGTTGAGATTGACGTGATTTAGAGAAAAAATTGTCTTTGCGAAAAATTCAAAATTCTGTAAAATCTGTATACACTGATACATTTAATTAAAAATCACGTCAATTACAGAGGAGTCAATACTCTAGTTGCGTGCTAAATTTGAGGTCGATTCATTGTGCCGTTCGAGAGTTATGGACAATTAAATTTTCAGTGCTGGAACATACATACACACACATACATACGTACAGACTTATTTTCTAGACCACTTCCCTCGACGTTTTAGGTGATTCTGAGTATGTTAACATGAAAATCTCGAAAAAGAAAAAAATGTTCACGAAAACAAAGCTTCCTCTATGAGGAAGCAATAGGGTACGTTTTCGGGTCCATGGAAACATATTCGTGGGTCGTTGAATAATAACAAAATTCGAGGCCAAATGGTCTACAAATTGAGCTGGATTGCCTCATATATCCTATATAGAAAACTTGACTATAGGTTCGCTCCCCGATCTTTCCGCGAACAGGCGTGTTCCTATATGTAATAGTATACTTACCTTATTCACCTTACGCTTCGCATGTGTAATATATATACCATACAAGAGCGAGAACTGGTGCCAGGACTTGGACGACTACGAGGAGTCGACGACTAGAGATCTATGGGCTCTAAACATCTTCGGGCCTCTGTCTTTCTCTCTCCTTCTGATACGCAATCTTTCTCCCTTGATTTTCATTGGAGGCGACGAGTTAAGAAACTCGTCCGTCATACACCGTTATCGGTAGCTGCACTCGTCTGTACAGTTTCTCATAAATTGCTCAGAGTATACAAAATATAGTGTTGAGCCTGAAACGTCTATTCAGAGTGGGACAGTCTGTACACAGTGGAATTTATAGTTTAACAAAGTTTAATTAACTTATAACTACATTTTTTCGTAACAAATTTCTTTCTTCATTATATCTTAATTATTCAAATATTCTTCTCAGGAATCATAACAGAAATATATCATTTTTCTGATAAATAAAAATTGCATTTTTTCTGTTAATAAATTAATTTGTGACAGTGAGCGAAACTAATGTAGATTTTGTGTGAAGCTATCGAATCATGAAATGTTGTACTCAATTTTTTATTTGAGACAGTACAAATTAAACGATTAAAAAAAGTTATGTAACTAATCGCACAAGAATTTATTGCGTGCATAAGGATCTTAAAAAAGCGAATCATCCATTAGCTTTTATTGCTTGGCGTGGAAGAAATTCAATTAAATAAAGTGAATATCTTTTTTAATTGAATTATTTCTTTGTAGCGAAAAGATGTTGAAATAGCATTCATTTTTTGTAGGCAGATTAGGTAATAACATCTGTAAGCTTTTACTGATGTAACATTGTAAAACAAATAATAAGGTGTATAACAGGTTGTATACGGATTCGTCTCAATTTTTTTTTTCTTTCCTTTTTAATACCACTTTAATATATATATAGCACAATATTATCCGGAGATGTGCGGATCTCGTGGCCGCTTATTAATTAAGTGTATATTCGATGAATAAAATCGTCAGTGTGCCGTGACGTGTATCACCGTGACCTTTTCGAGACATCCGGGTGAGGAGAGTGTCGACGAGTCTCTCTCATCTCGGCGGCAGCACCAACATCGTCTCTTCTTCATCTTTAAGCAGAGCTCATCCGGCTACAGAGTAAAAAAAGTTTGTACGTTTTCCAAAACATCTTATCCTTAAATGTCCAACATTTTTATTGCTTTTCTTACACCGAAAATTCGATTATGGTTTTACGAATAAAAGTGCTAAGACAATTGTTAATTAAACGAAGGGCTAGTCCATGATGAATATTTATTTTACGAGTGTGACAATAAGTCAATCCTCTAACTATCAACAAAGCATATTGATTTTTTCACTTCTTTCATTAGTATCTAAAAATTCTGGAAGAAATTCGCAAACTGTGATAACTCATTAGAAATGCGGAATAAATTTCGTTTTGACTATCAATTTTTCTCCTTAAATGTCCACGATATCGTAGTCCTAATTTTATAACTAAAAGTTCGTTTCTTGCTGTAGGAATAGAACCGCAAAATAAGTTGTTGATAACACCACAAATGAAAAAACAAATAAATAAATAATATCTCACTATCTTAACACTAAATTCGTTAACTGACAGCATAGAAATTTTCCACCCATCTTTTTAAATTCGAGTCCAAAAATTCTGAATAATTTCGACAAAGCTCAGAATTCGCTTACGAATAGGACTCATATTCTTATTTGATGAAAACAGATTAATTTATATCAGAAAATAAAAAAAATTATTCTTTCACTGTCTTTATTTTTAAAAAATGAACTACATCTAAAAAAATATTAATTTCGTCAACAGGAAATGTCCTGCCGTTTGGAGGGTTAATGACAAGAAGATTTTTCTTAGATTTTTAAACAGATTGGTTTCTAATAATACTTTTAAATAATATTGATATCTTCCATATTATATCTAACATTATTATTTTTACGAGCAGCTTAAAATCTATACATTTCATAACGTCGAATGAATGAAAAAAGATCGGTAAAAGATAAGAGAGGAGACGAAAGTAAAAAAAAAAAAATGTTTCATTAATAGCCGACACACGCTGCTATATTCGGGAGGTCCAGTAGTCGTCAGAATTCGGGAGAGATCCTGATCGGTATTTCCGGGATTGACGAAGTTGAAGCCGTCCCGTTTTTTTTAGTGGCTTCATTTAAGATTCGCGAATTTAATGTGGCGAAAGACATTTCGACGAACATACATAAATATTCATCCGCGTGGGAAACGAGTTGGATCAAGCGAGAGGAAAAAAAAAGATTACAAAGTGGCTGAAAAAAGTTGATATCGAGTAAAGTTTTTTTCTTACTGGCAAATGATGAGTCATTAATTACAGTTGACTGCAGATCTATGAGACGATTGTCGCGAAATTAACGACCGACGTTTCTCGCTTTTTTTATATAACATTTATTCAGGATTCACTTGACACTAAGCGATCTGCAAAATAATCGAGGGGTCGTGAGCCTCGTAAATACGTCACTCACTATTTTGGCACTGTCGATAAATGCTGAAGTGAGTTTTTTTTTTATGCCAACAACTTGTTTCGCTTATTTGGCTTTTTTAATCCATCGAGTATCTCATAATGTTAGTTAATTTTGCTATTAAATTAATCAATTTTCAAAAATCAAAATAGCATGCGAAGTAGAACTTGGCAAAGTGGTTCTCATTTTTATTTCAAGAACTGCATTCATCAATGTTTGCCTTCTTTTAGCGTTGCAAAAGTTGAAAAAAGTGAGGTAAAATTTGATATCTCAAGTTATGCCGAAATTATTACGATATCGTTAATCTTTTTAACGTTTCGAAATTCCATAAAATCGAAATTTTTGTGTCGTTTGCAACTAAACTGTATTTTTACCATGTCTGAATATTATTCCATTCACATACCAAATTTCGGGTTCGATATTTCGAATAAGATTTTGACAAAATTAATTACAACGTAATTTTTTCAAATTCAAAAATTCCATTACATTTGAACCATTCAAAAAATTCGAACCAAATTTAATACCAACCAACATCAAGTGCACATGCTTTACAAATAACTATTTATCATGATAGACTGATTTTCACGAGACGAGAACAGAGACGATTTCTTTCAACAAATGTCGCTACTTTTCCGTGGTTTGAGATCATTTGATAAAAACATAATATTGATACTCAAGTATTTCTTCTCCTTGTCGAAAATTTGCGTAAGTCAATGGAATCCTTTCTCTCATTGTACCTCCAAAAAAACCCGCTATAAATTAAAAGTTAATAAACCTCAAATAAAATAAATCATCATGCATTTCCAGATTCCAATTCACTCCAGGCGATCGATCAATCATTCCCTCCGCTTCAAGAGTGGAAATAGAGGGCGCCGTTGTAGAATCCTTGGCAGGATAATTGAGACGACGATGACGGACATGCGGGAGTTGATACGCGTGACGTATTTCGTCGCGCGATACGTGATCTCCGAGTGAGATAGGTTGGGACGCGTGCCACGATGATAATGATGACGAGGAATGACACGGAATTCATTCATTCCAATGTGCACAGAGAGCGATCGAGGCGAAGAGGCTTAACAGTCACGGTGGATGTACAACTGACGTCTAATCGCGTCGTACACGACGCTGTGTACCTACTTCACATCCTCAAAGATAGACAGCGCATAGCAGCGAAGAATCTAGAGAGACAAGCGTATCAGCAGGTGTCTGTTGATCGTCGCCGGGAAGCCGATCGTTTTCTCAATGCCGTATCGATCATCTTCTCAAGATCTGCGAGATAAGATCTCGTAGCTCTAAGGTCAGCAACGGGAGTTAAATAATGTACAGTCGAATGGCAAAGATAGCCAAGTAAAAAGCGAGGGTGAAAGCGAGACGACGAGTATATACATAATGTGCGAAGAAGTGATTGGAGGGGGATCGAAACGCGGCGGGTCATGAGATGTACACGCGAAACCTTCGATCGATCTCCTGGCGAATATCCACGAAGATTACACTGCAATTGTTTTTACTCTCCCTCTTATTACAGTACTTATACTTATAACGACTTACCGTGGTACTTTTCACACTTGCGCCGGCGGCTATGTGTGTAATATCAGAAACGAATGGTGTAAGTACCTCAAGAGGTACGCCAGGTTGGCTGCGCATAAATCTAAGGCCCCGGGTACATAAATATTAACATAATTCATGTGGAGCAACGCGACGGGCCTCGTGGGCGAGACTCCGGGGTAAAGTGCGATGGCTTAAGTGATATCGCTCTCGCCTAAGGTGATTACACTAATTTGTGATAATTGATTTGTTTCGACTGTTCAATTTAATGGGTTACAAAGATGCATAGAGCGAGCTATTAGGACGAAAAGGAAGTTGTAGGAGTCCTAAAAAAGCACTGGGCGAGACTTGGATATGAAAATATCAGGTGTTGTTTCGGTCAAGTTTCATTTTGATGGATTTTTTGCGAAGCACATCTCGGCTGTGAGACAGTGATTGCTAGATTCAAAGAGCACGAAACTGAAGCCTAATTTAAATTACACTAATACAAATCTTTTTACGAGTGCCGATTGTAGCTGCTTAGTGAATCTATTCAATAAATTAAACAACTTCTTCAATTAGCCACAATCGACGAATTTTTATCTCGAACAAATTGTGGAAAAAATTGTATTGTATTAATTCTGAATGACAAGATGCTTACCGTTTTCTAAAGTTTCCAAGTGTACAAAATAGCTGAAAATAAACTTACCGGCAAATTAATTGACACAAACACTAAAATAAAATAGTTGTACTCGGCGATATAAGAATTTCAATCTACGAATGCAGTAACATTGTGTTAACTAAACAAGAAGGTTTTCGTCGTTTACTCGTTAAAAAAAAATACAAGTATAGTTTCCATAATTAGAAATACACACAACAAATTTGTAGTAAAATAAACAACCGAAAAATTCTATGGAGGTTTGTAAACGAAAAGTTCCCGTTAAAATTTCAACAAATGTTTATTGATTTTTTCCTGTGCTGTGAGAAACCCGAACTAAATCTCGAAAACATATTCGTGTTCGATTCTCAAACGGAAATGCGAAGTCCTTTCGTCACCTGGTCGTTAAAAATGTAAGTCTACAAATGCAGCCACGTTTTACTGAGTAAACAAAAACATTTTCATCATTAACTTGACTTATTAAAACAGAATACAAAAATAATTTCCTTAATTATAAATGTAAAGGACACAACGAATTTTCAGTGAAATTAACAAAAAAAACCGTTTGTAAATGAAAAGTTACTGTGAAATGTACAAAAATGTTTATTTATTTTTCACTGTGAGAGAATCAGACACAATGAATTCGTGTTTGAATCTCGAACGGAAATGCGAAGTCTCTTCGTCACCCGGTCTACAGCTGACTTGTCTAACAGAGTAAAATCGCTTTCGAGCACGCGTGCGATATTATTGACGTCCGGGTTGCAGTACGTGAAGATATACGAGCTTATCGCTTGGCTCGGGCCTCACGATCGCGATCGTAGAGCTGTGACTGCTATCGTCGCCGTTACTACGATCGTAATCGACGATCCGGGACCACGTCACCGTTTGCGCGACGTTCTGATCGATTCACTTCTGATCGAGCCCCCAGCGTGTGCAGAACCTCGCCAAACAGTTGCTTATCGTCGAGATAATATTATTTACGAGTTTTGCCGCTTGACATGCGCTTCGCGACTCGATAAGTCGTGAATATTTCGAAACACGTATGACGTCACCTATCTTGAGGACACCACACCCTATATGCTTACTATATAGCAACGAGAATTACAGTAAGTATAATAATAATAACCATTATTATGAATGACCTCGTGATGGAATTAACATGGCTCACACTTTAATATTTTTTTCCCTCAGGTTGCGATATGAGAGCCAAAAACTGATTAATCTACACCTGCTGACGTCATCATCAGAAGCCTCGGTGTAGAGAAGACACGAAGATATATATTCGATAAAAATACAATCGGAATACTCCTCACATCCCGAGAAAAGATTTATTAGATTTAAATCAAATTTAGCTGAAATAAGCCAATATTTTGTTTACAATATAGCAGCGAGAATCACAGTACGTATAATAATAATAATCATGATTATGAATGACCTCGTAATGGAATTAACACGGCCCACACTTTATTATTTTTTTCTCTCAGGTTGTGATATGAGAGTCAAAAACTGATTAATCTACTCCTGCTGACGTCATCATCACAAGCCTCGGTGTAGAGAAGACACGAAGATATATATTCGACAAAAATACAATCGAAATACTCCTCACATCCTGAGAAAAGATTTATTAGATTTAAGGTTGTTGATCACAAAATTCAATTTAATGCCAGCTCTTTGAAATTTATACAGTACGTAGATGAATAGTTTCTGCATCGACTGGTAAAAGATCGAGGCTGCTAATAATCTTTATTTCCGAGATATTGAATTCTAAAGTTGACTCGAATTAGCACAACGATGCAACGGTTATATGGCGTGAGGCGATACCGGTCGTATTCATTGACCCATATGTATGGTCAAATTGATGTCAGCCCTATAAAAAACACACCAGACGTAGCCCAGAATATGCCGATCACACTCATATACGTTTGATATATCATTATAATGGAAATAAGAGAGAAATCATCAAGAATATAAAGTAAAACGTTGAGAAAATTATGCAAAATCAAATAGCTCCCTCACAACATGGCAACGCCGCATCAGCTGTGAGCCGCGAGAACCAAGCGCGCGAAATTCAAACAAAACACGCATAGAGACTTCAGGCGTCACAACCGCCAACCTCGAAACGTTAAAACTCGAAACTACGACGCGGCGTTGCCAGGTCTCGCACGCTAATATACTCGAGTTCGAACAGGATTATATTTATAATTTATTAAAGGCAATTCAATCCTAAATTATTATTTTGCATAAATAATGAAAATTAATCGTTCGAATTACTATAATAATCACGTAGTGCCGTGATTCGTATCACTAACATACAACATTACGAAGTTGGTAGTGATGACGTCACCCCATGTAAAATCATAGGAGCCTCCCCTCTCGCCTCTACCCCCGCGGGGACCGTGATCAACAACCTTAAATCAAATTTAGCTGAAATAAGCCAATATTTTGTTTACAATATAGCAGCGAGAATCACAGTACGTATAATAATAATAACCATTATTATGAATGACCTCGTGATGGAATTAACATGGCCCACACTTTATTATTTTTTTCCCTCAGGTTGTGATATGAGAGCCAGAAACTGATTAATCTACTCCTGCTGACGTCATCATCAGAACCCTCGGTGTAGAGAAGACACGAAGATATATATTCGATAAAAATACAATCGGAATTCTCCTCACATCCTGAGAAAGGATTTATTAGATTTAAATCAAATTTAGCTGAAATAAGCCAATATTTTGTTTACAATATAGCAGCGAGAATCACAGTACGTATAATAATAATAATCATGATTATGAATGACCTCGTGATGGAATCAACATGGCTCACACTTTGTTATTTTTTCCTCAGGTTGCGAGATGAGAGCCAAAAACTGATTAAGGATATCCTTACCAGAAACGCGAGGGGTCTGAGGCGGCGGGGGATTTCCGGCGAGAAAAATATATGTAGAAAAATATTTGGCAACGCCGCATTTCGCGACTCTGGTGCGGCTTGTGGCTTTAGCGTGTACTAGCTTCCGAACCGTAACTTCAACCTGTCAGTGTACCGCGATTTTAGGTTATGAATATTGTTTGAAATTTAGTGTCACTCGATATAAAAGGTATGCTTGATGAATTCGCAGGCATCGTTATAGGCTTTGGAGATACTCTTTCTTTGTTGAAAAAAGCCTTTCCAAAGAGACCTAGCTATAAGCTATCAGAGATTGCTTCAGCTGAATTAGGCGAGACAGCTATCTACGGGATTCATGATGCATTGCGTGACTGTGAGGTTCTCGACGAGGTAATTGTAAAGGCAATGAACAATTCTCATATATCCAGAGAAGATTTCGTTAATTGTTGCGTTGGAACTGCAGCTTGCTTGCAGAAAGAAAACGACATAGTGGGAACAGCACAGTTTAGCTCAGATTTTTATTTTTTAATAAAGAGTTGAAAATTGAAGTCGCATATATTCTCAATACCCAATTATTTTTCATTTTTTACCTTCCTATGAATTAATGAATAATAACGAAATTCTTATAATTGCTTTGCAGAGTGACGTCGAGAATGTTTTTATTCTATCTATAGGTATCTATGTTGAGCCTAGTGGGGGGATGCGGCGTTGCCACATTTTCTATAATCACGCAATTGAAGGCCGAAAAGCCGCGAATAAACTCAATTTACTTTAATCTCCGACGGTTGGACTAATATTTTCTTTTTTCAATATTTTCGAAAAATTTCAGTCTACATCATGTTAGTTTTTCATTCAGATCGAACAGAAATTGCCTGAGAAAATAAATTTCTTTGCCAGTTTTGGACCAGTCGCCCTATCTAACCTATGTTAAAGTACCCTATTTTCCGAATTAATTTCTCAAAAATGACACCGTGAACCTATTTTTTTAAGATCGCGATTGATAAAACTCTTCCTTTTCTACGCACTGTAAAATTTTGATCAAAATCTAACACAAACGATTTTTGGTAAGGATATCCTTAATCTACTCCTGCTGACGTCATCATCACAAGCCTCGATGTAGAGAAAACACGAGGATATATATTCGATAAAAATCCTATAAAAATACTCCTTACCTGGAGAAAAGATTTACTAGATTTTAATAAAATTAAACTGGAATTAGTAGATATGTTTATGGAAATACGTATTTCCTCCAGATGCTGGCTGATCTGTATTCTCTAACGGTATCTTCGATTCAATTATCATATACGTTTGACTTCCAACAATATTCAACTGGAATATTGAATTTGAATATCGATTATTTGGTATCTTGATTAATTAGCTCGACTTATTACAGCAAAAATTATTTAGTTGTAATAAGTGACGCTCATAACTAAAGTTTAATAAATATTTCTTCCCCTCAAAATGTTTTTTTATTAAAATGAACAGAATATTGAAATGCTGATCCAGTTGAAACTAATAAATCATTTCTCCGAGTCTCGAATATAGTTCGTACAAAGAAGAATAATGACATTCTGGAAACCGAAAAATTTGTATCGCTAGCTTATCAGCATTCTACTTATAAAAACGTAGAATAAAATATAATATCAAGCTCGAAAAGATGGCGAACAAACTATTAGTACTTGTCAAACATTTTCAATTAAATAGCACCGTTTGTTATTAAAGGAAAATCGTGAATTTAATTATCTTCGGATATTCAATCGATTACTCGAATCAAAAAGTATTTTGAATACATTATTATTTGAAAAAATGTTCGTTCCAGCAGAACAGGCAATGAATTATTGGATAAAATCGTACGATTAGCGTTGAGCACTGCACACCGAGAGTTTTTATCGTTTTTATGCGTTCTTTACAGATATATCGAGGCACACGAAGCATAAGAGGGAGTTATAGCTTCTATCCAGACATTAGAAACGTAGGGAAAAGCGTGCTGCTGGTTGTAACTCTCGAGGAGACGAGAAAATCCGTGATCGAGATAGCGAACGACTCTCTCGCTCGTACCTCGAGTGCATAACGCGGTTATGCTTGCAAGCATATATGCTTGCACGATACCTACACAGTATCAGATGGAGACCGGAATACTTGTAAATACTGCTGCGGGTGAGAGGTGGGGTCGAATTCCTATCGATTATCGATTTCTCGACGCACCAATGAAGTCATGAATGCCAGTTCTGCCAGTTCACAGATTTTTCGTTTGTAACAGATCCGTGAGAACCGGACAATTATTGTTGCGATAAGTCACCACGCTCTTCGGTCACTTGAATTTATTGTTTGCCCATTTGATTTACAGTTGCCGATAGAGAAAATGTCAAAGTACTTCACGTTCTGTGTCAATGACTTAGCGAACTACCACATTGTACCAAGCTGCAAACGATTTGCACAAGAATTATGCATGGTGCAAATGAAAACGAATTGTGAAAGCATTTTTTTTTTCTTTACTAAATCGTTATCGATTATTGGAGCACGAAATCATGTTGTAAAAACGGAGTCTATTATTTATAGCAAAAGGCGGAACAATGTTGGTAATTATCATAATTTACCATCAACAGTTTGGAAGGTTTTTTTAAAACTAAATCGACATCGATTACAAGTGACAAGAAATATTCCAATTCATTGGGAAAAAATGACTCCATTCTTATGTATAGCAAAGTCGGAAAAAAGTTGTGATTACAGCTATTCTTGACTATCAGCACTTTAGACTCTCTATTTGTTCTCAGTGGAATTAGTATATTTATATTTATAGTAGGCATTATATATTTATTTTTAACCCAAAAGGAAAAACAGAGGATTTTTCCATTGCAATATACAAGACGATTTGTTATTAAAATGATGCTTATTTCTGCTACAGAAATAAGTATCATTTGTAAAATTGTTTACAACAAAAAAAAATTAGCATAACAAATTAAAATTATTGTTTACAACAAAAAAAGCCAATCGGCTTTTTACTCTCCCCTCCCCTTTATTCCCCATTTCATTCCAAGAGACCCCCTAGAGTGTTGTCCGCAGCCACTCATACTAATGCACTATTGTATCACATTTGCACGAGTGCACAGGGAACCTGTGGAAAAATTGGCCGATACAGACGGCTTTTTATTTTTACTGAATTTCTACTGTATGAGGATACATTAGAAACTCAGAAAAACTGTCTCCCGCTCAGCAGTTGGCGCGCAAACCAGTGCCCGGCTAAGCGGTCACCCATCCAAGTTATGGCCGCAAACAATGCTGCTTAACTCTGGGGACCGCCGAAGCCACACATCGACACTGCTGTCGGTTCATTATTATTATTATTTATTTCTTAATACAGACACTATTTCAAACAGGTTTGTCAATGGTTCAGTCGATTCTTTCTAATTGTCCAACTAAGCTCGGTCCTCAGGACTGATTGCACATAGCACAGACAAAACTATTATGCACCGAACACTCCTGTTTTGAGTTTTATTAAAACGTCAGAACGGCCAATTATAATGAATTGACAGACTGAAATGGTGTCAAAGTAACGCCTTCGGATGGCTTTATTCATCATGAACAATATAAATTAGGCTGACCCAATCAGACATTAATTTAGCATCATTTAGGTGCCATTGAAAATTGGAAACGCGCTGTGCAGAATATTCTACGATTTTTGAATACAGAAATTATTTCAAAAAGCTTTGTCGATTGTTAAGTCGGTTTCTCTCTAATTAACCACTTAAGCTAAAGCCTCACTTGCACATCGCACAGGCAAACCTATTATAGGCATAACACACCTTGGTTGAGTTTTAAAGTAACGTTTTCGAATTTCTTAACTCCTCATGAACAATATAAATTAGGCTGAGCCAACCAGATATTGAATTTGCATCATTTGGAAATCATTGAAACTTGGAAACGTGCTGTGCAAAATATTCCACAATTTTTTAAATACAGGAATTATTTCAAACAGTTTTGTCGATGGTTCATTCTGATTATTGAGCTAAGCTGATAGTTAGATTAGAGATTGGCGAGATTACTCGACTCAGATAGCCGATTAGTGAGTTAAGCTGATCACTTGCACATAGCACAGGGAAAACTTCATATTATGAAGATAACACACATCGGTCGAGTTTTGAAGTAACATTTTCCAAATTAGCATCATTTGGAAGCCACTGACAATTAGAATCGTGATGTGCACAATATTCTCAATTTTTTTCAATACAGAAATTATTTCAAACAACTTTGTCCATTGTTACGTCGTTTTTAACTAATTGTCCAGCTAAGCTAAGTCCTCAATTGCACATAGTACAGGCGAAACTATTATGCACAGAACACACCTCGGTTGAGTTTTGTAAAAACGTCAGAACAGCCAATTATAAAGAATTGACAGGCCGCAGTGGTGTCAAAGCAACGCCTTCGAATCGCTTAATTGATCATGAACAATATAAATTAGGCTGTTGGCCGACGAAGGTGAGACGGCTGCAGGGAAGGAAATGAGTTGGGACGATAATGCTGCAGTGAAATCGTGATTGCGCCCGTTGTGTCACACGAGGGAGTAAGAGAGTCCAACGCGGAGCGATTCCAAACGTGTCGAAAGCGGTGGGCGAGGCTCAACTAGCAGAAAGCAGCCAACGAGCGCCACAACGATCTTGGAGGCAGCGGCAGCTCCAAGTTGAAGCCCGCAGCACGCGAGTTTCATAAATAATCGCGTTGGGCCATTCGTCAATCTTCGCACTTTCCTGCAGGCTGGTCTGCCTCTATACTTCGTTGGCTAGCAGTGGGCACATGCTGAGGGGAAATCGACAGGCGGATTTCACCTACCAGCTTCACGACCACGAGAATCGCTAGAAATTATCGGGTCTTTATGTGTGTGCAATGAGAGGCAGTAAAAAAGGCATTGCGAAGGTGCCAGTCCGTTAAAACGCTCATTCCTATCTCGCCTCGGTTATAATACAAAAGTAACCATGCTTGTTGGGAAAAACGAGGAACTTTTTCGAGTCCTGGGGCAATTTTCCGATTCTGGGACTATTAAGCGAGTGGAATATTTCCTCGTCTGTGTCCAAAGCTATTTGTTCAAAGTTTGTACTCATAATCAGAAAAATAAAAAAACAAAATCTCCACACGATATGCACTTTGAAAACATTTGATAGAAAAGTAGAAAATTTAATAAATCTAGGAAAGTTGACATAAAAATTCATAATTTTACTACACTCGTGCAGTGGGTTTAATCTATCAGGTGATGAATCAAATTTCTGGTAATCATTATTAACAACATTATTAACGGTGTACTCCACGACCATTAGGATTAGTAGAATTATCGTGTTTTAATGTGTGTATGTGCATGGGCAATGAGTAGAGAGGCAGTAAAAAACGGTCATTCGTCTATCGCCTCGACTGTAATACATAAGTAACCATGCTTGTTGGGAAAAACGAGGAACTTGTTCGAGTGCTGGGACAATTTCACGATTCTGGGACTATTAAGCGAGTGGAATATTTCCTCGTCTGTGTCCAAAGCTATTTGTTCAAAGTTTGTACTCATAATCAGAAAAATGAAAAAACAAAATCTCCACACGATATGCACTTTAAAAACATTTGATAGAAAAGTAGAAAATTTAATAAATCTAGGAAAGTTGACATAAAAATTCATAATTTTACTACACTCGTGCAGTGGGTTTAATCTATCAGGTGATGAATCAAATTTCTGGTAATCATTATTAACAACATTATTAACGGTGTACTCCACGACCATTAGGGTTAGTAGAATTATCGTGTTTTAATGTGTGTATGTGCATGGGCAATGAGTAGAGAGGCAGTGAAAAACGGTGATTCGTCTGTCGCCTCGACTGTAATACATAAGTAACCATGCTTGTTGGGAAAAACGAGGAACTTTTTCGAGTCCTGGGGCAATTTTCCGATTCTGGGACTATTAGGCGAGTGGAATATTTTCTCGTCTGTGTCCAACGCTGTCTGTTTCAAGTTTTTATAAATGAAGCGGGATAAACCCTTCAAAATCGGATTCAAAAGCTCTTTATGATATACATTTTTTAAAAAGTTTTTACTCTTTTATAAATAAAAGAAGCTCGTTTATATGAACTGGTATATTGTTGAATTTTTATATGAACTGAAATATTGTTGAACACCATTTCCTATCGAATCCTATAGAAATAAGGACATTCAATATGTAAATTACTGAATTTGATAGAAAAGTGCAAAATTAAAAAAACCTCCGGAAGTTAATATAAAAATGTGTAATTTTACTACACTCCTGCAGTGAATTCAATGTACCAGCTGATGAATTAAATTCCCGGTAATTAATCTGTAAAATGTCAAATCTGTAAAAATGTTAAACAGTGTGCTGCACGACCATGAAGATCGGTAGATATGATCGCGTCTTCATGTGTATACGCATTGAGAGAGGCAGTAAAAAAGGCATTGCGAAGGTGCTGCTCCGTCAAAAAGCTCATTCCTATCTCGCTTCGGTTGTAATAAAAAAAAGTAGACGGAAAAAATATCCGCGAAAAAAGAATGGAAAAAAACACCTACGCAAATAATATCCACAAATCTGCGATTGATTCTTCCATATAAAATGTACAGAATTATCTATTTTTATCCCAATATGCTCAAAATCTTTGCCAGCTCATATTCATAGGTTTCGTGATCATCGTTCAACTTGTTCACCTCTCATCTACTCCCATTTAGTTTAAGATTATTTGCTGTAACCACCTGCTTTTTTCTCAGCGTTGTTGTGCTTTTCTCCTGCTTTGGTCGTTAGGGATTTAATATGCCAGGATCTCAATAAAATACTACTTCTACTACAACATACTATTTTTAAAAAAAATATGATCGTATAATTTTTATTATGCGAATAAAATTTTTAATTAACTAATAAAATACGTTCTTTCATCTTCGATGCTATAAAATGGATGTAGTGACGCATAAGGCAGGAAGGGCGGGGGGAGGGGCGAAACTCTGGTGGGCGGTTGCGGGGGCGAAGCTCCCCCACTGAGAGATAACATTTTTGTTATATAGCATAAGAATAAATTCAATTTTCCACGCAAATGTAATAAGGAAAATAATCAACATATTGCGATTCACTTATTAAAGACTTTTTAAAAAAAATTTCTTCCTGATAAAAAGTTGTGTCATCCTATTCAGACAAATGGTATTTTTTTCTTCAGACCATTTTCCGGAGGACCTTTTTTCCGTGCTCTCTTATCCGTGGGTTTTTTTTCCGCGGATATTTTTTCCTAGATTCAGAACAAAAATAACAATGACTTGTTGGGAAAAACGAGAAAACTGTTTGACTGTTGGCGCAATTTTACGACTCTAGGAATATTTGGAGACTGGAATATTTTCCGTCCGTGTCTAAAGCAATCTGTCCAATTTCTGCGTTCCAAATCAGAAACATAAAAATAAAGATAAATCGGTAAAAAATTTTATTGGTAAAAAAAGCTTGCTTAGGGTAGAAGTACCGTTTGTGGCCAATGTAGTACGTATGTGGCCATCAACTTGATCCATTTGTGGCCATACCTATTGCATGTAAACGTAGTGCTGGCCACAAATGGCGCAAACGGCTTTGAACCTAATTTATTAAGCAATAAGGCATTTCAAGCATTGAATATTCAACGTGAAGTTTGCTTTGATTATTGTAGAATAAACTCATTTAGTAATTTCCGTAGATTAAAGTAATGATGAATTGATCTATACATTTTTTGTGTGGCCACTAATGGTACAGTGGTCACAAATGGTACATCTACCCTATATGAACTGGTATATTGAATTCAACGTACAAGTGAAATGTCAAATGACAATATTTCCTACTAGATCCTATAAAAATTAGGAAATTAAAATTCGTAATTTTAGAACGCTCGTGCGATGACTTCAACGTATCAGTTGATCAACTAGAACGAGTAAAGCCACCTAAAAAAAGATGCTATTTTGATACAACGAGCAAAGTTTTATTTTCCAACTTTTTCAATGTTCCATTGCATTGTAACCATAACAATAACCCCCATATTCCCTATGTGCAAATCCAGTTTAACAAAAACGTACTTGTCGACAAACTAAAAGTGTAAAAAGTACGAAATTATTAGTTTCAAAAATGTTACACAAAAATTCGTTTTTAAATTCAAGCCAATAAATATTCCGCGGTCTTCAGTACAGTGAGCTTTTAACTAGCATTGTATATAGCATAACGTGCTCATGCAATGATCCCCATTCTCCCCTGCAGCGTATTGAAACGATAAATCTTCAACTAATTATGAATCGGTATTCGCCATGACCCTTGCTCCACGATGCTAAATATCTCGTTATCCCATAGAGAAAATATATCACCAGAGAAACCCCAGAGCTCTGAAATGGTGAACTGGAATGCGAATCTACGAGAGTGTTGACTCTCCAAGTAAGTCCATGATTTCCAAAGACACTGCAAAAGATATACGCTCAAAATTATAAATGCAGTTCATAAAACAAATCACAGAAGACTTGTATACGGAGGATCGTGGCTAAGTAGTTTAAGATTTAGAATAAATATAAATTCTCAGAGGGTGCAGGCTTTTATACATATTATTGCATACATTGCAGAGTTGTGGGATCTGAGCTATGAGACTTTGAGATCATGGAGCTCGCATAATGTATCGAGGCGGCTCACGCTGACTACTCATACTCATACATACTATTATAATACATCAAGTACTCGCGTGTTCTATATGTATATATTTTTACTATATGTATATATAAATACTTATTTGTTGCATAAACTGTACATATATATTTTGCTCTCGAGCTCTTGGGACCGGCCCGAGACTATCGCGAATACGAATCAGTTTAGTATTCTGACCTTTACCTGAGGTACTTCTTGTACTCGTATAATGTATACCAGACTGTAGATACAGTAGGTATTATTGTGTATGTGTTTATAATGCATATTGGTGTGAGCACCCGGTGCATATATGTATATCGACGATCGACGGACGGTATAACGATGACAAATGGCTCCTGCACGTAAACTCGATTGGCAATGCAACTCCGGCCCACGACGGACAATGCACGCGAGCCAATATACTATGTGACTGCAGCCATACGTATCCCTGTTTGGGCACGATGTGTGTTAATATATACAGCTTCCATTCGGATCTTCTGTACACATTGAATCAAACAGGTTTGATACTGCTAGGGAAATTATGTTTACTCATACGAAATAAAGCAATTTCAGTTCAATTGGTAGTTTTGTGAAATTCTGTTCTCTTTTTGAAAAGTAGGCAGTGTAAAAAAAAAGATATATGGTTGGTAACCAGATAGAGTTTTTTGTTTGTTTGAAATTCAAACTACGCGAGAAAAATCGGGATTTCATCGGATAACATAATTGTATCGAAAGGATTAGTGTACTTTTTTTTCTGGATTTTCGTAATACCTTTGTTAAGGATGTATGATAGGTACAGTCGCGCTAAAAGTGAATTTCAGAGACAATTTCGATTACCTCCCGATGGGATAAAAATCGGAAAAAAATAATGCATATAAAATGTGCAGAAAAGATTGATTTCGCATACTAATACTCCCAAAATGTCATTAACTAATTGGTGAAATAAAAACAATTCTTCAACAAATAAACGATCAACCTAACTTTTCTTTCATGAAAATGATATGTTAATTTTTTTGAATGCGTATGAATTATTTAAGATTTTTTTCTTTATTTTGATTTTTATTTTTTTATTTTCAAAAATGCGCAGAATATAACAAATTTTGGATATACGTTTTGCAAAAAAATCTTGAGTGTAGTAGATAGTTTAATGGAGACCACATATCCAAAAATCGTTATTTCGCGCACATTTTTCAAAATAAAAAAAAATAAAAAACAGAATAAAGAAAAAAATCTGAAAAAATTCGTATATGCATTCAAATAAATTAACATATCATTTTCCTCGTCATTTTCATTAGAAAAAAAATGAGGTTGACTTATTGTTTGTTGAACAATTGTTTTTTTTTCACTCGTTTGTTAATAACATTTCGGGATTATTATTAGGCGTAACCAATCTTTTCAGCACGTTTTATACGCATTATTTTTTTCCGATTTTTATCCCTTCGGGAAGTGATCGAAATTGTTCCTGAAACTCACTTTTGGCGGGACTGTACGTATCATACATCCTTAAATAATGATTATGTCATCGAATTACGATAACATTTAATAACAATATTCACAACAATCCCTAATCAAGATCCCGTTGCTTCTGGTAATAACTATCTCGTAATAGTATTATCGCTTTTCGATCGCGTCTGTGCAACATATGGCATTGAACTATCAACGACGTACAATTTAATCGATCAATATATAGTACACAACAGCAGCTCGAAGCCCCCCACTCTTCTCTTATCTCTTATCGCCATTTAGCATTCCTACACAGTTCTTCGTGTCCCGAGCCCATATAATAATCGGTCTATGTATGTGCTCCGTTTTCGAGGATCATCGAGCGTAACGGGAGAAGCAATTAAACGCCTCGATGGTTTTACGGACGCCTACGTGCTTTTAATGTCGTGCTATTACTATACATACCAACGATTAATAATGAAAAAGCGTAATACTGCAGCTTGACAGAAGTGAGGGTTACGTCCTTTTGATTCTTAGCCGTCGGTATATCCGCGTGTTAACCAGTTTAACAACCCGGGGGGCCTCTGATTTGTCGCAATTAATAAACACAATTAAGTAGGGGGAGGGGGGCAGTTAGCTATTCGAAATAATCGCAGGAAAAATCTGAAAAAATTCACCTCGATGTCTTTTCTTACTGCTTTCAACATATTTTTAACCGAAAAAAGGTCATTGATTTTTTAGCACCGTCGATTTTTTTAGATTAGCCAAAATACATGATATAAAAAATCTGCCACGCTCGATTGTTGAGAATGATATTAAAAGCACGAAAAAAATTTAGCAAGTCAGAATATTAAAAATTGTAGGAGGAGATATATATTTTGTAGGAACGAGGGCGATACATTTTTATTTATTTTTGAGTACTACTTTTTTTTTTCGTAATGTGCAGTTAAATTGATACAAATTAGGTCCTGTAATATTTATAATATTGATGGATATTTCCAGAGTATGATTTCTTGAAAATAAATTTAGTATCATTTAGAAATTTCAACGTGCGAGGCGTATAATCAAATTAACGAAAATGAGGCTAGAACACGATGAGCAACGAAAAGACGGGTCATACGGAGCGAGTAAATTCTGATTATTTTGTAGGTTTTACTCCTAATTGCAGTATAGAGGCTTTCTAACTAAACCCTAGGTCACTATAATAATTTTTTATTTTTTTATTTTTTTGGAAATATCAGTCAATACTATTAATATTATAGGACCGAATTGGTACTAATTTCACTGCATTTTACGCAAAAAAATAGTGGCACTTATAAATTAGCAAAAAACCTCGTCCTTGATTTGACAAAATGTGTCTCCTCATACAATTCTTAATATTCTGACTTGCCAATTTTTTTTTTCGTTCTTTCAATACCATTCTCAACAATCAAGCGTGGCAGATTTTTTGTGTGATTTTTTTTTGCTATTCTGTAAAATCGACGGTGTTACAAATCGATTTTTTTTCGGTTCAAAATATGTTGTGAATAGACTTTGTTCGGTTCAAAATATGTAAATGACAATTAATGATTTCTTATTTTTCGGACCAAACTTTTTATAATTTTCACAACTACCAAACAGTTACGATAATTCATAGCTATTGTAACTATGAAAACATTTGTCACGTTATATTTGATTGTACTATTACGATTTCTCTGAGTGCCATAATAAATCAGCATCATGATTGTCACAATGATATTACACTAAAAAGACTACTAACTGCGAATTGTTGTTCTACCAGTTTTTTTTTAAGTGTGCAGGGTAAAAAAATTATAGGAGCTATTCCGCCTGGTTTCAAAGTCTGTAACCGGGTGGAATTTTTTGAACGTTCGAAATCGGAATCAGGCGTAAACAAATCGTGATCATGTCAGATTGTATACATCGAAAATATTTGTGTACATTTTTCAGAACTTCGGTGATGCATTTTTTTCAGTTATTCAAAATTTTACATTTTTCAAAAACTTTCTAATAACCGACTAACTGACAAAACAACAATTAAAAAATTCTGCCAAAATGTGCACTAAAAATTTTTGTCATGGTTCTGTAATCTGACACAATATCCATTTGTTGGGTATAGTTAATTTTATCATCTCGAAAATATTTTTTATTATAACAAATACAATGCAGCCATTGATACAAAAACTGGCGTTTCTGTTTACTTTTAAGATTATTTTCTGTAAATATTTTACACAAACCTGCTCGAAAAAAAATGTATATTTTTCATAGGTTCGATTTTTACTCCGATATTTTCTCATATAATGCCAGCAACTAAACTAGTGAGATACCCATAAATTGATATCACCGATTATTAATTGATTCCCTCCCCTCAATTCATTATAAATCAATATCATAATTGCTGCACGGCTATTTCACTATATATCGGCCACTTTACGCTGGGAAGGTATTGCACTCCAACTCCAGTGTTGTTTTATTCAAGAAAGCGACGTAATACCGTTTTACCTTCCGTGCTTGGCGCTACTGCAACGTAAACACATGTGACGATGTGTCATACGCGCTCATAACGACAATGAGTTAATGTGCATTGTTCGATAATTATTGCGATTGACTATTATGTCGATACAGGCTCGGAGATATGATGAGTTACGTGTAGATAGTAACAAAGTGTGTGTCTAAGTCGTACAGACCGTTTCTACTGCTGCAGAAAATCAAGAAACGATCGTGACTGCTCGCCTTCGTTTTCCCTGACTCGAAATCATTTGTCGTCACTGCTAATGATTCCCGCACGTTCCCAGAGACTCTCTACGTTCGTCATTAAAGATATTTGGTAACTGACTGCTTTGTCACGTCGATTTATCGTGTGACCGTCGATACAGATTTTCCCAAGACGTCTGATTAACTTGATTGCATTTCTGTTGAGTGCAAGGAATTTTCATAAATCTAAAGCCTATTTTCTTTTGAACCATAGCCAGGTGCTACATTGTTTAAAATGAAAGTAAATTGAATATACAAAACAATATTAGATTTACGAAACGGGTATATGAATTTCATATTAATATACTTTTATTGTGAATTAAGTTATAATAGCAGAATTCTACACGGACAAAAAGGTTTGGTTGGAATTACTATTTTTTAATTGGTTAGGTCCATATTTGTTGTGATAACCAATATTTTCATTGACGGAACATCGACCGATTAGTTACTTTGAAAATTCCGAATTGGTTAGAATTGACCAATGCGATTTGTTAGGGTAACCAAGCAAATTCTACTAATTCTATTGGTTGGTGGCTCTAACTCGAGTACTAAGCGCTACTGACGGATTCTTTGGCGCTACCAAGAATTTTGTTCGTGCACAAACAGGCGCCAGAACACGAGCCGCCATATTTTGCACATGCAATTTCATTGGCAGCTCCCGCGAATCTTCTGTTAACGTGTGGGAGTCAAAGTAGCGAATGACGAAAATCACGAATCGCTAAGATATCGAATATAAAAATAAGGTACACAGAGAGAAAAATGTGGTAATTTTAAAAATAATATAGTTGGACTGACGAGAATCTAACTATAAACTATAATTGCCAGGAGAAACGTCTACATTTTATGGTTATAGCAAATATAAGAAAATAGTTGGATCAACCACTCATATAATTCCCAGGAGGAACGTCTATATTTTATGGTTATAGCAAATATAATTATAGTAGCAATCATCAAAATGATAATAGTTTCAAAAACTATTCTTATAGTTTTAAAAATGCCGTTTTGTTGCATATACGATTTCAACGTTTGTTTCCAATAACCATACAAGTATCGTTTATTGAACCATATTATCATCGCTTCAACCATAAAACATTGCAAGCCTTCCTATGTCCGTTTTACCATGTGAAATCGTTAAATAAACTATATGCTTTTCTCTCAGTGTACGTCTACAGAGCGGACATCATTATGAAATTCACTATTTTAGCCATTGCTATTTTAACCATTTGCTATTATGATTGCAGTTTAATAAGATGGAGGTCAAAATAGCGAATATTCAAAATAGCGAATGGCTGAAATAGCGAATTTCATAATTATGGCCATTCTAGATTCAGACGGTCTTTATTTTGAAATTCGCTATTTTAACCATTCGCTATTTTCGTCATTCCCTATTTTGACCCCAATTACCCGACATTTTGTCCCGGACAGCTTATTCCACGACAACTGATCCCTTAATCTGATCATTGAAGGCGGTCGTCGTACTAATATCTTTGTCGAAGAATGGCACAACGGCTTCAATCAATCGCGCACAAGCCTCACATCTAATAATTTGGAAATTCATCGGACTGTTAAAAAAAGAGCAGGGTATGACGGCACTGAAATTAGGACAGTCATTGGCCAGCTACAGTAAAGAAAAAAAGTGAGTAAAATATCAACGCTATGACGCTCGGCTATTACAATTTGTGAAACATTACAAAAAGGACGGCGTTCATCGCCGTAAGTTCAATAAATTATTGTGTGATAATATTATAATCTAGAGATAATTCGTTAATTATAATTGTATCTGATATTAACACAGAAACATCTAACGAATTAAGATAGCGTAAGGATTAAAATTACCTATATTTCCAAAATTGTTTTGTTGATAGACTTGTTATTATTTATAGAAATACTAAATAAATGTACTGAAGAGGACCCGCATGTGTGCAAAAACCTTTACATAGAAGAGAATCATCTTCCTCATTTATTGGTCGCCAATAGCCGATTAACCCTAAGCCACATATTTTCTGTACATTTTTTTGACAAATCGAATGTGACATATCGGGTCGGAGAAAAAAAAAAAAAATTTCCCAAGCCTTGTGATTACTTGCTTGCGCTGCTGTTGCTGAGTGCAAGGAATTTTCATAGATCTACGACTCCGGGGAGTTTCTTGAAAATCGAGCGAGAGGCAGAGCCTATTTATCTGCTAAAAGAGCCAAGCTCAAAGGTCTCCTTCTATACTGTAGTCAGTTGCTACCAGCCCAAGTCATTTACGACTTTACACCGCAGCACCGAGCAAAATAACACACGGGAGCTGAATCGTGTTATGCGCGCTCCCGCTCGTGCTCCTTAAAATTGCCGATGAATTTATACTTGTCTCTCTCTCTGTATCTCCGCCGTGCAGCCTGACTCTCGCGGCCGGATAGCAATAAGCATAAATATTGGAGGCATAACTCTCTCGTACTCTCCCCCCTTTTGCATTTTCGTTCTTCTTTTGCTGCGGCTATGCGTTCTCAACTTGCCGGACTGTGCTACAGCTTATTCCTTTCGTTTTTACATGCAACAGTTGGAGATTAGCCTCAACCGCCAACGAAGAATATTTGCTACGTTAGAAAAATTGCTATTTCTGTAACCATCTTCTCAAATTTAGATCCGAGAATAAAATTAAACGATTCAGAAAACATTTTTTTTCCACTAGGAATTCATCTTACTGAAAAATCGCATTTTTACTTCGCATATTTACTATGGCATATTTACTTTTTAGGTAAATACTACCTAACGAAAGAACGCATTGATAAGTATAAATGTGTAAAGTGACTTATCTAAATTTCGTTATCCATAATATTGACACAGAAAATTGACCACCATTCAATTTTTTTTTTTTTTTCTCGAAAGTGTTTAAGATTAAGCTGCACCTTTTAAAACATTTAGATTATGTGAATGTCTACGTTCTAGTGCATATGTAAAGTAGTTGTATTCATTAATATTATCACTACAAGATAAAAGAATATTTAGAATTAGAGCTTTGATAATTTTGTATAAAATCAACCAATTGTGCTTCCACTTATACAAGATAATTCATATTTCGATGATTAAAAACCAAAGAATTATTGACGGAAATTTTCAAAACCATTCACCTTCGACTATTATAATTTATTTCATTATTATTATTATTGTTACCACCGTTTCCAAGAGGGAATTCTTTCCAGATGTGACATTTTTAATCTCGGCCCACCTGTTGAATAATGCAGTATAATTAATCCCGCAAGATTTATTCCTTCGACGTTCTTTTCTACGTATTTTTCCGTAACTAACACATCCTTAAAGCATCTCCATTACAACGGGAATAAGAAGTCGATTGCCGTTTGCAAGTAAAGCTAAGGTGGCGATCGAGGTTCAAAGGGTTCAAGGGTGCGTGGTCGTCCCACACGAAAAATCGTGACGCTTCGCTGCGGAGGGTCCTGCGAACTTCTGCCTCCACCTTCTCCTCCTCCGCTTCAACCTGGCAGAGCCCTAAAATCGTGATTCACACATACCCTATCTTTCCGACCGAATATACGTGCGCAGCTATATACTACACACTTATAGTCCCCATATGCAGACAGTATATGTATATCTTGGCGTCCGGGTAATCTTTTCGTGTTTACCGAACTCTCGCGATCTTGGCGATTATCGAAAAGGGTTTTTTTCATATTGCCACAGAGTTTATTGAACAAGTTCGAAGCATTAATTCAAATGGGAAAACAATATCTCCTTGGAAAACAAGAACTGTTTTGTCAGTCCCGTCAACGTCGTTTTCTCAAGGTTTTGTTTTTATTATCCTGTATTACCAGTAAAAGAAATGGATCATTATTGATTCAAGACCATGATGAAAGAATTGATCTTTTATGCAAGGGTTACAAGATTTTGTAAAGTTTATTCACATATCATAAGATTGTAAATTTCCATTTATATTTTCTCATCTATGTTCATTTATGTTTCATACTCATGATTCATGTCGTTATCACAACATTGAAAAAGTGGATAAATGCATTTAGTAATTCGGTAATCATTATTCTTCTTTGAATTTGGCTGAGTATGTATATATTGAATAGATGTTATGATGCTTCGACGATGCCCGCCTGTTATATTTTTATTTTGATTTTTTGATTTCGAGTCACAATTTGCCAATTGGCAAACAGGACATTTTGAAGGGACAAAAATAAAAAGATTCCAAATGTTTGATATGCTTATACAGGAAGATCGATAACAACGGAATTTTCGGCATCGTTAGACTCAGACGCCGAGTTGAGATTTGCCAAACTTCCATCAAAATAAAAATATAACAGATTGGCATCGTCGAAGCATCATAACATCTATTCAATATTCGGTAATAATGTTGATAAATATTAACAGAAGTCTGTTATAGGCTGCGACCGAATATCATTAATATTAATTTTATCATCGATTATTAACCGTCAGTTTTGCTTATAAGATGGAATTTTAGCGAAGTACATCTCGGGTCTGAGATAGTAATCGCTGGATTCAAAGCGCGTGAAAATGAGGCCTAATTTAAATTTACTAATCTGATCGTTGTGGCGGAAATGTTTTGCAATTGTTCGAGTTGAAAATCCGTAGGTCGTGGCTGCTTGATGAATAAATTTGATTTATTGAGCAGCTACAATCGATATTTGTAAAAAGATTCGTGAATTTGAATTAGGCCTCATTTTCGCGCGCTTTGAATCTAGCGATTAGTGTCTCAGACCCAAAATGTACTACGCAACAATTTCATTTGTTAAAACAATCCGACCGCTGATAGCCGATGCTAAAATGAATACTAGTAAATATTGCTGAATAGCGAAGTTTTATTAGAAACCCTTCACACATTTTTGGTTCCTGAAAGAAAAACTCATTTACCCATAATAGTTTAGAGCGTGATTTTTTAATCGTATTCTTCTCTTTTAGAGATTTTTCAAAAACCATTTTTTCTTCAGTCTTTAACATAGAAAAAATGGCTTGATAGGTAGAGGGTTGCAAAGTTAAATAAAACCATTTATTTCACTTGGTGCGAAAAACGCGGTTTTACGCACGCTTTACGCGCATAAATTACCGTGTTTACACCATGTGACATAAAATTTCATACGTTACTCTATTGATAGTAGCACTCCCCTTCGGCTTTTTGCTGCAAACTTACACTTGTCAAACAAAATTTTATCGCACTAGTGTCGTAAAGGACCATTATCAACTTACATAAAAATCTAGCTAAAAAACCGCGAAAATTTTTATAACTTCAATAAGTGTATTATTTCCAAACGTTTAAGAATATTTTTTTATCGCAACCAGAAAGTAGAGTCCTAAAATCGTGATTCACACACTCCTGAGTTAATACACGTGCGCACTTACTACACATATACTACGTACGTATCCTCATATATAGTGAGTATATATCTTGGGGTCCGGGTCATCTTTTCGTGTTTACCGTACCCTAGAGATCTTGGCGAGATAATCAGTCGGCGCGGAGGCTCTCGCGGTTCCGGATCTATACTAGTATCTCCTTCTTCTTTCTCTTCTTCGTCTTCATCTTCGTCTTCTTCGCTCGACTCGTTGGCCTCTCACGAATCGGCGCCATCTGAGCTAAATCCTTTCCCAGTTAATTCACCAGGTCTCCCGATCTTTTTCGTGAAGGCTATGTCACGAGCAAAGATGAGCCAGAGAATAGAGAGAGGGAGGGAGAGAGGAAAAGAGAGGGAAACGGGGTTTAGAAGGGAGTACGTTAATTGGTTCGTAATTAGTTACATTCGTTACTCGAAGGTATATTATCGTCGGTCGAGAGGTCGAAAGGCTTCGTCGACCCTCCTTCATAGCTTTTTTCTTCTCTTTCTTCTCCTCTCTTCTTCGGGGACTCTTTCATGCTTGCCAAAGAATATTTCTCAACTGAGACGTCGAGAGTCACGCGTGGGCTGCTCTCGTACTTTTCTGTATGCGCCGGCCTCCTTCGGACACGGATAATACTTTATACCGCACGCGGATTCGTCCTGGGATGAAAACATGTGCTTTAAGTAGACTACAGATATGCAACTTGTTGACCTAACTATACGAAACCCAATGTAGGCATCGTAATGTATAGCTGATCGAGGTTAGTGGGGTTATTTGACACACTTTTATAAGGAATAGTCGTCGTGCTGCGATAAGTGAGGATTTAAGGATATGTAAAAAGTCTAAATTATTTTTTATAAAAGCGGGACATTTTTATCTATTTTTTTTCTTTCAATTTTTTAATAGCTTTCGGGTGGGGGTGCATATAGCGAATGACCAAAATAGTAAATGGTTAAAATAGCGAATTTAGAAACTAGGAACGTCTGAATTTAGAATGGTCATCATTATGTTATTCGCTATTTCAGCCATTCGCTATTTTGACCATTAGCTATTTTCACTTCCATATCTTATAAAATGCATTTGAAATAGCGAATGATAAAAATGGTGAATGGCTGAAAAAGCGAATTTCATAATTATGGACATTCTACATTTAGACGTTCCTCATTTTTGAATTCGCTATTTTAGCTATTCGGTATTTTTGTCATTCGCAATTTTGACCCTAACCCCATCTTTCGTTAGTTAAAATCTTATGAAGTATAACAGTTGAGAGGATGAAAGAAAGTTATGAAAATTACTGTCTAAAATGCACGACGGTATTTAATATTTTTTTATAAATGACATTTTATATTTTGTTGTCCGGTTTATGGATGTAATTATTTTTTTCATTGACAGTTCGCGGCATAGTTAACTTTGAAGCGTTAATCCAAAATGACTATGCAACGGGTTATTTCGTTTTATGCAAACTTCGCGTCAAATAAAAATATGGAAACTTGCACTTCACTTTTTCGAGCAGAATTAATTTGAAGAGCGTTACCAATTGTTAAGAATTTTTTTCCTTTACTTAGGGTTGATACACTGTCGAAAATGTTTTCTATTTTTTATTACTGGAAAATTCCTTCAATCGCTGATATACTGAATTCGATACTCGAGAGTAATGAATATTATTACATTTTATCCTTTTTTAAAAAAACGTTACACTTATACCTCATTAAGTACACAACCTACATTATAACTCTGCAATTTTTATAAGACAAATGCACAAGAAAAGTGTGAGGTCAAAATTAACATTTTTCACTTGTCATAGCTTTCAGACCAAACAGGTGAACCAACTTTAGTATTCGATGTCTTATATTATCCCTGGAAAAGTGCATTTTGTATTGGATATACCGATTCTGAATGCAGTGAAAATCCGATTCACTATAACCAATTTTTTGTGATTTTTTTCATTGTCTTCGCAATCTTCTTTCAGTCTTCTTCATCACAAATCATTGTTTTGTGATGAAGACGTAGAATAAAAATTCCTATATTCTATCTAGAATGCACACTTCGACAGAAGAAGTAAGAAATCGAAAGTAAGAAAATTTTTACCTCAAGCTATTCTGGTTTACTGTATGTTATTAACAAAATGCAAAATGTATGCGGTACGTTGGTCATCACGAGGCTCTTCGTCGTTGTTCACCTACGGATTTGCATCTATCCTCAAATTTTCCTTGTGCCAGGTGTTTCAATTTTTTTTTTTTCCGTACCACTACTAAAAATAAAACTCTGACGGAAATTCCGAAACATAAAAATTCAACTGCGAGTTCAAAAAATAAATAAATATGGGAATTATAATATTTGTTTGTTTTGTGTTACATGAGGTTGTAAGGTAGTCCTTTGGCAACACCTAGTCAAATGGCAGTACACAGTCAAAATATGAGAAAAAAGATCAAGCAAGATTGTAATAGTTAAATATGATAAAAATAGTACGAAATATGATTTTCATAAATATTTAAGCTATATTTAATTACTAATTAGCTTAGCGAAAATGTTGGTCATGTGCTAGACTCAGTATTTAACTCAGTATTTTCATGGATGTAACCAATTGCGTTACCACATGTATAAAGAATAATTGTAAAAATACAACGCATCAACAAAACAGTGCGAAGAGAATCCTTTTCACAATTATTTCGTATATTGGTATAATGAAATATATCATATCCAAATGGAAGTGTTGAACAGCTGAGCGCATACAGCGTTGTCAAGTTTGTCGTGCCGCTAAAAAAAAAATCGTGGATTGGATCTCGTTCTCAATCAACTGTAGATATCACAGCGAAATATTCGGTGGACCATTTTTAATAAAACATGTACTAATCCTAGAAAATTCGTGGTAAATTTCGATATATTGTGTTGCACCAGATCTAATCTCTAAGTGCCTGAATTTTCACTGAAACTGCGTCAGCCTCGAGTTTCTCATGGAAATCATAAGAAGCTATGCCAAAATTTCTCAATTTTTAATTCAAATTTTGATTACATTTCGTAAAGACCCAGTAATCTGAAAATTTCCTCTCTCTTATATCTGCAGTTTAATAGTGTGTGTTCAATATATTTTTAATTCACGTAACCATCTAATAATTTTTCACGCGGAAGGATTGTCTCAATTTTTTTAACGAAGTTTATCATTTACACAACATTTTTCTCCTTATGACTTTTTTTAGGCGACCTTCTAACGGCGGTATTTTGAAATCTCGTGGGAATTTCGCCAAGTTAATATTTTGACATTTTTTCTTCTTCAAACAAACACGCACGGAGGATGTTTGGTTACGCCACTGTGTCAATTGGCCCCGCATGCTTTTAACAGGTATACTAGTATGCTAACGCTATGACGAGAGAGTCTGTGGTGCGTTATACCACCGCCAGCTCTTCTCCCTGCGGTCGTATCCGGGATCACGCATATACTTCGGGTAGATAGCCCGTAGCTTCTCTCTTCATGTCTCTTTCTCTCTATAATACTACGCAAAGAAACTACTTTGAGTATACTATACACGCAGAGAACACGAGTCAAGGCGATGCACCTCACGAGCTCATCATAATCATCATCAGCGACGAGAATCGTCCAGCACTTTCTGCTTTCTCAGTACATCTCCATTTTTCAATGACCATCATTTTTTCTGGTGCCTCACGAGAACAGAGTTTCCTTTTGTTTTTTTTCTCGCAAAAAATATTTGAAAAACCACAATAAATTTGGACCTCTGTAAAAATACTTCGCTCGCCGGAAAAATGTGACATAATTTCAATGGAAGATAACACATCCTTTGAAAGCCCACGATTTACAATTTAATTGCTAGAATAATTATTCGTGGTCTGAATTCACTCATTGCTCTTATTTTGTTACTTTTACTTTATAAAATTATTATTATTATTGATTGTTGCATTTTATGATTGGGATTTGGTATTATTATTCCGATAACTGTGAAAAATTATAAGGAAAATTGTATAATATTGTGCCTCATTCCCTATTCACTATAAAATCTCGAGACGTCAAACCAAAATATATCGTGCCTATTGTGGTGTCTCTTTATTTTGAGAGGCAGAAAAAGATCGGTTGAATGGGTTGGAGATATCGATCGATAGGCTTATCCGGAAATAGCCACAGGCACTCATCCGCCCGAGCTCGCTTCATTGCTGACGGCTTCAGCAAGGAAGTGTGATCCATTGTTCCAAGAAAATCGATCGTACCGGTTCAATTAATCTGGAGTGGCCGGTGGCTGTATTTTCTTTCGTTATTATCGACGAGAATGGGTTCTTTCATATTGCCACAATGTTGAACAAGCGAGTTTGAAGCATTAATTCACACGGATAAACAATTTATCCTCGGAAAGCAAGAATGATTTTATCACTCTGGTCAATGGCTTCTTCTCGAGATTTTTTAAATTAACCTCTATAAGCAGAGGGAGATGAAATAAGTTATTTTTAATTCAAGACATTAATAGGACCAAAAATCAATCCAAATGGATTAATTTATCAATAAAGAGTTGCGAAGTAAAAAAAATTAAAATGTTTATATACTCACACCGTAAAAAATCTACTTTAAATTCAGTGCACAAGTAATGGAAGTTTCATGCATAAGGTATACTTAATTTTATTTATAAGTGCGATTTAAAGTCAATTTATTGTATAATAGTTTTTATGGTTTATTTCAATTATAGTGTAAAAGTCTTCTATTCTCAATAATTTGCTATAATTTTACTACAAAAGTACATTAATTCGATATTATAATTAATCTACTACTTTATGCATGAAAACTTCCAACCTTTTCGAACAGTGCAGATAAGAAAAACTCGATTAAATAAAGTGAGAAATGTTGCTATCTGAATTTTTTACGAAAGTTTTTTTTTCACATTTTAGATTAATTTTTTAATCACAATCAGACGACGAACAGAATTTTAAAAATAAATGATCCATTATTCATACTCCTATTTAACTTTCTCTGCTAACAGATTCATCGTTAATTTGAAAAAAAAATTAATAAAACAATTATATTAGCTTTAAAGATATTTTTTCTCTCTTTAAATAATCGATCGTCAGGATAATTTGCTGCTCGTTTCAGACATATACAGTAATATCCTTCCTGGTTTGTGAGAGAAGACCATTCCTCTTCTCTTCACGCTCCTGGAGGGCTTGATTTATACACCCTCACCCACATCGCTTATTAATCACGATTCAATCCATTATTCACTGCCTGTCCAGCGAACCATACGCAGCTATATCACACTGCAATATCATCTGCACATGCCCGTTTACACCGTGTTCTGCTGATTCCGTTGAGAATCCACTGCACACATCCCGCAAATTTGCTGAGATGAGATTTACAGGAAAGCCTGGGATCTGCCTGGACGATGATGACGTTGGTACCGCGATGATGACGGGCGTGAATCGCTCAACCTCGTCGTTGTTCATCCACGGATTTGCATCTGTCCTCAAATTTTCCTCGTGCCAGCGCTTGAAAAGGTGTTTCAATTTTTTTTTTGTCCGACTACTAGAAATAAAACTCTGACGTAAATTCGGAGGCATAAAAATTCAACTGCGACTTCAAAAAGTGAATAAATATGGACATTGGAATCCAAAAAATAAAGCTACAACCCTGACACGTGTTACGTCTTGACGCAAATGCAGAACATTTTTTAGACACTTGAAAAATTTCTTGAAGAAGACTTATCATTTTATTTGTCAAAATGAACTTTATTGAGCGCTAGACGGGTCAATTTTTTGTTTAATTATTATATCTATTTAACCTCGCATCAACAGCTATGGTTATTAGCGACCAGAACAAGTTTACAGCTTATACATTTTTATTTTTTTAAAGCTTTGTACAAATTATTTTCAATATTTATCGCTTCGATAAAATCTGGAGTTTTTATATAGCATTCGGTTTATCTTTAAGGCTTTTTCCAAGGTAGAAGAAAGACAGATTTTGCTCCAAAGGCTTCGATATTTGGTACACTTTACAATCATGTGTTGCACTTAGAGCTGAGAGTTGCAGGAGTCACATAATTTATATTTAAACTTTCAGAAAAAAAATAACGTTATTGCATTAATTTTAGCCAAACATAAGATAGCGAAACGCAAATCTTTTACATAAAATCAGTACTATTCATCAATGATAAATACAAAGTTTTGTCATAATATGTTATGTGATTAACATTTTTCAGAATTTCAACTTTCATATAAAAAGCTGCAAAGTAGAATTCGGCAAATTGCTTCCCCATTATGTTCTTTTTTTCAAAGCTTTCTCTATGAGGTTGCCAAAATTCATTAGCATACTTTCCCATAGACGTGGCTTTGTAAAAAATTTTTTTTTTTAAATTACGAAGTAATTTGCAAGGTTGAACTTTCCAGCTTTTTTCTCCATCTCATTCCACTCTCAAAATAGTGCAAATTGTCATAGAAACCCTACGACTGCTGGGTTTTAAGCGAGGAATGGAAAAAGAAGTCTTCAAGTGGTTTCTACTTGCCAGTGCGGTATTTCGCGAGCAGAGAACGCGCTGCGGCTTTCTCCCCAAGCAAAGTCGCGCTTTCCATCGGATATACCGTGCACTGTAGCCCGACAAGGTAACCGTGATCGCTGCGGCGATCGAATCGACATTTATTATTTCTGGTAGCCACTGGTGGTAGTTCTGCGCAAGAGAGCAGGTACCCAGCAAGCGCAGTAGCAACTCTCGTATACTTATATACTCGTATACTTACGGTTTTAGTGCTCTCCCTATTTGCTACTGTCTATACCGTCTATATATCGATGGCCCGAGAGTCGTTGCTGCATAACGCATGTACCGAGATCACTGACCTATTGGAAGGTAGAAGATAAATCTGCAGTGATTAATTTGCAATTTAGAATCAAATCCATCATTAATTTTTTTCCCCCGGAAACGTTGACTCACAGAACACGGACTCAAAGGATAATAAATAAATCAATAGATAACAAATTAGTAGATAAATTCTGATCACAAAAAAAAATCCGCGAGTTGACGTCGGAACTTAAAGTCCCTTTGAACGTTAGTTCAGTGCGCGATAATGTCGGCACTGGGTTGTCAGTTAAAATAGGAAGAAATATGTGCAATTCTTTAAAATTAGGTAATGATTCAATTTTTTGCTTAATTAATTAAAATTATTTACGAATTAATCGTGTGAAAATCGATATATCGCTTGTTTCTATTATTTCCAATTGTCCGACGACAAAAATGACAAGTGACACAAAATAACTACCGAAAAACGTATTTAAATTTAGACTACAATTGTATTAATATAAATTTATTTAAAAATCCCCGTCAGATGTGATGATTGTGTCAATCGAAAATCGATTAAGCACTTTAATATTATGAAAAATTATAAGGTCATTCTTTGTTTTATATTCTGTTTACAGCGGAAATGGTAAAAGAAATTGTAAGACCGAGATATCTCGAAAACCACAAACACACGTGGTTTAATCGTACCGTTTTCGTTCACCTTTGGTCCGAATGTGACTGACGGTTCCAAAATAAATAAAACAAAACATTTAATCGGATTAAAAAAACATCGAATAGTTAAGTCAACGAGATTATATTAGTTTTTTGGGGCGATCAACATGAATTTGTGAGAAAAAAATTATTTGAAGAATATAATAATAAAAATGGCCACAAACGGTACATCTACCCTATGCACACTCAAGACAACTTCGAGCAACGAGCGCTCCGCACGACTGACGTAATGTTGGACACGAATTGCGCAAGCAAAACGATCAACTTGAGACTTGTTTATTATCTATATAACAACAAAATATAGGTATATTTGTACGGTATATACTTCGCTATAAATGCTCGCACGAGTTTTTTCGTACTCCAATGCGGTTGTGATGTCATTAAGGTGGTTTTTGTACAAATATCAAATGAAAACTAACCAATAGAAATATATGTGACGTCAAATTGTGCCGTTTTATTAAACGAACAATTCACACGTTTTTTTTAGCGTTTCAGTTTAAGATCTCTTGTATTCTGTTCAAGAAAAATGAATTCTTCCTATTACCACGCCTGACAGTAAACATTGAAAACGCAAGCCCCTTTTTGAGTCCCAACCTTTCGGAAAATGACTCGGGATAGGATTAAGAAAACCTACGAACACGGGGATTGGGAAAATTTCGGTGGATAAGGGTTTTGACACTCATTTGAATATTTCGAAGCGTGAATGAAAGTTAGAAACACGAAGATGTTTTTAACTTTCGAAATAAAAATATTTTTTTTTTCTCTGAAAAAAAAAAACCGGGGCACCCGCCACTAGATAATCAAAAGAGGAACAGAAAAGGCCCATATGTTCTTTCCCTAGGAGTTGATCGGGCCGAGATATCGCCGGACAAATTTTTAAAATGGCAAAATAATATATACTTCTTTGACATTGAAAAAAATTCAGGGGAACACGCCACTAGATTGATTGATTGATTCCAGGTTGATTGATTCGTAGATTTCGGACTCCGAAAACTACGAATCAATCAACCTGGCTACAGAAAACAGTTTAGCGATCGTCATGTACATCGTTTTCTACGGAGCAGTCAGCCTAGTACGCGAAAAGTACGTGAAAAGTACGTCCCGATACGCATATCAATTAGTCCGTCAAAAGTTCCGATTTGTCCCAAAACCCGTACTTTCCACGGGTCCCGGTAGGATAGCGCACGTACCTTTTTTTTTTACATTCGTAGTCCGACGATAATATAACTATAATGTATAGTTGTCAGGATGAAGGACTATATTTTATTGTTATAGCAAATATAAGAAAATACTTGGATCAACCATTAATATGATTCCCAGGCGGAACGTCTATACATTCAGCATTAGATTTGATTTGTCCTTCCTTCGATGGTATGGCTTCGATCGCCTTTTACCACCCTTCCCACCCTTACTCCTATCACTCCCTACCCGCACTTCACTAAGCTAACATAACCTCCAATGCGTCCGCAGCCGACTTAGCTACATTGTACCGCATTTGCCGAGGGCACGGGGAAACTGCGGAAAACCCGTACCGGTACAGACGGCCGTATGTTCTCCTGACTTCCCGGTGTATACACGAAAGTAACTTCCTTAAGTATAAACACCAAGGCCTCAGAAAAACTGACCTCCCGCTCACTGGTTGATGAGCCAGCCAGTGCACGGCTAAGCGGTCACCCATCCAAGTTATGGCCGCAACCAATGCTGCTTAATTCGGTAGATCGCCAGAGCCGCACACCAACCGCGCAACCACCAGTGTCGGTCGGAACGTCTATATTTCATGGTTATAGCGAATATATTTATAGTAGCAATTATCAAAATTATAATAGCTTCAAAAACTATTCTAATAGTTCCAAATACGCCGTCTTGTTGCATATACGATTTCAACGTTTGTTTTCAATAAACTTGCAAGTATCGTTTATTGAACCATATTATCATTACTTCAACTATGAAACATTGCACGCCTTCCTATATGCTTTTTATCATGTGAAATCGTTTAATCGTTCCAGCTATCAAATGCTACCATACATAGCAGCGTCCGCCGCGTACACCAATAATAATATCGGGCCGAACAGAAGACTTGATTTTCTACATATCAATCAATTGAGAAATACAAAAACCCGTTGCGCCACCTCTAAAAATTCGTACGAAGCCTTTCTTTAACGAGATTCAATATTAGTAGACAAACTATAGTTTTTTGAAGTGACAAGTAGAAAAAACATTATTTTTAGACACGCTCTAGTCTTTGTATGTCTGATGCTATGCTTACAAATATATATTTTCGTTTTTATATGCTCTACACTTACGCGTAATATTTTTACTTGGGAGTCCTACTGTTTGCGAAAGGAACGATGGCACATCTGTATTATAGCGTCATCTAAGATCGCACCCGATAACGCGCCGATTTGACGACGAGCTTCTGTCACATGGACCGGCCGGCTAACGAGCCGACGTGCACTTCTACGGCGAACTGTAGAGCGGAAGGAACGTGAGAGTCAGTCTTCTAATTCCGTCTGTTTGTGATAGCGGGAAGACAATCGTCAACTGTGATAAGTTTTCGAGTTTATAGTTTCTATATTGTTGGAAATTATCAAAGGAGCATTAGAAATAATTGCGAATCATGGAAATAGATAATAGCCGTAAAATTATCAATCGAAACTCTGAAACAAGTATTTTTCACGTAAGTTTTTACGTAATCATTATTTGCCTTAAAAATTGTCTTGCTGTGTTGCAATCCTCTGAGTTGCTTTGGTCATCCCATTATTACCCATCCTGCGATTAGCTGCATGAAAAGAATAATATAGATTGAATAAAAGATAATTTATTAGGCACGTCGCATCGCATGCTCTTCTTTCCGTAGCTGTAACAAAAAGTATTTACTATTCAATCTCCAAATGCTAAGAAATCTTACTGTAACAAAGGATTGTTTCGTTGCGGTTGCGCGTTGGAAAAAGCTTGCTGATAATTTTTGTCTCTATGGATGAATGTATAAATGTATGGCGTCATTTCTACGTCAAATCCGTGGAATGTATAAAAGTGAACAGTAGAATCTCCACATTTATCGATCTTAGATAACGACAATAATCGATATTCATTTTTAATATACCGATAGTAGAAAAGTGAATTTTCTCTACGGATATTAAACATCTTCAGTAATGAAAAAAAAATCCTTATCGTAATCTTTAGGAATGGAGAGGCCAATGATGAAATGAATCGGTATATATATTTACTTTCGATGCAAATTCTCGACTCGCGTTCGCGTCTAGATTCCGATATAAATTAAATCAGAAGTCATGCGTATCGAGGGTAACCTGGCTTCCACTTCTGTAAATAATATCAACGTGTATTTACTGGACATATTCGAGCTGGGAGTTCTCGTTTAGAATTTACTTATCGAGACTTATCGACATAGAGTGGCTCCTTTGGCTGCTTTATGCATTGGCTTACTCTCCTTTCGAGAGATCTTTCGACCATTGTAGAAGACCTGTATATTCTCCAAGACGTTACGCTTCGCCAGCACGCATGTTTGTAAACGTTTCTGTATTCCCAACAGCAGTAGTGCAAGCATCCGACATTTTATCTGACCAGAGCATAGCAACGAGTGACCTTGATAGAACAAGCCGGTGAGTGTGGAAGTCAAGCGTCACATTATTCTAACGCGCGTCAGTGTCAATTTTTGTGTCACTTCTGAATCTTGTTATCAACATGACAAACTATTATCGGGTAAAACATTTCAATTTAAAGACAAAAACTGGTATGTTAGAAGTATCGAATGATCAGCTTGTTAATGAAGCAGGAGATCCTACCCTAAACGACGAAGGATAAATGTCAGTGACAGGTGATAATGGGGAACGACCTGGAATATGTAGTAGTGCTGATGAACATAACCTTACTAAAACAGAACTATCGCACAATGTAATAACAAACGCTGCAATAGTGAAATTCACAGTGTAATTAATATTGGAAATATATTAAGTTATATTAGATTTTCGATATATATAATCTGTCTGGAAACATAATATATTCATCGAGTATCGAAGGGATAAAAAAATAAAAACACACATAAACAAAAAAGTGTTGTTTCTTTATTTTTAGATTTATTAATTATCGAGTTGTTAAATCTATCTATAATATAACAAAGTTAACGTTCAATTATTGTTACCAAATTTCCATTGAGTCAAATGACATTCAATAACGCCAAAAAAAGAGATTTTCACACTTGATGACGAAAGAATCTACCGACTATACTATAATGTGTTATTTAAATCTTTCGACATTTTTTATTTACCGCATTCGTTTATTCATTGAGCTTATTTTTTAGTCGGGAGTTTTTTAATTTTTGTAAAATTATTTTTATTTCATCCTTTTTAAAGTAAACACTTTGCCATATGCGCTGTGGAGTAAGTTACACTACAGCACGATAATGGCGGCCATCTTGTGACATTTCGATATATCCAACTAGACTTTAAGCACTATTCCCAAAACATAATTACGTAAGTGAATCAACAACTTATCACTTTAATTTATGGAAAAAGGCGTCCGGCGCTAATGATATAAGCGACGTACAAAATTTCGTTAAGTAATTATTAACCGTTTTCGAGAACATTGAAAGAAGAAATCGCTCAAATCAGCTCATCGCCGTGAAACGCATAACTTCCGTCTTTTTGGCCCGAGAGGACCAGTCGAGAGTTTAAAATTTATATAAATATATTAAAAACATATTTTACTCAGCTTCCTATTGAATAATGCCATGAATACCTAAGCACTATAAAAATTAATGTTCACATTCTATTCCAACCTTTTTATACACACCTAAAAGTGACTGAATTCTCAGCAAGACAAACCTTCCTGATCTCCTAAATACGGAAGCTTCATTTTTATTTATGTAAACTCAGAGTCATTAGTCAGTAGGTTTAAATCACACCAAGTTTCGCGCCAGTGTTGATCGCTTGCGTAAAATCCAGATGATATTAAAAAATTCGTTTTGTATTCTTATTTCTTTACAAAAACATTGTATATGTTTGTGACTAACCAGAAGGTAGTACGTAATGCACTGTCGCCGTGCGAGATACTTTACTTTTAAGAGAGTCCGCTTTCCAAGAATATAATGATCGGGTTCGTGCTGAGGACTCTTACTCTCGGGGAGAAAGACATAGACTCAGAGAGACGGATGTAGCCCTGAGGTCATGGATGGAGCGTATATCACACAGGTGAGGCGAACCTCGAGTGGGTGTTCCACTGGCGGTGTATCTGAATAAAATCTCACGCATATACCTGCAGCTCTGTCTACACGAGTGCTTTGGCCTCGCACTTTGTGATATCCATCGATAATGAGTCATTGGTTACTTAATTGACACGAGAGACAATGAATAATTCGTGATTTTAGGTGCGGAGTAGTAAACCTGTCAAAAGTCCAGGGAAGAAAGAGTTTTACAAGGTAAAAGTCTCTTCACCTGAAAGGAACTAAAGGAAACAAAATTTTTAATAAAATCCGCTAGATTTCTTCTGAGAGTTTCTTCTCGACTTCCATGAAGAAATTATAATTATAATTTCATATGTATTAAGGTAATACAAAGTTTTTTTTTCCAGTGAATGATTTGAGGATTGAAAACAGCCCTTCACGGATATGTAGCCAATAATGAATTGTATTTAAAAAATAGTTAAATTAAAATACGCTATACGTAAAGAATATGTTGTATGCCGATTCATATTATTTGTAATACTGCAGTATTACATTATTTATAAATAAAAAGGGCAAACGTGGATGACGACGGAAACTTGAAAATATGTTTTGCAACGCTCGTTTTGTAATTTTTTTTTATTGCTGTGTATTTGATTACCGTGTTGGTCAGCGACCCGCCATAAATAGTTTGAAGAGCGAAGTACACTCAGGGTCATTGACGCTGATCGATACTCGGTAAACTCTCAATTACTTGAGACAGCGAGGATCTTCTACTTTGCCCAAAGATGCAATATAACGATAATGGCTTAGCGAGAAAGCAGGTGTAATGTCCGAAGGGAATTGGGATGAGCTGCTGAGAAGACAAGGGCGAACTGCTCGAGGGCTTTGCACCCATCTGACGAGATGCTGTGGAAATTCTGAAGGTACTTGGAAAAGGCTGCGATTCTTTCATCCTTCTTTCATTCGACGCGCACCAGTGACGAGGATTCTTCTGTGTTCTCTTTCTTTTCTTCAGTCTGGTTACTGAAGCGGTGAAATGCTGCCACAAAACGCAATCGTAACTTTTCTGTGTTTCATTTTGTCAAGCAGTCGCTACATTTTTCACAAAACTCCAGGAGCTCGATTGCTATTGGCACAAATAACCGAGGAGCGGCATCCATTTTATCGTAACCTAAACCAGAATGTTGTTGCGGAACTCGAAAAGTTCCGTTAACGCCAACGCAACTCGTTCTTCCATTAAAATATATTAATTTGCAATCAAATAACCAATTTTCCATTATTTGTATTTTTTCTTTTCTTGTTCGTATCCCGTAAGTAATGCAACACTATAACCTATAAATGGAAAACCATTAATTATTAAACTCGAAAATCAGTGTGAGTCCAAACAGCCCATGACCAAAATAGCAAATGTCTAAACTAGCGAGTTTAAAAATAATGACCATTGTAGATTCAGACGTTTATTGGGCAGTGCGTCAGTTCTACAGAAACCATCTCTACACACATTAATTTGTCACGCCCAGTTCGACACATATTCTTACTCCACATGCTTAATCCGCACGATGGAATTAGGTTTTTGAACGTAATTTTCTTTTTGTTATTTTTAAAGTTTATATGCATGTTTTAAATAAAAATGTTCAACCATTTTTTTTGTTTAATATCACCGCGGATATAAGCATTACAAAAATGATGATTTAAATTTGACCGACGACGCGCCGGAAACACCCGAAGTTGCCCAAGTCGATTGTGACGTCACGATTTTACACGACGTATATAATTAACGTGACGATTGATTAATAATAGCCGAAATGCCAAGAATAACGACGTACAGAACGTGTTTTGTCCCTCTGTGTAATAACACAAGAAAAAGTGCACCGGGTAAAGTTTTCGCGCCAGTGCCACAAGATTCAAAACTTCGTAAGAAATTGTTTAATGCCGTTCGGAGAGATAACCTAAAAAACAGCAAATTGAACATTTTTTGCTGTGAAGACCATTTTGACGTCAGTAAAGATTTTCGCAGCCTGTTTTATCGTTAATAACGTGTAACCTATTTTCGTGCCTCTATTATTAATATTTTTATCTACAGCTGCGAGAAGATATGGAAAATTATGTTTTGCTTCGAACCCGATGTTCGGGACAAACCCGACATTTCAGGGTGCAGAGGTCTCCTTCGCGTTTTAGATGAACATAACCTATAGCCGCATTTCCGTAGCTCTTACGACAGGCCCTTCAAATAATTAGTGAACAAATTTTATGATTTCATTTCATTTCGTGGCCATTTGATAACGAGCAGTTATTGGTACAAAATGATTATTTTACTTACAATGCAGCTTTGGCACAACGTATTTCAGGGGCATTAAAACGATCATCAGAACGTAGAAATTCAAACACCATAAACATATCTATTTTTGGTAAATTGCTTGAATTTCCCTTCATGAATCCTATATCACACATAACAATACGTTGATTTGCACAAAATGTAAAAATCGGTCGTTTGCAATTGATCTATGCTCGTAGCCGTACAGCAATACACAGTTTCTAGCTTTCGCGCGAACTCAATGTAACATCGTGACGTCACGACGCTGTGCGTTAATTGCGTGCCGTTTCTCGATCACGTGACAAATTTGAATTTTTACGATTATAAAATGAATAATAATGATGGACAGGCTTGCATAAAAAATAATCTATTAGTACTTTCGCGTTTTCTTAACATTAATGCACCATTTGAATTGAAAAAAAGAACATTCATTTTTTATGTTTTTCAACAACCCAGTTGTAAATATCCAGAACAGTACAAGAGGAAATTGTACACAAGTAACGTAGTAATATAGAAATTGCACCAATAATGAACTCAACAAACATTAACAATTCATAGTAGCAGTTCTCACGTAGAAATATGACTCGGTGACCCTTGTGCATTACAAAAAAAACTTCGCACAGAATTAGTTTGCCACGAAAAAGACATAATCCGTGTAGTTCGATACCGCTAAGTTTTTCACGAAATAAATTCGCCACGGCAAACTTCTACACAACTCATCTGTACACCGTGCGAGTTCGACACCTCCCATCTCAACACAGACCCATTTCGCCACGAGCGATATTCGCGCGCCGAGAAGTCAGAGAGCATCTATACCGACCGCGAGCCCTTGCTACATTGACATTTTTGGACTCAAATGAATTCACCGAACGAACTTTCAACCGTGACTTTACCGTATATTATTACACCCATGCCGGTCTCTTCCCTCGAATTTATTTGAGTGTAAAAATGTCAATTTAGCAAGGTCTCACGATCGGTATAGAAGCTCTATATATAATCTATTGAACTAAATGTCTCAAAATTACCGCCCTCGATGATATCTTGTTCAAAGTTCATGCATTTTTTCATGTTCCAAAAGTCAGTGAAATTTTGTAAATTGATCAGGGAAAGTGAGGGATAAGTCAGGGAATTTTTTAAACCGATTTTCGTGGCCACCATGTAAAGGGAATTTTTCATCGATAAAAAAAATGGACTAAGCGATTAGACGTTTAATCAAATTAAAAAATGATCACTTATAATAATAATAATATGTAGCACTTAATTATCAATTAATTCATCTGGTAATAAAATAAAACCTGATCTTGATGCGCGCAAACTATTATTTCTATCCTCCGATATTTCACGACAACAAACGCCACAAAGTTTGACTGTGACGATGATTCTTATCTCTTCTCGATCTTGTCCGTCGTCCACCTCTCTTCGTGTCCAGACTCGACGGAAGAACACCGAGCGAATCCGAACGGTCCCGACCGCACTGATATTTCTCGTGACTTCTTTACGTGTGCGACGTAACAAGCGGACTCCACACACAGCGGCCACCGGCACAAGGCTTGTCGGGTCTTTGACCGTTTGCTTCGACGTACGACTATATGAGTAACGTCTGTCAGGTGGCAGAAGTTTATCTACATATATCCTTTGGGAACTTCGTATAAAACTTTGATCGTTGTCCGAAACTGTGGTTAAATTGTTTCTGTACTTGAAAAAAATTGGTTGCAACTTTACACATTGAGAGAAAATCATATCGTTGATTCAACGATTGCACATGATAAAAAGCATATAGGAAGGCTTGCAATGTTTTCTAGTTGAAGTGATGATAATATGGTTCAATAAACGATACTTGCAAGTTTATTGAAAACAAACGTTGAAATCGTACATGCAACAAAACGGCAAATACTATTCTTACTTTGATAATTGCTACTATAATTATATTTGCTATAACCATGACCATGAACATAGACGTTCTTCCTGGGAATTAATATTAATGGTTGTTCCAACTATTTTCTTATATTTGCTATAACCATAACATATAGTCGTTCCTCCTGGCAATTATACATTATAGTTCGATTATCGCCGGAATAACTGTTTTATTATTAAATTACGATATTTTTCCCTGAGAGCAACACCGACAAATTGAGCGATATCATACTTGTCCGAAACTTCGACTAAATCGTTTCCGCAGTTGAAAACCAATGCTTGCAAGTTTATAACACCGACGAACCGAGCGATATCTCTATGCAGTTATTTAATACGATGACATTGATGTGGCAAAAAAATACAACAAATGAACATGAAAAGAGTGCACGATAAAAAAAATTATCGACGTCTAGTCATTTTAATTCCGTTAGATAGAGAACAAACCTCCGCAAGTTTACAACACCCACGAGGCGATCAATATCGTTAAGTAGTCATTTAAAAAAACACACTCACACATAGACATGGCAAAAGAAAAAGCTGCAAAGTTAAACTTCGCAAATTGCTTCCTCATCATTTTTTTTTTTTTTTTTTTTTACAAAGCTATCCCTATGAGCAAGAATATTTCTTGATTTTGGCTTTCTCATTAAACACGCCTTAAAAAAATTTTCAAGTGCAATGAATATGGAATTACTGTAATCAGAACTGGTGAAATGGCTACTTTCCTACTTTTTTCGATTTTCCAGCGTTTTCGTTACACACATGAAGATTTCAATGCTAGAAATGTGAACTTATATATTTCTTAGATATGCGAAGGATAGGTTTAGGATCATGTGATATACCGTCAGAAAAGTCGTCGTCCAATGTTAAACGCTTATAGCTCTGCCTATCTTAGAAATAGCTCTGTCTCACTCGCACTATTTATTTTTTAATTCTCACAAATTAACGACTGAATCGATTGAAGAGCCGGAAGCTTAGCCTAATTCTTCGATCCTTTCTTTATCAGACTTGGAAATTTAAAAAAATCGAAAGAAATTAGAGAATTGACAAGATTAGAGATTAGACAAGTGTACATTGGCCATTCCAACTTCATTCAAAAAATGTCACCATTGAGAAGTAAGTAAGAATTGATTATAAAAACAAGTCTGTTAGCAAAGGTATTGTAGCCGTTCTAGTAAAGCATATAAATATGGATAAAAATCTCTGTTTACTTAAGAAAGAGATTCTGTACAGGAAGTTCAAGGTCATCGATCCGTTTGGAGAAGAATCCGTTAAATATCGTCGTGTCGTTTCGTTCCTAAGATATCTCATGTCTCCTGGCTTTATCTTCCTGTAACGTGAAGCCTGAACTCTTGAACCATCGCGTGATTCTTTAATGTGTAATGCACAACAGTATTACACTGTGGGGTAATTCAAGCCGATGCAATCCAGTGCAGGAATAAAAACAGAAATAAAAAGACGCACCGGCGAGAGCCACCATTGAAAGTCACTTAAGATTACGGTGAGGCGAGAAGTCTCAATCGTAAAATGCATTGACGCAAATGCCCGACGCACGAATCTCTACCAAGTATCATGTTGTAGATTTTGCAAGCGGATGTAGGACGCTGAGTTATTACCATCGTCAATAAATAAATAAACTCCTGTTGTTAAACGCTATTTTTTTCCCCTCGTCTTCCGCAGGTTATTTTTCATAACGATCGCCACTCGATCTCTGTAATTATATGATGGAACGACTGTGATTCGATTCTTCGAGAATCGATTGTTTTATCCCGAACAATCACGATTATCAATCGATTATTGAGTATCGCGTTTATTTCCGAATCGATTATTACACTTGGGGATCGATTAAAAATCGATTATATCTCAAGTGATTGGTAGCCTGTAACAATAGCTTCTAACGTTCATTCCTATATTAAAGTTCATCGATGGCAAGTGCGAAATTCGGTTTCAACGATTTATTAGTTCTAGGATCTGTTACTAATGTCGTCAATCACATTACTGCGATCAGGAATAAATTATGCATTGGAATTTTTTGTATTGTATATATATATTTATATATATACAATATATATTTTGTTTTGTATTGTATTTGTAAATAAGCTCAAGGTTCTACGCCACACCTTTTAATATTAAACTATGCATTGAAATTTAGTGTCTTTTGATTGATAACCAAGTTTGTAGTTCCCAAAGGATGAAGATTTTGATGAATAATGTGACTTTGAGAAAATCAACTTATACCTTCATCATGTCTCTTATTTTTAGCCCTATTGCCTCCGAAATATTTGCTAACATCTGCTCATTAGTGTGCAAGAAATATTTTGAACTTCAAGGCTTTATTTAACAAATTACATGCACATGCGTTTGGTTGACTGCAGGTCAAGTTTTATAAAAACTTTTGCAAACATTTGAAACATGTTCAATTTAACGTGTACAATTGTATTTTATATGTTTGTGCACGCAAATGTACACTTGACGTGTACAATTGTACTTTATATGAAGCGAGTTGAATTTTATCGACATCGAAATTCTTGTCTTTCATTTCTCCAATTATATTTTTTACGCTCCAGATAAAGGTTCCTTCGATTCGATTATTTACCATTTTTTTATGTCGATTCAAATCTTCATCGACATTGATTGAATCAAAATCAATAGATTTTTGAAAAAATAATCGATAATGAAGAAACGATTTTTTTTCTACTGATTTTAGTCACTAAATCTGTTCCTGTAAAGCAAGAGTGTCTGTCGCATCGTGCGCACCGGTGGAACCCTAGCTAATTCGTACGTAAGAGATCGGTTCGGCCGAATGCGACTTCAGCAGCAGTAGCGGCCGCACCGTAGTCGCTTGCGCGAGTTAATTAGTCTGTATCGGTCGATCGCTGAGAGTGACCCGTAATTACAGGAGTGCGCTATAATCGTGAGCTTCGGAGTAATCGCTCTCGATAAGTCTTCGACCGGCTCCTGCTTTTGTTGTGTGTAGGTTTAGATGTCGAGTCTCACTCGGTTCACTTCAGGCAAAATTCAAACAAACCTGTAAATATTTTCGAAATTAAATAACAATCAATCATTTTTTTCTGTTACTACGATAATGTAATCTGAATGATTGATTTTTTCTGATTACTATTTTTTTTTATTTTAATAAATTAAATTTTTTTTTAAGGGTAAAATAATAATTATAATATCCTTGGATAATCTGGTTATTGTTTTACGAACCTAAGAATATTTTAGATGTTTTGGATTTAAGTGTTCTGGATTATGAGTATTTCCGGCTTATTATCTATTAAATCATCTTAGTAACAATAACGCTAAAAATTTTTACAGTGAATTATTAGTTTACCCTGTAAAGTCTTAAAGATCACCAAAATTTAACGCGGTTAATTATGCAGGGCCCAAAAGCAATCTTATGATATTTTTCTCAACAAGTATTTTCAATCTCAGCTCACAACAAATAACAAAATCATTTTTGACAAAAAGTCAAGCCATATTTGCAAATGTTTAACAAATCCAATTCAGCCCAACTTCTAATTACTTCTAACATCAACGTTTCTTTGTAACTTAGATGTAACAAAAAACGTTATTTCATGAACTAAACAATCCTTGTAGAAAATTGCCCACATGCTATTCCTCACAGTCACATAATTACAAGCCTCGAACACGAGTCCCCTTAGATCGTCGGTTTGGAACCGTCACAAGAAAAGCCTTTAAGTAGGTGTGACGTTTCAAGCGCTCTCGTCAAGAAAGTTGCCAATGCAGTAAGCGTAGACAGAATAATTCTTTGCAGCTCAAATGAGAGCTCTTTTCGATTAGCCGTAGAATCGGTATGAGAATCGTTATGAGCAAAAGCGGTAGGGCACAAAAGCCGGATAGTCGTGCGAAAAGGAGGGAATGCGCAACGCGTACAAGCATCCACTTCGAATTACTTCTAACATCAACGTTTCTTTGTAACTTAGCGTCGAGACGCTACCGCGACTCTTGAAAACCGTGGTAAATAGTACAATATTCTACAGGTAACCAAAAATCACATCTATCTGCATCTACCTCGTGAAAAATGGCAAAAAACATTATTTCATGAACTAAACAATCCTTGTAGAAAATTGCCCACATGCTATTCCTCACAGTCACATAATTACAAGCCTCGAACACGAGTCCCCTTAGATCGTCGGTTTGGAACCGTCACAAGAAAAGCCTTTAAGTAGGTGTGACGTTTCAAGCGCTCTCGTCAAGAAAGTTGCCAATGCAGTAAGCGTAGACAGAATAATTCTTCGCAGCTCAAATGAGAGCTCTTTTCGATTAGCCGTAGAAACGGTAGGAGAATCGTTACGAGCGAAAGCGGTGGGGCACAAAAGCCGGATAGTCGTGCGAAAAGGAGGGAATGCGCAACGCGTACAAGCATCAGAACTGGCAAGTATGTGTAGTATAGTATCTGCCGCAGCGGCGGTGTGACGTTCTGAGGCGCGCAACGGACTCGGTGCTTCCATTCACTAACCGGCTGCTGGCGCATACGTATAGTGAGTGTATATCATACATATATAGCGTATATACAGTGTGCTATACGATCGCGGACTGCGAGTGTACCGTTTCGGCTTCACCTCCGTTTCTTCTTCTCTTAGCTGGGCGTTACGTTCGTCTCGCTTTCCTTCTCACCGTCACAAGTCGGATTTACCCATTTCTCTCTCCAAGTGTACATATATATATATATGTACTATATACATGTAGAGCCGTTCCACCATCGAGTTCCTTCTCACTCCCTCTGACAGAGTTTCCGTTCTCCGCGAGTCCCTCCCACGTCAGTTCCTCCCCCCGTTAAGCCTCCACCACTTCCCCCACCTTCGCCGCTTCTGTCCATATCTGCTCCTCGCTTTCTCTCTCTCTCTCTCCCTCATTCATTTCTCTCTACCGGCTGCGATCCTTTTTTCCCTCACCTCTCCCGAGCGTCGCTCTCTCCATCTTTTATTAACCTCAACCAAGACGGGCATACCTGGTCTTTGAGGTCTGCTACGGCAGACTTGGTAGGTAGAGAGACCGCGAGTGTTTAGCCCGAGCGCCGACCGAGCAGTGCGCTCCCTGCTCCCGCTGGACTCTCGTCTCTGCAACTTTCCCGATTCTCCAAATGGTCCACAAACGTAGCAAGAAGTTTCAGCATTCTTCGGATTTGTGAGACTCTGAGTGTTGATGTTAAAAGTGTTAAATAAATCATAAAACTTGATTGCGATTTTATATGACCTCTGGATTACTTAAAAAAATTTTTTTTAAATAACGCAGCTTTGGATTGAGCAGAGTTTTTTTTTAATTCATTCAATCACGGCTATAGTGATGTGCGATAATTTTTTTTAGTGTTACGTGACAAAACGTGGAGAGGATTGAGCGTGGGCTGGATATATTGAGGAGGATACGGAGAAGGATCTTTAGCGTGATTGATCTACACGTCCTCGAGACTCACGCGCAGTTGTATCAAGCTCTCTGTGTCTTCTCTCTAGTAGAGCCTACGTCGTGCACACGTGTAGGCGCATTATAATAGCATTGTATCTATCGAGTGTGGGAGAACAAGTTTCGACTGTGACCGTGAAGTAGTCGGGCTGATGATCATCGTGTGACGACTGAAATTCTAGTATACATGTATATGGATACTTGTAGGCCCCGTAGCACTGCCGTCACGAGGATGTGTTCGGCTTCTACGACGTTGTGAAAGTGGTGCCGATACTTCGATTCATTATTTTGCTTTTTTACTTCGCTCTACGGTTCTCTCGATATTTACGCGCTGCCTTCGTACAAGGAACCAGGATACAGGATGACCGTCGCTGGAAAGGTGAGAAGACCTTTCTTCCCGGATCTAAGTCTGGACATTTTTTCAAATGGATTTTGTAATCGTTTGTTTAGGCGAAATTTATGCGATAGATACCAACAAAGCTACGATTAAATATCATGTTTGCACGGTTTTCATGCCAATGAAATGGTCACGTCGTGATCCGATCGAGCGGCGAGGTTATTTACTTCGTATCAGGATATCTGTAACAGGGGTTTTTAATAAAAATACAAATAATCGTATATTTTATTCTTATGTAGGAATTAGCTTTATCTTATTCGCATTTGGATCGAACAAATAGTTTGAAAAGAATGACATAACGGGGTGGTTCTTCACTTTAAGGGGTGTTCTCTTAGTAAAAAATATTATTTTTGGTTTTGGACTGATGCGGAAATCAAGTACCAAGTTTTATGAAAGTCCGTTCAACGTTTCTACGAAAATTACGATTTCGCTAGATTTTTCGGGAGATTTTGAGTTGCGGTTTCACTGGTTAAATGCCCTTCATTACAGATTTATTTTTAAAAAATGTTTATTTTTTATTTAAAAATGCTCGATAAAATTCCACGCTGTGGAATCCTTGCTAAAAGGTGTGACATGGACAAATATAACGACAGGAAGTAAGTTCCGCCTTTATAGATCTGCAAACGATGACTTCCTCTCTCACTAACCGGTCCGATGTGCGATGGTATACATCAAAACCAAATCCCAATTGAGGATTGCATCTAAACACTCAAAAAGATTTATCATAAATAAAGCGCTACACAGAATCGACGCAATGCAAATGTGTTTAATCTGAAACTTGAACGAAAATGAGACTTTCAACGCATTCCGGGCATTTGAGCTTTTCCTTTTTTCACACGATGTTTAATGGATTTAGTAATCACTATCTTCTTTCAAACTTCGACGTCGAACTCTAACCACAGAGAAAAATCTCTCCAAATTTCTTAAAGAAAACGATCTACAAAGCTTAACAGTTCCATTCTTCCTTATGTCTACGTGCATAATGTTGAGAGCGGAAATTATATAAATAGCTAATTATATAGCTAGTTGAGAATTTAAAGTAAGAATCTTGAAAAAGTCCAAGATCAAGCGAAACAGGGGTAACTAAGGTATAAGTCGTCCTAAGGCGAAACCGTACAGACCGAAACTCCTCAATGAATACCTAATATGCTATATTTAACGTAAAGCAAATAGAAACTGACACGTTTATCATTTTTTAAATTTCATAAATAGAACATGTAGAAACTTCTGCCCTTTAATCACTATATTTACATACTCACGTAAATAAACATTTCTATAAATCTAAATGCTTGATGTGAAAAAATGGATATTCAAAAATATATTTACTACGTTTTAGTTTCCAAGTAAATAATGATTGTTCGGTAAAAAAATCGGCATAAAGTTCGTAAAAGAAGCGAACAATGACGTTAAAACGCCTTCGATCGTACGACGGTTCGGCTAATATCGACAATAACAATTAATAAGCAGCTCAACTGAGCAAACACCGCTACATCGCCCCTTCTATCTCCGGGAGATTATGTCAGCGACAGCTGTGACGAGAGCACGATAAAATTGTGCCCCGCCGGCTCTCGAGCCACGCGCGAAGTGTTGCATAATCAAAGTTTCGTATTTGCGGCGACAAAAAATGGGCGAAAAATCTGTGACGACAAGATCATTCTACCTACTGTCCTCATCTTCACCAGGACATCCGGTCAGTCCAGTACGTATCAGAGAATCGCGAAGAAAGTAACACCCGTCGCTCTACGTTACTCTGTTCCGCTGGGACAAACGCCGACTGTTGTGTATACACAGGTACGTGCGCGTGTGACGAAGCATCGAGGTCACCGGATACACAGTTTCCGCTTCGGCAATATACGAAGGAGAAACTTCGGGCGACCACTTTCGACCGGTTTCCTCGCGAGATTATCCGCCGGCGGCTCTCGAGCGACAAACACACGTCCAACAACATAAACGATCGAATGATTAAGCTGTATTTTCCTCTCTTAAAAAGCACACGGTACATTGAAAGTCGAAATATCGAATGCTGAAGCATTGTGATTGGTCGTCGATGACTTTGACATAAAGCCAACTTCAGACTGTTATATCCGCTGCAGGTTCACTCGTGGCGCGCTTTTTCAACCTTTTCTTTTTTACAGTCGTAAAATAGAATACATTTTTTATCCGCAAATAGATTTCCTTTCATTCTTTCATCTTTCTTCGCAAAAAAAGACATGGCACATCGAAAGGCATATTGAAAGACTGAAGTCGAAATAGAGTCTCATAAAATGACGAATAGTAGAAACACCCAAATTTTATGTTAATTTAGCCATAAGAGGAGACAAATTGAAGGAAAAGCGTGTGAGCGAAATGAGTACGTTGTTGCTCGTCAACGTATATTTGTGCTTTCGCGTAATTTTTCCGTACATTGTGTGGAATGGAATAGCAGTCCATTGGCTGAAGCAATTAACATTCCCCTTGGGATTAATCTCGGTGACGAGTGTCGATAATTCCATGCACAAAATTAACGTGGATAGCTGATTATTATTATCAAATTCCACAGGAATATCAATCGGCTATCCGCGTTAATTTTGTGCATGGAATTATCGACAAATAAAATGAGACTGGAATGTCGAGGTCAGTAAATAAATTACGCTTATTTAGTGCATTTTCGCAGGTACAAGCTTACGAATATTGTGGGGAAATCGAAAGTATAAGTTTATCGATCTTTTACCACTTAGGATGGAATTTGTTTGTAATGAAGATCGAATTTTACATGTCATTTCAAACGTACGTCCGAACTCAAGTTCATACTTTAACTATTTTATATAACAAACGTTAAATCATTTTATTGTCGTGTAATAACTATCGATCAGGAATAAAAATACATGTCCGGTGCCTTCCGACATTTCTCTCAATTCGTGGCTATTTTTTCCTTGTAACTTTTCTTATTATTCACAAAATAAATAGACCTCTTTCTTTTCCACAAAGAGTATTTCAAACAAATACAATCAAAATTGATTATATTTCCTACACTAAGCGAAGAATCGAGTATCGGACACTAGAAAATGACAGCAATTCATTTCAAATTAATGTGACGATATTTTCGCAGTCAGGATAACTTTAAGCCCGTATAACTGTAACCATAACTTAATCAAAACTGTCGTACGGACAAATAAATAGTTGTAACTTTATAGTTGTCACGATAATCACGATTTTTCCTAGTGCACACCAGTCAATATTCCTGGAGAGAAAGTAGTAATTCCCGTATACAACGGCGCTGAAGAGATATTTTCCAGATGCATTAAAACATCTCTGTATCTCCGTCGAACTCCCCAGCGATAATTATATGCATATGTTCATCCGTGCAGAGTCCGATTATCCGTTAAAACAAAAATTGAAGTAGAAACCGTGAATAGCAAGGGAATTAGCGAGCACAGTATACGTCAATGTACGACAGCGGTAGTTCTCGAAATCACGTACAGAGATCGAGAAAACGTTGTAACTCCATTCGTATCCATAATATACTTATAGTATAGCATAGCACTCGTAATGCCTATCTACTACTAATAACATAGTAGCGTTTTCTCTATCTTCAAAGCGTGAGAAATAGTTGTACCTGTCTTTGGATACGTGCCTCAACACTACTTACACACATATTTCCACAGTTAGAGAGATATATGCGATTACAAGTGGTGAATACGTGCGGAATTGAACTCTCTTCGTTATAGGTGAGGTCGAAGCGCACAGAGAGAGCACCTGTTCGCTATCTTCCATATATTCTCTACGGTATCTCTAACAAGAGAAGCATAGTCCTCAGCTGCACTTGCAGTTCTCTTCGCTGTAGTGGATTGCCGCTTAAACGTCTTCGGTCCAAACCAATCGTTCTTATTATGTTCTACACTAATTGGACGCGGCCTCGCTACTCTTGTGTTGTGTATAAGCGTCCGCAACGACTGCTGGGCTAACCCCGAGTATTTCTTCTTCTCCCACTTCTCAGTATCGCTCTTCGTTACTTTGGAAAACGATTTTGCGGTGACCTTCGTTGACTCCACAGGAAGGCTTCACTTTTTAAGGTAGCCGCCTCGATACGTGCTAGTCAAATCAGTACTAAACTTTGAAAAGTGTTTCTACAAGTTTTTCAGGTTCAATTGACGGTGTTATGGACTCAATTAGGCATCAGCTTGTTTTTTTAATACATAAATAAATTACCAACCACGATTTGAAGAGTAAATACACTATGATGTATGCAGATGTTCAATTAGATGCTTCTGTCATCCAGTTATATATTAGAAAAAATCATAATATTAGTCCGATTATGACGAACAATAGCTCAGCTAGTTCATTTAAAGTTGCTTCGATGATTTAACGAAGAGAATTTTTAGTAATATTATTTACACAAAAATTACGACTGTCTGTTTATCCAACTTAACCTAAAATTAGACGTACAAATGGTTTTAACTTTTGTAAAAATAATAACCCTGAAAAATCGTTTCGTTAAATCGTTACAGCAACATTCAATAAACAAAATGATCTATTGCCCTTCATAATCGGACTAATATTATGATTTTTTCTAATATATAACTAGATGACAGAAACATCTTATCGAATATTTGCATATATCAGTGTATTTTCTGTTTAAAATGTGGCTGCGGATGTATTTACATATTAAGAACGAATGCTGGTCGTCAATTTGATTTTTAAATTGAACCACAATAATTTGTTAAACTGCATTTCAAAATTTAACACTGATTTGACTAGCACGTAGCGAGACGATTACCTTAAGGATGTACGTATAATACGTACAATCCCGCCAATCGTGAGTTTCAGAAAAAATTTCGATTACTTACCGATGAGATAAAAATCGGAAAAAAAATTATCGATATTAAACGTGCTGATAAGATTAATTTTGTATAGTAATAATTCCAAAATGTTAATAACAAATTTCTGAAAAAAACAAATGTTCAACAGACAATCAGTCAACCTAATTTCTTGCATGAAAATGATGTGAATTTTTTTGAATGCGTATGAATTTTTTCAGATTTTTTTCTTTATTTTGATTTTTACTTTTTTTATTTTCAAAAATGTGCGGGAAATAACGGAATATGTTATATTCTGCGCCTTTTTCAAAATAAAAAAAATCGAAATCAAAATTATGGAAAAAATCTGAAAAAATTGATAATAACATTCTGGTATTATTATTATGCGAAATCAATCTTTTTGGCACGTTTTATATGCATAATTTTTTTCCAATTTTTATCCCATCGGGAAGTGATCGAAATTGTCTTTGAAACTTACTTTTGGCGGGACTGTACGTATCATACATCCTTAAGTTTTTTTTGTTAAGTATCTTTATAATTGCAGAGTCATTGAGTAGAATGAGGGAAACTAATAATCGACGCAAGACCCGGAAGTGCGTTGATAGTCTCGCTTATCAGCTCGCATTTTATAACGTCACACGCTTATAATTATACAGTCGACGTATTATTTATCTGTTTAAAGAACCGTAGTCACAGAGATAACGTAATTAATTGGGGTAATAAAAATATTTTGGTTTCTTTCCCATTCATAATTTTGTCGAGGATGAGCTCGGATTAATTCGTTGCTATTTTCGGAAATATTCTAGATCTGCTCTTTCGTTGGGATTTTCGTATTGAAGACATAGACAAAACATAAGTTGATCTTGAATCCGTTTCTAAGAAATAGGAATTCGTAAGCCAGTTGAAGTGAATTCGTTGTTTTCGGAAGCAATTTTATTTCTCTTTATATTCTTTACAATAAAAGTAGCGTTGTGGAAATTAACGGCTGTGTAAATTACAGAAAAGTTAAAAATACATTTCGGCCAACAAAGTTCCCGGATTGTATTTGGAAATATTGAATACTCGACAGGTAAACAATATGTTCAAACATATTTTAGTCCCATTTGCTGACTACAAATACATAAAATGAGTTCGAAATCATTAACAACTGTTTCTTTATTTCACAAATTTCATTTTTACCACATTAATCCTAAAAGTCAACAACTCGACCTAAATATTTGATCACATAATTCGTCTATAAATATCGTATATGTTTAACTTCTGATGAAAACATTAGTTTTCATCCATTCCGGCATTTTACATTCGTATGTATAACATATTTTAGCCCCATTTAGTCCCGACTACAAATACATAAAATAAGTTCGACTTCATTAACAACTGTTTCTTTCTTTCGCTCTTTCGTTGTTTCGGCATTTTACGTATGTATAACATATTTTAGTCCCATTTGTGGACTATAAATACATGAAATAAGTTCGATATTATTAACAACCGTTTCTTTATTTTACAAAATCCATTTCCACCACATTGATAATTGAAGTCAACATCTCGACCTAAATATTCGATAACATATTTCGTCTATAAATCCCGTATATGGTAAAATACTGATGAAAAAACGAGTTTTTCGTCGTCCCGGCGTTTTACGTATGTATAACATATTTTTGTCCCGTTTGCGGACTATAAATACATAAAATAAGTTCGACATCATCAACAACAATTACTTTATTCCGCAAAATACATTCACATCACATTGATATAATTAAAGTCACCAATCCGACCTGAATATTCGATAACATATTTCGTCTATAAATCCCTTATACGGTGAACTACTGATGAAAAAACGAGTTTTTCGTCGTCCCGACGTTTACGTAAGGTTCGACTCGCCAGACTGGTCATGATGTGCGAGTACGTATTCACACCCACTCGAAACTTGATGCAACATCGGTAAAGACTGACAATACACCATACAAGTATAGTCCGAGTGACCGGCGAGTGTTCGCCGAGCAAGGTGGCCCTTCCGCTATATCGGCGCTCGGCTCTCGAGAGTTTCTGTCTCTTGCTCTCCTCGGGCTGTTTACGTTTTTCTTTCTCCGTCTCGAAGCGAGGTCGAAGCACGGCAGCGGCAGCAACAGCAGCAGCTTCGAGTTCCGGTATCACCGTCGATGCTGGGAGACCCGGATATGCTTCAAGCCCGCGCACTCTCTCGAAGAAATAATAACCGGTCACTCGTGTAAAAATGATTTCTCAGCGTTTGTCTAGCTTTTCCACCAGGCATTATCATTACCCGGGCGGTCTGCAATTATTTGAAAAATTATCAACAACCTGCTCGCTTCGCTCGTACTCTTTTGCTTTCGATGGCCTCCTCTTATAACTAAACATGAAATTTGCATGTTTACACTATTCGTCATTTTACGAGACTCTATTCTGCTTCAGTGTTTCGTATATAATCGACCTTCGATGTGCTATGGCTTTTTTTACGAAGAAAAATGGAAGACAGAAAGAAAATCTATTTTCGAATAAAAAATGTATTCTATTACATAACTGCGAAAAAACAGCAATTGGGTTGTTGAAAAAAAAAAATTATTGTTTTTTTTATTCAAATGGTGTATTAATGTTAACAAAACGCGAAAGTACTAATAGATAATTTTTTATGCAAGCCTGTCCATTATTATTATTAATTTTATAATCGTAAAAATTCAAATTTGTCACGTGATTGAGAAACGGCACGCGATTGACGCACAGCGTCGTGACGTCACAACGTTACATTGAGTTCGCGCGAAAGCTAGAAACTGTGTATTGCTGTACGGCTACGAGCATAGATCGATTGCAAACGACCGATTTTTACATTTTGTGCAAATCAACGTATTGTCATGTGTGATATAGGATTCATGAAGGGAAATTCAAGCAATTTGCCAAAAATAGATATGTTTATGCTGTTTGAATTTCTCCGTTATGATGATCGTTTTAATGCTCCTGAAATACGTTGTACCAAAGCTGCATTGTAAGTAAAAGAATAATTTTTGTATCAATAACTGCTCGTTATCAAATGGCCACGAAATGAAATAAAATCATAAAATTTGTTCACTAATTTTTGAAGGGCCTGTCGTGAGAGCTACGGAGATGTGGCTATAGGTTATGTTCATCTAAAACGCGGAGGAGACGTCTGCACCCTGAAATGTCGGGTTTGTCCCGAACATCGGGTTCGAAGCAAAACATAATTTTCCATAACTTCTCGCAGCTGTAGATAAAAAATATTAATAATAGCGGCACGAAGATAGATTACACGTTATTAACGATAAAACAGGCTGCGAAAATCTTTACTGTCGTCAAAATGGTCTTCACAGCAAAAAAAGTTCGATTTGCTGTTTTTTAGGTTATCTCTCCGAACGGCATTAAACCATTTCTTACGAAGTTTTGAATCTTGTGGCACTGTCGCGAAAACTTTACCCGGTGCACTTTTTCTTGTGTTAATACACAGAGGGACAAAACACGTTCTGTACGTCGTTATTTTTGCCATTTCGGCTATTATTAATCAATCGTCACGTTAATTATATACGTCGTGTAAAATCGTGACGTCACAATCGACTCAGGCAACTTCGGGTGTTTCCGGCGCGTCGTCGGTCAAATTTAAATCATCATTTTTGTAATGCTTATATCCGCGGTGATATTAAACAAAAAAAAATGGTTGAACATTTTTATTTAAAACATGCATATGAACTTTAAAAATAACAAAAAAAAAATTATGTTCAAAAACCTAATTCAAAAAGCGCGCCATGCGTGGTCCTGCAGCTATTATAACAGTCTGAAGTTGGCTTTATGCCGAAGCCGTCGACAACCAATCAGAATGTTAGAATGGTGGCTTCATTATTCGATATTTCGACTTTCGATGTGCCATGTCTTTTTTAAGAGAGGATTATCGCATGTTCCAACATACGAATCGAGACACCGGCTGAATTACTCAGCCCTTTTTCGACAAGGGCATCCCACGGAGACGCGCGGAACCAGTTTTGTGAATCGTTCTCCTCTGCACACCCGAAAAAGACCCTCAAGGTCTGTCCAACAGGCTGCCGGCCAGCGGCACATCTTTTTTCGGTGCCGGACGCGTGAGAGAGCACACACTGCTGCCAGTTCAAGACACGTCCTGTGGTCGCAGTTTCGAAATCTTCCACTGACCGGTACACGTGAGATTCACTCGTGAGACTATATTCGTAATTACGAAATCGAGTGGAGTAACTCCAATAAATAAATAAAACATGAAAAAAAAAATAGATCTCTTCAAGAATACAGAGATATATTTCATCACGGGAGAACAAGACTTTTTCTGAAAGAAAAAAGAAAATTTTTCTCTTCGACGTCTGAAAAGTGAACATTTCTGAACGGAAAACAGAAAACCACGTTTTTCTGTTTTATATGTAAAAAAAAATTGTGATTGCCCCAGGCACATCCGTTTCGAAATCTTTGACTGATCGGCACCGATGAGATTCACTCGTGGACATAGAGTCATAATTACGAAATCGAGTGGACCCCAATAAATTAAAACAATTTTTTTCAAAAACTGATCATTTAAAGAAAAAGAAACCAACATTTTCAGTTTTCCATTCAGAGAAGTGCAATTTTCTTTCCCTGGAGTTAAAATGTACTATTTCTTATTTCCTACGTAAAAAAAATACCTCGAAACAGCTCTAAACGTCCTTTGGTCTCTGTTTCAAGTTTTTTTTTAATGATCAGGACACTTTTGATTTTCTACTGGCCAGATTTACTCGTGAACGTATATTCGTAATTACGAAAGCTTACCCATTAGCGCACTAATGAAATCGAAAATTTTTTATGCCATGGACTAATCTTTTTTGGGACATGCAAAGCTTTAACTTCAGAAACAGTGAGATATATATTGTCTATCTTGTAACGGATGCTACGCCAGCATTTAGAAATGCATATGACAACTGGGGCACGATCAAAGTTTTATCACCATCGAATGACTAGGAGATAACTATGTGCTTGAAACAACTTAATATAACTGTTCATTTACGAGTATATTTACAATATACCATCAGTTATCTTTCAAGGCCAAGATAAAATTGTCATAGGCCCTCATTCAATTACACTTACGACACCGTTTCTACAAAGGCGAAAAAAAATATTCATAAAACGTTATCTTTATTACCACATGCCAAAAGAGCAACGGAGTGCCTACTGGTCCGGCAACCGGACGAGCTTGCGGGATATTATTCGTCCGGCAACATAGCCAATCTCGGGCTGCACTGCAGGTGGCCGACGTTAGATGGCGAGCGGAGCAAGGCGTTTCTCGCAAGTGGACCAGTGGCAACCTTTTCGATTTTTATGTAGGAAACATACAGCGAATATCATTCAACGAATTCGAGAATAACAGCAAGATTAATACATATAAATGTTCATACTTTTTACTTTAATAATTTTGAACCGTCAGGAATTACCGGATGAATAATCGTACGTTATTCGTCCGTCAATTATTATACGATATAATATCCGAACGAATAAGCGTATTCTAATTGTCCGCACAGTAATATCGGAGAATTTTAAGGAAGGCGTTTCCGTTGCGGATATAAACACGGAAATCGAGGAATATCAGTCAGCAGTCATTGCTGTATGCTGAAGGCGATTGCAGAGCGCGTTTTCCCGAGTAATGAGTGAGCCCTCCCTTTTGCTTCTTTTTCCGACTACGCGCTATATGTGGTTGCTATCAAAAAATTTGGTTGTTGATATTGTCGATTATTATCGCAAAGTGAAAACTATTACACTTTCACAATCAGTTTTTCGCACGGTTCTCTGTCATCAGTAATGTGAAAGTATGTTTTTACACTGAGAAAAAAATTGTGGGTGCAGTGAACATACATGAGAAATTAATCAACCGCATACGGTTGGCTCAATGACAATTTCACTGTCTTAACTAAATAGAAGTTGACTCAACAGAATGAGGTTGGCTCAACCTCTCGGCGAGGTTATATACGGCGAACATCATGGTGAATTTGAGTCAATCGGCTAAAATGAGCTTGAGTCAACCCCGAATCGGTCAAATCAACCTAATAGAGGTTTCAACGAAACAAAACATACCGACGCAAAAAAGGCAAAGGGAAAAAATTCATAAATTTCGACGGAAAAATAAGGAACTAGAATAATGAGTCAATTCGGCCATTACCCGGACGAATAATAGTATTGCATTCTTCCGGGTATAACCATAATCTGTCTTTGCTATCTGTAAGTTAAATTTCAAGTTTCCACTTTCAAATGGGCAAAACCGTTTTGAATTCGGATGAAAACACGTATAATATTCGTTACTTAAGCGGCGAGAGCAATACAAGAAAATCTTTTTGTAAGCTCGATGCCAGAAAATAGAAAAAATCAGGCACTTGACGGACGAATAATACGCCCTTCGTATAATAATTCGTCCGGTCACCGAACGCGTAGCCACCGCGAAAGAACAACATTTGAGCTCTAGTGGAATATTATATGTCAAAAATACGACTTAACTAAAAAAATCTCTAATGATTAAGACATTTTATAGCGCATTCATAATTCGATGAATATCAGCGTAAGGTATTCTTACAATCGGATAGTTTTTTGTTCAACTTATTGTTATTATTTAAATATATCCAAATTTGCAGGACAATCGAAAACGTCATCAAAAAAGTCCTTGCACCAACTGTATAGATCATTAATAAATTTACGTATAAATTTATCAATAATCAATTACCATTCCGTGTCATGTTAAGATCATTCAATCTTTTTTTATCTATCAAAGCTGAACGGCGCTGCAACAGGTGGTAGCTAAATGAAGTGGAACAGCATTTTCTCACAGGCAGTGTGATTATTCAAATTTGTCCAGCTTTGCAGGACAATCGGAGATGTAGCACTAAAAAAATCCTTGCATCAGCTGTATAAATCATTAATCAATTAAATCCCCGTTACTTTAAGATCATTCTTTTTTTTTATCCATCGAAGCTGAATAGTGAAATGCGAAACAGGAATTTCTCACAAGCAGTTTTATTATTCGATTTTGTTCAACTTTGCAGGACAATTAAAAACGTCACCAAAAAAGTCCTTGCATCAACTGTATAGATCATAAATCAATCAACGTATAAATTTATCAATAATCAATTAACTTTCCATCACGTTAAGATCATACAATATTCTTTATCTATCAAAGCTGAACGGCGCTGCAACAGGTGGTAGCTAAATGAAGTGGAACAGCATTTTCTCACAGGCAGTGTTATTTTTCAATTTTGTCCCACTTTGCAGGACAATAAAAAATGTCACCAAAAAAGTCCTTGCATCAACTGTATAGATCATAAATAAATCAACGTATACATTTATCAATAATCAATTAACTTTTCGTCACGTTAAGATCATTCAATCTTTTTTATCAATCAAAGTTGAACGGCGCTGCAACAGTCAGTGTTAGTATTCAATTTTCTCCAACTTTGCAGGACAATTAAAAACGTCACCAAAGAAGTCCTTGCATCAACTCTATAGATTATAAATTAATCGACGTATAAATTTATCAATAATCAATGAACTTTCCGTCGCGTTAAAATCATTCAATCTTTTTTATCTATAAAAGCTGAACGGCGCTGCAACAGGTGGTAGCTAAATGGGGTGGAACAGGATTTTCTCACAGCCAGTGAATAGTCAGAGCAGTGAAGTTATCGATATTGTGGGTAAGCAAAAACCTGGGAATATCTGCCGGGAGATCGAGTGGCTTCTGCGCGTAGTTTCAACGTGTTGCTGTGCTCGCTTTGCTGATCGAGAGAAGAAACGCGCGGGCGCGCGCGTCTCGCCAGGTTCTTCTTGCTGAGTGGTGTGCTGAGGTCTCGCGGGCGCCGACGGATAAGAGCGTTCCGGTCGTGAGCGGTGATCTATGATGGTGCGGAGCGTGTAAGACACACGACCTTCGCCTGCTCCTGCTGGACGCACATACTCATATATACTCGTTGGTACTTCGTTCTGGCACACGTTGAGCCACATATATATATATGTTTCTTCACGGATATAACACTCTAGTATAACAGTGTTGCTTACAATCTACCTTTCTGTGGGCACTCACTCGTTTTCGCTGCGACGTGCAAATGAGAACCGTGTTTCTCGGACATCGGTTAACATTAATTAGCGCTACTTGACACGACGACGAGGAGATTCTCTATATCTTCTCTCTATCGGTCTCCCCCTTGCTTCCGACGTTGTTAACAGCTAATGCTAGTTACATTCGTTCCAAGTCCAGGTTTTTATAACGATAAATTTCAATATTTTTATGGGCTTTTATGCGTTTTGGTTGTTTAATGGTCTTGTTGTAAATGTTAAACGCCTGAGTCACCTGAAAAAAGGCATCGGAAAAAAAATTCTACGATACTTTTCTTTTGAAAAATTTTACATTTAAACATCATTCAGTATGGCAATTTGAAAAGCGCGCCACGCGCGATCCTGCAGCAATTATAACAGTCTAAAGTTGGCTTTTTTTCAAAGCCATCGACGACCAATCAGAATGCTAGAAAGGTGGATTCAGTCTTCAATATTTCGACTTTCGATGTCCCATGTCTTTTTAAAGAAAGGATTTACGAAGTAAAATTGAAGAAAAAACACAAAATCCATTTCCGTAAGAGAAATGTATTCTGTTTCCAGACGGCAAAAAGAACGGCAATTCAAAAAGCGCGCCACGCGTGATCCCGCAGCGATTATAACAGTCTGAAGTTGGCTTCATTTCAAAGCCATCGACGACCAATCAGAATGCTAGTAGAAAGATGGCTTCAGTCTTCGATATTTCGACTTTCGATGTCCCATGTCTATTCAAAGAAAGGATTTACGAAGTAAAATTGAAGAAAAAACAGAAAATCTATTTTCGTAAGAAAAATGTTCTTTTTCCAGACGGCAAAAAGAACAGCAATTGAAAAAGCGCGCCACGCGTGATCCTGCAGCGATTATAACAGTCTGAAGTTGGCTTTTTGTCAAACCCATCGACGACCAATCAGAATGCTACTAGAAAGATGGCATCAGTCTTCGATATTTCGACTTTCGATGTCCCATGTCTTTTTTTCAAAGAGGATAAAAGAGGATACAAACTTCATTCACAACTCTTCAGGATCTACTGCTTCTCCTATTCGCAGGAACACCTGTCAGTGGGATCACCAGCTGTGCCTCATACTATACACTCCCAATGTTTACTTTTACCCCCACAAAAGTCGATGAAGTCTTGATAAAGCTATGGATACCACAAAAGTAGATGTACCAACAGAGATCGAGGAGTCGCGATCCATAGGAACGTCTCTCTCGAACTCTTTCTCTATGGTCCCGCTACTTTCACCTGGATCTCCTCGCTAATGGTTACATCCGCCAACCTGGGAGAGCTATGCCCTATTTAAGATAATTTCTCGCCCGTCAGCAAACCGCGCACAACTACAGAGTACACAACGAGCACTGGTTCGCGCTCTCACTCACTCGAAAGCGATTGTGAATCCCGATAAGCAGCAGTCTGTAACGATAGAAACGTATAGCGTGTGCTTCTTCTTAGAGCTATTCTCGTTATCTCGAAACCTCGGTACAATCACTATCGCTGCTGCCAGTGCACTTTCTGCACTATTTATTGTGTACTTTGCACTGCCGTTGTTGCATTATGTTCCCAAGCCTATTGAAATGTAATATAGATTCGTATAATGGACACATCACTGCTAGCATTATTGGTTGCTTCTAGAGAAAACTGAGCCAAAGATCACAAATGGATTTTTCCGGACATCTATTAAAAAATTATGATTGTTTATACTGTAATTTATTTGATAATGGGATCTTCAAAATTGCGATTAACAATGTATTGGAGTAGAGAATTTCTGTGAGATTTAATAGGCCGTGCACTTTAATAATATAGGTATCTGCTTGATTAACCCTTTAATCACCAATGTAACCAATTGGCCACGTTGAAAGTATAGTCATTTTCTAAAACGTATTAGCAAAATATGTATCCGAATTTTTTTAAACATTTCTTAACGAGTGGAATTATATTAGAAGTGCATACCGTTTTAATGATGCAATTTATAGCGTCGAATTTTTTAATTCGGAAGACATCCGAACTTTTTATTTTTTATCTTTCATTTTTGTTATTATAAATAAATAAATGTATAGTGCTGAAATTTACTCTCATTTCAGTCACACAAACTGAGTTATACAATCAATTTAACACTAACATTGCGAAATCAACATAAATTGCATAATATGAATAAACAAAATATATCAATGCATCATTTTTAATGAAAAAAAATGAAAATGAACGAAATATATTCTATTTCATCCAGAAAGGCGTTTAATTGTTAAGTGATTGAGGTGTGTATCCACAGTTAAGGTTTTTATGCTAAAACTGGCAAGAAAAATTGCAAATTAAACGTATATTGTCAAATTTTCTCAAGTTATTCGTACACATTGTTTTATTTTCTATTTTTATTATCAATTCTTTCTTGTTATGCCTAAACTCTTTTTTAAAGTTATACAAGGCAAGTACACTGTAAATTCCTTGTAAAATCCATTCTAATAAATGAACTGAATAATAAAAAAATTAATTTAGGAAATCCATATAACAACAATATACACAACCTTGAAATAGGTAACGAATTCCGTTGAGCAAATGATCCGTCTTTTAATTGAAATCTTTCTCTACATAAAAATACGTAATGGACACGAAAGCTTCTTATCGATAGCGATTAAATGCTTGCTCATCTCAGAGTGCGAGTATCTTGCGCCTCCTATCGCACAGAACTGTGCGTGGTTTATCAGAATACACAGCATTCGAAACGACAGTCGAGAGATTACAAAGTAGAATGATGTAGAGCGTCGCGCTCAGTCAGTGTCTGTACTAGTGTGATGCAAGACGAGCCGAGCGCTCGGCTCGTCTTCATCATTTTGGTCGCTCGTGTCTCAGCTTTTCATCTCCAAGTTAGTAGAGCGTTCGCGATTTCGAGGCCGAAAGTAGGACAGTCTCTTTGAATTTTTTCTCGCCCTTTTTGCCAGTCTATGCGCATGTTAGTAATTCGCAAATAAGTGGAGCAAATAATTTTCATGTCATCACGTCAATTGGATCATGAATATTTATACCTCGCTGATTTCCAAGACATCTCATCACGGATTATTGCGTTGGATAGTCGACACCACGAAATGCGGTACACAATGCTCTAACGAATTAGTAGGTTTCCATCTTTGATGCTCCAAGAAAATAAGTGAAATTTCAAGCTCGGTCATTTTACATCCATTTTTTCTAAGTTACCAACACTCTCTAAGTTACCAACGCAGTAAATGATTATATGACTTCACTAATTTTTTTTTGTGCAAATTTATTCGTTTTTTGCAGAGATATCTCTACTTCAATTTAAAATAATTGAAAGTATCTTCTACAAAACTAAGAATAATAATTTACTGTACCAGACGAAAAAGGAAACTGTGTATTAAACGTAAATTTTTTTTTTGCAATGGACTGTTGGCCGCACTGGTCTTGACTTTTAATTATAATAATTAAGATTATCTTCTACAAAATTAAGAACAATTATAAATACTCGGCTCCTTTCCATCATCTTGGCTGCTAATGCCTCAGCTTTTCATTTTCTAGTTAGTAGTGCGTTTGCGACTCCGAGGCCGAAAGTAGGCCAGTCTCTTTGAATTATTTCTCGCCCTTTTTTGCCATTCTACGCGCATGTTAGTAATCGCAAATAAGTGGAGCGAATAAGTTTCATGTCATCACGACAATTGGATCATGAATATTTATACCTCGCTGATTTCCAAGACCTCTTATCACGGATTATTGAGTCGGATAGTCGACACTAATAAATGCGGATTATTTCACGAGGTACACAGTGTTCTAACGAATTATTAGGTTTCCATCGTCGATGCTGTGAGAGAATAAGTGAAATTTAAAGCTCGGTCATCTTGCATCAATTTTTTTTTATCTCCATGCTTTTTCGCTGAGTGTACCGACACTTTCCAAGTTACCAACGCAGTGAATGATCATATGGCTTCTCAATTTTTTTGTTATTGCGAAATTGACGATTGATATTTTACGTTAAAAATAGCAGCCGTGTGTCCAAAAATTACAGAAGTTACAATGGCGTACAAACATTTTGAAAAAGTTGGAATATCTATAAAACTTCAACCACTCTATCGATCCTTGCCAAATTTAGCAGCGGCCATGGTTCGCTATTAGGTTATTTGGGTACAAAATTTCAGCTTGATATATCGCAATTTATGATGAGATAAGAAAAACGAAGGATTCCACCGAAATAAATAGATGATAAGATTTTTAATATCCGATATACTAAATAATATATGCTATCGAGTAGTATTTGAATAGTACCGTGTATTATGTGTATTGTATTATACGAAATGTACTTGGTACAATCAGATATTAACCATTACTATAATTATACTAACTGTTGCACTCCAGAGAGTGATCCCTATACGAAGCATCCAATATACTATCCGATAGTATATTTTTACTATCGAGTAGTATCTATTTCTTTCGGTGTATCATTAATAATTACAACACTTCGTTCCAATCCATCAAAACACCTTCCCACATAAAATAAAAATGAAGGTGGAAATGAAAATAAACAAAATGTCAATCATAACCTCATGGTTAAAAATTCAAGCCATTCGTTTATTGGAATGTTTTGTCAACTATTTTCTAAAATCTGCCAAATTAAGGTCTAAATTTTCCATTTAATTCTGTGCAATTGGAAAAGAATGTCGTCCGTAAACCAAAGCCGAAAAAACCAAGTCTTTCCCAAAATTAAAAAAAAAACCTTGGAAAAATTGACAATCTGTTTCTCAAAACTTCGAAATCAACGGTTCAAGTGTTTTCAAAATTCCGTACAATAAAAAAAAAGTAAGGAAAATAAATTCAAGCTTTTCGGTAAATTCGTTATAAAATCTCTTAAGGCAATTTGGTTGTACGACATTGATCGTATTTATACATATTAGCCCTCCCACATCTCCACATTGTTCATCGTCGTTGTCGCGCGTTTCGTGACCATAAATCAACGGTTCAAGTGTTTCCAAACTTCCGTACAATAAAAAAAAAGTAAGGAAAATAAATTCAAGCTTTTCGGTAAATTCGTTATAAAATCTCTTAAGGCAATTTGGTTGTACGACATTGATCGTATTTATACATATTCGCCCTCCCACATCTCCACATTGTTCATCGTCGTTGTTGCGCGTTTCGTGACCATAAATCAACGGTTCAAGTGTTTCCAAAATTCCGTACAATAAAAAAAAAGTGAGGAAAATAAATTCAGGCTATTCGGTAAATTCGTTATAAAATCTCTTGAGGCAATTTGGTTGCACGACATTGATCGTATTTATACATATTCGCCCTCCCACATCTCCACATTGTTCATCGTCGTTGTCGCGAGTTTCGTGACCATAAATCCGCGACTCGTTATTTACGCTGTACGCAGTCCATGCATCGCGCACGTACATCGCCAGAGAGAAAGAGAGAGAGTTAGAGAGACAAACAGACACAGGGAAAATCCTTAGCAGCACGATTGCACTCATAGACCGTCCGCGTGGCCGCGTCCGTTCGGCGTCTCTGGCGAATAACGTGCGCTTCACAGCAAAATAATACACGCACTCCTCGGGCAATAACGCGGGAGTGTATAGAGAGAAGGGACGAGCGATAAGATCTTGTGAGATGGGCAGCGCGAGATACAAGGATGATACCGGCGTGTCAGCTCCGGGGAAGATGCAACGCGATAGTGAGTGGGATGAGGACGACGAGACCTCCTCCTCCTCCTCTTCATTCTCTTATACTAAGCATTCTCTGTCAATTCCGTCATTTTTTTTTTCGGCCATCTCAGATCTGCCCCATAATTGGTTGTATCGAAATACCTTGAAAAGACATTCAATGTGAAATTTTTCAGATTTTTTGGACCAGTATTTTAGAAAATACAATTTTTTTTTACTTGTATTTGTTCAGTAATTTCGAGTAATAAGTACACGGATAAAAAGAATTTGTAATACCAACCGAATCTGCGGTAACGGGTGGTGGAACAAATATTTGGTTGGTATTACCAATTCTTTTTATCGGTGTAACTTTGGGAACTTGAAGTTTCTGAGTAACTCTTGAAACTCGAAGTTTTCGAGTAATTCTTGGAACTTGACATTTCTGAGTAACTTTTGAAAATTAAAGTTTCTGAGTAACTTTTGAAACTTAAAGTTTCTGAGTAATTCTTGAAACTTGAAGTTTCTGAGTAATTCTTGAAAGTTGAAGTTTCTCAGTAATTCTTGAAAGTTGAAGTTTCTGAGTAACTCTTAAAACTTGAAGTTTTTTAGTAACTCTCGAAACTTGAAGTTTTGGTAGTAACTCTTAAAGCTTGAGTTTTTTTAGTACTCTTGAAACTTAAAGCTTTTCAGTAACTTCAAGTAATAAGTTATGTACTTATTACTTCAAGTTTTGAAGATAAAAAAACTTCAAGTTTCCAAAAATATCCTACATAAATGATGTTTTAGTATTGCGGCTTCAAGCGGGTAATTGAAAACTGGATATAGAACTTTTAAAAACAATCTTAACATTCTTTATTGACCACAGTATTGCACTCGTGGCATTCTGGTGATTCTTTTGCGATATCGACACTAAATTTGTCAGCCAAAAAAGTATCCATTTTTTAATAAAGAAATAATTTCGCCGTTTATCCGTAAAAAAATAGTCTTATTCAAATCCAGAACGTAAAATTTTTTTATTTCGCCTGAACCGTTCGAAAGCTTTTAAAACGCGACAACTTTTAAGTGGCGACATTTTTTTTCAGTAACTTCAAATTTTCGAGATATGTTCCCTAAAAAAAAAAACGGATTTTCCGGAATATAAAAAAATTTTGAAAAATTCACATGGAGTGATTTTTAGTGGTACTTCGAAATACCCAATTATCGGGTGGATCTGAGATGGTCGAAAAGAAATGGCTGAATTGACAGAGAATGCTTCATATTTTACTTTCCTTTTCCTTCTCTTTTCGCTTTTCCTTTTACTCGTCTCATTATTCTCCTTTCTCATCCACCTCATCCTCTCTTGTCCCCTTAATTCTCCTTCTCGCCCACGCGATGCTCGATGCATTTTGCTGTGGCGCATCTATCAGTGCATCTATAGCTCCGAGCGTTAATCATGCACGCACGCATGCACCTCGATGCATCCTCACGACGCGTATATGCATCAGGCATGTCCATCGAACGGATTATTATAACAGACTGTGTGAAATTCGTGGTCTTTATATGTATACATATGGGTTTATCGAGGAACGCAGTTGGGCAGTTTAAAATGTTTATAACGAAATTCGACAGATGTGGCACGTCTCTGCTTTCGTCACATATAATTGCAGTTTATGCAGATGAGAGGCTGATGCTAAGTGCGATACCGTGCGTTATGCTAATAGTTGAAAAGAAATTGCATAATACCGATTTTCTCAATATTTGCTTTAATTAATGAATAGATTTATGTGCTGAGTTATTCTATTCTAAGTTATTTTGAGAATCAATCTTACACTTATTAAGAAATAAATGTATATTTTTAAATAATAATACGTGCTTAAAAATCATACAATTTTGTATATTTTGCTTTACCTATTCCGAGTTATTGTCATTGTTATTAACTATTAACTCCAGAATCGTGAAATGAATAGATGTAAAATTATTCGTCTCAACTAATAAAGCGTGCAAAAAATTTTTACAAAGTCAATAAATATAAGTATTACCATGCGAGAAGTAAGAACCAATTATATCATTGAATAGTAATCAAAAAGTCAGCCGGTAAACTGGTTTCTTCATTTCGCTCCATTATTTCATCATGTCAGTGCTACAATCATAAATTGAAATATCAAGCTCAATTTAAGATAATCTTGTAATCAATTAGTTAAAAATAAATATCTTCCGCGATATTATGACGAAAGATGTACAATACCAGGCAAACAACAGAACTATATATTTAGAATAAATCGATTATTTTCTTATGTAGCGATAAGTCGACTGCACCGTCTTAAGTAAAGTTATCGAAAGTAGGATAGACGTACCGTTTTTGGCAATCTCAAGTTCGTTGTGGCGTTTGAATTGAAACGAATGCAACAAAACGTTTAATCGATTAGATCATTCAGTGAATTTACATGAATTTGTTAAAAAATCAACATGCAATTATGAGAAATGAATAGCTTTAGAAATATCATAACAAAAATGACCACAAACGGTACATCTACCATATCTCCTACAGAATAAAGAAAAATAATTTACACTACCAGATAAAAAAAACTATATATTCAACTGCCATTAATTGTTCCTCGCAGAGATATCACTGTTAAAAAGGATTGGAAGTTTCTATTCATAAACTCGTTATCGAAATTTCATAAAAGTATGGAAGTCATGTACTTTTACTGTAAAATTAAAGTAAATTATTGAATATGCCATACATAAATTTTACATTACACTTGTATATTACATTTCATATACTAGTTTATGAATGAAAACTTCCAGTAGAAGTACATTAAATCTCAAGTAAATTTTTTTTGCAGTGTATGTCGATCGCATGGTCTCAATGTACATTTTGCTTAATCGATAATATCATCTACAAAATTAAGAAAAATAATTTACATCACCAAATAAAAAAAAGAACTGTGTATTTAAAATAGTCCTCCTGTACGGTCTGACGCCGTATAAGTTCGAGGGAGAAGTAAACAAAATTCACGAACAATTCTCGATGAGATATAAATCTGAAAAAAATCGAGCGTATAGAAAATGCTGAAAAGGTCATTTGGCAAAACAATAATTAAGAAATATTCTTGACAAATTACTTAAATAAATAATAGTGCAACAAATTACCCGGCAACCTAACTTTTTTTGTTATGTAAAAAATTTGTTTATTTTTCTAAATACGTATGTATTTTTCCAGATTTTTTTCAGATTTTCACCTTTACACTTCGAAAAAACGGCCATTTTCAAACATCAGATAAAATTCTAAAAAAATCCACACGTGTTCAGAAAAATAAACAAATCATTTTCATAACAAAAAAAAGTTAGGTTGCTGGGCAATTTGTTGCACAATTATTTATTTCAGTAATTTGTTGATAACATTTTTCAGTTATTATTATGCCAAATCAATCTTTTCAGCACGTTTTATGTGGATAATTTTTTTCCGATTTTTATCCCATCGGGAATTGATCGAAATCGTCTCTGAAACTCACTTTTGGCGGGACTGTACGTACGTATCATACATTCTTAAGCTGTGCAAATTAGGAAAAAATATTTCTCGAAAATGGTGAAGACGAACGCATTAAGACTTTGCAGTTACACTTAGACCAGTCATATCAATGCGTAAAAAAAATCACCATGTCTTTCTTGATGACATTGTAACCCTCCTCAACGTGAATTTATTTTCTTTTTGCAGAGATATGTCGACTGCACTGTCCTCGGTTCAGGAAGCGGTGCAGCAGAGGCCGAAGATTCGTCCTACGACAGCGACTATGAGGCTGAGGACTCGATCGGCTCAACGGCCGTTCATACACAATTGGATTCCCAAGTCTCGTCCTCAACGCATTCGGATGTCTCGAGGACGACGTCCGACACCCTCGCCGCTGAGTTCGCCGAGTATGTCACAGTTCAAGGACCTTCGCCGACCCAAAGTCCAGGATATACAGCGAGGGTTGAATTTGCCCTGAAACTCGGTTACACCGAGCGACTTGTACAGGCGGCTCTCCACAAATTAGGACCGGATCCAGGTCAAAATGAACTGTTAGCTGAGCTGATAAAGCTCGGCGCGAGTTCCGCTAAGCTAGCCGACACGCCAGACGAATCCGACGGCTTTTTCGACGCTGATTTCAGCGCCGATGAACCTGGACATTCGTACCCTGCTCCGTCTCTCAGGCCCGTCGTTATCGATGGAAGCAACGTCGCCATGAGCCATGGCAACAAAGAAATATTCTCCTGTCGAGGCATTAAAATCTGCGTCGACTGGTTTCGCGCCAGAGGCCATAAAGAAATCACTGTTTTTGTACCCAAATGGAGAAAGGAAGCGTCCAGACCCGACAATCCCATAGCCGATCAGGAAATTCTTGGGGAATTGGAGAGGGACAGACTCCTCGTTTTTACACCATCTAGGTGAGGCAATTATTTTCTTGTATCTGCAAAATATATAATTAGGAATATTCGTTAAACCCCGTGCAATTGGAAAAGAAAATGTTCATCATAAACTCAAGGAGAAAAATTACAGCCATTTGCTGAATTTATTGGAAAATATTGTAACAACCAGCAATTAGTTTCTTAAACCTGCGAAAATACATGGTGTAAAGTTTTCGTTGAATTCTGCGCAATTAGATAAGAATGTTAACTGTGAAGTAAACGAGAAAGTTTGAAGACATTTTTCGAATTTGATAGAAAATCTTGGCAAAATTTGACAATTCGTTTTCGAAATTTGGAAACTCCACGGCTCAAAATATTCATATGATATGCAATCAAATAGAATGCCGATCATAGATTCAAGAAGAAAAATATACGGCTTAAAGTTTTCACTGAATTCTGTGCAATTGCAGAAAAAGGTCGACTGTAAAGTAGAGGAGAAAGTTTAAAGTCATTTGTTGAATTTATTGGATAGTCTTTAAAAAGTTGGACAATTAGCTTACGAAATCTGGAAAATCTACGGTTTAAACGGTTTAAACTATTCTTCACATTCCGTACAATTGAAATTAATATCAATCGAAAACGCACGGAGAAAAATTCCAGGTAAATTCATTGTAGGATCTTGTAAGGTGCAACAATTATTTTCTAAAATCTGGGAAAATACACGTTTTAAAGTTTTCGTTAAATACGATGCCATTCGGGAGGACTAAAGTTCGTAGACTAAAGGTTATCAAATCGAACCATTCGTTGAATTTATTTAAAAATCTGAGGCAAATTTGACAATTTGCATCTCAAATCTGAAAAATCTATGGTGTAAAGCATTCGTGAAGTTCTGCACAATAAAAAAAACACTAATAAAGAAATGCAAGCTATTTGATAAACTTGTTAAAAAATCTTGTAAGCCAAGGCAATTTGTTTCTAAGACATTGCTCCTTTTTTACGGTTTCACTTATAGTTTTGTTTGTTTATTTTTTAAAGACTGGTTGGAGGAAAGCGCATGGTGTGCTACGACGACAGATACATTCTTCGACTAGCAGCGGAACTCGACGGTATCGTCGTCAGCAACGACAATTACAGGGATTTAGCCCAGGAAAGTCCAGAATTTCGCCGGGTGGTTGAGGAGAGGATTCTTATGTATAGTTTTGTAAACGATCGGTTCATGCCTCCCGATGATCCTCTTGGTAGGAGCGGACCGACACTCGACAATTTTCTACGAATAGGACCCAGAAGAACCGACCCAGCGCCTCCATGTCCTTATGCCAAGGTAAGATAAGCAACTTTTCTTCAATGTATGACTTGATTGATTCAACTCTTTAGCAGTCTTTGAAAACAAAAATTTAAAAATTGAACTCTTCAAATCGACGCATTGAAAAAAGACCTCGAATGTTCACGTGTAAATACATTTTTCTTTTATGTAAGTAAAATCCAAAAGGTTCATAATAAAATTCCACCGTTCAAATTTCAGAGAATTGGGTTATTTAAAAAATGATGTTTTTGAAAAATAGTTTCTCCCGGTGTAAAAAATATGCTACGCTGGGAGTTGAAGGATACAAAAAAATATCTACAGTTTTTATTGGCGATTAAACAATCTATCTATTGGTCGAAACCGACAAAAAGACGTATTGTTATTTTTATTGTTTGATCAACAGAAATGCACGTATGGCAATAAATGCAAATTTCGGCATCCGGAGCGCGGTCCTCATCCTCACAAATCCGTGACAGAGCGTTTGGTGGAACACGCTCAGCGTCACTTCCAAGCGCGAGGTCCCAGTCTGAGTTTGCCACTTCCGTCGGCAACTTCCGCTGGAAGTGTTCATCCCCAGCATCAGCCGCTTTGCAAAGCCAGATCGGCTCTGCCGGGATCCGTAGTTAAAACATCAGCGTCCGTTCCAAAGAGCAGATCCGTCGAGAACGTGACTGCCGATGTTACGTTGGTCTCCAGTCCTGTTGTTTATGCGCAACAAATGCCGACGACGCAAAACGCACAAGGTACGCACAGGTTGCAACTATAAATATGGAAAAACACGTTTTTCATAATAAATTTTGATACCGGGACTTTTAAGACCGCGTCATACTCCAAATACTACCGCAGTTTTTTAATGATCGAGCTGATCATTCGCACACGAGTCGAGTTATTACTGATGTTGTTTGGTATTCAGTTTGTTTCGATTCGGCTGAAGGATTCAATATTTAAGAATATTTACATTTCTCGAAAACTTTTTTTACGTATTGTACGCGCTCCTGCAGACACAAATATAGAACTATCGAACTGATACTTTGCTCACGAGTAGAGTTATCACCAAGTTTGTTCAGTATTAAATTTGCCGCGAATCGGCTGAGCGTATCAAACGTTATGAATATTCACTTTTTTCTTGTAAATGTTTTTGTTACTTTTTGTAAATGCTGCCATTGGCGGAAATCTCGATCTATCGAGCTGAAACTCTGCAAACTCGTAGAGTTATCACGAATAGTTATTATTGAATTTGCCTTGAATTAGCAGAGGTATTTATTATTTAAAACAACGACTAAAGATAGAATCTTCCGCATGAAGATAACTCTCTAAAAAGCGAAAAATAATGAGTGAACAATGTGCAAGTTTCCACTTTAGTTGCAGTGTGGTACTTTAATACTTTCAATCACGCTTAAAATATTCTCGGCAATGTAAAGTAGCACTGATTAATTATTTTTTCTGTAGGATATCCATCGCCAGTAGGTTGGCCCGCCCCTCGGGTAAACAATCCCGATCCCGAGCCTGCCAATATGCACAGAAAGCTTCAGCGCCAGTTGACACTGAATCCAGCTTGCGATCCTAGACTCTACCAGCTCAGAAGGTACCATCAGCAAACTCAGCAGCCACCTCAGTTGTCGTCGAGTCAACAGCAGCAAGTACTTCAGCAACAGTCCGTGATCAATTCACCTCACACAAATATTCAGCATAGGCCACTCACAAGGCACGCCAGTAACGAAGCTCCTTATTCCATTGGAATGAAGTAAGTAGAATAGTCATTTTTAATTTCTTTAAATAATAGCCATTCACATCAAATTCCAAGCTAAACAGGCAATGCTAATTGTCTACAAATGTAAAGTAATCTCGAAAAATAGCTTAAAAAAATACACAAACGAATGAATGCAACATTCCTTACGGTTCCTCCTTCAGTTGAATAAAATTGAGTGTCTTTCCATTTGAATAAAGGAGAGCTCACGAAAACTTAAGGCTCCAATAACGACTTAGAAATGAGATATTACAATCGTTATTTTAGGAAGCCTGCTTTAAAATTATATGAAATATCACAACTAAGAAAATATCTCTGCAAATAGCACAAAAAAAACATTAGAAAAATAAAACATAATAAGAGAAGAAACATATTTCAATAACAAGCCTTGTCCTATTGTGTCTCAAACAAAATTCTGAGCTGTGTTTCCCAAAAATTCACCCTTTATTCTTACGGAGGATCTAATTTTATCACCCGAAACAAGAATGTAGGATTTCTAATAGAATTCTAAAGTTGGTTAAACTTCCCAGAATTTTTGGATGAAAACTTAGAGACATTTTAAAATGGCTATGAAAATAAAAAACATAAAAAAAGAATTAAAAAATTCAATAGCAAACCGTTTCTCATTTTGCCTCGAACAAAATTCTGAACTGCATTTCCGGAAAATTCACACTTAATTTCCACAGGAAATCCGATTTTATTACACGAAATGAAGATGTAAGATTCCTAATGAAATTCTAAAGTCTATCAATGTTTTACAGAATGTTTGGATGAAAATTATAAGAGATGTTTGAGAGTCTTGGAAATGACAGCGTTAACGCTTAAATCAATAAAGAAATCGCAAAGTTCCATCTCTCGTAATAGGCGATTAAATCCGCATTTTATCTTCTCTTCATTAGATGGGAACGACCGGAGCATCCGAATCATCAGCACGTAACGCGAATCGCATCCGCGCCAGATTCTTATCGAGGCTGGCCGCCGCGGGGCACGAATCTCTCAGTGCCAACGCGAGGTCAGCGTCTCGGGACGTCGGATCCGCAATTGAATCTGCTCCCTTCGCCGCCAGCTCCGAGTCTGCATTCTGCTTGGGGCGCGCAGACACAAGACGCCCGCAGGCGTCTTCATTATCATTTGGCGAATATCTTTCCCGAGGAGCAGGTACAGGCCGCAATGGCTTTAAATCCGCACGAAACCGATCCTCAACAAATCTGCGCGGCTATTCTCGCGATGTTTCCCAAGCCGTAAACCAGCGATGACAACGTTCGAGCGATCAAACGGAACGCACGACAGCCCCGAATGATTATTCCAATCGAAGGCCTCGGGATATGTAACGATTTACGCGATCCCGAGGGAGAAAAGAGAGATTTTGAGAGAAGAGACTTCTGGCTCTTCGGTCGGGCCCTTCGAGCCTCGGTCCAATGTGATAACGACGATCCATCGGATTAATTTGACGCACTCTCCGTGAGAGTGAAATGCATTAATGAGCGGCATCGTTTAGTTCCAAGTTTAGAGCGTAGAGAGTAAGTTAATGTTATCGGGTAGCGAAAGTTATCGGTTTTCCAAACTTGGAGATACTTTCCCATGACGGAAGTTAACAAAAACATATTATCGTCATTACGGATCGCATTAGAGCGTCGTCCGATCGATGTTCTTCGCGTTTATCCTCGGATTTTGGTAGTTACAGCACTACTCACTGATCGTACGTTTAAAATGAACTTTTCCTACGTTTTGGGAGTTCAATCGCAATTAAATATGGAAAACACTAAAATGGATATTTTAAACATGCGTTGATAACAATTTGTTTGTAAATATTTTTTCAACCAATTCTTTCAATTTTTAATTTTAATATTTGTTTATTTTTTCTAAACGTGTTTTGCGTTGGCAAGAATTTAATAAGAATTACAAGAGTTTGTCTAAAGTATGCATTGTTTCACACGTGTTTTGCTAGATTTTCGAACCAACGAGTAAAACATGAAAAATGCCATATTTTCGCAAAGAATTTTTCAACTAATTCAAATCCCAAACACCAAAATTCAATAGAAATTGGACGGAACATTTTTTTTTCTGAATTCATCACTCGTCAAGTGCGTGCGGCTGTAACTACCATAATCGAAGACTATACAATATAATCTATTATTAAAAGAAGTAAAAAAACACAAGGTCAGTGATCGCACGGCTCAAGAGAATTTTGAGCCGTCCAGAACGCGTGTACATAAACTATAAATGATACGGTAATCGCCGGTGGATATCGTAAGGTCCTTCGATATACCGCGATAACGTGGTCCAGTCGAGGTTAAAAATCGCACAGAAAGGTTCTTTTCGTTGGAAAGAAATTTTTGGCAACGCTTATCGTTGCTCTCTCCCATCTAGCCAAAAAATGGCTAGCGTCGAGATAGAGAGAGCGTCGCTTATGCGCCTATTGTTCAAAGTATGGTCGAGCTAAATTATCCACCGATATTTTTTTTAGCTGGCGGCAGACCAGGGCATTACGATAAGAATTAAGTAACTTTTTTTACACTCAATATACGAGACGGTGGAGAACAGGGATTTTTTTTGTTTCTGCTCTTCCTCCGAAAGTACGAATCAAGTGGACGGTGTAAAACTGAGGTCAAAGTGAAATTTACGTGACTCACATTGAGTCCCCGGCGAACTGTGTAAACCTGTTTAGAAATACTGTTTCAACATTTCTCATCGAACAACATCGCTTTTCCTGATACAGGTACCGATTCGGTTAACGAATTTTACATATTTTTCTCTGTTGATTGAGATTTGTTTAAAAAATATACATACACCGACGATGCACGATAAATATAGTGTCAACAGATTCCTAAAGGCTTTGAATTGAAGCAAAGACGCGGTAAGTCATTATAATATACTTGAAGTATTGAAAAAGAAAACTGAAATTGTTCGAGAATCAATGGAACAAATTAAAAACTGTAAATTACGAGAGCCTGTAATGAATTTTAATTATCAACGATCATTACGTACGACTTTATGCAATGAGGTTGGACATTTTCGAATCGTTTCAATAAAAAGTTTATTTGATTGAGATTGGTGTGATTCCCTCGTGAACAATAAAGCCAATCGGCAGATAATTACTGAATCAAAATAGAAATTGTAGGTATGCGTGTATCGTCAGTAAAATTTTCCAAGTGCAATATGCAACACTATTGATTTTTCGTCAAGTAATCGATTCGATCGAGAATTAGGCAGTCCTTTGTAATCAATAAATTAAATGATCAAAAATGGCGCCAATAACATTCTTCTCGTAAAAATGGAACATTGAATCAACGACAATTAATTGGTAACTCTCAGGAATATTTTATTCGAATAATTGCCTAATTCTGGAGTCAAACGATGTTTGTATTTGTATAATTTCAACGTGTCGTCGTCCACGGTACATCGTACAGATATGTGTTGAACCAACAAAAACGTCGAGCAAAGAGCGCTCGTAACTTTCTGCCGTCTGAGACAATTTTCCGTTGATATGTTCTTTCTCTTTTTCTATCCTTAGGCGAAGCACAAAAACATTAATATATGTGTAGTATATGTATATTTTAATCATGTATATGTGTACTCGGCAAGTAACGCAATACCGTGTATTGCTAAAACGGAGTCTGCTAATTATTTGTAGCAACTCCAATTCTCGTACGTTATTCTTAACAGAGAATATCGCTGTTCAATAGTAACATCCGCTCAACCCCGTAAAAAAATCAACTTTTAAGTGACGATGTAGCGATTCCTCACGTCTATTTTATTATTCGTTTTATCTTCAGCCTCCTTAACACAGAGCAATGGAGACTCGGACGTTACTCTTCATTTAATAGAACGCAGTAATGACAAAAAATATTATTACGTTAATAGTATATAAAGTATATTATATTATATATATAGCAAATTTGTATCAATGTTATTGCCAATGGAATGTGAAATAAATTTTTTTTTCTACTTACTTTAAGGTGTTAACGAAAATCGTTTCATTTTGCGCCCGAAAATATCCTTCGGTGATGAATATTTCATAAGAGCTTCCGGGAAACATATAAATGATAGATATACTGGTGAAAAAACAAATAAAACATTAATCTACAATCGGTAATTGAGATCCAATGAAAAAAAGGAATATACACGATTGGCAATTTGACACTTGTTATTTATATTCTGTGTTGTAATTTTTTCCTTTTGTGATAAAATCTTTTAAATATATATTATTGCGCGGAGTTACTTTCTATCGAAATACGATGTGTGGTAAGAAAGATTAAATACTGAAACGGAGATATTAAGGGTGTTTGGCTTTTATTTGTGATAAAAACGTTGAGAATGATTTCCAAATAAATTCTGATGATAAAAGAAAAACAAAGGCACGAACGTGCGAATATTTTGCACAAACGCAGCTCGGTATAAATAAACACGATTGCAAAGTTCATTGGGAATCGCTTTTAGAAAACGACACTTCAACGATTCCTACAACCTTCCTATAACCTTATAGATAAAAAAAAAGGAAAATCGGCGAAGACATTTGGCGATAATCGATCCAAAAGAAAACAGTATCAGATCCTCTATCGTTTAATCAAGTCGTTTATACGGGAAAATGAGCAGGTACGTTGCTTTTGCTATTTGGTAAATGATGTCTCATCGAACATCCAGTGTCTCGTATGAAATTTGCTTGGCATTTCTCGAAATCGGGACGAACATTGCGTTGCGATCGGAAATATATATATATATATATATATATATATATATATATATATATATAATATATTTATTTATAATATAGAATATCGCGGTACGGGAAATATAATTATCGTTATTATAAGAGTCAAAGGAAATATTCGATGAAGATTTGCTCGGTGGAACGCAATGCACGCATTTGGCGGGCTTATCATTTCGCTGAATCCTTATTATCGCTAAAGTAATCTCACGAGGGCGAGGATACACATGTTTCATCCAAGATTTCCCGATTCCGAATGAAAAATCGGCCTTTTTTGCGATTATATCGCTCATAGTATTCTCTCGTAGAAGAGGATGTACGCCTGACTTTCTAGTACTGTCGCTTCGTCAACCTCCGTTAATCTGTAAAAATGATAAAATAACAAAATTTAATTTCAAGAAAAAAATGGTAAGAACTGAAAATTTTGTTCAGGGGAACAACTAATTTACAAGACCGAAAACGAGGTGATATTTAGGATTTTTTTAATGGGAAAAAAACAATACGTTGATTTTCAGAGTCAAACCAACTTACGAGTTGGTTTAACTCTGGAAATTGTTTATTTATGTTTCCATTACTGGTAATTTTTCCAATTTATTTCATGCATAAATTAAGCTATAATCCGCTATGTACCTTGACTCATTTTCATTGTTCATTTGCTGAATTGTGCAGTTTGAATTCGTATCATAAAAATAATTTCTACATTATCGAGATATTCTTCAAAGACATAAACCGACATTTTGGAATAAAAGCGAAATTTTAATGTTCAACCATGTTTGAATCAATTATCGGTTTTTAGCCAATTTTAAACACTCAATTATAGATTCTTTTTCAAAATGTAATTTCATGTTCTGAGGAAAAATCTCAATAACGTAGAATATCTTTTTGGATGATTTCAGATGCGAATTGCACAATTCCTGCGGATCGAAAACAAGGATCTGAACACGATGAGGGACACAGCGTATTACACGTTAATTATTGCATGTAATAAGTTTTAAAAAATTACCAGCGATGTATGGAAAAAATTGATTAATTATCGACACGGTTTGGGAAATCTTTAAGGTTTTTCTTTCGTAATTGGGAAAAAAAAAAAAAAAAAAACCCAGAATTACCTCAATTCCTTCCCTTAACATATCTATAAAAATGTACAAGAATGTTGTAAATTTACCTTGAATCAGAAGCATAGTACCAACGACCGGGTGGAGGCTGGGCGGTAAGTGGTGCTTTTGCCTCAGCAGCCTCACTGTCCGAACTCGAGGCACTCGAATCTTCTGCAGATTTTTTGCTGTCTTTCGACGGAAGAAAAGCCCATCTCGGATCCTCCGGTGTTATTGGCGGTCTCGTCTAATTTAAAAAAAAGCCATGAAGTTTATCAATATACTCTGTAAGATACACTGATTTAGGGGAACCAGTCAAAAATAAGTCACACGAAAAAAAAGTTCTGTGAATGATACACTTTTTTAAAAGAATCTTAAAATACAACCTCATTAAATACATAACAAACATTATAATTCTGCAATTTTGTAAAGACGTAGAGTGCACAAGAATGATGTAAGGTAAAAAGTATAAAATTTTACCTGTCGTAACTTCCAAATTAAACCGGTGAACAAATTTTCGTGCTTAATATCTTATTTTATATGTTGAAGAGTGCATTCTGGATTGAATATAGGAATTGTCATGTCAAGTCTCTATGACGAAGCTATGATTTTGAATGCGTAAACAAATCTATCTCTTGAAAAATAACTAATGAATTGGTTACAGACGAAGCTATGATTTTGAATGCGTAAACAAATCTATCTCTCGAAAAATAACTAATGAATTGGTTACAGAAAATATAATTTTCCCTGCATCAAGAATCGCTATGTTCAATCCAGAATGCACTCTTGGACACATAACAGAAAATATCAAACACTAAAATTGGTTCACCAGTATGTATGTTCTCAACGCTACGAAAAGTGAAAATTTTTACTGTTGACCTCACACCTTTTTTTTTGCACTCTACGTCTTTACAAAATTGCAGAATTATAATGTTTGTCATGTACTTAAGGATGTATGATACGTACAGTCCCGCGAAAAGTGAATTTCAGACAAAATTTCGATTACTTCCCGCTGGGATAAAAATCGGAAAAAAATAATGCATATAAAACGTGCTGAAAAGATTGATTTTGCATAATAATAATCCCAAAATGTTACTAACAAATTGGTGAAAAAAAAAAACAATTGTTCAACAAACAATCAGTCAACCTAACTTTTTTTCTAATGTAAATGATATGTTAATCCATTTGAATGCATACGAATTTTTTCAGATTATTGTCTTTATTTTGATTTTGATTTTTTTTTTTTTTTTTTTAATGTGCAGAATATAACAAATTTTGGATATGCGTTTTGCAAAAAAATCTTGAGTGTAGTAGATGGTTTTATGCCGAACACATATCCAAAATTCGTTATTTCGCGCACATTTTTCAAAATAACAAAATTCAGAATCAAATTGAAGAAAAAAATCTGAAAAATTACATACGCATTCAAATAAATTAACATATCATTTTCATTAGAAAAAAAGTTAGGTTGACTGTTTGTTGAACAATTTTTTTTTCAGAAATTTGTTAATAACATATTGGAATTATTACTATGCAAAATTAATCGTTTCAGCAGGTTTAATATCGATTATGTTTTTCCGATTTTTATCTCATCTGCAAGTAATCGAAATTTTGTCTGAAACTCACGATTTCCGGGACTATACGTATCATACATCCTTAATACAGTATAAGTGCAACATTTTTTAAAAGGATATCGTTAAAAAAAATTATGATGACTTTTTTTAGGTGCTTTGGCTCCCTTAAAAGAGATAACTATTTTTGAAATACAGTAAACGATAATTGTCACAAACTAAAACTACCAATTAAGCCAAATCAATATTCAAAATAGGTCCAACATGTTCACATCAGTGATAATATTGAGGGTACCGAATCAATAGAAAAATCGTATTTTTTTTGTACTTTTCCGTTTACCGGAGTTAATATTAAAAATAAGCCCCTCTCTTCAGGATAAAGCTGAAGGATTCATTTGTAATTTGACAAGTTGGTTCGATCAATTCATTGCATCGAAACTAGATTTATGGATTTGGCCAATTAGATTTTTTTTTAAATTCAATTATTAAATTTACCATCGACAGTCACTGATTAAATGATCTGGAGGTTTTTCCGCAGTTTATTTTAGAAATTGGGCATGCAGCTTATATCCAGCTTTACCTTGACGTAGGCAACGTAATGGCCACCGTGAAGACATCCGCTGTGTACAACGACGCCATAAAGAGAGTAAATCTTCGGCTTTCCACCACCTTTGCAAACCGGTGCCAGGTCAAGCAGCACCGGAAAACTAACGTGCTTTGTTAATTTGCGAAAACCCATTCTCTGCGACTGGAATCGCTTCAGATGGAGGATGAGAATCGATGGCACGCGAGAGATAAGATACTGCTTTGTACTCTGAGTGCAAACCATTTTCGTACAGCCTTCTTTGTCCTGTAGATAAAAGACAGTAAAGATTTACTTACGTACTACTGCAGTGGCTAGTAATTTTACTTCAAAACGCATTCATATTCACTTTCATATAAAACGCAATACGTAAAAAAACTCAAATTTTATTTTGATTCTGTCTAATACTTTCTTCTACACTTTTCTTTTAGGAAAAGGTGAATTCAATTATCGAGGCGAGTGCGTAGGAAAAATTGGAAAAAGTTCGGGCGTATTATAGAAACTCAATAAAAACTCGCGAATTAATAATAAAAATAATAATAGTATATTATGCCACAAGTGCGTAAAATGCGATTTTACGATCGCTACGAGTACGAAAAACATACGCACGTGTTGCATACGATATTTTTTGACGTAGTATGCGTAAAATTTGTTTAAAAAAGTAATGTCCGTCACGTAGACATTGAGCGGAAGTAGTAGGACGGACGGAGCGGGTGCAGGGCTGCAGGCCCTGCTGGGGGCCAGGGGCAAAGCCCGGGGGGGGGGGCATTCAAGAAAATACTTTTTTAAATGAGTCACAAATTTTCACAATACTAACAGTAAATACAACATCATCAAATTTTACAAAACAAAACAATACCAAAGAAATAGATAACAAACGCGTTGCAACGTAATTGATTCATTCAATTCAATCAATCAATTCAAAATACGTGTTTACTCGATGATTAGTAAGCCCGTACAGAGTATAAATCGAAATACAAATCGGGATAAAAAATAGTGTGTCAAGTCAATAGAATAGTGCTCTTTGACGACTTATAGAGTTCACTACTCATGTATACCAGAATATACCATAGGGAGGTCACAGAACATATTTCCCTATCAAATATGACGATTTTTAACTTTTTGTAATTTTACGCATACTGGTGTGTGAATATTCGTTTTACACACCAAAAAACGGTGCGTGAAATCGCATTTTACGCATACTACGTCAAAAATGGTTTTTACACAGACATTGAACTTTTCCGTGATACTTATGTTTTATTACATCAGCCATTACCTTGTTCTCTCTTGTAGTACAAGCTTCGCAACCAACTTTATTGCTTCCCGTCATTAATTCCAAAGCGGTAAATTGATTCAGGCAAGATTGCACCGAGCAATCTCCGTCTTTCGTATGATATCGTGTGGGTTGCGAATGACTGCTCGTGACTGCTACTTTCGACAAGCCTACCGTGATTTCGGCAACACCATTTTCCACTTTGTTTTCCTGAAGTTTACCGGCATTCGAAGGCGATTGGTCCTCTTGAACCTGAGGAGCCCGATATTCCAGCGTTTCCGTGTCTGCTAGCTCAACATTTCTATCGAAAATACACCGGAATAGTAAATCTATTGTCCCGATGCGATATTCAAACTCATGACGATGTAACGTGCGTCTTTCAACTCAGATGAATATTTGACGCGGTGATCGAGTCCATTAATAGACGATTTATGTTTGAAAATGAAACTTATTCGCTTCGACTTCGGAGAAGAAACGCAGAATGTAACCGAGTACGTTAAAATATTGACCGTCTCTGATTATGTTGGATGTCTTAATAAGTGCGGAAAAATAACTGGGACATTCATTTTTAAGCGAAAAAACTTGAAATAAAATTATCAGGATACCCGAAACTTTTCACGTTTTCCTTTTTTGTTAGCACTTCACTCGTGTTCACGAATAAAATGTAGCGTATCCTGGAATTTCCCTTTATCATACATTCTTAATTCACTTTTTCCTGTGCCAAAAAAAAAAACGAAAGGACATTAACGAGTTATCAGTTTATTTAGCTGCGCTATCATAGCGCATTATCAGAGTTTGGTATTGGCAAGATATTGTCATTAAAATTATCTTGTTTAAAGTTATTGTATAAAAATTATTTTGTAGTCATATGGAATCTCATATTGAATTGGATTATGATGTCGAAATGCATGTTACATCGCCCTATGATTTTTTTTTCACGATGACATAATTTATGAAAGAAAAGATAATAAATCCTGTTATAGAATTTGTATAAAATTGTAAATTAGGTGAGAATAAACAATTCTATACAACTGCTAATGCATTTTCGTGTAAATATTGTTATTCAATTATTACTATCTCAAAATTCTTTCTTCCTGCTTTCTAAAAACTCACAATTAGCGCTCACGTACCTCGATGGATTTTCGATGAGCAATCGAATCTCGTTCATTTCAGCCTGCATATTTTCGCCATCTGTGGCACTCGAAGGTGGACTCGTGGGACTGTCTTTGGAATTGACGGAAGTGCTGAGAGGACTTACAGTGGCAGCCTCAGGACTCAATTCGGAATTGACGATTAAGGACGTTGAAGGAGATACGCCGGCTAATTCAGGAATTTCGTCGACAGCATCGCCATTAGGACTCTCTGGCCAATTGGAATCCGACTTATGAATCGGAATCTCGTTCAAATTTTTCGGTATTATACGAGCAAATTCGGCGTATAAATCGATAACATCGTTTGGCAGTTTTGGAGACTCCGAAGTGTCTGTCGGACTCAGTGGCAGATTACCGTTTATCAGTGTGCTGTTTAAGTCCGTTTGATTCATTGGATTGTTCGTCAGATTTGGATCTGTCGGAGACACGGGACTAGCGACCGCTGATACTTTTTCCGAACTGTAACCGGATTCGACGACTTCCGGGGCTGAAATGTTGTCCTCGACGTCGGCGTCGCTCTCTGCAATGTTGTCGTATTACTTGTGAGTTAAAAATGTGACTATTATGGTGTGAACGAGGCTATAACTATTTATTTTTTCAATTCATTTTGCTCAAAGTCGTGTGACGGCCCTACATTGCATATAAGAAGACGATTCGTATGAGAGAAATGTACTAGGTGATATTAGCGCAGTCGTTAGCGCTCTTACTCAGTATCTGAACAATCCGGGTTCGATTCCCGGTGATCACCACATATTTTCTCGGTTCGATAATTCGTCAGACCATCCGCACTACAAACACAATCCATACTCTGTCCGTTCCGACTTTTAGATTGGTGTCAGAAGTTTCGGACGAAAAACACGTCCACAAAATACACGGCATCTGGAGTGGTAGTCTCCTCCATTCTCTCTTCACATATATATTTCTACAGTGGCAAAGACATGTAAGCCCATGCATACAGCGGCAAACCCGCAAATAATATAAGAACTAAGATAAACCACCGGAGAGATAGCTCCTCCGCTATCGTGTAACACAACTCTCTCAACTCTATACAGTCAACGTGGGCGTCGAGTTACAGAAGCGGAGATGTGTGACGGTCCTACATTGCATATAAGAAGACGATTCGAATGAGAGAAATGCACTAGGTAATATTAGCGCAGTGGTTAGCGCTCTTACTCAGTATCTGAACAATCCGGGTTCAATTCCCGGTGATCACCACATATTTTCTCTGTTCGACAATTTGTCAGACCATCCGCACTACACACACACCTTCCATACTCTGTCCTTTCCGACTGTTACAGTCGCATCATATGCAATGTTAGTCTAATAAATTGTGGGTGCTAATTATGTGCCATATTTCTTGCCAATTAGTAAACTATACAATTTTAACAACAGATAAGAGAATTCTGAAGAAAAATAATTGTTAACAATCGCTTAATGAGATTCTATCATTTTCATATGATTATTACGTGTGGTTTTGCTATGAACTGGGAAAATTGTAACTTGACCAAAAAAGAAGGTAGAGACTTTGCGATTCGCCCATTTTGGAGGGATAATTTAGGCAACTTATAAAAAAATTACGATACGTCCAATTACCATTTTCGTAGGACGAGTTAAATAATATGAGTGTTATCATTATTTTCGATTCTTCACCGACCAAAATTTATTAATTCGCGGTATTCAAAAGCGGCAAGAATTGTAATTAGGGAAACACTAAAATGTAGTTTTGGAAATAAGTACATTTAAATTTCTGTTTAACCAGAAAAGTACGAAGTTATCGTGGAATGACTCACATATTCGTTAGAAGATTATATGTGGTTAAATAAAATAATATCGTTGTACCAGTTTGTAAGTCTTTTTACCTAATTGCGAAGCACCTGCCGGATTCTCTTCCGAAATGGTATTGGCATTATCAGACAGTAAAAATCCCATGGAGTTCGGTTGAGAGTAATTATTACCGGAACCATCTCTTACTCGCCTTTTCCTTCCTTCCTTTCTCAATTCCTTCTTGAACTGTTGCTTTAAATCCTCGCTAGCTATGTTGTTTCCCATCGAATCGAAGGTTTCGTCGAGACCACTGTTTTTTCTTCTGGAACAAGAATGATGCGGTCAACGATTCTCCCGCGTTATCAACAAGAGAAATTTATTTCTTCATGTGAAAATATCCTCAAAAGGACTTTACCAGACAAAAGTGACCGGAAAAATAATTTTAGAATTCCTAAAACGGACCTCTGATTCACCAATTCACTTATCTCAACAGAAACTTTGCTACTTAAATTTTAGATAACCCAAATGACTCCATTAATGGAAATTACTCTAAACGTCGTACTTCAAGATTTTTTTAAAAAGTTTTTCCACTCAACATATTCAATAGGCAGAGCTTAATCATCACTATCGTTCTCTTTATTACTTTGTTATTTTCAATTAGGGATTTCCAACGTGTATCGTTTAAATAGTGCGCCAATCGTTTTCTCATGTGTTTTTAAATCGATTAATCGATATTCGATGTCTATTTTTGAAATATCATAAAACTGAGAACATTATTTTGGACACAATTATGTATTCAAAGTTTCTTGGGATTCATATACCAATTTATTTCTCAAAATTAAGTTATTTTGTTAAATTTGATATTTCAGTTAATCTCGTTTTCGCCAACACCGAATCTTTTTTAACATCGGCCATCCTTTTTTTTATCGATTTTCTTACTTGAGCACCGGTGGTTGAGGTTTGTCAGCCATAACCGGCAGACTGAGGTCCAAAAATGGTTCCGTGCGCTGTGACGAGTGATGACACTCGAGACACTCAAGCGTCGACGTGAGAACGCCTCGAAAAACGAAATCCGGTCCGAGCAATTGAGCATTTGCTTGTCTTCCGTAAAATTTCAGGTTGGATTTCACCGTATCGTTAACGGAATCCTCGTTCACCTTACTCGTGCCGCATTCATTCATCAAGATGATCTTTTGATATCTCTAAACAGTCAATAATTTTGAGAGTTATTGCACAACTTTATCCATACTTGGATGTTATTGCGGCTCGCGCGCTCCCAAAACCGGCAACTCAAATTGAGGGACTCTGAAAAATTCGGACTTGAGAGTCCATTGAGGGACTTGAAAAAATTCAGGCTTGAGCGTCCATTGAGGGACTTTTTGTGTAGGACAACATTTGGACAAATTCTCTCCTGCGGCAGCCCTCATATATCCCTTAAAAACCCTTTCCTCGTCGAAAAACTCCTCCAACCATCTCTCAGAAATCCTTTTCCTGTACCCATCAAAAGCCCCATCCCTCCAACCGACAGAAAAACCGGCGAACCCGAAAAATCCGCGCTTTCGGGTTGTAAGAATATAATTTTTCAAAACTTAGACCATTCCTGCAAAATACGTAGTAGGCTATCGATGTATAGATATTAGATAAATCGATCATGCACACATAGTGTGAATTATCCCGATTATCCCGGAGATACCGACGAAAACCGAGGAGTCATTCTGTCTCCGTATGACCCAAGGGTTCGAACACTTCCCTTTCGACGGTCTCTATGATCAGACGTGCTCTAATTATATACATGTATCACTTTCTGTCTTTTGTACAAGGGACGTTTATTCTTGTCGGTCGACTCTCGAACCTGAAGTTAAGTACCCGAATTTACATAAATCATTGTCAAATATATTTCTGCATAAGGGAAAATAAATATTATATGTATTTCTATTATGTTCTCTGTAAAAATATCTTCTATTGTGTGCCAAATATCAATTCTTTTGTATGTGATGTATATTCGTCAGCGTTTGACGTTAGAGGCATTCATTATTATAAAATTAAATGCACACGAAAATTTATAATGTATATAAGTTAAGTTTTTATATTTTTTTGGTTTTTTTTTTGTTCTCGACATATGTATAACATTGAATAAATAAAATGAATATTATAATAAATAATTGAAATAAATAAAATAAAATAAAAGTTCTATTACAGGGTCGATCGAGGGACTTTGGCGAAGACTACGGTGAAGCTGACCTCTCTGGATCGAATTATCCTAAGTCCCTCGTTAGCCCTAAAGAACCCAAAGAGCTCATAAGCCCGAATTTTCTTAAGTCCCTCGATTCTTGACACAGCGACGACGAGATCTTTTTATATTATAGAGAGATAAATCTTTGATTTATACGTTTCCGACGATCCGATTTCTTACAGTTTCATCCTTTGCACTACTAAAACTGTTTGGAAGAATTGATTCATCAACATGTAAATTAAATCGCATATGCAATTGCCATGTAATATAAATGTTTTTTTAAAATGACATTGAATCAAAATTCCAAAAAATTGAAGTCCATCAGCGTTTTTTACTGTGTGAAATATAAATTTTACGTCGTATTTGTATTTTTGATTCAGTGTAAAAGTTTATGCGTAAAGATTTCCAGTATTTTTACATTAAAATATGAAAAGTTTTTTTTCGAGTTTATTTTTCATGCTTGGTTTAACTTTTTTCGGTTGTATTGTACGCGATTATAGTACTTTTTAATTGGAATCGAGAGGATCATCGATTCTGAACCTCCAATGAATTATCAATAATGCGGCATTAACAAATCGTAAAATGATTGTCAGTTGCTCACCCGAAGATCTTCGTTCCGAACAAGTTCCAATAGATGCCTGAGAAGTTCGTGCGAATCGTGTTGACCGCCGTCCATGCACTGCATAGTCTTTTTCTTAAAGGTACGCAAAAGTTCTTGCGGCGAAAAGGTCTGATTGGTTTTCATGCTCTGCATGGATTTGAGCGTTTTGCATAGCACGGCAGTGAATGAGGGGCCCTTCGCTTCCGAAAAGCCTTCCAGTGTTCCTTCAATCGGTGGCTGTGCAACGATGAAAACGGTTAAATGTCAATATCTAGAAAATACTGGTCGATATTTTTTTAACTGTAATTCTCCTACTAAATCGACTTCTTCGGCATCGTCAGAGCTTTTCCACTTTCCTCCTGGCAGAATAATCTTTTCGCCTGGCTCCTGCAAGTCCTCCAGTATTTTTACGAGAAACGGCGTTTGATTTAAACACTGTAGAACCGCGTTGAAGAAACAGGTGTTACCTAAATTCGCTAAGCCCTGTGAAATTTTTTTTTGTTAATACCCAATATTGATATTCTCTTTTTTAATGAGGCCAGAACACTTTGATAATATTTAAAGATCGTATTTTGAAGAGGTTCGGTGACGACCATCGAAGTCAAATCAGTGCTAAATTTTCGTAATTGATCCTTCGAAGTTTAATGCATTAAAAAACAATAGTGAAGATTGATTTGTATTGAAGCATGTATACTTAATCCAGTAAAAGATCAATAGCGGCGAATTTGCATTGAGATTAAATGATTAACATTTATTTGTAATGGGATACATTTTCGTTCCGTTTTTTTCCAAGTATAATCAGTCATTTTTTATCGATTTATATGAGTGACGGCTTATTCCCTTTCTCAGAAGATACTCTATGAATTGACCGCCACGATATTTCATAGTGTTGATTGTTTAATAATTATAGCCTGTTTTTTATGAAAGTATTTTTAGTTTTGTGACACAACACGCTATAATTATTGAACGATCAATATTACGAAATATCGAGCCGATCAATTCGTGAAGTATCTTTTAAGAAACAGAATGAGCTATCACTCAGTGTAATCGGTGAAGAATTACGGATGATGTTTGGAAAAAACCAAACAACAATGTGTCCCATTGAAAAAAAAGGTTAATCGGTTAATCTTAATGAAATTAGTCACTATTGATCTTTCACTGGATTAAGTATACATGCTTAAATACAAATCACTCTTCAGTATTGTTTTTAAATGCATTAAATTTTTAAAAATCAATTACGAATATTTAGTACTGATTTGACTGCGATAGTCGTCACCGAGCCTTTTTAACGGACTGTTATACTTCGACAGGATTAATTCTGAAAAGCAGTCTAGAAATGCTATTAAGATTGAATTTTCGGGGAATCCAGTAGGAAATTTCTGTGAAAGGATAAATAGAAATAAACTAAAACAACTAGTAGTGAATTCAATACATAACAATACTTGAGTATAATTATTTGAACGAATACTGAACGATATTTGCAGTGTCCAATTCATAAAAATGTGAATACACAATGTATTAAACTTTTTGACGGACAATCTTCAAGAATATATATTTTTAGTACTCAAAATGACAGATTGAATCTTCAAAAACTTACCACTACCCTCGTAAGGCCCTCCAGCGGTACTTTTGACTTCTGCTTGTCTACTTTTTCAATCTTAATCTCCATCTGTGCAGATGGCAGTGGAATAGGTTGATGATTCGCTGGAGTAGACGAAGGGGCTAATTTCTTTGAAAATTCTACTAGCTTCAATAAGCGTTTTCTGCAATTACAAAAGTGTAAGCATAAGTTAACATGCGAGTAAATCTTTAAAAAATGATCGAAGCAATGATAGCGATTTTGTACGAACCTACAATCGGCATTTACTTCTATTTCGCACTGATAACACCAGATGCTCCAGCATTGCGTATCAGCAGCGAGACAGTGACACTCACTGCGTGGAGTCTTGAAGTGTTGCTCGGCATGAGATTTATGCGATCTGCCACATGCTTGGTGAGCACAACGCAAGCAAATCCAAAGAGCAGGTGGCATTGTACTAAACTGTAACGTAAATATGGTCAGTATAAATTGTCAACAAGTAAAAATAGTAAAGAAAATAGATGAATACTGACCCCCTCTTCATCAGGTGGATCTTCATTGAGGCCCAGTTTCTTGCATGTAGCACATTCAGTGCCAATGCCATTTTTCTTCAATGAATTGATGTATTTTGTCAGATTAATGGCTTTGGCAACATGAGGACAATTTCCTCCTGTTATAAAATAAAGTTTAGTTGATTATAAATGTACAAGAAGAAAAGTGTGTTATATTGAAAAATTCTTAATAACGTTCAAGAATGAGATTTTTATGAATCATTTTTCCCCATGCAAAAGAAAATTATCCATTTTTAAGTTGAGGGTAGCTACATTAAGAAGAATACTAAATACACTTTCTAGGAAAAAATTGTGAAGAAAATAGTTTATTCGATATATACTACGACTTTTCTACGAAGATACTTGATCATTCACCTGATGGTGTTTTGAATGGACAATGCATGTACAATTATAAATTCATAAACAGTGACATTGTAATTATAGAAAAAATCAATGAACTAATGCAGTAAAAATCATGAATGCTAATGACAATTTTTGTTAACAAATTTATGGTAACTTAGAGGAATTTACATAATAAGACACAAATACTGATACACAGCTGATGACTGATATATGTACCTTGCTATATGAAATTGAAAACAGGTATAATAATAATCATAGAGATTTGTTGATAGCCATGGAACTGTTAGAAATTTTCATGTTGGGTGATTTGAATTTTTCAATGGTTGCAATAGAAAACTGTTAATAGTCAGGAAAGTGTTTGAAATTTTCTCACTATATTTATTACAAGAAAATTTCAAGCAGTTTCATTACTTAATTTTTTTTTTTTTCTTATGGTTATCACATATCAATTCAAAAGCATCAATGGATACAGAAACTTATGTTCAATTTTCTATAAGTGCAATGTTAAATATTAATTAGGGCCAATTTGATATTTATAGTGAAAACCAAAGGTAATATATAATTTTTTGATTCATTAAGAATAATAAATGTGAAATGTAGATGACAACTGGAATTGATTCTGTGAGATAACTAAAACAATAAGTATGAATAAGAATAGTTCCAAAATGCACACAAGATTGCGATGAGAATAACATGATTGCAAAAAAAAATCATTCATGACCATGTGTTAGAATTCAGTGATTCTACTGAAAAAGTTATATTTTCCTATGAGATCTGAAGAATTACACAGATGTAGTTGCGACTAATTTCAGTTCTTTCTTTCCATAAATTGTGATAAAAATAAAACTAATAATAGCAAGAGACAGAATCTCTCGACGCAATAGAAATAATAGATGCGAAATATAGATGACAACTGAAAATGATGCTGTGAGACAAATAAATCAATAAGCATAAATATAGATAGTTCCGAGAGGCTTACAAGATTGCGATAAGGGTACAATGATTACAAAAATGGATCATTCATGACCATGTGTTAGACTTCCTAGTTCTACTAAAAAATTTCTATTTTCCTATGAGATCTGAGCAATTACGCAGATGTAGCTGTAACTAATTTCAGAATTTTTTTTTCTCATAAACTATGAAGAAAACGATGATAATAATAGCAGTAATAAAAAGATGCGAAAAAATGAATTGCAAATCCTAACCTGTATTTCGCTTCTCCCCGGATTCCGAGGAATCCTCGCTGCCGTCGTCGACCACGTCTGGCTGACGATTTCGTCGCTTTCCCATTTTCTGATATCAACGTTTTTTAAATTGTCTTTATCGCCGCGAATTCGGGGTGTAAACTAGGAGCAAGCTAATGTTGAGAAGGTGTTAGAACATTTTTTCCTCGGCCGAACGACGATATTCGAAGACAACAATGCACAGCGAAGCCAATTGCTCGGAATATTCGCGATGATCTGGCTGAATACGCGATTGATCCCGATTTAGGAAGTTATTGTCAGGTAAACGTGGAAATTCCCGATGAATATTGAGCCATACACGACATTACTGCAACCTCATGGCTTTGGCAATGGCAGCTACTGTCAAGGTCTGGTACAGTGCTCGCTGTGCACACGTTATCGTTGGGAAGGAATATCACAAGAGAAATCAACAACGACCGAAAGAGGTCTTACGATGGAACGCGGTGCGAACGGTGCGTCGACCTGGAGGAGCGCGCGATTTATCCCGGTATATATCAGTTTGTTGTCAGATAAACGATAAAATGCTTTGCGAATGTAAGTTATAAAGTCAAGGTCTCATGCTGTCCATGTTATATCGAAAAGCACACGCGGAGAATCAACGACGAACAAGACGGATCATGGTTTCCGCGGGGTAACGACTCATCCTTTATCTATAATCGGCGAGTTGGGGTCGTCGACGCGTCACTAACACCAACACTCACGCATTGTTGGAAGGAAAACAAAAGAATATAATTCGGGACGATCGATCGGTTATTTGAAAAATGATTTTTGATTATTTGATCTCACTGAAAATCATCTAGATAAGAAATTTAGCTTGACAAAAAAAGGACCCGTCATCTACATCCACGCAATGTAGCAAGGAAAAATAAAAGAATGATCGGGGAAGATCGATCGGTTATTCAAAAAATGATTTTTTGATTATCTCATCTCAATAAAAATTATCTAGATATAAAAATTAGCTTGACAAAAAGGACGCGTCATCTACATCTGCGCAATGTGCAAGGAAAAATAAAAGAATGCTTGGGAATGATCGATCGGTTATTTGAAAAATGATTTTTTGACTATCTTATCTTCTGAAATATCATCTAGATGACACATTTATCTAGAATAAAAGGACACGTCATCTACATTCGCGCAATGCTACAAGGAAAAAAGAATGTGTTTCAGGATGATCGATTGGTTTTTTGAAAAATGATTTTTCGACTGTTTTATCTCCCGGAATATCATCTAGATGAAAAATATATCTAGACAAAAAAAGGGCGCGTTATCTACATCGGCGCAATGTTGCAAGGAAACGAAAATAATGTTTAGAAACGATCGATCGGTTAGTTGAAATTTTGTCTTTCCATCTTATCTCCAAGAAAATCATCTAGATAAACAATTTATCTAGATAAAAAGGACGGGTTATTTTTTGAATATTATTTTCTAATTAATTTAGCTTCGGTAAAATTATCTACATAAAAAATTCAACGCCAAAAAAAAAAGACGTGTTATCTACACTCACTGATTGTCGCAAGGAATACAGAATAATAATTATTTTTGAGTTACTCATTGATCCAAATTTATATTGAGTTTACATTGGAAAAATTATTTTCAGTACATATATCTCCCGCCAAATCAACTACATAAAAAATCCATTCCGATAGAACAACATGGGCGGATTTTTCATATTGGGTACAATATTAAACAAAAAAAAAATATACAAGAGAAAATAATAACTAAGATATGAAATTATTAGAGGAATTTATAAGAGGCTATAGGTAAATTGATGTATTATTAATAATCTAGCCTGATCGAAAAAAAGGGTTGCAATGGAAAGGGCAGGGACAAAATGTAATCATCTGAAAAAGGTATATACTGAAAATAAACTGTTGCTTCTACGTCCTTGTATTTTGCCATTTAGGGTATTAGTTTATGTCCACAGTTTATTTCTTTACAAGCATATCCCGTGTCGTAAGCTCGGCAAAATAGAGTTTTTAAGAAATGCTCTGCTGTTGGTAACAACGAGATACGTAAACTTTAAATCCAGCATTCGGTTTTGAAGGAAATTTGCTTTATCAGATTTAGTTGTTTGGAAAAGGTAATGTGAATGGTGAAGTTCTCGTTATTCAAATGAAATATCAAATAAGCGTATAATGAATATTCATTATTCTTTAAAAACCGAATTTCAGTCTTGAACTTGAATTTAAAGTCTTCAACGAAAATAAATTAGAAAGAAATTCTACCAATTCAGTATAAAAGCGAATCGAAAATCGAATCAAGTTAATTATCCCTACATTTCTGTCAACGGCGGTAATTAGTGTTAATAGAGTATGTCATTATTGATTCGTTGAATTTTGCTTTCTTCCGTTTCATTTAATCATGCCGAGAGCTTTGTATTTTAGAGTCGATCGCCTTTATTTGTCCTCCATTACTTTTCTATAATTATTTAACGGAAGGTGTAGGAAAACATACAACAAGGGTATTAATAAAATGCTGTATTGTAAAAGAGACAAAATTGCATTATTATGTACACGATCGTAATTCTAATCTAATCGAAAATACTTAACGATCTAAACGTTAAACCGAGCATACTTGCGATTTTACGTCTCATACCGCCGTCGTTATTTTTCTCATACATTTACAATATTTACAAAAATAATTAAAACAATATTTACACACGTTAAGCGTCCTGCCGCTGTAGTACGCACTTTCACCGGAGAATCGTGAACACAATCAATTATATTAATCGTTCTTGCGATAAAAAGTCTGCTTGTGCTTTCGGCATTTTATTAATTTTTTTCGTAATTTACGCCACATTTGCACTTTCGGGCTTGTAGCTCGGGAACATATTATGTCCCGCAATTTGTTGACCAGCGTGAGGCGGTCTTGGTGGTTTACTCGGCGCCGCGATGAGTCTGCTCCACGCGCGGCAAGTTTTTCCGGACCAAACCCACATTCCGGAAGTGACGCCAACAACGAGTGAGAGAAAAAGCCTGAGAAGCGCAAATTCGAGGTTCGCGGCTCTGTAAACTGGACCAGGAACACAATTCTGAGCTGCTCTGCAGTCGAGGGCGGCTAGGAGAGCCAAAGTTCGCCATCTCGGGCGCACCGATGATTCGTGGAGAGCACAAGCGAGGCCACCGAACGCTGGAACTGCGTAGAGCAACGCAAATATACCGAGACGAGTCATGAGTCTCTCAAGTTTGGTTGCGCTGCGACCGCCAGCTCTTATCGCCCGCCTAACGCGAACCAGAGCGGTACCAGCTATGGTAGCGAAGACACAACCGAGCAGCAGCAGTATTCCGTGCGGAAGAACTTCCAGCCAAAGAGCCGATTCGTCGGATATTTGGCAGAGACCCGTCAACTCGTCAGCTGCGACGCTTCTGGATATCAGAGTTCCTGAAAAGTCGGAATTGTTTTATCAGCGAGGGATGCGATTTTTTTCGCGATTTGGTCCGAAGAATGTTTAAATAGTTCGAAGAATATTCGAGAAACTCTCTGATATTTGACAGTGTCTATGGATACTCGAGGAATTCTATGAATTTTGAAAGATTATATGGACATTCGAGATGTTGTATGATTGTATGCGAAATTCTACGAATATCCAAGGCTTCCTATGAATTTTGCGAAATTCTATGAATATTCGGCAAATTGTATGAATTCTGAAAAATCCTATGGACATTCCTAGAGTTTCTCAAACGTTTATACAATATCTCGAGATATTGTATTTATAAATATGAATATTCGAGAAATTCTATGAATATTCGAGAAATTCTATGAATATTCGAGAAATTCTATGAATATTCAAGAAATTATATAAATGTTTGAGAAATTATATTAATATTCGAGAAATTCCATGAACCGAAAACGAAAAATTCGAATAACTTGAATTTGTCGATAATTTCAATGATTTAAATTCGCCGATTATTTTTATACATAAAATCACTAAACATATGAATTCCTTTAATTTGCAGAATATGTATCATTTGAATTACGATAATATTCGACAATTGTTTGCATTCACAAAATATTCGAATAATTAGAATTTGAATAATTGAACTTCAGAGAATATTCGAATAATTCTACTTTTCATTGACCTATAATACTGACGAACCGCAACTAATAATCGTACCTCCAGTTAATAAAATTGGAAGACCCCAGGCAGCTGCGTGAAGATACCTCGCGATATTATGAAGCGCTTCGCTGCTCCACTCGTTCCTAGCGCTGAGAAGCCAACAGCCGCAGAGTATTGCCCACCACATGCTGCTGGATAGGGCTAAATAGTGTTTAACGAGCCACCACATAGCGCAGGGAATGCTTCTCAATCCATCATGAACCTGGAGAAAAAAAATTACACCATAAACGTTAAAATAACTTCAGAATCAATGTTTTACTCTTCTACTTCCGGAAGTTTTACGATACTTACGGGCACGTAGGATGGTCCATCGACTTGGTTCGCACAGCTCAAATACTCGGGGCCAATTGCTCCACGAGCAATAAACAAAATGGACAGAAGATTGTAGCACAGAGCTAGAAATACTATCGGCCTTTCGGGATAACGAAATCGCGATGGTTCGACCCAAAAGGTGAGAAGCGTGAAGAGCGTCGAGATGAAACACAGCCAGGCCCATCCAGTCATCCAGCGCACCGCAAAACGCTTGTCTTCTCCGCGATAATAAGCATCCGCTCCGCATCGTGGCGCACAAGAGATCTGCAAATGAATTTACAAGGATTAAAAATCTTGTTCCATGAAATAGCCACGTTCTAATCGATTAATTTGTAATATTAATAGTAACTAATACTCAGTATTTTTTTTTTATCTAAGTATTTCATGTAGTAAAAATATTAAGCAAGAATTATTGCAAACCCGAAAGAGGAGCTGCAAATAAGGTAGCGGCTGTGATATAAGGAATGACAATTCTGAGCGGCAAATAAAATATAGCTGGAATATTCAAGTCTGCTTTGTACGGATTAATTATTATCATTATACAAAATTGTCGCTGAGTCACGATACTTTAAATTAACATTTTTCAGTCTATTTTATTGAAAAAAAATAAAAAATAAAAAATCTAGAATCAGGAGTCGAGATTCATATCGATAACAACCCCGAATCAACCCGAAATTATATTGAAAAGTCCGATTTAATTTATTATAAATTGTATTTATATTATTCAATATGCCTCATAACGTCAATACTAAAATTTCGCTTCTACTAGTCCTCATAATTTTATACGGGCAACTATTATATTTTCAACATAAGACCGGTTTATTCTAATTACTCAAAATTTAACATCAATATTACCTCGACGAATTAAATAAAAATAAAATTTCATTACATATTTGACATTTTTATGTGAAGGAATGCAGTTTGGTAAAAATATGCAAAGTAATGATAATTAAATCACATGCCTTTTAGGAATTCCGAAAAGATAACTTCATTAAAAAAAAGCAGATAATAATAGGATTTCAAAAACATAATATCTATAACAAATAAAAAAAAATTAAACGATGTCAAAAATATAATTCCAATAAAAAAGAAGAAAAGAATAGCTAAGAATACTCACTGTATCGACAAATGGAACTTGAACGAAGTGAGGAGGACACTGATGATGCTGATTGTCCCTGACGCTCGGTTGAAGTGGCTGAAGAGGCTTCAGAACAGGCCACTGCTGTCGAATCGGCGGCAAAGCAGGAGGAGGAATGACTTCCGGTAGGCTCTCTTCCGGAGGCGGTTGAACGCACAATGCGTTGCCTAAAACAAAAAATTAAGGCACTTGTAAAACTCTGAGGGAAATGTATTATTTTTTTAAACGGCGGCGCTTTTCTAAAAAAAAAAGAAAAAATGCTTACCACTGTCGGAAAATCGATCACAGTCCAACAAGTGAGGCCATGGCAATGTTAGGCTGGTCAGTGCCGGCTCGCAGTCCTGCCTCACTGAGAGACAAAGCGGCTTACATGCTGGTATCTGCATTGCCACGTGTTCCGAACAAACCGGCGCAAATACAGCGCACAGAAAGAATCGCAGGTGCTTCGAGCAATTGTAATGTACGAGGGGCATGAAAGCTGCAAGCTGAAACAGCACGAATAACACGGAGGACATTAATATTTATCAGGAAATAATTGCATTGAGTCAGCGGTCACAAAGATAATTTTTTAAATTTCATCAACTCTTTTGTTCAACTTATGAATGTATTCTGCAATCTTAGTCTGTAGTAGAATTAACGAATAAAGCGAAAAATCATTATTTAGAAACAATTAAAATTGACAAATATTTTACTAACGCCAAAACAATTTTATTCTGCAGAATTTTATAAATATTGTTTATTTGTTTTGTGAACAACGACACAACTTAGTTTGTGTTATATTAAGAGCATAACTATAAATGATTTTTTGCGCGCAAATCATCCTTAACATTTTTAAATCAAACTCTCGTAATTGTAAAAACAGTTTCAAAATTGTATCACGGAATTTCTCCGTAAAAAGGACTTTACACTGTAACAATTTTCGCTACAAAAATAAATATACTTCCGTTGAAAGTTTTAATGTATGAACCGGTTTATTGAAAATTTACATGTATGCATCATGTAACATTGATAGACGGTATATTAAGCTTGTTAAAAAATGAGTCCTCGCTCCAAAATGACTGTATATTACTATATAATTGTATATTAAATTTCATATACCGGTTTATCCATAAAAAGGCCCGTTGGACGTATATTAATGTTCGGAAGATTTTAAAAAGTGCAACGATTTTAAATTCGCTTGAAAGCAATTCCATAAACGCTTTTTAAATTCGCTGACTATATTTTCCCGCGGGCTGTGGTCATCCACAGAATTTGCTGAATTTAGCAGCGAAGCTAAAGGTGTAATGCGCCTATACAGCGTCAGAGATGAAAGAAGTCTATGCATGGAGAGCGAATGTGAAGGCAAAAGGTATCGACGAAGAGTCGCTCGCGCGAACAAGAAGGGAGAAAATGACGGGGCGCGAGAGTGAGTCGAGGAAAGAAAAGAAGAAGAAGAGGGAGGAAGAAGTGGAGGAGAGCGATGGGCATGAGATATAACGAGCGGTGGGCATCAGGGGTAATTATCCCGCCCATTCTTCCCGCCTCTCTCGACGGGACCGGGCGTTCGGTGGGCCTTAGAATAGCCCATTATGGAGAACGTCGGACGCGAGCTGTACCAGTGCACGCCGTTCTCCTCCACGACGCTCCCCCAAATTATAGCCCCCACGAAATAACGTGGTAACGCCACGGACTTCGCTCGAGGCTTCGGCGCTCTCTCTTTCTCTCTCCTTCGCTGCTCTCTTTCGCTTCTTCTTCGTCGATGCGAATCCTTCAGCTATCTCAAAACGCTTTCCGACATGGATCTTCGCATACATATGAACGTATAACTACGTGCAGATACTATCGTCCACGCATTTTACATTAGAATAAATTTAAAAAAAATAGAATTCAAGATTACATCGTTGCTAAGCAAACTTGACGTTTAGAGAAAAATCGACGAACTGTAAATAGTGAGGTATAAAATATGTCAGGTATGTTTTTCAAGTTAGCAAAATTTGGGTGAGGGCTTAATGTGTATATAAAAATAATCATGCAGCTCATAATTTATTGTTGACTGTTAGTCACGATTCTGTGGCTAACTTAGTTCAAGCATTCGAATTGAACTATTTTTTACTCTGATGTGGTAATCATAATAATAATAGTAATAATTATAATAATACCGTATGCAGTATCAACAGATATTTCGTTTCGTTCGTTTCGTTCAATTCAGAATGCACTCTTCAACAGAAAAATAAGACATCGAACACTAAAATTTCTTCACCGGTTTGATCTGAAAGTTTTGACAAGTGAAAATGTTTACTTTTGACCTCACATCGTGCTGGTGCACTGTAGGTGTTCACAAAATTGCAACATTATAATTATCGTTGTGCATTTAATGAGGATTCAATTGAAGATTTTTTTAAAAACTGTATCATTTACAGATTTTTTTTTCTTGAGACTTTTTTAGGTGACTAAGGCCCATTAATTGTTGACAATCTCCCACTGTCACACAATCATGATTATCCTGCGCTAAAGCATTCGAATGACGAATTATTTTGCTCTCTGATGCAATGGTTGACGTAGATCAGTGATAATAATAATAATAACGCCACAAAGACCCGAAGAGTCGACGGTTTCTCTGTCCCTCAATTTAGATAAAATAGTTTATCTAAAAAGGTAATAACATTGTTAGAAAAAGAAATAAAAATACGTGTAATTTTATCAAATAACTTTCATCTTTGTACAACATCTTAATTACTGTTACTAGTGCTTCGATATAATTAATTGAAATTACACTAAAAAAAGAGATTAGTTTCACATATTCAACGATGTGACAAGTGTATCGTAATTACCACTATCCTTGAATTATCGCCGAATGAAAACAACCGATTATTTTCTTCATCCCTTTATACAATTACATTGTACGAGCGATGATTCACGTTAGTTGCAGTATGTTGACAACGAGTGATGCCCGAGCGTGGAGACGTGATGCTTTTTATTCTCCCTTCGTCGCTTTTGAAGGTGAAATTGTCAAGAAGAAGAAACGCTAGAAAGCGCGAGGAGCGGACAAGAAAAAGACGCGTCGCGTCTCGAATCGTCGAGCGAGCGTATCTCGGTAGACCGGTTCCCCTCTCGCTCAATATCGCTCGGTCTCTTCCGCGGAATCGGAGTGAGCTCTCTTGTGCTTCCTTCGTCGTTATTTCACGTTTTTCCAGCGAAGAAGAAGGAACGCGAGCGGCTTAGTTGGCAAACGCGATGGCTGAATAAGACGATGACGGCAAAGAAGAAGAAGAGGAGAAGAAAGAAGCTAGAAAGACAAGAAGAAGAGGATGAAGATTGCCCGGAGAGGAGGAGCGAACGAGTCAGACGAGCGGCCCAACTTTTTACAATGTGCGAGCATGCACGACTCTGACAGACAACCGAGAAGCCGAGAAACTCTCGGGGACAACGAGATGTCCGTCTTGCGTTGCACCGACTGCAGACTGCATCAAACGACCGTGAGGAGGACGAGGAGGACTCTGTGCAAGAACTGAGCCGCAGTCAAGAGCAAGAAGTAGTCTTTAACTCTCCATTCTCTTTTCTCGCTCCTTCTTCATTCCCTCGCTGCTTCTGTTTTTGATTTTTTGTACTTCTTCGTTGACCCTTTCTTCTCTTTTTGCCCTTGGCATTATCCTTGGCGTCCTTATCTTCGGTTTCTTGCTTCCTCTTCTCGCGAGCCGAACTCGTGCGCTCCGGTCGTTTTATGCACACCGCGAAAAACCAGATGTGCTACGTTGCTCCTTTTCGGGTTGTCGATAAGTGTATCGACCGGTTCTGGTCACCTTCGCACACTTTTGGTCACTACCCTTCAATGTCTTGGCGATTGCTGACTCGAGATTATCGAATTCTCGGGAAAGATCCCAGAAAATGGAGGATCGGGATTTTTATTGGGATTAAGAATTCGGAGGTACTGATGGATTTGCTTGTCGCGTCGGAAGGTTTAGAGATTTCGGAATTAATGCAAACGGACATTTAGATTACGTTAAAATAGGTAATTCATACAGGAAATTATACTGTCAGAAAAGATGGGATGTTTTTATGGATAAACTCGTCAATTGAATGTAATGCACAGTTGTTATATAAATTTAAGGTACTTTTGCAATGAAATGAAAGCAAATTCAAAAAATTAACTTATATTTAGAGTTAAATTGGAGCAATTCATATAAATTACTGTACCGAAAACAAATTTGACACTTGTATAGCAAATTCCATATACGATTATATGCATAAAAACTTCCAGTACATTTACATCAAATTTCAAGTAGATTTTTAATTCAGCATTAAATTCAAATTATACTTGTGAGAATCTTCTTTATCTTTACATTTAACTTTCAGATAATTTATCTTTATTTCATTACGTGAAAATATCATAAAAGTATTACATTTATTTATAACAATGTTTTACCTATTCAAAGCTTATTGAGTTCATAGAAAAGTTCGACGATTCTTGAAGCGAACATGAAAAAAAATCATAGAAAGTTAAAGGTACTACCAAATCTCCAAAAACTTGAAAAATGATTTGATGTATTCTTCAATACGCCTTACAATTCATTTGAATTTACTCTAAGCACTTATAAATCTCGTAGAAACATTATATTAACTCAAAACATTGTTAAGAAAATATCTCGCTCATTCAGAGCTGAGTGACTCGATGAAAACAATAGAGCTAAGAGTGAAAAAAAAAGCAAAGCGACTAAAACGTACAACGAACTCTCCAAAGCTCGAGAATACTCTTCCCAAAGCGAACTACGGATGATGTGGCAGTACAGAATGTTAAAGCGGTATTATAGCAGAGAGCTAGAGCGTAGTCGTCGCTTCATGCTATAATTTGGGAAGAGCCTTCCGGGAATAGACAGGACGCGAGTATAATTGACACTGGCGCCCGCAACTTCTCGGGACGCCGCGAGTGAGATGAAGAAAGTGAAAGAGATGAAGCGACAATCCAACGAAGGTTCAAGCCACGAGGTAAAGGCGTCTTAAGGGGGCAGAGCATGAAGTTTCCAGGTCGGCTCTCGTCTCTTTCGCCTCGAAGAAGAAGAAGAATAAAGAAGCCAATTTATCTTTTCCCTTGCTCGAAGGTAATTGCGGTTCTCGCGAGGCGCTGCTGGACCGGATGTGGTTTTCGTCAGGGTCCTCAACCGCCGAAGAGGACCGTCGATCGAATTTCTCGGCTAAGCATTAACGAAGACGCCCATCGTGCTCGCAAGACGCCGTTGATGCTGTGTTCCTGTTGCTGATGCTCCTTCATCGGCCCTCCCGAGCTATTTTGCAATATTAAACGACTTTCGTGCGGCCAAGTTACAAAACCGCTGCTGGATATCGCGCCGTGGATATTTTTCAAACGAGACGACCACAGGGACGACGAGCACGTGGTAAAATGTGTCTCGAACCAGAACCAGCGTTTCTAGTGTGTCCTCGGTCTCGACCTCCGTGGACAAGCGAACGAGACGATGATGGACGCAGAAGAAGACGAAGACGAGTAACGAGATGAAAGAAAGAAGTTGACCGAGCTGGATTCTTGGGGCTCTCGCACGTTCCCCGAATTCTGCGAGCTTGCTGTACTCCTCATTCTTCTTTTTCTTTCCCTTTTGTTCTTCTTCCCACGGCGACCACAGATTGAATCTGAAAAAAAAAACATTGTTTCTGTAGACCTTTGTTGTTTTCTCAGTTATCGAGTAATGGTATATTACCTTAAGGATCATCGGACAATACACGGTGGTAGAGTTTGGTCCCATAGGGAAGTACGGGGCAAAGTGGGACGGCGGCGCAAAGTGGGACACCCATTTCAAAGAAAATATGCGTGGCAAAGTGGGACGCTCCCATATGTATATTAAAAACGCGTTTTTACAATACAATTCGGTTGAATCATCCAATAGACGACGTTTTTGAATTTATTTTGAGTGTTTAAATCTACAAAATCTGAAAATAAAAATATCGAAAACGGGGCAAAGTGGGCCACTTCCATATTAAAAAAAAATACGCTTCTGCAACCCAATTTAATGAGAAAACGAAAGAGAAACTTCAGAAGATATCAACTTTAACAAATCTTACCTAATATTTGATATTTACATTTACAAAATGAACTTTTGAAAATTTTTCATTTTCGAAGCAATCTGAAATTGTAAGTGGGTACTATAATATCTTTCCTGTTTACAAAAATCGCACGTATAATCACATCAACTTGAAAAATTATTGTTCTTTTCAATACTTGGCGTCGCGACGCTTCCCCGTCTCTTGATCACATTATATCATACATTTCCGAATTTGGGGAAGTGGCCCACTTTGCCCCACATAAATTTTTTTTGTCGATTTTCGGAATCTATTATTCGGATCGATTTCTTGGGTGAAAAGCAGTAACAATACACTTTGGGTATTGCGATGAAGCAATTTTTCGTTTATGCCGTGCACTTTGCTAATGCTCCCCTACAAATAAACGGAGAAAATATTCTAGATGACTGTTCTATTTTGCTCCCGATGGTATTTTTTTCTCAGAAATATCAAAATTAATCAAGAACACCATTGCCAGTAAAATATAATCAATAATGATGACTTTAAGTAGCGCCCAGTTGGCCAGTAGTCCCACTCTGCCCCGCACTCTCTTATATCATAGTTTGGAAAAAAATAATTACATACCCATTAGTGGCGACGGTCAGGACGTCATTGAATGATGATTGCAGGCTCCAGAAATGAAATTCTTGAGTGTCACTGTTTAGATTCGATTTTCGGAAAAATTTTCCAAAAAAAAATCGGATGTACACAGAGAAAATGGTTTTGCTAGATTAGAAAATATTCTGCTAAACTAGCAAAAAACATTGCGTTTTTTGCTAGTCTGACTGACAAAAAAACCAATTTTTTATTTATTTTTATCTAAAATTTTACTTTCTAATCACATTTAGAACGAATAACATGTACACGGATTTGTTGAAGAATACCTACACACAGGCGATCACATTGCGTTTTCATTATATTTATGAATCATCCGGCGAGACTGTTTACTTGCAATAAACAATCATGCAAATCTAGGGTCAACTGATTTTTTACGACGAATCAGTGATTGTTTGACCCGAGAACGTGTTAAGACGACACGTACTAGATCGCATAATAACGTTATTCGAATGTTACTGTTGATAAGTGAAGTTGAGTCGAGAATAAATGTAACGAAATCATTCGTGTTAATTTTACACCGCGAGAATAGTGTCGATAGTGACGCTCCAATTTCAAGCACCATGAACAAATTTACACCAGCGGTGTTTTACACCGTAGATTTTCAACAGTGTATGAGACAAATACCATAGTAAATTTACAAATCCTTGCGTAAATTTTACTTATTTCTTGTTTCTCGACTGGTCAACACGACTAGTCGAATAATCTGCTCGGAATCGAATCCAGGATACGAATATCGGATTGTATGGTTTTATTGATGATATTGGTGTTTACATTAATGGAATAATCAAATGTGCTACAATTTGTGCTAGTCGGCAATACAAAAAAAAATTATCCGCCGAAAGTGTCGATTACAGCTTGAAAACATTGTTTTGAGGTTATTAATTATACACTTCGAATGTTAGCTTTAAAAATTGTATTATCTGTGCTGACTATTGTTGCGCAAACTAATCGTGAATATTTAAGATTACTCTTCGACGTGGTTACGGCAGTAAATTTAATAGCAGTCGCAATTAATTTCGTAAAGTTTGAGTACAGCAAATGGAAAATGTTGTTTATAACCAATCTTTGTTTTCGTGTACGTATAGGATATCGTTGCTTATGCACTGAGAAAACATATTGGTAAGACTAATCAAATATGCGGTTGCCGGTGGCGAAAGAAATGTTTAATAGATTGGAAGGAATATTTGATTAAATGAACCCACGCATAGTCGACTCAAATTTTCTGTAATTCACAATAAATATTATTCGTTAATTCATACACACTGAGAAAGACAATCGTTAAGATTAACAAAACGTGCGTTTTGGTGAAAAGCATATTTTGTCGATCGGACAAAATATTTAGCAATACTAATCAGAATATTTATTGATTTTATCACCAGTCACTTCGATTACTTAAATATGTCCTTTGATCAAACGAATATTATTTCGCCGCCCGCAAGCGCAGTTTTGTTAGTTGTAACGATTTTTGTCTCAGTGCAGTTTTTTAAGAGAATGAGCCATAATTATAGTCTAATTATCGAATAGAATAGAATAGTGTTTATTTGATCCTGGAATAAATTCCTTAAGGACCATATAGCGGTACATAAGTTACAAGTAAAGAAAAAGCAGAACTTAAAACTAAGACAATTATGACAAACAATATCGCATTTTGTTTGTTGGAAGATTCTTCATCGATTGACCGTCTAGATTTTTTATAGTATCAGCAGTTTAAAAGATACAAACGCTCAATTATCCTATCCTAACGTAACATCGTCCTAAATGGCTTTATCTTTCAAACAATTAATAGAATCCAAAATCTGGTCGGTGAATGAATTGAAGACCTTCCAACAAATGAAATGAACACTGCTTGTCATAATTGGACTATAATTATGGTTTAATCTTTCAAAAAACTGCATGAAAAAACATAGCATCGGACGTTTGCATATGTCAGTCGATTTTCTATTTAAATCGCGACTCCGAATGTATATGAAGAACTAATTCTGCGTTGTCAGTAACTCCTCGGAACTGTTAATGTAATCACCAGAAATTAGAAAAACCTTTTTAAGAATTTAGCACTGTTTTGACTAGTGTGAAGCGCATAAGCTACCTTAAACCATATTTCGTCGAATGCAACGTTGAATCCATTCGTTGAAGAGCTATAAGATAGGTCAAGGCAGTATGTGGAATAGAGTATCAACAAGTACGACTTATCTCACTGCTATTTAACTGCTTGGACATTAGCAGTTGGGAGATCATTCGTTGCCAAGTTGCGAGCGTGAAAAGTGGTTATTATAGACGTAAAAATGCAGGTTTTGATTTTTGTCATTCTTGCAATAGCCGCAGTGTCGTGTACTACGATAGCACGTGGAAGACAGTCTACCGAACCGGGTAAATTACCTAATTGTTATTATTATCATTTTTTATAACCCTTCTTTAGAAATATTATTCTTATTCTATAACATTCACTCTTTTATTCGTGTTCTGTGTCGCTTTTTTTCCGCTGATTTACATTAACGTGGAGGAGAAAAAAGATTAAGTTTATGAACCTAATTAAACGTTTTACTCTGCAGTTGTGTGTCCGCCCGATTCCATCTATTCGGCAAGCACAAATGATGTTTACGGTGGTGCAACTTGCCACTGCAATGATAATGGCTCGATTGGATACTGCTATACTATATATCATGGAACGGTCAGTTGATACTTCTTAATTTATATGATAACTTGTTTCTAATTCATGAGAATTGAATGCTTTTAAGTCAGTTTTTCATCACGAGCTACCAAAATAAGTTTTGTTCGTTGTGTCCCAGTTCATTTTTTGTTACTTAAAGAATCAAGAATGAACTAATAGATACAAAAATTGTATCTGGAAAGTTTTTAAATAATGAGGAATGATCATTATAATGATTGAATACATTATTTAATTTTATGTTTTCGCAAAAATTTTATTTCAATGACGGAAAAATTGAATCTATGACGTAGGTTATTGTAACTCCACGTCTAATTTTTATAATTACTGCTAACCTTACAAAAGCGTCGTTAAAATCTTCACCAAAACGCTGAAATAATTGTAGTGATAAAGAGCAGTTTGATACGAATAGTATCAAGGAGTGATCACGAATAGTATTAAGGAAGTTCGTCAGTAAAATTGAAAATGCACAGAAAAATCTAAAATAATTACCGCGTTTTTAATAATTCATAACAAACTCACATAAATTTTTTGGGAATTTTCGTCTACATCGTTTACACAAAATTAATTTTTTTATGCATACATTTTAACATGGGCTCTTATGGCATATTTACGAATTAAAAAAAAAATTAAAAAAATTTCTTACATCGAAAAAAAAGAATTAATTCCACCAAATACTTAAAAAGTCAACGATGTAAAAAATGTTTTCAACTATTATTATTATTTTTTATTCGTAAATATGCCATAAGAGCCCATGTTAAGATGCATGCATAAAAAAATTAATTTTGTGTAAACAATGTAGACGAAAATTCCAAATTTCAGTAATTATTTCAGATTTTTCTGTGCATTTTCAATTTTACTGACGAACCTCCTTAAATAAGAGACACTGATAAATTATTTTGTGAATTGGTGTGAATTTGTAAATCTTTACATTAGCGTTTACTATTTGGATATTCGGTTTAATGATGAATGATACGTCCCGTCAAAAGTGACTTTCAGAGACGTAAAATCAGAGATATAAAACGTGCTGAAAATATTGATTTCGCATAATAATAATCCCAAAATGTTATTAACAAATTGGTGAAAAAAACTATTGTTCAACAAGCAATCAGTCAACCTAACTTTTTTTCTAATGAAAATGATATGTTAATTTATTTGAATGCATATGAATTTTTTCAGATTTTGTTCTTTATTTTTATACGCGAAATGACGAATTTTCGATATGTGTTCGGCATAAAACCATCTCCTATACTCAAGATTTTTTTGCAAAACGCATATCCAAAATTTGTTATATTCTGCGTATTGAAAAAAAAAAAAATCAAAATCGTAATAAAGAAAAAAATCTGAAAAAATTCGTATGCATTCAAATAAATTAACATATCATTTTCATTACAAAAAAAGTTAGGTTGACTGATTGTTTGTTGAACAATTGTTTTTTTTCACCAATTTGTTAATAACATTTTGAGATTATTATTATGCGAAATCAATCTTTTCGGCACGTTTTATATGCATTATTTGTTTCCGATTTTTATTCTATTGGGAAGTGATCGAAATTGTCTCTGAAACTCACTTTTGGCGGGACTGTACGTATCTTACATCCTTAAAACCCTGGTTAAATTGATTTTGAGACAGCAATAGTAGTCCGATAGTTTTTTTTATACACTACACGGAAAGAATCAGTTGCCCTAACTAACTTCGTTGAAGAATATCTACGGACTCGCGATCAGATTGCGTTTTCATTACGTTCATGAATCATTTGGCGAGAGTGCTTACGTACAATGAGATAGCTTAGAGACGTTTAACGCGAATCAGCAATCCTCCGAATTCAAGGTCAACCGATTTCCTACGACAGATCAGAGATTATCATCTGTCGGATTTATTAAACTTTCCTTCACTCAGTACTTTAACTGATCTTTTATTTCTTCTCGTTTCATAATGATACCCACAACGATTATTTATAACCAGTTGTCTGTAGTCCATTGTACTATTCCATTTTCTTTTATTGACTTATATATTGTCATTTTTTTCGTTGCAGGAATTTTTATTCACACAGACGTCGAGTGATAAGAGAAAAAATTTGGGAATGTGTTTAGATGGCACATGCTTCAAGTTGCCACTAAAAAGAGATCTGCCCAACCTCCAATGTGAAGTTCTAATCCAACCTTCAAGCTGTACGGCTGAACAGAATGGAAAGGTATGATTGATTGGAATTATAACATATTCATTGCATTATTATTTATTATCCATTATTCACAGACTTTTACAAGGCGATATTTCTGCCAAACTAATTATTTGCATTTTCTCTTTTTTCACAGACCTACAGCTTTGTTATGAGCCTTCCCGATGATGTTGTGGATGGCTCGGTTAATGTCAATGGAACCACCTATGAAATTCTGCCAGTTGTAATCAACGGTCGAGTACGACAATATTTGTGATAAGTTAATCGTAAACTACTATGTTTCGTATTATAAACGTGATTGATTCAAGAAAACAAGATAGCGTCCCAGATTTAAGGATATAACTCAACTATATGAATATTATTCGAGATGAATATCAAATAGTAGAGTAAGATTGCAAAAAGAGAACTCCGCAGATTGTTAGATGATAATTTTCTTATTTTTACTCCTCACGAAACCATTGTTGAATGAAAAATTGTAAATACAAAAGTGTAACAAAATTATGTATTATACATAAGAATATAAAAAGAATTGGTCGCTTTGAAATGAAAAAAAGCTGCAAAGCTGAACTTTGCAAATTGTTGCATGCCTCATTATTTGTGATTATTTTGACCAAGCTATGATGAAGTATGTTAATAGATTTTGGCTTCCTCATAGAGAAAGCTATGTAAAAAAGACCAAAAATAGTGAGGAAGTAATTTGCAAAGTTCAGCTTTGCAGCTGAATTTGTTAAAATTCTGAAAAATTTGATTCACATTGCAGATTATGACGAAATCTCGTAATAATCATCGCTAAATAGTAACTAATGGATGTATGAAATTTGAAATCGTTATCTCATGTTTTGCCAAAATTAGGGCAAAAACGTGAATCTTTCGAACATTTTAAAACGCCATAGAATCCGAACCGCTTTTTCGTTTTCGGTCAAATTCAATACCAAATAACATTAAAAGTACCTGCACGTATGAGGAATTATTTAGCAAACTATCGCTATGTTTACAAAACTTAGAGCGTGCACGTATTTTTTTTTTTTTAATTCAGACCGCTATAAAATAAAAGATCCTGCAAACATTTAGAAAAAAATGCTCCTTCACTTGTTTACCAAATTTTAGTGCAATCGGTTGAACGGTTCTCGAGTTACAGGTGATTTTGTGAAATTTTGGAGCCCTGCACACACACACACACACACACACACACACACGCACACGCACGCACGCACGCACGCACGCACGCACGCACGCACGCACGCACGCACGCACGCACGCACGCACGCACGCACGCACACACACACACACACACACACACACACACACACACACACACACACACACACACACACACACACACACACACACACACACACACACACACACACACACACACACACACACACACACAACATACACCATTTTTTCTCAGTGTCCTGGCATGAAAATCTCGAAAAAAAATTGCATGAAAGCAACCGTTTCTCTATAAGGAAGCAAAATCATTAGGGTTTCAATTTTATCTTGGTTTAATTGGTATGGAGCATTAAATTAGTGGATCATCATGTACCTACAGACAGAGCAAAAAAAATTCGATATAACCACTAGTTTGTACAGAATTGAGTTGACCGTCATTGTCCGGTGTCCGTAGTGACCTCGTTCTCTCTTAAGTATAATTTTCACTGTTCAGAAGTATATCAATTACGGCATTCGATATGTCACTTTAAAAATATATTAAAAAAAAATTGCGATAAAAATGTTTTATTTTTTATTTTTGCGTAGTTGAGGGTCTAAGCCTAGATAAAATCATGAGCTAAATCAGAGGAGTCGAGGTCAATAATTAATAAAATAGCGAATTCAAAAATAAGGAACGTCTAAATGTAGAATGTCCATAATTATGGAATTCGCTTCTTCAGGGATTCGCCATTTTTATCATTCGCTATTATGAATACATTTTAATACGACGAAGATCAAAATAACGAATAGTCAAAATAGCGAATTTCATAATGATGACCATTCTAGATATTTGATTTTTAATAATTTACTTTAATTTTACTCGGAAAGTTCATGAATTTTATACCACAATTGTTACTTAAATTTCGATGACGTGTTTATGAACAAAAACTTCCAATTTTTTCTAATAGTGCAGGTAAAAACCCTCACGAGTGTACCTCGGAAGTCGGAACTGTAACTGAACAAATCGATAAAAAAAATCTATGTATGCTTCATACCTCCGTATGTATTGAAAATAAAAAAATGATTTGAATGTATTAAAAAATAACTGTTACTGTAAATTGTTGATAAAGAACGTATTACTACTGCTCAAACTTCCGGTCAGGTATAATCCGCATGTTCTTACAGTTCTCTTTCCCAAACGTGAACCGCGTGAAGCCGGGTAAGCTCTTGACTGTTTGCAAATTGCAAACTGGCAAAGCAGCGAAGTTAGAACGAACGTCGAGTACCGAGAACGGCTAAGTTTGACGAGCGGCTTTGGTAGTTTTATGGTTGTCGCGAGGAGCGCCAGTCGGCGAGAGCTCAGAGACTCGCACGTGGTTTTACGCAGAGGCTAGCACTATATATCGCAGCGCGGGCAATCTATACAGTGTATACACTCGATACAGCTGGAGGGAACCGAGTGAGCTGCGTTTGAACGAGAGTTTCTTGACAGAACTCGCCGACAAACGCGTTCGCCTTGTAGTCCTGTATACATATAGATATGTGCATATATACAATACGCCCTATAGATTTCAGTATGTGCTCAGCGCAGCGTACCATCTATAGGACTGCAACAGCGGAGAGAGGAGAGTACACACGTAATCCTTTCCAGAAAGCTGCGCGGGTGGCGCGAGCGATGCAGCGAAAAACGACTTAAGTATGCGATAGCGGCAGTCTTTGATGATGATAAAATAGCTCAAATGAACGATCGTGGAACGCGTGAATCTCTGGTTAACGTCGAACACATTTTAAGATTTCACACACTCCTAGCAGTATTTGTATAATCACTTTTCAATTATCTGATTTAATTGGAATTGAATGGAATTTAATTATATTGGCAAGAACGAATCTCTTTTAAATTTGTGGTCCTAGAAATTTTTTTCAGTAAAATGCGTAATCTTTTTCAAGGTCTTTCATCTTACCGTAAGTAGTTTTTAAGTGGCTGTACATTAGAGTGTGCCAAAAAAAGGCGATGTTTTTTTTCTTTGCTGTCCGCCCAAAATATTGTAGAATACGTCTTAGTAAAGATCCTGTCAAAAGCGGAGCTCATAATTCTAATTTTTAGAGGTCCATCATCGCGTTTAAGGTTTTCCCATTTAAATAACTCAGGAAAGTGATTTTTTTTCTATTCTTTCACCTGCAACCTAAGAAGAAATTTTTTTTTCACTAAATCAATGACCACATCTTATGAATCATTAAATTTCGAACAAAAAATCTTTTTGAGCCGAATTTCTATCTTCAATATTTGATTTATTACAGAGCCTTGAAATTTGAAACATTGTAAACTTTCCGTGTTTTTTTAAACGTTTTTTAGCTAATCTATTGAAGTTGGGACAAAAAATTGAAGGAAAATTTTGTCGTTCGTCTGGCGCACTACAAAAAAAGTTGTCAACGAGTTTTTCGTATCGATGATATTTACAAAGTTACAGACCAACAAAGTTATGGTTTTTGTACTTTTACCTGTCATTAAGAGAACTGCCGATGTTAGTACAAAAAATGGGAAAACTACAAACGCGAAAATGGACCTCTAAAAATAAAAATTATGAGCTCCGCTTTTGACAGGATCTTTACTAAGACGTATTCTACGATATCTTGGACGGACAACAAAAGAACAAAAAAATATCGCCTTTTTTTGGCACGCCCTAATGTACATGTTTGTTGAAATAATTTATCTTGATATGCGACCGCGTCTCTCGATAAAATTATTGTTCACGTGTTCATGATATTTATCGATACTATGGTTATCTTACAAAACAACTGATTTTCATGATGTTTTTGACCAAAATGTAATGTATTCTACTTTATTCCCACTTCATTTTGGCTTTGATTTTTTTTTTTGTTTGGCAATTATTCGCACCGAAGAATGTTAAATTTTTTTTGCTCGTTTTGTACCTCAATACCAACGACAGTACCTGTAAATCATCGACGTAAAAATGACAATTACAAAGCAACGAAGTTTTCTGCTTTACGTGAATAATCTATAAAATTTCTGAACATTGTTTTTGCTTTATTGAACTATTTATGGAAATTTAATTTTTTGCCAATTACTTATCTTGAGGAATTCTTTATTTGCGAAAATCATGCAGGGATATGAGGTTTTTTATTCCTGCTTGTGTTGGAAGTATTTGTTATATCTACCATCGTTTAATCCCGAGTTAAAATGAGAATGAGTATTACACTGCGTTCACCTCTTTGTATACTTGCCGATGGGAGCTTTCGGAGCGTAAGAGTGCCCAAGACTATCTCATTTCACGGACTGTTAGCTAAACACGAAGAGGAAATAACGCTTGTACGTTCGACGTGACTGAGACTCGTTCGAAGAAAGCGCGACGATTAAAGTGCCACACTATTACCTATACAGTAAACACAGAGTGGCCGAAATACATTTTCAAACGTAACAGAGACAGAGAAGTCGGTATATAAATAGCGTCTCGTTTTAACTGCTAATTGCTCGATTTGTCACGCGGCCCAAAATCGTAACGGACGCACCCTTAATTCACTCCTTCCCTTTCCCATATATCATGGAACACAATTCGTGTCGAGTGAATTCGAATAAATGTTTAAATCTCTGAAAACACTCAATGGTTGGGAAACGTATTTTCCAACATTGTTTATCTTATACTTCCAATACCATATCGTTACTAGATTTGCTATATCGATCTGAAGAGTAAAAATATTAAAAACGAATTCGCATTTTATGAATTTTGTATACCCGGTTAAATATTTGATACCATTTTGTTTAACCATTTTTGGTTCAATAGCTCGATCAGTCTTTTCACCTCATTCAATTTTAAGAGTGGGTGGAAAATATCCAAAATGCCTTTAATAAAAAATTGCGGTTTCATCAACTTTTCATGATCCGATTAATTTATTTAATTTTTCATATTTTTTAATACCAATCCTCAGAATCATCCTGGTTGCATTTCAATTCTGTGAAATTCATACTGAACCCGAATACTTTCAGTGTCATGTGTTTATGAAATTTGCTTGCGGAATCTGAGGAGTAAAAAAATGCAACTAATTTTTTTTTTCAATTTGATGATTATTGTGTGGATATTTGATACGATTTTTAAAATAATTCATCGGTTTAACTGTTTGATATTTCGTCTAACCTTATTAAATGGTAACTGCTTTGTAAATATTGAAAATTAGTTATAAAAAAATAGCGGCTTCCTCAATTCTTTATCGTCAGATGAATTAATTTATTTTTCTCCAAGTTTTTTAATGTCAGACCTCAGCCGGTTACAGCTCGATCCTGTGAAATACATTGCGAGAGTTCGAGCCCGGAATCGTAAAAGTAAAATGTAAGAGCCGCAGAGAAACTGATGGGTAATAAAATGATAATAAAATGTGTGTTTTTTTTTTCAAATTTATTTTCAAAGTGGTCATCTTGTCTGCAATAAAGTTTTTCTCGTGGAGAACATGTGCGCGACGCTTTACAGGGTATCTCGCGGTGTGATGAGCGTAACGTTGCGTAGGGATATATCTCGAGGCGGCCGAAGAGCAAAGGATGATGAAGAAGGAGGAGCAGAAGCCAGAAAATAAGGAAGCGAGAGAGAAAGCAGGACAGAGAGAGTGAGGGCTCAAGATAAAGACGGTCCGTCGCGGCCGGCGAGGCTGCTCAAGCGAACAGAGGACGAAAAGAAGCACAACTCGCCGGTCGAGCCTGGATGAGACGAAGCGAAAGGAAGAAGAAGAAGAGGCGGAGGAGAAGAAGCAGTAGAAATGCGGGAGGGTCGAGGGGATCGGTGCGCGAGAGCCGACAAAGAACCGCTTTTCTTACTCCTCTGTTGCTTGAGCCGTGGCTGCTGGAGAACCGAGACGAAAGCGGAGTCCCGAGACTACAGTACGTTCAGTTCGTACCACAACGCGAGGCCAAACGCCTTCGAATCCTGCGCTGTGCTACTCCTGCTACGCTACTCAGCCCCATTTTCGAAGGAACTAATTCACCTTGGAGTGTATACAACAGGAATTATTTTTGCAACACAACCCACTATTACCTAACGCTGCACTGAGAAGAAAACATCTTCAGCAATAATTTTTGTTACATCGACCATGTAAAAAAATTAATTTTGCTTTATCATAGAGGAAGCTTTGTTTTTGTGAAAACTTTTTGTTAAGATTTTCATGTTAACATACTCCGAATCACCCAAACGAGAGAAATGGTCTAGAAAATATATAATAAATATAAATATAATATAAGCCAAAATAAATAATAAATGTCTTTGTCATAGAGGTAGATTTGTTAAGAATTGGAATTTTAAGATATTCTCTTTACAGCTGTCTTCAAATTTAATATGAGGAAGTAATGTGCAAAGTTCTACTTTGCATCTTTTGTTTCTCTTTAATTATCTATATTGTGTGCAGCTACGAAACACTGTTAAAACACCCTCACATCGCATTTTGATTAAGTACAAATTTTTTTTTCGTTTTGATAGTGTTAACGCTCGGGAAAATCGGTTTGGAGAGTTTATTTGAATCAATTTCGGGGTGTATTTGGAGTCAATACAATTTTAGTTTAAACAAGTAGAGTCTATGTCGAGCAAATAAAATTTTATTTAACCGAAATAGACTTTATATGTTCTCAATAAAAATTCATCTGATCGAAATAGACTCTATTTGATTGATATGAAATTTTATTCATTTCAAATACACCCTATTATTGATTCAAAGAGATTGATTCAAAAAAACTCATCAGACAGATTTCTCTGGGTGAACTGATTATATTTGTTGATATACATTGATATTTTTTGTGAAAATATTGGTATGCCTTTCATTTATTTATGTGCTTGTAGAACTCGACCATGATTTAGTCGATTGTTTTTATGTTTGCCTTAACTTTTTTTTAAGACTGCTGCGATGGCATTTTCTTTTATTTCGAATGTGATAATAATAGGTTCCCGAAATAGGCTCGATAAATTTATTTGAATCAATTATGGGCTCTATTTATGTAGTAGCCAGCAAATTTTATTTGGCCTAAATAAAATGTTATCCCTTTCGAATAGACCCCATAATTGATTCAAATAAACTCATCAGACCGATTTCTCTAAATGTACGGTGTAAACGAATTATTTTTGTCAAGCAACCCGTTATTACGTGATAACTTCAATTGTACTGGTAGAAAGTAATTTTCTTTGCATTGAGATATTTTAATTTTTTATTGAATTCAATTCTGACCGGGTTCAATTTTTACACCCGTTTACGTTTAAACTACTTAATTCCATCCACACATTATTTTCAATGTTGGTACATTTATGATGTTACCAATAATGTATGACTAGATACCAACGCGTAATATTTTTTTTTGTGCATAAAAAGTGTTCATAGTTACCGTTACAATAAAAGAGTTACCACAAAATATGAAAATTTTCGCAAGAACTAACAATGAATATTTATCACGAAAAAGTTGCCAAGTTTATAACGATTATCCCCCTAATCAATTTGATATTTATTTGTATTCAGAATATTTCATCACATTGGCAAGAAAATGTATAAACATCTAAAAACAAAACAAATACATTTCTCACCTATATCCTTTCATAAAATCTATCAAAGGCAAACTAATGACCGACGAAAAAACCATGACTCATAACTGTCTCGAATGCTTAAATGATCAGACCATGAAAAAATGAACTATTATGAATAAATGTTCTTTACTTATAAATAATGCTTGCAAATTTTTTTAATAATTATTTTAGCATATCCAGAAATTATAATATATTTAAAAATATGTATTCAACGGGGTGACTTTGAAAGTTACGAGATGTTTACATCTTTGAATGCAAGTAATAAATGTTCGGATATTTTGAAATAACTCGAATTGCCAAATCGACTAGAGGATATTTTTAACTTTTTTTATTTGTTTACATCATAAAAGATGACTAAAATTGTGTATAGATCCTATCGGAGGTTGGGAAACTGTGTGGCTTGTTCAGAAGGAACGGAAGAACGATCTCTCGCGATGCGAGCGGTCAACGTTCTTTCCTCGGTGAGTGGAGGGCTGGGGCGAGCTCTAGAGAGCAATTTAACGCCGCGCGCGCTCGGCCTTTCCCGTACACAAATGCCGGTGCCGTGTCTTCCTCTCAGCACGCAGCGCAGCAGCAGCAGAAACGCTCGACCGCGCTCGCCCGGCCGGCGCACACTGTCTTCCCGCTTTGATAAACTGGCCATGTTGCCGCATCGTTCACACATACGATAATCCACTCTTGGCTATATATAAATGTATGTATACATTCATACATATGGGGCATTCCACCTAGTTTCGACCTGGACTTCAAACCCTTAAGTATGTATGATACGTACAGTCCCGCCAAAAGTGAGTTTCAGAGACAATTTCGATCACTTTCCGATGGGATGAAAATCGGGAAAAATAATACATGTAAAACGTGCTGAAAAGATTGATTTTGCATAATAATGATCTCAAAATGTTATTAACAAATTGGTGAAAAAAACAATTGTTCAACAATCAGTCAACCTTACTTTTTTTCTAATGATAATGATATGTTAATTTATTTGAATGCATACGAATTTTTTCAGATTTTTTTCTTCATGTTGATTTTGATTTTTATTTATTTTGGAAAATTCTCAGAATATAACAAATTTTGGATATGCGTTTTGCAAAAAATCTTGGGGTAGTAGATGGTTTTATGCTGAGGAAGTCGAATTCGATTAACATACTTCCTCATAGAAGTAACTGTGTAAAGGAAACCGAAAATAATGAGGGAGCAACGTTTTTCATTATCTACGATTTTTTTTAAATTATCGATCTGGATAATGTTTGCACACTATCTTTCCGCTTTGATTCATACATATGTAGCATTCCATATAGATTCGAACGATGTTTCTGGACCTCCGATTGGGTCTGCAATTTTTTATTTGATTAACAAAATTCTATGGGGTATCAATTTTTTTTAACCCATTTCCAATGTTCTACGATTGTTCGGAACAAGTTATGAAACGATACATTTTTCGAATGTGCAAAGAATTTGAAAACCCTTCTTTAGTAAATAAAAATTTTTGGTAAGTAAACCCGAATGGGCAGGTGATTGCTCCTACTTTTTACATATTTTTTCTTAATGAAAGAAAGAAAAAAAAATTAATTGCAGGAAAAGGATGGGCAGCTTGACAATTTTTGCATCAACACATAATTTTTAGAATTTCAAAAGTTTTTTTCAGATGTATATGACACATAACACATTTTTAAAGAACTCTGAAAATTATGTCATGCATACAATCATTGCCTAGCTGCGGTCCATCGCAGAGTTATTATTTTTTCTACTTTTTTTCATTTTTTCAATGGTCGAAAAGGCTGAAAAAAATAGTAGAAATCGCCAGTCTACTTCTTCTTGGTTACCAAAAATGTCTATCTTTCAAATATATTCTCCACAAATTTGTCAGCTTGCTAAAATGTGTCTTTTGCTTATTTGTTTGAATAAATCATAAAAAATAAAGATGAAAAAAAAAGAATTAGTGCCTTTTGCACTTATGTCAAACATATGAAAAATTACAGATTCAATTGAAAGGGTCAAGGTTCGAACCTAGGCCAAAACCGCGTGGAATGCCCCATATGTATACCACACATGGAAAATCCGCGAGACACCGTATGCGCCTCGAGAGACCTGCTTTGGCTAGGAATCCCTAAGAACCTTATACTACGCACATAACTGTGTGTTGCACATATTTTACTCATACTAAATGATATAAAAAAAACATCAGGGTCGCATCAATGATCATCAATCAATTATCGATTATTCAAGCATTCAAGAATCCATTACTCTTACATAAAATAACTGCCAAATTATTTCTATGTTCATTATGGCGTAATAATATCTTGCAAAACTTATAAGAAGATAAGTCATCTTTTTATGTGACCGCAAAGAATTTTTTTTTTTTAAACGATTGAAAACCGTTTGTGCAAAACAATTAAATTATATGAATCCATTCTATCTTCTGAATTTTTTTGTGTGATATTAAGCCTGATGTCAATCAATTGTAACATATTTTGGCTAAGATCAATTGATTCCTTGTTAGTGCAATTATAGTTGTACATGTCGTTGAGAAATATCCTTCATCCGGTGTGAATGAGGATGCAATGGCTCCTGAAAATTAATAAACGCCATTACAGGATTTAACTGCGCACAATAAACATTACGGAGAAATGAATATAATTTAGTAATGATTATTACATAATCATCTAACTAATCCATAAGAAATATTAATGACTAATTACTATACACCCAGAGAAATGGGTCTGATGAGTTTATTTGAATAAATAAGGGGGTGTACTTAAAGTAGATAACATTTTATTTCAATTAAATAGAGTCTATTAAGATCGAATGAAATTCTATTTAGATCAAATAAACTCTATTTCGGTTGAATAAAATCCTCTTATGCCGACCATTAAATAGATTATTTATTCAATGCACGGCCTAATAGGATTTTCTTAAATCGTAATAGACTCTATTTGATGTAACTGAAATTTCATCTGATCGAAATAAACTCTATTTGATCTAAATAAAATGTTATTGATTGAAAATACATCCCATAATTGATTCAAACAAACTCTTCAGGCCGATTTCTCTGGGTGTAATCTACTAGATTCCTACTAAGAATCTCGACTCGATAACCGAAGTCGAAAAAGTCCACCAACTTGTCTAACCTCAGCGTCTGCCTTTTGCGACACTTTGGTCGTCGCCGGGCATTTAAATTCCCTGCAAACAAGACGATACGTCGAGGTAAAGAACGAGACCGGGATCTGTCAATAAACTAGAGTCCGTCGGCCACGATAGATAGAGATAAAGAGGGTGAACGATAAAACGATCTCAAGTGGAACTGTCGTATATACAGAGAGAGAGAGAGAGACGAGAGAAGGCACTCGATTGAGCTCAACATCTCATCAAAGGAAACCGCCGGTAAGCGAGCGCATCGGTAGCACTCGTGAATAGTTTCCCATCTCGATTCCCTCTCCTCTTCATCTATCTCACTCTGCACTTTATCGACGTCGTTTCGCGCTTCGATTATTACCACTCTACTCGATTTTATTTCTGGGCTCGAGTAAACTTGCTAAGAAGAAAGACTTTACTCCTGAATACTGGTCAGCAGACTATATATATATAAATATATATAAATATATCTCAGAGAAAAAAAAACATTTTACTCTTCTTGGGATGATCACCGAGAGTTTTCTTATCTTCCGTATCCGTCTTTCACTTGCAGTCGCTTAACTTGCCTCTGATATCCACGAGTAAATGTCCGCCTGCGTACTAATTAACGCAGACGTCTCAGGAATAGTTAATTTCTCCAGCAAAAGAAATGGTTTCCATCGAGGGTCAATGGATGACTATTAGCAGCCAAGAGTTTATTTTGTTTTTGCTGCAGAACGATTCCGATATAAAGTCAGAATTTGCTTAAATGGAATGCGCATAAAATATGCAGGATCAGCCTGTTTAAATGGTAGAAAAAAAATTGGGTGAGAGATATTGGTATAAGCATATGCAATCAAGGCAAAAAAAATCGGGAAGCATTAATAAAGCCAGTTGCCAAGTATTGTTAATTTCTTCAGCAAAAGGAATGCATTTCGTTGAGAGTCAATGGATGACTATTAGCTGTTGAGAGTTTGTTTTTTTTATGCGGAAAGATTTTAATAAAGAGTCAGAATTTGCTTAAATGGAATCCGAATAAAATAAACAGGACCAGTCAGTTTAAATGGTAGAAAAAAAACAAGTTGGAATACGCCTATGCAACTAAAGCAAAAAAATTGCAGACGCGTTGATAGACGCAGTTGCCAGGAATTGTTAATTTCTTCAGCGAAAGGAACGAATTCCATCCAGGTATTGTATATAGGTATATAGTATATAGGTATTGTATATACCAGCAAGTAATGTATGACTATTAGCGTCCGAAACTTTTTTTTTTGCTGCAGAAAGATTCTAACATAGAGTCTGAATTTATTTGAGGGTGTGTATAAGTTTGCAAACCAGAAAACGGGTCGATTTTTTAATAATTTGTTGCTATTAATACATGCATAACTATTAGCGGCGAAGAGGTTATTTTTTGCTACAGCAAAATAAAATAATATGTTTCAAGAGCTCGGATATTCAAGTGAGCGAATGCAATGAAAGCGAGACACCTTTGAAAATAAGTTGACAAATGCAGAGGCTTGAAATTGTGTTAAAAAGAATTAGAAAAAAAGCTTATATGAAGTCGGTATTCCAGAAAGTTTACAACAAATCAAATTTACAAAACTGAGCAATTAAAATTGTGAAAAATAAATATTTATAGAAAAGGAATATTAAGTTACACCTTCGCAATTAACGCCGAAAAATTTTCGAGTCATTTTGCATGTAATTTGTCTAAAAAATGCACGACTTCTCCTCCAGACATTTAAAGCAGTCAAGTGACTCTCGAATCGGGTGAACTCGAATCGATTTGACTCCGGAGAACCAGCCGCCTGCGATACGCCCGACTCACCTCGCAACTGTGCTATATTCTGGCCGGCTATCTCTGAGAGGCTACACGAAAAGCACATTAAGTCGATCGGATCGGTACGTTTGATGATCGTGGACGACGAAGATAGCTTGTCTTTTATTTCCCTCTTGAGTATCGTGATCTTTAAAATGTAGAAGTTTTTCCATGCACTGTATTTTTAATGGTCACATTTTTTCTTAATGGTTTTGGTGATTTTTGTTATTACTAAATCTGCATGTTGCAGAGTTCCTTTTAACGCATAATTTTAAACGGCAAAAAAAAACGTTTCATATAAAATTCGCTTTTGAAAATTGAATCATAAAAAGTTATTCATAAAAATGTCTCCAATTGTTATCATTTGGAGACATTTTTTTTGCTTGTTCCGATTTCTGCATAATTTTGACGGAAAGCAAACGAAATTCCATATCAATTCGCACTCGACCAATTTATTGTTAAAACATGTAGCATTATTTTATGTTATTCGGTCAATTGCTCACATTTGGAGAAATTTCTTTGCTTGTTCCGATTTCCGCATAACTTCAACACACGATGTTTTTTTATCAACCTTGCGCTCAAAAATGTTATGGTTAAAACATGCAGGATTATTTTATGTTATTTATATTCAATTGTTAACAATTGAAGCAATTCTCTTATTATTTCTCACATTTTTTTTAAAAAGTAAAATTGGAAGAAGTGAAAAGGTCTTTTTATAATTGAATAAACATATAAAAATAAATGCACAAAATTTGATAAATTATTATTATGAGAAATAAAAGAGAAAACGATTTATAGGAGGATAAAAATTGATACTGAAAGGGTTAATTTCGGCAACACATATGCACGGCGCTAATGAAGACCGAATTTGTGTTGAAATTGATAATAAAAAAAAAATGGTATCTGCGAAGCGATGATATCAAGACACGCAGAAGTTTTCATGAATGTAGTATAGGTGTATCTTATACATGGAGGGAAAGAGGAGTGCGTGCGTGCGTAGCTCTCGAAGTGAATGCCTCGCGAAGGCGCAAGCGAGAGAAGAGTGGAAAGAAGAAGAGGTATTTATAGTCGAGGGTTCACTCTGGCTCGCTGCTCGCTCGGTTTTATTAGCGTAATAACATTAAGGCGGTCGCTTTTGAAGAGCGAGCGCGCACTTCTCTTGGCTCTTCACTCCACAAGAAGTGGATAAAGAGAAAGAAAAAGCGAGACGAGCGCTGACGAACACCAACGAAGTTTCCTGCAGTCGTGAAATGTCTTACGATGCGATGTAGACGAGAGATAATGCGAGAAAAAGAAGAGGCAAATACAGCTTTCCGAGACAATAATTATGACTGTATAGGTAGATTTATGACTCGCAACATTTATTTGTATCTAAGTGGTTATCTGTTCGTTATCATTGCTGCAGTACTCTGATAACTGTGCTCGTATCAAATATACCATGAATTATGCAATTTCATTTTTTTATTTGATTTTTTACATCTTTTCATTGTTGTTAATTTTTTTCATTTTTTTTTTAAAGAAGTTTTGATAAATTTTGAGTTGTTATGCGTCTGGAGTTTAAATTTTAATTTTAATAATGCTAATTGTAGAAATTGATTGCAGTGACGATCTTTTTGAGACAATAAAATTTTTTTTTTAATAGTATGACAATTAGCTCCAGGAATTTTCACCCCCCAATAGATAAACAACAATGAAACTAAGAATGTGATAAAGCAGAAAATCCTGGAAATTGATCAGGACCATTTTTCCGGGCCAAACTTCGAGGAGTCACAATTTCGGGGTCCAATTTGGATTGACTCGATTTCTATTCCCATAATTTATATTCCCAAGTGGCATTCAAATAATTGCATATAAAATAGCGTATTTTATTTCTATAATTGGAAAAAAAAAAACTATGAAAGATCCTATGATTTTTTAACAGTGGTCATAACAGTATTGGAAACAGATGAAAAATCCTAATAGTCGAATATAAAATTTTTGCAAGTTCCTCTTTTTCAGGAACTCACGTTATTTAAAAAAAAAATACAACTTAATTTTTTTTATTCCAAACTCCTTTGAATACCAAATATGCCGAGAATTGTTAAAACCATTTGCATTGCACTAAGTTTAGAATATCGCCATTATACGAAATAGTCACTACCGAGATTTGAGGTTCGAATTCATAGTCCAAAATTGGAACTTAACTTCGAATCCAAGTTGAAGCTTCAACATTTTTTTTAGAATGCATATGAAAAAAGTTTGTGTTTGAATTTGTGTTCAAAATTATGATCATTAATTCGACCTTAAAAATAATTTTTTATTCGCTATTAATATGTCGTCTCTCATATAGAAATATTAAAAATGAGCAGATAGTAATGAACATCGTGCCACAGTTGTATCAACGCGGTCAAATATTACACAATATACCTCAGAGGTTTTTAATTAATGCTATTAAATTCTCCTAACCTTGATACTTAATTCTGTCGGCAAGAAGAATATGCCGGTCGTCTCCGGTCGTAGAAGATGTTTCAGCCTGTGAATTATCTCACTTTTGGGCGCAACCCTAACCCAAAACACAACAAAACCTTGAAAATTCCAAACAAATTTAAAAAAATCAAGTTATCGGTAGAACAAAAGAAAAATGTTATTTTAAAAAACGCGCAACATTTGAGTTTTATATATGACCGTTTAAAATACTACAAAATTTCTTTAAATCGCCTAACTCCAGTTATCACCAAATATGTCGAGAATTGTTAAGAGCATTCAAATCACATGAAATTTAGAATATCGCCAATATATCAAAAAGTTTGAACTAAATTTCAAACTTGAGAAAAAACTGTGTTTTTTTTTGTGTAGAATACATATAAAAGCAGTTAAAGTTCGAATTTCAGTTTTTAATTGGGATTATTTAATCGACCATAAAAATAATTTCCTAGTCATTATTAATATGTCTACTCTCAAATAGAAATATGAAAAGTGGACAAAAAGTAATAAAAATCGTGCCACGTTTGTATCATCACGGTTAGTATTACAGAATATACCTAAGAGCTTTTTAATTAACGTTATTAAATTCCCCCAACCTTGATATTTAATTCTGCCGGCAGGAAGAATATGCCGGTCGTCTCCGCTCGTAGAAGACGTTGCCGCCTATGGATTATCTCACTTCTGGGCGCAACCCTCACCCAGAACACGACAGCGTCTCTCGGTTTTTCGCGAGAGCGCGCATACAGCTGAGGCCCCGTCGCACGCTAACGCTCACTCGACTGACTGCGATGGATCGTAATTACGGCTTTGCGTTAATTGATCGCCCGCCAGGGATCAAACGCGCCGCCGGGCAACATTATATTTATTACACTGCGTGAGGCTCCAACGTCGACTTCACATCGTCGACTTGATGTTCATAAGATCACGAGATCTTGCAAGATTCCTTACAATTCTGTCTGCCATTCGCTCTTATGATTGAGACTTTTTATAAGTAATTACCTCGAGCTTTTTTTTTACAGAAATTAAGTTTTTATGTCTTCCTATAATTTGTTTTTGTTTCAATTGAGGACAAAAATTGTGGTTAACACTCAAAGACCTGTGACATTTAACGCTTGGAGATAAACTTACAGTTGAGTGCAATGAACTTTCGGTTGCCATCGGCGGGATAAATATTTAATTGACCAAACTCTGTTTCTGATCGATCAAATAATTATTTTGATCGGTAGAGATATAAGATCCGGTTTAAATATTTTTAATTTTAGGAATATTGAAGAAACTAAGTTTTGCAAAGCGTTCGAGCTAAGCATTCAAGCCTTTTAAAACGGGCATCATTTTTCTTTCAGGCAGCAATTTATTTTTCCTTTATTTTATATTTGTATTTTTTTACGTGATCTTCATCTCTTGCTCTGGTTATCGAGACTTTTTTGTAAATAATTATCGCTGAATTTTTATGCATGCTGACGTATTACAAATGTTTACACTTCAATTTTTGACTTATCTATTTTTCAATCATGAGTAAGATTTTTACATTTGTACTTCTGTACTTATAATTTTATATTTGTACTTTTTTACGTGATTTTCATCTTTTGCTCCGGTGATCGAGACTTTTTTGTAAATAATTATGGCTGAATTTTTATGCATGCTGCGTATTACAAATGTTTACACTTCAATTTTTGACTTATCTATTTTCCAATCATGAGTAAGATTTCTGGTCAGCTGCTAGAAGCCCGAAATATTCAACACTGGGATGGAAAGTTATGTTCAAATCCACTTTAATTGCAATTGTGGGTGACAAAATAAAAATATAGTTGATTCAAGAAAATGGTGTTTTGAATAACCAAATATTTAAACAATTTCCAGACCGTTTGAGCTACTGAATAAATATTTTTTAAAAGCCGTAATTAATAAGTTTCTCTGTTAGAGAAGAAAGTATAGCGAGTACCCTCAATAATTAAACTAGAAATTTCACATTCAAGTCGTATCAAAATTTTTGCTTACATCCAAGAGAATCTGTTTCTTCTTCGAAACATCAAAGAAAGTAGTTTTGAAGTGCTGAGTGTCTGTCTTTGTTGGCAATTATCGTTCAATTTCAATTACGGTTTTATTTCCTCAAGTTTTTTTTATGTTCATATTTTTTACTCCACTTCGGAATTGGGAATAAAAATTCTTGCCAGCTGTTCAATCCCGAAAACATGAAAGAAAGTGGGTCTCGAACAGCCTCCGAGCAAAGCTGTTCGTAGAGTCGTAACTCATCGCCGCGTTGCAGCAGCTCGCGCCGACAGCAAGATCGCTTGCTCTGGCAAACGAGCAACACCAGCTATATTCCGCTATATATACTTTTCTCTCGCTTCTGGTTGTGTTCGCGGACGAGTCCTCGACACCCTCGTCTCGAGTTTCTTTTATCCTCCGAGCACAGAAGTCAAATTATTTTTTTTTCCGGCAGACAACACAGCAGCTTTACTTTTTTTTAGGTTTTTTTTAAAGATCCGTGTTGGGCTTCTCGCTCACAGGATTATGCACCGGTTTTTTTCTTACTCATTGGAGCTATGGAAACCATTAATCTGTCGTCTTAAAAATAATTGGCCTTCAAATCAGTGGGATTAAAAAACATGTATCTCATTGATTTTTCTTATTTGAATGAGCGCGATTAAAATCGCACTATATATAGTCTATAGTCGATAGATCTTCAATCCGACGATGTTAAAAATTTCTAAATATAGATAACATCTGCTTCTGAACATACTATGCCATGATACTGCAAAGTATTTGAAATATTATTTTCGGTTAATATTAAAATGGAGGTAGTATCTGGGAATAATTTCACTTTTTTAAAGATTTAAACAAAATGTAATCTTAATTTACAAACTGTAATTATTTTTATTGTACAAGATTTTTCATTTTTTAATAATAGTATTAAGTAATTTCTTTGATACTTTCATTTTCCCTCGGATAACATTTCAGACTATTAAGAATAAATTACTTTAAATCAATTGAAAAATAAAAAGAATATTAATAAAATGTGTGTTTCGATGTGTGTTATCATTTCAGTAAGACAATAATTCTTTTATTATAAAAGAAAATTGGAAACTTGTTTTTATAAGCTTTTTATTATCTTGAACTATAGTTTTCTGACATGTTAATAAAAACTTGCGTGCTGGTAATCAGCGGTCATTTTTTTATGAGTTATTATTAGTATTATTAAAATTGTATGTACTTATTTGCATTCAATGACATCGTTTGGTGCATTTAAGTCTCAGAAGTGCTGTATGTATATGAGACCGACATCAAAGTTGTTATTCCACAGAAAAGCAAACATTAAAATCTGAGAGACGTTTCCCCCTAGTTTTCATTTCTCGCGGTGGCTTAACAGTCTCCTTCGCAGGTTCCTTAAATATCTTCACTGATGCTTTAGCAGCGAGAGCAGCCGGCGATTCGAGAATTAACAGGATATATGAATAAGCACGCATCTGCGTGTTCCCCGATCGATGAGACGGCTCATCCACGCATGAAGGTCGACTTCGTTTGTAAACTACGCGCAGCATGAAGAAGTCAGAGGCAAAAAAAGGTGGAAGGACGGAAGCAATGCAACAAAGAAAATTAAAAAAATTGAAAAACTCTCGTCTGGAAAAAGTCGTTTAATTAGTAAACAAATGGGATAAACGAAATATGGTTGTATAATAACCATTCGTATATTACAGTCAGGAGATATCCTTACCCTTGACGAATAAATCCGAATGAATAATATTTCTCAATTTTTCGTCTTCGCATTTTGTTGATTGACTACTTTTTTCACTCGGAAGTTTATTAATTTATATAAAATTGTATGTCTTCATAGTTTTTTAAGTGACTAGCAACAACTTCCTCTTTTCGTTCGCACTCCTTTATTTTCGTTAGTGTTTTCTTGGGACTAAACATGATAGTTGGAAGTTTATACAATCCGTGACGGGAAGTGACTCTATGTTTGCTTCAATGTTTCGATATAATGGACTTTCCAGGTGCCATGTTTTTTTTTTTACGGAACGAAACATACATACATACATATGTATATTCTATTCCACAACTGCCCAGTAAACACAATTATCGGCTTCGTTGCTGCTCTATTACAATTTTCTACTCAGCAATGTAACTGTTATGTAACAACAGTATTATGCAACAGTTACATTGCTGAGTGGGAAATTGTAATTGTTATGTAACAACAGTGCTATGTACCAGTTACATTGCTGAGTAGGAAATTGTAATTGTTATGTAACAACAGTGTTATGTACTAGTTACATTCCTGAGTGGGAAATTATATTAGAGCACAACGCAACCGATTTTTGTGTTTACTGGGCAGTTGTGGAATAGGATATATTTTTCGTTCCGTAAAAAAAAACATGGCACCTCGAAAGTCCATTATATCGAAACATTGAAGCAAAAATAGAGTCACGTCGTGTAACAACAGTGTTATGTAACAGTTACATTGCTGAGTGGGAAATTGTAATAGAACAGCAACAAAACCGATTTTTTGGTTTACTGGGTGCGATAACTACAGCCATTCAAAATGCGAGCGCAGTCACGGTACTGCGCGCTATCATAATGATCTGAAGTTGGCTTCACGTTAAAACTATCGACGATCAATTAGAATGTTTAAAAAAGGGATGAAAAGTTTTGTTTTGAAAAAAATTCGTAAAAAATATACGATACATGCTTTATTGGAATTTTGTCCGATTTTTAAAAAATGGCCTTCAATATTTTCGTTATGAACAACCATAAGTATATAAATTGCTTGAAACAAATCTAATAAAAATTGAGGTCACTGCTTAGAGATAGAACAATAACATAACAAAACCGGCGGTGAAATCCAAGAGGTCGAGGGTCAGACTAAGGTGAAAATGCTATGGAATGCCCCAAACATTCATCTCGTCAAGTTAACAGTTTATCGCACTAAAGTGTAGTCTAAAACCAGCGGATACGAATCCAAAATCAGTGTGCTCAATTTGGTTAAGTGAATTCATGTCGTTTTTGAGAACATTCGTGACATACAAAACTGCATCGACCAGCTGATCACCACTGAGCGCACAACTTCGGTCTCTTTGGCCGACGGGCACTCTAAAGTGGAAAAAATGAGAAAAGAGAGGGAATAAGAGAGTCCGAAGAACGCGCGAGCTGTCGCCAAAGCGAAAGAAGGCACCGCGGCCAGTTGCATCCCCATGAACGACGCAACTGTTGCTCGTAAAAAGCGAATACCCACGCGATCCTCCGAGTGTATAGCATATATAGTGAGCCCTTAAACCAGACCTTTTATGACTTTTCAGAGAGCGCACCAAAGCTCTTTTCCACAGAGATACCGCTGCTATTATGTGTGGCACTAAGCCGATACGCGAGGGGAGAGAATATGTAGAAAATTATCCTCGTTATCATAATACCGATCGTTAGATGAAAGCCGTTATGATTTTTCTTCGAACTGAGGAGCTTACCGATGTGCGTCGGTCGATAAAAATAATTTATTCGAACATTAATTTGAAGAAAAAATTATTGTAACGATAATGTTGCCTCTTTATAGATACTAGAGTATTATTCGTTAATTTATGTTATTGTTATGATCATTTTATATTTAGTCGAATTTAAGATGTTATATTTTTATTTTGAAAAATGTATTGAAAATTACTGAAAGAATGTGAATTATTTATTACGCTTATCGAGGTGTAGAATTCAATGTCAAAGAGTGGTTCTTGGTTTTGATTCAACAAGAGGGTCTGCAATGCCCAATAACTGTATCATAACATATATGAATTCATGAAAATATATATATATGATGGAGTTTTGAATATTTATCTATAATTATTACGGGATGTATCGGGCGGATATACAAAAGTTGTATCAACCATATGGCACGATCATTTTATATTTAGCCGTTTTCAGTTTGTTTTTAGTTTGTTTTTGCTTCCTCGTAGAGGAAGCCTTGTTGTTTATCCAATAAAAATGTATTGGAAATGACTGAACGATGGTGAATTATTAATCACGCTTATTTAATTTTATAATTCAATGTCAAACAGTAATCTTCGGTTTTGACTCAATAAATGCCTGATAATCGTGTGATAACATAGGAATACATGAAAATATATACCTATCACGTAGTTTTACATGTTTATGTATAATTATTATAACGTGTATCCGGCAGATATACAAAATTTGTTTAAAATATAGCATTCTGGTCCAGATATATAAATTCTAAAACATCGCATACCTTCAAAGATGATTTATTTTCATATTAGAAATAATCTTCACAACTGTCGTTATGTTCTTATCTATTTTTCATTAATTTCGCCCTAAAACGTGAAAAAAAATCCGAGTACAAGGTTGCATTAAATATTTGCAGTCGCACTCGAAACTACGATAATGGTAAATGTTATTAAATATATTTAGGCTGAAGAACCTCAGTCCATAGCCAATTTATGAAAAAAAAAGAAATTAGGCATTATAATTTATAATGTACAGAGGAAAAAGCAATTACTCTTTTATATTATACATTTCATTTATATGTTTATATATTTTTTAATATGGCATCCATTGTTTTCAAGATTTCTCAACGTATTTATATTATTTGGTCCGACCTTCTTCGTGTTCTTTTACTTTTCCATTATTCATATTCAATTTTTTTGCTTATATTTACATACTGTTTACAACTGTCGTTTTGTTGTTATCTATATTTCATTTATTTCGCTAGAAATTAGGAAAAAATATTTCTGCGTAGAAGTTTTCACTGAATATTTGCAGTCGAACTTGAATCGACGAAAATTATCAAGGACAATGTCGAGATCGCGGATGGTTTGCTACAGCCAAGTGTTACCTCGACCTCGTTAAATTTTGCTGGCAACAAAATCTCGTCCCTCTCGCATTACACATATTACCTGCTGTACGCACAGTCTCAGTGGCTGTTCTGCGTGCACTCCTCACGAATGGCATATAGTATATACCACACTTTAGTTTCTCTCTCGCATAATGCTATTTTACACCCGTTCCGAGCTTACGAGCTGTTACGAGCTTTTTCATAACAGACCGTGTGTGTAACGGCTGCACGTGCTCTACGAAAACGAGATTACGACGACGTATGCGTGATCGCACGCGGCCTGCATAAATCATAAATTAATACCTGCCAGCCGTTACACACTCGGTGCATACACACAACGATCCACAATCATCGAAGTCTCGACCGGTGATTAAACATTTTGTGTCTGCATCTGCACCAACATAGCAATTTTGGTAATAAAACACTATTCCAAACGTCAATCGTAATTAAAGAAACCATTGCAGATAATAATTTATATGAAGAAAAAATCGAGTTTGTTATTCAATAAACTTTCTATACATTATATTTTTATTTCCGTAGCAATGAGCTGATACATTTCTTTGTACTCAAACAATTATGTAAATGGAAAATTTTAGCAATCGTGGATTCTAATCTGAAAAAAAAATGCATATGATAATTCAGATTAATTAATTGATTTTCCGATCTTTTTGTTCAAACTATTCTGCGTTTTCTTCGTTTTTTAAATACATTTCTCGAATTCTAACGGAATTTTTTAATAAATCATTTCTTCGAGCGTAAATTTTTACCTAACAATAACAAAAATAAAAATGTAGGCAAATAAATCAATTTTTCGGTTTGGTTCAAATTTTATTTAACGCTACCTTCCAATCTTCTTGAGCATCAATATTATAGTCATCAAATTAACGCAGGTGATAATTAGGGTAAATTATTCAATCTCTAGATTTTAATTATTTTTTTACCCACTAATATTTTAATTTCTGGAAAAATGATTTGACACGTTTTATGAATATTAACCAAAATTCAGCTGATGCAGTGTCGATGCCAGAGGTTCGGAGAAATCGTGTGTGCAAGACTTTAATGGAGTGGGAAGACCGCCGAGATAGGGCAACCCTGCGGGAGACGCAATTAGCAGCCAATTTCACATAGTTCCCTGATCCTCTCTCCTCGTCCCGTATCTCTTTTATTTCTCTTAGTAGCGCAAGCGAGTATCTCATCCCATTTTTTTCTCTTCTCCATTCATTCGTCCCTATGCGATGACGAGAGATACACGTGTTACTCGTTGGACCCCCATGGAGTGTCGGCTCAGTGGCGCCGAGGTCCGATCTCGTGGCTCTTCGGCGCACGTGACTATCTCCCGTGAACCCCATGCAGTGACCATGCGTCATCTGCGCCAATGCGAAAACTCGAAACTACTGAGCAAGATGTTACCGTACGATAGAGCCGGAAATGCTCGCTGGAGATGCAGTTAAGCGAAATTGCAACGTCTGCGTATATATATATATTTATACGTATATGCTGTTAGAATGTACAAAACATACATTTTTGGATGAAGGATTTGGACATTTTTTTTCTGACCATCGCACGTAGGGAAAAAATCTCTAGGCCGTTGTCATGCATTGATTATGAATGTTGAATTTTAATAGAGATCTTGAAGTGTCATGTACATAAAATCTTACTGATGACACGTTTGTTGGAATTTTTAATTTTTACATATATATATATATATATATATATATGTGACCAATTGTTTAATGATTATTTAATAGAGAAAGATTCATACCGGTTTGATACAAAATTTACCGTGAGTGAAAAATTTTACTTTTTACCTCACGTCATTCTGATGCACTGTATGTTTTCACAAAATTGCAAAATTATAGTACTTATTATGTATTCAATGAGATTTTTATTTGAGATTTTTCAAAACAAGTGTATCATTTACAGAATTTTTTTTCTTATGGCTTTTTTTAGGCAACTTTGTAAATGCAAAATGTAGATATTCAAAAAACTTACTCTGAATTAACTACTTTTTGTTTGGGATTATTGACCAATATAAAATTGTATACTTGACTATGTTTGTGCCACCGCACACGAAAAACAAAATTCTAGGTGCCTGAATTTTAATAGGAATCTTAATACAATGTTATGTAAACGAGATCAAACTTGGAACAAGTATTTTGGGCCATTTAATGCAACTGTACTTATATCAAAATAGTGTCAATATCAAAACTATAAAAATGTTAGTCAAATTCCTATTAAATTTACTACCAATAATTAAAAATGTCTAACAAAAATGCAAGGATTTCGAAAAAAAACTTCGCACTAGTTAAATGTGAGCTAAAATTTTGCAATCGTTTCCGTAAAATTCGTTTATATCAAATAAAACCGAAGGATAGTAAATGGTATCATAGGATAGTAATTGGTCTAAGAAAACATTTATTCAACAAACACATAATCTGTTTCCCATAAAATATGCTATAATTATTACACTGTCCAAATTATCGAATATCTCCATATAACAAATCAGATACAAAATGTCGAACATGATTCATACACATAATAATAAAAACTACGAATTATCATTGAAAGAAATAAAACAAAAAATATATTTTCCTTTGCGTGTACAATTTCAAAATTATCAAATAGACAAAAACATTCTCTTCTAAAAAATTTCATGATCAATTTTCAAAAGTGGGTTAAAGATCAACGACCCGACTTCTTGCAATTGCTGTAAAAAATCGTTATAAACATAAGTTGCCTAAACAATAAACCAGCGGAAAAAAGGGTGACAATTTTACGATCTTTATTGCGACATTTGTGTGGCTTTATTGTACATCGTACACATTTATTGCCAGAATAAATTCTTTGATAACGCTGGCGTGCGAGCGACGAATTCCTCGTGAGAAAGAGCAAGAGGAAAGGGCAGAGAGTGAGGGTTGCGATAGTGCGGACGCAATTGTGCTGATGTGCAGCGGCGACGCACCTGCGGCGGCGAGGTCGAAGCCGCCACAGGCTCACAGAGGCGAAACAGCTATTTCTCGCGAGCGCAACGCTTTAAATCCCATAAACGTCAAAGATAGTGCCGGTTCGGTGTCGCTATCGAGTACCACGTTTCGTTTCCTCTCCCTCTAGCGCTCACGCGGCTGCAGCTGAGATCTGCCGGCGTGCGGGAGCTTAAAGCCCGAGAGTTTAGATTTTTTTTCACTGATAAAGTTTGATGTATCGTCTCTCGAGCTCTGCCTGCGAGGTATAACACTTTATACATTATGCCGCGCGAGAAAATACGCAGGCAGGTTTAGGCGGTGTAAAGAAAACTTTAATAACCCTTTCGAGTTTGCAGGACAAGTTTTCGAATACTTGTGTAATACGTATTGGCCAGAAAGTCCATAAACATATAAGGTATGAATTCATACTTCATATATTTATTTACTAGTTGACCCGGAGTATATAATTATTTCGGGTCAACTTGGTAAATATTTTGCCCTGATCTCTCCCAATATATTCTTTTTTTTACTGTACTAGGAAAAAATACTTAACATTATTTTCAAATTATGAGCGTATGTTTTTTATTATTACTTGGAAAGTTGAAATTCTGATCACGAGAATAACAGATATACAATGTCGATTTTCGTCGATAAAACGATCATAAAAGTGAATCGGCGGCTTTTGAGAAAATTGTAAAAATATAATTTTTACGGTTTGGTAAATCTTCGATTAATTCTATAATTATTTATTCGATTGAATCGTGTGAAAAAACTTAACGTTCGTTATTTACATGCTACCAAGTAATTCTAATCAAGAATACAGTAAAATAATACAAAACGATTAATTCTTCTAAAGGTTAAACAGGTTTAAGATTTTGTAAGCGTTTCTTTAAAGTTCGGTGCAATAAATAACAATAGCGGAAAGTAATTGGTTTTACTAGATGTGTTTTTCACTTTCAACAACATTAATAGTAATTAATTTGTGGTGACATTTACTAATTGACATAAATTTCTGAGGCCATTAGTTTTCGCTGCGATATGATAACAAAAAATTTATAATTGTTTATTATCCCAAAAAAAAATCCCCGTTGCGATTATCCAGTACAATATTCTACAAAGACGCTTCTAAAACCTTTGCGAAACCTTAGAGATGAGATCTTTGATTTTTTTTTTACACAACATCGCTTTTGAGGAGAATTTTGAATTCCTACTTAATTTCGAGCTCTTAGTCGCGGACAGTATTAACAAGATATTCCACTTAATTGCCGCTAGCTGTAAGGATCACTAATACGCACTCTCCAATCAACTAGTGTGGGATCTAAGCGTAAGAATTCCGATCCCAAAGTGCAAAGCTATGTCAACATTACAACAGATTTCATAAATTCTTCTAGGGTTGAGATGATCTTTTAAGCCCGACAGCCAAACCTTGCGATATGCATTATGTAGTTAAGATATATTATTAAGAATACATGGACAAGGTTTTAAATGTTTTAAATTTACACTACCGGAAATTGTATTCAAATTTAATATACCAATTACTGTAAAGATGCTTTCGTTATCTTAAAATAAATTTACACTAAATACTTTTGAGTGTATCGTTTAAAAGTCTAAGTTCCTGTTAAGAGATTTCTAAAAGCTTTCCACCTATTACAAATGAAAATGTATCTATCCACTGAGTTATGATTTAGTAAATAATGAAGAGTTATAAGTTTACATCAAACCTGCATATTAAATTCCTATACCAGGTGTAAAAGTGCCTTATTTACCGTAAAATGAATTTACACTAAATATTTCCCAGTGTGTATTAAAAGACTAAGTTTTCCTCAACAGATTTCCAAAAGCTTTCCTCCTATTACAAATCAAAATGTACTTATGCATTGACTTATGATTCAGTAAATGAAGGACTGTATCTTTACATCAAACATGCATATCAAATTTAATATACGAGTTCCTGTGAAAGTGCTTCTATTATCCTAAAGGGAATTCACACTAAATATTTTCAAGTGCATCATTTGAAAGACTAAGTTTCTCTTAACATCTCCGTAAAAGCTTTTCTCCAATTACAAATCAAACTGTATTTATCTATGGAGTGATTTAGGTAATGAAAAACTGCGAATTTACATCAAACATGTATATTAAATTTAATATACGAGTTCCTGTGAAAGTGCTTCTCTTGCCCTAAAGTAAATTTAAACTAAATGGTTTTAAGTGTATCATTTAGAAGATTAAGTAGCTCGTAACACTTCGGTAAAAGCTTTCCTCCAATTACAAATAAAAATGTATCTATCTATTGACATTAGACTCATAAACTTCGCATTCACTTGATGTTCCAGCATTTCCACTTTTCTCAACTAATAAACAAAAGTATTAAGCCGTACATTTCCTTACAAAACAAAACAAAAATCATGAAAATTACCCCTCTCTCGGCCTGCAGCTGATCGGTGTGTCCCATAAAGTTCGGCATCGCGGTATGATTGTATTTCAAGCCGCGACACATGGACACAGTGAGCCTCTCGCATTTGGTGGTAATGCCAGGATGTCCAGAGTGGTTGATACCCCAGGCATCGACGGTGATGCGGGACGCGGTCACCAAGGCGACGACCGCGACCACCGCTACCAACCAAACACCCGGTGTCTTCATGATAATAACCCTTTCAGCGTATACTCTCTCTCTCTTCAGAGAGTAAAACGAAAACACAGCCTCACCGGCTTAAGGAAACTCCCAAATTCGTTTCGTAACAATCACAATTCTCCTCGAACTCCGATTAAGAGTCTCTCTGCTCCAGGTATTTCATATATACCATATAACAAACATTTTCACCGCACCACATTACGAAAAGCACGTTTATTTACTTTCCTCCCAAAAGAAATCACGATTTTCACAGAGTTGCTAAAAATTCCTCACTAACTAGTAATACAGTTTCGAAATAGTGAACCTTGATTCTAAGTGAAGTTATTTATCATTTTTTAATTAATAGATTCGGGTTTATTCGCTTCGATACTGGTTTATGATTGAACTTCAAAATAGAAGTTTAAACGCGTGGAAGTTACGCGATAAATGTTCCGACCGCTCGGCTCGACGCTCAAGAGCAAACTGCTAAGCGAAGGAGATGACCATGGCGCGCTAGCTGTTCGTAAGACTCCGTTGCCGCTCGTGCACGCTCGTGTGCGTTCGGACTAGCGCGATGGGCCTTGCGTACGGCTTATGGGGGTCCGACAACCCCCGCCAGTGTCTTCCCTCGTCTCGTCTCCCGCCCCTCGCCTCGTCCCTTTCAGCATCGTCCTCGTCCTCCGCTCCGCTTGCCCCTCGCTAGCCGCAGCTCTTTTTTACCTCTCTCCTGGGCCCTATTATTTTGGGCCCACCGCCGCGGCTGATGGGGCCAATCCCGCGGGCGTAATTAGGGACAAAGGAAGCGACGAAGCAGTAGGGACCAGTGAGCCACGAGCAGCAACAGCAGCTAACGTACCTTATAGAGCAAGAGAGACCGGCATCGAACACGATTACCTTCTTTCGTTTAGTTTTTCCTGGAAACTTGCAACTGACGAATTCGAGAATTCGAGCACAACTTTTTTCGAAGGCGGTTTTCAGGGACTGAATTGAAAAAACGGTCATCTGGTTGCTTTTGGGTTTGTTGTTTAAGCGAAGATCAAGAGGTATTGTGATATGGCATTGGGATTTCTGCTGGTCATTATTGATTGGGTATGGAATTAATTCGTTGAAGATTTTCGGCAACTTTTGGTCATTTTAGTACCTTATAGAGGACACTTTGTTTTTGGAACACTTTTTTTCGAGATTTTCATGTAAGAACATTCAGGATAAGTCATCGAAAATAATTTTTGACTCTGAAAAATATGTCATATTCAATGATACTAGATACACAATTTGAATTTTTTGATACTTTTTTTTCACTATTAAAGATTTATTCGAATTCGAATGTTTGATTCAATCGCTTCTAAATTAATCTTGAATCGTGAATATTGTTTGCTTATTACTGTTAACTTTTTACGAAGCTTTCACTACCAGAAAGTCGAAATTAATGAACTTATTTTCTCATTAAGGTAGATTTGAATTTTTTTTAATTAACGAGGAAACATTATGAAAGGTTGTAATTTACATTCTTGTTTTTTTTTTTAATTTTGTTTATAACAATTTATAGTAATTTCTACACAACAAAATGTACCTTTTCCAACATTTTTTTAACCCTTTCAATGCAACACATTAAAACTCGTGAATTCACAAAATCTACAATTTTTTTCATTTTTCAAATCCAACATGAATCCCAGGAGATACAGATAAGGCGAAATTCTATCAAATTAATAAAATTAACAAAAAAAAAAAAGTCTGTGTCTTTCAAAAACAACATAATATTTGAATGCGTTATGATTAAGTTTTAAAAGCGTTAATGTATTCATTCGAACCGATTGCAATAATTGTATCTCCTGTTTAAGTACAACAATAAAAAAACTTCCGCCAGTCAATTAATGATTGGTTCTAGCATTAATCCTTCAAAAATATCCGTAAGAGTTTTGAGGATTTTTTTTTGTTACCCTTTTTGGTGTACCTGCCGCTGAAGGCAGCGTCATGTTAGATTTTTCATGCAAACGTGAATAATCCGAGTGTTCTGATTATTAATTAATTATCCTGTTTTCTTATTTTCGTTAACTTTTTGCAAAGCTTTCTCTACGAGAAAGCCAAAATTATCAAACATACTTTCTCATAAAGGTAGCTTTCAAAAATAGTAATTAATGAGAAAATATTATGTAAGATTCTAATGTGCATCCTTGTTTTTGTAAATACTGTTTATAAAAATTTATGACATTTTCACCACGAAAAATCTATTCTTTGCACTATTTTTATGCCACTGCTAATGCAACACATAAAAACGCGTCTCTTCACCAGATCTATGAAATTTTATAAAAAAAAAAATTCAACAAGGAATCCGAAAAAAAAAAAACACAAAATTTGTCAAATTAGCGAAATAGGTTTGTTACTCACAACGTCAGTTGCACCATAATTTTTTATTCCGTGAGGGTCGGATTTAAAAAACGGTAATTTATTTATCTGTATACAAATATATACTGATTGCCATAATTGTATTTATGGCTTATGTAGAAAACACAATAAACAATTTCATCGGTTAATAAATTATTGGTTTTAGAATTAATCCTTCATAAATATCCGCAAGAGTTTTAGGGATTCTTTTTTTGTATCTCCTTTTTTGTGTACTTACCGCCGAAGCCACCGTCATGTTAGATTTCTCGTGCACACGTGAATAATCCGAGTGCTCTGATTACCCATCTGGTGCACACGGGGGATCAGGTTGCTTCCCTCGCACACGCGGTAATTTTTTTTTCAGTCGTATACTATACCTACTCTAGCTTGATCGTTCTTGCTGTCGTTTCTTCTTCCTCTCTTTCTTTCCGAGTCTCTCTTTCCTCGAGGCCTGGAGCAAAATCCACGCGTACGTAAGCACGTTTTTGTGGGCTACATCGGCTTTGTACGAATTGCATTATGATACACAATGGAGGCAGCTCTCGGGCACATTCGTCCTTGTTTCAAGGGAGAAAGACAGAGAGAGAGCGAGAGATAAATAGTGAGGGAGAGGGAAAACAACAATTCGGAGAAAGGGTTGTATATAATGGTTTAATGGCAAGTGGGTTATAATAAATTCTATTATACTCTACTGTACCTCGTACCATATAAACACGTATATATAGTACATACGTTCGACCTTGGATCACGCTCTTTGCCTTCTCTTCCCTTCATCGCTCTAGCGCCATGGACTTAAAGTTAATAAATATCGGAAAAATTTGTGATTTTGAATGAAACCAATACAACTCTGACATAAAATTATGAATAAGAAATTTATCGTGAGCTCATTATGAATTATACCTTGATTACGGCATGAATTTTTTGAAATTGTTGTATTCACTTTTCAGAAGGAGAGTCATGTAAATGAAAAAGTGATGAATTTTCTATTTACCTTATCAAAAAGATGTATATGGGTTATTCCACGAAATATCGGACGAAAATCTAGCCGCTAAATTGTTGGTTCCCTTTTTTTCATGATTCGGTTCACTATAGTGAATAAAGGATAAGCCAAAATTTGAGATTTTTTGGTCATCACTCCCTAAGGAAATTGTCTACTTTAGTTCTCAGCTTGAGATTTTAACTTTAAATTTTAACGTTCCACCGAAATTCGATCCGGAAAATCCAAAGTACTCTTTATGACCGGAAATTCTCCAAATTTTTCGTCATATATATTAATGTTCACACTCGATGACATGTTCAATGTCAAAAAGGTAAAAAAGATTTGAAAAACCTTTTCGATGCTCACCCCACTTTTTTTCGAAATTCATTGTTTACAATAAGTTCACTAAATTCGCCTAAATGGCCAATTTTTAACTTGAGCTCTTCAAAATTCAATGCCTGACAATTAAAAAAACGAAAAATTTATAATAAAATAAATAAAGTACAAATTGTATATAATTAATTCGGTAGTAGGGGTTTTGAGTTATTTGATTGCAAATAAAATGCTCTGAGTATTGAAATTATTCAACGTTCGAAACATGATCAATTTCACATTTTCATGCTGTCCGAAATTGAGATTTAGTGAGCCGAAGTTAAAAATTGCATATTCTTAGGAAAAGTTTCTGAACTTACAGAAAAAATTACGGAAAAAAGTGGAGTAAGTATCGAAAAAGGCTTTTAAAATATATTTTTAATATTTTGACTTTAACAATATCGTCGAACATGAACATGCATATTTATTCGGAAAATTTCCGACAAAATTAGTTTTTTGACTTTAGTATTAAAGCTCAAATTTAGTAAGACTTCAGTATTAAAGCTCAAATTTGCAGTTGCAGACTAAAGTAGGCGATTCCCTTTGAGAATGATTATCACCAAATTTCAAATTAAGGCTTTTCCTTTATTTCAGTATAGTGAATCGAATCATAAAAAAAAAGAACACGAAAATATGAACGCAGGATGTTGGTCCAATATTTGGTAAAATATCTCATATACAGAAATTTCCATGGAAACACAATTGCTTGCACAAATAACGCTTCCAACATACACACACACACACTCAATCGCACCTTTTTTTTTCCAAATCGTCTTTTCGATGTTCTATACGAGTTTTGAGAAACCTGCCATAAAAAGCTGCATAGTTGAACTTCCAAATTGCTTCCTCATTATTTTAGGTTTTTTTTTTAACAAAGCCATCTCTATGAGGATGTTAATCGATTTTGGCTTCATTATAGAAGAAGCTTTGTAAAAAAACCAAAAATCAGGAGCTCTTTTATGTTTTGCTAAAGTTGATGCAATAACACAATTTATTCTAAAATTTAAATTCTGAAAAATGTGAATCACGTTGCAAATTATGACATAACTATGTACTAATCATCGCCAAATGGTACCGATTTTATGTACGATATTGAGTTCATTATCTCATGCTTTTCTAAAGTTGAGCAAAAACGTGACTTTTTCGAAAATTTAATAACTCCATAACATCTGAACCGCTTCTCTGATTTCGGTTCATCAATTCATCAATACCAAGCTATCAATCAATTCAATACCAAGCTACATTAACAGTACCTGCACGTATAAAGAATTATTTAGCAAAATATGTCCATTTCCATAAAAGCTAGAACGCGCAGGTCTTTGGAAAAATTAATAAATAAAAATTTCGTCACAAATTTCGAAGAAACAGTGTTCAAATTACAAATGATTGAAATTTCGAAGCCCTACACACACGTATACATATGGACATTATTCGTAAACCACTTTTTTCAAAGTTCTGAGGCATTCTAAGTGTACTGACATAAAAGTCTCAAAAAAAAAAATAAAAACCATGAAAACAAAGCTCCCTCTGTGCGGGAGCAAAAAATCAAAATCTCAACAAGTTTTCAATCCACATCCCAAGCAGTGTTGAAACGCGGAGGCAGATGCATTATCCGAATTTGAGAGACTCGAAGCCTCCATCTGCCGGGTGTGAGTGGATGGATCATCGCGAGGGTCCGAAAGGTGTCAAGAAGTTACCGCAGAAGCTAACTTGGCTCCCTCTCCCTTTTTTCTCTCATATTCTCGCTCCTTTCCGAGGAAACCTTTAGCGAAAGAGAGGGACCCATTGTGTCCGTTTGCCAGTGGTGTCGCGCTGACCACCGCACAAAAGCCAAGAGAAGGAAAGAAAGCGAGAAAAAGAAAGAAAAAAAAAACGGCCGATGGAGCTGCCACACAGCGGGGGATAAGCGTAGCGAGTTTCAAACCGTACAAAACTCGTAATTAGCACTTTTACATTTAAGGGAAAATGAGACGAGAGAACGAAAGAAGAAGAAGAGGGTGGAGAAGGAAAGAAAGCGATAGAGAAAGAATATATGCCTTATTCTATACTTATATACAGGGAGGACACGGTGAAACTAGACAGCGCAAATGCGCTTGCGCGTCAAACCGACGGTTCCCACTCTATGCGTGCAGACCGAGTAGTAAATAAATCATGGTTTCTGGCGTCTGCCCTACCAGCTCAGGTAACGTCCCTTGCCCCTACCACTACCCTTACTGGCCCATTCCGATGGCGCGTGGGGACACAGTCGCCGCTCGGATGAGACGCACTGGCGGCCGTAGGCAGTAGCCAATCAGGCTTCCTAAATTCTCATGGAGCCGCATTGGACTGTCTAGTTTCACCGTGTCCTCCCTGTATATGTATATATGTATATGTGTATATATAGATATAGAATAAGGCGGAAAGCATCAAAGGTTGCGAGAGTTCTCTTCGGTTTACACTCTGGCAACCTGTCCCACCAGTTTCTTCTTTATTCTACACGCTTCAGAGGCTCTTCCGAGCTCTTTCGTTTCGCGTCGTCGTCCTCGTCGCCGTAGAGCGCTACACTACGCAGCTCTTCTCGTGGAATCTCTGTCGGGGCCGTCAGGAACCGACGGTTCGTCTGTCCGTCGGTCGGTGGGCGTAACAGACCGCAACCGTAGCGGCGCGGACGGCTCAGTGCTTGCGCGAGAAACGAGAATAGAAGATGGAAGAGCGAGAGGCTCACCGAAGAATGAGCCGAAGGACTGGTCACTAGAATCGGCAGAACTACGGGATACTCCGAAAATCGTGTTAACGCTCTCATAATAGGAGAGCGTGGCTAGGAGGTCTTCGAGCCGATAGGATTCTAATGTTTTCTTCGCAACCTTCGTTGTTGACCGGGCAACGATTATGACTGTTGTTTGACTCGGTTACTCGGACTCTCGCTATTTTTTTCTGCTAGGTGGAGATCTTAGTGAATGACTGGTCTACCTTTTCGAAAAATCCTATGTTTAAACCGCATCAAGAATATCAAAAGCGTTATCATCCTGCAATTTTGTAAACACATGCTGGGCATCAGAATGTATAAACAGAAGAAAAAAGGACAATTGAAAATAAAAGAAGGTAACAAGTGAAACTATTCACTTGTCGTAACTGTCAGACCAGAAAGGTAATCAAATTTTAGTGTTTAAGGTAGTCCTCGTGTATCGTCTGACATCGCATACGTTCGAGCGAAATCGAGACAGGATTACGAACAGATAAAACAAAACATCGAACACTACAAAATCATTATCGGTTTGGTCTAAAAGTTACAAGTGGAAAATTTTACTTTTTATCTCACACGATTCTGGTGTAATGTACGTGTTTACAATATTGCAGAAGGACAATGCTAATGATTTACTTGATGCAAGTCAAATTTAAGATTTTTAAAAAGTAGGATATCATTTTTCTTCTTACAAGCAGTGACGTACTCGCTTCGCTCGCACTTTTTTCCTTTCGTTTGTTTTTTTTTTTTTTTTTTTCGAAAATATGATACTTACAAGTTTTTACAATTCGTGACTCTATTTCCTTTTTAGTAATTCGATATAATCGTCTTTCGATATGCCGTGCCTTTTTTATGGGAAGAAAAGTGTATTGTATTCCAGAATTGCGATAAAAAACGGCCATTTGAAATGTACGCGATCATAAAAGTCAGAAATTGGCTTTATGCTAAAACCATCGAAGACTAATCAAAATGTAGGAAAACTGGTGTCAGATATTTCGTGTCGTCTGTAAGAGGTGACTTTTTAGGTGACATGATCCCCTTAATTTCGACGAACCAGGGATACTTCAAGTCACTTTATCTTTGAAAATAGATAGATAATGTTCGTTTTGGATTTTCAAAAATTATAAAATTACTTTGACATTATACCTTTGGTCATTTTTATGCAAAAGAAAGTGGTTAGAAGTTCCTTTGCTGTCGCTCTCAGTGTCGACAGGATACTAATGTTTTCTTTTCAGCCTTCACTGTTGACCGGCCGACTATTGTGCGTTTCGTTTGACTCGGTTTCTTGGACGCTTGCGACTTTTTTATGCGAGCGTCTTATTCGTTTATACGTTGCTTATGGGGCCGACGAATTCATGAATTCGAGCACAACTTTTTCAAAAATGGTTTAGTGAAAATTAAAAAGTCTACTATTTACAAGTCCATAGATTTTTTGAGTTATCAACAGGTAATATATCAGTTTCGTATTCAGTGGAATATTGTTAATAGATTTTCAAAATTTCATAAAACTCGAGATCTTTGTTTTTCATCATTTCCATATTCATGAGATTTCAAACAACAAACTTTTTAGAAGGCAATTTAAGTAATTGCTTCGCATTAAAAAAATTCTTGCTAAGCACAACATTGTTTTGAAAGGACTTTGCCACTACATTTTTATAGTTGGTTTTTCATTTCACCCTTTTTACGGACAAACGAATACACAAGCAAATCTATAACGAACAATTTTCCGAATTACATACACACATAAACAAGCACATAAGTGTTGTTTTTTTATTCCACTAGTTTACTCGACGCTAATCGTTTCCGACTTCGGCGACGAGCGAATCAAAAGTGTGAATTACATTCTGTAGTCGCACACTGTTATTATAAGCCAATGAAAATATTTTCACGACCGAACAAGATTCCTCGTTCGTAATATTCAACCACCGAGGCCTTTCAGAGTCCTTTGGTACGTTACGCTATACATCAGCAGGTAGGTTTACATTGTGGAGGAGAGCACAGTGACATCAGCGCGCGAATAGCATCGACAGAACGTGAAGAAGCCTGCGAAGCGGAAGAAGAGCGAAGAAAGGAAGATGGATGTGGAGATCCAACGGAGATCGTCTCTTTGAGAAGAGGAGGAAAGGAGCGCGGACGAAGAGGCCTCCGGTATTCCGTTCCTCAGCTACTCTCTCTCTCTCTCTTTCTCCTCGCACGGGCCCTCGGCCCTGCCGTCGTTCCTCCTCGACTCCTTACGCATTTATTACCCGGCTGATGGTCGCCTCCTTCCCTTTCTTCCCTTCGCCTTTTATGCCTTCACCTTGCCAAGAAAAACTGGATCTCGTGCGCGGAGAAGCCGCGAGAGCTACCGACTAGCTCCGTGCATGTGCTGCTTCCCCTGCTCTCGTTTATGTTGTTACTGCGGATTCTACCGCTGCCGATGGACACTTGAATTACGCGACGAAATCCAGAAAGAAAATCTCCACCGTTTATTTTGGATAAGAGGAAATAAAAACAAGTCGGTCCTTGCATTGCTTCCTCTTTTTACACCTTTCTCGGAGCTTCCTATGCGAAGAAGCATGATCAGTTTGGTTTCTTCGTAGAGGAAGCTTTGAGAAAAATGCAATGTGCAGACTCCGACTTTCCAATCGTTTAAAAAAAAAATCTATAAAATTACGAGGCCGCTGATATTTAACCGAATTCTAATTATGCTTGCACATTGTTACACACATATTTTAAGTTTCAGGTTTTTTTGGCAGATGCGTCAAAAGGTCATGTTTTTTTCAAGTTGTAACATTAAAATTGGTATAACATGTGAAGTTCTTTATGGAACTTTACCGAATGTAATCTTTAGCGTTGCAGTATTAGTGTATCCCCTTGGATAATTGAAGAAAAATTTGTTGAGGGCGTCTTGATTTAAAACGTAAACGTAAATTTTTCGAAAATTGTCAATTTTGGAAAAATTTGAACTTTTCGCAAATTGTGAATTTTCTAAGAATTGAACGTTGAGGAGATTGCAAAAAAAATGCGACAGCTAGAGAGGGTACAGAATTTTTTGGATAATGAAAAATCATGTAAGATCCGCGATGGCGGTTTAATATTCTCGTAAATTTTTACGAAGCAATGACCATTGTTACTTTTTTACCGAGGCAAATTTCAGTTTGCTTTTACATCTCCTCTTAAGATACACGGTGGTTTTAATTTTGCAAACCCAGCACACACACCCGGCAAAAAGAATTGGATACGTAGACTCCCACGGTCTAACTGGTTGGGCCAATCAAATAGTTGGTTGGGTGAACAAATCAATTAGCAAACCTACCGCAAGTATAAAAAAAGGATGTAATGTAGAACCTTACACATTGCTTCCTTATTATATTTCGCTTTTTACAAAGCTACTTCTATGAGGAATACAGGAAGTTTTGTACAAAGCTGAAAATAATCAGGACTCAATGTGCAAGGTTCTACAATGCATCCTTTTTTCATGTCGGATATTTTTTGAATCGATATTGCAAATCGGATATTTTTACCGAATTCGATAGCCATTACATCAGGATATTAATTCGTCCTTGTAGAAGATATGAGCCAGTTTGGTCGAAGCTAACTTTAATCACAACAAAAATGTTTTTTTTTCGAAAATTCTGGATTCTGTAAAATCTAAACCGCCTCATGGATTTTGCTCAAATTCGATACCGAATGTGATTTTTCATAGGTCTATGTATCAAGAAATATGTAGCTTATTGGCTAAAAAATTGCGAACGCTAGAAAACACAGAGATTTTTTGGAAAACGCAATCTCTTACAGAACTTGAATCACTTCACCACAATTGATATCAACTATAACATAATATTAATTCGACATTATAAAAAAAGGGGAAGAACAAAAAGACGGTTTCGTCGGAGTTCACTGGAATTAGAACAGTGACAATTTCTTTTGCAAATTCAACATTCTGTAAAATCGAAACTACTTTATGGATTTCGCTCAAGTTTCATGATGATCGTCATTTTTCATTACTTCATTCCGCAAAAACTGATTAGCTTATTATCTAAAAAATTGCAAATGCTAGAGAACATACAGAGTTTTTTTTCAAACATCAAAAGTATTATAAAATCTAAAATAAGCGTTTAATTTTTTGCGAAAATGTATATCCAGAAACACACGCATACACACACTTTTTCGGCGTTTTAGTCGATTTCGAAAATCCTGACATGATAAACTCGAAAAAAAAGTTTACTTCAAGCAAAATGTAGTCTATCGAATAACGCAATGTCGGAATTACATCATAAAAATTTTCGTTTCAACCAGAATCGATTTTTGCCTGCAAGAGTAAATAAAGTATCGGAGAAGATCTATAACTCGCAGAGTGGTTAGTAAATAGGAAATAAAATGAGAAGGCAACATTCAATGAGCGGTGCTGCAACTTTCACAATCGAATCTCCGCTATGCTTTTATACTGCTATATAGCATGTGTATACTTATTGGATCTCGAGCTGCGGAGTCTCACAAGAAGCGAAAGAATTCCGTGCTCGTTCCGTCGCTACTCGATTTGCCCTCGTCGCCGTTCACCGCTCGAAAGAAACAGCAGCTGAGCGTCGCAGTCATGGGACCGTTCGCGTATCATCATTGTTGCCTCGCGAGAAATCCGACAATGAGAAGGAACGGAAGACACGAGAGGCTGTCGGAAGGTTGGGAAGAACGCTAAGAACGATGATGGTCACGGGGGGTTCATCGCGTTGCAGAAAGCAGAGCGCGCGACGCTCTCTGGCGGCCCCAAAAACACGTTCGCGTTTGCGAGCGGCACGGATCGAGATTTTCAAGCGTACGAAACGGCAGACGATGAAAAACGTTGAAATCGCTGCACGAACGACGTCGACGACGACGAAGCATCGCAGGGACTCGAGACTCAGATGAGTTTTTGCACGACGCCGAAGATCAGAAGACTTTCGGCCACTTGCGCTTTCGACTATTTCAAACAGTCGCGACTAAAGAACGTTCTAACGATTTTCGTGAAAAACGTTATTTCGCTACATTTGTAATCGGAGGGAAGATATAAATTCCCGTTCTGCAAATTGCAGTTCTCGTGAATGGTCCGTGTGGCATCGAAATTTTTACTTTAGTTATACGAAACTAGGCGAAACGAGCGCATTGCACACTCTGTAGCATTATTTGTAGTGTTGTTATTAGTATGTCAGCCGGTAGTGCGGGTTTTCAGTGTTTATCGACTTTTGACCTTTTCTATTGTCCTCTAGTAACGGATTTCACCACGGAAAATAACCGTTTCGAACGTTTTGCTTCCTCGTGGAGAAAGCTTTTTTTAATCGTTCCTATTTATCAGATAAACGGTTTCTTCTTGATAGAATACTAACAACGGCGTGCTCAATTCGCTTGCATTCTTTCTCCTTTCATTTGTCTGTTTTCATGACTCAACATGAAATTTGCATGAAATTATACCATTCGTCATTTTGCGTGACTCTATTTCTTCTTCAGTGTTTCGATATAATCGACCTTCGATGAGTCATTTGGGACGTTTTTTACGACTTAAGGTGAAGGAAGAGAAAAGGAATCTATTTATTAAAGAAAAATATATTCTATTTACTCTGAAAAACTACGAAAAACAGCAATTTAAAAAACGCGCCATGCTTGATCCTGCAGCGATTATAACATTAAAAAAATTTATATCTCTGAAAATATCATTGAAAAACTATTGATATCGAAGGACCTAGTTGTTATCAATTTAATTATATTTTACGATAAAAAATAGTGGCACTTAAAAATAAAAAAAAAGTATCGCCCTCGATTCGAAAAAATGTATCTCCTCCTACAATTCTTAATATTCTGACTTCCCAATTTTTTTCGTGCTTTGCTATTCTCAACAATGAAGCATAGCAGATGTTTTATATAATTTTTTTTTTGGCTTCTCTAAAAAATGGACAGCGCTAAAAAATCTATGTTATTCTTCTGTTCCAAAATATGTTATAAAGAGTAAGAAACTATATCTGGTGAATTTATTCAGATTTTGTATACAATTATTCCCAATAGCAAATCTCCAAAAGTGGTCCCCTCCTTAATATTACACTCAGAGAAAAATATCGTAATTTAATAATAAAAATAGTTAGTCCGACGATAATCTAACTCTAATGTATAGTTGCCAGGAGGAACGACTATATTTTATGGTTATAGCAAATATAATTGAAGTAGGAATTATCAAAATGATATAGTTTTAAAAACTATTCTAATAGTTTCAAATATGCCGTTTTGTTGCATATACGATTTCAGCGTTCGTTTTCAATAAACCTGCAAGTATCGTTTATTGAACAATATTATCATCACTTCAACTATAAAACATTGGAAGCCTTCCTATATGTTTTTCATCATGTGAAATCGTTGAATCAACGATATGCTTTTCTCTTAGTGTAGAACTCTGAAAATGGATCGTTCGAACTCAATGAATCTGTAACTTAAAACCGTTAGCAATACATAAAATTTCACCCGGATTTTTCAGAAAATTCAATGTTCTAATAAATTTCTATTGACTTTTTTGTACTAACATCGGTAGTTCTCTTAATGACAGTTAAAAATACAAAAACCATTACTTTGTTGGTCTGTAACTTTGTGGATATCAACGATACGAAAAACTCGTTAACAACTTTTTTGTAGTGCGTCAGACGGACGTCAAAATTTCTCTTCATCTTTTTGTCCAAACTTCAATAGATTATCCTAAAAAGTGTTTTAAAAAACACGGCGAATTGACAACATTAAAAATTTCAAGGCTCTGTAATAAATCAAATATTGAGGATGGAAATTTGACTCAACAAGATTTTTTGTTCGAAATTGAATGGTTCATAAGATGTAGTCATTCATTTTGTAAAAAAAATTTCTTCTTAGGTTGCAGGTAGAAAAAATGGAATTAAAAAAATCACTTTCCTGTGTTATTTAAATGGAAAAACCTCAAACGCGATGATGGACCTCTACGAATAAAAATTATGAGCTCCGCTTTTCACAGGATCATTACTAAGACGTATTCTACGATTTTGTAGGTGGAGAGCAAGGAAAAAAAAATGTCGCTTCTTTTTGGCACACCCTACTATGCATAGTTGTTTTATACACGTGGTAGCACTTTCTTAGCGTTTATAACGTAAATACGGCGTAATCACCAGAAATCTCTATAACAATAGTGCAATAGGTCCCAAAATTTGGAAATTTTTTCTCTCAAACGGTGCTTCCCATCGTTCTAAAATTTTCCCACACTATTTGCAAAGGGATAATGTACATTAGCAAAAAATTTCATAACGCTGGTAGCATTTTGACTTCGCCCTTACAACAACCTTAAGATTTTAAAAAAGTCCTTTGAATTTTTGAAGATTTTTCCTTACACAATAACATACTTAAATTAGACGACGGACAAAAACGACTCATGTTCAGGGTTTACGGGTGCTGAAAACATCGACAGAGTTCTAGGGTTAATATACTCTATACCTTCGATCAGAAAAAGAATAAAAAGCACAAAAAAATTGATAATTCTTTTTCTAACATCAACAGAACCAAAATATCCTTAAAAAATCAGTATAAAATTAGCAGAATACCTTGTGATCATCTGCTCAAGATCGCCACGAGTAATCCAATCCAGCCCTGTGGTCTAGGCACCTCAAAATTTCGCTCGGTAATTTAACGAGTTCAACGGGCACGAAACCGGGGATATTCCATAGAAATCGATAGCCCGATTTTTTGTTACTCGAGAAGTCTACTAAGCTTATATACACCGCTCATAGCGGTCCATACAGCCTCCGAAGGATAGCCCCAAAAATTCGACGAGTTTCGGACGAGAGACGCGCGCCGATTAGTTCCAGATTCCGATCTCGAGGAATGCTCTTTGATGCGGAGATCGAGAGAGGCTGAAGGGTCCACAGAATCGAGAGGTATATCGCCGGTAGTTATATCGGAAGATTCATTGTGCACTTCTAGGCTAAATATATTTAGGAACATCGGTGCGTACAGAATTCCCCATTCAGCAGATCGACAGCAGTGGCTGACGCAATCTTCTACTTATATAAAAGAAGAAGAAAAAAATCGTTGTCATCGGTTCGCCTCTTAAGAGTCCAACAAACCCTCGTGGAATCGGATTACACGATGATCCCTCGGCGGGGAATCTCCGTTTTTGTATACACCTATACGTACAGAAATCCCTTGGCTCGAAGACAAGGCACGTATTCTTCGGTAGAGAAATAGCTACTCGCCTATAATAAAAATCGTGTTGAACCAGACTGGCTACCGGTTTTCTTTTTTCATCTTCTTCTCGCTTCATTGTGAGCGGAAATCTGTCGCTTGATGATGACTCTCGAACCTGATAGCTCGTGTTGTGAGCATGGAAAATGTTGTTTTTAGGAACTTGTATATCAATTGACAATTGATGTCGGTAGTTGACTACACAAACGAGTTTTCTTAATGTACGGAATAATTACCAGGTAATTATTTTCTGATTTCTTATTTATAACAATTTTTGAGAGGTATATTTTCGTTCAACATTCAATCACATTTCTTTCTATCATTATTTTCGAGTTTTATTAATCAAAAATACTTGATAAATGTTCTTACTTGATAAAATGTTTTGGCAATGAAAAAAAACCAACTCTGTGGTAATAAGTGAAGCTGTAAGCATTCGATTCTCGTTTTTGGCTACGAATAATTGCAAGAAAAATGAAGCAAAGTTTCTAGAAGTAAACAGCCAAGTAAACATAGACAATTATCGGTTTCGTTTCTATTATATTACAACTTCCTATAATAAAATTCGTGTGGAACCAGACTGGCTACGGGTTTTCTTTTTTTTTCTCTTCTTCTCGCTTCATTGTGAGCGGAAATCTGTCGCCTGATTACTCTCGAACCTGATACATCGTGTTGTGAGCAGAGATGTTGTTTTTAGGAACTTGTATATTAATTGAGAATTGATGTCGGTAGTTCACTACACTAATAAGTGGTCTTAGTGTACAGAATTATTACCAGCTAATTTTATTCTGATTTCTTATTTATTACAATGTTTCGGGAAGTATATTTTCGTTAAATATATACCTGCATTCTTTTGTATAATTATTTTCGATTTTTTTTAACAAAGATACATTATGAAAAAATTCGTTATGAATAACGAATTATTTCCGATTTTTTTAAACAAAGATACATTATAAAAAAATTCGTTATGAATAACGAATTATTTTCGATTTTTTAAATAAAGATACATTATGAAAAAATTCGTTATGAATAACGAATTCTTAAGATTTTTTTTGAAATAGGATTCGGAGTTACTGTCCATTTTCAAGAACAAATAATTTAAAAATTTCTTTTTTTTTTAAGTTTCGAAAACTACGCTATATTTGAGCGGAACTAATTTTCTCGAATGATGTAAATGAATAACGAATGTTGAGAACGTTTTTTGTAATGGAATTAAAAATTCTTGGATAATACAGCTAATTTGCACAGTAAAATCATTGAAAATCGACCATGTTATCATGATTGAATTATAAGTATATTGGATGATACTTTAGTCACTACAAAAACCGCTGTTAACATTTGTTATTCATAGATATAATTCGAGGAAATCAATTTGGCTGAATATAGCAAGGTTTTCGCAAAAAAAAAGAATTAAAAAAAGTGATTTGGCTTCAAAAATGGCCAGCAACTCCGAATCCTATTCCAAAAGAATGCCTACTTCACGCACACTTCGCTTCGATTGCGTGCGTGAAACAGGCACTTCTTGCACTAGTGGCATAAAATTGTATACGAAACTCGTGCGAGAAACTGTTTCTGATCTCGTGTGATTACAACACTCACCTTCAGCTCGTGACCAACACTCACACTCGACGCAAAGAAGTTTCATCGCACTAGTATCGTAATGTACTATTTTCCCAAATCACCCTTTCCTTATGCGACAAGCTTTTGTATCTCTAATAAAAGTCTCTGGAATTATAGCACAGGCGGAAAGTGTTTATTTCGTTGGGAAATAGCCAGCGCGCTGCTGCGTTGTGAGCAAAAGCAACAACAGCGTGTATAATACACATAAGAAGCGTCGAATCTCCGTCCGGTCTGGTGGAAGCGCGCGGCCGGTACACCGAGCGGAGTATAGAGTAGTGTGCCGCTCGGACGGGTGAGCGAACGCGCGAGCAAGGGAGCGGCACATGCGCGGCTAATTACAATCCCCTTTGATGAGCCGCCGCGTGGCCCTCCGCCCCTTCTGCTTCCTTTATTTCTTACTCTTCGCCTCTCCCTCTCTTTTCATCGTTCACAGGCGCGATTGTTTCACTCGGGCGCTGCGATCACCCGCCGTAGCTGATCCGCCGGCGGCTCGCAGCTCTCCCAACAACCACCCTCGATGCAGTTGCAGCTGCACATTACGCGAACGCGAGCGCGCTCACTACAGACGCAAAGGCGTATCGCACTTGGCCTTCTCCGTCTTTCACTCGCTCTCTCTTTCTCTCCGTACGTCTCCAGACGTTGCGCTTATATTCCGCACCGCAGATTGTAGTGTATACACCTACTGTATGAAACACGCGAGCTCACTTACCGGGGATATCTCGACTCCCAGGCTATTAAGATATTTTTCAACTCTCAAGACGTAGATGTTCCTCCGCCTACAGCGTCCGAGCTCTTGACCTTATAAGCGACAATTTAAAAATACGGCCAAGTCAATTTTTCTCAAGAATTAATTATTTTTATTTATTTTTGAAACCATGATTCAGTTGAATAATAGTATGTCATCCAATTATTCAATTGTTGGATTATGGTATTAACGAATCAATGAATTGATGTTGTGGATTGTTGGAACATTGAATTTCTTATTTGATGGATTTGTGGACACAATAACTGTTGGCGATAATTGGTAAATTTCATATGAATTTTTTTTCGGAATTATTATTTCATCACCTATTTGAAAAATCGGGTTTCTCAGATTATTTTGCATATAATGCATTGCAACACATTTTATTGGACTTTAAAGCTGTCGCTCGGTCTTCATTTCAGATAAGTTTAAAAAAAAAGAGAAATCTGCAAAAATTGTCGAAATAAATCGAATAAAATTGATATTAAAGTTACTGAAAAAAATCGTTTTGCATAATAATTATTCCAAAATGTTAATTACAATTCAATTGAAAAACAAAACGAAGAAACGTAAAAATTCCCCGAAAACCAAACTTTTCGTTTATACGAAAATGATTCGGTTATTTTTATGAACACGTACCAATCTTTTCAGATTTTATAATTTGCTTTGAAGTTTTGCTTTTATATAGAATGAATGTGCGAAAATAATACAAAATTCAAAGCAAATCAAAAATTCCGAAAAGAATTCATAACTATCCAGAAATATGAAAAACGAATCATTTTCTTAATTTAAAAAAAATTAGCTTACCGGAAAAGTTGTCAGTTAATAAATTTTTTGATTAACATTTTGGAATCATTATTATGCCGAATGATTCTTCACAGTACCTGTAATATGTATAACTATTTTAGATTTCTGTACCATTCAGAACAATTTGCAATAGACATTATTATAAAAAGAAATTATACACGTTCAAAGAATTAATATTTTTATATTTGAACGTATATAATACTAGTATTTTATGAAATCATTAAATCGATTTATAAAAACAATGTTCAATACAAAAGTGCATGAATAAAATCGAAAAATATCACTATCGATTCAAATTGGTTTTTAATATTACTTTAAACTTGCTGGTTATTTTTTGCTTAGCAGCTGAGACAATTGTGAGGATGGGCTTAATGCAAGAGTTCCTGACGATGGAAGGTGAGCTGAGAGGATGCATAACAGTGGTATTATGCTAATTTTAGCACAAGGAAATTAGCATAAAATTCTCTCGTTTCTGATCGTGTGAGCTTCGGTAAGAAGTTTTGCGATCACGCGGATATCGGTCGGCGGCGAAGTGACCGTTTTCGCGGGGCAGAGAGAAAGAGAGGAAGCAGAGAAGGAGAGCACAGCGCGCGGGTACTGCAGTGAGCAGCGAGAGCAATTCATTAGAACTGCCGAAGGCGGCGAACGATTGCTTATGGCCTGTACTTCGAGCCGAGCAGCGCGCGCATTAAATCCATGTTATTACAGGTCATTACCCGGTAATGAGAGGCCCTCTTGCGCCGTTTACGTATATATGTATAAATATATATATATATATATCTATATATATCTATATATATGTTACTGTATAACACGCCGTGTATATATACATGCGGTTTCCCCCGTCGTCAATCGGACAAGATAACTTAAGGCATTATTATATTACTAGATCAAATGGTAGTCTTTGATGTACTAATAGTACTGAACGAAAGTCTTGTATACCGTTTTATTTTCTTCATTAAGCTTATATAAAAGAAGAAAGAACAGGGAACTCGCACATTCGAGTTGTTTTCCGTGAGATAAGAATCTTTTTGTACAAACGTGGTAGAAATGAACTTTATCATTGTTTTACAAATTATATTTTTGCAGTGCAAATTTCATTACGTATCAGGGTTATCTAATTTTATCGAATATAAGTCTTATGAGTTTCATTCTCTCAGACGATTATAAAACGTGTATGCAATTTGACAAAATTCTCAATTTAAAAACAAAATGTTCAAGTTTGAAAATTTATGAAATTCTTATGAAATTTGTTTTTTTTTATCGGTGATAAATTTTATAAAACATTTTTTGCAATAGATCGTATCGGTGGTTTCTTATTGGGTAACAAAAATATTCACACACGGATGTGAAAATTGGACGGAGATCCATTTTTGCAACATTTTTTTTTGTTCATCAATAAGAGCTCCGCCATTTTTTATATAGGTGTCGTTTTCTTCCGTAATAAGACATTTTCTACAAATAAACAATAATAAGGGACAATTAATAGATTTTCAATCCATGAAAAAACCATCATAAGCATTACACATTTTTTCGTGTCGCATGTCATACAAATTGGGAATTCAGTAACATTTTTTGCATAAAAAACGCAGTTAACAACTCCACATCAAAAATTTTTTTTCATGTTCATAAATCCTCTGAAAAGGTGTATTATGCATCAGGTTGATGTTTAATGGTCGCAAGTGACGAAATTCTGTCGAAATAATCTAAACGTCCCTTTAGTGTTCATCCATACGCTAATGAATCCAACGTGATTAAATTAGTTTACAGACTATTTAAACTTTTCTGATATTGAAATATCGAAATTAAGGGAGCCCTAAAAACAAATCTTCCAACACTAAGACAAAAAAAAAACAAACGGTCCAATTTCTTTGGCCGGGGTAACAAAGAATGAATTCCCCGAGTCGAAGTGCGGGAACCACGTAGAATAATAGCATTGGGAGTCTCGATGGCTCTCTGGCTGGCGAGTGTAGCGTAATGAGGGGTCTAAGGATCACGTACGGCTCGAAGGTGTGACCCCTCGGGCCTTCAATACACGCCTTGCCATTTTCTACTAAAGTCCTCATTCGCCCTTCGCGATATGATTGCACCGTTGCACTTCAGGTGCAATAAGATCTACGGATGCAGAACTATAGTGCTCAGCAATCCATTTCTCTTCATCCCAGCAATAATAGTATTAGTACCACACATAACTGCTCCAAAATCTCAGAGTATTAAACACAGCTTTGAGAAGCAGATCGTTCCCCGAAATAAAAAATTATTATAATCACATTATATTATAGAGATATAATTTCAGAAAATTATATTTATATTAATGATTCATGGTGTGTTTACTTTAGGCACAAGAAATATTTTGGACATCGGGTTATACGCTTCCAGCGATGACGAACAAATTCTTCTTTTGAATTGACTATTTTTATCTGTGATAATCAGTGTTTTTTGTTTCGTCCTAGGCGAAGTTTGTTCTTATGAATTTGTTTATTTATTTATTTTCATGTCGGTATACTCAGAATGGTCCAAAACTGACTGTATTGTGACTTTTGCAAAACTTGAGATAGCGAGCTGAAATTTTGTATATAAATGAAAAAATATTCAGCCTTTATAATGACCCTCAAGATTTCTGCATCTGCATTTTTGAATCTTTGGACAACAATAAAAATTTTACCGTTAATCTGAGACGGAATTCCTTTTGCAGTCTTTTATCTTTCTCAATTATCTAAACGCGGATTTAAGATTAAAAATATGTGTCTCGATTTAAGGGAGTTTTGGGTTAAGTTAATGCTTTGGTTCACCATAGCTTCCAAGCGATCACTAGTAAGAAAAAAAATCCAAGGCGGTTTTTACGTTTTCAATTATTTAGACGCGGATATTTTTTTTTTTTTAACTTTGTATCTAAAGGCTTTTTCTCTTAAATTTATACTTTGGGTCGTGGTGAATCCTAAACTATTTCTTCCGAATCAATTTTGATTGAGAGTTGGTTGATTTTTCATTTATCTAAACGAGGATTAGAAAGAAAAAAAATTTTAATCATATTTATAGATTTGTTATCAATTTATAATTAATTACATACTGAACAAACTTGGCTCTGACTCTCTACATTTTGGATTTAATCTACAATAAATTCTGAATATATTATTCCAACTCTAAAAGATCCGAATTAACAGATTTTCTATCATATTTTGTTGGCAATATTTCATTGAGGCGAGATTGAGGCAGAACGGCCGCGAGGCACATTTCGAAACACATGGCGTGAAAAATCGACTTATCCCTGCGAATTTATTTCGAACGTTCCTCGTGTATATTGATCAGCGCTAGAAATTGTACAGGTCGCGCGAAGTCGTTATATTTCCAGCAACACTGCTTAAGAGAGTCACTGATACACCGCTAGAAATTTCGTCGCCCAATACTAAACGCCTATCGGTCTGTCTCTCTCTGACATAACTCCGTCTCTCTCGCACTATTTTTCTTTTAATTCTTAAACATAAACGGCTCTGTCGAACGAGTAGTCAGAAGCTTAGCCCAATTCCACGATACATCTGCGTATCCTCTAAAAATCCGGACCCTGTCTGTCGTATCGTTCGGGAGAAAACTGCAGCTTTCGAAATTTCTGCGGGGGGGAGGGGGTGTACCACTGCCTGTTAAGAAGGTTGGAGAGCTTCACACTAGTCAAGTCAGTGCTGAATTTTCAAAAGCGGCATCATGGGGAATCATTTTTTTGGGTCATTGTAACGCTGCCACTTAAATGTTTGCTACTACTAAATCTGCAAATTTATGTTTATTTTTGAGCCAAGGAAAACTTAGATTCATGCGCAGTTGCTCGATCTTTTTTTTTAGTTGTTCCGTAGTAGACGGGATGTCGTAGAACCATCATGTAAATCTTCAATCGATTTCACCGAATCTACAATGGCATCTACTGTTTTCTGAAATATAAAAGCCATTTTAGCTGTGTTGTTCATAAGGTCATTCAGAGTTCTGTATATATAACTGCGTGAGTGATATACGGTTACTCTGCTAATGTATCCATGTGAAAATGTACATAAAAATTCGTCTACGAATAGTCGTGTAAGACCGCCGCATATATCGGTGCAAGGCTCTGGACGAAATTTTTACGAGAGATGATGCCACCTGAGGTGGAATTGTTTGATGAGTACGGCATTAACTCGAGTACTTTAAAATGATTGTCCGAAGATTCAAAAATGCAGATGTAGAAATCTTGAGGGTCATATCATATCATATCATATCATATATATATATATATATATATATATATATGTATAACTTAGTGACGAACAGTGTGAAATTTTTGATTTTATGGAATGTTGATCTATTTAAAAAAGTATACGTTATCACATTCACTTTCGGAAACGCTCTAATAATAACGAAATAGAAAAATCGAATTCACAACATGTTTCTTATCTAATCTAATCTTATCTAATTGCTTCCTCATTATTTTTTGCTTTTCACAAAGCTTCCTCTACAAGGAACCCAAGATCGATAAATATACATCCTCATAATTAAAAATCTTCAGCGTTCAATCCGCTTTTTCCGAAATGTAATCTCATCAAGTTCGGAGCTTTACATCTGAGGAGCTTTATGCCACAGATATAAAGTTGATAGTGCACGCGGTCGATTAGTCTCGAGAAATGGGCTCGTATAGCTAATGCAACTTTAATTGCACGTCCCGAGCGATTACAGAGCGAGCGCATGTATATATACTCTTACATACTAGAATCCCGCGGCCCGTAAAGGAATCTTATGGTAGAGAAGTGCAGGAGATGGGAGAGCACTTTTCTCCTGTATGGCTTGGATGCCCGATGGCAAAAGCGAGAGAGAAGGGCATCAAGAGCAGCAGCGCCCAGTATAAATCGCGTCCGCGAGAGAGCGACTACTACTATACACCTCAACGGTCAGGGCATGGAGAATCAGCCGCGAGACTGGAGATTTATCACTTTTAGCGTGGCGACCGCGAGCGAGCAGAGAAAACGCGCTCATCTTCAAAGCGCAACGCTCTTGGTGCTTTGCTCTCCGTCTTTAACATCATATAGTATACAGTATAGTATAAATGCGTGTGAGACGGACGGATGATAGTCGTCGTCGTCGGCATCATTGGTGGACGCTACGATACATTCCCTCTCCCGCCCCCCCCAACGACCCCTACGTGTACGCTAAAGGAGCTCCGAGACAAACGCGCGAAGAAAAACCACCAATTCAGAAATAATGCACGAGAACGAAGGAACAGCGGCGCCGCGATGCTACGCCGCAGGTATAGCGACGCTGGAATTACGAGTTTCCAACCCGATCGTGGGATTTATTTCCACAAACGTTATTTTTGCTCTGACGATTTACTGCAGCCAACCGAGGAGCTGAGAATATTTATTCGATCGCGCCAAGTGTTTATGTACATCTCTGCGTTTGCGAGATTGTAATAAGACGGTCACGTAGCAGTTTGAGCCACGTGCAGACTTTTCACGTGGCTTGAAAACTTTTTTTAGCTATTTCTTTGGCGTTCAATTTTGCGTGAGGTTCGAACCATTTTGAGTTAACCTGCGCAAAAAGGATAAAGTATCAAGACAGTGTTAAAAAATTATGAAATGTATAATATCTCAAGGATGATGTTTTGAAGTTAACCGATTCTTTCGGAAAAATGAGTTAAGATTAATAGTTTGCAAAAACGATAAAATATGTTCAGCAATGATTGAACTAATGTGTAGCTATTTAACATTCTTGATTTCATAATTTATTCTAAATATGTGAAATTGAATAATAAGAATGTCTGGAGGGACAGTTAAACTTCATGAAATTGGAGCTAACCGAGGCTCGATTATAATGTCAAGGAAGAGTTTGGTTACAGTGCTTGCTAACGAAATTGTAAACCGATAAACTTTATTGGGTAGACTTTTCTAAGAATTACATTATTGCGTCAGTCTTAATTAAAAATGAGCAATTTGAAAATGAATGTGAAATTTTCCTAATTTATTACGACTAAAAAAACATTAGTGCTGGGTTTAATAAAGATTACATGAATTTGCGTGGGAGTTATTACAAATCTTACACTATCGAACCGTTACGAAAATGCTTGTTGAACATTATTATATAAATCCATAATCATCAATCACGAGGTGATTTTCTACAAAAAAAAAATCACAACACTCAGCGCATCATTAATGTGATTCATCAATTTATTTTGAAATAACACCTTGAACTTAAATCACAATGCCAACTATTTTAAAACTAGGTAATGACGATTAACGCTCGCGTCTAAAACATGTTAAATCATTCAGCGCTATCTCTTCGAACCCATTTCCAGTCACTTTTTGCATACTGATTGAAGATTCATTAAATTTTTTTCAAACTGTTTATATTCGTCACTTATATTCTTTGCACATGGACGATAAAGATAAGACATCGGTTCGTGAGAGAAATATATTGGCACTTACCTACAATGTAATTTTTATTCATTGCGATAAATAATTCGTCACCGAACTTCGAGAAACTTGCAATCAACGTTAATAAGCGGTTGCGGCAGTCAATGACTGCGCCATTTTCACCGCGATCAGATATCACACCGAGAAAGGTTTTCGCCATGCAAAAAAAAAAATCATCCCGTGGGCAATTCCTTATTCACCGAACTCTTTGGGCTATCGAGCGTTATTCGTCAATTAGTCTCGGCAGCGCTAATTGACGCGCGGCGATTAATTAACGGGCATGCGCTGGTCAGCGCGATCGTGCAGGGCATCTGGACGACATGCGGTCGTGCAACATTCCGTCGGCATCAGCGCGGCCCGGCATAATAAACAGCAGTGGAGCTCACGTTACCTATATACATCGCAGGTCGTTACGACCGATCGTTTACGATCATTTTGTGGAAAAAATTATGCTATTAAAAATATTCGAAAGCGAGATATGTGTGCGAGAGCCCAACATCCGAAAATTGTAGAAACACGTGCGCTTGCTTTCCTAAAAGGTATATATATGCGGCGACGATGACCGTCCGTTGTAAATATATATATATGTATATCTGTACGTTGGGCGGGCGTCGCACCGACTGACCTTTTTAAGCCGTGAAGGGGAAATTCGGTCCGCTTGGCTGGACTCACACGTACACAACCCTATTCCGAAGTCCTTCACACTAATAACATACGGAAGTTTGGTCACGAACTTCGTTATTAGATGCACTGCTGAATTTTTTAAACGATGTCACTAATGCATAGAGAAATCTGGTTGTTAAATCTCAGGAGCGATTATTTATAGGTTATAGTCCACGGTAAATAAATGAAGCCAATGCCGATGGATTTATCGTAGAATCTTATGCAAAACACTGGAATTCACATATTGATATGAGGGATTCCAGGCATGAAGCATTCTCTGTCAGTTCAGCCACTTTTTTTCGACCCCCTCTGATCGTCTCCATAATTGGATATTTAGAAATACTAATAAAAAGCACTTATCAATAATAATAATATAATAATTCCATCGTTTTTTTTTGGAATTTTCACACAAATTACCTTTTTTGTGCAGGAAAGTCTGGCGGTGCCATTCTGGTGATTTTTTTGAGATATCAGCAATTATGCAAGAATACTCTGTAATTTATTTAGCACGGAAAAAATATCCGTTTTCGAATTTAAAAAAAAATCCTCCGTTTTTCGGTAAAAAATCATACTCGCTGGATCGTGAAAATCATTTCATATATCCCGCTCAGAAGCTAACAAAAAACGACAACTTTTATGTAAAGACATTTTTTTTAGTAACTTTAAGTTTTCGAAATATTAGCTTTTTAGGATGTATGATAGGTACAGTCCCGCCAAAAGTGAGTTTCGGAGACAATTTCGATCACTTTCCGATGGGATAAAAATCGGAAAAATATTATGCATATAAAACGAGCTGAAAAGATTGATTTCGCGTAATAATAATCCTAAAATGTCATGTCACGAATGCGTATGAATTTTTCCAGATTTTTTTCTTTATTTTGATTTTGATTTCTTTTATTTTGAAAAATGCGCAGGATATAACAAAATCTCGAGTGTAATAGATGGTCTTATGCCGAACACATATCCAAAATTTAAAATGAAAAAAAATCAAAAACAAAATCGAAATAAAGAAAAAATCTAAAAAAATGTATACGCATTCAAAAAAATTAGCATATCATTTTCATTAGAAAAAAATTTACGTTGACTGATTGTTTGTTAAACAATTGTTTTCTTCAGAAATTTGTTAATAACATTTCGGAATTATTACTATGCAAAATTTATCTTTTCAGCACGTTTAATATCGATTTTTTTTTTTCGATTTTTATCTTATCGGGAAGTAATCGAAATTTTCTCTGAAACTCACGATTGGCGGGACTGTACGTATCATACATCCTTAAATGAAAAACGGTATTTTCTGAAATAATGTTTTTAAAAATCTGAAAAAATGCACATAGTGTGCTTTTTATTAGTGCTTCGAAATATCCAATTATGAGACAGATCAGAGGGGGGTCGAAAAAAATGGCTGAATTGACAGAGAATGCTTCACATGTATCCAGCAACTTCCAGATACATCTTTTGCTTCCTCATAAAAGAAGCTTTGTGTCCATGAAAAAAAAAATTTTCGACATTTTCATGTCAGGACACTCAGAATGATCCAAAACATCCAGAAAAGTGATCCAGAAAAAAATGCCCGTATGTATGTGTGTATTCAACTTCGACAATTCAAACGCTGATAACTCAAGAACCATTTTAGCTATCGAGCTCAAATTTCGCACACGACTGGAGAAGCAGCTCCTCTTTAATTGCTGTAATTATTAACTGAATGGACACAAAAATGTAGATTTCGTAGCTTTTTAAACGTTTTGCAAAAAGGGCACGCCCTAAATCCTCTTTAAGGAAGCAACATTGATCAATATACTTCCTCAGCTTCGTAAAAAGCGAAAAAACATTAGGAAGCAATGTGCAAGGTTCTACTTTGCATCCTTTTTACCGTTTTTTTTCATGAACTTTACCAAAAAAAAATGTATGACATGATTAATTATATTTCGGCAATTATGACATAATTAAAAATTGCTTTTACATTTACTTTATTTTGTTTACAATATCTTATAGTATTAAAAAATCGAATTACTCCATCTGGAAAATTAATTTTCCAGACGAGTCAATCTAGAAAATTAGTTCTCTAGATGGTGTTTACCATCGGTTCGTTTGGATGAGAATTCGTTCTCAACTTGACAAACGAAAAAAAAAAAATAAAAATAAACAATATCGATTGGGTTTCGTTGTGTTCATGCAAAAAAAATCGTTAAGTAATTTAACAAAAAGTAATCCAAGGCCCGCAATAAATGTATATAATTCTTGTTCTAAAAGAGAATTATAAAACCACAAGATACTAATTTTTAAAAACATGTTCTACGTTCAATCGCTGCAGAAATATCGGTGAAAGAATAAAAATAATTTTTTTTGTCTTTTAACGGAAGCTTGAAGGGTTTGAAGATTCCTAAAAAAAGTTTATTGTGGTAGTACGCCTCGTATATCAAACATTTTGTTCGACCAAGTACTAAAACATACTCTAATTGCAAAAAGATCCAAGACATTGATGTCTGGAGGTGGCAGAATTCATGATGAATCCCTCATATATAAGGTGCACATAAGTAAACATTTTTACTCTAGGATCAACCTTGAAACTGATTTTTGGGGAGGAAAAAAATTAAAAAATTCTTTCGATAATTAAGACAAGCTACTGACTGAAAGGCCTCTCGATGGGTCGATTATGTCTTGGAAAAATAAAGAAAAAAAACAACACCTTTTATAGATATTTATAAAGTGTCCTAAATACTGTATATCCAGGGCTAATTAAACGCATTTACTACTACTAAAACGAGATATTGCTTGTGATAATTCGACTATTATTATGGATTTCTTTTTAATTGCATGAAAAAACATAACATCGGAAATTTGAATGTATCTGTCAATTTTCATTTCGAGTCATGGTTGCGAATGAACTTATATATTAAGAAGATATAAGCGGTATATAAATTCCTCAAAGAAATTTAGCAAACTTGAAAAAAAATTACATTAATTTGACGAGCTTGAAGCGGTTTACCCTCTCTATAATCTTTTGCTCTTACTACTGCACTCATTCACCGTAAAATGTGCGACGGCACGACATTCAGAGCAGGTGCAGCGCTTAGTAATGATTACAAATATGATCTCACGAGCGGCTCAACATCAAACGCGGCGCATCAGAAATAAATGCATGCAAAATACAGCCTCGAGTATACATTTTTCTTTATTATTTCACTGGTAAATGATGCACTAGTACTTTGTTGGATAATTATGATAGATGCAACAAGATACTTCGTAATTGGCAAGATAATCGCGAAAAGAAGCGAATCATTCATAATTCACTGTATATATAAATGTTACGCATGTGAATTTACGGGAAAAGTGCGGCTTTCACCTGGCGGCGGTATTAAGTTATGCACTTAACTGTAGTTACGATAGATTATCGCTACATGCATCTGCGATGGGATTATTCATAGGCAACTACATTCTGAACTCAAGCAAACCAAAAATCTATAATACACAGCTTTCTTAAATTTGTAGAAATATAATTTTCACCTCGTAATCTACAAAAGTTATGGCGTACATTTTTTCCACGGATACAAGTCTTCTCCGGATACAAATTTTTCTCTGATACAAATGCGGAAGCGGAACAAGGAAAGCTCAACCATTCAACGATCGAACTTCTAGTTTTTGACAGGATACGTGAGTGGTGAAGTCTCTAAATTTGTAACATATTTTTTAAGCCCTATTATCTCGAAAACGCCTCGTCGAAACTCAGAAGTGTTAATGATCTTTTTCGTAGTTATATTCATAAACTTTACGCGAAAAAGTCATAATTTGATTTTCTATATTTTGCGAAAAGAAGGATTTTCAGTTGTTGAAGTTAATTTCTCAGCAACTACAATATTTTTTTAAATATTTTTTTTGGACTCTACGGATTTTTTCCTACAAGATTCTGATGATGTCCAAGTGGAGAAATATGATTTTTCGATAGGATAGAAGTAAACGAAATACAGTAAAAATAAATGCATGAAAATTAATATTTTCAGTACAAAAAATCAATTGATTTTTTCTCGTGAAGTTCATGAATATTCTCTCGTAAAAAAACATGGCACATCGAAAGTCGAAATATCGAAAACTGAAGCCACTGTTCTGGGAATCTGATTGGTCGTCGATCGCCTTGATATAGAGCCAACTTCAGACTGTTATAATCGCTGCGGGGCGCTTTTTGAATAGCTGTTTTTTCACAATTGTCAAATATTATATAAATATACTATTCTTCCGAAAACAGATTTTCGTTTCTTTCTTTCATTTTTCTTCGTAAAAAAATGGCATGCAACATCGAAATTCGATTATATCAAAACACTGAAGCAGAAATAGAGTCACGTAACGTCACGAATCACATCAACGTGCAAATATCAGACGTTATATTAGCTAATATAAACCATCAGAAGAGACAAAGACAAATAGCAGACGAAAAGGGGCGAACGTCCAAACAATAAGAGTAGCGCTAGCGTCTCGGTCGTGAAGAGTCTCGTAAAGCATTATAAATTTTTCTTCTAATACTTGGCGTAGAGACGCTATCGCGTCACTTAATAAAAGGAAAAGACTACGAGCAAATGTTGTTGCTAGTAAATGATCTTTCGCACTTTTGCCTTTTGATTATAGGCATTAACGAAGTAATAAGGCTTAAAAAGAACTAGGCAGAATCGTCTTCAGCTTTTAACTCCGCAAGAACCGACGTCATCCCACAACTACATAGATTAGTGAGGAGCTCCTGTCATTCAGTCTACACCGTTTAATAGGTACGCTTCTGAAAAGCGGCCTCGCAAGCCGTCTGAAATTAATATTTACATGTAACTAGCATCAAGTATTAGTTTTATCACTAAGCGGCACAGCTCTTACTACGAGTGTTCCCTACCATACCGGGTTGATTATAGAAGTCGAAAAATGAAATTTATTTGGATAAAAGAGCGGCGAATTAGAACGGTTCATTTCGCGTTCCTTCCTGTAAAAAATGATATTTTCGAACTGTTTCGAAACTAGGGATTCATCGTCTCATGCATGCTACGCTCAGAATGCTTATTGTTCAAGACGCGAAATGTAGCTTTCCTGTTTTTAGTTTTACAAAAAAATTTCAATCGTCTCCGAAAACATTCATCATTCCGTGGGATGGCGCTTTAGTCGTTTATATATCCTTCAGGTGGCGTGCTCCAGCACACGCCAAATTCTGTTCTGATGTCGGTCAATAGTGTGTCTGTCTTACCAGTTGATGGTATATCGCGGAATATAACCTAACCTGAAAATGTAATCTCCGTAGACGGCAGCACAGAGCACACAGCTGATAGTGGAGCGAAAAGTTAACCAGTAGCTCATCATAAGCCCCGGTAAATTTTGTAGAAATATTTGCAAGTAGCAGTCCCAACAAAATTAAATCACTGAAACTATTCGTGTCCGCGTGAAATGTGGCAAGATCCAACTGATGTCACAAAGAGAAAGCCTCGTCGAATGAGAGGAACGCCGGCTAATAAGATTACTTCTCTAATAACCTTTGGGGTTATTGCAACATTTTCATCAATATTACTCTGGTACACTAACTCGTGAGTGTGACAATACAAATGAAAAATTTGAATAGCTCAGAAATTCGCTTTGGCAATTTTTTAATCTTTTTTGTTTCTATTCAACAGAGAAGCCGAATGGGTTCAGAGAAATAAAAAGCGTGTCTTGGAGAGAGTAAAGCCCAAAGAGACAGAACAAATTAGGAGGGAAATGTTCCATGATGTCAAACTTGCCTCTGTTATTAGTAATCTTAACGAAAGACAATTGCAAAGGGAATTGGCAGAAATTGAAGCTAGCAAGAAATGAATGACAAAGTTGCGGCCGCTGCTGAGTCAAAGGAGCCAAAATGCTGCTTAGCTTCACATCGGATCAAAGGAAAAGGATTTTTCTTTTAGATGTTAGGTAGACATTTTTTAATCTTCACGTACGGAGCATTTGTTCAACTAAAACTTACATTTTGCCAGATTATGTTTATGTAATCATTGATAAGATCATGATTGAAATATAAAAAAGTAACTTTTACTGGCATACAAATGTTTTCTGTTTTTTTTTGTTAAGGAAACACAATTCTAGTCAGTAGATAACGTAAACCTTAACATAAACTTCATTGCTATTCTTTTCCAACTGTTGATCTCACTGATAAAAGCAAAATACAATGCCACCTTTTGTATAAAAATCAAAAAGCCTTTCATTCAGTTATTGTTATCAATATTTCACGTTTATATTGATATATTGTATAGATGTTTTTTTTTTGCAGATCCCACATATGAAAATGAATGTGAAGATATAATGTAAATTTAATGTACAGTTTACTTAATAAATTATAAAACGATTGACTTGTATATTAATCTGCATATAAACATTGGTAACTGCAAAAAAAAAAATTCTAACAATATATGAATTTTGCAAATATCTTTCAGAGTGTTCTGAATTTTAACCCTATTTGTTTTGTCCATATATTCATCACCATTTATTAATTTTTTTCGAATATTATAATTTCATCTGCATGAAAGTATTCAGTATTTATTTGGCAAACCACGAACATAATTTATAAAATTTTATGGAAAAATGTCATGACTGTACATAATGCAATTATAACTACAACGATTTAATCATCATTGATTTTACAAATGATAATTCAAAGAATATATATTTTTTAAATGTTCAGATATTTAACTAACAATAGATATTTTGTTTAAAACATAAATGAAGCTTATGGCACACATATCGTGAGTTCTAAAGTAATGGGAACGTAAAAAATCCTGATTGTACCAGACTTGAATCTTATCAGAAAATGTAAGTTTTAGACCCCAAATTTTCCGTATGTGAAAAAGATTTCAATCGAGAATCTACTTCCAACCATGTAGAATGATCAAGTGATTAAAAGAAAGATTGAAAGCCAAATTTCGTTTTTTTTAAATTGTGTTCTCAGCCCGTGTAAGGATAAGTTAGTTGAAGATTATTGAGCAAACACTATTGAAAAAGGAAAAATGGAACAAGCAGAGCAAAATGAAAGTGGTGAGCGAGGAAGCAGAAAAAGTTTGTCACCTAGTAAAGATGATAGTTTAACAGATTTTAAGTCCCCGAAGCTAGAGACAGCAGCTCCGATTAGAGCAAGGGTAATCATTGACAAAAGACCAAAAAAATCGAGCTCTAAAAGTAAAAGCTCCGGTAAAAAAAAGAAAGAAACCGTAGCTAAAGAAGTCGCGCAGCCGTCCATAGAGTCTTCGTTTTTTAAAGCTGCGGTTAACGGCAAAAGAGATGGACACACGTGTCCTTTGTGTATGAAATATTTCGCCGACACGAGCACCGGCACATCTCATACAAAAAGCTGCGCTGCGAAGAATCACGTGTCCACCAAAAAATTGTTAGCCGCGGTCGCTTTGCAAGAACGTCAGGCGAATGAACGAGTTGCTATAGGTTTACCGGCCGGACCGATTGTGCAACCGAAGGAAAAAACTCCGAGAAGACCCCGAGAAGCGGTAATTTACGATCTTAATAAGCAAAAATCAAAGTTGTAAGCCCCCATTACTTCATGTAATGAACATTAGACAGTCAAAAAAAAATAATGGGGAGAACTTATTCTTCAATGGCTCGCGGATGTACCTCATTCTTTTTCAATCAAATTTTCGTGATATTTTGAGAAAATCTTAGGCTTACGACTTTGGTATAAAACCCTCGAACGTTCAAGAAGCGATAAAATTCGGTTATTCTAGAAATTCGTTCATATTATCTGAGAAATAATGTTGTTAGGGAGCAAAGGGTGATCCCGATTTACAGTTGGCTCTCGCCTTGTCGAAATCTCTTCAAGAAAATCAGTTGGAGCAGGAATTTGAAGAGGCGCTTTTGCTCGCTGCAGAACATCGCGGTGATGGAGAAATCGTAGGCTTTTCCTCTGATATCGAGAAAAGAAAGACCTTGACCAATTTTGGTTTTCTTACAAACAAGCCTGCCGGAGTTACGGTGGTTCCCGGAAGGACGAGAAGAAGTAAGTACGCTTCCGCATAGCAGCAGCTTTTTTTAAAAGGATATTTGCTTTTTTAATTTTTTCTTGTATATCTCATGTGAAAACGGTCTTTGTGAGAATCACTGGTAAATTATTCTTGATTTTACTCAAACGTGAAATGCAACAATTCTGTTTGAACTTTCTGATAAGGTGCTCGTAAACAAAAACAGGTTATTCTTTATATTTTATTTTCTTATGAGATTAACAGGATGCCGAATCATTTTTTTTTACACACAACTAATATATAGTTCTCCCAAACGGATCGCATACTTTTTCGTCATTATAAAAATTACCAAAATGTCAAAGTGTAGAAAAGCAGGTTCGGACTTCGACAAACAAGGAAGAACTTCGATAATTTATATTTAACTATAGGATAAGCACGTTACAAAATCAACCGATCGTACACAAGAAATTAATGGGACGAATATATTCTTTACCGGTGCTTTGTTTAACCAATAACCTCATTATTTATTAATATTGTTCAATAACAAAAAAACTCAAACTTGGCATGATCATGTGGTAATTGTGTCGAATATCGTTCCATTTTTTGGGTTCCAAGCTTATATAAACTTCTTATCAGAGCTTTTAGTGAATTTTCAAACACTTATAAAGCACCATCATAATTTAGATAATACTTTTCTGCATAATAAGTGTACCCAGACGTAACTCATTTAATTTTTCATTTGATTTAATAAATAGAAAAGCATTTGGGGCCTACAATCCTACAAACGCGAAGTCAGGAGGCAAGAGATCGTCTCCTCACGGATAGAGTAGCGGAAATTCTTATGGGAAACGAGGCAATAACCCAAGTTTGCCGACAAGAAGCTACTGCTGAAGTAGAGCCCGTTAAAGAGCGACAAATTACTTTGAGAAGCCGTTTATTGCGGGAAATTCATCGCACTGTAAGAAAAATTTCAAATACTTTTCTGCCTTCCTCTTTTATCGAGCTTACTAAGAATATCATCAATTCTTCTTTATCCAAAGACGAAGCGAGTGTGGGACATCGCTCGGATGTCCACAAAAATTACAGACTTCTACGTAGAAGATCTCGCTCCAGTTATCGTACCTGTTCACTCGCAGAAGCAAGAAAATCCTGAAAATCTGGCTGAAAAGCGTAATAACGACGAAAAAAACGCTGAAAGTAAAATAGATGTGCGTCCCGCTCTTCCTGAAGAATCACCGCTTAAAGAAGACGGTAGACAAACAGAAAAAATGTCCGAATCGTCGGGGGAACATGAGAAAGTAACCGAAGACGCAAAAGATCGACTGAAAGTCCCCAGTCCGAACAATATCCACATTACAGACAGACAATACCGCAATACATTGCCAATGGACTGGGCAAATACATTGAACGTCAGTTCCATAAGCGACGTCGTTGTCCTCGTCAAAAACGGTCACATCTGGGCTCACAAATTAGTCTTTTATGTTCGCTGCTCGGATATTTTACTGGATTGCGACACAAACAGCGACGCAAAATTCCCCCATGTAAAAGAAAAAATTTCCTGGCCTGATGTCGACTTATCTACGGGCTTAGCTTTTCTCGAATTCGTTTACAGCGGGTTGATTGAAAAAAATATCAAAGTTTTCAGCGACAATAGCATAGCTATTGGAGTCAGACGTTTAGCAAGGAAATATAAAGTAAAAGCGTTGTTTGATTATCTGCGAAAAAAACAGAGTGATTTCGACAAAGTTAACAACATATCAGAAGAAGTAGAAACTCGCAAATTTGGTTTATGTTCGCCAGTTGTGATTGAAGTCCATAAAGCGCCTGGCGAAGTTGAAACTATCGAAGAAAATCTTCCAGCGCTCGAAGAATGTAAGCATGCTGAAGAAGTCGAAGGTCGAAAGTCAGGATTGTGTTCTCCAATTGTGATCGAAGTCGAAGTAACGCCCAGCGATGTTGAACCTACCAAAGAAAATCTTGCAGCGAAAGAAAAAAGTAAAGATGCAGAAGAAGATTGCGATTCTTCGCAATCCTCGCCCAGTCGCGTTAACGACAAATTTTCTAGCATGGAAACAAACATTTTGATGGAAAAAACTGCCGAAAGCAATTTAGAGTCACAAAATACTGACGCAATGAGCGTTATTTCAATCAGTAGCAGCCGCAGTCGCGTTTCTATGTCGCCGGATCTTTTCGACGAGACTACGGAAGAAGCTTTAGTAGATACTGCAAAAAATAGCGAAGAAGTTGAAGAAAACCCTGATTCATCCGATGATGAAAACTCGAATCTCAAAGTATTATCTGACTTGATCACCGGGAACGATTTTTCTTCTTCCAGTGAAGCTAGTCGACAATCTGTGACCTCGGCTATCACCCCAGATAAAATCCCTGGAAAATCTCGTTCGTTTGACGAAACCAGCAAATTTCCCTCGTCAACGCAACACGTAGAGACTCCGAAATCGCGCAGTAATTCTGCGGTCGATCTTGGCACGAATATCAAAGACAAATCGCGATCTCAGCTATTCCCCGAAAAACCGAAGAGTAATTTGAGTTTGTTTATTGCTAAAATACAGAAAATGAATGCTAAAGGGCCTCTCGATTCCTACACAGAGGAAGAATCACTGGCTGAGCCTCCTGCGCTGATTCGACGCAGAAATCCCTTCAACATCAATAACGTCACCGACAAATCGATTGCAGATTCTACAGAGAAAAAACCAAGTAAATTAGGCCGCGGTAGAGACGGGAAACGGGGTCTTAGCGTCTTCGACGACCCAATCATGCCAATAAACCCCAAGAAAGTAAATCTCGAGGAAACTGCCGAAGAAACTGTTGACGCAAATGATAATTCGCAGGCAGAAGTATCTTGTCTTGTTGACGACACTTTCAATACAGACGAAGAAGACATTTCTATGTATTCAAAGTATCGAAAAAATCACATGCACAATAATAGCATAAATAACTACAGAAACATGCTGAAAAAATTAGCAAACTCGACTATGCCCGCGGAGGACGCTGATAAAAGCGATAATGTTGTGCCGCCGGATGACAAACCGATTGATTTAACTCAGGAGTCGGATTCGGACGTAGATATGCATCACAGTCATATTTCGGGAGCTTCGCCTTTGGATAAACAAAAAATCGCAGGCGACACGTCCGATGGTGACTCAATTCATTCGGCAATGACTGCTATCGCTCCCTATGAAAATTCACATGAGTTGAGCGATACCGAAGATTTAAAAGATGCAGAAACGGAAAAAGCGACTTCTATTATTGCTTCTGATGAAAGAAAAGACAATGACGACCCAACGAAACCCAATAATTACTCGCAGATGTCAGGCACAAGTTCTAAAGGGTTCAGTGACGTTGATGATGCTTTAACTCAGTCTTTATCGGGTAAAAAACCGACCAAAAAGGAGAGAACAAATATTGTAAGGTCCAGTGAAGATTTAAAAAAGAAGGAACAAAATGTGCCTAAATATCACATAGACATTTCGCCTGAAAGCGTGAAGAGTTCGAGGAACTCTCCTCGACATTTGAATCACGATTTACTGGAAGGTGATGACGAAATATTCGTGGGAAGCTGGAAAAGTAAAACGCCCAGTCCTTCGACAAGCTCTGCTGTTCATAGAGACAATATCTCGTCTTCGAGGCGTACAGAAAAGAACAAAAAAGACAAGACGAAGAACCTGAACTCTGTTGATGATTTACATAAGAATGAACAAAAAGTCCCTCAATATTCGATAGATAGTTCACCCGAAAGCGTAAAAAATTCGAGAAACTCTCCGCAATATTTTAACCGCGATTTATTAGAAGGCGATACCGAAATATTTGCACGGAGCTGGAAAAGTAAAACTCCGAGTCCTTCGAAAAGTTTTGCCGCTTCTCCGAGCAAAATTTTGTCATCGGGACGTAAAGAAAAGTCGAAAGGAGGGAAAACGAAGAGTGTAAACTCTGCTGATGATTCAAATAAAAATAAACAAAATGTGCCTAAATATTCAATAGATATTTCGCCGGACAGCGTAAAGAGTTCGAGAAACTCGCCAGGATATTCCAATCACGATTTACTAGACGGAGACACCGAAATATTTGCACGGAGCTGGAAAAGCAGAACTCCGAGTCCTTTGAGAAATTCCGCTGCTTCTTTGGGCGAAATTTTGCCATCGAGACGTGAAGAAAAGCCCAAAAGAAGCAAAACAAAGGGCGTAAGATCCCTCGATGATTCAAATAAAAATGAACAAAATGTGCCTAAATATTCAATAGATATTTCGCCGGAAAGTGTGAAGAGTTCGGGAAATTCTCCTCGATATTCTAATCACGATTTACTAGAAGACGACGGAGAAGTATTTGCACGAAGCTGGAAAAGCAGGACGCCAAGTCCTTTACGAAACTCTCCTGCTTCCGCAGACAAAAGCTTTTGTTCAGGGCGCAAACGAAAAAGTGAAGAAATTGGAGGTGAACACAGAAGTTTCAACAGAAATTTACATAACGGAGAAACTGCTCAATTACTCGCGTCAAAGAAATCTTCGCAAGGCGCAAAGAGCCCCCAAAACTCTCCGGAATACTCAGACCTCGATGTCTTCGAAATAGACGAAGAAATGTTTGCTCAGAGTTCGAAAAAGGCGCGTATTTTGCAGAAAAGTCCTTCACTTTCGCAGGAATGCAGTTTTCTTCATTCAGACAATTCCTCGTCCTCCCGACGAAAACGAAAAGCTGCGGAGAAAAAGGCAAAGGAGACGAGCATCGCTAAGGATTTGGGAACGGAAAACCCAACGAATTCTACGGATTATCCTGATATCGACGTCGATGATTTGATCACACAAAATCTAAACGAGACAATCGAAACGTTTCGCAGATCGCTTACTCCTCCGAGAAATCGCAGCTTCGAAAGTTCTGAAAAGTCTGCATCTTCGCGCGGCAAAAGAAGAAGCAACGACGAAAGAAGGAAAACACCAGAAAGCTGTATCGATGATTTTGGGGAAAATAAATCAAATAAATCGTCGGAGGCTGCGAAGAGTTTGAGAAACTCATCCGATTATCATTACGACGTCTTCGAACCGGACGATCATGTATTTACGCAAAGCTTTAATTTACCACGGCAATCACCGTCCAGGACTTTGAGTCCTTTACCAAATTGTGCTTCTACTAGTAAAAATAACTATCACAGCTCGACGCTGAAAGTTCCAAGTCCAATTGTCATAACATCAAGTCCAGAATTCGATATAGATGCCGAGATAAATTTTTCCAATCGACAACCAGATGCATTTATTAGCAACAAGGAGAATTTATTTTCGAACGACCGGAGAAGTCCGCTCTCGACGAGAAAAAGTTACGACAATCTTGCAAACGTTATTTCTCCGACGAATTTTGAAAGTTCGCTTCGATTTTCGGGAGATGATTTCGAAAAACCGATGGAGAAGAATTCTACGTCGAATCTCGAAAGGCCGACGTCTCCTCAGCCGAGTACAAGCCGGAAGTCGTCTAGTAATCGTAAGGAGTCTGCAAGTTCTGCGAAGAATCCTTTAGTGCGATGGAATTCGATGCCGGCGAGTTCTTCCAAGGCTCAAGTCGGCAGCAAGAGACCGAGAACGCCGACGCATTCTTCGAGACTCGTCCTGTCGCAAAATGTAACGCCGCCTGTAAATTACGATATGATGGACACACCAGAGTTAAAGGTACGGAAAAGTTTATGAAAAATGCGTCTCTAACGGCGGTAAAACGTTGAGCAGAATTCGACTTAATTTCCTAAACACCATTAATAGGATTATAAACTGCGAAATTACGATTGAAATAAATTCCAATATTTTGCAATCAATCAAATTCTCGGGATATTATCCATATATACTCAATTTTTTTTCGCTTTTTTTTATTACATCGCCGCAAAAAACATTTTGATGAAAAATGATACATTGTGCACATGCAACGAAAGATCAACATTTTTGCATTTTAAATAAGAATAAACGTTGTGAAGAAATATGGCGATCGTGGCTTCCCTGCAATTCGTGACAATATGTATCTATTTTCTTTCCCTAACATTTTTTTTCACTCTCGTTTGCTTGTCAAAAATTGTATAAAGTTGAGTGGATTAACATGTGGCATTTAATGACGACTAAATTTTAATATAACTGAACAAAACATATAGTGTTCAAAAGTAGCGGAAGCTTGTCGCTGTTTCTCTTCTTTGCGGTTAAGCAAATCCTCATTTGGAGTATTTATGTACAGAAAGAATTATCGAAATACGGCATCAAGCCCCAACCGCGAACACGAGCGCGAAAGCTGTTAACTCACATATACAATGAATTGCATCCTCTTGTCGCGGCGTCGCCGGAGGGAAATAAATCGAGCGATCATATTGCATTAAGCGACGACGATGAACCGCCTGCAAAAAAGATTGGCAAGCCTAGTAAACGAACTTCCGAGGACTCTGACTCGGATCAGGAATTGCCGTTATCGCAAGAAAGGTAACCTTCAGCGTTTAATAGTTTGTAAGACTGATGTTCAAGTTCACTTTTCTCACAAACAAGTTCTACCATTGTCCACAACCCTCTGTTTCATTGAAATTCATAAATAAGTCGCAGCTTCCGTTGATTTGCTACGTTTGAATGTTTATCTCTTAGCATAACGAGTGCAGCAAACGCAATTCCAGAAGAAATGGATTTTGCTGATGGTAATATGTCGCCCGACGACGGAGAAGAAACCAGTACAAGCAGCATTAAAAAAGCGTTTCGAGCTCTTCTCAAGGAGGACAAAGAAATGCACAATAAAGTGCTGACTTACGAGCCTCTGCCACTGGAGCTGTTATATTTAATGCTGAAAACTGGAGGTTTAAAGTGTAAATGTCGGGATTTAATGGATTTTTTGGACGAAGAGGTAAATTGATTGCTTTGTCGATCCGATTTTTGAAAATATCATTGAAGAGATTCACCATTTAATGCATTATTTTCAGTGCATCACGTTTCAAGTGCAAAGTCAGAGGAATAACAACAGAGGCCGAGGGAAAAAGACCGCTCGAGGTAAAAAGGGAATTGCGAGTACTCAAAAAAGTTAATATTCGATAAAAGCGGCGGGAGTTAATGAAGTTTCGTCGACTGAAACAATGTCAATAATACTATGTTTTTCGTGCTTATTATTATGTTTTTTGTAAATCCAAAGAAATATATGTGCCTAAGTGAATATTTTTTAAGCTTTTTCTTCTTCCCAATACTAATTAGAAAGTTTTTTCGTTTCATTAACGATTTTTTCTCAAATAGTGTTACGTTAGTGAATTAAAAATAAATGTTTCTGTCTAATTTTGGATTCAATGATGTGATAGTCAGCGGATTTTGTTTTCGACAAATAAGACCATTTTTTATTGTGGCAAATTGTATCCAAAACAGTAAAAATATATTGACTATGCACTTTGTAAGTACTTCATTCAACGTACGCATATAAAAATCTTATTTTCGCACATCGTGAAATTATATGTTGTACAATGCTCGGTGAAAAATCGATATCACACACTATTTTATATAGAAAATGCATGAAAAGTGTACTCGACCGGCGCTGATGGAACGAAAAAACTTTAATTCAAAATTTTATTTATCTAAGCGCAGTAACTATTATTTGAGTCGTCTGAGGCGAACATCGAATGAAAGTCTGGCCTTCAAATTTCTTATGCCCTTTTTTTTAACCATTCTATTATACTAAAATAAAAAGAAACGGCATATTCTAGATTTTTTTTTCATAATGCCGAAAAGGCATCTTCTACTTTAGTTTTCAACTGAAAATTTAAACTTTAATTTTTAACCTCTCACCGCATTCGAAAAAAAACATCGAAACTCCTATTTTTCGTTAGAAATTTTCCGAAAAAAAAATTTATCTCGACACTCGAGGATATTTTCAAGGTTGAAAAGTAAAAAAAAAAAGATTTAAAGAATCCTTTTTTTTCGAAATTTATTTTGTTTTCGATAAGATCGGAAAAATTGCCTGAGAATACCAAATTTTTAACTTGTAATTAATAAATTTAATTAATTATTTAGTGCAAACTTTAATTTCTGGTAATAAAAAAATAAACGATTCATAATAAAATAAACTGTGTATGAATGTATATTATAGTGAATATAGTTGATTCGTTAGTAGGGGTTGTGGATTTTTGATTGCAAATAAAATTCTCTGACTATTGTAATCATTTGAAGTTAAATAAATGATTAATTTTAAGTTTCCGTGTTGTCAGAAACGTGGGGCAAAAGTAGAAAGTGCTCATCGAAAAGTTTTTTTTAATATTTTTTTTTTCACTTCTTGATCTTGAAAATATCATTGAATGTGAAAATAATTTTTTTTTCGGAAAATTTCTGAAAACAATTAGTATTTTGGATTTTCCCAATCAGATTCAGTAAGACGTTAAAATGTCACGTAAAAATTTCTAGTTGAAAACTAAAGTAGACGATTTCCTTGGGGAATGATGAGCAAAATATTTCGAATTTGGTTTTTTTTCAGTATAGTGAATAGAATCATGAAAAAAGGGCACCACTAATTCAAAATCCAGTCTTTTATGTGATATTTAGTGCAATAACCCATTTATAAACCATAATTCTACATTTAAAAAAACAACACTTTTCTTATGCGCATACATTGTGCATTTTTCGTCCTGCGCATAGCAAAAGCGCGTATATTGCGCATACAGTAAAGAAGTTCAATTTTTTCATACTTCCGTTACGGATTGAAACCAAATATTTAGATATTCGATATTAAGCAAGTGATTATTTATCCGAATATCCGACAAAGTTAATTGCGCATACGGTCAAAATGAGTGACCATGTATCATTGAAAAACGACGCTACAATCTACATGAAGGACAACGGAATTTTTAAAAAATTCCAACCACTAGTGATTGCCCATTCGATGACTTGTTTATCGGAAACGCCTTATAAGCCGTTGATACTTGACTTTGAGATTGACCTCATATTCTTGTTCAATTCTTCAAGTAAGTCGTGATATAAATTTGTAGCAAATAAAAATAGTGAATACTTCATATTAAAAATGAATTACTGAAAAAGATAAAAGGTATAATCATATACTCCATTTTGCAGTTCCTCTGTACAAACACTTGGTTGAATTTCCGGCGGACGCTCGTTGGATATTTGAAGAAGCGTTGAAGAGTTATTTCGAGAGGAATAGTTTTCGGCTTTGTTATTATATTAAACTGCTCTTGAGATGCAAGATTTTCGATGAACTTCACGACGCGAGTTCCGTATACGCTATGAGCTACGGTTGTCTCAGTGGCGTGAGCAACTATATTCTCACGAGTCTTACGTACTCGCGACCTGATAAGTCCAAAGTCGCTACGTGAGTTAATGCAAAACGATTTGTATTAAAATATGAACGTGATTTATCACACACGTATACGTTAATATCTCATTGAAAATCAGCAGTATATCGAAAATACTGAGTAACATTCAATTTTAATAATAATATTGCAAAATAGTTAATAATAATTCACATAGAATAATGAATTTGTGACGCATTTTCAAAAAGCTAAATAATTTGTGTATTAATGTGGCAGATTAAAAAAAATTTATTTCAATACAGATTTATTTATTTAATTTATTTAATTTATTTTAAATTTTTTAATTTTTTAAATTTTTTTCAGAATTTTCTATTCTCTCTTTATTAAGATTTTCTACCGATTTTCAGAAGTTGAATTTAAATTTAAATTTCACAGCTTTTTAAATTTTTTGAAAAAAAGCGCGTGGTTGCTCTAACTTTCGTAAAAATAGGTCCATTATGCTAAATAATTTTTTATGAGAGCACTTGATGTTGTTTGGTGTTAAATTTGGGTCGAATCAGTGAAACAGATCCGATTTTATGGAATTTTGAATTGAAAAAAAATTGACACTTCATTAACTTTTCCAAAATCTTATCTGACATATCGAGCTTAAATTTGGTACCTGAATGGAATAATATTCAGCTATAACAAATATATAATTCATGGATGGAGGCTAACAAATTTTTATTGTATGAAATTTCAGATTATCAAAGATCTAAGCTTATTGCATCACTTGACTTAATTATTTTCTGTGAGACTTGAGACATCAAGCCGAAATTTAGTACGAAAGCAAAATCATATTCAATCATTATAGTCAAATTATAATTATAGATATTATATAATATAGATATATAATTTAGTAACAAAACCTAAAAAAAATTGTTTTTTTTTAATTTTGAATTATTAAAAAAATTAACTTTACTGCGTTAACTTGCTAACTTTGAAATCACGTCGAAATTCAGTATGTAAACAAAATAATAATTCTCAGCCATCTTCATCCTTGCATTCAAAACAAGGATGCAAAATAGAACCTTGCATATTGCTTCCTCACTATATTTCACTCTTTATTTCAAGGAATTTTTTACTTCTTATTCACTGTTTTGAAAGTTTATTGAAAGCATTAAAGAATTAAAAGCGATTTTATGATAATCCCTGAATATATTAATGTACAATATGAAACTTTTCTAGGAAAAGATATGAATTTTTTACAACGTACCTGTAAATTACAGCTAGACTTACATGTTTTAGGTGTTCCGAAAAAAAGCAAATATATTCAATGGGACTTTTTAATTATTGGTTATCAAACTATTATTAAAAGGAATGTATTCATTAATAAATTTTGAGTCATTATTATTCAAATCAATATTCTTAATGTGTTGGTAACATGCAATCAAGCATTGATTTGTTTGTTTGTAATAATTAATTTACTACCAGCATCTGTGTGCTGTACCGCTGTCCGGATTCAACTTGTAATGGGTACACTGGAAAGCACAGATCTATGGAAGAGCTAGAAGTCGTTGGCCATGACAATTGCGACTACTGTGGTAAAAAATGTATAGAGGAATTATCTGGACGAGGACAGGTTCGAAAAATCATGGCTAAATTCATGCCTGCCAAGGCATTTGGTCAATCAGAAGTAAATACGCCGTATCGAGCTCTGACTTGCTCAATCACAGGTTTTCTTCTTTTTCTTAAATATCACAAATAAGTCTTTTTCAAAATAAAAAAGATATAAGAAATTACTGAACGTTTAATTCATAAAATGTCTAACTAAAAATGGAATGTATTTAATGATTGACAAAAAAATGAATTTAATGAATGACGAACTAAAAATTGAGTTTATTGGATTTTTTCGAGTGAAGAGTGAATTCATTAAATTTTAAATAAAGACTTTGATTGAAAATCAAGTTCATTCATTGAGATATATTATATATTATGTAAATTGTACGGCGTCAGTGTCGGAATCTCAATGCATTTTCTTTACTTTTCTTCAGACCCTTTGGCAAAAGAATTAGAGCTTGGTGATATGTATTCAATATGCGGTCATCATAACGGGTCTGTTTACGATGTATGGGGCTTAAAACGAACTAGCTTCTTTAAGGCTCCTGCAGTCCTATCATTTTCCACGTGTCCTCCGAGTATTTACACTCTGAAGGCATCTCTTAGGTAAAATAAGTATAGAGAGTCCATTTTTTGCAATCGTTCATAAGTTTTTCAAGGTTTATACAATAAGTTTTATTTCAATAGCCAAACAGAACAGAACAATCCGTGGAGTTTTGTGAGGAAACTTGCTCTGGAACTCGGTACTAGAGTTTATCGACAAAAGGCAGCTGCATCTCTAAAACTGGGATTGCTACTGAGTTTGGCTTCTCTGGTACTAATTCTTTACAGCCTCGAAGGCAATTCGCTTTTTAAGGAAAAGAATGCGTAAACCTTTTACCTTCATGTTTTAATGAAGGCAAAGGCCAAGTCTATTTTCCGCTAAAGAAAAATGAACGAACTTTACTGTACCAAATTGGGGAAATAATAGCTCTTGAAAACAAATGAGATTACATTTTTCTTGAAAACACGTTTTTCGTTCATGATATTAAAATACAGGATGCATTTAATTTTTTAATTTAGTTTGGTCCGTAAATATCCAGAATTTTTTTAATGAAAGTTGGGCAAGATATTTTGATATTTTAATTTCGCTAGCGTAGTAAATGTGTTTGGTTGGTTAACGAAAATTAAAAGACACTAAATGGAAATTGATGATCATGTTTTTGAAGGGAAGCGATAGATGTGCACCGATTCTCTGCGTGGGTTTCAATATCGACATTCTTGAAGACGATGTAATGTCATACGCAGCGAAATGCGCCGATCGAAACGTCCTCGTAACATTTCCTGCTAGTGGTACAATCGAAAAAAGCGGCGAAGATACATGGCAGCACACCGGATCTCTCATGAAGGCTAAAACAGGAGTTTGCAACGTTGGCAATTGGAAGATTCTTAAACCTGCTCAGAAAAATGAACTCCTAAAAGGTAACTGAAGGTTCTGAAATTTAACTTGGGTTCTTACATTTTTTTGACAGTCTCTGTGCGGTATAATATAACTTTTTTCGATGCTTCATAATACTATTTCTTCACCATAGAGGGAACATCATTTTAATGGAACAAAAGGTCAGAATAGTCCGAGATATTGAGACAAATGTTTCAGAAATAATTTCCGTATGTATGTATGCATACATAAGTGAAACCGTAGTCAGTCTCCGGTTGTTGCAATTTTTTTTACGAAATGTATGCAGAAATCTAGAACGCGTAGCTTTACAAATTTTCCGAAAAAGGGCGTGATTGCTGTTACTTTCGTAAAATTCACGATTTTTTTTGCCAAGTTGTTCGTAATCAGTGCAGCCATATTTAATGTTGTTTGGTATTAAATTGCCCAAAAATGAAAAATTGTTTAGGTTTTTATGGAGTTTTGAAATTTTCGAAAAATTCTCGTTACTGCAAAAATTGAAAAAAATGAACTGACGTGCTCAAAATTTGTACGTAAAGGGATAATATTATTCAGTGGGGTTAAATATACAATTCAGTAAAGATTGTTAGAAAGTTTTGGATTATATAGGAATTTAGATATTACGATATTATTCATCGATGATGATGATCTCGATGTACGCGACTTTCTGTCGGCCAAAAGGAGATTGGGTAATAAATTGAATGTTTCTTTCCCTTCACGTTTCGGTCACTATGTGCGGACCTTCCTTAAATGTTTAATCAATTTGCTGCGTGCATAGAGGATAAACAACGGTAAGAATAATGGAAGATGAAGAAAATTGCTTCAAAGCTAAATTAATATGAAAATGCGTTAAAATAAAGAATCAAAATTCAATACGCCAAAATTAGATAAAAATAAAAACACGTTAAAATTAATACTAGATCGCACAAACTGGTTACACTATTGTTCATCTTTTCTGCACAAAGCGAAAATAAACGGAACATCTGAGAAAGGTTCGTATACAGTGATTGAAACATCAAAAGGAAAAAAATATTTAACTCATTTCCCAATTTTCTTTCAGCCGACACGAAGCCGCGTACTTCGAAATCATCTTATAAAATATAACGGCCGCCTACATTACTTACCAATTATTTATTGATAATCAAATTTCGCAAAACTTCAATTTTTCAAATGTATTCGAAACTACAATGTAAAATAGAACTCCGCATATTGCTTCCTCACTATTTCAAACTTTGACTAAGGTTTGTCTGCGCGGAAGCAAAATTGGTGAACATATTTTCTCATGGAGATTGTTGTCACCGAGACATGAAAAGTTAAAAACATTCATACAGCAATATTCAAGGGTCTACTTCGATTATTTATGATTTTAGTGCTCGACGACGGGTGTATTTTGACAGGGCGAAAAGCATCGCAAGCTACGGGCAGCGAAGATATGGAATCTTTTTCACAGCCGCTTCCCTTAAAAACGGCGATATGGACTTATTACTCATGCCTGAAAAACTGCGGCCGCGAACAATCCGACTGTCCAACGACTCTTATCAAGTAATTGCATTAACAATTTAATAAGCCCCTGTAAATTTTGAAGAAAATGCTCCATAAAAGTCACAATTGCAGCTTATTCGGAATACCATTTTACACCGATGGTGATGTGCATACTCCAGATACTATCAGCGAGTGTGTAGATTTGATGGTTATCGCCATCACCAGACCCAAGGAAATACAACAGAATAAAGTTCCACGTAACGACTTGATCAAGGTTCCTATAATTGATTTACATATTTTACGCTTAATCAAAGCGACGACTTCAGTTAATAACGAAAGCGATTATTTACATTCGTATTTCAATGTTAGTCATTCAATAATAATCCGAACGAAGAGAACGTGCGTTTCACAATTCCGAAGTTCACTGTTCTAGCATTCGAAACACTTACGAAGGACAAGTTTTCGACACGAAAATTCCTCTATTTCTCTCTCTCTCTCACTCTCGCTCTCATTCATATTAATCGAAGAATGACATACATTTTACACGTCATCTCAAAACGGAAACTAAATGATATTTCAGATAAACATTAATTTTCAACATTAAAATTAATTCGCTTATAATCTCAACCTGAGCGAAAATTTATTAAAAACTAGCAAATGCAAATTAAAAAAAGGCAAGAAAATTCATTATTCTTTGAAAACTCGGTTGACGAGCAGCATTACCCATTAAAAATATTAAATTTACTCAGTTCCTCAGAATAGTCAACGGGATCAAAGTCACGCTCACGGACGATGCAGTCAAATTAATGAAAGATTACTTTGTGGCCTGTAGAAAAGTTAGAGGCGATATTATTCCAGTCCAGTCAATCACATTTATGTAAGTCGAGTGCTGAAAGATTTTTTTAAATGCGATTAATGGAATACAAAAAGTAATGGAATGATTATTACTAAGATTAGATCTGTTTTAGCTCTATTTTCACTTTATTCAGGTCGACACTCGCAGAGGCTCACGCGAGACTCTGTTTGAGGACTGAAGCAACTTACGATGATGTCGTAGCTGTAATTTATATCTACGAAGAGTCGATGTGCTACTTATATGGCTTTTCTGTCTTGACGCCTCCTCCTTTTATGGAACATGGAGCTGATAACATCGGAGAAAAAATGGGAACGTTCAAGACTTGGTTAAAGGCGTATCTTAGAAATCTCATATGAAGAAGGCGAAAAGATAAACGTTATAACTATTTATTCATACAGTTTGTAACAAAAAATTACAACTAGTTACGATTTAAGTAATACAGCCAACATATCTCCTGTTTTTTCATAAACTATCTTAATACATAGCACATACGTGAGCTTCACTACAAAGTTGATAACATGCCACTAAGTTTATAGAATAATTTTAAAAAAATAAAAAGTTTGTAGTGCCGTTTTGTAAAATTTTTATTATCGTTTTTATTTTTCGTAAGGAAGCCTTCTTCTCGTTTTTTGGCCGAATCGATTTAACGTCGCTGGATTTAAGAGCTTCGGGCAATAAGGGCGTTTTTCTCAGGCTCCAGGAATTCCGTTACGATAGCCGAGACCATTTCGCTCAGAATTTCCTTCAATTCCTCCAAATTTCTGTAAAAATTAATAAATATTTTGACTTTGAGTTTAACGATTGATGTCAATTCTCAATGTTTGCAGGAAGAGATCGTCCACGATTAATATCGCGTGTTTCGTTCGATAAGATTAAGAGATATTGATTGTTTACAGATCTGATAAGCGCTGCAATATCGTGCGATAAAAAAAAGGAGATTTCATGGTAAAAATTGGCAGTAATATTTATAAATATAGCAAAAACACTCACTGCTGGCTGGGCGATGCGCATAATTCGCTGTAATATTTAATCTTTGGTTCTGTGCCGCTCGTTCTTAGAGTTACGACTAAACCGTTCTCAAAGGTAAATGTTATCATTTGGCTCGATTTTGAGACCGGAAGAACAGCCTTTTTGTCGGGTTTAGTGTTGTCATAACCACTTGTTAAATCCCGCACTCCGCTTATCACATATCTTCCGCCGAGGATGTTAGATGGATACTGAAATCAAAGAAAACACTGATGAGTTACATAAATATGCAACATTAATGTGTAAAAGTTTTTTTTGCAGCTTATAGTGCGTTTTTTATCATTATTCTTTTTATATCGTACATTGTTTGATATTTTTACATTAGGTAAGAAATTATGCTGCATGGATTAATTCAACGGTTACGGACATTAAAATGAATATTTAATTTGCATAACTAAAGTATTGGATGTTCAATAAACATTCGCTCCTGCTGATCGTAACATTTTTGGGTTGAAAAACACTTTTTCGTCGCTCTTAATATTTGTTTCATTCGTGAACATGAGAAAATATATAGTTGAGACGACTATTCATTCGATTGGCCTTTTCAGAAAATTGACCTTTGAATCAGCATTTCAATTTTCGAGCTGCAGGTTTTCTGTATAAATTACAACATTGAAAAGGTTGATATTCGAACAAATTTATGCTCACGTCGATTTCATGTCTTTTTTAGTTGTTCAAAGAATACCGTTTTAATTTTCTTTAGACTCTAGCTTTTGTGGCAAATAGTTCGTCATAATTGTAGATATGTTCGATGTTGTTTGGTATTAAATATCGGTGAAATCGGTAAAACGGTACCGATTTTATAGAGTTATTATTTTTTTTACGATTTACGTTTTTCCCTATTTTTTGGAAAACCTGTGATAGCGAGTCTAAATTTTCTACGTAAACTAAGTGATATTTTGTAATAACAGATACATAATTTGATAAAGATCGGTGCGAGAATTTGGATTTTATAGGAATTTTAACTTTTCCTTGCCGCTTCTGATGACTAAAATCTCCAGCAAGTTAGAATCTTGCAGTCATAATATTTCTGGTTGTAATGAAAATAAAATAATCAATAGACAGTCTAAAGATGTGTGGGAATTTATCCTTTCGACAGAGAATCACGGAGATCGATAATGGTAAAATAGTATTTTAGCATGTCACAAAAACATTAACAAAATAATTGTACTCCAGTAATAAAGCCACATACTAACTGTGCGTCCAGCGCTGCCAGCAGTTTGTGGTATATCATTTTCATTTAAATGTGTCGACAACCGCATATTACCGGTATTGTCACGCCACATGAGATCACACACGAGGAAACATGTATACATTACCGTAAACTATGGTACAGTCTGGTAAGAAAATTATTTTCGGTAAAGAAATTGATGTTCAGGAATAGTTCTAAATTTTATCAAAACTATTGTTATTCCTGTAACAAGTTCTATTTTGTGAATCGAAATTTCGGAGTAAAATTCTAGATATTTTTAAAAATATCAATCATCCAATAATGACATTGGCAAGAAGTCAGATCGCAATTTTTTGTTTACACCCGCAAAAAAGTTTTTCGTGAACATTTAAAATTTTCCGAATACTTATAAATCTTCCCATCGTTATCTTCAGACAAATCGAGCACAATGAAAATTCACATCATTACGTTCGTTAATATTTTAATAAAACAAATATAATTTTTCCACTAAATCCTAGCGAAGAAACTTACGACTGTGGCAGTGACGAAACTTCTTTGAAAAACGGTGTGAGAAAGTAGAGAGACTGAACGACGGGTATCGCCAGTACAACGAAGAGAAGAGGGGGCACAAGTGTCAAAGAAGTAAGAAGCATATCCGTAAGTTTGTTCAACCAAACAGTATTCTTCGACATTATCGCGCTCCAAATAAACACGACACGAAACAAGAAAAGCGATTTTATAAAATTGTCCTTTTTGTCTTGTGCACGACTAAAGGGCACCACCAAATCACAATCTTTCGTTCGAAAAGTGTATTTAATATTCTATGGCCTTGATATTAAACATCTTCAACATAAAATTTGTCGCAAAACATTTAAGACAAAATTCAATACTAAGTCGCGTCGGAAAAATAGCGTCAAGTCGCTCCAAAGACGAAAGCAATACTGTTGGGTGCTGACATTCGACGCTTCGTCATCGAGGCTCACGCGTAGTTTATACGTATACTTAATTTCACAAGATAACGAATTGGTGGGAAGTCGAGAAACATTGTGTTAGTGAACACCTTCTTTCGACTGCGCTATCATTACGAGAAGAGTCGGAGCGTTTATTCGCTGTATCATGCGGTATTACCGGTTAGCGGTTGACCTTGCAGTTGCGCGACTGGCCGAACCGTTCACCGCTCGGTTAGGACACACGCAAACTGCTCGATAAAAGTAAGTAAATAAAAAAGTGGAAAATAAATACCGTGTTAGGTGTTCCCGCGTAATTCCGCAAGCGTTCAAATATGCTTCTAATGGTCACGGGATCGTGGCATATCCAATATGAGTTCTCGCTAATGTGTCGTCCGTATCTGAAAAGCAATTAAAAGATAGTTTTCCGTTATTATCGAAAAACACTAAAAGACCTGTGTTTTCTTTTTTTCAACGATCCATTTAAAGTCTATTTACTCGGTGTATATTTCTTCCAGCTTATCGAGTAACGTCAAACCCATGGTTTCCAGATAAGCTGCCATTTCAGCGACACGTACTCCTGCGCTTATTCCATCCTTATCGAGCACCTTCGCACCGCACATGAAACCTATTGCTTCCTCGAAGGCGAAGAGCACCGTTTTGCCGTTTTTCATCAATTCCACTGCTCTGTTTCCCATCCATTTGAAACCCGTCAACGTTTCCTTCAAAATTCAAGGATAGAAATGTCGATTATTGTTCTCGAGGTATAATTTGCGTTGGCCGTGTACACTAGACGGTCAATAAAAAATTTTCTTTTCACTCTGCAAGCTCTCTGAAGTTTGTTGTTTTTTGACATGATAATGCAACGTCGTTTAATTTGACTGGAAAACTTCATTCTAAAAAAATATTATCTGAAGATTTGTTACGGCGATGGTTTAATCGTTTTGTTCATAATTGTTTAAATTTTTCAGTGAAATAATTTTCTTAGGATACTGAACATAGTCGATTTTTACTGATTTTCATCCCGTTGCAAAAAATTTAAAAAAATTCATCGACACTCGTTTTTGGTAATGTAACGTGACGAATCAAAGTGTAGGAAGAAGAAATCTTTTATAAAGCTGTTAGAGAAAAATTTTCATATCGATTATTTCATGCTTTAAGGCAGTCATGGCTTTGATGGGGTTTTTATTTTCAAGGCTTTCTCTATTTTTGTGCGTTTGTTTCTTTTTTAACGGTAACTATTTTTCAATCAGAAGTATTAAAAAATTGGGCCTTTTTTATGTCGAGAAAGTTTTCTTTAATTCGTATTTTTAATGTTTACTCCTTTACACAGCTGAAATTCGAAGGGGTGCTCGCACAATGCATTTTGCGAGAGCAGTGCTCAGACAATCTATTCGCCCACTGACTATCTAGTTTCATCAACAAATATCGATTTGGCAACATCTACAAAAATTCCGCCCGTGGATTTTGTAGGTAAGTTGAAAATACAGACAGTTTACAAAAAGAATAAAAAGAAAGAACTTTTTTTTTGCATTCTGGTACGTTGATTGTATTCAGAATTATGTTGGCAAAATGCTGTCGTTTATACGGTCAATATGTTTGCCTATTCGAATATGAAGATAACGATTTGTATCTCGATTGCACATTAATTGGATATGGATACAATTTTGAAAATATTGGTGTTATTGAAGAACTGTAATTCTCGTCAAAATATTTAGCTTATTTGTTGGGTAATGTGATACTACTCGGTCGATAAAGAAAAAGATTCTCTTATGATCTTCACTACGATTCATCATCCAACAATTACTGCGAGGCAAAGATTTTTTTTATCCGATAAACAATGCGGAGCAGAATAATTTGTGACGGTAAATAACGTTTATCTCTCTTATATCATATCTAGATTTGCGAGATTTCCACTATCTCAAAAATAAAAATGATCGATTGAAAATGAGAATGATTCGATTGCAATAATTATAATGCCATGATCTTAACTCACGGTGCTTATAAAAATATGTTTGGATATTGTAAACAACCGCAAAAAAATAGCATATTTAACTGAATTTCACAGAAAATTGTGAGCGAATAAATCGAGTATTATGTTTGTCAATTTATTTGTCAACACATTTTCAACACATTAAGTTACTCAATGTGTCACTTTTTTTCACATTTTTCTTTGTACAACTTTGTCGTGTTTATTTTGCTTAGGAATTCCATAAACTTAAAGAGTGGGGGTCAAAAAAAGCGAATGACCAAAGTAGTGAACGGTTAAAATAGCGAATTTCAAAATTAGGAAGGTCTGAATTTAGAATGGTCATCATTATGGAATTCGCTATTTCAGCCATTCGCTATTTTCACCTCCATCTTATTAAATGCATTCGAAATAGCGAATGATATAAATGGCGAATGGCTGAAAAACCGAATTCCATAATTATGGCTATTCTACATTTATGCGTTCCTTATTTTTTAATTTGCTATTTTAACCATTCGGTATTTTGTTCATTCGCTATTTTGACCCCCACTCAACTTAAACACGATTTTATGGAAATCTGACAATGTTGCAAAACACTTTTCTATTCTATTTTACAATAGATGTCATTGAATAACATTATGAAGGTTCAAAAATCTGCTTGCAACACATTTAACATCGACACAATGTAATGAATTATTCAACAAACCTCAAATTTAAAGCCTTCTTTTTTAGCCATGGAGGATAATATTTTGCTGGAAACTGTTGAGGCCAACATATAAGCATCGGCAGGATCGGCATCGGGATGGCGAACTCGATGTGTGTGCAACATCCACCAGCCAAGAAGGCCTCCGAGTTCATTGCCACTCAGTACGTACCATTCGTTCCTTAATAAAATTTACTGTCAGTTAAGTAGAGCGTTTGACTCTCCGAAAACGTTTTGTCACCACGAGATAATTAAAGAGACGTACTTGTGATTTTTAACGGCGCACGCGAGTCGATCCGCGTCGGGATCGTTAGCAAGAATGATCGTCGAATCGTTTGCCTCAGCCGTTTTGATACTCAGGTCCAACGCGCTTTTGCCTTCTTCGGGATTCGGAAATTTCACGGTCGGAAACTCGGGGTCGGGATCCTTTTGTTTCTCAACAACCACAAAAGGCTGGAATAACCAAATAAGCATTATATACTTAAATTTAACAAAATTCAGAGAATGGCCATTTTCTACAAAAAAATTTAAAAAACGTAAAATTGGGTAAAATTTTAAAAAAATTACCGGTACTAAATTCGGACTTCGATTTAACTTGAAATCTGCTCAATATCTCATTTCTTCATCGCTTGCAAAAATACTTAAGGAAAAAGTGAACAAATCCCTCGCTTTTTTTAATTTTCGATTTCTAAAGACTGCTTCAAAATTTGAAACAGAAGTTTTCTAATTCAACATTATATTGTCAAGGCGGATTTAAAAGAATTACCGAGATACAAATATATTGAAAACTATTAAGGCGTTAGATAATTTCATCACTTCATGACATTTTTTTGGACCGGTCTTGATGATTTATTTTAAAAAATCATAGTGGCGATTCATTGCAGTAATACCTTAAAATTTGCAGTGTCGAATGCAGCAACCATGTAATTGTATCCAACACCGTGCATAGCCGAGTAAGTGAACTTCAAGGTGGTATTTTGATTGACCTCAGGATATAGTGTGTTATCTTTGAGAATTGGATAGTAGGATTTCATCACGTCATCCAAGGGATCTTCGTAAAGAGGGCTCTGATAGACCGCTTCGACGTTCCACGAGGCTTCGAGTGGTTCCAAATTCATCAGAATGCTTTTTTGAATAGCCTTGTCGTGAGGTGATATTATTTGTGCTCCGTTTTCCCAATAAACCTTGTAGCCGTTGTCTTCTTTCGGATTGTGAGAGGCAGTCACCATAATTCCGGCTGCGCACTTGTATTTCAATACACCAAAGGGAACGAACGGAGTTGGACAAACTTTCGAATACATATAAACTCGTATTCCTCGGCTTATAAAGACCGCGGCTGTTAGTTCGGCAAACCTAGGAATAGTGCAGGAATAAATAGGTAAGATAGAAAAAAAAAGAATAATTTCAGTAGTATTAGTTGGGAGTGTAAAGTTAGAAGCGCAAGTTAATTAACTACAATTTCTATTACCACGTTTGGGATCTTCACAACAACAAAACATCAATTGTAACAAGACAATTTATCCCACTTAGAATAATCGTCCAAAAATATAAATTCCCTTCGCTTAATTATTTTTTCGCCGAAATTGCTAAAATTAATTATGCAAAATAAATAATTACTTATTCTAGCAATTTCCGCGGGGCTCCATAATATTTGCATAAAATCGTATTCAAAATATTTTACCACTGGAATAACGGAATCTTTGTTTTTAATGAGTAGTGGTGAGATTTTTCGAGATTGGTTATCTTCAATCACTTTCAATCATCAAAAATATTGGTTCTGTGTTTCATTGCTTTCTGCAATTACTTCATATTGTTTGAATCTAACCGCGGAATGCTGTTAGATACGGAATGTATGGAATGTATGGAATGTATGCACTTAAGGATGTAGGAGCGCGATAGGAGGCCCAACTTCCTGAAAAGTGAGAATTCAGAGAAAAATTCGAACACTTCTCGATGGAATGAAAATCTGAAAAAAATGAAGCATACAAAAGGTGCGGAAAAAATTAATTTCAAATATTAATAATTGCAAAATGTTATTAACAAATAATGAAAAAAAATTGTGCAACAAATTATCCGTCAACCTAACTGTTTTTTCGAATGAAAATGATTAATTAATTTTCCTGAATACGTACGAATTCCTTCAGAATTTGTTCTAATCATCGAAATTTTGTTGTTTTGGAATTTTTTTTCATGAAAAATGCATGTTAAATCTCGAATTTTTCATATGTGTTTGTCACAAAACCACCCATTACACCCAAGAAGTTTTCAAACGATTGATCATACAAGTCATTGTATGATTATTTTTAAATTGAATTCATTGAATCATTTTTATTCGAAAAAAAAGTTAGGTTGACGGATAATTTGTTGCACAATTTTTTTTTTCATTATTTGTTAATAACATTTTGCAATTATATTAATATTCAAAATTAATTTTTTCCGCACCTTTTGTATGCTTGATTTTTTTCAGATTTTTATTCCATCGAGAAGTGTTCGAAGTTTTCTCTGAATTCTCACTTTTCAGGAATTTGGGCACCCCATCGTGCTCCTACATCCTTAATACCAATATTGCGGACTCATTGTTACCGGAGTGAAAAGATTGCATTTTGCCCTTTTTTTACATTGATTTTCGTTCGATTTTAAGTTGGAATTCATTGTCGTTGTGTCGTTGTAGCAGATTTCGTACCTTTTACTATTGTAGCGACCGTCATATCCTATGACAATTCCCTTAGTTTTTGTATTCCAGATAGCCTCGTTTAAATACTCGTAAAGTCCCTGGGCTGTTTGCACAATCACCAAGGCGTTCATCTGATTGTAGCCTGGACCCATTCTTCCTCTCAGGCCAGCAGTGCCGAATTGCATTCTCTTGAGGAAGAGATTTGAGAGAATTTTTTCATCTCCATCACTGACGAGTTTTCTCACTTCCTTATCAGCTTCTGAGTCCTGCAACATTGTGTTTTTATTATTCATCGGTCATTAACATGTCCATCAAAAGTGTATCATAGACGTTCGACAATAAACTAAGTTCAAGTAAATCGGATACTTTTAAATGTTTGACTAAATCCAATATCTAAAAATGGATTTTTATTCGTACCAAGGTAACGCATACAAATTAAACGGAATCAAACTGATCTACGTCAATTAATTTGCAGTGAAAAATTCTTGAGCTTTATATCCAGTTTTCAAGAGTAGTAAAATCGATAAATTAGTGGTCTTTATTACATGACGAATGAGCTAAAAATTTGCAGATAAAAAGGGGAAAAATTGGGCAAGATTTAATGATGTAAAATATAAATGCCTTTCTTACCCGGTTCCAAGCCAACCATTCTTTGATCTTCTCATCCAGAACAGCATTTCCAGTTTTCACTTCCTCGACAGTCATTGTTGAGGTTCCTGCATCAAAAATAATCATTGTTAAGTAAAGATCCCTTTTTGTATATGCGCTCGTGAAAATGTCGTCAAAGGTAAAGAACAATAATATTCCACAAAAAAATAGCACTTTGGATTTTCTTGATCAGTTTCGGTTAGACGTTGAAATTTAAAGTTTCAATTATCAGTCGAAGACTAAAGTAGACGATTCCCTTTGAAACGATAAAATGATGAGGAATCTCAAATTTAGGCTTTCTTCTTTTAGCAGTATGATGAATTGAATCATGAAAAAAAGAGCTCCAGAAATTTGAAGGCCAGATTTTAGTCCGATATTTAGTGGAATAAGCGGTATATATGTATTGTCGGCGCTGATACTTAAAGGGGCAATTGACATTGACTCCTTCCAAGTCACAAGAATGTCCTCACTCCTCGCCTCTGTCATTACTTTGCGTTAAAAAGGGTTAATAGAGGGCAATTCGTATTACAGCGTATGTTCTTAACCTAGAGAAAAAATATATAGCGTTGAATTTGCAAAAAAAGAAAATAACTGCGCATCAATAAAAATCACAATGGAATTTGATTCTGTTTATTTTTTATTTTATAGTTTCAGCTGCATGCATGAAAAATTTGGTATTTTTTTACGAATGTTATGTGACGATCGGGTTACTCGTCGAATAAATGTGAGACGCGTTGAATTAGGAAATAAGTATTTATTCTTCCGCTCTGAATACTGACTACAACGTACGATGGACCGAGAAAGAGTGGGTGGCTCACAGCTCTTGGTACATTGTTCAGGGCCCTTACGATTAATATTTCAGTGATAAGATTACGCGCGCTTGGCTGCTGCGCTGGGCCGTTTGATCGCTGATGCAGCGTAACGCTTATGAGTTCTTAATAATAATTATTATAGGGCACCGTCACAGTTATGCTCCGTATGCGCTACGTAGATTTTGCTGTGTTGGTACTTTAAAATTATAGTCTATCTCTAAACTGGTGAAATAATTTCCAAATAAAGAGCTATTGTTTTTAAATGGCCTACAATTCTTCTCTAGATACTTTTTTGTACCCGCAAAACTTTCATTACTTTTGCGAAACATGAATTGATCTCGCAAAACTTTAATTAATTTCGGGAAACACGAATTAGTATCGCAAAACTTTACTTAATTTCGCGAAACATGAATTCATCTCGCAAAACTTTAATTAATTTCGTGAAACTTAAATAAATCTCGCAAAACTTTAATTAATTTCGTGAAACATGAATTAATCTCGCAGAACTTTAATCAATTTCGCGAAATATGAATTAATTTCGCAGAACTTTAATTAATTTCGCGAAACATAAATTAATCTCGCAAAACTTTAATTTATTTCGCGAAACATGAATTAATCTCGCAAAACTTCAATTAATTTCGTGAAACATGAATTAATCTCGCAAAACTTCAATTAATTTCGTGAAACATGAATTAATCTCGCAAAACTTTAATTAATTTCGTTCAACATCTGCAAGATAAAATAAACCATAGCACATAAAAATTGGAAAACATTACGGATTATTTTACAAAAAAAATCGAGACCAATGGATCTCATGGCATTCTGCAATAATCTGTTTACTTCGTTAATACATCTGTTAATGATCCCCTGAGGTTAACGATACCTTCTGCGATACAATTGAATTCAGGAAACCTTTTTTTTTGTTTTTCAAAAATTGGATTGCTTCGCATAGAAATCGTTGTTTCAATTCCTCGCACACATTCATACATGGACCAATTGCAAGATATTCTCAAACAAAATCGGCGCTCTAATGCAATCAATTATTTTGACACCCTGAGCCAAGAATTTTTAGACAAGTAACAAAAACTGATGAAAGTGCTTTTTTAGATAATACAAGCAACTGAATAACTAAGACACTTTAGCACGTGGATAATAGGGTGGCCAAAATTTCAGCGACATTTTTCAATTTTTAATTTCACCCTATACAAAAGATATTTTCGGTGAAAACACAATGCCCATGAAAAATGGCGCTTCCGAAAAATCATTTAAAAGTCGCGCGAGAACTTCGAAAATTTTCAAAACAATTTTTTTTCTGAAATTTTTGTAATATATCTTACCTCTCATATCATTTTGTTATTCCATTCCTACTTTATGCTTGTAATTCAAAAAGAAAAAATTGCCATTAAAAGGTCATTCAACGACGAAAAACATTTTCAAATATATCAATTTTCTTTTCACTTACATATTTTTTTCTCAGCTTTCACTCCTGACTTTCATTATCCAACCTTATGTGCATATTTAGGTGTTATGAAAATGAAATCAGAGGTGAGAGCTGAGAAAAAAAATATTAAGAAAATAAATGTATTTATTCCAAAAATCTTTTCGTCATTGCGCGATCTTTTGATGATAATTTATATTTTCAAAAGATCAACTCTAAACTAGAGATGATATAACGAGATAAAATGAGGGGTGAGAGATTACAAAAATTGAATAAAGAAAATAGAGCTTGCGAAAAAATTTTTACTCTATGTTTCACGAGAACTGCTTCCTCACCGAAATTATCTTTTTTATCGGGTGCGACTAAAAAAAAAAATATCGCCGAAATTTAGGCCAGCCTAGTAGATAATACTAAACAGCCTGATTTATCAGCCTTTCGATAAACAATTTGTTGACATTATATTATATTTATAACCAATATAAAATATATCACTCATTCCCATGCTTTCTCTGACTAAATCTATACAAAAACTGACAAGCAAAATATTCTCAAATAATTTTGTGTTGGAACATAAACAATCATCTGCGACCTCGAAAAAAACGCTTACTCAATCAGACCACAGGTGCTTATTTTTTCATTCAATATCAGCATCTGATAAACTGAGATACTTATTAATGAATATTACTAATATTGGTTTCTCACTACACTTTGCTTGAAAATTTTTTGATGCTTATCTATAATCATAACTCAACTACTTGCACTTACTTAGTGAGTCTCTTTCAAATCAAATATATATATCACTCCCACAATTCGTATTGCGACTTCCACTTGTTCAACTTCTCTCCACAAACGTTGCTGAATAATACATAAGCACAATCAAAATAAGGCGAAACTAAATTAGACCGCGATTAAAACACGCCTCTTATCTCGGATCCTTAAAAAAAACGTAGGAAGAGGGGATCTACCATTTATCTCGTGAAATCTGACCTTTTAATGATATTCGTGCTTGAATTCCACGAAAATAACACAGCCTTGATAGCGAATTAAAATTCAAGTCGTACCATTAATTTCTTCATGCTATCACATTGTACTGTTCATCAAAGAATCGAAATGACGTATGTACGCATAATCATTGACGTGTCATTGACATTTGAACGGGTCAACATAACCAAACTCTCGTAAACTCGAACGTATCGTAAATACTCGCAACACCATTCATAATAATAACCACGTATGTACACAGCTGCGTCAGCTGTCAACTGTAATAATAACTACTTACGCGTAATGAAGGTTAGGTTTAGATCGTGTAGCTAGTTTTCTCTCCTCTGAAACGACGCCGCGACTCAGACGCAGCTCTGCTGCCGGCCGGTCCAGTTTTGAAGTCCCTTTTTTCTCCTTATCTTTCAAAATCTCACTTGAACAACACTGAAACACTATTCTTCAATCTCCAGACACGTAATTATTGGTAAAAGCCCGAATTGGTCGAGACTAAAGGTCAATATCTTTTATCAAGAGACGCTTTTTTCGCAGATATCGCCGATGCAATAAACGGAAGTCCCTCTTACTATTCCAAGGATGAAGCAATTTAACGATCTACCGTGAATAATAATATCTGAGAGAGAAATAACAGTTCTCTAGGCAACGGATTGCTGTGTGGCTTCAAAAACGTGCGTCACTCGCACCGATTGATGTGCAAGACCCACGCGAGTATGCCAATACCCCCTCTTTTCGTTTTCTTACCCCTCGAACGCTCACCCCACTCTATTTTGTCTACACTATAGAGAATATTCATTTTTCCGATGCAAACGAGTAATTTTGTAAAACTCGATATAGGAAATCGAAATTAATATGTATGCACAGTGAATTTGATATACATTAATGAATTTCGACAATCCGGTGATCGAAAATTACAACACATGATTATTAAATCGATAATTACTAAGTTGGTACATGAAAATCATCAGGAGCTTTGACACTTTAGTGCTCATTTAAAATTTAACAAAACATCCAGCAGAGTTTTTGCATTTTGTCAACATGAGTGTATTATTTTTTAAAAAAAGGCTTGCGTCTTGCCGACTCAAAAGTGTAAGCAATTTACAAAACCCGCTGTCGGAAATAAACGTTAATATAGTGAGTTGCCTAGGAAATGTAATATGCGGCTATAGATTTACTCATCCGGCGATATAAAATGACAACGCATGATTACTAAATTAATCATTACTAAATTATTACATAAGAATCAACATGTATTTTTCAAATGTTTGTGCTCAATTCGAAACTTAATAGATATTTTCAAATGATAGAAAGAATATTACTCCCTACAGTGTTAATACTCATCTTACGGATTATTTCGTTTGAATTGATCATAATATTATAGTTTGCAAAGGAATTTTGCCGATATATTATAAACGCTACATTTTGTCTCATATCGTTTCTATAAAAATTCAATACACATTTTATGCATATCGTACTTCCAATACAAATCTATTAATTGCAAGAAAACATTTTTAACAGTGTAGACAACAAATCGCTGTGTGGCTTTCAAAACGTACGTCACTCGTACCAATTGATGGTGCAGAACCCACGCGAGTTTGACAATACCCCCTCTCCACTTTTGTCTACCCCTCACCCCCCCCCCCCCCCCCCCCCCCCCTATTTAGTCCAGCAAGTGGTGCTAGAGCGTTTGTAGAATTCTGAGGCTCCGTAAGCATCAAGCAGACGGAAAGCCACGGTCGCGAATGCGGTATAAACACGCTACTGCTCCTTAACCTCTTGAATCGAGAACCATGAATCTGGGGAGAGTGTAATAATCGTCGAATTTCCATTCGTCAGGGACTCGACATTCACCGAAAAACATTATCTCATTAAGATACATATATGAGCGTGTGTATACATCAATCTATATGACAAACACAAATCGTAAATAGTCTCAACCCATTCACAACCATATACGCACACAGCTTCGTCAGCTGTCAACTGTAATAATGGCTACTTACGAAGGTTATGTATAGATCGTGTTTGTTCTCCTCTAAAACGACGCAGCCACTCCGACGCAGTTCTGCTGCCGGCCGGTCCACTTTTAAAGTTCCTTTTCTCCCCTTATCTATCAAAATCTCACGTAAACAACACGAAAACACTTTTCTCCAATCCCCATCCACGTAATTATCAGCAAAAGCTCGAATTGGTCGATACCAAAGGGGAATACCCTTTATCAAGAAACGCTTCTTGTCGCAGATTGCCAATGCAATTAACGGAAGTCACTCTGGCTATATTCCAAGGATGAAGCAATTTAACGATCTACCGTGAATAATAATATCTGAGAGAGAAATAACACTTCTCTAGGCAACGGAACGCTGTGTGGCTTTTAAAACGTACGTCACTCGCACCAATTGATGTGCGGGACCCACGCGAGTTTGACAATACCCCCTCTCCACTTTTTTGTACCCCTCGAACGCCCCTTCCGTCCCCCCTATTTTGTCCAGCAGGTGGTGGGCTTTCTGCTAGAGCCTCTGTAGCATTCTGTAGCTCCGTAAGCGACGCAGCAGCACATCAGGTATCAAGCAGACAGTGGAACACGGTCTCGAATGCGGTATAAGCATATCAGTGTTCCTTGACCTCTCGAAACGCGAGCCATGAATCTCGGGAGAGGCTTATCGTCGAATTTCTATTCGTCAGAGACTCGATACTCACCGAAAAACATATTACCTCATTGAGATACATATGTGCGTGTGTATATACCGATATATATGTTAACTAAAACGACGTTCACGACATGAGTTGGCCAACGTTTATCTGATAAGACGTGACCGTCGTACGTGTAACTACTCCACGGTGTTTTCGGGGCGCCTGTTGGCCCCAGACCTCAGCATTATTACAACCTACGGTTCGTAATTAACTATTTCTAACGCTTTTCAATGCTACGACGGCTATCGATGTTTAGTTTAATAAATGTGCAAGTTTGTTGTGCTTAACTGTCCGGTAGTTGTTTGATACTCAATGGACACGTCTGCTAACATCTGTGCTGTTTTTATTTGATTTTATCAGGTGGAAATAGAGATTAGATGAAACTTTATGTGGGACAATGAGTAATTATGATTTAAGCAGTGGTAAAATGGAGTTTTGTTGGATAGTTGAGGACGAAATTAGTGGTAACTAATTGTTTGATGGGGATAATAAGTGTGACTATTGTAGTGTGGAGCTTAATCTGTTTTTATGTTTTTTTTAATGTCTAGACTCAGAGAATAAAAAAATAGAAATTCATTAAAAAATGAAACAAAAATCAGAATGACGCTGTTAGGCTATTATTTTTTTGATATTATTTCCTGGTAATTTCTGTAGCATTTGAAAAACAAAATTTTTCTGTGTTTATAAGAAGTTGGTATTTTTTTTTATTGAGTGATGTTTACATTTGTGGTGTAAAGTATGGTTTTAACATTTTTTTATTCTTATTTTCATTTTTGTAGAAAAAAAGAAAACTTCGTACCAATTGTAAAAAAAGCAACAACAGAATAATGGGGCATTATTTTTTTTAAAGCTGATAAGCTATTTGCTAATTTTTGTTTTTTTGTTTTTTCAAATCTAATTATGTGGATATTGTGTTTTGTCTAGTGTCACTGAGATATTCATATATTTTATAATATTATGGTAACAAATGCCAAAATGATTAGTGTTAGATTATTTACAAAATAAATAGATAACATTTTTATAAGGTCAGAGATTATATCCACCAAAATTTGTGATACTGTCAGTTAGAAATGATAAGTAGCATTGTGTGATATGAATCATGCTATGAATTTATGCTTTATTTAGATATTTACTTGGTGCATTAACTTTTTTTTGTAATTCAATATCTGCATCTCATTATACTTTACATTTGAAAAGAGATGGTTGCTAAATAGATAAATAAAAAATCATATGTCGAATGAAAGTTGTCAACAGAGGAAACAAAAGGTACATGAATTTCTGTAAATTTAGAGAGTTGCAATTTTGTCTATCAAAATGGTCATATAATGATAAATTGTACTACTAATTGCATTTTGTAATCAAACTATCAGAGTACATGAGTTGATTTTATTACATTTTCTCTCTGTGTATTAAAAAATCATTAACTCTAATATTCTTTCAGACTTACAATACAATGGATATTGGAGTCATAAAGATAGCAGAGGACAACGACTTTGAAAAACTGAAACGTCTGTACGATGACAATAATGACTGGAAGTTGGACTACAATAAACCGGACCTGTCTGTTTGGACAAAGTCTGTACCTGGTATAAGCTTTCGAATGGTCAAGGTAATACAGTTTTCATTGCTCTTTCGTTTCATTCCTACATTCCATTATTAATATCTGAAATTCATTGCAGATAAGAACACGATTTGCAGATGTCATGCCAGAGACATTGTATGATGTTCTGCATGATCCTGAGTACAGAAAAGTGTGGGACACTCATATGATAGAATCCAAAGACATAGGCTTCTTCAATCCCAATAATGATATTGGTTATTATTCCAGTGAGTTTTTTCTCTTCAAATTCCATTCCCATGTATTTGTTTATTTTATAATAATTATTTATTTAATAATTCAACAAGCAAAAGATTAATAAGTCTGCCAATAAATATGAAATTAATGAAACCAATAAATAATTCCGTTTGGCCATGTTTCTTTATTGAATTTAATGATCAATAAGAAATTTCATTATTGTGGTACCTGATGACGTGAACGCATTGCGTCGTTGATATGACGATTAATTGACACTCAAATTATTCTCAATCAAATAGATAACCCAATAAAGCAGTTTCCCATTATTTCCCCATCAATGATCCAATTTCCTGGCCAACAGATAATTAAATTCTATGAGGGACCATTTTATTGGTGGACTAATTGACGGCCAACAGATATTTTCGTTATTGTGCACTGAATGATAAAATTCATTCCCTCATTGATATAACGATTTATTGATATTTGTGTTATTCACGTTCAAATTAATTATCGAGACAATACATAAATTTTTCATGAATTGGCCAATCGATAATCCTATCTCCGCGCCAATAAATAATTGAATTAACTCATAAAGAAACCATTAGATTGGCACGCCAATCGATACTTCAATTTGATGGTTACGAGATAATTCTATTATTGAGGCACATAGTAACACCATTTATTGGCCGATTGATACAACAATCATTTGTCCAATTCTCAGGAAAATACGTTATCCAAATAATACATTTTTCCGCCACTTATCCACCAATCGATAACTCCATTAATTGTTTGAATAAGAATCCTTTGTATTCAGTGTCTAAAGAGACAATCTATTTTTGTCAATAATTATTCCAATGAAATATTCAAGAGTTTGAACTTTGTATTCGTTTCCAGTGGCCTGTCCATCTCCTTTGAAGAATCGCGATTTTGTTCTCCAGCGCTCGTGGTTAGACACAGGAATGGAACAGCTCATTTTAAATCATTCAGTATTTCATAAAGATTATCCCCCGAGAAAACACTACGTGAGAGCAACGTCGTATCTTACAGGTAAGAATTTTCATACGACTTTTTTCTTTACATTTTTTAATATCCACTGTTGATAGAAAACTTCCTTGAATTAATAAACATGTGTCGGAAGTTTTCTGGAAATACCATCAAAATTTACAATATGCATTTCGATTTTCAATAAGTAGTATATTGATAGATTTGTATAGTAACTCATGAGTAAAATGCGAATATGGCATTATTACATTATGCATGAAAGAAAATTCTTCAACTTGTATTTAATGCTGCGACTGCTACGAATATACAAAGATGATATCATTACATTGGGCATTTAATAAAATTCAACAGCAGTATTTTAATACTTTGAATATTAAATTCAACATGAATATTAGGGTGTGCTAAAAAATATCATAATTTTTGTTTTTTTTGTTACAGCAAAAGTATGTATTCTGACCTCAACACACACTTCCCATGCTGAAAACGCGCCTAAATATATGTATATATATATATATATATTTTTAAATTTCATGTAATAAAAAGAGGCACATCTAAACATTAATTGTCAGCAAATTCCTTTGGCACATTCGATTGTTAGGTCAACCTCTCGAGTTTAAGCCAAGAAGACCAAAGAAAAGTGCGGTAATCATCGGATTTTTTACTTTTCTTCGATAACCAGAGAAATATCGATTTTTTCTTTTGCTGATTTTTACTACTAATTATCGCACTTTTTATCGGTCTTCATAGCTCAAACTTGAGGGGTTGACCTAAAAATCGAGTGTGCCAAAGGAATTTGCTGGCAAATAATGTTTAGAGGTGCCTCAATTTAGGTCTTTTTATTACATGAAATGTCGATTAAAATATATATATATATATATTTAGGCGAGTTTTCTGCATGGAAGGTGTGTATTGAGGTCAAAATACATAGTTTCGCCTTAAAAAAAAGAGGAACAATATATATACATTTTTTTGACACACCCTAATGAATATATTAAAACTACTTATGTTGAATGTAATAACTTGATGTATATTAAAATTAATGACGTTCCAACATGAGTATATCAAAATTAATGACGTTCATTAATTTTATTGTACAATTTGTATGAATTCACTATATTTGGTTTGTAAATTTCATACGACTTTGTCTAGTAAAAATTTTCCAAGTTTCATAACGTTTTTAATAGTGTTAATACATTATTCATTACATTTAAGGGTACATCGTCCGGCCTTCTCGCAATGGCGATGGCTCCGAATTGGGCTACGTATCGCACACGGATCCACACGGAAAACTTCCCGTTTGGCTAGTCAACAAAGTCACCCAAATATTTGCGCCAAAGGTAAAGTTTTGCTACTTTTTTGCAAGGAGAGGAAGACCCAAATTTCTAGCATTCATGTATAAATATTTAAATGGTTTATCTGCTGATTTTCTTTGAAAAATATACATATTCTTTTGAATACCGAACGAAAGATTGCAAGATGAAATTAATTCGTTTTTAACTTCTTTACACTTTCTTATGATAACCGGTAGATAATAAATTTCTGACATTTTTGCAATTGTATCAGATGATTTCCTCCGACGTGAATATAGTTTTTTTTTCTTAAAATCAGTATTATTTTTTTTTAATGAAAAAAATGTTTTTTTTTTCTGAACACGCGAGTATATAGAAATTTTGCAGATTTTACCATTATCTGAAGTTGGTACATTTATGCTGAAAGAATTCTTCTTATAATTGACAATTTTAGTAAATTTCAGAAATTTTTTGATGACTGGTTATCTCAGAAAAGTGTGAAGAATTTTGTAGAATCATAAATTCCGTACAATTCATATACTTTTGCCATAAAAGAAATCTCTCTTTTAGTGCTTAAAAGAATAAATATAATTAAGTATTTGTCACTAAAAATGAGCAATTTGGCTATTATTTCCTCAGTTTAAGCTCTTGAAATTCTGCTGTATTGTAACGACACATATTTTAGATGGTAAAAAAACTGCACAAAGCGTCGGTGGGTTACCCCGAATGGAAAGAACGAAATAATCCTCACCACAGACCGTGGCACTCGCCGGAGCAGATAACAGCCCCTCGGATACGGGTCGAAGACGTGAGTTACACAAAAAAAAATGCATTACCAAGTGTTATCTACCCGCTTTAGATACAACCCGCATTTTTTTTTCTAGTGCATCAAGTCGGTGGAGGAGAAAAACATGAAAAACCATTACGTGGACGAATCGGATTTCAGAGAATCATCTCATAAGGAAATAATGAGCATGGACAGTGATTAATTACAGGACTACCGCGTAAAATTAAGAGAATTCGATAGATTTTTCACTAGAGGAGCTTTGTACGCCGCAGAATAATTGGCCGGATACAAGAGGAATGCTCGAGGATAGCGGAGGTGGCAGCGGGCGGCGATGAAATTTGTTACAGCCATCAAGTTCGATCGATTTAGAGCCAGAGCTTTAACCATTCCATTACTTTCGAACTCGAGCAATGTGCTCCGTTTCTAAATCAAATTAATTACTTATTATCAATTATTTTTTCGAAAAAATTGACGATATTGGTAACCAAATATATAAATATCGGATAAAAAACGTAAAAAGTACTTTGTATGAAAGTTAATTTTGAAAAACCCCGAAAATCAATTTAATGATTATTTTTTTCATAACATTTTTAAACTATTCCATGTAGTAAATTTTTTTTCCCCGGTTACTTTCGTATTTACTAATAACAAGATATTCTTGTAATGAAAAATTAAGCCCGGATTATCAAGAGAGTAAATTGAAAAAAAAGAGAGTTCGAAAGTAATAGAACTGTTACAACTTTGTTTAGAATGTTACGTTTATTCTTTAACAATCTCGTCATATACGTAGTACGTAAAGAAACAGTATAAAATTACGGCTTTGATGTAAGTTTACGACATAGTATTTTAAGGCCCACCGGCATATCCTTTTTCACGGCTCTTTCATGCCGGTTTTAAGATGCTACATTACATCAGGAAGAATAATAACGTAAACGAGTGGCCTGCGCATTACCAAATAATAATACTTAGTTATATTCTGCCATTGAGTCTCTAGCGAAACGTTGAGTTTTGCTCGACGTTTGATGATTTTAAGGAGGAAAAAGACGTTTAAATGCGCCAAGCTGTCGCATGTTAACATTTGGTGTCTTCCTACGTACTTATTGTCTCTCTCTCTCCGTTTAGTATTATTATTGTACTGTTTTACGAAGCCCTGTCGGTGCTTTAACGTGTTTTCTGAGCCAATTTTACACTGAGCGGCAATTATCGATTTAACCTGTTTCATTGATAAGTATTTGAAATAATACGTCACTATAAGAGTCCACAATGGTTCTACGAGAGCACAAATTTGATATTTGCCATCTATTCCGGTGGCTATCGGAACGTAGAGTGTAACTGATTCCGTCACTCTTTCATCACACGTGAGCGGAGATGGGAGACCATCTGTTTTAGAATAGACATTTTGTTCACAGTTTATTTAAAACATATAATTTATCGAAAGTGAATCTACAGCATCTGTTACAAAGTCTCAACACTCAACTTGATAATCGTATTAATTAAGGTTCGGATTTAACAATCAACAGTAAAGACTAAATAAGATCGTTGCATTAATTCGTTAAAATTATCTCTTAATTTGATCTATACTAGTCAATAAAAATAAATTGAACAATGACAATTAAATGCTGTTACAGATGCTGTAGATAATTGGTTTTGTATAATTAAGATTACTAAAATTGTGTAGTAGGTGAACAAAAAAAGCCTATATCAACACAAAGACGATCTTCGCTCCAGTAAAATTATATTTTCGAAAATTACAAGGTTCATGTTTCGAGTCTTCTCACTCTTAATCAATATACGACACGGTTTTTTCGTAAGACTAAATTTTAAATATAATGATGAGCTTTACTGTATATCTATGTACAGTTTCGTGAAGTTGAATTTGCAAATAAGGGCTGTGCATACAATAACAAACGGATGAAGTTCGACTGTTCGATTTTAAAAAAAAGAAGAAAAAAAACGTGCAGTTCCTCTATATTCGTTGTTTCCATTGTCTCTGAAAGTAAAGTGCGAGCTATGTCGTCTTACATTAGTGGAGCGACGTAATTCGTCTGTCCCATCTTCAATGACTGCACAGAACTGCATCAGGTCGGTTGATAATAGTTGTTGAAACGTTTGCTATAATGTTGGCTTTGCTCGTGCGCTCGAAAGCAAATATTAATAATTACACCAACACACACGTGATGCTTGTTGACGCATTTAACGGGTTGTATATGCGATGCACGACTTTTCTTTTGTCAATTATATATATTGCCGATTTAAGGCTTCGTGTTATGCACTAAAAATGCATTAAAACGTATACCTCTGTAAGATTAGCCGGTGAAGATGATGTAGCAGCAGCAGTCACAGAAAAATGTCTCGTGGCTCGCCTTAATAGCTCTGCGTTATTGTTACACGCGCATTGATAATTCTGTACACCGCTGTACAGTACAATTATGCCTAAAATGATCTCGTATACTGATTACTGCTATCTTATATAGATAAATACACAGCCCTGCTATCAGCAATTGTCCACTCTAGTCCACAGCTCTATATACACACACGCCTCTTCCGTCTTTGAGAATAAGACTTTTGAATCGGAGCGCAACATCAAACATTCTGCAAGTGCATTTTATTGTGATTCCTCAATTTTTTTGGGGGCAGTATTTGCCGCATACGCCGGCTATTTTATAATTAACCATGGCACATTGTATATACTAACGATAGTATTATTTACGAAATATATTGCATTGTTAAAAGTTTAATTTCTAACTGTTTTTTTTTTCGACTTCACAAACAGATCAACTTTTCTGTTGATCTATTTGCAAAATTTTTGCACCGCACTTTAAGCTTTTTTTTTCACTGGAAATCTATGTAAATTTGAGAGCTTTTGATATGCTTCTTATTGATACATTTTTATGCAACGGTAAAAACACTGATGGCTTAATTTTCCGTGGATTTTGGTAAAATTTTATACAAATATTCGTAAACTTCAAATCACCGAACTTTATTAGCAGATACCTTTTTGATAACAGTATAGAAAGCTTTTGTAGTTGGAATCTTATTATTAAAATTAAAATTTGTTGAGTGGAGAGAGGAAAAAAAAATTCTGAATAAAAAATTCGAAGTTCAGTACTTTAATTTGTAATCGAAAGTCCTATATAAATTCTTAAAGTGATACAGCTTTGTAATTAAGCGCACAATTCATATTTACAAAAATGAATTTTTGTCCCTCAGGAATTGTCAGAATCCTCTGAAATTTTCAAAGATTTCAACAATTAGATTTGTTTTTAATTAATGTGTAATTATTATGGAGGTATCGAACAATTTTAAGGAATTTAATCATCTGTACCATCTATACGACTCCAGAGACTCTTAAGATGATGTGCAGCTTCTTGGTTGGTATCAAAAACTGCAAACAATGTCTTACCGACTCCTTATGGTGAAACAGGTGAAAACCACAGTGTTTAAAAAACGTCCTGTTTTTTTATCAGGCTGCTGATCAAGATTTAACCGGTTTCGTCGATTTTACACAGCAGATTTTTATAAGGTGATAAACTTGTGTTTTTTAAATTGCCACAACAGTGGAAGATTTATGCATAGGATAAACTTGCAATTTGCTCGCTCATTATTTTCTACGTTATAAAAATTTCCTCCAATGCGGAAGTACATATATTGTTTTTGTTTTTCTCATATAGATGTTGAAAATGCGAAAAATAACAAGAAATTAATATGCAAAGTGCTTTTTTGTAGTCTTTTTTTTTTAGAAAATAAGGAAACCGAAGTTAAACAAAATTTCAACCGTGAAAACGATGAAGAAAAAAAATTCATTTTAAGTTGTTCAATATATGAATAAAGTAAATAAAACAATTCACTAACAAAGTTTAATAGATTATTTTTCACAAATTTAATCGTGACAAATTACTTTGCAAAACGCATATATTAAAATTATAATGACTTCTTGAAGTGCAATTACTGCATAATTTTTTACTGCAATGGCAATAATCAATGGATCCGTTGCACAATTTTTGAGGTGTTAAGCACGGATAAACGCAACGGATAAGCGCAAAAAACCTACTCACCTACTTAATTAGTTCAATAGTTTATTCACCAGTTTAATCGTGATGAATCACTTAGCAAAACGGATGCTTAGATTATATAATACTCTCTTGAATAGTGATGACCGTAGAATTTATTGCTACAATACAATGTTGGCAAATTTTTTGAGGTGTTAAGCATAAATAAACATAAACGCAAAAAGCCTACTAAATAAGTTCAAGGTAATTGTTTCTCATACATTTGATTGTGAAAAATTATCTAGCAAACCGGATTTTCAGATAAGAATAGCCTCTTAATCTGCGATTACTGCAGAATTTATTGCTGCAATGCAATAATCAATGGATCTTTCGCACAATTTTTGAGGCATTAAGCACGAATGATCATAAGTCCAAAAAACTCACTCAATAAGTTCGATAGTGTATTCTTTACAAATACAATCGTGATAAAACTTTTTTGCAAAACGGATATTTACATTATAATACCCCCTTAAACATTGATTACCGTAGAATTTATTGCTGCAATGCAATAATCAACGGATCTTTTGCCCAATATTTGAGGCACAAATAAAGATAAATGCAAAAAACCTGCTCCATAAGTTAAATAGTTTACATTTTACAAATTGGATTTCGATAAATCACTTTGCAAGACGGATGTTCAAATTATAATGCATTTCTAAACAGCGATTACTGCTGACTTTATTGCTGCAATGCGATAATTAATAAAGTCTTCGAATAATTTTATACGGAATATGTTGCAAGCGTGTAAGAATTTTCAAATGAAAATCGATGATTGAGAAATTTATGTGAAAGTGCATTTTCACATGAATTTTTTTGTAATTAAGCAATTTTATCAACTATCTCCACGGCTATTATTGCAGAACATTAATTGTCTGTGGTGTAGCTGCAGTCATAAAGATTATTATCGTCGAGAACGATGATTGCTAGACGCATTTTTCTCGGATAATTGCTGCACGCCCGTCGTATCTGAACTTGAAGGTTTTTTTTTTGGTCCCGCAAAAGAACCACAAGGTGTTCTCATGTCTTTTCATTAAAATTCTGCGCGTGCAAACAATTGTTGACTCAATAATGTTTTACGCGACGCACGGAAATATATCTTCCGTATAAACGATTTTACCTCATTAATTAATCTGCGTATTTGTCTTATCGACTCGCTAATGAGCTTTCGCTGCAAATATGTCTCCAAGACGAAGCTTCTAGTGGTCGTGACGTGAGCCGTTCATGTACCCACACAATGTCTTCCGATTAATTTTCTGAGAAGTATATCGTTCGATGTATGGTATTGAATGGCTTATTTATAGACTAGATTAGTCTCAAATCTAAATTAATTCCGGAAATGAGAACGCAAATACTTAAATTGTTTGGATTACGCTTCAAATGGAAGCAGAGTATTCTTCGGTTTTATTTTATTTTTAGTTATGTTATTTTTTTTTATTGGTTATTCCTCAAGTACGCCAATTGGCTTTTACTATACCCTCCCCTTTTATTCCCCATTTCATTCTGACACCTATTTAGAGTGAGAGTGCCACTTTTTCTAATGCCATTAGAAAGACCCTCAAGAGTGAGAGTGCCACTCTTTCTAATGCACTACTGTAGGGTAGAAGTCCCGATTGTGGCCACTTTAGTACCGTTTGTGGCCATCAACTTGATCCATTTGTGGCCATACTTATTGCATGCAAATGACGGTGCTGGCCACAAATGATGTAAACGGCTTTCAACATAATTTTTTAAACAATACAGCATTTTAAGCATTGAATATTCAATGTAAAATTTGTCTCATTTTTGTAAAATGAACTCATTTAGTAATTTCCACAGGTTAAAGTAATGATGAATTGATCTATACATTTTTTTTGTGGCCACTAACGGTACAGTGGTCACAAATGGTACATCTACACATCTACAATGATACAGGCGGCTTTATTTTTTTTTCAGTTTCTACTATATTATAATATATAAGAAACTCAGAAAGACTGCGTCTCGCCTAAAAATTAACGCGCAAACCAGTGCAGGGCTAAGCGGTCACCAATCCAAGTACTGGCCGCATCCAATGCTGCTTAACTCTGAGGACCGCCGAAGCCACATACTTTTTTCAAAAATGTTTATTGAGTTTCTCGTTACAATCTTTGTTTTGTTGGTTTCAACGAACATATAAAAACAACCATAGAATTTTTTATAATACCATTTTGCCCGCACGCATACAGTTCTTAATGGTAAAAGGGTTTATATAATTTGAAGAATATTTTAAGAATAGGTTTACAGTATGTCAATTTATAGAGCCTTACATTGGCTCTGGTTTTTCTCGGTGCTTGACTATCACTGTAACGAAATGGGAAAACTTTTGGAGCAAAGACAAAACCCTTCGTAGATTCTTGTTCGTCAAGGTAGACTTAAACTAGTAGGAATGTAGATTAAAAATAGATAACAATAAATATGAATATATACAAAAATACAGTATGGAATAGACCGATCGCTAATAATAAGTAGAATTGCTTATCTATATCGGCGGATTCCGGTAATTCTTACACGGTTTCTATTATATATTCATAACGCAGTTTGCGGGCTCTGAGCTCTAGCATATGTGTGTTATTAATGGTAAGCCACCAAAATTTGTCATAATTGAGTCTAGTAAAATCAAAGGAATCTTTCTTAGGAATTACAGTGGAAAACTCAAATTTGTTTCCGTTGATAGTAAAATCAAGGTGATTTAACGCTATTTCTTTATTGGCTTTGTTACGAGTATAGTGTAAGATGATTGGTATGTTTTCGGCATTTTTAATCATACCTCTATGATCGCAGTAAGTAAAAGTTTGTGGCGTCGTGTAGCCAGTTGGTAGTTGTCTAATAGATCTAACATCTGTTTGGTCTTTTATTCACGAATAGTTTGCCTGTTAATATCGGGTAATTTACTAAAGTAATCTCTAGTTAATTTTAGGATGAAATTGTCTAATCTTGGTATATCTGCTTTATTATAGAAAAGTTTATTTTTATATAATAATGAATCTCAGAGTTTTCAGATCTATACAGTCTTAGAAATGCCCTTAAATATTTTCTCTCGAACACTCTGAGTTCTCAATAGTTGTATCATTGCAGTTCCACCATATCAAGGCAGCATATGTTATTATAGGTCTAATTAACAGCATGTATAAAATCACCTTGGTGTTACTCGTGAGATGGGGAATGTAGAATAGATAACTATTTGTCATAAAGGCATTTGAGCTTTTAGAAGTCGAGTATTCGGGTGGATATTGCCTCTAATAAGGTAGTCAACATGTCCTAAACCTACACTGAGAGAAAAGCATATCGTTTATTTAACGATTTCACATGGTAAAACGAATATAGTAAGGCTTGCAATGTTTTATGGTTGAAGCGATGATAATATGGTTCAATAAACGATACTTGTGAGGTTATTGGAAACAAACGTTGAAATCGTATATGCAACAAAACGGCATATTTGAAACTATTAGAATAGTTTTTGAAGTTATCATTATTTTGATGATTGCTACTATAATTATATTTGCTATAACCATAAAATATAGACGTTCCTCGTGGGAATTATGTTAGTGGTTGATCCAACTATTTTCTTATATTTGCTATAACCATAAAATATAGACGTTCCTCCTGGGAATTATAGTTTATGGTTAGATTATCGTCAGTCCAACTATATTATTTTTAAAATTACCACATTTTTCTCTCAGTGTACCGAGGTCACACACCGACCGCGCGTCCACTGCTGTTGGTTATTATTATTGTTTTTTAGTTATGTTTTTATCTTGTTTTTTGTATTTTTAAAAATATGTTGCAGTAATTTCATAATTTCTCAGTAGTAGTGAATTTTTTAAAATTGTATTCGTGTGTACATCATATTTGTGATTATATAAACTAATTATACGTGCAATTAAAGCCAACAGGCCATCGACCGAGGTCCTTTAGCCCGTTTTATTTCTGACCTGTTTTGTTTCTTTGGTAATTGATTACTCGATTAATAAAGGATGATATAAATCAACACATATTACAATTGTTACATTTAGGGGTAGTAAAAAAGTGTGTCTTATAGAGTACTTTCTAATGCGGTTAGGATTTCTGATATTGTATTAGCTGGAAATTTAAACTTAGGGGCGTCGTTTTGTGGAATATAAGTTGCTAATTTGTGTTTGTTTTTTTTTGCTTCTTCATAGACAAAACTTTAAATTTTTGGTACCTATTGAGTTGTTTCCATCGAATTTTTTTTTGACGTTCATGGCAATAAATTCAAATCGGTTCATAAAATTGAGAAAAGCAATTTAGAAAAAAATATATGTATGTGCGTGCTTCTACTTTGGATATTATTACTCAGCGACATATTTTTTCTCGATTCTGGAAAGTCGGTTAACCAGTTGTTGCAAATTGTCACTTGCATCTTCCTCTCTGATTTTTCACTATTTTTTAGTATTTAAAGTGTTTTCATGATCGTAAAACTGATGATGCGGAGATGTAGTAAAGTTCTCTCAGTAATGGTCAGAAAAAAAATCGGAATTTTTTACATTTTGACTAAGAAAAAAAAAAATGGTTAGAAATGTGTCAAAGAAACTACAAGTCATAATCGACAGAGTGTGGATTTATAAATCGAGGAAAAAATAGATATTTAAAAAAAATTCTTGAAAAAGTCAATTTTTCTCTTATTATGTCATTTCGAGACCCGGCAATTGTAAATTTCCTGCGGATTACGCATCGCCAGACACCGAAACAAACCAAGGGATTTGTTTCTTGACAGTCAATATTTGTCTGCCATTAGTTTCATAATCTTCAGCGAAGTAGAACATATCATTCCTCCCAACAGCAGTTATATGCTTTTATGATGATCATAGGACTTGAAACAAAAAGTGAAGAACAACAGGAAGGAGAATTCCCGAAGTCAATGAAGAGATCATAATAATAGCCGACGGAAAACACGTTTATCTTCTTAATAATAGTTATATAATTTCAAGATGATGATAGGATATGAAAACGAAAGGTGAAGAAGTAAAGGGAGGAAAAGTGTCAGAGACGATGAAGAGATCATAATAATAGACGAAGGGGAACACTTTAATCTTCTTAATAGTAGTTATATACTTTTTGATGACGATGGTGCTTGGAAATAGAAAATCAAGATCAACAGGAAGGGAAAGATGAGGTCGAAGATGATGAAGAGATCATAATGATAAACGAACGAAAACACCTTAATCCTCTTACGAATAGTCATATACTTTTCGATGATGATAGTGCTTGGAAATATGAAATCAAGAACCACGGGAAGGAAAAGTGTCAAAGATGATGAAGAGATAGCAATAATGAACAAATGAGAACACCTTAATCCTCTTAACAATAGCTATATATTTTTTTTAAGATGATGGTGCTTAAAAATGAAAAAAAATTAAGAACAGCAAGAAGGAAAAGTGTCAAAGATGACGAATAGATCATCCTTCTTCAAAAAATTAGTGGGTAAAGTATCTCGCATTTTCGATATGAGTATTGTTGTCGGTTTATTCGTTCACTGATTGGCTGTCGGGTTGCCTAGGTGCTAACTAACGAGCAGTTTCAGTCGTGTATTTTGACAGTTCTCCGAAAGTGTCAAAAGATGTTGGGTACGCGCGCGAAGCGCGCGGTTACTGCTAGTAATAATAAAAAAAACGAGAGCACTTCAGGGAGCGTCCATTAAGGATGTATGATACGTACAGTTCCGCCAAAAGTGAGTTCCAGAGACGATTTGGATCACTTCGCGATGGGATAAAAATCGGAGAAAAATGATGAATCTAAAGCGTGGTGAAAAGAATGATTTCGCATAATAATAATCCCAAAATGTTATTAACAAATTGGTGAAAAAAACAATTGTTCAACAAACAATCAGTCAACCTAACTTCTTTTATAATGATAATGATATGTTAATTTATTTGAATGTATACGAATTTTTTCAGAATTTTTCCTTTATTTTGATTTTGATTGTTTTTATTTTGGAAAATGCGCAGAATATAACAAATTTCGGATATGCGTTTTGCATATGTTGCAAAAAATTTTGAAATTTTTGAAATTTAAAAAAAAATTTAAATCTTAAAAATTCTGAAACATTCCGAATTTGGAACATACAGACACACAAACGTTTTTGGCCACTTCCGTTTATAATAAATAGAGATTATCGTCAGTCCAACTATATTATTTTCAGAATTACCAGATTTTTCTCTCAGTGAACGAGAACACTTTTTAGCAATACTGACATACTCTTCAACGGTGATGATGTTTGAAAATAGAAAATCAAAAATAATAGAAAGGAAAAGTGTCAAAGATGACGAAGAGATCGTAATAATAAACTAACGAGAACACGTACTTTAATCACCTCAACAGTAAATCGAGAAAAGGAAGGAAAAGTATCAAAGAAGATGAAGAGATCATAATACACTAACGAAAACACCTTAATCTTCTTAACAGTCGTTATATACTTTTAAGATGATGACAGAGCTTCATAATAAAAAAATTAAGGATGAAGAGCGTGTCACGATCATATCTTCACCGGCAGCACCATATTTTTCAGCATTTTTCAACTTATTTCTCACACATACAACCAAACACACAATGTACGCGGTTTAATCCAAGACGATACGAAAGACATATTCTCATTATTTCTTCCTCACTTTGCCATTGGCGCTATTGCTTCCATCTCTATTACGCCCACACATATGTTTCCTAAGTAATAGTAAAATCCAACTGCGCAAGCGCCTCAAAGTAATACCTCTTCTTCCTAGTTGAAATTCTATTTGCTGCAAGTATATTTCGCGCACCTGTAGGATTTAGTTTGAAATTTGATACCGCGACGACGTCCGCGCCTTTAGATCCTAAGGCGCCGTCCTTCGGGAAATCTCGGAAAACAATAAAATTTGTGCTTATATTACATTTTAATACACTGTAAAAAAAACTACATGAAATTTAGTGTACTTTTACTGGAAGTTGTTATTTATAAACTAGTATATGAAATTTAGTATACAAGTTCAATGTAAAATTAATATATGGTACAGCATATTCATTAATTTACTATTCATTTTACAGTAAAAGTACTTGAATTTTAATAATTCACGATAATTTTACTGACAAAGTACATGAATTTTATACCACAATTTTTTATCAAATTTCGATGACGAGTTTATGAATAAAAACTTCCAATCTTTTCTGACAGTGTACATTAAAATTTAATTTTTATGTTTTGACATCACAATATTATATTTTTCCTCATAATAAAAGAAAAGTATCCCACGTGCGATTATTGACTTCGACATGCGGAGTACGTCCAACGCTCGGCAGCCTATAATCTTGGTAAGCGGTGTCATAAAAATGCTGTAGCTTTACCCTTCTTTTAAAAATCTTCTCTTTGAACCGTATTAAGAACATATCGTGAAATATATTCCTGGGATGTTATAAAGACATACAGTGCACCAGAATGCAAGAAGATACGATAAGATAAAAAATTTCCCCCGTACCATTTTGGTGCACTGCATATTCTAACAAAATTGCAGATTCAAATAAAGGAAGGTATTAACCAAAGATTTTTTTTTCTAATTTTGGCTGGACATTTCTGGCAAATGTTGTTCACGTACGTCGGGATGTTGTTATCATTACGATTTTCTTCCTACGTTGGCTCTACGTTGCCGACAGCGTCACGCCAATTTTTCTTACACGGCGATCGACATGGTCGCGACTGTCAAATCGCACCTGGGATATAAATGTGATAACAAATAAATGTGATACAATTTCTTCAACTTTGCGCAGCAAAATTGCAAGATTCAGTTTGAACTTTGATATCGCATCAAAATCTGCGTGTTTTCAACTTGTAATAATACCAATAAAATTCAAATTGTAATAATACCAATCCTCCGGAAATCTTCAGGATCGATAAAATTTGTATTTATATTGTGTAAATTTTAACTTCCCATTTAAGAATATTAATTTTTCCTCTGACTTTTGGAAGAAAAAAAAATTATCATATAAATATAATCGGAATATTCCGTTATACGTAGAATTAAACAAATAAGGGAATAATCTTCATTACAGTGGAAACAAATTCATCGATCATTAATTTAAAAAAGAAAGCAATTAAATCTATTGACTCAGTGTGTTCTATTTTTATGCATTCGTGTCTAAAGTAACATTTTCATTTGTACACAAGATTTATTTTTTCTACTTTGCGCAGCCTACGGATTTAGTTTGGAATTTGATACCGCGCCAAAATCTGCATCGGTCCAACCTGAGATATTAACCCTCTGGAGATCTCAAGGATCAATCAAAATTGTATTCATATAACATAAATTTTAATATTTTAGTACATTTATTGACAATGCAATATTATTTACAACAACAAACAGGTTTACTCAGCGCCGGGTTTTGCATAGAATTACACTGTCAATGGGCCATCGACCTAAGCCCTTCAGCCCTTAATATTTTAAATTTCACAATATTTATCTTTCCTTCGACTTTTCGAAGAGAAAAAATTATCATATGAACCCAGTGAATATATGTTACACAGAGATTACACTCACGTTACAATTTCCTACTCAGCAATGTAATCGTTACATAACACCACTGTTATGTAACAGGTACATTGCTGAGTAGGAAATTGTAACATGAGAGTAATCTCTGTGTAACTTGTGTTCACTGGGAATATAATCGTGATAATCATTTTGACGTAAAATTGAAAACAATGAATGATTTCACGTCGTTGGAGTGGAAATTACAACTTTGGAAATTGAAATTATTAAGAAAAATAATAATAAAAAAAAGCAATCGAATCTTTTGACTTAGTGTGTTCCATTTTAATTCAATCGTGCTCAAAGTACCATCCCCATTCGTACACGATATTTATTTTTTTTACTTTGCGCAGCCGCAGGATTTAGTTTGAAATTACATACCACGTCAAAACTTGCGTCGTTGCAAACTGAGATGCCAACCCTCCGGAAATTTCGAGGATCAATAAAATTTATTTCCATGCAGCCTAAATTATAATATTTTGGAATTAAAAATGTTCATTTTTATTCAGCATTGAACAAATAAAACAATTAGCATAATTAAAATAGTATAAGCAATTACTTCTCAAATTGTACCCAGATAAATGAAATTTTGTTTAGATCAAATAGAATCTACTTCGATGAAATAAAATCCTATTTTGCCGGTCATTAGAACAATTATTTATTTATTTAATGGCTAGAAGAATAGGATTCTTTTTTTTATCGAAAGAGACTATTTGATCTGAATAAAATTTGAATTTTTTCAAATAGATCCGATAATTCATTCAAATAAACTCATCAGACCGATTTATCAAGGTGTGATCGAGCATTGAATTTTAAAGAAACCATTGAATCTATTGACTCAGCGTCTTGCACTTTCATTTAATCCTGCTTAAAGTAACATCTTCATTTGTGCACAATATTTGTTCCTGCAGCTTAACGTAGCTGTAGGATTCCATTCGAGATTTGATACCGCGTCGAAGAGTGCGTCGTTACAACTTGAGATACCGACCCTCCGGAGATCTCGAGGATCAATAAAATCATTCCACAGGTTGTATGTATCCGCGGCCCCAACAAGCTCACAACATTTCTTCCTTTAGCGCGGACAGCGTCGTCAACCTTCTACCTCCTCATAAGGTCATCAATTTCCATGATACTTCTTTGCAAAAACGTGACGATTATTCAAATCGGAAGTGCAAATAGTGAAGACCTGTTGGTAAATGTCATTTTCATTTTTCACATGTTAACGGTGAAATTAACTGAAAAGTGTTTTGCTGGTAAAAATACGACAACGCGGCAAAACTATTGATCCATTCCATCGGCTATTTATTCCTATGCGGATAGTATAGCGAAACGAACTGCGACTCGGAAACAAGAACGTATAATTGCATTATAGTTACCGATGTTTTCTGAGTCTCAAGGTCAAGAGTCACGAGTCAAACTGGTTAATTGATACAAGAGGAACCGACAATCAATAGAGAATCGGTTAATCGGTTAATACGACATAGAAAAATATGTATATTGACCAAGTGGTCGAAGTGAGTGGAAATAAGAGCGCGATTGGTCATCAGCAAGGACCAACAGACTCCGAGATCGATCAGCGAAGACTCGTTGGTTATGGACTTCCGAGGAAACTCGTTTTATCGGTGAACGACCGTCTAGGTGTTCAGAAAAATATGGATAAAGGAAGAAAGAATTCTGCTTTGCTGGAGGCGACTTTTGTGATTGGAAAAAAAATTCCTTCGAGTGCTGAATTGTCCTCGGAGCGCTTGGAAAATTTTGGAGAACATTTTCCGAAGGAAAGTGGTGAAGAAAAACGTCTTCAGGATGGAAAGGAGATGAAGGAGAATGTGGAGAATGAAGAGAAGAGTGGAGAATCGATGGACGACTTGAAAGGCGATGAAGATGATGATAAGGATGACAGTTTTGAAGAGGATAATGATGAAGAGGGAAGTGCACTTTTTGGCAATAAACTGCAGAGCATTTTCATACGCAGAAGTACGATTGATTGCGTGAGTATTCGATAATAAATTTATTGTAATTCTGGGAATAAATTTAGGGAGCGAGATGAAAAATTAGCTTGATGACATTTGGGAAGCTAGTAAAATCGAAGGTGAAGTGGAATTAAGGAGGTGCACTATATGCAAGGTTTTACTTTTTTTATTCAAGTTTTAAAACATTTTGAAAAACTAAAGTTGTGCGAAATCTTAGTCGTAAAGGATTAATAAGGAAAAATTAAAGTGACTATAAAATCTCGACGTTTAAGTCGTATTTTACTTAATTTTGGACTTAGCATCACCGAATATTGTTCCGTTTATGTGAAAAATTTAGACCCATCATTGCAAGTTATCCAAAAGTTACCAAAATAATTCTGTTTGTAAAAAAAAATTGAAAACTCCATAAAATCGCTTTACCAATTTTTTATCAAATACAAAATATATTTTTCAAATATAAAATGAAAACTGTCGATCCCTCAAAATATAACTAATTACTAGACTATGAATAATTGAGGATTTTTCGCAGTATTACGATAATATGTAATGAATTGTGGGTGCAACCAGAATGGACCAGGGTTGAAAATTTACGGGGTTAGCCAAGTATAAAAGTATGTATTAAGTGCAATACTCACATGCAAGTGATGAGTAGGTTATTCAACCCAATGGTTAAAATGATGATGATACAGCGGAAATATTGGTTTCCTCTTCGTGATAGTTCACTATAAAAAAAATATTTCTCAAATTTGATGAATTTATATTAGAAGTACCATATGGATGAATTGTGTATTCAATTTATCAAAAATTTATATTGAATTCTCATAGAAACGATATTGAAAGAAATGTAGCGTTCGATAATATTACGGCAAAATTGTTACCGTAAAAACGTATTACGGTAAAAACATATTAATTTCAATGTCCTATACAAAATCGTACAAAATTTCTACATGTTTGTATAAAAAAACCACCAAAATTTTTTAGTAGACTGATGAAAAGTTGTTTACTGTAATTAGGAAGGCGAGGATTCGATCAGGAAGGCAACAGAGCTTCAACATCCTGATAAGTGGATTGCCAAAAAAGTTAGCAAAGGACCGAGAAAACTTAAGAAGAAACACGCACTTTCCTTCTTCGATATTCTTCTATCACTTTTCGTCGTCGCACCTCTTGTGATTGGACAATGGAGGGGCATCTGGGGAATGATGGACATTTACGAGGATTAGTAGGTTTAACTGGTGTGAAATTATAATTAGCATGCTCTAAACTTAAGTTTAAGAATTTCCGAATTTGACACACTTTGTTGTACTTTCTATAAAATTTTGCTTGGATTATACCCGTTTTTTGTACTCCTGAAGAAAAGTCAGATGAAGTCAGAAGAAATGGAGATTTTGTACAGGATTTCAATACCAAAAATGGATTTTTTATATAGAAGTCATTTAGCAAAAAAAAATACATTTGTTGTAAAAAAATGTACTTCAAATTCATTGTGCAGATACAGGAAGTTGGTATAATAAATTTTATATCCATGTGCGATATAAAATTAATATACGGTACAGTAATTTCAATAATTTACTTTAAATTTATTATTAAAGTACATTCATTTTCATAATCCGTTGTAATTCCACTGTAAATTTTACATTCATTTTATACCGCCATAGAAGATTTAGTTCAATTGACGAGCTTATGGATCGCGACTTCTGGAAAAATATTAAAATAACTATGCCAGATAATGCACAAAAACTTCCACTACTTGCTCGTTAAATCTCAAGTAATTTTTTTTACCGTTTTGCATATTTATACGAGTTTCTGTACATCTTTGGTAGATACAAAATCATCTCACTACCATTTTATAAAATTAAATAACAAAAAGGTCCGATACAAAAGTTCATTAAGCCATCATTGATCTTTGACATAAGTTTTTGTGCAACTCTGGTGAGTACAAAATCATTTCACTATGATTATACAAAATTAAATAACAAAGAGAACAAATGCAAAAATTTATTCGGCCATCATTTATCTTTGACATAAGCTTCTGTGCAACTCTGATGAGTACAAAATTATCTCACTATAATTATACAAAATTAAATAAACGAGGTCAAGTGCAAAAATTTATTAGGCCACCATTCATCTTTGACATAAGTTTCTGTGCAACTTTGGTGAGTACAAAATCATCTCACCAATGTTATACAAAATTAAATAACAAAGAGATCAAGTGCAAAAATTTATTAGGCCACCATTCATAATCGACATAACCATAAATCAAGATTTATTTTCCTGAAAAAAAAGGTTAATCCATATCTCATTCCAACAGGCATTAGAAAAAAGTACATTTTACGAATCAAAGCCCAGAAAATGCTACCAGTGTTGCTAGTTGAATCCTGCCATTATGAATTCACACATTTGACGATATGAATCGCACTTTTTGAATATGCATGAGGTATCGATCGAAACCTCGCTTGAATTGTAGTCCCATTGAAGGACTCTACGTGTACCACAATGTTGACAGTGATTTGTACGATGTCTGTGATGTAGGTTAATCAAAACTTCTCATTGCTTCAGTTTCCTTTTTCAATGATTAAATCGTTTCGTTAGTAGGTAACGCTTATTAGTACTTGAATGTTCGCTTCGGGCCTGCATCTGCTGATAACACTATGGTATTATCGATATATGTATAGCTATGATGCATAGCTGTAACTAGATTATTTATTCAGTGCGTGGTAACAGGTTTTGCATGTGGTATTTTTCTCTCATTCATTAGCCAAGGAAGGAAATCACTGATAACATCGATTGAGCTCTTTATTATGAAACACTGTGTCCTTAGAAAACTGTTCGGCTATGTACAGTTGATAGATTCAAACATTTACCACTGCTGCAACTTGAGGTTGTTGTGGGGCGAAGTTAAAATGCTACCACCGTCATGAAAATTTTCACGAATGTAAATTATCCCTTCGCTAATAGTCTGGTAAAATTTTAGTACGATGGACAGCACCGTTTGGGGGAAAAAAATTACGAATTTTGAGACCTATTGCACTACTGTTACACCGAAAGAAATAGATACTACGCGATAGTAAAAATATAATATCGAATAGTATATTGGATGCTTCGTATAGGGATCACTCTCTGGAGTGCAACAGTTAGTATAATTATAGTAATGGTTAATATCTGATTGTACCAAGTACATTCCGTATAATAAACCCTTACAATACACACAATACACGGTACTATCCAAATACTACCCGATAGTATATATAATATTTAGTATATCGGATATTAAAAATCTTAGTATCTATTTCTCTCGGTGCAGAGGGAGTTCTGGCGATTACACCGTATTTACGCTATAACAGCTAAGAAAATGCTACCACGTACATAAAACAACTGTGTAGAGTTTAAATGATAATCGTTTTAACGCTTGGCACATTTGGAACACGATCGACACCAACGTTATTTAATTATTAATTTATAAAAACTCTTGGTCGTCTTCGCTCGGGAACTGAATACGCAGCTGTGTCGATCGCACACCAACCGCACCGCACACCGCGCGCGCCCTTTTTTCACCCTGCGCGCCTCGACCCGACAACAACCTTATGGGATGTAGGAGTGCGATGGGGTGCTCAACGCGCTCAAAAGTGAGAATTCAGAGAGAAATTCGAAAACTTCCCGATGGAGGAAAAATCTTAAAAAAACAAAGCATACAAAAGGTGGAAAAGAGATTCATTTTGCATATTAATAATTGCAAAATTTCATTAACAAATAGGTGGAAAAAAATAGTTTAACAAAGTATCCGTCAAGCTAACTTTTTTTTCGAATGAAAATGATTCATCAATTTTTCTGAACACCTACGAATTTTTTCAGAATTTATTCTAATCATCAAAATTTCGTCTTCTTGGAATTTTTTTTTTCTTAAATAATGCATATTAAGTCGCGAATTTTTCATATGTGTTTCTCGCCAAACCACCTATTACACCCAAGAAGTTTCCAAACGATTAATCAAATAGATTCGCGAATACAGCTGAAACAAGAAAAAAAACTGCAGTTTTCAAACATTAGAGAAAATTCTGAAAAAATTCGTACGTAATCAGAACATTTGACGAATCATTTTCATTCGAAAAAAAAGTTAGGTTGAAAATTTGTTGAACAATTTTTTTTCACCTATTTGTTAATAACTTTTTGCAATTATTAATATTCAAAATCTTTTCCGCACCTTTTGTATGCTTGATTTTTTCAAGATTCTTATTCTATTGCGAAGTGTTTAAATTTCACTCTGAATTCTCACTTTTCAGGAAGTTGAGCACCTCATCGCGCTCCTACATCCTTAAGGAGGTTCGGTGATGACTATCGAAGTCGAATTAGTGCTAAATTTTTGTAATTGATTCTTTAAAGTTTAATGCATTAAAAACCAATGGTGAAGGGTGAGTTGTATTGAAGCATGTATACTTAATCCAGTGAAAGATCAATAGTGACGAATTTGCATTAAGATTAATTGATTAACATTTATTTGTAATGGGAGACATTTTCCTTTCGTTTTTTCCAAGTATAATTAGTAATGATTTATCGATTTAAATGAGTGACAAGCTGTCACTCTCAAGCTGTTCCCTTTCTCAAAAAATACTCTATGAATTGACTGCCACGATATTTCCTAGTGTTGATCGTTTAATAATTATAGTCTGTTGTTTGTGAAGGTATTTTTGTTTTTGTGAAACAACAGGCTATAATTATTGAACGATCAATATCACGAAATATCTAGGCGGTCAATTCGTGAAGTACCTTCTAAGAAACAAAATAAGCTATCACTCAGTGTAATCAGTGAAGAATTACAGATGATATTTGGAAAAAACGAAACAAAAATACGTCCCATTGGAAAAAAAGTTAATCGGTTAATCTTTATGCACATTCGTCACTATTGAGCTTTCACTGGATTAAGTATACATGCTTCAACACAAATCATCCTTCGCTATTGTATTTTAATGCATGAAACTTAAAAGAATCAATTTCGAAAATTTAGCACTGATTTGACTTCGATAGTCATCACCGAACCACCTTAAAAATCTCTTTGGTTATACTTACTTGCGATTTGTAGCTTTTTTTTGTCGTGTAAAAATCTTCATGGATGTTATGAAGATTGCTGTAACTGACAGATCAGATTTTCGACGAAGAGCAAAAAAATTTGCATGTGGCACGTATGTTAGTAATTACGCAATCAATTTATTGATAAATGTCACTTTCCGAGACGAAATAGAACAAAAATTTCAAAACCCTCAAATTGGAAAGGAAAATTAATAAGATTAAACAAGTTTGTTGAACGAAAAGATTTTGTCTTCAAATGTGAACGAAGACTGGTTGATAAATTTACGAATTTTTTTCTGCGCATTTCTAGTTTGAACTTTTTTTTTGTCAATCTGGAATCTAAAATTAGAAATTAGCAAAAATGTAACTACGTGATTAATAACGAAAATGTTTGTTAATACATGAATATAAAACTACAAATTGTCGAAAACATCTTGCTATATAAATAACAATTAATAAAAAAAGATATTTGTTTATCGAGAAATGTAAAACTGGAAATTCGAGAATGTCAACAACAAGTTTCTCGGGGCGTTTGAGAACAAAAACTTTTTGTTAAATGTATAAAAAATCTAATTTAATTTTCACTGTGCACCGGATTAAAAATTTTTTTTGTGATGTCGTTAAATAAAATTATTTCGCCAAAAGCCTGTGTGCGCAAAAATGTTAAAGAGCGCTAATGTCTAACTAATGTCTATGTTATTTCCCGCATCGAATGTAATTTACAAAAAATTCCCAATTTTTTTTTTACAGTTTTCCAGATTGGCTTTGCCTTATCGTCGGTACTGGACTTCACGTTGTATTCGCGATTATGAGGAACCAGCTTCACGGAAGCGTCGTAGAAAAGTGGAGAACGTCCAGTTCGATTGGTCGAGTCGCTTACGATTTTGTTCGACTCGTCTACGTATACATTTTTTGTGTGGCCTGCAATCTCCATTGGAGGGGTGGTTGGATGATCTTTGACAAATATTTCGGCAGTAATATTGTGTGAGTATTAATAGAATTTTTTATTAAACCAACTTTTCAAAAAATTAATATAAATAATCCATTTAAAAAATGTGTTGAAAAAATTAGGTTGGCTTAAAAAAATCTATGATTTTATATCAAGCTGTTCATCAAGATTTAAGTACTTTTTCTTGAAAGAGAAAATCACGTGAAAGGAGCGAACAGTAAAAAAAATTACTACTCCCTCCCGGAAGTTCAAATCAAATCAAATGTAAATAAACGGTTTTATTCGATATTGATAACATGCATAGAAAATCCGTTTTGTATGTATATTGTTCATGAGTAAATGATTATATTCGTACAATCTAAAGTCGTTGAGAAGTTTATGATCCCGTTTTATGGACATCGGATTATGGCCAATTTAGACTTCAATATGCTACGAAATGCGAATATTTGCAAGCTCATCTACAATCTGTCAGAAAATACAAAATATTTATTCAGTACTTATATCCAGTGCTCATGTACAATGTTCGTTTTAGAAAATACGAAATATTTATTCAGTACTTATATCGAGAAATCTATTTTAAGAAATTGTAAAAAATTATAAGCAATTGAGTTATGATTATTCAAAAACGACTTTAGACAAAGTAGTTAATAGCATAGTAAATTATATTTTCTACCATATGACCAAACTTTAAAAAACATATTCTTATTAATTTAATGACAATAAATTATTTCTGCCGGTCAGAAAATTAATCTATTCAAATTTGAGTAATATTAAAGAAAGTGCTTTTCCCTGTCCAAATTTCGAGTGATTGGACGAATAGATTATTCGACGGAAGATTTTTCAGATAATGATAACTTTATTCTTAATCAATATGTTTCAATTTTCCATAAACTGAAACTTGGCAAGTCAATGTATTTATTGTTTGTAAGAACTAACACGTCGTTTCCTGGCTTATATCGGCAAAATAATAAAACAGTAATTTTTTTTCTGCCCCAAGTTCACGCAGATTCCTTAATTAATGATAATTGAATACAATTAATTATTTTACAGGCTCAGCAGCGCATTTATGACGTTATTTGCTAGTGGACTGCTGATTTTGAGATCTTTTCGGAATCTACTAGCGCCACCTTTCATCGTAGTTATCGATGAGCCTGAGCGTGTCTTTAACTTCCCAACGCGATATAATGTGGTGAGTAAAAAAGCATAATAGTAAAAGCTTTAAAAAATTAATTCGTTGACGTAGAGTGAAAATCACAAACGTTTTTATTAACACCGCATATCTTTATTGCTAAAGATTGAAGTCTCCGGTTGATCAAAGTTTGATCAAGAGTTATCATCATAATATGGTAGACCAGGAAAGTCGACGGCAGGTGGCGCATGCGTGAATCGTAACGTTCACGAACAAATCGAACATGATTAGGATCTTACTAAGTGGTTGACATTTTATATTCATGAGCGCCGATCAACCGTTGATCAGTTATGGATAATTCCTATACCAGTGCAAAAATATTAGTTTTGTTATACGGGATTTCCAAGAATTTTTGTAGATTCTTCAACAGGCGCCAGAATTTTGAATTTTCAAAAAATCATAAAATAAAGCATATAAAAGTTTCATTTTTTTCAGTGTTTTTTCAGTACAAGTTTTGGAACAAATTGCAAAGAGTCAGGGTCAAATATTTATCGTATTGGCGTGGAATACCTCATATGCATATGCGTCTATATAACGACATAAACTACTGTTTACTGTATACATCTTTGACCTAGACCTCTTAAGCTATTTTCGTGTCATTATTTCTAAGAAATCGTTAGTTCACGTCTATTTACTGTAGCCATCCTTCGGACATAGTCCTTTTTGCTTCCTCCCTACACAGAAAAAACTATTAAGCCGCCAAAAATGTTATTAAGACGAAATGTAGATATTGGAAAAAATTATAACATTTACAGTGATATTTTTTATTAAATCAGACTGCCAATATTTCTTCATGATGTATGCCACAAATTAAAAAATGCTACAACATTTTCAAGTTGTCCTGTTACATAGGTATCTCCTCCGTGTTTTTATAGAGGATATATTCAGAACATTTTTTGGTTTTTATCCCTATCGTTTTTAATTTTTCAAAAGTTTTCTCTATGACATTCGCGGTAAATTGAAAAAAAATAAGGAATTTATGTGCAAGGTTTGCATTCTGCACTAGTATGAAAAAAATTACAACATCTATAGTAAAATTTCTTATTAATTGAGATTGGCGTAACTTTTCCGTTCATGGAAAATTTTTCAACAATGCCGGAATATTCTAGATTTTTAAATGTAAATTGCTCGAACATTTTTGTTAGTCCTACAAAATTGTCTCCTAGCTGCATACTCTGATAAGGCTCTTTAGTGTGCATTTCCTCGGTGGTTATCAATTTCATATGGCTTCTTCACTATTTTTAATTTTCCATCAGATTTTTCTATGGAATTCGTAAAATGTTAAAAATAATGAGAAACCAATATGCAAAACGCTACTTTGTATCCTGCACCAATCTGGGAAAAATTACAACATGGATATAGTGATATCTCTTCTCACTTCAGTTTGGCACAATTTGCCATTGCGTAGCGAATTTTAAAAAATGCCAAATCACTCAAACATTTTTGCTGAAGCTATTCCTAAAAAATTCTCTCCTTTTAGCCGCCTACCTTGATCAGGGTCTCTGGAGTGCATTTTTTTCGCTGCTTATGGATTGCATATTTTCTTTTTTTTATTCGCATTTTCCCCCGTCTGCAAGCATTACGCCTATCACAGGGTCGGCCCGGGACAGTAGCCACAGTCCCCCCTGAGGGCCTGGTCCGGATCAGTAACCAGGCCCCCATGCAACCGCATCCGACTTCCCCCTCTATATCGCATTAACCATAGCAATTCTGCTAAGGGCATAGGAAAAGATTGCGGAAAAACCTTATACCGACATAGCCGGTCTCGAGTTCGCCTCCCGACACCGGAGCTACGTCACGATTTTCATCGAGAATGTAAACACAGACTACAGCTGTATACGTGTGACCACCACAGTACCTGTGTGTGTCTCACGTATACATCTGGAGCTTAACCGCGTCCATGTTTATATTTTTCGACGAAAATTTTTGACGGCACCGGGAATCGAACCCGCGACCTACCGATGCTCTACTGGTCTAGAAGCCAGTACTTTAACCACTAGACCACCACACCGGTTTATCAATTGCATATAGCTTCCACATTATTTTTAACTTTTCATAAAGTTTTCTTTATGAAAAGTTAAAAATAATTAGAAAGCAATATGAGTAAAAAGTTCAAAATAATGAGGAAGCAATATGCAAGGTCCTACTTTGGATCTTGCACTAGTATGCTAAAAATTACAACACCCGTAGTAAAATTTCTTATGGGTTCAGGTTGGCACAATTTCTCTGTGCATGTCGAATATTTAAAAAATACCGCAATATTGTTAAGTATTGTAGGGAAATCTCGTAGACATTTTTGCAATAGCTATAAAAAAAATGTCTTCTCGTGGCCAACTGCGTTAGTATTAGTACATTTTGGGCCGTCTTGTACACTATATTATTGCAACAAGCGCATGAATAACGTTGCTTTAAATTATAGTTTTGCGGGACGAATAGTGAAAAGTGAGGTTCCAAACCTTCGACCCTAGGGTTGAAAGTGAAAAAGTAGAGAGGTGAAAGTATTATTTTCACCTCAAACTATCGTTACAACATTGCCATGGAACTATAGCCATATTCGGGCCGCAAAACTGCCTGGAAAGCACGGCTGTTCATGCACGTGTTACAAAAAGCTCTTAAGAGTGCATTCGCTCGGGGAGCGAAAGATGAATTAGAAGAAACACGCGCGCATCGGTGCGGTACACGGATGATGCGAGGCACGGAGGTTTTTTAGTGCGCCTAATGATCTCGATACACTGTGGCATAAAAGTGGCGAGTCAAGGTGAGAAGATTGCTGAAACCGAAGCTTGATTGGGACACAAAAAGGTGCTGATTAGTGTCGACTTCGGACCAACAAAGGCATGGAATATCCCGGCAGGAAACGCCACTCAGAAAAATCATGGCTCAAGGTAGCCAATGCCTCCAGCTGCTTAGCTTAAAAGCATTTGCAAGAAGCTTTCGTGGTCCTCTTCAACTCAACAGTGGCATCATCTCAAAAAATGTTATTAAGCTTGAGGCCCTATTTTTCGGTTTATTAAGATTTAACTAGAATTATGTACGATTTTCTAAATTTTTCGTTTATGAGTAATTGTATGGTCATGAGCTGCTTATAAAGTCACTAATATTGATGTTTTATAGCAAATGTTAGTTTTCTAGAATACAACTATAATCTTTTCGACAATACTGTTAAAATTGTTAGAATGTAGAAGTACTACAGTATTGTAATACATCATTCATTTTCAATAATAAGCCCTAGAAAAACCGGGACGAATATTCAAAATATTTATTTTTAGTACTTGATGCCGCAGGATAAAAAATTGACAGTAACAACAATTTTGCAAGCAATAGTGCGTTCATCAATTATTGTCTGTAATAAATAAGTACCAAAAAAAAGATACAATTATGCGATTTTTTGGTTCTCTAACACGTTCAAATTTCAAATAAATGAAAAATCTGACAAAAGCTAAGGTCCATGAAGAATACACTCTGCGCTTTATTTTTGAGAAAAAATAATTGTCCTTACCAATCAAGAATAACAAAGCGGTTTTCTACTCTGTCATTTTCCACAATTCTGATTCAGAAAAAAAAACCTACAATTAGAAGAAAACATCGTTTCCAATGGAAAATAAAGCAGGCGTTGAACGGCCGCTTATCTTTAAGACCATTGAACCCAAATAATTCTTCATTCAATTCAAATAAACGGATATTAATTGAAGTGGCTGTTGATTGATATCATTCAGGCTATTGTCGCCCACGCAGCAATCACAGATCATCAGATAATCTGATTTTCACGTCAAAGTGCTATTTCCCATGATTACATAGTCGAGAGTAATCGCATATTGACATAGTCGTTGAGCATCAAAGCACATTGCGATCTCTAAATGCGGACTGTCTTTACGCCTGTTCAAACCTTCCAATCCATAAGAGATACAGTACGGTTGGTTGTAATGATTACCCACGTGGGAGGGAGTTTTGCGGGGAAGCAACAAAGAGCGAGATTGATGTAAAGTGAGACAGACCGAGCGCACAAGTTAGATTCGAGCCTGGCGAGGTATATGGAGGTGTATGAGGCACACATGAGGCGAAACACACGAGGTATTTCTCTGAGGCCCGAGAGGAACGAGGGTAGGGGTCCTCCTGTCCTGTGCTATTCCGACGGTGACGATATGCTCGTTCACTACGACGATTGGAATAGTGTTGGTACGTGCTCAACAGTTGATAAAAGATAGCGCTCCCGGACAAGGGTCCAGTAGTCACTCGCTGGCCGACCTGTCGACCCGCTAGTCTGCTCGACCCTCAAAAACCGTCGCGTTTCTTCCTAAACTTCAAAATTCGGGAGTTTGTCATCATCAGGACCGGTAAAGTAGGCAAGAATGACGCTGGTCACTTGAAAAACGATCTAATCCAAAGATTAGATACCCTTGGTAGGGTCTGCAGCCCCAAAAAATCGCGGGCTGTTCAATTAGATGGTCCAAACCGGTAATTCAGCATAGCTTCAATATTTGCACCGACAGAAACGTCCCAAATATCAACCCCCAATTGGCCAAAACTTCGAGTGCCTGTCCCTGAACCGATTTCTATAAGCAGCCGGTGGAAATTTTTTAGATGAGCCGCTGCTGTGAAGGAATAGAGGAGAAAAAAGGAAGAAATCGGCAGCGGGAAGCGAATGGGGCTGCGCAGAGTCGTTCAAAGTCGCGGGTGAACAGGAATTAGACCCTGTACGAGGTCGTAGACAGTTCTTCGAAGTCTTAAGTGTGTTCGGACGTTCAGGACGCTCGTGAGAAAGGAAGAAATCACTCGGGATTGAGGCAGGAGGGAAGAAATCGAATGTGGTAGTGGCTGAAAGATTGAAATGTTTATGATAACAAAGGCAGATCGTTGAAGCCAGGAAGGATGATCAGCTATGAACTGTTCGGAAAGTAAAAAAAGGCTCGGGGTTGGCGAGAGCGCGGGAGATCAGGAGGAGGACGAGGAGAATAAGAACTGGAGCATGGTGGAGCTTCGCGCTGGGGCCGGTATGGCCGCTGTCGGACTCGACACGAGGCCATCGTCCAGTCGATTTCATTACACGATTTTGACCTTTCTCGATGCCGTTTTTTCGGCGACTGTCGCGGCTCCCGCTGTCGTTGGCTATTGGCGAGGCACTTGGGGCCTTTCCGACCTGTACATCTATCCGGATGACCAGGTTTTAGGGTGTATGACCTCGATTCTGATCGGCTTTACCGGTCTTTTCACCTTCAATCTCGTTCAGCATCTTCTCAACGAGATTTTACACCCTGACAAACACAGACTTTCGTTCTACATCATCTCGAGGATCTATACTTCGGTTTTTGGATTTTGCTGCGTTAACGCGTGGCGCGGGGCCTGGCAAGCTCTCGATCTTTATACCGAACAAACATCGAGTACTGTGTTCGCGACTACCGCGGTTAGTCTTCTCGCTCTCGCTATCATGAGGACCATTAGGAACTTATCCGCGCCACCGTTTTCACTCTGTTTGGATTCGGCCGCTGGATACTTCGAAGTTCCTACCATGTTTCGCGTCAATGTGAGTAACTCAAAAGTGCTTTCGACATTTTTTTACTTTTTCCTTCTTTGCTCAGGAAGATTTGTCCATGTGGGACAAAAATGGAGATTTTTTTGGCAGGGTATTTAAAATGCGTGGAATAATACGGGATTCACAGAAGACATCCGATTTTTGTGTGGGTGTATGTGTATGTGCTAATAATTAGTAAACGGGGCATAATTTGTTCATGTGACAAAATACATATCACAATCCTGCGTACTTAAGATACGGAATACGCAAAAAACACCCGGTTTATGTGTGAGTGTGTGTTTGTATAAGAAAGTGCTATAAGCAAAATGAAACAAATCGTCAATAATTAAGAAACGGCTCCAAATTTATTTATGTGGAAAAAAACTCGAGATCCCATTGTCAAAGTATTAAAATTACAAGGAATAATCCGTAATACCCAAAAAATAATCCGGTTCTTTATGGAGTGTGTCTATATGTATGTGGTATAGATAAAATGAAACAAATCGGCAATTATAAGAAACTGTTAATCTCTTTATCGATACCACAATTTTTCATAGTTCGATAAAAGTTCTATGACTATCATATATTTATAAGACTTCTTATCCCGTTTTTTAATTCAGAAAATACAATATCGGCTCCAATGTACATGCAATAACTTCAGTCATTTCAACCATAACCAGATTTTTATAAAAAAAACCTCTTGTCAGTGGCTTATTTATATGACGTTCACACGGTCACGTGTAAAAAATACAAAAAGTTGCTTTTTCTACGAGGAAGTAAAAATTTATTGGCATATACTTCTCACATGAGATAATTAGTTGAAAATATTTCTTTGTTTACGAGTAAAGGAAGCTATTTTACATAAACTGGTATATCAAATTACACATGCAACCGGAATATAAGATACGGTATTTTTTTACCAAATACTACGAAAATGAGAAAATTTAATATAACAAATTTATAAATTTATTGCACTCGTATATTAAATTTTAATATATCGGCTGATAAATAAAAGATCATATAATGTGAATTCGAAAACATTTTTAACCACGTTGTTTAGTACAAAAGAGTAGAAATAAAAACGCTATGTGCAAGGTTTTCCTTTGAACGATTTATATTGTACGTTTAGCAAAATGACGTCTCTGTTAATGAAACTCTAGTCGAGGAGGCAGTGAACTGACAGCTGTTCGAAAAGGTGTAAAGATCAAGCGATGTCTCGCCGATGTCCGATCAGCGAATGAGGCGGTGGACTGACCGATAATCTTCGGAAAATCCTGTCACGTGCAGAACCTTCACATCGGTACAAAGCAATTGTTCAATGAGTAAATTATTCTCACCCCAACAAATTAATATCTGAAATGAGTATAGGACTAAACCTTGAAAATAGTATTCATCTTTGAATTTCTTTCAATTATTGTTCCTCACATTGCTTCCTTATTATTTTCACTTTTAACAAAACTAGTCCATGACGAAGTTAATTAATTTTGTTAATAAATTTTTGCTTTCGTATAGTCAAAATCATTAGCCTTCTAAAATGGGGATTATAATGATAAAATAAGTGACTATAATAATGAGAAAGCAATGTTCTACCTTGCATTCTTGTTAAAAAAAACTGTATCTGCGGATGGTTTTCAAAACAAATTACAGTAGCTGAAAAGGAGTTAATACGCAACTCGTGTGCAAAATTACTTTCTCTCATGAAAACAAATCTTTTTCTATGAGAAAATAAAATATTAAGAAAATTAAGTCTTGCACATTGTTTCCTTATTTTTACATTTTTCTCAAATCATGTTCCATGAGAAACTCAAACCATTTAGTGTTCTTCATCGTAGTGGTAAATAGGACAATAGTGAAAAATGAGAAAACAATGTAAAATGCCCAATTTTATAATTATTGTTTTACTTATAATCAGGAAAAATGTAACTTACACAGACACAGATTTACAAAAAAATTATTAATGCAAATAATTTATGACAAACTTGACCAAATTTAATGAGCCCGAAAGTGAGGACACGTTTGACACCGGAAATATAATTACAGAGATTTTTTGAAGGACTACTGCAATGCTGAAGAAAGTTAGTTCAATTTTACAGAGAGTCAACAAATGTTGAGCCTCTACAACAATTTTCAATAAGTCTTAATAGATAGTAATGAAATAATCTTGATACGAACATGATACGAACAAAATTAACAGGCACATGAGTGACATCAGTTTTTTTTATACTATAGTAATTAGTAAAAAACGAAAAAAAAAAATTTATTTAAATAACAAGAAGGATAATGAACGGGAAACACAAATTCCAAAAGTTTTTTTGCAATGTGAAAGTATATAAGATATAAAACTGCATAAACATAAATTCAAAATAATATTTTGATGAAGATGTGGTTGATTTAGTATCGTTTTTTTAATGAGTTTATTTGAGTCACTGCATTAACCGTCATCAAAGAGCCTGTGAATCACTCAATGATGTGAAAAATATGACCATGAAATTGTGGATTACACAGATGATTTTAGGATTTTGTATTGACACGAGTTCTTCCAAATGGAAACAAAATTTTCCGAAGTAATACATCCTCAAGTGCTCTAATGAAATCGAATTACGTGAAAGCAAAGAAGATTAATTCAACACGATATTGTTTGCGGAATTATTTTTTAACGTCGAATATTGATACGTTCTTTAATCGTCCAAGACACGAATTCGAAGCACATCCGGATGCACTGATGATAAGATAAGAACTCAACTGATGATGGAACTAACAAGGATTAATACAACCATTCGTTGTATCATTAAATTACCTGAATAAAATAGCTTGTACTAAAGTTACAAGTTGTTGCACGTTGCAGTCGAAAACCCAAACGATAATTATTCTTCAACAGTGCAACAGCGACAAATAAATAAATTCACAGACCTATGGGAATCACTATTTTATCAAAAAATTTGGGACTATCTAATTTAGTATATCCCCATAAATGTTGAAAGACATAAAAATATTTTCAATTACCTTTTTCGCTCTTTCTCTGCATCTCCTTTTTGTGTGTATTTTAGTTTTTGTTTAAAAAGTGCACGACGTTAAGAGTGTCATTGATTCATTTTCTCGTGTAATGATTTGCTTAGTTCCAATACTGAGGAAGTAATGTGCAAGGTTGTACTTTGCATCCTTGTTTTAATAAATTAATTTAAAAAATGGAATTTCCGCGATATTTTAGTCATTAAAAAAACGCAAATAATGAAATTCCTACAAGGTCCTAACCCTTCTACCGACCTTTACTGAATTAGATATCTGGCATTACTGAGCATTATTTTTTTATGTGGCAAATTAGTATTCAAAAGATCAAATTTTCAGTGTCAAAATGGGTATAAGATAATAAGACTACATAAATCAAGTACAAAAATACGGATCACCTTGTTTAATTTTCATAGAAAATTTCAGTCTGGTGCTGAAAAAATTTTTCGAATAGATCGTTGGCGGACATTTTTATAAATTTAAAAAATACCATAAAATCTTAATGCGTCAAGCGATTTTTTTAAAAATTGTACCCAATAAATGCATGAGTACGAGAAAATTAAAACTGATGACGATCAAAGTGGAATGAGGGAAAACACTGAAAATTTGTTTCACATCATCTTATGAAAAGGGTCAATAATTTACTTTCTTTCCCTCTCACACTCACAAGGATAAAAACGATGGCTATAAATGATTTGCTGGATCAATTTACTTAGTGACTATGATTATTTTTAAGTTTTTTTTTTTGAGTTTTAAGTTGAGACAACAAATAAATAGTTATCCCAACTCACAAACGAGTGGTTATGTGGATTAATGCAAAGTGAGGACGTTGACTAAGTCGACTAGTTAATGGACAGTTAAGTAGACGAAAAAAGCCAGTGACCGGACGTTTTTTGTTCACGTGCTCTTATGGACGGTGTCCTTTCACTGGTCACATTCCATTTACTGGCTGATTTACCTTATTAAGAATAAAGTGACAACTGTTTATTTTTAATTAATACGACCAATTTTTTTTTTAGTTGACACAACTATCACACGGTTGCATGAACTGATAATTAATAGTTACTCTGTAATTAACTGTATAATTACGATTTCGCTGAGTGTGCAATCGTTTGTTTAATGAGCTCAACTAATTGTTTTTTCGTGCACGTCATTCCTATGTAGCTTCTTTCACATCTGGGTGAAAATTATTGTTGTCAAATTGATTAGACCGGTCACAAGAGTGAAAGAGATGTAATCAAGGAGTAATTTACAGTACGAGTCAATATGAGTAATTGAGAAAACTGTGTTTTCTGAAAAGGAAGTTACTGCACTCAAAGAAATTGTAGGAGTGCAGTCAACTTTGAAGTGACAACTATTGCTTACTTAATATTATTTTTTTCATGGCTATGGTAACTATTTAGTACCCTAGTCAAGATTTAAACCTTTCGAACACCCTTCGTTGAATAAAAATGGGTAAAATATGGCACTTTTAAAGGTGGGCAAGGGCCAAAAAACCTCTTCTCACTCTGTACAACCTAATTGGAGGTCCAAACATAATAATCTCAGTCCAGTAGTCCTTGTTTACTCCAATTGGGTAATGTCTGCTATTGTCGGAGGTTTAGAGGAGTGTCAGAGGAATCGAGAATCCTTTGTATACCCTGCGTATCTACTACATTTATGTTTTAAAAAGGATCTAAGTTTTAACTCGGGTTTCTAACTATTTTACAATTGTAGCAACTATAAACAAATTAGGACTATGAACTCAAAATAAATAGTTGTCACTCTATGGTAACTAATACAATAATATTTTATAAGTATACTTCCTCATATGAAGAATTTTCTGTCAATCAAGTCAGTTTTTTTCCACCATATCATTTACTCATTCAATTATTTATTTATTAAAACAGGCCCAATTACAAGTATGATGAGCAAAGCACATCAACCTTTTACGATACAGTGAATGGAGAAAATCATCATGATACGAAAACACAGATTTGATTACAAAAAAAATTGACGAATAAATATAGAAGTGTAGAAGATGAGCCAGAGTGAATCTACAGTTATGAAGCATATCATATCTACTCGATAATTTGTTATATCAAAGTGCCACCAAAAAGCACTCTATCTAATTCATGTAGATATTTTAATCTTATATTTTAGAGAATGCCGTTTTTTTCCAAGTTTTCCTCGGAAAGTTAAATCTACTGGAAAAAGTGGCTCCCCATAAATTTGTAATTTTCTGTTAGCTTCCGAACGGAACACTTGAAATAATTTTCACGTTTCAGTTACTTTGATTTTTAAACGAACAAAAATAATCTTGATCATTAAATCAAAATTGATTTGATAATATAGAAATTATGGAAGTTAGATTAATATTTTTTTATCGCTGGTATAGATTTTGCTTCAGACAAATTTCCGAGTCATCTTATCTTGCTGTGGCTTGGAGATCTTTACCTTGGCAAAGAACACAAAAAGAATATGAACACATGGCGTTAACATTTGTAAAAAATTGATTAATCGTGTGATTAATCAATTTTTTACGATAGCATAGCATTACGATATGTGTCAACTTTTATGACACTTCAGACAAATTTCCGAGTAATCTTATCTTGTTCTGGTCTGAAAATCTTCGCCCTGGCAAAGAATATAAAAAAAAATAATCGCATTACGATGTGTGTCAACTTTTATGGAGTCAGGCTGAACAATGTTGGCGTAAACTGTAAATTGCTATTACTTCAGAAACCTGGAAATTTTCTCAGCAATTATTTGTTGACGTTTACCCCAGAAATTACATGATGACTTCACACCAATTACGAATGTGGTGAAAAAATTATGTGCTGGAAATACATGATTAGCAACTTTTATTAGGCTTGTTTCTTATTGCGCACGCTTGTTAATTTCGTATTATCAAAATGGAGGAAGATTTTTTTTTATGGTGAAGAAAATGATGCTATAACATTTGACCTATTGTCATTAATCGAAGTTTACTAATTAATTTGTTTAAATAATGTCAAATTCTTTTTAGATTGTTAATAATTTTAATCGATTCCATCTCTAGTTTTTACCCAAGTAAAAAAAATATAACAATAAAGTCCAAAGTTAAGACAATTTTAACTAATGTAACCCATACGCAGCATCAAAGATTAACTGTTACTCGTAACAGGTTAATCATAGAAGCTTTTACCTTATCCACTGAATGTGACTTCATGTAATTATCATCGTAATTAATGATCAACGCACGATAAGGTCAAGCCAATTATTTTGCATTCTATATTATTTCCCTTGTGAAAATGCACTCCTTTTATATATATAATGATGATGAAGAAATGTCAAGATTATTCGTATCAGTGAAAAATTTTGTTCTCGTGTAATAATTTTCGATGCTTTTCGAGGAGGTTAATTTAGGTTCACAAATTTCTTTTAAAAAACTATTGCCAAATTATTTGAATTTTTTTTTTTAACTCCACTAACACAACCTCTCTAAAGAAAAGTTCATACATCCCTTTAAGTAAGTTATAGCCGAAGTTTAGATTAATTCTGAATGTTTGCATATTTTAAATTTTAAGACAAACCTTTTTTTCATGCCATATTCACATGAGCAACCTCAAAAATGTATCAAAGAAGTTTTTTAAAAAGTGGGATGTATTTATACTACAGTTTGAATTATTTAGTAAAAATTAAACTTAACTGTTTCAAGCTAAGCTTTCAATTAGGCGAACGCTCAATAATTCAATAATGCAGTTCACAAGAAAATTCTCCGCAGTAAAAAATTTCAATAAATGCCAGACCGAAATTCTTTAAAGCTTTTACATACCGTAGTGCACATGGCACCTAAAATATTTACCTGAAAATTATTATTAAACAAAATTAAAAATTAAGATATGTAAAATAAAAATGAAAAAAAAAAAATTACTATTTTTCACTTGATGTCATCCTGCTTTTATCATCTTCAGTTAATAAGATTTCTTATAAAAGATACAAAAATGGATGATTCCACCAATTATTGACATGAGTTTGTAACTCCCCTCTCCGAGTAGTAGTAGTAAAAGAGTTTTATTGACAATACGTTTACAGATTTTTTTTCTTGTACATTTTTTTTGTCTTATTTTTTAAATAATATATCTATGGTTTTGGCCATACACGCATTGCCAATAGGCCATCGACCGAAGTCCTTCAGCCTTGCTTCAAATAAAAAAACTTTGGTTTTATTCGTTTATTCTTCCTAGTTGCTGGTAGGTTGTATGTGTAGGGTGTTTGAGTGTAGGGTTTATGTTCGGTGTGGGTTGTATACTGAGAGGCTCAAGATTATCCAGTTGGGTTGCAGCGAATCTTTTGGAGAGCTCTCTGATTCTCGATGTTATGGGTGTGATTTTCGTGGATTCATAAAGAAGAGTATTTCGTGGGTTATGTAGGGGGTTATTTGGGTGGCGGATGCGTGTTAGACGGCGAATCGCACATGTTTCCGCTGTTTTTAATTTTTTAATAGCTGTTTCTTTGCAATTGATGAAAATAGGATGTCCGTATTCTAATATTGGTCGACAGATAGTTTTGTATATTTTTGTTAAATGTTTTATATGTATATCGCGTTGCTTGAAAGTGATTTTCCTGAAGTGTGATGCTCTTTGTGTTACTTTGTTTTTACATTGTTGTAGGTGCCCCTCTCCGATTTAGCTGGAACTTTTTAAATCTTAAGTATACCCTCAGTGAAAGTTGCTTGAATTTTTTAAGATTTTTTCTTGCGTACCATACAAATTTTCTGAAGGTTCCGAATTACTGTCATTTTAGAAACATTATTTAAATACAGAACTAATGATTTCGAAAAATGTAAGATCTTAACGTAATCCTATGTAAGAAAGCCAAAACTTTTGAAAAAATACTGTTATTTGGATCCAAATTCCTTATAGTAGTAAAACTAAAAAAATCCGTAAAAGGCAGAATTTTAAAGGTCTCCCGCCACTTCAATTACGATTCTTGTTGTATTTAAAAAAAACTGGAAATTTTTCACATACCATATGTAAATTTCAGAGTGAGATCTGAATGGCACATAGAATTTTTATGGCCGGAATCGAAATTAGATCAAAATAGATTTTACGTAAAATACATACTTTTCTATGGTTTCTTTTTGTTTGTATTTTAGTATAATAATCTGTGTATCTTCTTGAAGCTATATTCAATCGTACGCAAGAAAAACCAATTTTCGTTGGTTATAATTTTTTATGAGCTTGGAAAGTGTTCATAAGGTGTTTAGATCCCACTGTGAAATTTAGATATAAGCGATTCGAATGAAATTCAGCCACCAAATTTTTTTTTCTCCCCAAAAATCGTTCTTGACCTTCGTTATTCAGATACATAATTCCAGGACATCAATTCAGCTCAAATATAGCGAGATTGTCGCCAAAAAAAATTATGTAAAAAACAAATAATTTGTCCTTAAAAATGGCCAGAAATTCCAGATCCCATTCCGAAAAAAATGTTTGAAATTCGTTACTCTTACAAAAAAATTTAAGAAAATCTATTTGAATGAAAAGTAGCGGTACTTACAGTGAAAAAAAAATGTTGTTTTGTAAAATTTGGGTTGATCAAAGCAAAATGTCTCATATATAAATTTTTTTTGTAGGCCGTGAAATTTCCATTATTCAGAAATGTACGTACGACGAAACTGTCCTAAGATAGACATGTTCAAAGGGAAAAATTAGAAATTCTAATATCTTACCAAATTTCTATTTTATCGTATTGAAATTTGGTGAAGTTTCTACATAAACAAGACCGAAATTTTTATTTATTTTTTGTACGAAAAAAAATTTGATGGTTGTATGTCTGTAATTAATGTGGCAGAAGGCCCTTAAAAAAGTGTTTCTTTAATAATTTATGGATTTGCACTGTTTTAACTAATTCGCAAGCAAACGTCTGTTTTTTTTACATTAATGATAATTCGATATCTCCAGAGAACCTGTAGGTAAAAAATCTGAAAAAATTTAAGCGACTTGCATTAAGGATATACTTAACATAAAAAAACTAACAGCTAAACTGGAGAGGGAAGGTCAAAATTTCTTGTCAATAATTGGTGAAATCACCCATATACAATTTTTTCAGATCTATTTTTTGCTCAATTTAATTATTTTTTCATCATCTTTAGTTGATGTGATTTCCTCCCAAAGTTACAGATACAAATTTCATAGTATTTCAACATTTTCAAAAAACGCTCATGTGCTTATTAATTTATTGATTTAATACAACATTAATTTATTTTCCGGGTAAATATGCGCGACAATCTCGGTGAATCGGCCGCTCGTTATCAATAATTGGCTTCGTCGTAAGCGTTGCGTCAACGTTTGTGCAAAGTAGCACCAAAATAAATTTCTTCACAATGAGCGACATGCATATATACACAGAGCAGCAGAGTAAGGCGATGATGTATCGATGAAAAACTCTTTTGGCTCGCAACGCAAACGCAAACGTTGCGAGTTGGCGCGCGGTGTTCTATATTATCTATATACTACTATAAGAGTATAAGAGTAGTTTCCGGCTATCTCCCTCGATCGTCGCACCCACCACCTCTGTATTACTACGGCTACACAATACCTAACGTGTAACGCGTGCACCGACGCCACTAGCAGATTCACACAGCGCTGCATTCTCGCTAATACGCATAGTCTACGCGGAAACTAGCAAAGCCATTAATATTTACCATTTTTCATTCATGGAAATTCATTAGACCAGAGCGGAGAAAAGAAATTTTTTTTAAAACTACAATATAAGCTTCAATACGCATAGTCTTCGAAGTGACTAGGAAAACTATTAATATTTACGAATTTTCATTCATCAATTCCTAAAGAAAAAATTGATTTATATCATTTTTTTTCATAAATTCATCTGTAAGTAAGTAAGAGTTATTTCTAATAAACACAGTCTTTGCAATAACTATCTAGACTACTGATATTTATTATTTTTTTCTTTACAAAAAAAAAAGAAATCATAAATATATTCTTTTAAGCTGAAAAGTCGCTAATCTATATTGTCTACCCGAAAACTAGCTGTCTAGCTAATAATTAATAATAATTACCATTTGTTGTACATGAGTACCTAAAGCTATTCATTATTTACGATTTCTCATTCGTAAGTTCGTCTGAGAAGAAATTTTTTTAAATGGGATTGTAGTTGCTAATACGCATTGTCTACGCCAAAACTAACTAAATTATTCTTATTTCATTCGAAAATGCCCTTTAAGAAAAGAAAACATAGTTACTTTTCACAAACTCAATGATGGTCGCTAATGTACATGGTCTAGAAGGAAATTAGCAAAACTATTAATATTCACAACTTTTTACATGATCAATGCCTTTTTTTAAAGTAGAAAGGAAGAAAAAAAAGATTAAAGATAAGTTTCATTGGAAGTGCCCTTAAAAAAATAGAATGAAGGAATAAATATTAAATTTCAAGCGGCACATGCATTATTTGTTTGTTAGAAAAAAAAGGACGGGTCATCTAAAGCTAGATCACCGGTACGTGATTTAAAGGAGGTCAACGATCGTAACTTCTTCGAATTGATGTCGCGAATTGTATTGCGGATGACACGAGGCCGATTGGAAGACGACGAAGATGCAAGTGCGCTGCTTCGCTCGGCGAATGTTTTGCACCGAGAGAGAGAGACAATGACCTTTACTTGAGCCCTCTGATGCGCGCTATTGCCGGATAACATTGTGACAGCTATGACACGATCGCATCGTACTACATAATTCTCGACTCGATATTACAGCACGCACCGGTCGACACACTTACGCTGCAGTCGACATTTCCTTTTTTCCTTCAAATCAAGCTTCGAAAAGTTTTAATCCACACATAATTATAAAAAACTATGCAATGTAGAACTTTGCGCATTGCTTCCTCATTCATTTCGCTTCCTCATAGAGGAAGCTTTGGCTTCGTGAAAATTTTTGTTTTCGAGATTTTCATGTTAACATACTCAGAACCACCTAAAACGTCGAGAAAAGTGGTCTAGGAATTATGTCTGAATGTATGCATGTGTGTTTCCGTGCGTGTGTATATGTATGTTCTAGCACCGAAAATTCAATTGTCCATAACTGACGAACGGCACAATGGATGGAGCTCAAATTTGGCACAAAACTAGAGTATTGACTCCTCTGTAATTAACGTGATTTTTAATCAAATGCATCAATGTATACAGATTTTATAGAATTTTTGATTATTTTTTAAAATGTCGTGATCGCTTTAACTTTCGTAAAAGTTCGCCAGTTTAGCTAAATAGTTCTTTATAAATAAAGACACGTTGAATGATGTTTGGTATTGAATTTCAGCAAAATCGGTAAAGCCGTTCCGATTTTATGGAATTTCGAATTTTTCGAAAAAAACAAATTTTTTCTCTAAATCACGTCAAATCTCAACAAATGAACCGAATTGTTCTATAGTCGAAAAATACTAGCCCTGTTACGTACGAAATTTGGTGCTGATCGAGAAAGTCGTTCGGATTGTATGGCATTTTTAATTTTTCAATAAATGTACATTTTTGCTCACAACTTCCGCAAAAGTTAAGAGAGTAAGATAAAAATTTGTGCTTAATCAAAATGCGATGTGAAGGTGTTTTAACGATGTTTCATAGGTGCACACAATATGGATAATTGAAGAGAAAACAAATGCTGAGTAGAACTTTGCACATTGCTTCCTCATATAAAATTTAGAAACAGCTGTAAGGAGGATATTTTAAAATTGAATTTTTTTTTATCTTTCGCAAAGCCTCTGAGGATATTTATTGATTTTATTTCTAGGTTTCTTATAGACAAAAATTTTAGAAAAAAAATTTAGTACGTGGCGGGACTGAATGTTATTTTTTCTATGTAGAAAGTTCAACAGCTACCGTGACTCTTGATGTTATAATACCCGAACCACTTTACCGATTTTGTCAAAATTGAATTCCGAAAATCGCATCACTTGTTTAATTTAAATACGATTTTTTGTCCCGATAGCTACAAAACTGTGGTTGCTAGAGAACATACAGCGTTTTTGTGGAAATTTCAACACTGTTAGAATTTTTTAAATGAAAATCAATATAAAGTATTGGAAGTTTTTTTTGCTGATATGCGTCTATCCAATTTAATATACGAATATTAAGTAATATACAAACACATTATAAAACGAATATACAATATGATGAAAAATTCCTAAAAGATGTGATTATAATATAATTGTTGTGTTTATAATGGAATATTGAAATCTTACAACATATCCGTATATTTAAAAAAATTAAATATACTAATAGTAACAATGAAATAAAATATAATATATCGTATCTGCATAAAAACTTCCAATTAATTTTCAAAATGTTTTAAACAGTGAATGTCTTATCAAATCTGGACCACTTTACTGATGTTCACCAAATTCTATATTTACTACTACTGGATATTAATTGTACCTTGCAGAAGATGTGCGTAGGTTTATTGGAAGTGAATTTTCATTAGAAAAAAACTAAAAAATTTCCGAATCTCAAATTTCTATAAAACCAAAATCGCTTTATGGATTTCGCTCAAGTTCCATACCGACCGTCATTTTTCATTGCTCTATTCGTCAAGAACTATTTAGCTCATTAGCTAAAAAGACGCGGGATCTAGAGAACAAATAGACATTTTTCGGAAAATCTAAAGTCTGATAAAGGCTGCAAATTCCTTGCATTTTTTTTTTTTGGGAAATGTATATGTAGGAAGGGGTAATAGTCCACTACAAGTGTACTAAATTTCGGCTCGTTTGATAAGGTCGTTTTCAAGATACAGCAGTTTGAATTTTCCGAGCCTGCCACACACTCATACACACTACATACATCCAGACATTTTTTTTAAACCACTTTACTCGACGTTTTGAACCATTTTGAGTGTCCTGGCATGAAAAACTTAATTTTTTTTTAAGCAAAGCTTCCTCTATGAGGAAGTAAACATAATCAGAAGTTATGTTAATAATTCTTACATCATATAATATGATCGATTATAATCAATGGTATGGATTTTTTTGTGGCAAAAATATTAGCAATGCAATAATTGATAATTATAAAAATATCAATAATCGGAATTATAATATACGATATTGATTATTGGCATAATTCATTATTCTTATCGATACTATTATTAATATTTTTTTTATTGACAAATGGAGAGGCGTGAATGATATGAGTGATTATTTTATTATATCCAACAATTTTAATTTCTTATAATTACATGATATTTCAATAATTATAACATCATATTATACTATCAATTATGATAATTAAAATTGAATTCCCTTTAACAAATGTTAACAATACAACATTTTCAAACAATGAAAGTATTAAGGATCGACATTTCAATATAAGCAGTCGATTATTAGCATTACTTTTCGTTATTATTATTGAGATTATTATTTGTTTAATTGACGAATGAAAAGACGTCAACAGTATGTGTGATTGTTTTATCAATTTCAACAATCAAAAGACAAGACAATGAACTTCCTTTTCATATGAATATCCCAGACGATTTTTTTTCTTATCAATAGTTATAATAGTGATAATAATAATAACAAAATAATAGTATAATCGATATTGTAAAATGATAAAATGGATTATTAATACTATACCCTAGTTCAATTGTTATTACAATTTGTTGTTATTTACTAATGGACGAGACATTTGATTCTTTTATCAGATCCGATAATCAATACGGAAGCCGATATTAACAGGTCGATAACACAGATAAAATTTGATTCCACGAATATATTTATCGAGTATCGCGATGTCGATATCCCCAAAGGTATTCCGCAATTTTGATGATTAAGGGGATTAGAGGATTTAGATTAGCTTATCAATCTCGATAGTACTCCGATTATTCCGTTTTATTTTACTATGATTTCTCGTGACTTTTATGGAATTTAAAAAAATTCATAATCAGCGAACATTATTATTATTATCTGATAAGATCTGAAGGAGAGACGCACCGGAAATTAGTGGGTTAGACATTTCTCTATACAAATAAATGAGCAAACGTTATTGCGATTTCATTAAATGCAAGCAAAAAAATTGTTGTCGTGAAAAAAAAATTAATTTCTCACAGATATCTGTTAAGTTTTATTGACATTTAAGCAACTATTGAATAAAGGTTTCAGTACGAATTTGACGCAAGTCGGTCTAATGGTTCAAATTTTGCTCCACTTAAATTTTTTGCTGGTAATTTTGCATGATCTTGTGTAAAATATAAAATATCGGGCTTAAATTCGATTCACATATGGAGTAAGATAAAGCAAAATCTGAGTACACATTTGATTTAAATCGGTCAAGTGGTTTAAATTTTATAACACTTTGTTTTTTCAAGTCTTTCCAGCTAAAACAAGTTTGAAAAGTAAAACCTTGCAAGTTGCTTCGAATTTTTTTTTCGCCTTTATACAAAGCCTCTACGAAAAAGCCACAATCAATTAATATACTTTATCACGGAGGTAGCTTTATAAAAAGAAAAAAATAATAAGGAGAAAATTTGCAAGATTTTATTTTGCACGCTTCTTATATTTTTATTTATTTAATTATACTGTAAAAAAATCTTTTTTAAAATTAATATACTTGTATTGAAAGTACCATATGCTTAAACTATGTATTAAGTTTCATAACCATTTATATGAAATTTTCATATGAACAGTATTGGAAAACTTGGAGTGTTCGTTAATATTACGGCATAATTGTTTATGGTTTTTTCATCGTTGCCACATACTTATTCATGAATATATTTAAAAATTCATAGGCGTTACTTTTGATATTAATTTTCCTTCTATATTAAATTGCATAAACATTTATATTGAATTTTCGTATAAACGGTATTCAAAACATTCCACGGTTCTATTTTGGCGCAGTTTTTTTGAAAACATACAATTATGATCGATTTTTAATAGAGCGCAATTATTTATAAGATAAGTAGTAACGACTGACATGAAAATGTATATTGAATTTTTAATCGGGCACTAAAATATTAAAAATACATTTTCATTTTCATATATTAATTTAGTAATGATCGACTTAATAACCATATTCTGTAATTGTATATCACCGAATTGGTCAAATCTATAGACGCATATTGAAGATACCATGCAACTATATTAATATTTATTTCCTATATCAAGTTTTCTAAATTTCTTCCCCTTTTGTATAGTAAGAACACAACATCTTTTAAAAAGAAATACACCTATGTGTACATAAATGCAAATAGTAGTAGTAGTACATTTATTGTCAACATACATCATTGGACAGTTATTGGTACATTACATTTTAACTCACATATACATATATAAACATTGACAATTGGCCATCGACCGAGGTCCTTCAGCCATTGATTCTCCTTTTTTTTTTTCTAATGATTTTTTTTTTGCTTTTGCAGTTAGTATTTTACGGAGGTTTGGTACTTTGGTTTTATTCGTTTATTCTTCCTAGTTGCTGGTAGGTTGTATGTGTAGGGTGTTTGAATGTAGGGTTTATGTTCGGTGTGGGTTGTATACTGAGAGGCTCAAGATTATCCAGTTGGGTTGCAGCGAATCTTTTGGAGAGCTCTCTGATTCTCGATGTTATGGGTGTAATTTTCGTGGATTCATAAAGAAGAGTATTTCGTGGGTTATGTAGGGGGTTATTTGGGTGGCGGATGCGTGTTAGACGGCGAATCGCACATGTTTCCGCTGTTTTTAATTTTTTAATAGCTGTTTCTTTGCAATTGATGAAAATAGGATGTCCGTATTCTAATATTGGTCGACAGATAGTTTTGTATATTTTTGTTAAATGTTTTATATGTATATCGCGTTGCTTGAAAGTGATTTTCCTGAAGTGTGATGCTCTTTGTGTTACTTTGTTTTTACATTGTTGTAGGTGGTGATTAAAATTAAGTTTATGGTCGATGTTTATACCCAGGTATTTTGCGTGTGGTGTAGCTGATATTTCAACATTATATAGATTGACTTTAGCTGATAAATGCAAATATTTTACTGGGTATTTGACAACATTAGTAACCCAAATTTTGATAAATTTTATTTTATTGTATCTTTAATGCGACAATGTGAATTGAATTTCACATCGATTAGACGAGCACTACAATTTCTAAAACGCATGTTCATCTTCATGTACTGTTCTAGTAATTATTCATACAATAATAATGTGTTGTAATTCTCAATCACCGAATTATTTAAATCCATTGATTTTTATAAAATTTACTATGGAAACATATTAATTTCGATTTCCTATACAAAGTTATATAAAATTCCCACATGTTTGTATCGGAAAATAATAAATTATTTTTACAGTGTATATAAGAAGGAAAAATTATTGTTTCAGAATACGAGAGACTGGTCGCTGTACATATTAGATTGCGCCTTCAGTGTCGGGGTTGTTGGAAGCCTCGTCGTTTTCGTATGGAGAGGAGTTTGGGTTCTCTTCGAAATTCATCTTTTTCCAGAGAACCGTGAATATTCTGCAATCGGTTCTCTCGTAAGTACACGTCCGAAGACTAAACCGAACATAACTATAATCCCTGGAGTAGTATTATCATTATCAATAATAATAATAATAATAATAATGATAGGAGTTTGAAATAAGATCGATAGATTTGATTAGAGCGTTTGTTTTTCTGTAACTCTTAATTTGGGCCGCAATATTGACACACACTAGCAGACATAATTTAGATCAAGGGCCGGATTGATAAAAAAATGATAACATGCTTAGGTAAAGCTAATTAAATACAATAAATTGAACATGAGAATTTATTGGTCTAATAAAATTGAATCTGTCGAATAAAAATTTAATCAGCTTCAAGTTATTAGTTTTTTCTTAGCGTCAAGTATTCGTTGTGAAGGTAACGTGTGAAGGTAATGAAGGTAAACATGTGACTAACGATTTTAGCTCAAACTTGGACTCAATTTTTTTAAACTATATTTAATGGGGATTTTAATTGTTGCAAATATCTGGCCTCAATCTTTATCGATCGTTGAATTCAAAAGCTATTGGAGTTTCAACTAATCACTGCTGATAGACGGAATTTTTTTACGGTGTCGATTTGTTAGCCAACGGCTTAAGTCAACTCGTCGTTTATTTACGATTTCACAGATAATTTTTTTTTCTTGCAATCATAGAATTCCAAGATTGCTTGACACAGTCAATGGAATTCATTATCGTACGTGGAATTAATCTTAGAATCTTTAATTTATGAACTTGTAATTATGAAGAATCACGACCATGGAATTATGAATCATTAAAAAGTCTTAATGAGGAAACAACGCATGACCAAATTTATTCTAAATCTTAACAATATCAATGATTTATTAATTTTTTTGCCATAAGGAAATGGTTGTCACAACTTACACTGTCAGAAAAACTGGGAGTTTTTATCCATTAATGCGTCCATTAAATCTGAGATACTTTCGCACTGGAAATAGAATGAATTTTGAAAATTAAGGTTATTTTACAGTGACATTAGAACAAATTATAAAAATTATTGTACCAAAAATAAATTTCACCTAGCACTTGTACAGTAAATTGAGAATAGCATTTTATAAATATAAACTTTCAGTACATGAACATTAAATTTTTTTCTTAGTGTATAGACCACTGACGATAATTTGATTGTACAAACTATTTTTTCCTTCGTACATGACATATTGAGTAATTAATAAGTAATTGCCATAATTAAAAGATGAATCCGACGAATACCAAAACTGTACAATTCATTTTTTAAGTTATGCACTCGCAAATAAAAATAATAATTTTTTTGGCTAACAGTTAATTACAACATTCAGTCATGGTATAAATAAATCCAAAGATGAATCATCCTCAACCTTAAAGTAAAGAATCACAAATCCATTTTCACAAACTATTTTTCACAGACCGATGAATACCCCATATGAAAAATCTTCCACACGCGCATACATGATATTCTCAAGTACTATGTTCGTGTCTAATGGTTCGATTATATAATTGAATATTCGCCAATTGCATGATTGTTGAGAGGCGCACGACTGACCCGTATCTCAATATGTATGCTACGGCCGACTTCTAATATATCATATTATACATATATATATGAGGCATTCCATACCGATTCGACCTGGGTCAGACCTTCGACCTCTCGAATTTGGTCGACATTTTTTTATATGATTGGACCATCTCCAAAAAGGACTGGAAAATTTTTTCAGATTTTTAAAATTTTAATTTGTTTTTTGCGGTTTTTCAAAGCTAACACATCATTAGTCCAAATTAAAAAATCTGAAAAATTCTTTAAAATTCTGCATGAAATAACAAAATTTTGTAGCCTAAAACTTAAGTGGGCTGGGTCTCGCTTCTATTTTTTTTCTATAAAAAACTGTTTAAAAATTTAGAAACGAAAGAGGAAAAGTTATTAAATTTTTTTTAAACATTGCTTTCTCCTGCTTTCTTTTGGTAAAGAAAAATGCGATTCATAGAAAATATGTCCAGAATATTACGTTTAAAAAGTTAAAAAATGTTTTACATCTTGATAGCTTATTTTCCTGTTAATCGATTGAGGCCGATATCAATAGCAATCTACTTTAGTGGTCATTCGAGGTGTATCCTAAATTTCAGCTGGATTGCTGAAAGTTTGAGACCGTTTTCGCGTTCACGGCCTTTCCCGGAATACACACCCATCGACACACGCCCACATTTGGACATATACATGCACCGGACATTTTTTTCCAGATATGCTTTCTTAACGTAACATTCTGAACATATTTTCTATGAATTGCATTTGTTTTTATGAACAGAGAGCACTTGCAGGATAAAACAATATTTTAGAAAAGTTTGATAACTCTTTCTCTGTCGTTTCTAAATTTTTAAATAGTTTTTTATAGAAAAAACAATAGAAGCGAAACCCGGCCCACTTTGGTTGTAGACTCAAAAATTTTTTTATTTCATGCAAAATTTTTGAGAATTTTTTCAGATTTTTAAATTTGGCCTAACGATTAGCCTTGAAAAATCGCAAAAAAAATGAAATAAATAAATAAATCTGAAAAAATTTTCCAGTACTTTTTGAAGTTGGTCTAAGCATATTAAAAAATTTCGACCAAATCGGAGAAGTCGAGGGTCTGACCGAGATCGAATCGGTATGGAATCCCTCATATATACGTTGCCTAGTTTAATGGTGTTTGTTTATCACATATAACGACATATTTATATATTAATAATAAAATACATCCGCGATTTTTCACAAAAAATCTTTGTGCAAAAATATCTTGAACAGTTCCGGATCAGGATTCCACTTACGAGAAAAAATTTCAGGACTTTTTGTACAAGTTCATATTTTTACCGAAATACTATAAAATTTTCTGGGATATTTCGTTTAAATTTACTTTTTTCTAAAATGACGCTTTTCAAGATTTTTGTTCAAATTTATTGTTTTCCTGAATTGACACTTTTCAAAGTCATTTCGTCCAAATTTATTTCTTTTTCGAAGGGACTAAACGTTATTTCCAGGGCATTTTATCCAAATTGACTTTTTTTACCTTAACGGCCGTGATGTTTTTTGAGGACCTTTTGTGTAAGTTTACTTTCTCTGAAGATGCGTTCTCTAAATTCACTTTTCTCCCAAAATCACGATTTTTCAAGACATTTTCTCGAAATTCTTCGTTTTCCCAAAGTCACGTTATTCGATGACATTTCTTCCATATTCATTGTTTTCTCAAAAGGTCGTGACACTTTTTAAGGACATTTTGTCCAAACTCACTTTCTTCTCAAAAGCTCGTGACACTTTTTAAGGACATTTTGTCCAAACTCACTTTTTTCTCAAAAGCTCGTGATACTTTTTAAGGACATTTTGTCCAAACTCACTTTTTTCTCAAAAGCTCGTGAAGCTTTTAAAGGACATTTTGCCCAATTTTTTTCCTCAAATGGAAATAACCGTTTTTGATGACATTTTTTCGGAAACCCCTCACTAAATAATTTTTCGTAATTGCAAGTTCTTGGATTTAAAAAGTCATGATACTTACGTACTTTAGATTTTATTTTAGTATAAAATATAACTCTGGATAATTATTTTGCATGACCAAAAATTATTTTCTCTTTACCAAAGTGCCACAAAAAATTCTATCAAATATTAAATTAAACTCTTTCACAAATAATGAAAAAATGATAAACAAATGATGACGTTCAATTCTTAATTATCGCAACAGACTTTTAAATCAGATGAAGCAACATTAACGACCATACGCATAAAGCCAGACTTATTTCTGATATAAATAAATAACCAAAGCGAGTTAAAAAATAATGCGAGGGTCGTTACGCTCATTTAAGGACGCTCATCTAAGCACGTGCAAGGCCCTCGCGAACTTGACACTGTGACGTCTCGAGCTCTAAGTTATCTTTCAACAAGAAACGACGTTCCATCTCAAAGAGACCCTAGCGACTTATCTTAAATAACCGTTTAATGTCCATATATCATGTACGTGACCTCACTCGACGATACGTTGACCGGAAGCGAGCCACGTGCCAGAAAGGCCGCACGCATTATCCCTACGCACTCTCGACAGCTGCAGCGAGGAAGAGAGATGATGACCCACGCTTCTGTGATATAAACCTACGCTGTCAAAAATTTTCCGGAAATTAAATTGGGCAGTTCACCCCTTGACCTCTCCGATTTGGCTCCTAATTCTCTGTAGGCTTAGTTGGACCCTTAAATACACCAAACTTTTTTTTATGCCAATTCAAAGAAAAATATCGTTATTTAATAATAAAAATAGTTAGTCCGATGATAATCCAACTATAATGAAGAGTTGCCATGAGGAACGACTATATTTTATGGTTATAGCAAATATAATTATAGGAGCAATTATCAAAATGATAATAGTTTCAAAAACTATTCTAATAGTTTCAAATATGCCGTTTTGTTGCATATACGATGTCAACGTTTGTTTCCAATCACTTTCCAAGTATCGTTTACCGAAGGCCAGACTTAAAAAATCTTCAAATATTCTGAAAAATACTCTGTTGCATATTACCATTTTCTAACTTATTGCCGAAGTGGGCGATATTTTTTTTCTCACGGTGTTGAAGCTTTTTCTGTTTAAAAAACTATTCTTTCAATAATAATATTTTTTGAAACTATAAGAAGGAAAATCTTGCCCACTTTGACAACAAGCTAGAAAATTTTTATACTTAACAAAGTATTTTTCAGAATTTCTGCAGATCAAAAAATTATGAATATAGATGGAATAGATTATACTTGGAAAAAATTAAACGAATGTGTGGCTCGTTGGAAACAATGTTAATCAATTAATCTTTATGCAATCCGTCAGTATTAATCTTTCTCTGGGTTAAGCATAAATGACTTGATACGAATCATCTGATATTATTTTTTTTCATGCATTGAAACTTTGAAAATCGTTACCGATTCCCCTTACCGATTTAGCATTGATTTAACTTTAAAAATCGTTACCGATTTAGTATTGATTTGGCTTTGAAAAATCGTTACCGATTTAGCATTGATTTGACTTTGAAAATCGTTACCGATTCGATCCTCCTTAAGTCGATGACGAAAGAACCTAACTGAAATAGAAACCCACGAATTCGTGAACAACGCTGCATCACTTAATTTGAAGTCGAGAACTTGGCAATTGTACGTTTACTAAGAAGCAATTATTAAATAATAGGGCCAACTTGACCGGTAGTCAAGTAGGTTAATGTATCTAGTGGCGTTTCTCTTACTGTACGCTGCACTTTGAGATATTGTATCGCAAGGAGCAACTCCTCGGATTATATGTATAGATGAGATGGCGATTGTCTTGCGTTGAACTTGGCCCCTAACGTTGGCGCCGACTTAATTCATTCGTTTAGCGGAGCTTAAAGATTTAACTGAGTTTCATTTGCTCCAAGAAGTGATTCTAGGAAGTGTTGTCAAGATTAATGAAATTAGCATGTTTTAAATCTATCACATGATGGACAATTGATCCGAGAAGTTTAATCAATATTTGAATCAAGAAGTTAGGATCAATTGATCTAAGCAGTTGGATCAATATTTTTCATTCAACGTCATATTGCGAAACGATTAGCTTAATAGTTTTCGAAAAATAAATTCAAAACGAACAATGTATTGCATGGATTTCATTAATTTTAAGAATAAATACTAAATGGAACTACAAAACTTAATAGAATTATATAAAAAATCACTCAATATATTTTTCTTTAATATGACGTTATATTTGGGAGTTATGTGCATACAGATTAAACAAAATAAATGCGACCCAAAAAATGAATGAAGTTGATGAGAATCAGGAAATTTTGTTAGCTCAATCAAAGATTTTTGTCTGTTTAGAATTTTTCTCTTTTTAACTTTTTTTCATCTCGTGCAGGCTGAAATATCTATTATATTTATGAGTCTATGAAAAATTTTACTGGTGATTAAAAGGACCACTTAAACAGAAAAAAGTTATGAGAAAATAATTCTGTAGTTGATAATCTCCTTATTCAAAAATCTTACATTTAAACCTTATTAATTATGTCTTAAGTATTATAATTTTACTTTTTACCTCTTAACATTCTGATGCACTGTATTTACAAAAGTGCAGAATGATGATGCTTATCATTTACTTCATGGGGCTTAAATGTGAATTTTTTAAAAAGAAGGATATCATCAGAACATGTTTTGCTTCCTCATAGAGGGAGCGTTGTTCCCATGAAATTTTTTTTTTTACTTTTTGATGTCAGGAAACTAAGATTACTCCGAAACATCGAAAAAAGTGGCTTAGAAAGAACGTCCATCTCTATGTGTGTATGAGTGTGAGTACGGCTTTGAAATTTCAATCATCTGTAACTCGAGAACCGTCCTAACGATTGAGCTACAATTTGGTACATAAGTAAAAGAGCAGTTTATCTTTGATTGGTGCAATTTTTTTCAAAATGTGTGGAAAATTATTCAATTTGTAGCTTTTTTAATTTTTTCAAAATAAGCCTTAAAACTAGCTTACGTAAAAATAGCGAAATTTTGCGAAATAATTCTTCATACGAGCAGATACTGTTAATGTTGTTTGGTATTGAATATGACCTAAATAGGGAAACCAGTTCGAATTTATGAAGTTTTGAAATTTTCAAAAAAATTACGTTTTTGCTTCAATTTTAGAAAAACATGAGATAAGGAACTCAAATTTTATATATGAAATCGGCACTATCTATCAATAATAGGTGCATAGTTTCGTCATAATATGCAATACGGCTTAAAATTCTCATAATTTTAATTTTCAGAAAAAAAATGATGTTATTCCATTAACTTTAGCAAGACAAAAAAGCGAACTCAAATCTTATGCATAAAATCACTAATAATCCGTTACAATAGGTACACAGTTTCGTCATAATTTGTTATGTAGTTAAAATTTTTCAGAATTTCAACTTAGATAAAAAATAAAGCTGCAAAATTTACCTCTGTAAATTGTTTCCTCATCAATTTCGGTTTTTTTATAAATCTTTCTCTATACGAAAGCCAAAATCGATTAACATACTTCCTCATAGAAATGCAGCTTTGTAAAAGAAATCAACAATAATGAGACAGCAGTTTGCGAAGTTCGGTTCTTTTCTTACGATTTTCTTAAGGTGACAGACTCTCTTTAACTGAAGAGAATTTTAAGGAATTTTTTTTACGTTGCAGGTAATAGGATACATAATAGTAGCAGTGACATTTTGCCTTCAGCCATTGATGAGATACACTTGCGCGAGGCTCGAGGGCCTACCTCGACTTCTGGCAGCAGATGCGTTCTTGCTTCTTAGTTTTCTCGGGACCGTGAACGTTTGGCGAGGAATCTGGACCATCCTCGACCTGTGGCTTCTGCCTGACGATATTGAAATGTCCTGCTGGATCACCCACGTCGGTTGCTTCGTTTTTCTCGTTCTTCTCAACTGCAGCAATTCAATACTCGTGAGGGGTGTGTATATAGATGCTGAAGAGGAGGAGGGTCGCTGCGTCGTCTTCCCCTGCCACTATCTTCGTCTCTTTTTCAAAGTAAGTATGGAAAAATACTTCATACTATGTTCCAAAAAATGTGGGTAAAAACCTGGGCACACATTTATTTTAATAATTTTATTTGTTTAACATTTTTTTAAACCCAAAGTGAATGAAAAATCAGGCAATGGATAATGTGCGATTCTGCAAATGCGACTTTTTTTTATTGGGAATTATTTTACTTATATGTATAGTTATGACATCTCATCACAAATGTCCATGTATTAAAATGACTACATTCCGACATTTGAAAAGCAGTAATTTAATGGAAATATTGAATTACGCTTCTCGATTTAATTTATAAGATAGCATGTAAGGAAGTTTTGAATTGGAAATCCTACAACGTTCTTGGGAACCAACTTTCTGGATAAATGACGACAATAATTTTTTTCGTGTGCGTATTGAAGCTTCCGATAATTATTATCATTTCTCTACCACAAAATTCAATCACTATGATTTGTTAAAAAAATTGCTGCATCCATTTGAAGATTGGGATCTAGTAAAATGCTATATACATACTGCAGTCTATCTGAATTTCTACCGGTAGCTAAAATTCCATATCTTGTTGGAATGTATACATACTATTGTTCTACGATTGCATGTACGCAGAATATTTTGGGAATTCTGTTGGATTTCAAGAACACCAATTTCCTTCCTAAATTTGAAAGCGTATTTTTGCCAAAAATAATAGCTTATTATTGAGTTAATTCTTGTCAATTCCCTGAATATTTAATCTCAACCCCCTCCAATTTATTCCCTTACTTCTTATGTTATTTTATCTACTAAAAAAAACATCAACATTTTGTTCAAATTTTAAAACTAAACAATTATAAAATTATTTTTTGTCATCTAAGAACACTTTAAAATTTTTTAAATCTATATTGTATGTAAATCCTAATTATTAATTACCTGATTAAATCTGAAAAGCGAATCCTTTTTGCCTAATGATTATTGTTAATTCTAGAGTCACCTGAAAAAACCTAATGAATCTCAATCTCATTTTACAGATCGAACGCCAAAAGAAGGAGGCAAGACGACAAAACTTGGTGGCTGCAAGCAAAGAAGCTCAGTCTCGCAACGAGGGCCATACCAAAGAGGCAGAAAACGAGACGCTGCTCAATTGCGCAAATACGATGCCTACAATTATCCCAGCGAATCCAGATTCCCATGCCTAAACAGTAAAAACGGATATTTATCCAGCATTTACGAAAAAAAAGTGTGCCTCGAGTGAAGCTAAAGACAATATGTTCTGCAAAAATGTCAATGGTGTAAAAACCCTTCGAGAAAAATCAACGACTCAAATATTCACTACGAACATTTTAGCAGTGGCTGTGGCATTTACAGTGAAAAAAATCAGTGTCATCGACTAAATCGAGTTTTCGAATGAACAAAAAAACGCCAGTACGTGTATATATCCTCTGTGCTGAAAAAAAAACTCAAAAAGGGAATGAAGACTTGGAAACCCTTGCTAATGTGTTCTCGAGTGAGCCAACCAATGTTTCGCAATTAAATAGTCGTACATCGATCAGCAGCAACAAAAGAAGGCTCACAATCCAATCGGGACAATAAGCGAATATTAATTTTACCAAATAATTATATTTTAATCGGTAGTTATTAAGAAAACGAATTATTTTTAGATGGCCATATTAACGATGTATTTAAACGACAGCAAATACTGTCGAAAAACAGTCTTAGAGCTCTATTTATGAAATTAATTTATCAGACTACGGCAGCATATCGAATTATCATACGTTTCCGTAAATAAATTGCATCGATGCAGTCTAAAACTGTTATCGTTATATTTGTAATACATATTGTGTAAAAACTGCTTTTGAGGATGAAAATATGTGGATGAGACCAAAAAATGACTAAAAGACAAATTGGTGCAACAAATCTTCCATTTGAGATCGATTCATTACGATTTAATTAAATTGAATGATATTTTTAAATGAAATAAATATCTGTTGACTTGATATTATTATTTATCAGATCATTTTATGTTGTTCCCCATCCATAACTATAATTTAATCGATATCGCCAAACCTTATTCAAAATGCAGACAATCCGACTATGAAAATTTTTGAACATTTAGATTTTTGCTTCTAAATTGTAAATCAACAGATTGTAATTCAACCTTCAGATATAAGTCCACCAATTTAAAGACAGAACAATCTTAATCGAATATAGATGAAACAATATTGTACCGATCATCCAACTAGTGTCATTCGCTTTTCTAATAACAATTTAATTTCTAGTTGGTTTCTATTCGATTTTAGTCATTTCCATCAGTCGCATTCTCAATTTCCATAACTTTAGGTCCCTATGCATTCTAAGAAGGAGATTTTAGAAGAATTATCCGTTAGATGTACAAAAGTGATATCAACTCATCAGAACAATTATTTTTTAATTTTTTGTAGAATATTCTTGAGATAAATTTTCTGTGTGTATAATTCTATATTTCTTCACTTTTCCGGAAAGAGATCGTCGAAATACGAAACAAAACTTTCAAATTGTTTGCAAGATGAAATCGTTTAATTTCTTCAATCGCAATATTCTACCATACAAAAGAAATTAACAATTGTATGGACATTTGGTACATTTAAAGTAATTAACTGTTTACAAATCATCATTTCTGCTACATCCAAATTTGGAGTTAATATCCAATTAGGATTTTACGGAAAATATAATAAAAAGCGACTAGAACCCGAATACAATCCGCCTAGAAACTGGCTAGAAACCGAGTGGGGCCGCACTAGAAACTGACTAGAAACCGAATCTCACAATAATTCGACAAAATAATCGACTGAGGTTCAGTTTGATTATCACCGGGATTACCATGCGAGAAAATGAAGCACAGAATGAACCGGTGAATGCCTCAGACGAGCATTCGAAGGCATATAAAGCACCGTCCACGTCTAACGAAGAGACCTTGGGCAACAATGGTAATAGGTTGCACCCGATAAGCCGGATAATTTATGAATTGGCGTAACCTTCTCCCCCGCATCCTGTACAACCTGTAGTTTGGTCCTCTTGTACAGCAATTACGGGGACGTCACGACGTACTAATAATTAATTAACTGCAATAATGACGGGACAATGCCGACGGGTATGGACAGATGGGAAGTGCTCTTAGTTCGGAAATGAGCGGGCGCCCTCCTGGCCTACATTTAATATTTATAGTATACCTCTATACACAATTACTCTCTGAGAATCTCCACAATAACTTCTTCAACTTCATTATGGTAAACCATTGATTTTTCTTTTTTGGTGACACTGAAAATTATCATCTTCCGATGAATTATATTTCAAGGACTTATGAAAGGGTTCTTGAAGAATCCTCATTATGAAGAAAGAAGAAGGAAGACTTCAAAGAGCCTGAGAATGAGCAGTTCTAAAATAGACATGATAAACTCCTATTAATAGATAATATAAGGTTTTCACGAGTTTTCTTTAATATGCGAGTATATTGCTAAAATAACTTCAAATTCTGGGTTAGGAGGTTTTTTTACAGAACTATTCTAAATTTGTATACTTTTTTGAAACTGGTGTCAGTTAAACTGATTTTTTTATTTTAAACTCGATTTCTATGTCTTTTTTTTTGCCACTTAGATATTCTCAAAAGACTTCAAAAAGACTCAATGTAAAATCTTATGTGAAGCTATTATTTTATGTCAAGGTGTAGAGTCTCCAGGAATTTTGAGAAAAATTATTAATCTTGGAATTTATCAAAGATTTATTCATTTTATTTATACGTAGAGGAGAAACTGTGCTAATTACGCTTTTTTTTTTAAATATTTGAAATAACAAAATCGAACAATAATTATATAGAATCTAACGATAATTTTATCACGAGAGGCTGAAGAGATTTTGAGGAAAATTGTCAATCTTGAGATTTATCAATGATTTACTAATTTTAATTAGACGTGGCATGAGGAACGACGTAGGATGTTTAGGAGGCTGAAATCTTGGGCGATCGATTGCCAATCAATCGCCAATGGCCTGTTGGCCCTATGACCGCGAGTGGGGCGGTCTATTTGGGGCTTCTCGATGTCGTAGTGCAATGAGAATCAGTCGGCGACTTGTATCGACGTAAGGTGAGGCGACTGCTCGGGACGAGAAGAAAGCGATACACAAGAAAGGCGAAAGAGGCTGAGCAAAATCGGGAGAGAAGTTGAGTCGACGGTTCTTTCGTGATTTTTTGTCGATTAAAAAGACGCGATTGACCGGAAGTGTGAGTGAAGTGGTGGTGCGGTGGTGATTTGAAGGTGACCCCGATCGATCGAGGAAAGGATGGCGGGCGGTGATCCTCTTCAGGAATTGGTGTCCGTCGAGTTCGAAGTATTCGGCAAAGTACAGGGTAAGCTGCGAACACACGCACAGATAAACAGTAATGAGACCGCGAAAATTCTAGTACACCACTATTTGAGGACACGTCGCGGCGGCGACTAGTAATTTTTGGATTACAACTAAAAATGGTCTTTTTCATTCAATCAATTGTACAGAATTATTTGACGTAGTTAAATTATCAATTTGCTCAGAATTATAAATCTTGCTATCACTTGATTTTATAATAAGTCACTGTGGTTGACAAAAATAGTTTTTGGTTCAATTGGCTGTGCAAAATTATTTGAAAGACAGATTTATTAGTTTTGTCTTTAATTAAAGAATTGAAAATCTTGATATCACTTAATTTTATAATAAGTTACAGTAGGTGACAAAAATAGTTTTTGGGTCAATTAACTGTTAGAAATTATGTGAGAAACTTAAATTTATTTACTTTGGCTTGAAGTAAAGAATTAAAAATCTTGCTTCCACTAGATTTTATAATAAGTCACAGTGGCAGTGACAAAAATAGTTTTGGTTTAATTGCTTGTGCGAAAACATTTGAGAGATTTAGACTTATCAATTTTGTCTTGAATTAATTGAAAATTTTGCTAACACTTGATTTTATAATAAGTCACAGTAATTGACAAAAATAGTTTTTGGATCAATTAATTGTGTTTAATTATTTGAAAGACCCAGAATTATCAACTTTCTCTCACATAAAATGATTAAAAATCTTGCTACCTCTCAATTTTATGAGTCACCGTGGTTCACAAAAATAGTTTACGGTTCAATTGACTGTGCGAAATTATTTGGGAGACTCAGATTTATCAATTTTGTCTTAAATGAAATAATTGTGAATCTTACTACTAGTTGATTTTATAATAAGTCGTAGTGGTTGTCAAAAATAGTTTTTGGTTCAGTGAATTGCAGTGAATCAGTCGGCAGACTTGGATTAATCAATTTTTTATAATGAGTCTTATAATGAGTTTTATAATGAGAGGGGTTCACAAAAATTGATTTTGGTTTAAATAATTGTGCGAAAATATTCGAGGGACTGGAAATAATTTATTTATTTTTGAATAAAATCTCGTTTTCCGATTGATCTGTTCAACTTAATCTGAGGAGTATTTTGAATATATTTATAATCGAGTATAGAAATTCTACTGAGATGAAGAGTTGAAAGAGAGAATCAGTCACGTGTAGCTCGAATTATGGGGTTAATTTGTGTCAGAATCAGAATCCTCTTATACATCAGCCTTAAATTATCGCAACACGTACTCATCGATTTTTATGAAACTCACTTTTTTTTTAAGCCGAAGGATATTCTCAATAACTGTGAGCACAGAGTATCATGAATCATGTTTTATTTAATAAAGGAAACAGTAGAGCTTTCATTAAAGCACTGAAAAAGATTATTGAAGTTAATAACTACATAAATTGAGACTTTATTTCCACGATTTACATTTATTCTTCGAAAATGAAAAATGGTTTTTGCGCTTATTATATATTGTTTGATGAAAAAGACATTCCAAAAAGTTTTGTACATAACAAATAATAATCAAAACAATATTTCAAGCAACAATTCTTTCTAAAACTAATTCTAGCAAACTTGAGATACATATTTGTATTAAGATTTTAATTAAATTAATTTAAATTAAATCTCTTAAATTAATTTTAGGTGTAACTTAAATAAATAAAAATGTTCGCAAACAAAAACGTTCCCAATGTGCCACTATTTGTAACTTCATTTTCACGGCCTCTATTCTGCACATCTTTCATTGTATTGCTGCCATTAATTAAATCAATTAACAACGCTGATGTAATTAATCAACTCAATTTCCCTTCCACAGGCTGTTACTTTCCGAAATTTGTGAGGGACCTTTGCACGGAGTTGGGTATCAGCGGTTGGGTGAAAAACAGTAAAAGTGGAACAATAATGGGGAAGATGCAAGGACCGAGGCCTTACGTCGAACAAATGTAAGTTACAGATTTCTTACCTCAAGAAATTCGCTCATTTTTGCGATAAAAAAATAATTCATGGCTAATATCTGACGGCAAACCTTCCGTATACATTACGTTATTAGTTGCCAGACTAGACCTCAGTTCCAAAGTACCCAGTGTAAGCCATTAGGTCAAAGGTTGACTCTAATGAATTTCAGATTTCTTCCCTCGAGAAATTCGCTCATTTTTACAATTAAAAATAATTTATCACGAATAGTTTACGAAGAGTTGTTGTATTCATCGCGTTGCTGATTGCGCGGTTCGACCTCGGTAACAAATATGTTAGTGTGAGCCATTAGGTCAAAGGCTGACCTTTATCAAATTCAGTAGTGATCTCTGGAGAAATTCGCTAATTTCTACAATTAGATAATAAATAATCTCGAATATCTAACCAGGCATCTTTCTCGTTCATCGCGTTGCTGATTGCGAGGTTCGACCTCGGAGGCAAACATGTTAGTGTGAGCCATTAGGTCAAAGACTGACCTTAATAAAATCCAGTAGTTTTCTCTGGGGAAATTCGCTTATTTTTATAATTGAAAAATAAACTATCGCGAATATTTGACGAGGAATGTTTGTGTTCATGGCGTTGCTGATTACGAGGTTCGACCACGGTAACAAATATGTTAGTGTCAATCATTAGATCAATGACGGACTTTAATAACATTCAGAAGTCTTCCCTGGAGAAATTCGCTAATTCCTACAATTATAAAATAGTTAATCGCGCATATATAACGGGGTATCTTTCATATTCTTCACGTTGTTGATTGGGAGGTTCAACCTTGGAAGTAAACTATACTTATAACCGTGAGCCACTAGGTAGAAGGTTGATTCTAATGAATTTCAGATTCCTTCCCTCGAGAAATTCACTTATTTTTACATTTAAAAAACAATTTATCACGATGTCTGATGGGAAATCTTTCCAATTCGTTGCTTTGTTAGTTGCAAAGTTCGACCTAGGACCCAAAGTACTAACTGCTTGAGTATTACATCGAAGACTGACGCTAATAAATTTTGAATATTCCCCCTGTACGAATTCGTTTGATTTTACGATTGAAAAAAAACTTATTTTTACACATAAAAATAATTTATCGTGAATATCTTCTGGGAAATCTTCCGAATTCGTCGCGTTGCTCGTTGAGAAGTTCAACCTAGGCGCAAAAGTACTAACTCCTTAGGTATTCGATTGAAGACTGAGGCTAATAAATTTTTAATATTCTCCCTGTACAAAGTCGTTTGATTTTACATTGAAAAAATCATTTATCACGAATATCTCACTGGAATCTTTCGTATTCGTCACATTGATGATTGACCTGATGGTCGACCTAGGCTCCAAAGTTCTAACTGCTTAAGTATTAGATTGAAGACTGATGCTAATAAATTAAAAATAATCTCCCTGTATAAACTCGTTTGATTTTACAATCAAAAAATAATTTACCGCCACTGGTGGTTGTGCGGTCGGTGTACGGCTCTGGCGATCCCCCGAGTTAAGGAGCATTGTTTGCGGCCATAACTTGGATGGGTGGCCGCTCAGCTGTGCACCAGCTGGCTCATCAACCAGCGAACGGGAGGACAGTTTTTCTGCGGCTTCGGTGTATATACTTAAGTAAGTTACTATCGTGTATACACCAGGAAGTCAGAAAAATATTCAGCCGTCTGTACCGGTACGGATTTTCCGCAGTTTTCCCGTGTGCTCGGAAAATGCGGTACATACGACTAGCTAAGTCGTCTGCGGACGCATTGGAAGTCAAGTTACACTGTACAAAAAATCTACTCGAACTTTAGTGTACTTTTACTGGAAGTTTTCAACCGATATCAGTGGGCGCGCGGTCGGTGTGTGGTTTAGGCAGTCCCCAGAGTTAAGCAGCATTGTTTCCGGCCATAACTTGGATGGGTGACCGCTTAGCCACGCGCGTAAATTGTTGAGCGGGATGCAATTTTTCTGAGTTTCTCTAAGGTATTCTAATACAGTAGAAACTCAGTAAAAATAAAGCCACGCCTGTATCGGCCAGTTTTCCGCAGTTTCCCTGAGACCTCGTGCAAATCCGATAAAGTAGTGCATTGGAATAAGTGGCTGCGGACAACACTCTAGAGGAAAATTCTATGTAGAAACGGGGAGAAGGAAGACGGGTTATGTAAAAGCCTGAATAAGGCATACGGAAGAAAAAACCCAATTAAAAGAAAATCCTGGAAATTTTATTCATAAGCTAGTATATGAAATTTAGTATGAAAGTGTTATGTGAAATTAACGTATGGTACAGCAAATACAATGATTTACATTAATTTTACAGTAAAAGTACTTGAATTTTAATAATTTGCTTCAATGTTACTGGAAAAGTACATGAATTCTATTCCACAGTTGTTTATTAAATTTCGATGACGTGTTTATGAATAAAAACTTGCAATCTTTTCTAACAGTGAGCTTAGCGAAGTGCGAGTAGGGAGTGATAGGAAAGGAAGTTAGGGGGTTGCTAGGTAAAAACCCTCGGAACTGGAACTGAACATATCTAAAAAAAAAAAAATTTTTAATTATTTAACACGACCCTAGTAATCGTATCAACCACCGTTTTACCGTATCAACAACCGCTTGGTTTTTTGCAAATAAAAAAACCGAAAGTTGATCGTAACGACCATAAAAACGACTGCCTAAAAAATGTTATGCGGTCTTTTTTTTCGATTTACCATGGAAAACAGAAAAAACTACCGGATAACATTTCTAGGGCAATTGTTTTCGCGGTGGTTACGACCGATTTACGGTTTATTTTTTTGCAAAAAACTACCCGGTTGTTCAAAAGTAGTTTATACGGTGAATCAGCTGGAAACGACGGTCGTCAAGATTGCTAGGTTAATATCCGACGGGAATCTTTCGTATTCGTCGCGTTGGTGATTGCGAGGTTCGACCTCGGGCCCAAACTGGTTACTGCGATCCATTAGGTCGAAGACTGACTTTAATAGCGAACTCTAATGGAGTAATGAGGTGGAATACGTCCACCACCATCACCATCGCCACAAGCATCGCTATCGCCTCCTTTGCGCTCACCAAACTGTCCTCAAATTACTTGCAAGATGCATCGACGACGTGCAGTGAACGCGCGCGCTCTCAAGCGGTCCGGAAGATAAACTGCATTCTGACGACTATTCGCACCCTCTCGTGCAATCTTTAACAAATAGAAAATATCAGTGTGCCTAAACAATCGAGCACACACTTGACGAACGTAGAGTATTCAATTGCCGTCGTTATTTCCGCGACAAGTGGGTCGCGAACTGATCCACTTAGGTCCTGTGATGCTGCCCCAGTTCTTTACTTCATATCTTCTGGATCAATTCGAATTTATCTTAAATATAGAGTTTGTTCTCCAGTGACGCGATATTTGGTACTTCCAGACTTCCAGTTAGTTTCTAGAGACTATTATTGTTTCTTCAGTTTCCTTGGATCATTCTGAGATGATATACAAATGTATTTTTTGGTAATTCAAAGCAGAGTTGTCAATTCCGATTAAGGAAATAGAATTCATAGCGCCGCCTAGTTTTTTAACATGATTTTATAATAATAACTGGTAGCGATTATAAGATGATGGGTAAGAATTTGAATACCTGCAAAAAAGCTGAGGTTCTGCGATTGTATGTAAATCAATGTGTGAGTTAATGTTTTTGCAAAACGGCTTTTTGGTATGTCCAAGTTTATACCCAGTATAAAATTATAAACCCTCAGGAATGTTAAATAAGGTTTATTTTTAAGCGCCTTGAGGAGGTTCGTCAGTAAAATTGAAAATGCACAGAAAAATCTGAAATAATTACCGTGTTTTAAATAATTCATAACAAACACACATGAATTTTTTGGGAATTTTCGTCGACATCGCTTACACAATATTAATTTTTTTATGCATGCATTTTAACATGGGCTTGTATGGCATATTTACGAATTAAAAAAAAAATAATTGAGAAAATGTATTACATCGTTGAATTTGTAAGTATTTGGTGAAATTAATTCTTCTTCTTTTTTCGATGTAAAAAATGTTTTCAATTTTTTTTTTATTCGTAAATATGCCATAAGAGCCCATGTTCAAATGTATGCATAAAAAAATTAATTTTGTGTAAACGATGTAGACGAAAATTCCCAAAAAAATCATGTGAGTTTGTTATGAATTATTAAAAACGCGGTAATTATTTTAGATTTTTCTGTGCATTTTCAATTTTACTGACGAACATCCTTAATAATCTCTGAATTGGCACAGGGGAAAATTTTACAAGATTCTTAGATAAGCGAATGTTGACATAACGATAATAAAAGTTTCAATGACTTCTGCGTCAAATTAGCTACGGTTTTTGGAATGTCATCGTTTTTAAAAAATCGTAGAAAGCGAACTTCCAAATGATAAGATGTGTGATGCGTCTCACAGTCTTTATAACATCGATGATTTAATCTTTCCTGCATCATTTTTGCATAATCCTACGATACAAATTCTGACGACAGTCGAAGGTTTCCATATGAAATGTGTTTGCTTATCGAATAAAATCCTTTGCGACGTTCCCAAGGTTAACATCTACTTTTGCTCGCTCGCTATATCTTAAACAAATTGTCTGGCTTGTCCCCAATTAGAAGTTCGCGACGAGTGATCTCGAGGTATTTCAAGAACAACAGCACGCGTGGTTTAACGAAGGCTTTTGTCGCGTCTAGATCGACTGATATCGATAATTATAACGCGTTTTCCGGTTTACAAAACAGATGTACGTATACACTGATATAAAAATAACTACCCTGGCGGTGATATCCACGTAGTCAGATATCAGCAGTGATTACCGTGCACTCAGCAGATTTTTGTTGTGCTGGTAATGAAAAATGATTCGATAAAAGTGATAAGCCGATTTAATGTGATATCTGGGTGAAAAAGAAACAATACTCGTTTTTTATCATGAATCTCCTGAAATAAGAAGGATTTGAAGGACTGAAATAAATCAGTTCAAGCAATAGATTCATAAAAAGCTATACATTAATGTTTTTATTTAAGAGACAAATAATGAAGAATTAATGATAAATAGATTAGTTTTCTATTATCCGATGTTTAAAAAAAAGACTAAAAATCGATATTCGTTGTACATGTTGAGTAAAAAGATTTCACAATGTTCAGATGATATGCCGTCCAAAACTTTGCATGGTTTTTTGGTGGATTAATGATTAAATATTTGATTCCTTCTACCGTTGATTGGATTCGAGGAATTTTATTTGCATTCAACCAAAAACCAATCGTTTTATTGTTACAAAATTTCAAATACATTTCGGCAGAATTAATTAGTCGATGAAGCGCTGTTTCTTGGTCATTCAACCGATTCTGTTACGTAACGCTAACGATATGTTTCGGTCGATTCAGGGTTTATTTTTAGAGTTTCAACCCACGTTTTATCATTTTACCTCGTAACATATCAATTTTTTGAAAGTAGAATAGCTATTCACTAATCCATAAAGAATCACACAGAGTCGATTTATGATTTGTTACAGAATTGTATTAAACATCAGATTAAATTGGTATTTAAAAAACCCAGATTTTCAATCGTCATTTCCTTGACGAGAAAAATTCATTCGACTATTAGTGAAAGACATTGAACTCGAGAAAATTATTTTTTTCAATGATTATACTCTCATTTGAGTTCCGAAAAAGGTGCTGCATTTTTTCATTCATTCACTTTGTTTTTCGTGTGCAACTTTAATTCTACAAACTGTTTTGATCAAGATATATTTTTATTCGCTGCGTGTAGTTTTGTAAATGTTTACTTTCTCCATTTTCTATCGTTATTGCATAGCAGCATCATCGTCGATTATCTGGAATAGCTCATAATTTTTCATTTTTTCATAATGCCCTTTTGTCAATTATGTGCGAATGCATAACATAGGACTTGTGTAATTGTATTGCATATTTGGACGATGGCTACTCATCGCCCTGTAAATTACAATGAACCCACCCTGTGAATATTGAATAAATGGATAAAGAAATAAATAAAGAAATTGTTATCTTAATTTCAGGCAGCATTGGCTGACAACTGTGGGTAGTCCCGGCAGCGAAATCCACCACTGCGAGCTCTCGAATTTCGAGAACATAACGAGGCTCGGATACCGAGGGTTTTCCATACGTTTCTGACGCGGCACGATACCAAAACCCAAAGACGCCTGTTGCATCGAGAAATCGATCCAGGATTCACGACAGGGACGCACGAAGGATTCTAAAGGAATCCAACGACTATGGGCAACGCTGTGAAACTACTCGAGAGCTTTTACAGGCCGGCTTCAGCAATGACATCAGTAAATTGACTTCAACTGCGTGTTAATACGTCTATATAGTGTATATTTCTTTATCATGTACAGATGTTGGTGAGGAGGAGAAAAGGAGAGAGCACGGAATGAGTATATCAACCGGTCCCTTGTAATTAATCCAGAATCGCGTTGAACCTTTATATAATGTAAGAATAAAATCGTCGAGGAATAACTGAAGGAGCTTGCAAATTTGAGGCAACTTTCTGTCTTGATGAGCTTGACAATGGGAATTTTAAAAACTTACTCTTCAAAAACAATTCGGATCATTTTTTGTTGATGGCAGGTTTGTTTATACATTTTTCGTTCTACTGTATAATAATTTTCCGCGGAAAATATTTGAAATTGTATTAGTCACGGGGTTTCGATAGGCAGTTCTCGAGAGAAAAAAAGTTAAATGAATAATATATAGGGATGTGTACACACTTGCAATTTCTTCAGAATTTTAACTATTCTTTTTCTTTACACAAAAAGAAATTGTAAAGATTTTTTTTTTCTTCATCGTCAACGTTGCGCACATAATTATACAGTTGGAGAATCTTTTTATTTAGGAGCACGTGAAAAAAAAAAAAACCTAAACTGACGCCATCGAGAAGCTTTTTACCCAAAGATTCACTACAATTTTCGATATGCTTAATTAACTCTAAAAGTACATACAGTTGACGGAAGAAAGTATAGAAATACCTGCCCAAACTAAATAAGTCTAACTGAACAACTTTTATAAAATAGGTTCCTGAAAAATGTCCTATGCAATAACCCAACAAGGCAGAACATTTCGTTACGTTAAGAATCTCGTGAATATTATGATCAATGAAAATCTATCGTTACATGTATGGATAGGTATGTACATAAGTAAATATATAACGTTGAGTAGTAAACGAGATAACGAAGAAGCTTTAACTTAGCTATATCAACAAAACTCACGACTTCCTGCTTTTCTCAAATAGCTTAATTGCACGATTTCGATTTATTAGTCTAACAACAACATGGAGAATGTTTTCGTCGGATTTGACGGATGGTAACGGACGCGTATCACAGTTTTCGCGACTATGGTCACCGGCCAACGATTTTCATCACGTTTTCCCCTCGTAGATGAACGTCGCGTCGAGCATTTGCTGTGCGAAATGGTAATGGCTGTGTGTTTCTGGCAAGTAACGGAAAACTCTGTGTATTAACTGAATTGTTTCTTCGTTCGAACAACTCGTCATCACTGTTCCCGACAAACCCTGAAACAGATTAATTAGAAGATGAATTCGCTTTACCGATTTTTTGGGCAATAGAAAACATTTGCGGGAGCTATAATCGAATCTGGGCAACTATTTTCGCGAAGATAGTTCATTTCTTGAGAAAAATAACTGGAAACTGCCTTAATAACTGGAAAAGTCCTTAATTTGTTTTCCCATTTGCTTCCTGACAAATTTTTTTTCCGTGAAAACATTTTTTTCCCAGATTTCCACGTCAGACTACTTAAAATGGTCTAAGCCATCAAGAAAAAGGGTTTCCAAAAAATTTCCGGATGGATATATGGGTGTTTTCATGTTAAGCCGTTGTATCTCAAAAATAGCTTTCACAATCAAGTTGAAATTTGGTACACCGATAGAGTAGCAACGCTCGTTCCTATGTACATATTAACGAAAAAAATTGAATCATTTTTTCAGATTTTATAAAACTAAATTTTTCGAAAAAAGTGTGTTCTTTCATTCGCGCATTTGCTTGGGCAAATAACGAGATATCGGATTCAAATTCGGTTCACACATGGACAAATTTAAAGTTTAGGTACAAGTTTGACTTGAATCAGTGAAGCGGTTCAAACTCGATGGCACTTTGAATTTAAGAAACAAAAAATTTCAAGCTAAAACAAGTCTACAAGGTAGAAACTTGCAAATAGCTTCCTCATTACTTTTTGCTATTTACGAACTTCCTCTATGAGAAAACAATTTGCAAAGCTTCTGCTTTGTAGGCTTTTTCAATCTGCCATTTTGTATTTACCAAGCCTTCGAAATATTGCGAGAGTGTCGGACTTATTCTTGACACTTCTTCGAGTAGATCCGGTGTTTTCGCGAGATACGCCATCATTCGACGTCCCGCGATGGGCAAGAGGCTAGCACCGAGTGTTTCAGTATCACTCACAGCAGAAACAACCTTAAATAATAAGTATAAGACATTGAACAATAATGGAACAGAAGTATTATCGAAAACGAAGGTCAGATGGTCAAAAACGGAAAATTTTCCACTCACATCCTCAGCCAGTCGATCAAATCCATTAATGTAGAGCTGACACACCTGATGCATCCTCAATTTATCGTTGTTGATTTTCCAAATTGATGCGAGAGTCTGACACTTGCTCATCCAATGAATCGCTTGACGAGTGCTCAGAGAATTGCTCTCGTTTGTCTCTTGATGAATGGATTCCATTGAGGCGGTTATTACACGACAGAGAAATTCGGTTCTCATACTGTCACGTTTATCGTCTCGGTACCACCCCAATATCGCCTTGTCGGTTATGTCTTGGAAGAAATAGCGTGATGTCTACGCGAAGTCGGATTTAAATAAAATTTTCTTCAATAAATTACTAAAAACTCGACATAGCTAGTAAAATTGCCACCGATATCATACATTTTATGAGATGATAGCCTCAATAGTTAGGATCAAATACACGACAAACTAGGGTACAAAAGAAAACCTTGTACATTGCTTGCCAATTATTTTCATTCCATCGTTAATCGATTTTTGCTTCCTCCTCATCGAGCCTTTGCGAAAAGCGAAAAATAATGAGAAAATATGTGTGCAAGATTCTAATTTACATCCTTGTTTTGGATGCATATGAAAATCTGAAATGAACTAAATTAGCGTCATCAACAAATAATTAATAAAAAAAATCATGTTCCTGTAAAATCCGTAACTTATGACCGATCTTCGTTGAATTGGATACGCAGGATAACTAAACATTGTTACGATTAAGTGAAAAATTTATGCTCGGTAATTAAAATCTTCCAAAAATTGATGCACTAACATAAATAAATAAAAAATGTAACTATAAAACCCAAAATGCTTCACCGATTTTTACCAAAATCCAATACAGAAAGTCGCATGACGGCTTTGCGTGTGTAAAACATTATCATTATCGCATTGAAGTACTAGGACGTTACGATACGAGTGCGAAAATCTTTTCGCACAAGTTAAAGTTTCTAGCGTGAGAAAATGAGTCTTGCGATCACACGAGCTGGGAAAAGATTTTCCGTCAAGTATCGAACGAAACTTTGCTATACAATGTAGGAAAATGAGGCTTTACATCCACGTAGTATTCGTAAAACGTCTATTTTCAAACCGAGCGGCGTAAAATCAATTAACCTACTGAAATTCGATTTTTATGCGTTCTTGATCGTTTAGCATTAAGACTATCATCTCATTAACAAAATGTTAACGCCAAGCCTTAGCTTTGCGGCTTTGTGCTTACCACAGATTCGAATAAATTGCCCATCGGTTTAGTCAGCTTCATATTGAAATACGCCATCATGTGAAGAACATTTGCCAGCTGCAGATGCAACAGAATCAAATCGTACCAAGCGGGCGTTTGCGATATAGCGAGCGTCGCGAAAGCCTGCGGTCCTGTTTCGTGACCTTGCCACAATTCTTCGAACTTGACTGAGCAATTTCTTTCTTCTTCAAGCACTTCCGCCTGTTGATTATTTAAATCTAATGTCAATAGCCTGGGAACAAGCAAGTTCTTTGTAAATCGCTCTACTTACATCCAGGAAAATATCAAGAAAGCTGACGCAATGTTGCAGCATCATCGTTAGCTGGATATCAGATAATCCCGTATCCTGCATGCACAATCTCTCTTTGGGAAGCTTTCCCAGCTTATTCATTAGTTTTGCGGCAGCTTCCATTCGACGTTTGATATGTAGTGTCCACAGAAGGCAGCAAACTCCTGAAATTTAGAGGTACGCCTTAATTTTTTAGGAGAATCGTACACTTGCCGATTAAATTTATAATCAAACCCTTCTGTACGTATTGTTTAATATTTATATTTATCTGTGGAGAAGTTGTGAAGGCAAGGTGCTGCTCAATTCAATCGTAATCACTTAAAGTAGTGATAAATAATCCCTAAATCGTATGGATAACGATTCAGGGTTTCATTCATGACAAAAATGCTAAAACTGTCAATTTTTTTTTAGTGTTTCAAAACAATAATCATTACTGATTCTATTAAGTGGAAACATGATTCAAAGTAGAATTGAAAACGAAACGTACTTCTTTACACATAGTTCAATATTTATATTCAGCTATGGAGAAGTTATGAAGACAAGGTGATATTCAATTTGAACATGGTCACTTGAAGTTGTGGTAAATAATCCTTAAATCGTATGGATAACGATCCAGGATTTTATTCATGGCAAAAATGCTAAAATTATGAATTTTTCTGGAGTGTTTTGAAAAAATAATCATTACTGATTATATTAAGCGAAAACATGTTTAAAAGTAGAATTGAAAACATAATGCACTTGTTTACATATAGTTTAATATTTGTAGTCATCTATGGAGAAGGCATGAAGGCAAAGTGCTGCTCAATTTGAACTTGGTCACTTAAAGAAGTGGTAAACAATCCCTAAATCTTACGGAAACCATTCAGGGTTTCATTCATGCCAAAAATGCTAAATTTATCAATTTTTCTGGAGTGTTTTAAAACAATAATTATTAATGTTTATATTAAGCGAAAACATATTTGAAAGTCGATTTAAAACCGTAACGAAAGAGTTTTCACGCCTTTCCTGTTTTCCGTTTTTGCGATTTTTATTCTGTACGATTATCATTCAGTTCGCCAATGTAAATTAAGGACTCTATTCTACTAATTAATTCTCACCCTGGCGCATCGGCTTCATGGGTATTTGACGCAGAACGGCAAGGGCTGCCTCAAGGGCTTCGAGTTTAGTGACATCTCGGCTCCACGACATGACGAATTCCCAGCACAAATTAGCAAGAAGTACGCTGCTTGTTAGACTGTACGGGAAATGTCGCTTCAGCAACGAAATTTTTTCTGCAATTTAATTCATTTATTAATTGTAAATTTAATTGATTGTCGAGGGTCAGTTCCAGGTCGAATTCGTGTGAATTGCGTAGAGAATCATATATTGTCACGATGAACTCACCTAAAATATGAGTTTGAGCAGTCGCGTCTGGACTCGCTTCGCTTCCGATTTCTACAGACATCGCTAACAAGTTTTTGTGCTCTTCTTTCGGTATATCTACTGCAGCTGCCACGTCGAAAGTTACTGTATTTGTGAGCGAATCAACCGAAAGTTGCATCTGATCGAATTCCACGTCCCGAGTGTCTATCAAACGAGCTGGATCAACTGCAGCGGAAGAAAGCCATTTCGCAACCGCTTCTGACACTGAACCTACAACGAAAATGTATGCATATCGGTGTTATTCCGTTTTCTTGTCGGATTATCTCTGTTTAAACGAACCTTTGCCTTTCTTGAGAATAGCAGCCAAAGATATTTCCACCTTTTCGAATGGTAGAGCAAAGAATCGAGTCGTATCGTCGTTTGGCGGTTGCTCACTGAAAAATGTTTGATTCATTAACAGTTTATTATAAAAAAGGTAATTGAAAATCGAATAAAATTAAGGTTAGACTGTTACGTATTTTAATTAACATAGCAGGAGATCGTTACCAAAAATGCAGTACTTTGCAAAATGTAATTTTTTAAAATTCATATACGATTGAAGAAGATTCATCGATATCAGATTTACATCAATTCCTTTTCCAGATGTTAGCATCGAGACACTATTGCATCTCTTGATTAACATTGAGAAGAACACAAATCATTGTGTTTTTATAAAACCTCCGCGTCGTTCTATTATAAAAGTAATCTGTTTCTTGAAGATGATTTAAGTAACGATTTTAGGCAAAAAAATATTTTTTTTTAGGGATAAAAAAATAAATATGTCTCGCGATTGATTTTTCGTAGCAGTATTCTGATCATTTCAGAAAAACTTCACATTTGCATATATTAAAGTAAAGATATTCATTGTCCTTCTTTTCATATTTTCTAGGAAATGAAAATTGTACTTTGCAATTTCTATATTCATGTCCGCAGATTTTGTTCCATAATCAGAAAAAAAGATATTTTCAAACATGAGAAAATAATGAAACCCGTTTTCATTTTTCTGCAACCGTTACCTCTCTATGTTATTCTAATGATATCATAATAAAAACATTACAAACCTTAGAATAGCATTGAGAATAGTGATATCTTCCAGATTTCCTATAAGTTCCGTAAATTGACAAGTATCTTTGCTGACATTTTCCCATTCGCTGGCGGAGCTGTGCATTTCATCCTCGGGCGTGACGTTGCTCTCGGAACTTTTCGCAGTCTTTTCGCCGTTATTGCCGTTATCGTTTTGCGCCTCTTCGTCGCGCTGTTCGTTGCCATTGTCATCGGTTACACGTTTAACCGCCAAATCCTTGTTTTTCTGCAAAGTCATCGCTACAGCTCGACAGGCTAAAGCGGCAGTGAGAGCTTGAAAGGGTTTGGTGGATTCCGCGAGGTTGGAACGCGCTTCATTCCACCATGAAGAAGTTTCGTTGTATTCTACACCGATTTGCTGCTCCGTATTCGCTAATTCGCAGACGGCGTGCAAAAGCTGGGTAAATCGTTTGAGCTCGATTTCTAATGGAGCTCCGGGCCTTTTGTTGAGCCAATAAGTCAAAGCAAGCTGCATTAGCGTCAACGGCCGTATATTACTCTCTTTAGCTGCAATTTTCCATTGTTCCGGCGTTTCGCTCGAATACATCCATCCTTGATAAATGAGCGACGATATCTGATACCTTCTCTCGTCCGTTACGTACTTATGGAGGCTCTGAATGCCAAAATCGAAGCAAGAAAGAAATTCTAAAAACATGCTGCCGTCATCTTTGAAAGTAACGCGACTAGTTTTCGGTTTGGAGCGCTCAAAGTCATAAAGAGTCTTTGATAACTTCAGGACTCTTTGAATTTCCGTCTCCGATGTGCTCAAAAGCGCGGCTAAGTGCTTAGCGTCTGGTATTATCTCAGATGCAACCGTATCGTATTCTGGCGGACGATCGAACTGAGATCGAACGTATTTGTAGAACGCTATAGCGGGATTCAGCTGATGTGCCATTTGTTGAAGAGTTTTCGCGGCGGGTTCCAACTCGTGTTCGTCTAGATATAGTAATGAAACGACGAAGCGTTAAAAGAATGATAAAAACCGGAACTAGTGGGCTTCTAGTTAAAATGTTGGTTTTGCTTCCTCATAGAGCCTTATTTTCATGAAAATGTTTTTTTTCGAGAATTTCATGTCAGGACATCAGAACAGTCCAAAAGATCGAGAAAAGTTATTTGGAAAAAATACCCGGATGTTTTGGAAATTTTGAAAAATTCAAGTGTTATCTTCATTTTGGCAAAACACGAGATATTGATCTCAAATTTTATACGTAAAAACCGGTAATATTTAGCGATTATTAGAACATAGTTTAGTCATAATCTGCAATGTAGTTCAAATTTATTCGGATTTTAACATTTGGAAAAAATTATGATATTACATTAACTTTAGCAAAACATTAGATAGCAAACTTGAATTTTGTATACGCAATTAGTAGTATTCAGGAATAATAGGTAAACCTTTTCGTCATCACTTGTTAAGTCGTTCTAATTTTTCAGGAATCAAACCCTTATAATGAATGAAACTGCAAAGCTGAACGTTTTAAATTGCTTCTTCATCATTTTTAGTTTTTTTTTTCAAAGCTTCCCGTATGAGGAAGCCAAAATCGATAAACAAAATACTTCCTCATAGAAGTAGCTTTGTAAAAAAACGAAAAATTATGAGAAAGGAATTTGCAGAGTTGTAGCTTTTTCATGGAAAAGACGCAAAATTTCGCTTAAAAGCCAAATACAAATAATTGCGATAAGTAAGGCTAAAGATTATGTTTAACTACGTTTACCGGTCTCGGTTTTTGTCGATAATTAAAACAATTTCCTTTGTTTTTTATAGATTCTAAAAACGTATCAAACTCAGATTCAATGCCTTAAGAACTAACGATTCTTCTGATAAAAACGAACCATATTTCGAAAGAACATCGAGAAAGCACGTCGCAGCGACCCGCAGAGCCTCGGGAGTCACGTGTTTGCTTCCCATCAGCATTTCCAGTACTTGGAGTCTAATTTCGTTGGTTTTTATTTCGGAGCATACGCTGGTTACTTCATCTACCAATTTTTCATCATCAAAATCTTCTTCCTTCATGAAAGTTTTCAATTTTTTCAGCAGGTAAATATCTCGCGCCCTTTTGCCATTTTTACTGCTTAACGCGAAGTGGAACGGTACGAGAATCTCTTTTAGGCCTCCAATGGGATCTAAAAAAACGCAACCGTACTGCGCGCGATTTCCACCCGAAAGGACAACGTCGTTTAAACCCAACAATCCATAATTCGTATATAAGAGCCTGAAACATTAAGCTCGCCTTCAGTTTACGTTTGCTTTTAGGTCAGAGCTTATTTGTACTCGATCGATATATTATTACGTAAGATATACGAACCGGCCATTTTTGCTCGCGGAAAATGTCGTTATCTTCGTGCCTTGCTGTATAGCCCAAATATCAATAACGCCCTTTTTCGGAGCGTATATTGCCAGAAAAAGTGCTGTTCTAAGTTTACTTTTACTCTGAAGCTTTGCTCTAGCGGAAGTTCGATGTCTTTTCTCAACAACTTCGATCCATCCACACTGTGCATCCCGATAACCTTTCCACATTCTCAATGCTATTCCTCGTCCATTATCCAGGAGAATTACTCGACCCATAGCGTCATTCACAACGGATAACGCTTTGTTCGGGCTTATAGTTAGACAGTCGCCTTCTCGCATTACATCGCTTAATCCAAATCGGCACGTCATTGGCTCTGCCGGTTCTTTGTCCGGTCCTTTTGATTTTTCTGCTATCGACGATTGCTTCGAAGATCCTCGAAACCAGCTACGAAATATAACAATATTTATTGCATGAGAACATTAGAATTTTACAAAAAAACGAAACACAATTTATTCTATAACTTGAGTTAAATAAAAATCTGTAATATACCCTGAATCTCTTTAGCTGCATGAGCGCATAAAGCACTCGTCTGCAACTAGAGTTCGAATAATTTCTATTTCACAATATTTTGTATACTTGATATGAAATGAAAACTATAATATATTCGTAACTTTATGGATGAATAAAAAATATTTTGGTGACTGAATAAACGCGTAGATCAACCAATTGTTTTCTCGAAAACAAAGTTTTCTGTATTAGGAAGTGATAAATGAATGAAGGTGCTAATGATTCTGGTTTTTATTGATGATTTGACTCACGGTACTGCAGTGCCTATTTTGCCAATAGCACTTGCCAGCGTATTGGCCATCGCAAGAGCGACATCCGATAAAACCGGCGCGGCTCCGCCTTCCAAAGCAAAATGAAAACCCATAAACGGCCTTTTCCCCACGGCCATTATCAAGTTGTGCTGCGGCGGACTCGATCTGTAAGACGCGTTGTAACCGCCGCAAATTGAGGCCGTCATGAGGTGATCGAACGTACTGACTGCTGATGTCCCAATTACTTGACAATCGTTCACCATATCCTGATCCTTGAAACCCCATTTTTTGTATGCTAAACTCGACGCTGGCCGTTTGTCGTTGCAATTTGCCTGAACTGCAACAAAATATTATAGTTGCTAGAATTGGTAATTAATAGAAGTAGCAATCACTCATATCAACATAATATTTCAAGGATAACGATAATTATTACTAGAATACTCTAAATAAGCTGCAGCTTTCTTAATAAAATAGAACTTTTTTTCCCTATTTTCATAGAGAAAAAAATGATTTCTATTTTATTATATTTCATTCAGGTCTTTTTTATTGTTGAAAAGTTTCCAGTATTTAATTACGACTAGAGAGTATTTTTAATTTTCTAAACATATTACCTCGAGCTAAATGATTTCTGCAGGCTCTTAATGTTGAGAACAGAGCAAAACCTGGCAAAACACATACAACACTTTTGTAAAGAACATGCAGCTCTTCATTAATTGCTGTGTGGCCTGCATGTCGAGGCGTTGAATGTGACTGACATTTAATTCCCAGAATTGGTTCATTTTCCAACTGTTCTTCTATTAGCAAAGCTCCTGTCTGTGAATGAAAATAAACAGTGAATAAAACTTTGCAAATAGCAGTCATACTCAATTATTTTTCCTCCAAATTAAAGCTTACTTCTGTGTAAAACCTAAGATATCCAGTATTCAATCCCACAGCAATGCACGTCCAATCAGGTGCACTTACAGCACTAGCTTTTGCCAATGATATGAGAGGAAGACAAGCAACACTGGTTATCCACTCACTAGAATAGATATTTGCAATTATAAATTTTTATACAAATTGTCAGTTTTTTTGGAACTGTGGCTACACTGAAGTTTATCTAAAATTAAGATTATGATGATGCTGTGAGCCAAATTAAATATACACAGTCGAAAAATTGTCTTTATGGGTTACTAGTGCAATCTGTAAGAATGTTACACAACAATTTATTTATTTTGTGCGATTTTAATTTTATTAAAGCTGGTATACATCAAATTGAAACAAAACATCATTGAAATAAATTTCGACTTTTGGACTGACTGATATATAATATTTATTAACTCTACAAAGCGCATTTATTATTCATTTCTCACGTATCCTTCAACGTCACAGAAGTTCTGAGGATTGAGGGCATCAAAATGGAATTAGTTATATTTATTGGGCAGAGTTGTAAGTCCTGATTTATTCATAAGATATAGTTCACGATACAATTTGTTTTGTAATCATGATTTTATAATAATAATATGTAGTGATTATAAAATAGGCTGTAAACATTCGAGCAACTAAAAATAATAGTAATTTTTGCTTTAACATTGGAAAAAATTGTAGAAATAATGGAAAAAATAATTGATGCATTACTTCCTTAATGCATTAATTATGTTTTTCCATTTTTTTTAAAGGATTACCGTGGACTTTTATTGAAAAATAATCATTTTTGCAGCCATTCAAAAGTTTAGTAATCGTATTATAATCGCTACATGTTATTATTATAAAATCATAATTATAGAGCAGAACGTGTAATAATAATTATTGCTATGAGTATTAGGCATTTACAACTCTGTTATTGAGTGTATTTCACTTGTTCGGCTGCTTTGGTTATATGAGAAAAATTATATGCTGCTAACCTTTTGCTGATTTTTCCACATTTTAAAATTTACTTCAAGCTTTTTTTATCTTACAAAATGTGTGCATAGTCATGAAATTCAAAGTGAATTCTAAAATCTGAAAAAATTCATATATAGTCAGAAAAAAGACTTGTTCATTTTCATATAAAAAGGTCTGGGTTTCTGATAGATTCGTTGAACAATTTTTTTTTCATTAAAAACATTTTGCACCAGTATTATGCAAGATTGATCTTTTTATCACCTTGAATATGCTTGATTTTTAGACCACCAACCTGCAATACTTTCTTATTTTCCTCAAACTCATGAAAAGTGAATAATAATCACATGAATTGACTCAAACTCAACACAACAACTAGACCAACTTCTTATGCTTAAATCCCACTGGTGAAGGTCAATCTATACAATCAAAACAAAATATACAAAAAAACAAATTCTTTTCAATCATATCTCTCAACCATAAGACAGATAAGAAATCAATGAGATTTGATATGACAGTTCAGCAAAAACACTTGATAACCAACAAAAACTTTGCTAATTCCAACAGTAATTAATAATGATAACAATAGAATCTTACTTCTCATCGGCTCCTATACTTCCGCTCCATATTGGGTGAAATTTATTCTTAACTTCTCCCGGCTCTTGAGAATCCCATTTTGCTGAAACAGAATAGATCTTAAAATCTGTACTTTCCCTCACTGAGAAAGAACAAAATATTGCATGAAGTCTCACAGGCTAAAACGACAATATTCGTGTTAATGGCCATCGCCATGATGTCACCGGTGGACGACAATGAAATGATAGTGTCTTGAAGAGGCAATTCACCCTTGGGAACATGATCGACTGCAAAATTAAAGGTTTTAAACTCTGTAATATGTTAAATCTACAAAATCGTTTTATAATTTCTTACGTTTGACGTTTCCATCTCCGAGCAATCTCTCCTTAACATCTTGAGGATCAACCAAGTACGCGATTCCTTTTATTTGGCAGGACATTTTTCATTGTTTACCCGAGATATCACAAGGAGTCGATATACCAACCACGAGAAACACAAACCAGCTGGTAATCAATTGAAAACAATGGACGTTTCACTACTGGCACATATCACATACTCCTTTGTATCGCACTTCTGCTAACTACACACTAAAAAAAGAAGTTCACTGTGTATACACACAACTTCCGCACGTATACAAAGGGCTGCGACTTGCCAACTCACACACAGACAGCAATCAGCTGTCTGAGAGCGACGTGAGGTTAGACGCGACAGTATTGGAGCAAATTACCAGCTACGTAATGTGCTGGATACTTACTACATATTCTCAGCGCTTCTGCGCCGCTATCTCGATGGGAAGGAGTGAGAGAAAACGCCGCGCATTGAGATTAAATAAAAAATCGCCCAAAAGCCTTTTTTTAAGGCTTAGTCAGAAGCGAGAAATCGCACCGGAATGGAACGTGTTGCTATGTTGGAAGCGAGAAGTAGAAATATTTTCGTTTGTAAGCGGTTCAAGTTTTCGAAGGTTGAAACTGGCCAAGACAAAAACTTTTGAGGGACTTAATATGTGATAGGAAGCGATGACAATTTTTAAAAAATGGAAAAATATGGAAATCCTAACGGAATTGTATAATGTGAAAATAAATGTTAGAGGGTGTAAGAGAATGGGAGGGAGGAAAACTTTGGAGAAACTCTGAATAAGACCCGATAGCAATTTGAAAGAAGGGATGAAAGTACAAATCTCAACGGAGAGTCGCAAAAGAAAAAAATACATTGAGATGTGTTAAAAGTATTCTTTGAAAAGAGATAGGATAATTGATTCCGCATTTGGACGTACCGTTGTAACGTTTTTATAACTTTATTCTTATTTGTCGAAGGGGAATTTGTTATCTCCATTTCGAAGCGCCTACGAAATTCTGCTCCGAGCAACTGGATCTATGTAAAAAAAAAGGTCCTTAACAACTCTATCGTAGATTTGTTAATATAATGTATCTTAAGGTGCGAGACCTTCGAAACTCACATCGTCCAATATAATGTAGTAGAACAACTCTAAAAATCTAATGAGTAACTAGAATATACTAACCTTTTGTTGTTGTTTTATTCTTAATATTAATCATAATAATATAATGTATCCTAAAGTGCGAGACCTTCAAAACTCACATCGTCCAATTAGTACAGTAAATAACTAGTCTAAAAATCTAATCAGTACTGGAATATGTTAACTTTATGCTATTGTTTTATTCCTAATAATAATGATGATGATAATAATAATAAATATACGTTACAGCGAACTACATGAACATAAATTATCCATCAACGATCAATTGTATATAACATATCATAACACAATTCTGGCTTTTATTATGTTAGGTTCGGCTTTTTTTCTCTGATTCACTTATGGAATGACGAAAACACACCTTGCGTCATGATCGTGAGAATCCAGGACAAAGCTACTAATAAGGAAGAGAAAGGTCAAGACCAAATAATTAACCACCGGAGAAGCGGTCCAAAAAAAGGCAGGAAAAATTAGGCCACCAGCGATTAGTAGGCAGGTCAATATAATGCACTGAGAAAATCGTGCCAAAATTGATTGAAAAGTTCGTAAAATAGGCAAACGTATCTGGAATAGTGTAACTTTTAAAAGATGTGTGAAAAACAGATAAAACTAAAGTGTAAAAAGTGTCAAGTCATCGCAATATAAAAATTATTCTGAATTATGAGGAAAGATAACTTTTTCAGTTCTCCGTGCAGTAAGGTCCACTTTTCCGGCATACTGGACAATCTTCGTTCAACTCGAGAGAAAAACTTATCTAAACTCGTGTTATTGTAATTCTTGCCGTTTGCTCGTACTATAAATTCACATTCGCTAAGAAAACTTTTTTTTTCCTCGTGTTGAAATGCACTACTTTTGCATCTATCAGTTATTTTATAGTGAATAGTAACATTATACATTAAAAAAATTGATTGTTCGGTACTACTAATAACAAGATTTATCTGAACTCACTGTGAATCTAGAGTTTTTCGGGATCATCACAAAGAGATAGTATTTTATAACGAATATCATAACAAAATTGGTATTCATGATCCCACAATGGACACCGTAAACAGCCGCCGATATCACCTAAATATATATATCCTTTCAATTCGAATAGCGTAATAATGTAGCTGATACGGAACCGTGCGTCAATGATCAAATATCTAATATATGTGATAATATATTGTCAAATTAATAAAACCTTTTTATAGAAAACCATTCATCAGTTCGAGTTTATACGAATCCTTATAAACAACGATGTTCCTATCGTGTGGCGTAATTGCACAATGCATTTGTGAGTTGTTTCCTAGAGCGTGATGATTTTGGTAATCCGCCGATAAAAACGTCAATACTTGTCCAATCTCGTTAAAAATCCGTAAAATTGCGCGATTGCCGCAAATGTGTACAATAGAAAGTTAACCAAGTTCACATCGAAATAAATAATGTAGCTAAAAAATGTTTAAGTCTTTCCGTGTTCTTTATAAACTTTGATGTACTTCCCGTGTGGCATAATTGCACAATGCATCTGTCAGTTGTTCCCTGGTGAACAGCGGGATAATTTAAAAAAATTGATAGATCGATCGCCGTAAAAACTCAAGATTGCCGTAAAGATAATATACATTGAAACGTTTACAAAATTATAGCGTCTTATGATGTTTCGAAATAAAAAAAGAATAACCACCGGAAGTGAATATATAACGTGTGTCCAGTCAAATTGAATAATGTAGCTAGAAAATGTTTATGCCATTTCGACTTCTTTACAAACTCCGATGTACTTACCGTGTGGCGTAATTGCACAATGCATCTGTCAGTTGTTTCCTAGACAACAGCGGGATAATTTGAAAAAAGTTGATAGACCGCCAATAACAATGTAAACACCTCTGTTAGCTGCTGCAAAATCCGTTTTTACGGATTTTGCACGAGCTTGCCAAAAAGGTAAACATTAACAAAGTAAGCGTCTACATTGTTTCGAATAAAAATGACGAATAGCCGCCGAACGGGAATATATAACGTGTTTCCAGTCAAAATGGAGTACACGTGTGTCGCTGTGACGTCACGTGACGCACACTGTCGTCAAGGAAAATTGCCGCTTAGCACGACTGTGATTGGCCGAAATAGTTGGGACGAGCCAATCGTCGGCGCCGTCTCTCCGCAATGGTCCCGACAAAACGGTACGGCCATCTTGTTATTATTTTCGAAAATCTTTAGGTTGGGTTTGGGAACGACGTAGAGCCTCGAGTTTTCCTCGTTGTTTGTCGCTTGGCGGTGCTAGATACACACGAGGGTGAAATAAAAAAAACGGCTTTTCGGATGAAATTGAGAGCTCGTGGACTCGTAAGACAACGGCCTCGGTGGGTATCTTCATATTCTGAATGTATATCGTATCGGTGACGATCGCAAAAGAGCGAAAACGGACACGGGCGAGAGAACGTGAGAGAGAGAGAAACGAGCGGCGAGCGCAAACGGCCGAGTGTGTGAAACGAGGAGAACCAAGTTGGTAGCGCGCGGGAATCGTCGCGGTTGTGTGTTTGACCCTTTTGTGCTTGTGAATTGTATCTGGGATAATATATCGTGATTGCTGGTGCAGAACGTGTGTTTTTTACCGCTGAGACGTGAATCTGTGTGTGCCAGGTGGATGAGGTACGTTTTAATCCTGAGTTTGGAATCTTGCTTCAACGGCCCAGCGACGCAATCGAAATATAACCGAGTCCTCTCTACGCTCTTCGGGGCCCCCCTTCGAAAATCTACACTTTTATCAACACCTTTTTCTGCAGATACTTCTCTTTACAAGATAATGGCCTTTTGTCACGAAGATTGGTACGGCGTTGGCAGCAAGATTCCTCGTCCCTTCGACCCTATACTCCTCGCGCGAAACCCTCTTCTTGCACATAACCTTCTTTGGGATTGTCAAATGTAGGTTAAACCGAGCGGTCGCATTGCGGCGAGCTATGGCTCTGTCCCCTCCGGCACACGTTTTTATCCGCTGTTTCCTTTATTTTCTATTTTTCCATCATCCTCATTATTTCTTTCATTTATTTCACGAGCTTTCCACTCTACTTGAGTCTTCGAAGCTTTTTCTTTTTTTGGATACGTTAGCTGTTTGGATGATCTATCGGAGATCTGCGCTTGTGATACTCTGTTTTGCAAAATGAACATTCAGTTGCGCTGTGTTATTATCTGCTTTTTGTTTTTTCTTGTATTTCATGAGCTTCATTCTCTACTTTGCTTTTCGATTCTTCTGCTTGGGTAAATTGATTATTTGTATTATCTCTCGGAGACCTCTGCGTATTTTTTGTACAACGGGCATTTAGTTGCGCATGTATATGCTTTTATATTTTTTCTTCACATTTCACGAGCATTTTAGTCTATTGCATTTTTCAATATCTTTGTGCATGTAAATCAGTTATGTGAATGAACTATCATACCGTTATGCTTATACTTTTTGTTGCGAATCTATGTTTTCATTTGCTTTCATACTTTTATTTCACGCTTCATACACTTTTCACTCTACTATCTTCGAAGTTTTTGCTTGAGAAATTGTGAAATATGCGCTTGTGAAATTCTGTTTTGCAAAAAGGAACATTCAGTTGCGTATCTATGGTTTCATCTTATTTTGTACTTTTTTTTCAAATTATTTGTATGAGCTCTCGGAGATCTTAGGATATTTTGCAAAATGGACATCTGATTGCGCATCTATGATATCATATGCTTTATCACACATTTCATAATTCTTTTACTCCAATTTACTCTTTAATGCTTTTGCTAAGCTAAATTAGATATTCAACTGATCTCTCAGAGTTTAATGATTGTAACATAATTTTTTTCAAACTTGATATACCGTTGCGAATCTGTATTCATTTACTTTAATAGTTTTCCTTCATGCTATCTGAGCTTTCCACGCTGCTTAACTATTCGACACCCCTGATTAGAAAAATTCATCTTCTGGAAATATCACAAAGTTCAATGCTTGCAACATCGCATTTTAGAGGTTTAATATTCAATTGCCCATTCATATTCTATTCTTTTTTTTGTTTTTGTTGCACAAGTTTTTGACTCCGATTTTTCTGTCCTTAGACAAGTAGAGCTTTGTGTTTTTCCAATATTTTGTGTTTCCCCATTCAGTTGTTCATTCATCGTTTTCATTTCTTTTTAAGTTTTTCTATACTTCTAAGAAGCTTTTGACTCTAATTGAACTGCTGATGCTTCTGTTCATTTGAACAAAATGTTGTGCTTTTGTAATGTCTTATTATACAAGCTGAACGTTCAATTGCATACATTAGCTTCCGCTAGCTGCTATTATCAGAATTCTAATGCCGAAAACATCAATGAGGATAGTTTCTTTGTGTTTTTAGATTGAGTTTGTGCATAATAAAATCATCTAAGGCATAATGGCAACTCTGGCTGAACAAGCATCCAAGTTGCTGGACTTCAACCAGAAGTTAGATATAACGCTACTAGACAACATAGTGGGATGTATGTATACGGGTATCGGAGAACAGCAGAGAGTGGCTCAGGAGGTGCTCACAACACTCAAGGAGCATCCTGACGCGTGGACTAGAGTCGACACTATTCTAGAGTACTCGCAGGTGAGTTTGTCCGAAGATTTCCAGATTAATTTGAAGTACCTTTTATTATTAAATTAAGTATATTAAAGAATGGTGAATCTTTGTAATGATCTCTGTTATGAACGATATTCATATTGTAATGATTGCATAATATGAATAATAGGTAAATATGTGCTATGCTGTTTTATAATTTTATAATCTAATAGGCTTATTGGGCCTGTAGATTACAATAAAACTGCTGATATAATATTCTGAGCTTCCAACTCCAGTAATTTTGAAAAATAATAATTATACAGAAATTAACCGCATAAATAATTTTTAACAACTAAGTTAGATAAGGATTTTATCGAAAAAACAAAACCATCTATGAACTCATGGATATTTAGTGAATATTATCTTGAAGATTTATGGAATGTATATCTTGTTATATATATTTTGGAATATATTTTTTGTTGTGATCACATTGTTATCATCGTTATTACCCCGTTAATTTTTTATAATCTGTATTCTTACCTCAAAGATATTTTAACTACGACTTTTAGTTTTCCATGAAATTATGAAAATCAAGAAAATGGATGTAATCATATTCTGAGTCAGAAAATGTTAAACTGCATTTTTTTAAATATATGTATGCATAGTTGTATTTTATCTTTTTTATGTTACATGTTTAACATCACCACGTTTTGTTGATTTCAGAACCAACAAACAAAATATTATGCGTTACAAATTCTTGAGCAAGTGATAAAGACACGATGGAAAGTACTTCCGAGAAATCAATGCGAGGGTATAAAAAAATACATAGTAGGCCTGATTATAAAGACAAGCAGTGATCCAGAGACCATGGAGACTTCTAAGGTTTATCTCAACAAACTAAACATGATTCTTGTGCAAGTGTTGAAGCGAGAGTGGCCAAAGAATTGGGAATCTTTCATTCGCGATATCGTTGGAGCAAGCAAGACCAACGAGAGTCTGTGTCAGAACAATATGGCTATCTTGAAGCTATTGTCAGAGGAAGTGTTTGATTTTTCAAGCGGGCAAATGACGCAGAGCAAAGCTAAACATCTCAAGGACACTATGTGCAGTGAATTTTCACAGATCTTTCAGCTGTGCCAGTTTGTCATGGACAACTCGCCGAATGTTCCTCTCGTCGCGGTCACTCTCGAGACGCTACTCAGGTTTCTAAACTGGATTCCATTGGGTTATATCTTCGAGACCAAGCTTATTACGACTTTGATATTCAAGGTAAATTTATACAACGTTTTTGCCTTTTTGTTCCCTTGATTACGATTTATTTGCGTTTATTATGCTTCCTGATAAAGGAAACTTTGTTTCCGTGAAAAAAAAAAAAAATGTTTTTAGATTTTATGGGTTATTTCTCAAAATGATCTAAAACATCGAGAAAAGTAGTTTAGAAACAATGGATATATGTGGATTTGTTTGCTTGAAATATTCCGAGTGTATCTCAAGAACGGTTTTAACAATCAAGCTGAATTTTCATACGAAATTATAAATTTATAAAAGGATTGAACGACCTTTTTAGATTTCGTAAGATTTCAATTTGAAAAAATGTATGTTCTCTTGCTGCTCAGATGTTTCAGCTAATAAGCTCAATGGTTCTTAACAAATAAAGTGATTAATAAGCGTTATCAAATTTCAGCCGAATGTATGAAATGATTTGGATCTTATCGAATTCTGAATTCTCAAAAAATTTGTTTTTTTTTTCTATTTCAAGTCAACTTCGATTAACCCTGCTCAAAACTCCTACAATGATGAATTAATTCTAGCTCCAGTCGATATTAAATTTGGTGAAAATGGGTAAAGAGGTTCAGATTTTATAGGACTCTGAATTGTCGAATAATTAATATCGTGTCATTCGCATCTTTGCATATGCACCGGGTTTAAATTTTGTCCACATAGAGTCTAACACGAAATAAAGATTAAGTATAAATTGGTCCACCGATTCAAATTTTATGACACTTTGAATTCTTGAGAAAACGTGTGTCGAACTGAAACAAGTTTATAAAGTGGAACCTTGCAAATTGCTTCCTCATTATTTCCAGCTTTTTAGAAAGCCCTCTCTATGAGAAAACCAAAATCGTTCAACATTTTCTCATAGAGATTTACTTTGCATGTTTTTATGCTACATTGTCTGCGAATAAAAATTTACCCTTAAAGTTTTCGCCGCCATTTTGACCGAAAAAGATTGATTTATTTTTATCACAAATAATAAAATAGTTTTTTTTCTGTAATTACTGGAGACCTTAAATATTCCGTACATTTTTAAAGTAAAGTCCTCATCAAATTTGTATGGAATTTTCAAAATTTTATGTTCTCAATTTTGCTATCAAATGCAAACGTGCTTGTTTACTAAAAAAATTCCCCATTGAAACAACCGGATGCGTTAAAAAGCCTTAAATTGTAGCTTATTCACCGTAAAAAAAATGGATAATTTTCTCTTCAATTACTTAGTCGAAAACAGCTATGAAAAATGCAATAGTTTTGTAAACATTCCGCCATGAATATAACAAAAAATAAAAAATCATCATTAATTTCTATACCAACAATCGAATTTCTCCAAAACAAAGTTGAGAATCGGTCCCAATTTTCCCTTCAACGTTCTCTAAGTTATGTAAAAACCACAAAAATATTCCTCCAAGTACAAGTGAAATCAAGGTGATTGATTTTCTTTCCTCTTCGCAGTTCTTGAACGTACCGATCTTCAGGAACGTGACGTTAAAGTGTTTGACGGAAATCGCGGCGGTGACCGTGACCAATTACGACGAGATGTTCGTTCTGCTCTTCGCGAATACGATGCAGCAGCTCGAACAGATGTTATCGCTTGAGACGAACATACGAGACGCGTACGCGATCGGTCAGGATCAGGAACAGAACTTTATACAAAATCTAGCGATGTTTTTGTGCACGTATCTCAAAGAACACGGACAGTTGGTGGAAAAGAAGCAGCTAAACGATGTGTTGCTTAAGGCGTTGCACTATCTCGTGCTCATATCCGAAGTCGAGGAGGTCGAGATCTTCAAGATATGCCTCGAATATTGGAATGGTCTCGCCGCAGATCTCTATAAGGAAAATCCCTTCATGACCTCTTCGCCCTCCCTTTTCATGGCGAAAAACAATCTAGCGATTCCTCAGCGACGAGAATTCTACTGTCCGGTGCTGACCAAAGTCCGTTACATCATGATCAGCCGAATGGCCAAACCCGAAGAGGTTTTAGTTGTTGAAAACGAAAACGGCGAAGTCGTGCGGGAATTTATGAAGGACACGGATTCCATTAATTTGTACAAGAACATGAGGGAAACTCTCGTCTACCTCACGCATCTTGATTACGTCGACACCGAGAGGGTCATGACGGAGAAACTCCAGAATCAAGTTAACGGATTGGAGTGGTCTTGGAAAAATCTCAACACGGTAATTGCTTAAAATTTATCTATTTATCTATATTTTATAGAAGAAATTGAAATTTATGTAGATTTTAAGGGTTTGAAGTTTGCTAAGAATTAGGAGAAAACAGAAGGGTATTTGAGGGAAGGGAATCAGATAAAAATTGCTGTTCAATATTCAGTGAAAGATTTCTTACTTTCTTATTTGCTGACTACATTTACAAAAATATATACTTTTGAAAACTGTAACAAAAGTTTTCTAGCTCTATTGCAAAAGCCAATTCATTTGTTGCAAAAGCCAATTTAATTGTTGCAAAAGCCAATCTAATTGTTGCAAATGAGCGATAGGAAATTCATCGTTTAAAAAAATGCCGACCGAATGAATCGTTGTTACGTACAATATTGATACATTTTTGGTAATTGCTTGAAATTTATTTGTCCTTTTTATAAAGGAAGTTCATGTCTGTAAAGAATTAGAACATGACTAGGGGAGAAAAGGACAGCGCTGGTCAGTGTGGAAGGGAATCACATTTAAATTGCTCTTTAATATTCATCGACATATCTTATTTATCTATTGCTGATGTCATTTTAAAAAATCTTCTTCAAAACCTGACGCAAAGATTTTTCAGCTGTATCACAAAAGCATTTGATTATTGTAAATGATCTGTAGGAAATATATGGTTTGGTTTTATTTAAACCGAAAGAATTGTTCCCATGTATAATGATGAAATTTCTTGAAAATTCGATTTTTAGAACTCTTGATCACAATTGGAAAGTTAATTCATTTTTCATCCACTTAAATGTGGAAGTTTATCAGTGATTTTAATGTACTTAAAAAAAAGGAAATCTGACCAGAGCAGAAATTTAATTCGTCCCAAAATTATGTTTTTGATCTCTTTGCTTTTGGTAAACACTGAAGATCCATTTTTCATCTCATATAATTCGTTTTGTCGATCTAGTTGTGTTGGGCGATCGGCAGCATTTCCGGAGCGATGCACGAGGAGGACGAGAAGCGTTTTCTCGTGACGGTAATAAAGGAGTTGCTCGGTTTGTGCGAGCAGAAAAAGGGAAAAGACAACAAGGCTATAATAGCCAGCAACATCATGTACGTCGTTGGACAATATCCACGCTTTTTGCGAGCACACTGGAAATTTTTGAAGACAGTTGTAAATAAACTGTTTGAGTTTATGCACGGTGAGAATCCTCCTTACAATTCATTCATCCCGACAATTTTGTTACTAATTATTTTTGATAACCACCCGCTGCATTTCGTGTGGTTTGTCCGATAAAACGAACACCAATATACTAACCATGTATCGATGCTGTTGCGCAGAGACTCACGACGGTGTTCAGGACATGGCGTGCGATACCTTTATTAAAATCGCAATGAAGTGCAGACGCCACTTTGTAACGACGCAAGTCGGCGAAGTAATGCCGTTCATTGAAGAAATTCTCTCTACTATTAGCAGTATAATCTGCGATCTGCAGACACAGCAGGTATATATCACGAGCTGAAGCTCCGCTTTCGATCTCTCCCAAAATTAATCTAAAATCTCGATGCTTTTTCACTACTAATATTCCATCGACAGGTTCACACATTCTACGAAGCAGTCGGCTATATGATTAGTGCTCAAGTCGACGCTCTCGCACAGGAACATCTAATCGAGAAGTACATGCTTCTGCCGAATCAAGTATGGGACGACATAATCAGTCAGGCGTCCAAGGTAATTCTACTGAAATTACCGATTTTTTGTGGTGTTTTTTTTCCCTTGTACAGCCAAAACTTAGAACTTAGTTCGAGTAATAAATTAGTTCAAAGCTTAACTTTTTTCATCGTATACTTAATATTATTCTTAGTATCTTATTTTTATTTGCAATCTCCGCGATTAAAAAAAAGTTTCTTATAGCATAAACAGGTATTCTATTTTAATCTATTTTACAATGATGATAAGATTTATTTTGTATGCCCAGGAAACAAAAATTTAGAATGAACGATGATTTATTTTCTTTTATCATTATTTAGAATAGAGTGAATTATTTCGCGTCGCCAGAGCGTCAGAGTTTTTAAGAAAAATTGGCTTATGTGAATTTTTTTTCTATGTACCAAAAACTTAAATTTATTTCTTTCGTTGTACCAGAATGTGGACGTGCTGAAGGATCAGGAGGCTGTTAAGCAGCTCGCTAGTATTCTCAAAACGAACGTTAGAGCGTGTAAGGCCCTCGGGCATCCGTATGTCATGCAGTTGGGAAGAATATATTTGGACATGTTGAATGTTTATAAGGTAAATAACAAATTATTTTAAATTACACTCCTCCACCAAATTTTTCCCTCTGAAAATATTCGGTATTCAATAGAAAACAGTTTTCAGTAATTAACAATATTTTTTCACAGGTTATGAGTGAGAACATAAGTGCTGCGATAGCTTTGAATGGTGAGACAGTGATGAAGCAACCGCTGATTAAAAGTATGAGAGTTGTGAAAAAGGAAACGTTAAAATTAATATCAGATTGGGTGAGCAGATCAAACGATCCACAAATGGTAAGTTTTTACGGCCTAGTATTATGACTTATCCATTTAGAGTGAATATTTTGATAGCTAATATCATGTTGTTCTCAAAAGGTCTTGGAAAATTTTATCCCGCCGCTACTAGACGCAGTTCTTTTGGATTATCAAAAAACGAACGTCCACTGTGCTCGGGAACCCGAGGTACTCAGCGCAATGGCCACGATCGTCAACGAACTCCAAGGAAATATCACGAGCGAAGTGCCGAAAATATTCGACGCTGTCTTTGAGTGCACCCTCGAAATGATAAACAAGGACTTTGAAGAATTTCCCGAGCACAGGACAAACTTCTTCCTCTTACTGCAGGTAAGAATCGTTGATTCACTTTTTTTTATCGTTCAAAAGTTGTGATTTTATTGCCGAATTTTCAACTGTTTTGGATTTACTTTCGTTTGTTTTTTGGGTATTGATAATTGAATGCAAACTCATGCTTAGAATACTCTAAAACGTAGAGGAAATACGTAAATGAAATTACCTGAAATGCGTGCGCGCGTGTGTGTAATTCAGGTATTCAGGTATTATGGTAAAAAAAACCACCCGGTTGTTTGAAGTTGGTTTTTACGGTGAATCAGCTGGAAACGATGGTCCTCAAGATAGCTAGTGCATGTATTTGAAAATTCTGTTGACCCTTTGATGGAAAAATCTTTACCTGTTAAAACAAATAATTGAAGATCAATGTTGAAGATTTTTCTGCATCAAAATAATGGATGATGAATTAGTAAAATACTCTATACTTTGTAAAATTTTTTTTAAAGATTCCACTGTTTGTCAATTTTCTAGACATATTTGAATTGCCATTAAAAAAGATGATTCAGAAAAAAGAATTCTCTCTGATATACGAAATGTGAAAATTTTGCAGTTAAGCTTCTAGAAATCACAATTTTCATCGCACCATTACGTAATATCTTGCTGATGATTGTTTGTGAAAATTTTAGGCAGTTAACGTCCACTGTTTCCCCGCGTTCCTTTCGATACCACCGGCGCAATTTAAGCTGGTACTTGACTCGATTATTTGGGCCTTCAAACACACGATGAGGAACGTAGCGGACACAGGACTTCAGATTCTTTATCAGTTACTCCAAAATATCGAGCAACACGAGCAAGCAGCACAGAGCTTTTATCAGACGTACTTCACAGATATTCTTCAACACATATTCAGTGTAGTGACGGATACATCGCATACCGCAGGTAATTAGTAGTTTCTTTGTTATTTTCCTTTGGAATCTGGTCACACGCATCTTTTTCACACTGACAATTGTCGGATTTCTTTCAGGTTTGACGATGCACGCGACTATTCTCGCTTATATGTTCACGCTCGTTGAACTCGGTAGAATTCTTGTTCCCCTCGGCCCTCTGCCCGACAACAGACTCTACGTTCAAGAATTTGTCGCACGATTGCTCAAGGCAGCATTTCCACACTTGTCTGATAATCAGATTAAAATAACGGTGCAGGGTTTATTCAATTTGGATCAGGATATACCCGCTTTCAAGGAACATCTCAGGGACTTCCTCGTCGAAATCCGGGTAAGTAATAGTTATTTATTCTCTTCAGATATGCTCAAAGTCTATTAAGGATTGTCTAAATGCAGTAATTTTTGTATATTTTTCCTAAGAAAGTTTATTAAGCGGAATGTTGAAAAACTTGAAGAGTATTTGATATTCAAAGTATATAAATTTGTCGCAAATGAGTTTTGTTAACGTTGAATAACATTAACATACAAAAAAAAATAGCATTAAATACCATTATGCTGTTTTGGCAGTTTTAACACTGAAGCTGCATTTCCTGATCTGCTAATTCATTACTTTCTCATAGAAATGTTCTTTTAGCACTAAAGTATATGGTAATTCTTATTTGTTAATTTCTAGTAGACGTAACTCATTTTTTCGAAAAGACAAATTAAATTCTTCGTTGAGCTTAAATTTCACGTCCTAGTCTAGTCAATAACTATAGTGGAAGGAGTTCTATATTGAAGCATTCATAGTAAACCCCGAGAAAAATTAATAGTGACGGATCTGCATGAAGATTAACCGATTAACTTTTTTATAATGAGGAACATTTTCGTCGGTTTCCCTAAAGTACAATTTGTAATTATCTACCGATTTCACTGGGTGGTAGTTCATTCGCTTCCTCAAAAGATACTCTACAAATTTACCGTCCAGATATTCCGTAGAGTTGATCGTTTAATAATTAAAGCCTGTTGTTCAACGAAAATAAAATCAATTTCATAAACAACTGGGTATAATTGTTAAACGAATACCACTATGAAATATGTTGGCGGTCAATTCGAAGAGTATCTTTGAAGAAAGAGATTTAGCTATTACTCATTGGAATCGATAAAAAATTACAGATTATACTTAGAAAAAACTGAACGAAAATGTGTCTAATTGAAAAAAAAAAGTTAATCTATTAATCTTTATGCAAATCCCTCACTATGAATCTTTCTCTGGTTTAAGCATACATGATTTTATATAAATCACCTACTACTTTTTTGTTTATGCATTGAATCTTTCGAAAATCGTCCACGAAGATTTAGCATTGATTTGACTTTGAGAGTCGTAACGGATCCTTAAGTTCACTGACCGCACGTGCGATGCGCAGTCAGTATCTCGGGCTTTACCCTGAGGACCAAAATTTTACTCTCTTCTCTTCCATCTATAATTTCTTTGATTCTATCGATACGATTCCTCTTCTCAAATTTGCTACAATAAACATATAAAACAAATATACCTCGATACGCGATGTTAAACATAGCGGGAATCGTTACTCCGCTTATAATTAATTATCAAAGTAAATCCGCGTCGAAGAGTAACGCCGCGACCTTAATGTTCGAATTCTTCGAGAACTACTTCGTAAAGTAATTCAATAATTGTTGTTCCACGCATCGAACGTTTTGACCGCGTTGTAATAACAAATAATATTACTCAACTCAACATTAAAACTCGATGACTATCACACTACGTGTATCTTCGCTTTTTTATCGTAAATTTATCGTGTCAATATAATTATCATCAATTTTGGAAATATTCTTAAATTTGATTATTTCATCGAATAAATGTTGTTTCAAATCTAAATTCCTTGGTGTAAAAAGATAAAATCCGGGATTTCAATCCTTTAATCGAGCAACGTCGTCAATATCGATAATGAAATATTCACTTATGCTACGTTCAGCTTAAGAATGTAGGCCAAGATGTAACATTAGATGAAAATATTTCTTTGAACTTGTTTTTATTAATGTTTATTACCGTGGCGTTACCTGCCTCTTCGTGTTTTACTCATCGAAAAATGCTATAATCTTCTATAATATAACTAGGGTGTTATTGTGGCTCACGTTCTTCGCGCGTTCGCAAAACCTCGGTTGAATATCTTTAATATCTTGAATATTATTAAAACGACTTGCTCAAAATTACATGGTCAACTTGAAACGACTCGCTCAAAATTCTATGGTTAACTTGAAACGACTCGCTCAAGATTTCATGGCCAACTTAAAACGACTCACTCAAAATTCCATGGCCAACTTGAAAAGTTTTAAAATAAAAAAATTTCTCTTTATTTTTTGAATAATTGAATTTTTTTAATTTTTCGAATTATTGAATTTTTTTTAATTTTTTGATTATTGAAATTTTTGAAATTTTTTTAATTATTGAAATTTAAAAAAAAAATTGAATTATTGAAATTACTGAAATTAAAAAAAAAAATTGAATTATTGTAATTTTCTATATTTTTTGAATTATTGAAATTTTTGAAATTTTTTGAATTATTGAAATTTTTGAAATTTTTTGAATTATTGAAATTTTTGCAATCTTAGAAATCTTAGAAATTCTTTAAAAAAATTACATTTGGAACACACAGACACACAAACGTTTTCGTTCACTTCCTTTTATAAGTATATAGTATATATAGATAATGTCTGTTCTTTTTTTAACGTCAATATTTAGGAATACACTGGAGAAGACGATTCGGATCTTTATTTGGAGGAGCGCGAGACAGCTCTGCGAGTAGCCCAAGAGGAAAAGAGAAGGCAACAGATGGCAGTGCCAGGTATCCTTAATCCCCACGAGATGCCCGAGGAGATGCAGGACTGAATAATCATCGACATACCCAATCCAGCGACGACAGAAACAGCAACGATCCTCCTACGTGCGCATTCGAGCGAAATACATGTTCTCGAGGTCGTAGGTACTATCGTATCCTTTTACCTGCAACTATCCTCACCACTGCTGCGTCAACGAGAACCACTAATTCTACGATCAATAAAATTACATAAAAAACGTGAAAAACCACCTCCAAAAACACCGCTATGCCCATACAACTACTACACGTGACAGATACATTTATTATTACTATAATAACTTGCTAGAGCCGACGAATGTAAAATACTGTGCCCTTGTTAAGGAGGTAAGCCCGAAACGTGGTGACTGTTGTCTGTTATAGGAATTTTTAATGAAAAAAAAAAAAATATGAATGAAAAAAAAAAAAAAAGTTTATGTTTGTGGGTAAAATTTGAGTGCCTGCTTAACAATGCTATTTCATGTACCCTAGAGACTATATTTCTTATGGAAAGTTAGTCCTGATAAGTACGTTGTACAAGAGTAAAAACACACAGATTAAAATGAAAAAAACTACAACAAAAAAGATAAAGATCACCAGGTAGCGCTAAGAAGTCTACTGCCAATACAATTCCTTCGTTTCGAGTATATTGCGAGAGGCAGATGGAATTTTTGTACTCGGTAAGACGATGATAAAAAAGAAAAACACGTTTCAATCCCAAAAGCCGACGATTGTGCATTCCGATGGGATCAATGAGGAATTCCTCCGTTTGCGTTTGTCGTGACCGAAAAAACGGCAACGCGATGTCTGTGATTTGACGTGTTTGTATTTCATGGTTTATTCAAATTTACTTATTAATTCAATTCAAGTACTTTTGAACTGTTTGAAGTACGAGATTTCCGCTAATCGCCTCCCGGAAGCTGCTAAACCTTGCGAATTATCAGTTTTTTTTTCTTTCTTTCACGCTTTTTGGCTGACAACGGCAAAGAATACAGACGATAATAGCCATGATGAAATTGTCGGATGTCTTCGTATTTCTCAGTCGAAAAAAGTAATACATATATATACATATATATCATTAGCGCGAGGGAGAAACGATATCGAAGGGCTGGGAGAGGACAGAAAATTATTGGGGTATCTCGCAGCTCTGACGAGTCGTAAAAGTGTAAACGAATTTTTATATAAAACTGAGATATCTCCATTGAAGAATTTTGTTCATTCTTACCAATCTTACAGAAATTTGACAAATTTCTGTTTTTCGACGCCAGTTGTTTTGCTCTGCCTTAGAAGTGGTCGAAACTATTTCTACTTGAGACTTTTCCCAACGAAAAACGCTTTTATCATTATTCGTGAAATTTTGAGCAGTGATTTTTCGTTGTATCCCTCTGCGGCTCGTCAATCGCAACGAGAGACTCTCAGCCTGAACTCTAAGATAATCATTGTCATCTAAATATGTACAGGTCTCGTTAAAAAGCGGCATTCTTCCCGGCACTTAGTAAATTACTCCAAATGGAGACTTAATTGTGTGGATTCGAGTTTCTCGGTCTGACAAAACGTTGAGACGCGCTCCTTGCTTTACTTACTATACGTAATCAATAATCTTGAAGACTTGTTATAAAAAAAAAAAAAAAAAAAAAAAAATACATTGATGCAAAGTTTTCCGTGAAAATATTCTACGAAAAAAAAGTGAAATGAGTTGCGCTAGGTTCGAGCTTGCCTCCACACCACCACTCAGAATCGAAATACTTGCACGGATATGTTTAGAAAAGGAGCGTAATTTAGTCAGTGGTATTGATTGACTTTTGTACTATACTATAATTTTTTTTGTTTTGTTTTCGAATGGAGGACACGATTGTGACTTCGTAAAGTCCTCGACGACGAGTCGTTAACGCTTGATGAAATTTCTTACCGCCCTTTAATACGTATAATTTCCAACGGACAATCGTTTTCCCAGCCTTTCCCGAACCTTCATCCCTCCAGTCCCTTTTTTTTCCTGAATCCCTTCGCCCTAAAATCTCCGCTGGCTAGTTCGGCAAGAGGTCGAGACCTTTCTATAGATAGTGATACTCTCGCGCTTCGGTTATTCTATGGAATATTTATACGAAAAGAAAAACAACAACAAAAATACAAACAAATATTGTACTTTGTAGTTTGTCAGTAGCTCAACTTGAAGCTTTTGAGCCATTACGTTTGGGTATTATGCGACTCAAGTTGTGAGCCGAGCCACTGGCAAACGGAGCTCTTTCGTGGGTTTATAGAATTAAAGAGAAAAAAACAAAAGGCAACACCGTTTATACTATTACTTTTTTTTTTCTCTTCTTCAACTATTTTATCACTGTAAGTTGTATTCATTTGCTACCCTATTTTTTCAAAGGCGCTAATTCCGTGATTTCTACGGGTGAGTATCGCGCTGTGTGTGCTTTTCTACTGGTTGAATAGCGGTATCTCTGCTAATCTTTCATTGCTTTTTATTTCCGATTTTTTGTTTGGAGTAAATATAATAGATTTCTTAAGGCTGTCGTATACGTTATTACGAAGTATTGTTGCTATGATAATACAACGATTGACATTGTTTGATCGTGTGGTGAAAAAAAAAAGAATAGAAACCCGCAGCAGTTGTAAATGTAAATAGTTTCGGTCGGTGGCAAATAAGTACAGCTAAGATCACGCATATTGTAATGTTTATGCTCTTGTAGACGGTGAAGAGAGAAAGCCACTCATTTTTACGTCATACCGTTGTACACGAAAGGGATTCTATAAAAAAAGAGATAATTGACAGTTTTATACGAGGCATTCTTCATTAAAAGTATTATTATTAAACGACTGACCTACAACACAACATTTCTTAATATTTCTCAGTGGAAAGCTCCAAAATAAAAATAATTTTAAAAACCGAGTTGCTTTTAAAGGTGCAATGGAAATATTCAATTGGACTTATCTTCGAGTACCATTTGTGGCATTTTTAACTTGAAGCTAGGCACACGTCCTGGTAGAATGGGAATGAAATATTTTGAGGAGTTGTATGTGGTACGAGAACATTTTCCTAATTCGATCAGCCAAAGGAATTCGCAATGTGCAGGACGAGTGAGTTTTCCGATCGTTTAAAGCAGCTGCTTGTTGAGCTACGAGTAGATTTCACAGTTCGATAAAACAGGTTGAAATGATAATCCAGGAGATCATCGATCTGTTAATTCTCTTTTTTTTTTTCTTTTTTTTGGACGGATAACTCTGCACTAGGCTAACAAATTTGCGAGGATCGTACGTTTGATGGTACATAGTTATGGAATAGTATGTCATGTATGTCTGAGTGTGTGGGTGTATAAGTTAAGAATTCTATCAGTTATTATCATTATAACAAGAAAAAAAACGACAAAAAAAACAAAAGTATGTAAAGAGTTTAATAATACTTACTAATAAAATTAAAAGAACAAAAAAAAAGCTATGGTACCGCTTAGAGAGCAGACAGTACCACGTTTTCTCTGTCCTCTCCTATAAATTGTAGTTCGACGGGCAATATCAGATTTCAAATTATTGTAATCGAATTTTTTTTTATGTTTCCATATTTACGGGAATTTTTTCTCAAAAAGATGAATAATCAAATGCTAAAAAAAAGCCTTGCGCGAATCCTCAGTTCTCAATGAGAAACAGCGCTTTAGGTTTTTTTCTCCGGGTAAAACCGTATAATTATTATCGTATTATACAAATCCGTATACTATTACAAATTTTTAGCATATCCTATATATTTTATATTTGCGTCAAAAAGTGATAAAAAGTAGATAGAATTTTATCAATGACAGGTGAAAAGCAGTTTTAAAGTACTGATAACATCATTTTTTTCTGACGATAAAAAATTGTGTCATTTAAAAATTGCTTGTCTCTACATAAAAAAACGTATTCTTTTTTATTTATTTTCATCTCAGTGCCAATCCGTATTATTCAGGCTAAAGTACAACCCGATGTGAAGTCGTTCGAAGAAAAAAAATTGCGCTCAATTAGAGGCGATCTTTGAGACGAACGGCGTCTGATGAATCTTTTAAACCTCTGTCAAATTATATGAATTTAATATTCGCGCTAAAAGGTTTCGCTGAACTGCGAAGTGCTGTCGTGAGTGTCGAATTCGCAAACTACAGAAAATTTGAAGTCTCAACCGAACAAACGAGGATTAGCCGCACAGAGAAAAGCACAGGACTCTGTGATAATCCGCATAAATAGTAATTATTAAATCAGCAACTATGTCGGATTTCGATCATATCATTTACAAGAACAATCCGGTTCAGTTTAAGACTTACGTGAACAAACGTTGTAAAGTGACGACGACGGACAAGAGCTGTTTTATCGGCGTCGTATACACAGTTGATCCCGTATCGGAAAGGTTAGCTTATTTTCATAATCATAATAATGACAACAAACGCCGAGCGTGTAACGGATTGGCAACAATGATTCACATACGAACTTCAACCCTTTAGCGTCGTCTTATGGGAAGATACCGACGCCGACGAACCACGACTCAAGATCATAAGCGGCAAAGCGGTTGAAAAAATTGATATAATATCCGAGGAAAGAGTGGAAGCACCTAAACACTTCGAACAAAGAATCCTACAACTGAGCGAGAACTTCCTCACTCAACGAAAGAAAGCAGTGATTAGTTTTCTGACGGAGAATCGAATTCCGGTTAAGGACAATGACGGTGTTCTCGAAATACAGGATATTGTCTCTATACACCCACCTTATCATCTGGACAATTGCGTTTCGACCAATTCTATCGTCTTAAGTAGGATTCGTAGCATACTTTCGCGGCTACAATAAAACTTTTAGGCTAAGGAAATAGGAAACACTTTACACTGTTGATGTTATACGAATTGATTTGCCGCAGCGGAGAATGAATGCAGGGTCTAATGAAAATTAGCACATAAAAATTGTCATAAAACAAAATTGATGGGGGGAATTCTTGGGATTAATTTTTCCTAACCATTTTCCAAGAGTTCAATTTTCGGATGACAATTTACAAAGGACGTTTCCGGAAGCCAATTTTTCAAGAGCTTAATTTACAGGGGACAATTTTCCAAGGTCTCAATTTCCGGGAGCCAGTTTTCCAAGAGCTCAATTTTCGAGGAACATTTTTCTAAGGGCTGATTCTCCGGGGCCAATTTTTCAAGCGCAAAATTTCCGAAAGCCAATTTTTCAAAGGCTGATTTTCCGGGGCATGTTTTTCAAGCGATGATTTTTAGGAAGCCAATTTCCCAAGAGCTCAATTTTCGAGGCACAGTTTCCGAAGTTTGAATTTTTGAATCCACAGAAAAATTTTGGTCAATGTAAATAATAGCGATGATTTCTTTACCAACAAAAGATTTTTCATTTGTTTCCGAAATTAATCTGAAAAATCGTACTCTTAAGATATGTATTAGAAATTGACCTGAAAATTTATGTTGAGAAATCACGTATATTACATCTGCTTTAAATGTACGAAAAAATGTAAATGTTATGAATCGATATAAATGAATTTAATATTTTGATAATCGCAGATTAAAGGCAATTTTCGGAGTATATTTTAGTACCGTAATATTTTTGCGTGATATATCCTTTATGATTTAATAATTGTAATCTAAACTTCATATTCTGTTTCTTAGAAGCAGCTATACAAATTGATTACCAATACATATTCCATCCTTTCAATAATTTTTGAATAATTATTATTGAAGGAGTTTTGTTACGGAATAAAAAAATAACTGTATTTTATGAATGATTAACACTGTTAATTCTCTAGCCGGTTGAATTTTGGAGCGCATTTGCCGAAACAGTATATAATCAGTCACGCGTTATAATCAGAAAATAATTACGGATAATTCTCGAAAAAAGTCGACAAAAGCATCTGCAAATTGCTCCCGATAAGTTTATGGCTTTCCAGATCCATTGCTAATTGCTATTCATGTTTCTCTGCATTATACTCATACTGCAATACAATTGCCCTCAACTGCTGTTAATTACGACATCGAATTTACATAAGCAATTACAGAAATGTCTCTAATTTCAATATTGCAGGGATAGGCGATATTTGAATGGAAAAGCAGTTTCAATATTTTTCTATACAAGATAATAACTATTGCACTTCATTTAATTTATTAATGTTTTTGGAATATTGATGATTTAATCAAAGTAATCGTTGGTTTACAATGAATTATAAAATATCATCTATACTTAATGGTGCAAAATAGAATACGAAATTCCTTTTCATTCAAACTCCATGTTCCACTAGTAAAAAAAGCTCTAGCTTTCGTAAGGTAGGAAGCATTAAGTAAAATACGGAACGAAGGCAGAGCATCGCTAATGAATAAAGACCAATTATTTCGTAATGACAATAGGCATTCATAATAATTATAATTGTAATATTTCACATTTTTTACTCTTTACTTCTCTTTATCGATGATTATTATAAAAATAAACGTTGTGATTATAAGTAATGTGTCGGTGTGTTGATTACGGTGTAAGGCCGAGATTACGGATATGTGCGTGTTAAATTTTGGTTTTTTATTTGCGTAATCCTTCGAGGAGTTTTTGCGCTTTTGTGAATAGTATTTCCAGCTGGTCCACTGTGAGAGAAATATTTTTTATACAGAAATCGTCGAGATAGAGATAAAGTTTTTGGTTTTTACATGTAAACCTCAGCACTCAGTGCCACCAGCGGAAAAGTTGTGATGAAATCTTAAAATGAGGAGAAATACCAGTTGAAACGCGAGAATTACCTCACAGCTTCTCTCAATGTTAATATTTTTGGAAAATAATATTCACAAGATTTTCCAAAATTATGCGATTTCAAAGATATCTCTCCGAAATATTAAAGTTTTCGGCGAAACCTTCTTGCTCACTTTAAAGATTCTCTGGCGGTCCAATCTGGTGAAATTGGCAATAGAAAAAGAGATTCTTTGTACAATATTCTCTTATCTGCGTGCCCAACAAACAATCTTTCAATATTCTATATCTTTCACTATTTGGGTTCGCACGATGACCTAATTATAAAGTAAAAGGAAGTAAAAAATATTTAAAAAATTAACCCTGTAAAATATGGCAATATCACAATTGTACGATTACTCTAAAAAACAACGTGATACTCGTTTCTGTCGTTTTCTTTTGCTCAGATGCGATCGCGAATTACTTCGTTCCAATTAAGGGAAATTAATCGATATACTCGCCTTGAAAATGCAAAAAACGTTTATTCAATCTTATTGCTCATTTCACCAGAAAACACCGACCAAAACTTATGATCAAATAAGATTGTCAAGCGGAACGTTAATGGATAAACAATATTTATAATACGTATATCCACTATCCAATATCCACGGATAATAACTTAATATTCTCACCGGTAAATTCGAAGAACTTAATACCTTCAGTTAACAATTGTAACAAACACATTTGTACTTAAATAAAACACTTTCATTCGCTTTGCGCCAATTGTGTTGCAAGTTTTCTGTACAAACTCGTATTAGATGGCTATATCTTATTGAGGTATATGGCTGAAATACACTTTATGTTCTGACGTACATAGCGTGTCGCTTATTTTCTATTGTGTATCAAGCTGTTCAGTGTCATTTGTTCAAGGCTCCGAGTTGCGGCTCGGAGAACTCGCGGCCTGCGTAACTACTAAATTGAAAGTTGATTATCCTGACGTACTTGGCGCGTGTATCGTCGTAACATTTCTGTTTCTCAGGCAGTTGCTTCCCAACAGCAGCAGTTTATTTATCATTTAATTCGCGGTACTTTCGGTACAGCGAATAGTAAGGCATTAGTAACTCGAAACTTTTGCTTTATACAACAAAAAATATATATATATAATGCTATCTTTTTGAGCTTTGACGCTCGCAATTTTCGTAAGTCAACGCCAGGCAGGCAGCTATATAAACAGAGGCAGTGCTGCGTGTAAGAATCGGAGATTGGCAATATTCGAATAAAGATTGAAAATACTTTTGGCTTCGAAAAGATGAGAATAATACCAAAAAATTCGAGCTTTTCAGAAATGCGATATCTGAATTGTGACCCAGAAAAAAAGTACAATTCGTTTCGTCTCGAATATTATTCACCTTTCATTGAATCGAAAGTATTTTGAACACATTTTTTTCGAATATTGATTATCGCTTCTAGAAAAGAAAAAGTCTGACATGCGTTGCTTTATTTCTTTCTTTTCAAATGTCTTTTTACCTGGAAATTTTTAAATGCTTATTCCTCGCGGGTCATCGTTAAATTATCGATATCTCCGCGAAAGTTATGCAATGCTAAATGACTGCTCTCGTTAGCGAGCTGTATGTCGATTATTTACGTTGTGCAACTTTGTAAAAAGCTCATTCAGCGCCGCCCCGTTAACCGGTGTGCGGATCTTGTTTTGCGAACAAAGATTAGAGCTTTCGCGACTTTTTTTTGTAAATTTTGTGCCACTATAGATAAATTCGATTTTTTTTTTGGAACATCCTAAGCTCATATCGTTGTGCGACGTCATTCGGTTTCGCTGTCCGAATAGTATTCTATGGGACTGGGATCGCGAGGTTTTCGCGAATATTTTAGTCCTATGAGATCCGCCATCTCCTCGACATTCGATAATACCTGAAATTTTAAAGAAAAATACTATTAGGTAAAAAAAATTACTGGAAATGTGAGGTACAAGTAATGAAGGTTCTTTGCATAAACTCGTATACTAAATTTAATGTACGCGCACGATGTAAAATTCATGTATGCTGCAGTAATTTTAACAATTTCCGTAAATTTTTCTCTATTACAATTTCTTCTTTTTTTCCGTTTACCGTGGAAGTACATTAATTTCATATCAGAATTGTACATTAAATTTAGCATATCAGTTTATATTTAAAAACGTTATTTTTTTTTCAAGTGCGAGAAATGAACGGAAAAGGTTGTTCAATTAGATAACAAATTTGTAGGAAATAAGTAATTTGTTACTTACGTAGTCCAGTTGCTCTTTAGTATGAGCGGCGGACAGGCAGAAGCGTATTCGACCCGCCATAAGCGGCGTCGCTGGAAATCCGACGCCGACCGTCGCTATATTTCGTGTTGTCAATGTGCGCACGACGCTCCTGTAAAAATGGAGTTTCAATTGCTAACAGTTGATAAAACATTGTTCATAACAAATTTTCATCGAGTACCAACGACAGAATAAGTATCATAGAATATTCGCCATTGTTTGGTCACGACAAATTTGGGATTTAATTTTGCAATTGACCAGAAGCAAAAATAAAGAACATTCTATTTTGTCTTTGTTTTGGAAACCTGGTTTCACAAATTAAAAAAGCCCCGAATGATTCACCGTAAAAAAGTACCTGAAGTCATGCAAAATATGAAAGTGCATTCATTCAACGCAAATATTGAATACTCACATAACAAACTAATTACGAATTATTAAACCTGATTTACATAAGATTAAAATAATAATTTATTGAAATTATTCTTAATTATTCAAGACAATTTGATAATTTCAGGTTTGTATAATAATAAACAATGGTTGAATATTCGAGGAGGAATTTAGAATACATTTTCACTGGGTGAATAACTTCCTCTAATGAAGAAAATTTAATAAATAAAACTGATTATGAATTATAAAACCTGATTTACATAAGATGAAAATAGTAATTTATTGGAATTATTCTTAATTATTCAAGACAATTTGATAATTTCAGGTTTGTATAATAATGAATAATGGTTGAATATTCGAAGAACTATTTAGAATACATTTTCACTAAGTGAATGACTTCCTAATGAAGAAAATTTGATAAATAATAAACGAACCCAATTTTCGAGAAGAGGTAAACTAGCATAGGCACAACTGGCGAATCCTCGTGGCCGAATATTATAACGCCCATTTGGTGAAGCCGACGCCTAAAGTATCGGGTATTTCTTGCGAGCTGTTTGGTGCGTTTATGTCCGTCATCTGTGCCATCTTCGCCCATTATTATTCTCATCGATGTGATGACTTGTTGAACAATTGGTGGCGACATTGACGCTGCGTAAGTGTGAGCGTGGCTATGCACTCTTAAGTGGTTGATTAAAGCCTGAAACAATTAACGTTGTTAAACAAAAAGTAACAAAAACAATTATAGTCTTATCTGCAATACTCGAAGTGCTTACTAATCAATGCTAATGTGATTTCACCTTTGAGCCGGCGATGTAACCACCGGCGGATCCGAAACTCTTCGTAAAGGTTCCCATCAGTATATCGACCTCTCGAGGATCGATTCCATAATAATCGCAGACTCCTCTTCCGTGTTTTCCCATAGCACCTGTGCTGTGAGCTTCGTCAAGGTACAAATAAGCCTGGAAACGGTAATTTTCTTGTGAAATATTTTCCAAACTTTTTATGGTGTTTTCTGTATTCATTTTACACAGAAAAATGAATGGGCACCACATATTTGTTATAAATTCGAAATGTTCATCACAAATCCAGCAAAAAAAGTTGTGTATCATAGGAATATAAATATAAATGCACTATATCTGCCAATTGATTTTCGGAAATTTTTTTTTTATCCCATATCGCCTCGCAGAATATTTACTATCGTGTGTTAATATAAATATGTAATGTATTTATTTGTGTGTAAAATATTAAAAAATTCTGTCTCTAAAAACATACGAAACAGAAATTTTCGACATTTTATATAATGAAGACACGTATGAAGTACATTTTGTGTGTATCAGAGATTCAGAATGTTGCGTTATGATGTATTCGATAAATCTTGTATATATTTTACATATACATTATTTGCGGAAAATTTTGTTTTATCCCATATCGACTCGCAGAATATTTACTATCGTGTTAATATAAATATGTAATGTATTTATTTTTGTGTAAGATATAAAAAAATTCTGTCTCCAAAAATATATGAGACAGAAATTTTCGACATTTTATATAGTGGAGACACGTATGAAGTACATTTTGTGTGTATCCGAGATTCAGAATGTTGCGTTATAATGTATTCGATAAATCTTGTATATATTTTGCATATACTTTATTTGCCTGAGTGTAAATTTTTGCCACGAACCTTGTACTTTTTTTTTAAGGCTATTATCTGCGGTAGGTGAACGACAGAGCCTTCCATTGAATAAATGCCTTCTGTGACAATGAATATTTTTTTCCACGGTTCGCCGCTTCCGTTCTGACCGCGAACAATAGCTTCTCGCAGGCACTTTTCCAAATGCCTTACATCTAGAAGAATTCGTTAACTCTCAAGTGCAATTTTCTATAAACGACGATTTTTTCGTAGAGAGGAAAAGTATATTTACTCACTATTGTGCTTGAAAACTCTGGTCACTGCCCCGGAAAGTCGCAATCCGAGAATGAGAGAAGCGTGATTTTTCTCGTCGCTGAGAACGAGACATCCAGGACTCAGCAACGACGGAAGATTCAAAGCATTCGTTGCGAATCCCATTCCGAAGACAATAGCGTCTTCGACTCTTAAGAATCGTGCAGTCAGTTTTTCCAACTCGTCGTGTATCGACATTGAACCTTGATTTGAAAAACTGTATTCGTTAGACATGTGAGACGCGTTTGGATTCACCTTTTTTACTGCTAATTTTGCTTTGATAGCAAAACAGATTCTTTTACAACAGATAATTTAAAAGTTACAGGAAATGTCGATAAACTGTGAAATACTTTTAAAAATATTATGAAAATTAGTATACTATAAAGGAAATTTTTTTGGAGATGCCCGTAAACTCAATGTAATAAATATATATAAGCGTATCTTAAAAATAAAAATATTTATATAATAAATACGTTTTTGAATATGTTTTTGTAACGAAACTTGAATTAGTTTTTCTCTCGTTATTTCAGTCGCTTAAATCAAACTCAGAACTAAATGAATATTTATTTATCAGTCGTAGCAAAATTAAGTGAACGGAGAGAACGTATTAATGGGATCGAAAAAACTGAAATGATTTCGAGAATGAAGCAAATTGCAATTTCATTCAGGGACAAACACAAATTAATATAGGGACCCTTATATTTTTTATGCATTATATACATTAAGTTTTATAGAATTTGTATATTGAATCAAATAAACCTGCTTCAGAGTATATTGATTTTTATTTTTAAAAATTTTGACGGGATATGAAGAAAACATTCTATGCTTGAATTTCATTAAAAAAGAGTATTTACACCTAGGGATAATCTCCAAAGTTTGATTTCTCATTAATTTCGATATTACGTAATCTCCAACATAAAAGAAATTTTCTATTTCGTTGATTAACGGGCAAACTCGGACGCTAAAGGGTTAATCATTCACCAAAACCGGTAAGTATTTTTTTAAATATACCTAGTTCTAATCGCGTGCTAGAACTGGCGCATCCCCATTTTTTCAAAGTATCGATACTTTGTTCAGCACATGGACCAGTTGCCTCGGCGAATCCTAGATAATTATAGGATCCTAGATTTATACACGGTGTTTCCGTCCCCGTGAATCTAAAAATAAAGGAACAGTAGAAAACATTTTTTTTTAATTTTATTTTGTTGAATACGCAAATGTAATTCGCATCGAGTGATGACAATACCTACTCAAAAGTCCAGCCGTAATCCCGCGTAATTCGGTCCTTTAGAGTGACCATCGCACCGGGAACAGAGCATATTGGTCGATTCCAACAGTCTCGTATCCTTCGATACACATATCGGAGATAAAACTCCTCAAAACTGTCGTAAAGATATGCATAACCCTGCAACGAATGGAAACATAGAAATAGTTCAGCAATTGCTTACAGTGGAAAGCGTTGTTAGCAAGAAACTACCTACGCAGGCAGTAATACAATACCTTTCTGTTCTGTTCTCGTGCAACTTTTGGCGTGAAGAACAACTGATTGATGAATCCCAGGAACATAAGTATGTAAAACCCGAGATGTGTGAGCGCTGCTGTAACGAGCGTGGGTTCCTCAAAGGACTCTTTGGACTCCGGATCGGAAAAATCGTTCCTTCTTTTAACTTTTTTCATCTGCGTGTTATAAATATTCGTCGTGCAATAAGTTAACATATATTATGATAATAGTGAAGTCTGTATTTAAACTTTGTCAAATAGTAGCTTAATTAATAGATTATTTGAGAACGTTAGTAAACCTCGCGTAAATGGTTGTCAATTTAATAATCTTTAATTTACATTCCGTAAGTCATTTCCTCATAAATCCTGCAAGAAGTTATTGATAAACTTTGTTTTACATGAGGCTTGAAATAAATGATTACTCTTCATTACGCACGAAAATTTTCATGTTTGCCACGACAATTAAATGGATCAATAACAATGAATTATGGCAATATTAACATAACGATCCTTATTAACGCTTTCAAGATTTTTATAATACAAACAACAATTGTTTTTTATTAATTTAATTGTAATTTTATCGCAATGCGCAAAATAATTCTGGGGCTATGAACCACGCAGAATCCGAATGAGACCCTAAATCTGTCGCATTACGAGCATCTCGAGCGTAGCGGCCGCAATTAGCATCTGCTTTGCAGAGTCATATATCAGCCCGGAATTGACCCAAATTTAGCATCGAAATTTCTACTGGCAGCAAGTGCGGTCACGACACTTCGCCACATAATATTCCCACGTGCATCCAGACATCGTTATCTCATCACTAGCGGAATACAATAAGGGCATTCACCGCGAATCTTTCTTAACCACGTCGTCCCACTAACTTTCACTCAATTAGGTGCAGTTATCACTCAATTCCTCTTCTCATCCCGTCTCGCATGTGTAAAGTGCCTCAGAATGCACTGTCGAAATAAAAACGGGAGAATTTATTCATAAACTCGTGAAATAAAATTGAGAAATAATTAATGTACCTTAACAATAAAATAAAAGCAAAACCTTTTTAAAAAAAAATTTTTGTAGTAAAATTTAAATAAATTATTGAAATCAGTGTACCATACATTAATTAAAAATCGCACTTGTATATAATTTTTAGTGTATCAGCTGACGCACAAAATCTGCGGTACTCATGCATTAAATTAGAGTGAATTAAGAAACGCGGTAGCGGCTCGACGTCAAGTATTGAAACCGAGACGCTAGCGCTACTCTTATTTACGGCAAACTCGCCCCTTTTTCGTCTGATACAAATGTATTCTTTTTTACAGTGTTAGAAAAGATCGAAATATCGTATACCCGAAAAATAAACATAACTTCGAAAAATTGTAAAAAAATGTATGTACTTCTACACCAAAAATTAAGCTGCAAAGCTGCACTTAGCAAATTGCTTCCTCATTGGTTTTGGTTTTTCTTACAAAGCTACTAGTATGTTAATCAGTTTTGGCTTCCTCATAGCGGAAGCGTTGTGAAAAGCGAGAAATAATGTGGAAGCAATGAGCAAGGTTCTACTTTGCATCCTTGTTTTATGACATTTTACGTAAGATATAGCGAAATGTAAATTTATGAAAATATTCATAACGCCATACAATCCGAACTACTTTACCGATCATCGCGAAACTTCGTACGGAGGAGCACTGAGTTCCATTGTTAGTCTGTGGAAAATTTCAATTGATTCCGCGGTATCTTACGTGGGTCAGCGCAAACGTAAAGTGTTGGAAAATTTCGATATCCCATAAAAATCAAACCCATTTATAGATTGAGCTCAAATTCAATACGGATCCTCCTTCAGCGTGGATTTATTCCTTGAAAATTATTTAGCTCGATAGCTACTAATTTGCAGAAACTAGAGAAACTACAGACAGTTTTCGAAAAATTCAAAATTGAGTAACAAATTATCTTGTTTGAATTTTTTGTGAAAAAACATCACAAACAAAAGGGTTTACTGATTGAATTTTACTTGCCGGTCACACACACACACACACACACACACACACACACACACACACACACACACACACACACACACACACACACACACACACACACACACACACACACACACACACACACACACACACACACACACACACACACACACACACACACACACACACACACACATCTTAAACCCCTTTTGTCGCCGTTTTAGGTGACCCTGAGTATTCCGATATAAAAATCGCGAAAGTAAAATTTTTCACGAAAAAAGAAAAATTCTTCTATGCACTCAAACAAATTGTAGTAGTGGAGTCAACTAAAAACTGACAACTATCAATTTTTAGTCCATGCATCTGTTTCCATACTTATAGTATCAATGAAAATCGTTATACTAACTATTTTGTAATTATGAAAGCTATTTGATAGTTGTAGCAATTATGAATAAATTAGTTGTTCGAACCGAAAACAAAAATTGTTTTCACTTTATGGCTACCATACTATAATTTTCTCTCTGTCTGTGGAAGCAAAATCGAAGCACCCTATTAAAATTGCCATACTCATACATTCAAATTAAAGTAGATTATTGAAATCATGCATTAAAACTTCCAGCCTCATACATTAAATTTCAAGTAAATCCTTTTTACAGGAAATGCTGTTAGAAAAGTTCTCAAATGCATAATTTCGCGGCTTAAGTCGCATATACAAATGGCATAAAAAATCAATTCATCTTTACAATAACATCAAAGCAAGCTATTAAACTGAAAGTACTATACAGTACAATTAAAGTAACTCTTTGCAATAAATATTTAGTATACCAGTTTATGCATTACAACTTCCGGTACTCATACATCAAATACGAAGAATATTTTTTCAAAAGCTGCCGCGAATTTTCCCTGCAGATTTCGACTGCAAGAATAAACCCCAATGCAGTCAACGGGTGCAGTAGTACCGGCGAGTGCACTTGCACCGATGAGTGCAGACGCACTTGACCGCTACGCGAATTGAGCTTAAGCAGCAGTAGCGCAATCGCGGTGCCGGTTTGCGCACACAACCGAGACAGTTCCTTTTACGTTTTGATAGAACATTTACTCGTGTACGCGCTTGCAGTACGTAGCCACATAGAGGATATAGTTCCTTGGTACGCGCGATATCGACGTGGTCAGAAAAAAGCGGTCAGAATTACCGCTAGGTAGTTATAAGTCGCCCAGCGATTATTCACGCCTATACTACCATAATTACAGCACCAACGGAAATTAGGGCAACTTACTGTCATCGTATCCACATCTACTGACCTGCAGGTGTCCGTTGCTTCGCACATTTGTACAACCGTTGATCTTGCCATTCATCAAACTTCCGTTGTGCGACGAGTGATGATGATGATGATTATCTTTGAGGCGAGAAGGCTCCTCGCTCTTGGAGAGATTCGCGCGTGCTCTCGTAGAGGCCATGACAATAGTTTGGAATTTTATTTCGTCTGAGAACGAGGCAAAGAAATTAGAAGCGAAACAGCTGCACTGTGAAGCTCTCAAGCTTTCTCGTCAGTCAAACATCGAAGCACGAGGAAATTTGTATTCCTTTTTTGGATTTCGCTTTCTTTTGTTGATACTGTTCGGCCTCTGTGGCTTGTAGGAACACCAACGCCTCGTGGAACGTGAAGCAAATGATCTCACCCCTCTCTTCACTCTGGGGCTGGCTTTGGCAACGCTTCGCTCTTCCGCCTTTTTCTATGCTACAGCAGTTGGTTCGAAACTCATAGACATATCGCCGATTCGAAGAAGGAGCGCCCGTCCCTCTAGACTGCTGACCGCCGACTGATGTTCTCGCTCCGACCAATGCGCGGCTGAGCCTCGTCGCGTGGCGCAGGGCTGAAATTGTGGGTTTCGAGGCCCTGGGTGTAAATTCGAATTGCTTGCGACCTCATAAAAGACACATTGTTTTCATGAAAGAAACATTTTTTGAAATTTTTATGTTAAAACACTCGGAATGGTCTGAAAAATCGAGAAAAATTGTCCGGGTGTATGTATGCATGGGTGGGTTGAAAAAAGCATATTATGATAACTTGTAAACTATTAAAATGAATCAGCTCAAATTTAAACATGTATAGTACGTCAATTGATATAAATTTCATAAAAAGCTGTAAATTTTAACTTTGCGAATTGTTACCTTGTTTTTTTTGGTGTTTTTGAAAAGCTACATTTATGAGGAAGCATATTAATCGATTGTGGCTGTAAACAATTAAAATGATGAGGAAGCAATTGCAAAGTTCAACTTTGTAGCTTTATTTTTTATCAAAGTTGATTTTTTTAAAAAATTTGATCCTCATAACAAATTATGACGAAATTATGTACCTATTATTGCTGACTACTACTGATTTCATGTATCAAATTTGACTACATTCTCTTATGTTTCGCTGAAATTAATGAAATAACATCATTTTTTTCTGAAAGTTATCATTCTGAGAAGTTTGAATCACATTGCAGATTATAACGGACTATGAACTAATCATCGCTAAATAATACCGATTTCATTTATCAAATTTGAGATCCTTATCGCATGTTTTGACAAAATTAGGGCAAAAACGTAAATTTTACGAACGTTTCCAAACTCCTTAAAATCCAAACCGCTTTTTCAATTTCGGTCCAATTCAATAGTAAACAACATTTAAACAAATACGTACATGCGGATAATTTTTCTGAATCACTTTTCCCGACGTTTTAGACCATTTCGAGCGTCCTGGAATAAAACCCTCGAATTTTTTTTTAATGGCAAAGATCCCTCTATGAGGAAGCAAAAATGTTAATAAACTTCTGCACATTTCAATTGATATTTCATACTTTACAAAACTAAGCTGACGCTTTTATAAAAAATAAAAAAATTTTTTTTAGTGATTTTCAAGATACTATAATCAAATCTCTGCTTTATTTTTGTTTGTTTATGTTTTTTGCTTTTGCTTTGGTCCTTAAAGAATTCAATATTCCAGGATCTGAATAAACATAATCCATATTTAAAAAATTCAAAGCAAATGAAAAAATCCGACAGAATCTGTACGTATTCAGAAAAACGAGCCAAAAAAAATCGGATTTCCGGGGAACTTGTTGACCAATTTTGTAATCAACACTTTGGAACCACCACTATGCAAAATTAAACCCAACAGCACCCTTAATAAGCATTAAGTCTCTCTTATCCTTCTCAAATCTATGCAAAACGAATACGAAGCGATAGAACCACCCTAACATCGCATTTCTCCCACCATTTAATAATATTTGGTGGCCAAATACTTTGGTCAGGTAAGCTTTTCAAACGCGATAATTAATCTCCGAAAGCGGCTGTGTCTATTTGCATATTTTATCAATCCGATTTCCAGATGTTTGACTGATGAAATCCGAAATTGAAACGCAAAAGAAGCATTTCCTAGATTTCATGTGCCCCTAATGTTACCCTTTTTGAAGTGATAAATCATATAACTTTATTATAGCCATTCTACGTGACAAAACTTTAGTATAGCCGAAAATTATTGATTTCCAAAGATCATTATCTTCCTTCTGGAATACGTTCGTGAATCAGTTTTATAAAATAAATATTATTATATTAGCGAACATTAATAAAGTATGTCAATTTTGAAATGCAGAAGTTTCTCATTGGCATTTAATTATTTCGTAGACAGCGGAATTCGTACGATGTTAATTGCATGTAAATATTACGGACTCGTAAACGTTTCATGCAAATTTGCGTCATCCTCAATTTATGTGAAAAGGATTATGAGTGCGAAAAAAAATTACACCGCGTTAAGAGAACCAGAAACACGTAAATGAACCAATTAGTGGGCTTCTAAGCTCAGCTCAGCGTTGTTGAAGCTAGAAGGTGGATAGAAATAGCAAATTGATTGAATTTAAAGATATTACAATGAAGCTCAGAGTTTTTATTAAATTTAACGGATGTTACTTTTCTACTTTTTTATCATGTTGAGGTAATATTATTTGAATATACGCAGTCATGCAAAAGACCCGAATAGTATCCTACAATTTTCTCATATGGCCTATTTTATCTTCGATGAAAGATCCAAAAACTGACCTATGCCGTCTTACAATAGCAACAATGTGTTCGCTTTGTTTGCACTCTTTTTCTTTCATTTGTCTCTTCTTTTGGCTAAACAGGATATTCCCATGTTTATACCTTTCGTCATTTTACGTGACACTATTTCTGCTCTAATGTTTCGATATAATAGACGTTCAATGTGCCATGTCTTTTTTCACAGAGAAAAATAAAAGATAGAAGACAAGATCTATTATATTTCACGAATGCGAAAAACAGCAATTCAAAAAGCGCGCCACTTGTGATTCTGCAACGATTATAACAGTCTGAAGTTGGGTTTATGTTAGAGCCATCGATGACCAATCAGGATGCTAGGCAGGTGGCTTCAGTCTCCGATATTTCGACTTTCGATGTGCTGCCTTTTTTAAGAGAGGATTTCCGATTAGCGCCTAAATAACAAGATCTTGTCAGATATTTTATAGGTTACGGATAATCCCATCAGTCCGAAAACGTGTTTTACAAAAATCGTCCATTTTAACGATTGTTTTACGTAATTCATACAAGAATAACGTAACAAAGTTGGTCATCGATATATCAGTTCTATTGAGCTGATGCCAGTCCGGTCGATTTGCGGACACAAATCACAACCCAGCGTTTCGGTAAACCTTTTTATTAACCTTCATATTTTGCGTTGTAAAAGTAATTATTTGTTCTTTTCGCACATGCGAAGGTTTTCTTCGATTCTTAATAATACTCTATGACTTAACTTTGTCTCTTAAATACATGAAAAACTGTATTCTTTAGATGGTAAGTTCTTACTGTCAGTGACAAGAAAATGGCTGACGCCGGCTCATTTCTGTCGTTCGGCGGAAAACAGTTAAAAAATCGGCGATTATTGCAAATCAATTTTCGGTGGTTCTTATATTGCAAGATGCAAATATTAAAGAATATAAATGAAAAGTTTGGTGTTTACTGTACTATAAAATGACAACTGCGAAATCCAGAGGCATAGTGCATCAATAGATGCTTACTTTGTAATCACACTTACTTCGGTTACCTGCACATTTACTTATCGTTAAATCCATAACAGATTGTAATTCGTCAATGTGAGAGGAAAAAAATAATAATAATATTATGGCGAACGGACACTAATTGGGTCACGGACAGTAATTGGGGCGTTCATCTTATTTCCAGTGCAATAGCATAAAATATACCTCCTCGTGGTTGTAGACGCACGATATAGTCCATGTGTGACTTTTACAGCCTACATCTTTGACTTTAAACAGCATTGCGCAATATTCCCTATTTTGCTTCGTGCGTTCACTGCAAGGATTTGCTGAGATACTTAATTCTATCGATTTGTCGAGCTTGACACTTTAATTCGCCTCAATCAGTGGAAATAAATTCTTACGACATTAAAATCGCGGATTCTGCAAATATATTTAAATCGCGTCGAAAGTTCAGTACTACGATTTTTTCAAAACTCACAAATATTTTGCAGGCAAGCGAATTTACATTTATAGAAATGTGATGTAAGCGGGAATAAGGGAAATTAATCACAGTCGCTAAGGATTATTTGCCATTTTCTATTAATGAAACTTCTGTTTTACCAGAAAGGAAGAGTTGTTGGTAAGTTTATTAACTATTACTGAAAAGTAATAGGATGAAAATCACGAAAACAATCAAATAATTCGGTTTTTTTATCAATTATGAATATCTGTTCATTGACTGCCATTACCCGATTCGGACAATTACGGTAGCCTTTTGGGGAATTACGAAGTAACTTTCAAACGTACAGCGAAATATAATATTAGTTCCCTCTCAACAGTTTACCTTTATGAAATCAGGTAGGCATCTGTAATTTCACGAAGAAATATATGGTTTATAGAAAAATCGGAATTCTAGTCTCAAACATTCTAGCCTCGCGACAATCATGAAGATTTGTTCTATTCAATTTAAATATATCTATTTATAAAGTCAACATTTTGGCATGGGGAAATTAAAGCTGAAAACCAACAAAAACATAAATACCGGTTGGATGTAATTTTAATAAATGTATCTTTCGCAAGCCTTATTTAAATGTCGGTTTTTCTTATGCGCAAAAATAGTGTATAATGAAAAAATGAAATCATAATGAAAATTAGGATGTAAAAAATGAAACCATAATCAAAATTAAAATGAAAAAAATGAAGTATAATAAAAATTAGAATGAAAATATTAAATTATAATAAAAATTAGAATTAAAAAATTAAGTTATAAAAAAAAATTAGAAGTAAAAATTTAAGTTATAAAAAAAATTAGAATTAAAAAATTAAATTGAAAAAACGTGTGTGCGTGCGTTCGCAATTCGAGGTGCAGGTAAATTTAAATTACCTGTAACTCGAGAATCGTTGAACCGATTGACCTAAATTGGCACACAAGTGAAGCAGCAGTCCATCGTTGACCGATGTCATTTTTTTCGAAATGTTTGCAGAATTCTTTATTTTATAGCTTTTTGAATTATTTAAAAAAAAAAACGTTAGCGCTCTAACTTTCGTAAAAACAGCTATATTTCGCTCAATAATTCTTTATAAGTGATGGTACTGTGTCAATGTTCTTTGGTATTGAAATTTACCAGAATCGATAAAGCAATTTAGTAATAATGGTAATTACTATAATCGTAACTGGACACCCGAAAATCTGAATCGAATGTTTCTGCACGATCACCACGACCATTTGAATTACTATAAAACCTAAAATTTTATATGAATTGAAAATCAATAGTTAGAAACTTGGAGCTAAAGAGTAAATTCACGTCTTTCTTGGCGCCAAAGTTTTTTCATTGGAATAAATATCATGAATGTTCAATACATTTTTCCTCTCTTTCATTTAACATTTATAACTAGAGAATGGTGCGAGGTATTGAACTGAAACTTTTCTCAGTTATTACTCGACTGAAGTTTTAATTTTCATAAAAACCCATCAAACTTTTGTACAAAAACCCATTACAGTAAAAAACTACAAAATCAGATTCAAGGTTCCACAAAACTTTCTCCATGAGGTATTCAAAGTCGACATGCCTATGAGCACCTCATCAAAGTAGGTTTATGAAACACGTGTAATGTTGAGACACCAATGTGTAAGATTTCACTTTGGCGCGTTTTTTAAATACCATTAAACACATAATCTGAAATTATCTAATTTATGATGCTATCATGATATTGCATCAATTCATACAATAATACATATATTACTACTGCTGTCAACAACGCTAAAGCGAAAAGTATGATCATTCAGCAAAACATCATTATCAACATCGTATATCGATCTTATCAGCGAAAAACGAACGAAAGAATCAAGATACGTAGTAACGCAAACTCCTATGAATCACATCAGTGTCACTTTCCAAGTAGCATTAAGTTGTTCAAAAGACTTCGATACGATGACCGTCAAAACTTTTAGATATCTCTTTTCTTAGTAATCAGATGACTTTTTGGGATACAAATGGTGCCACTTGTGTCTGCCAGAAAGGCAACTGCAGCGTGACAGACTGATACCTTTTTGATAACATAAAACGTACACAAAATGACGCAATATTGACAACTGTTATTAGTTACGAAGATGACAACCAATAGCTGTCCAATAGATAGGGCAAAAAGTCACCATTTACATTTCACCAAACGGACAGGAAATTCATAGAACCTAGAGGTCAACTTAACGATAACTTGCAACTGCTATCTACATGATGACTGTTTGGACACGTTTATGCAAGCTAATGGACATCTAAACGGTAACTTAAAAACAACAATTAAGGGTTAACTACACGGCGCCTAATAACCGACATTCGATAGACGGCCTCGAGATAATCCTACTAATAAAGTTCGATAGAATGTGATAGAAGACAAAGAATTTTAAAATGAAATTCGAGATAACTATCATGACTTTGGTTTTGAAATCCTTTTTATCTTCTCTTATATTCTGTCGAATTTTTTCAGCAGGATAATCTTTCGGCCGTCTAACAAACAGAGGTTATTATTAGGTGTCGTTGCTACGATAACCATAGTGACTTTGGATCTAAATCGTTCGTTTTCTACTACAACGTGTTCGCTGCACGCGCACTTTTTTCCTTTCGTTTGTTTTCCCTTATGGGTAAAGATGATATTTGCATATTTATACGATTTGTGATTTTACGTGACTCTATTTCTGCTTTGGTGTTTCGATATAATCGACTTTCGAGATTCCATGTCTTTTTCAAATGAAGAAAAATGAAAGATAAAAAGAAAATCTATTTTTTGAAGAAAATGTATTCTATTTCACACCTGCGAAAAAAAAAACAGAAATTCACAAAGCGAGTCATCGATGACCAATCAGAATGCTAAAAAGGTGGCTTTAGTCTTCAATATTTCGACTTTTGATGTGGCATGTTTTTGTTTAAGAGAGGAAAATGAGCCGTCGCATAGAAACATGCATCCCGATCATTTGTTAGCTATTTAGATTTTTTTTTCATTTTTGCCTCCGAATTATATGCAAGTTCCATTTTTAAATACAGCTGAAACATTCCATTATAATATATAAGTATTTTCTGCATTTTTTAAAGTAACGAAAAATAGAGATCTTTGAACAATTTCGAAAATTTATATCTCAGGTTAAAAGTGTTAAAAAAATCTTTAAAAAAGTTAGTACGTGTTTTTCGAAAAGTATTTTTGTACAAAAAAATTACAGAACCGATCTGAGACGTTATCGTCAGAGCTTGATCGAAATGTCATGTAATGTTTACGCAGAATTAAATATCTCGGGAACTATGCGGCATAAAATGTTTTGCGATATAAAGAATTAAAATTAATCGTTGGAACTATCAAGTAATACCATACATAGCACCGTCCATTGTGTATAAAAATAATGATTGCGGTTCAAAGAGAAGACTTGATTTTCTACGTGTTAATCAAATGGGAAATACAAACGGTCGTTGAGCCCCAACGAAAACCCATATATATTATGATCCAGACTATAATCTATTGACGTGGCAGGTAAAAACAAAATATTCTTTTTTCTAGACGCACCGTTATGTAACCAAAGTAGATGAATGTTGCGTAACAACCCAAAAAAAAGGATTCAAAGTAGAACCTTGCACAATGCTTTCTCATTATTTTTGGCTATTAACAATTCAATCCTCGTAAAGAAGTATGCTAATTAATTTTGGCTCCCTCATAGAGGAAGCTTTGTAAAAAACGAAAAATAATGAGGAAGCAATGTGCAAGATTCTAGTACGTCTCCTTGTTTTAAATGAATGAATAAATAAACGCATAACGCCGCTTTGTGAAAATATAATAAGAACGAACGGTCCGAAAACTCTCTCGAATATACCCTATCGTCTTTGTTTTTTTCCTGCAGAACACGATATAGAAACCCGGGGTTTCCTGAAATTTCATCGGCAAGCATGGATATGGTTTATACGACATAAATCGCTACTTATCGCAATATACATTGTATATGAAAATATGGTATCGTTGATCATTTTGGGCTACATCTGACTATTTTTCTTTGTTAATCATGAATCTAGCACTCACTTAAGGGGCAGTGATACACCCCTTCCCCCGCAGAAATTTCGGAAGCTGTTTTCTCCCAAACGATACGACATGGAGGGTCCGGATTTTTAGAGGATACGCAGGAGTATCGTAGAATTGGGCTAAGCTTCTGGCTCCTCATTCGACATAGCCGTTTATTTTTAAGAATTAAAAAAAAATAGTGCGAGAGAGACAGAGCTATGTTAGAGAGAGACAGACCTATAGGCGTTTAAGAGGCACCGTACACCGCCGGAAATTTCGACGCACAATGCTAAAAGCCTATAGGTCCGTCTCTCTCTAACATAGCTCTGTCTCTCTCGCATTATTTTTCTTTTGATTCTCAAAAATAAAAGGCTATGTCGAATGAGGATCCAGAAGGTTAGCCTAATTCTAAGATACTCCTGCGTATCCTCTAAAAATCCGGACCCTATCTGTCGTATCGTTTGGGAGAAAACAGCTTTCGAAATTTCTGCGGGGGGGAGGGGGTATACCACTGCCTCTTAACATTGAGCGACAAAATTTCTGGCGTTGTATTCACTGCCTCTTAACTCCCAACTCGATATTTGATACCAAAATTCGCATCGGAAACAAAATCAAAACCTCATAAAATCTCAACGGTTCAACTGATCTTAATTAAATTCAATAGAGATCACCGGCGTATGAAATTTCATATTCACATTAATTTTGAGCTCAATATCTCGAAAATTTAAAGAGTTATCGCGTTAACAAGCATTTTCGAAAAAATGCAAAACCGCGTAAGGATTTAATGATCATGAGGATTTTAACAAAAATTTGTATGAAAAGGATGAGAATTGACTCCTCTGTCTATGGTGGAAAATTCAGATCGATATCTCCCAGATAAAAGTAAGGCAACACGAAAACAACACGGCACGGTTCATCGTGTCGCCGTGCCGTTATGTGCAGCCGAATTTAAACGACACGGTGACGGTACAACGTGCTGAAACCGGCACTGTTTCAGCACACCGTGCAATCCTGTACTGCACGACGTGCTGGAACGGTGCTGAATTCGGTCCTGTCGCATCACCGTTCCAGCACGTCGTGCAGTACATAAGGACTGCACGGTGTGCTGAAACAGTGCCGGTTTTAGCACGTTGTACCGTCACCGTATCGTTACATTCGGTCGCACGTAACTTATTTCTGACGACACGCAGTCCCGAACAGAACTGCACGTTTTTCTTTCTGGGCTGAAGTCGTTCTCGAGTTACAAAGGTTTAAATTTTTCGAGTGTGTAACACACATACATTATATCTAGACCACTTTTTCGACATTTTGAACCAATCTGAATGTACTGATATGAAAATCTTGAGAAAAAGGAAGAATTTGACGATAACAAAGCTTCCTCTACGAGGAAGCAAGAAATTGCTACTTGAGAATCTTATCAGCGGAAATCGAATAAAATAATCAAGATACGTAATATCGTAATTCCTATGAATCACACCAGTGTGACTCACGCGAGCCGCGAGATAGCGGTCGGTAAGTAAAATCCCGCCTGTCTGTCTCTCCGCTGCTGAGGCTCGGTAAAATCGTGTGAGACTGCGCGTTGCGCCCTCGCAGCTGTCGCGGCGGTGCTCTCCTTCCCCCTTTCGATGACTCGTTCTGCTTTCTACCTCTCCTGTGTTCTCTCGCCGCTGTATATCCCACTACGTCAGAGTATAGAGCCGGAAAGCTTCCTTTTTCAAGAGCGGCCAGTGCTGCTGCGTCTCGCGAGCGCCACAATACACTGACATTTGACAGCTGAGCAGTTAGCTCGATAACTGTAAAAAGTCCACGCGGAGTATAAACCGGCTAATCGAAAGGAAAAGTAAGTGCATACATTTTTCGTGCCCTAAACCGGGGAATCTAAGTGTCCCGAATTCTCCGATTCCTCGTATAACCATAAAAAACGATAGTGCTACATATACAATCGAAGAATCCTGCGGAAAACCAGGAAATTTCGAGCTATCGATAAGTCCACCGGACACGTGTGTTAAATTCCGCAGTGCGCGCCATCGAAATAAACCGCATAGTGTCGTAATAATGGAATTCGATTTACCAGAAAATCGGGCGTTCGTTGAACCGCCGTCGAAAGTTTCGGGCGGCCAAGAGCCTCGAACGATCAAACGGGAAAATGACTCGATGGACGACTTCGAGCATTTGGAACACGAGGGATCGCCGCTCGAGGAATCCACGCGTGGCAACAACAGCGCTTCGTCCTCCTCTAACATTCTCGACGTCACGTCCGTACAGTTAATTGACGTTCCACGGACCAAAGGCACTGAGCTTATGGACGTGGCTAGCAAACTCGAGCGCAATATCCTCGACACGAGCATACCGGTGGACGAGAGGGTCCTTCAGCCGGTCCCCGCGACTCCGCCACCTTCCGCGGATTTCCAAAAGTTTCAACAGCAGCCCCAACTCGTTGGCGATGCGCAGAACGTGCACAGCTTCGACGCACAGGACTTCGAGAGCCACCAGCGTCATCATCAGGTGAGCGAGAATCGTCAGGTTGATCCCAAGGCTGCGACAATGGCCTTCATGGACACCGAGAGAAGCAACAGCGACTACCATCATCAGCATCACGAAGATAAGGGCGAACATGTGCAGGAGTTGCTGCAGGAGGAGAAGCAGCGAGATGACCATTCGCCGGAAGCTTCAGACGCTCCCAAAACGGTAATCGAGGAAAACAAGGCCGATACGAGCAGTCTCAATGCGCGTTTGGCTCCTGACAAGAGTCCTCTTGACCACGAAGACTTTGCCCTCGGTTCCACCGATTTTGGACAAGAAAAAACGTACGAACGCGCGGATTCTCCTGCGGAAACGAAGAAAATCACGGCGGACGATTTTCACGGTGGGTTTTTGAGCAATATCGAGTCTTCCGTTATTCCGGGACCGCAAAAGTCACCGGAATTCGATTTTCTTGCTGATGATACACCGGCTGAAGTGAAGAAAAATGTGGCGAGTGACGGGAGAAATTTTATTGATGATGACACTTGGAATGTTGTGGAGAAACCGGAACAACGCGCTGCTAATTTTGCGAAAAAAGAGGCGGAGGAAGCGACGAAGAGGGACTTTTATGACGAGGCTCCAACGAAACCACTTCCGCCTCTGCCCAATTTGGAGATGGATGAGGAGGAGGAAGAGAGAAATTTTGCGAGGAAAAATGATGCTGAGAGGGAACAACGCGCTAATGATGAGAAATTCGAAATGTCCAACGATTTTATGGGCGCTCTCGGTTCTGATGGTGGAAAGGCTAATAAACATCGCGGACAACAGCAACAACAGAGCGGCGCTGAAACTGGCGACTCGGAATTCGAATCAGCGCCTGAACAGTCACCCGCTAAATCGTCCACACGAAACGCTGGCAATAGCAACACTCAACAGAACGCTCCGTATGCACGAAAAATTCACGCTGACGATATCGCACCCAAGGAGATATTCACCGACATGGGACTCGGTGAGTTATTGGATGATTCATCTACTTCGCCAGTCTCTGTGTGTCACGTTAATAGAGTTTTGAACGACCGGCTATTAATATGCATAACATGTATCATGTGCGAGGCTGTGTACCGAGGAGATATGGATGTTGAGGAGACCGGGGTGAAATGGTAGAAGAGAGCGAGCAATAATGAGCGGTATCAAGTGCTAAGGCAATTTCCTGTTTCATTAATGATCATTTATTTACGATCTAGTCTGAAAACAAAGATTATTTAATTTGAAACCAGTTTACAAAATTCGGGCGTTGCTGATTATGAAATATCTTAATTTTTTTTCAAAAATTTTATTCAATGAGTTTGGAGCACTTTGTATTAGCTAAATTAATGCTGAATTTTCGAAAGTGTGGATTATTCAATTTGGAAAGAGCTTATAAACTTTGGCTGTTGCTGAAGTCGAAATTGAGAGGATGGTTTTGGAATTTGGGTCTTGCTAAAAAAAAATTCGTTCAAGGAGTTTTGAGCATTTTTGACACAGTTTGACACCGTTTTACTAATTTTGGGAGTTATTAATGTCGAAATGAAGAAAATAGAAGATGGTTTTGTAGAGGTTCAAATTACGAAAAAAAAAATTTAATTGACAGAGTTTAGAGCAATTTATACTGGACAAATCAGTAACGGATTTTTTCAAGTGTTTCTACAGCTTTTGGTGGTTTATCGAATTGTTTGAGATTTTACTCATGGAGCAGCAATAATTTTTAATATTCTAATAGAACCACAAATGTGATTTTTTTAAAAATCGACTGATAAATGCAAATTTCTGATGTCATGTTTGTCTATGCAGTTTTCTTCAAATATAAACCATAATATCAGACCTATTATAATGAAACCTCGCTCGTTTTGTTCGATAGTAGATGCTTCATCGATTGACCGTATACGTTTTTTATGGTATGAGTCGTTCAGAACTTACAGCCATTTGTATGCCCGAAGTTAGTTGAAGATAGAATAATCAAACAGTTGTAACTTTTGAACAACTATAAATTATTCTCCTATCAAGAGGCTCAAAAAACGTACATTGCCCTCTCTATAAATACTTTCAAAGAAATTACCGTATAATTCTTACAAGGTGCGCAAGATCTCATCAAGAGTCGCGGTAGCCGAAAAGTGAAAAAGAAAAAATAATTGATGCATTTACATCCATTCTGTTTTGTCAGGCTGATCTCGACAGGGTTTTACTCCTGATTAAATATTTTCAAAATTTGTTTAGCCATTTTTTTCCAGATCAATTCATTTGCAAAATGCGATGAACAGAAAGGTAATGGCTACCAGGTATCACAGAAATTTATGTACCATTATTTGTGTTCGTTGAATTTTTTACATGCTCGCCTTAATTTTTATGAAAAAAATTTTTGCGGATTTTTTAATAAAAAGGATTTCTAAAGAATATAGTTCGAAATACTGAAAAAAAACTAACCTTCGCTAATTATTTACACAATTAATAAAAGAATATAGTGACTTATTTCCGAATAAAACATGTATTTATTTTTAAAACTACCGAATTTGAAAAAAAAAAGCATTGTTTCCAAATCCTTCATAGAATTAATAAACGTAACAAATCAATTTTTTGAGTAACATCACAGGTACAATATTCATCAAAATTTCAACTGAACATCTATAAATTTTTACCATCAAAAACTAAAATGGTTTCTTTGAAAGCTTCTTCGATTTTTTTTTCCATATTTAAATAATATTTATGGTGAAATCGCGCTATGTCGCCCCGGTCTCCTTCGTAATATCTTTCTGGAATGTACCACATACTGTACATATTTATGTGGATGTACATAATCGTAGGGTTAGTGAAAATATAGGATAATAGACAATGTAGGCAAACTTGTTGCACGTCGACCATATCACCGGCATCTATTTTAACGCAGGGATGTTCCACTACGTCATAGATCGATCGAGGTCTTTACACGGTTGAGGAGAAGACGTTCGTGCGAGGATCTCATCGCTGCTCATATTTTACATGCCCGGAAAAACGAACATAGCAGTAGCATTCGTGCGCGCTAGTTCATAGAGGCTTCGCACGATTTCGCGGATATCGCCGGAAGCACGTGGCGTTGACCTCGGGGTAGTCGCTCGACTGTACTTCCTCAAAATATCAATTGGTATTCGTTTCTTCGAACCCTGGCAACGAGACAGGCTGACCTCGGTCGCCTCTCTTAAAAGGTGATACACCGTCAGAAAGCTCTGTCTTTTTCGCAATATTTTTGTTTCAATTATTAAAAAAACGACGATATTGAATGAGGAGCCAGAAGTTTAGCCCAATTCTACGATACTCTCGCGTATTGCCTCAAAATACGGACCCTATCTGTCGTACTGATCGGGAGAAAACAGCTTACGAAATTTCTGCGAAGAGAGAGAGGGGGGGGGGGGGGGGGATTTCTTGCTCTCCTGCCTGAAATTTCTTTGTCAAATGTTGAGGGGTCTGATTAGACGGCCAAAAAAGGCTATTTTCACGAATTTTTTTTACCGACATAAATTATAAATATGGATATAAAAAGTATTAAGCCTAAAAAATACACTATTGAAATACAGAATAGAAATTTTTTCATATTCATTTTACTCAGTTTTCGTACAGAAAAATGGAGGAGACGACAGGTCCAAAAAAAGATGGTCGTGCGCTGTTGATAAAATCTCTGGAATGGATGATTTGGGAAAAAAAATGGTTTTAGATTCAGTAGGTAAACGGCTATAGCGCATATCATACGATTTTTTATTTAAAGAAAATGACAAAATGGCGGCCATTTTTCCAAAAACTACGAAAAAGTACGTTTTTATTCATCGTCTTTTGCAGCAACAAAAATACTTAAACTTAAAATTTCAAAATTCGTATGATATGCGCTATAGCTATAGTCATAAAGAAGATGTGGTAAAATTTTGGTAAGGGGCGGTTGAATAGTTTCGGAGATTTTATCAACAAGCCGTCCAAATACGTAATTTAAAAAAAAACGCGTTTAAAGTTTGCGGTGCGTATATCATCGCGCTCAGGTAGCCAAGTAAACGTTGCTCAAAAGTACACTTAGACTGCTCGGATTTTTATGAAATTTTAGCATGATACTTTTAAATATGTATACTTTCGGTAATGCAATTTAAAAAAACCGATTTTTTTAAAATTCTTCTAAGGGTAGACCCTTTAAACGCCTATATGTCTCTTTCGGATATAGCTGCATCTCTCTCGCACAATTTTTTTTTAAATTCTCATAAAAAAACGGCCGAATCGAGTCAGAAGCCAGAAGCTTAGCCCAATTCTACGATACTTCCGCGTATCACCTCAAAATACGGACCGTATCTGTTGTACTGTTTGGGAGAAAACGACTTCCGAAATTTCTGCGGGCCGGGAGGGGGGAAGGAGGGTGGGGTGACACTCCCCTCACCCCGCAAAAAATCTGCAAGCTATTTTCTTCTAAGCTTCTCAACAGATAGGGCTCAAATTCTGAGAGTATATGCGGAAATACGACAGAATTGGGCTAAGCTTTTGGCTTTCAATTACACAAAGCCGTTTAGTCAGGAGAAAAACCGAAAGGGGGTTGATGTGCGACAGAGACAGCCCTATAGGCGTTTAACATTGGACGATGAAATTGCCAGCACTGCCTCTTAATACGTCTTATCGAATACTCATGACTCACTAGAGAATCCCGTCATTTGTATTCCCAGTCGGTTTGCCACTGCGTTCATATCTAATAATAGATAATTAGGTGGCAGCCGGTTTCACTTGACTCTTTCTTTACACCTCAGAATTCATTGACATTTTCTATGTCCTGTGATCAGGGATGGAAAATGAAAATGAATTTAAAATACTTTTTGTATAAGATAACTATAATTAGTTATTATGCAAAACTCAAGATTTCCACATTCCTTAAGAAATTATGACTAATATCGTTTTTCTCTCCATTTACACCTCAGAATTCGTTGGATTTCTTTATGTAGTACAACCAGGGATGGAATATGAAAATGGATTTAAAATGATTTGATCTCCGCATAATCATTTTGAATAATTCTGTTTCTTTTTATTATTAATGAGATTTCATTAGTAAACTGATTAAATTTTCACATAATTTTGTTTAGTTATACAACTGTTGATCTAGGGAAGTAATAACAAGAATAATTTTATATGAACCAAAACTACGATTATCGACTCTCTTTACACTTCAGAATGTAATGATTATTTTCGTCTTCCGCAACATCTCGTGGAGATTTAGAATCTCTTTTTCATACACAATGAATTCTTATCGTTACTTTCAGTAGTTTTATGATTATTCTAAATGACGTGAAAATACGATCAATGAAATTAGTACATGTTATGAATTACTGTTAATAAAGATAAGAATTAATTTAACAATTGGGGACGCTGAAGAATGATCGATTTGACCAAAATGAATTTTAGAAGTATCTTTCGAATAAACGAAACTGATCTTTGAGTATTTAACATTGTGATGAAACAGAAGTTTTTTTGGTATATTGTGGATTTTTCGAAATATTTGACTCCTTCAAAAAAATGGAACCGAATTTGTCAAAGTTTAGTTAAATTAGATGGTCTAATTTTTTCGTAAATAACAAATATATCCTCATATCGATTCAGACATTTTTCTGAACATTTTGTATCGATGCAATTTTTTTTCTGGAAAAAACAAAGCTTCTTCGAGCCAGCAAAACTGGAGAATTTAAATTATAGCGAATGATAAATAAAAGTAAATGAGGCATATCATTCGTAACATATAAAACTGCCTGAAACAAAATGATTATCCAAATGCCGTACGATTGGAACGAGTGCTGATCCATGATATCAAAACGTTTAGATGAAATCTAAGAAACTTATCATCTACAACGTTTTGGCAGGTGTCTACTAACGAGACTGGCGAGTGTAACGGTACACCGCACGCTAATCGCTTTCCCACCTACGACTCGTGCTCCACGATTTGCGGCTACCGGCACGAGTGGAGCTGCAGAGACCACTTCCGCCTAGTTACAATGACGAGCAGAGAGGCAGTCTCATGAGCACAGGTTCAACCGAGTATGAGGAAGTAGGACTCAGTTTGGTTATAATATTTACCGTTTCTATTTTTATTCTGCACCAGAGCTGGTCATAAGGTTCTTAAAGTATTGAGTACTTAAGGGGCTATACAAATGTAAACCCTCTAGAATTATAGATTTACGGGAATTTTTTCTAAAGTAATTATCACATTGAATGATTTCAAACTTGAGGGAATCATTCATTCATAAATGAACTATATGAATCAATTTTTTGGCACAAAAATATTTAAATGCAAGCGTCTTTATGCGATATCTTGAGGCTCTTAAAAAACAAGTTGTTACATTGCGGTAGTGATTGTTGCCGTTGCGGTGCCTAAAACAACAAAAATCGATAACGCTGTCGGTATTCTTCTCACCATAATCTAGGATTTTTGGAAAGCATTAAAATTCGACAAAGTGGTGAAGATAAAAAAAAAAATTGGAATTGCATGTAAAAATTTGGTTTTTTCTATGCCGAATTAACATTTTTCATCCAATTTAAAAAATCTTTAATCAGGAAATTAGAAAAATATCGCGTTTTTGACTTGCAAGCAGCTGCTCTTTGGAAGTATTCCGTTCTCAAAGTATTTAAGATTTGATTTTTAAATTTCAATATGATATTCTAGAAGGTACAGATTTTCAAAAAATGCAGGAATTTTTTTTTACATTTTTGGGTGAGCTTCGAGTAGCGAATGATGAAAATAGCAAATTTCATAATAATGGCTATTCTATATTCAGACTTTTATTATATTTCTATTTGATACTTCAGCCATTTGCTATTTTGGTTATTCGATATGTTTACCCCGATCATATTAAAAGGCAATTAAAATAGTGAATGACTAAAATAGCGTATTCCATAATAATAGCCATTGTAGATTCAGACGTTAATTATTTTTAAATGCGCTATTTTAGTCATTCACTATTTTGACCCCTACACGATTTTGTGAGCGCTTTACACTGATATAGACCGTTAAAGTACTTATAACATGTCGCAGGTGACTACGACAAATTACTAAGTATTTTCGGTGCTGCATTGATAAAGTTGCCTGGTTTAATTATTTGTCATCACGACATTCAACCGGAAATACTAATTACCATGCAGCACCTAGAGTATTTGGTATTTCAAGTACTTTTTTCCCAGCTCTGTTCTGCAATCTTGACTCAAGTACTGTTCGTGAAACGAACGTAATTTCAGTACAGAGCCAGGAAAATATCTGGACCTATCTACAGACTGACGCGGTCATCGACAATCGCTCTGGGATGCTGATAGACAAGAGGTTTTTTTAATGGGATAGCGAAGGCCTGCGGCGTGAGTCATCGGCTCAGTTTGCTTCTCGCCTCGTTGCACGAGATTTCTTCTTCGTTCAGCCGGACCTCCGACGATAACTCGCCAACTGTGCCTCTCACTCGACCCGATCGTCTGCTTATTCCGCTCCGTTGAGGGAAGACTATACAAGAGATGTTTAAATTTTTTTTGCATCTCGTAAACTTCTTTGAAGTTGATGTGTAATACTGATTGCGTCGCTGAGATTGGTCGACACGAAATATGTATCCCATTGCGATGAAGCAATTGCTGCTTTTCTCCATCCTGTTCTTCTGAGAAATATTATCCGCTTCTGGAGAAAGTTCGGTCTTTGTTTTTTTTATTGTATCGATATTTCGTTTCCCATTTAAGAGAAGGCCAAAGGTCTAAATTAAAGTCAAACGCGAAATAACATTATCAATTTGACTTGAATATTTCATGAGGTGAGCAAGACAATCCCGATTCCGCCGAAACCGACAGAAATTTGTATCGCACCGCGATGAAGCAATTGCTGCAATTTTTTATTTTGTCTTTCTCAGAAATATTATCTGCCTCCGAGAAAAGTTCAGTCTATGTTTCTTTTGTAAATTGTATCGACCTTTCGTCCTACATTAAAGAGAAAGCAAAAGGTCTAAATCAAAGTCAAACTCAAACTAAAATTGAGAATTGGAGTTCCAAAAAAACTCATTTATAATTTCGACGAGTTGAGCAAAATAATCCTGATTGCGGCGCTAAGATTCTGCTTTTCTGTGAAATATTATCTGCCTCTGGGGAAAGTTTGTCTATATTTATGCTGGGATTGTATTGGCCGTGTGTTTCACATTTGAGAGAAGGCGAAATGTCTAAATTGAAATCAGACTCAAACTAAAATTAGAAACATGACGTTCAAAAAAACTCAGGTATAATTCTGATGAGTTAAGCAAGATAATTTGATTGTCCCGCCAAGATTTTTCAATGCGGTGAAGCGAAATAAACCGACAGAAATTTGTGTTGCATTGTGATGAAGTAATCGCTGCTTTTTTCGATTCTGTCTTTCCGAGAAATTTTATCTGACTCTGGGGAAAGTTCGGTCGATATTATTTTTCGAGATTGTATTGACCTTTTGGTTCACATTTAAGAGGAGGCAAAAAGTCGGCTTGGGATTAGAATTGTTGTCTAATATTGCAAGTGAAAGGAAAAATGGGTTTCCAGAAGTGTACTGCAGTCGCGGTTATCGCTATAACTCCTGAATAATTGAAGCTATTGTTAAGCATAATAGCTTCAAAAGATTGCAGCTATTTCTCCAAGTTTCAAATTCCCGGCTAACCTTCCCTTGAGAAGCAAATATTTACAGTAGAATTAGTAGTAGTAGTAAGTGTTTATTAACAATATATGGTACATTTTTTAGCCTTATTTATACTTAATTTTGCTTATCATTAAAACTTATGAACATATATATATTGTTAACTGGCCATCGACCGTAGTCCTTCAGCCATAAGTAGAATTATTTTCATAAATATTCTTGAATGATGAAAATCGTTTCATTTTGATATCAAAACTTATTTTCGTAAATAACAAAATTCTTTTTCAATCAAGTTTTACCTTATTTATTTCAGAACCAAATAATGAATTACAGCTTCACGACTGAAATTTCGCCTAATTTAATATTTCAATGTTATTGGAAACAAAGTGCAAACATTTTAAAAAGCTTTCTCTATGCGGAAGCCAAAATTGATGACATACTTCCTCATAGACCCAAATTTGTGAAAAGTTACAACTAATGAAAAAGCAAGTTCACATAAAGTTTAACAAACTTTTCATTCAGAAATTATTTTAAAAAAAAAGGGATCATATTTTTAAAAAATTGTTATTGCAAAATTATTAATTTGGTCACTATTGAAGTAATAAAAATTCACTATCTTGTCGCAAACTCGAGTTTGAAGGAAAGCAACCTAGACATTTGTAATAAATCGCCGAGGTCGTGAGAGAGTAAATATTTTAATGTAAGCAAACGAGTATATTTATATATTTCGTGCGGTCATGTCTCGTGTCGCGACCCCCCCAGCGTTTTAAGTCTCGAGTCCCACACCCTTCTCGGTTGGCTTCATTAATGGGAGTAGTTTCCGCGGGACGGAGGTTCGTACATGCGTGCATATAACGTACGATTCCACGTAAAGTATGACGATACAACGATATGGGGTCGGTGAGCACACGTAGGGTTGCACTACTAATGCACACACGCGGTGTGCGGCACCTATATAGGACGAGTATATACGCGGAGCCTAGGGGAGTTACCCTATACCCTATCCTGCGTCGTATTATATCGATCCGTCCGAGACACGTACCAGCAGCTCCTCCGTAGGCTTGCGTCTTTCTCTTTTGCCCTTCTTCCGAGGCCCGCGCCCTCTTCTTCCATACTCAGAGAAATATATAATTGAATACACTGAATTTTAAAACACACAATTTATTTTTAGGTACATAAATGAAGCCTTCATTTGATGGAATTATATATGTGCAATTCTACTGAAATACAGCAACCAACATTTTTTTTTGTTTTTTTGTTTTTTTTTTTCAAATATTTGAAAAACATTGGTTTTCGCTTCCTCATAGAGGAAACTCTGTTTTCGAGAAATTTTGTTTTATCGAGATTTTCATGTTAACGTACTCAGTATCACCTAGAACGTCGAGAAAAGTGGACTAGAAAATGTGTGTGCGTGCGTGCGTGTGTGTGTATGTGTGTGTGTGTTCCGGAGACCAAAAATTCAATTGTCCAGAACACACGAACGGCAAAATGGTTTGAGCCCAAATTTGGCACGCAACTAGAGTATTGACTTCTCTGTAATTGACGTCATTTTTAATTAAATGTGTCAATGTATACAGATGTCATAGAAGTTTTTATTTTTCAAAAAAATGTCGTGATCGCTTCGACTTTCGTAAAAGATCGCCAATTTAGCTAAATAGTTCTGCATAAATAAAGACACGTTAAATGATGTTTGGTATTGAATTTCAGCGAAATGGGTGAAGCGGTTCCGATTTTATAGAATTTTGAATTTTTTGAAAAAAAAAACGAATTTTTTCTCTAAATTACGTCGATTCTCAACAAATGATCCAAAATGTTCTGCAGTCGAAAAATACCATACGGCCCTATTACGTACGAAATTTTGTGCTAATCGGTACAATCGTTTGGATTTTATGGCGTTTTTAATTTTTTAATAAATGTACATTTTCGCTCACAACTTCCGCAAAAGTTAAGAGAGTAAGATAAAAATTTGTACTTAATTAAAATGAGACGTGAGGGTGTTTTAACGGTGTTTTATAGCTGCACACAATATGGATAATTAAAGAGAAAAAAAAGATGCAAAGTAGAACTTTGCACATTGCACAAGCCAAAATAAATAATAAATGTCTTCCTCATAGAAGTAAATTTGTTAAGAATTGAAAATTGAAAATATCCTTTTTACAGCTGTCTTCAAATTCAATATGAGGAAGCAATGTGCAAAGTTCTACTTCGCATCTTTTTTCTATTGTAACAACTTCACCAAATTTTAGTACGATAAAATAAAAATTTGATGGTATATAAGAATTTGTGAAAAATTGAAATGTGTGAAATTTCATGACCTACAACAAAAAATGTATGCAGATTTGTATGGGACCTTTTCGCTCAAATTAACTTGAATCTTCCAAAAAAATTATGAATAATATTTTTTTTTCATCGAAAGTACCGCTAAAGTACTCTATTTTTCTTAACATTCGTTCCAAACATTCGTTATCCATATACATAATTCGTGGAAATCAATTTGGGTCCGATATAACGAAGTTTTCGCGAAAAAAATTTTTGTCAACAATGCTTTCGCCTCAAAAATGAGAAGCAGTTCCGGATCCCATCGTAACAAAAATCTTGAAAATTCAATATTCATATACAGAACTTAAGAAAATTCGGCTAAAAAGCAGCGGAAGCTTCGGTGAAAAAAAAAATTCATTGGTGGTTTTCAATCATTTTTTCGGAAAAGTTAAATTAATTTGAGTCGAAATGTCCCATACAAATTTGTATACATTTTTTTTGTAGGTCATAGAATTTCCCACATTTCTATTTTTCAGAAATGTATGTACGATGAAACTAACCCAAGATAGAGCCGTTTCCATTAAAAATTCGAAAATTCTAATATTACATTAGATTTCGTTTCGAACGTACTGAAATTTAGTGAAGTTTTTACAAAAAAAAATCGGTTTCATTTATACTCTTGAAGAAAAAAAAAATTGGTGACCAAATTTCGGTAGGATCGCTCATATTTAATTAATTGATTAGTTGAATGGAACTGAAACGTATCGACTCAGCAAGATATTTACTCTATTACTGAATTATGTGATGACTCAATCAAACTATGAAAACGACAGACATCCGATATACGAATTCATATAACATCATTAATCCTACCAATTAGATTTATGGTTAAATCAAAACAGGATTTGTCAATGTCGAGAATGTTTGTTTCAATGTAGACGATATTGATTTAGCGGGCTGTGGCAATATTTTTTCACGATTAAAAATTAACTGTTAAAATATCGTCCGTTCAGATTGCTTCATCAATTTACGAATTGATAAAGCAATTTGAACGGACAAAAATAAATAGATTCCAAATGTTTGATTTTCCTATACAAGAAGATCGATAACAACGGAATCTTCGGCATTGTTCAACTCAGACACGAGTTACGATTTGCCAAACTTTCATCAAAATAAAAATATTAAAGGCTGGCATCGTCGAAGCATTATAACATCTATTCAAGATATTGATTTAAACCTGCTTCATATTTGACTGCTTCAATTAGATGGATTTCTAATAAAACATATGACCGATTTATTTTCAAGTGAATATCTGAATGAATTGTTAAAAATTTAATTACATTTTTTTCGAATTGGATCTTCAGTCGTTATTTCTATTATATTATTCAGTGCATTTGAAGAAATACTTTTCCGTTGTAATCAAACATTTAATCCGGTCAAACAAGGCATAATTAAATCAATTTGACTTATCTATAAAAACAGGTCCGCATTTATATATAGGTTCAAGTAAAGAATTCTCTTGATTCAAATATATAAGTCACTTATCCCACTCACCGAAATATTTGATTGTTTCAATTGTACTGTTTCTTTTGACACAAATAATTCGCTTATAAAAGTTTTTGCAAATTGACTGAACGCAATATATTGATGCTTTGACCATACGTCTAGTTTTTTCAACTTCTGTCATTCAAATATATATTTCAAATAAATGATTTGACGCATCCAGTTGTTAGTCTCTCAGTGCACTTTCGTCTCGGTGAATTATTATTTTTTTACGGGGGAGAAACCCCAAAAACAGAATCGACGCAGTGAGAGTCGAGTTGGGACACATGGCGCATTTAATACACAGCTCAGGTTTCTCTTTCCTCCGCCGGATGCAGCTCTTTCTCCGTCTCACCGCCTAAAAATAATACTTTCCAGCGAAACCCGTTGGCAATGAGATTTGCCGGTTGATCCACCAGTGACTATAGACTACGTACAATATATACATTCGCGAGCTGTCCCAATGTAACAGAGACACAGCCGGAAGCGTGGGACGCACGATTTACTCAGACTCTAGCGAGTTTCAATTATTTGTTTTATAGGAGCTGAGCGCAACGGTTATTTTGAGAATATGAGAGGATTGAGACTTTAATTCGCAGCGACTACTCACTCCATTTTTTTAGATGTTCTTGTGCACGGTTTTTTTTTAGAAATTTTAACTTATGAAGCAAAAACGTTCATTCTGGCCTTCTGGCAAAAAAAAACGAGATTATGACTTTGATCACTTTCTTTTTACTGATTATGAACTGATAATGATAACTGAGCTTATAAACTAATTTTTATAGTTGACAGCAGTCTGTGGCTCAGTCTTTAAACTTTAGATACATTTTACTTTAAAATCAATAAATGACATCCAACAACACTTTTTTAAAACTTACATCGGAATTCTACGTTTACTGCTTATAGTTTATTAATTGTTATCGATTTATTCTAAGCAAAAATTTGAGCAATATCATGACAAAGATTTTTTAACACGTTGGTTTGTGCGAATTTGACACTGAGAAAAATAAAAAATGGGGAGACCGTCTATTTCCACGTTATAATAAGGCTCAAAAAATGGTTATCTAGTCCTTAACGTCTCGATTTTTCCTTCAGTTTTAGAATGTGACCAAAATTAACATTAAGAATTTTTTTTGATGAGGATATTTATATTTTTTTCCTAGATACAATAACATGAAAAATAATGAGGTAGATTGTAGGCACTAAGGGTAAAATATTTACAGTATTTGCGTATGAACACATTATTTTGGCAACCGGCAGTTATAAAATATAAATTCACTGATATACTCCCCAAAAAAAAAAGAAAAGAGGTCACAATCTCAACACCAATGTAAACAGATAGCAATAAACTTTTGAAGAGGCCTGAATCAGAGCAAACCTCAAAATTTCAACATCAAATAAAGAAAACGTCATTCACTGGAGCTAATCCCAAATCAATTGTCAAATATTTACCGAGTTGACATGGAAAACCTCGTATGTATTCAGAATGACATTGAGTAAACGCACTGTCCTGATCTTCAAAGGCGCTAAACACTCGCTAATTCACAGCAACCTCACGAATGAACAGAAGACACACCGACTGTCACTATCTGGCACTGTACCAACTTTCAGACATTATCAGAGCATGAATGGGGTACATATTCGAAGAGCTTAGGGTCTCGACAATAATATCTGTACTTACCTCAGTGACACTGTTCTTAGCGGCTTCCGCCCCTTTCTGCTTTCATACGACAACTGCAGGAAACCGTGGAATAGCGAATCGGGCTGTTGCTTGCTTCTATATCTTTTGCTCTCATGCGTAAGAGTAAGTTTCGTTTCTAGTTACTAGACGAGTTAAGGTCAAGCTCATGAGCCACTCCATTGGCTGAGCGATTTATCGCTACTCCATACCTCTTATCTAGAAACATTTATCACGCCTTATGTCATACCGTCCATTCGTTCTGACAGCGACCGGCTGCGGTTCCAAAATTCCCTGCGATTATAAAAAGGCTCGCGCTTTCATTCATTTTGTTTTATTGAAAGTTATTTATTTTTGTTCTCCAACTAGAATATGAAATTTCTTTTAGACTTATGGCCAATATGAATCGTCCCATGATCTTTTCTATTATCTTCAGTCATTCAGGAAAACAAAACAAAAAATACCTCTTATCTAGAAACATACATCACGCCTTCTGTCATACCGTCCAGTCGTTGTGACAGCGACCGGCTGCGGTTCCAAAATTCCCTGCGATTATAAAAAGGCTCGCGCTTCCATTCATTTTATTTTATTAAAAGTTATTTATTTTTGTTCTCCAACTAGAATATGAAATTTTTTTTTAGACTTATGGCCAATATGAATCGTCCCATGATCTTTTATATCATCTTCAGTCATTCAAGAAAACAAAAAAAAAATACCTCTTATCTAGAAACATACATCACGCCTTCTGTCATATCGTCCAGTCGTTGTGACAGCGACCAGCTGCGGTTCCAAAATTCCCTGCGATTATAAAAAGGCTCGCGCTTTCATTCATTTTATTTTATTGAAAGTTATTTTTTTTTTTTCTCCAACTAGAATATAAATTTTTTTTTAGACTTATGGCCAATATGAATCGTCCCATGATCTTTTATTTTTTATATTCACTCATTCAAAAAACAAAACACAAAATTATCGAATCCAAAAAAATTCGTTTTTTTGGATTTGATACGTTTTTTTTAGAGGAGGTAATTTAATTTGGTATTTCGATTTTCTGCTGCGTTTTAAAGATGGGGGCGCGATGAGAGTTATCTTTTGGAAATAATCGCGTAAAAAAATTGAAAAAATTCACCTAGATGCCCTTTCTTACTCTTAAGGACATATTTTGAACCGAAAGAAGAAAATCGATTCTTGAGCAGCGTCGTTTTTTTAGAGTAATAAAAAAATCATTATACGAGAAGTTCGCTAGGCTCGATTGTTGAAAATAGTATGTAGAGCACGAAACAAAATTGGCAGGTCAGAATAATGAAAAATATTGTAAAAGAAGACATTTTTTCGAATCGAGGGCGATTCTTTCTTTGAATTTCGAAGTTCCACTATTTTTTTTACGTAATTTGCAGTTTAATTGTTCCAAATTAGGTCCTATGAAATTAATAGTTTTGAATGATATTTCAGAGATATGATTTTTTTTAAATTTATTGGAGTGAACTAGGATTTGGTTAGAAAGCCTATATACTATAAATAAGAATAAAACTTACAAAATAATCAGAGTTCACTCGTATGACCCCACTTTTCGTTGCCAATCGTTTTTCCGCCTCAGTTTCGCTAATTTGATTAGACGCCCCGCACTTTAAAATTTCTGAATAATACTAAATAAATTTAAAAAAAATCATATCTGTGGAAATATCTATCAGAACTATTAACGTTCCAGGACCTTATTTGTATCAATTCAACTACACATTACAAGAAAAAAATAATGGCACTTAAAAACAAGAAAAATGTGTCGCCGTTGAATAAAAAAAATGTATCTCCTTTCACAATCATTAAATATTTTGACCTGCTAATTTTTTTCGTCCTAGCATTTTTTACCAACCAAGCGTGGCAATTTTTTCATATAATTTTTTTCGGCAGTTCTAAAAAATCGTGGGTGCTTAAAAATCGTTGTAAAGAGTAAGAAAAGGCATTTCGGTGAATTTTCAAGAATCTATACGATTATTTCCAATAGCTAACTCCCCCACCCCTCTTTTCCTTTTATGAGTTTCAAGTGTGAGAATTTAAAAAAAAAGGGTACCGTCTACTGATTTTCTTTCCTATCACTTTTTTCAAGTGCCTCGACTGCCTCGAATATCGAAACAACCCCAATCAACATCGTTCTCAAACTTTGTCACGTTCTCCAAAAACGGGTTATAAAAATTTTCGTTCGTTCCGCTGAGTCAGTGCTAAAAAAGGCAATGAAAATAGTAGATATTTCTGGATACATTAACTGGGTAATATTTCTTAGTTGGACAGGACTATTTGGATGCTGCTATGCGGTAGAAGAGACCCACGCGATGCCCGAGGTTCCGCAGTGAGAAACTGAGAAGTGCTGAAGCAGCAGCAACAGCAGAAGAAGAAGAATTTGGTCAGTGGCCAAGCAGCCACTTTACGCCCCCGGCAAAGGAAAATAAACTTTTTTCCAAGGCACGCCTTATGGTTAATGAATAATTTGTGCATAGTTATTTGGTGATTGTGGCTTTCTGCAGCAAAGGGAAAACCATTGGAGAGCAAACCCCTCTTAGTTTCAGCAGGTAGCGTGTATTGATCGTGGGGTTTGTTCTCCCGGTATCTCGTAATGTTTGTTGCCGCCACCGTTTCAAAGCTGTCGACTACTGAGCGCAACGTGTATTGCATATACTACGATTGTTACTCGTGCGCAATTGTCCTCAGTCTTTCGCGTAATGATCTCGTTTTCCGAGGATTCATCGAGCATTGTAATTCACAATATAAAAGAAGCTGCGTGGGATGAAATGTAGTACCGTCTGATGGAAAGCTGCGCGTTATCGCGCGCATGTCCCTCACGTAGAGTCCTACAATACCGATCTACTGTCGACAACTCTCCTCGTGTCGGACAGCGAGCGACGCACATTAGCTATCGTCGATCACGAAGGTTTTACACGACACAGTTACTGATTTGTCCGCCTTTATTATTATTTTGAAACAAATATCTATCGGTTACTTTATTTAATTTATCTAATGTGATTTATTATTTTGCGATAATTATCTGAAGAGTTATGAAAAGATGGTCAAATTTTTTAACAGCTGAAGGTAGAAATATTTTATAAAATATTACGGATGTTGTGGTTAAAAAATGCGATGATGTTGTTGATGAATTCAAAAATAGATAACAATTCCATTTGTTCTTAATGTTTTCTTCGGTAAGAAACGTTGTGTTTTAACATTGCGAAAGGAGTTATGATATAAATGTTCTTTTTAGAAATCAGTGTGGAAAGAATGTTAGGCATTGTTGAATTTACGAACACAAATAACTCATGAACGTGAGTTTGAATTTTTAAAAAATCTATTACTTCGATTTAACTTTTATGAAAGTTTTACGGTTCAGCTCTCCCTAATGGAAGACACGTCTTAAGTTGATTGCCTATGAATTTCAACAAGATCGTGGTAAAGCGATTCAGATTTAAGGGGACCAAGTCACCTACAAAAAGTTATCGGAAAAAAACTCTGTAAATGATACACTTCTTTCAAAAAATCTCAAATTACAACTTCATTACATACATAACAAAAATTATAATTTTGCAATTTTGTAAAGACATAACAATGCACCAGAATGGTGTGAGCTAACAAGTATAAAATTACTTATGATCTTTTTTAGGTAATTTTTACATTGTTTTTTCTTCTTTCTTTTTGTGAAATTAATTTTTTTAAATGTCTGGACGTTTGTGATCAGAAACTTTTCAAAGTCGATAAGTATAAATTATTTTCTACTGTGTACAGTCGTTATTTTTGAAGTATGTAAAGTCATATAAACAGATAGATCGAATGAAGTGACCGTTGATGACAGTATTGGATTTTTTGGATTATGGGATGGACCTGGAGACAAATTATTATATTCACCAATATTTTTGCTTAAAAAATTACCATAATACTTAGTATTATGGTAATTGTATATTGGTGATATCAAAAGACAACATTTTAATTTAAAAAATCGATTTAATTTTAAATCGATTTTTATATATTTTTTTCCTGTAAAATTAACGAAACGTTTCTCTAGACGCTTACGAGCAGAAAAATTTCATTATAATTAACAAATTTTAATTACTTTTCGATGTGTTATAGTCGTTGCAAAATGTAATTGCGGAAAACATGGTTATTTTCGAAGTATGTAAAGTGAAATAGATAGATCGACTGCAGTGTCGGTGGATGACAGAATAGGGTTGTTTGGAGCGCACGAGGGAAGTGGAAGCAAATTATTGAATTTACAAATATTTTTGCGTAAAAAATTACCGTAATATTGGGTGATATGAAAAAAAAAAAAAATTTAATAAATTTTTATACATTCTTTTCTGTAAAATTAACAAAACTTTTCTCCAGACGCTTACGAGCAGAAAAATTTCATTATGATTAACAAATTCCAATTACTTTTTGCTGTGTTATGATCGCTGCAAAATGTAATTGCGGAAAACATGGTTATTTTCGAAGTATGTAAATTGAAATAGATAGATCGATTGCAGTGTCGGTGGATGACAGAATAGGGTTGTTTGGAGCGCACGAGGGAAGTGGAGGCAAATTATTGAATTTACAAATATTTTTGCGTAAAAAATTACCGTAATATTGGGTGATATGAAGAAAAAAAACATTTTTAATAAATTATTATACATTTTGTTTCTGTAAAATTAACAAAACTTTTCTCTAGACGCTTACGAGCAGAAAAATTTCATTATGGTTAACAAATTTCAATTACTTTTTGCTGTGTTATAGTCGTTGCAAAATGTAATTGCGGAAAACATGGTTATTTTCGAAGTATGTAAAGTGAAATAGATAGATCGAATGCAGTGTCGGTGGATGACAGAATAGGGTTGTTTGGAGCGCACGAGGGAAGTGGAGGCAAATTATTGAATGTACAAACATTTTTCCGTAAAAAATTACCGTAATATTGGGTTATATAAAGAAAAAAAACATTTTCAATAAATTTTTATACATTTTTTTTCTGTAAAATTAACAAAACTTTTCTCTAGACGCTTACGAGCAGAAAAATTTCATTATGATTAACAAATTTCAATTACTTTTTTGCTTCGTTATAGTCGTTGCAAAATGTAATTGCGGAAAACATGGTTATTTTCGAAGTATGTAAAGTGAAATAGATAGATCGAATGCAGTGTCGGTGGATGACAGAATAGGGTTGCTTGGAGTGCAGGAGGGAAGTGGAGGCGGTGACAAAGGGTCTGCCCCTCCCGGCTGGGCGGTTGCGTGGGCGCCGCAAAGTCTGCGTCGCCATCCGCCACGGGGTAGCACGACGTTCGGTCGCCTTCGACTATCTTCCGTTTTATTTATTGAGGAAGAAGCGCACCGGAGCGAATTTTATTCGTGCAAATGCTGTAATACTTCGGCGCGACCTTTTCTTTTTTTTTAAGAGCATTGTTACGTCTGCCTCGAGATAAGAGTAGAGAAAGTCCATGACGCGGAACGTCTGCGATCGGTATTAAGTGTCGGGCGTCACACTCCAAGATACCGAGCGACATTGACAACATATATACGAATTTGTTTGATACTCTATCTATCACGTTACTAAGGTATTGTGTGACAGAGATATCGTCTTACCACTTCAATTCTCTTGGGATTCGGGCTCTGACTTATCGCTTGCTACTTTCGACTTTACATTCGAAATTCGAATTTCATGTAGTACTGTTTTATTATTTATATCTTGGACCTAAATTCAAGCCTGAAGCAAAGATAAGCAACGTTTCAACAAATATTCGCTCGAAATTATTTTTGGCCTAATAGAATAATAATTATAAAATTCGGAACATACTCCAAAATACAGAGGAATATTGGAAACATGCAACATATGATTTTTTTAAATATTGTATGACTCGCATTGACTCATCGCTTGCTACTTCGGTCTTGAGATTTGGAATGTGAGTTTTATCGATGACTGTTTCAATATTTTTATATTATAGAACCAATTTAAGCCTGGAGCAAGAATAAATGAGGTTTCCAGGAAAATCTGCTCCAAATTATTTCTGTTTTGATGAAATAATAATTATAAAATTCAGAACACACTCTAAAATACAGAGCAACATTGAAAACATGCAGCATACGCTTAAAAAAAATACTGTATCACTCGAAGTGATTTATCATTTGCTACTTTGGACTTTAGATTTGGAGTCCAAATGTAATCTCCTACTGTTATAAAATTTTTATATTTTAGACCCAAATTTAAGCCTGGGGCAAAGATAAGCAAGGTTTCAAATAAAAATTTGCTCGCAATTATTTTTGGCTTAATAGATAAATAATTATAAAATTTAGAAGTCACTCCAAAACACAGAGCAACATTGACAAGATACAATATACGATTTTTTTAATACTCTATCAAGTGACTGAAGTATTGTGTGACAGAAATATCGTCTTACCGTTTCAATTCTCTTAAGATTCGGTCTTAAAGTAGCTTATCGCTCGCTACGTTGGACTTTAGATTTAGAATTTGAATTTCAACTAGTCTCTTTTAATATCGTGCACCGATATTTAAAACTGGAGGCAAGATTAGCAGGATTCGAATGGAAATTTATTCAGAATCGTTTTTGGTCTCAGAACATAATTATAATAAAATTCGGAACCCACTTAAAAATATCAAGTGATGTTGAGAACATAAATAAGAATTCGAATTTCAACGAATCTGTTTTACGATTTTGTACTGAAATTTTTACCTGGAGCAAAGATAATCATGATTTTAATGAAATTTCATTCAGAATTATTTGTGGCTTAATAACATAATTTTTATGAAAATCAGAACATAAAATGCAGAGCGACCTTAAGGACGTATACGAATTTGTTACACCATCATTTTGTTAAGGTATTATATGGCCGAGATATCATTTTACGACGATATAGTCGCCTCGCTTATCACTCCCTACTTTGTACTTCAGGTTTGGAATTTGAACTTTAACGAGTCTGTTTTAATACTTAGACTCTTATCTAAGCCTGGAACAAATAAAAATTCATTAAAAATTATTCTTGGCCGAATGAAATTATGATTATAGAATTACGGACACTCTCCAAAAAATACCGAGCCCATTAAGATTAATATCGATTATTTTCAATATATTTATTCAAGGTCGCTTCAACGGTTAAGGTCATTATCAACCTATATAGAAATTTGTTTGATATTTTAACACGTTATCACCGTATCGTGTGACCAAGATATCGTCTTACCACTTTAATTCTCTTGGGAATGTTAAAAAAAATTAATTTTAAAGACAATAATTACAATTTAAAAAAAATTCTTTCGAATGATTTCTGGTCAAATATAATGATTATAATCGAAATAAGAATAACTATGAGATAAAGTTCTAACCATAACTACTCCAATGAAATAATTTATACATTTTCTATTCTACAATCTTGACTATTTCGCCAATTTCCATTAAATTTAAGGAATCTTTGAAATTTTTATTTTCTCGTATGAAGAAAATAAGGGTTCACAAATATTCCGGGGTACTTGAAATTAGTCAAATTATTTGACCTAGAAAAATATCCAATTGATTTTTATTCGGACATGATTCATTCTCTGGCTGAAAGACTAGACATAATCGTTGCTATTCGATGGTTTTACGTAACGTTCGTATCATTCGCTTAGTCGAGACGTGATTTGCACTATGCACAGGCTGAAGTTCTACCTCGTGGAAATCGCAGCATTACCACAATCAGCTATCGTCCACTGTTGTATATCGGAGCACGATCACGAATTGTCGTTGCGTCATGCTGGCTACTTCATATCCCGAGAGCCTCGCCAGCTAAGAATCGCTTCTTACCATAATCCTGTCCATGAAAAATTGTAATCCGCTGCATCAAAGGCGAGCATTTAGTATAATACGATTACGTAAAAACTACTAAGTGAGTCACGCTGTTACGTTTTTCAGAGCAATAATTATTTTGATGGCGATCGAAACTAACCAACAAAATAAATTAACTGCTAATAAATTATTGGTGAAAATCCAGACTCTAAAATAAATGTACTCGATAATATCTTTACAAATAAAATTAACATCAATGGTAAATTATTTTAGTACTCAAAAAGCAATACAATTGATTTAACCATTTCGTTTTTCGTTTTGCATAGCAATAATTTTTTGATTTTCGTTAGATTGAATAAATATAATTTTGTCATGAAATCATATAAACAATAATATAATTTTGTAATAAAATATTGGCGAAATTCAGTGGAATATAAGAAATATCTTTAGAACAAAAATTAATGATGAAAATCAACGCATTCTATTTTATTAGTAAGACTTATTAAAATCTTGATTTCATAATGTTATTTTCTTACGAAAAAAGCAATTCATTTTACAGAAATAAATTTCGTGTGTACAACACATTCAGTTTTACAAAATTATTTAATACAGCTTAGGAATTTGTGTTATCGATTGTTCGTTCACTGTGCGCTACATATAGTCTCGCAAATGACTCGATAATTATAGCACAAGATGACAATGACACGAATAACGAACGAAGCGAATTAAGAATAAATTTAAACACGAAGTCAAGAGTACAAGATTATTATTTCAGTAACATGGAATTCTGAGCCTCAACGTCCTCATTAACGTTACCGGAAAAGCACTTAATTAGTTGCTAATTGCAATTAGTCGCGACGTATGCGTTCCTCGAACCTTTACACCAAATTTAACTTCCAGAAATGGAATTCTCGCGTACGATTTAATCCGGACACTGTTTAGACTTAAATTTATCTCTCACACTCTAATAACAATAAATGCAGCTCGGAGTACTAAGTACACTAATTATCATCGCTATTGTCTTCTATGACGAAGCTACTCTGCAAAAAGACTAAGGTATTGATAATTTATCGCTGGACAGTCGTAAAATTATTCAAAACAATTTTCAGATATATACGCGTCACGAAAGTGAAAGTAGATAAACCGATTGGTTATCTGAACTATGAGATACTAGTGACGTTAGCAGCATATTGATAATATGCTACTGAGTCACTATTTACAATGCCCATCTTAAAATTTGATTTGTGTACGTAGAATTCGTTATTTTTAATTCCGGAAATCCCAAAAATATTCCCAAACATTTTTTTCAAAATTCTACAAAAAATATTGTCAGTATTTTAGGAAGTTCAGAAAAATCCGTAAATATTGACAAAATGTTTGGATATTCTCGAAGTTTATAATTTTCGTTTATTTCAAGGAAATGAATAATAAAATTTTTGCGAATCAATATTAAGGCTGTTTTCCCATTAGCGGCGACAACTTTTATACATAAACTGATCAAAATTTCTGTTGAATAATTCCAAAAATAGCTTTTTTGGGCTCTTATTTAACGTACAGCTTATTTAAATGCGATCGTAAGTTACCGCATCATAGAAAAGCTATCGATATAGAAGCAAAATCTACTTTTTATTAAGAAATTACCAAAAGACCTTCTTCGGACTTGCTCGCACTTCGACCTCCGACCTTCAGCTATGTTCGCAACGCCCTTCACGGATAAGCCAACTTATCGCAGCCTAGCCGAAGCCTAAGGCCAAAGTCTGGAAGGCTGAAAGCTGCGCGAAGCAACGGAAACGGCCCAAGCAAATCGGTGAATCACCAGGAATAGTGACCGAAGTCTTCACTTCTCCTTGAAGGGTGCGGCGCTGGAAAGGGCACGCGAACATTAGCATTTATACATAAGAAAAGTAACATTTCAGTTTAGTAATGACAAAAAGATCTTTTTCAGACTGTGATTGTTATTGAATGTGTGAGGGTGACTTTTTGCCCGCACTTAAGCTCTCCGGTTATGCTTTCTTACCATAGAAAAACTAATTACACATAGGCAGACGGAAATTGTTATTTAGGTATTTAAAACTCATCATATTTGGATGCAAATTCAACCCACAGCTCATGTGTCTAGAACTTCGCTCGCGAATAAGCCAAGCCGAAGCCCGAGTGGAATTTCAGTTTCATAATGACTAGAATACCGTTTTCTGACTGAAATTCACACAGCGCAATTTAATATTCAAGGGTGACTTTCTGCCCGTGCGTAAACTTCCTGATTATAAGTTTTCTCACCACAGAAAAGCTAATTATATATAAACGGAGGAAAATTTCTATCTAGCCATTACAATATGAGCTCTTTTGGGCTCAAATTCAACCCACAGTCCATTGATCAAAATCCATGCTTGCAGAGCTCTTTGCGAATGAGTTCAGTTTAGTTATGGTAAAAAGATTCTTCACTGACTTGAATTCATACAGTGCAATTAAATATGCATGTGTAACTTTTTGCCCGAACTTAAACTTCCAGATTATCAGTTTCTTTGGCATAGAAAAGCTCATACACAAAAGAACCAAAATATCTATTCGGACATTATAAAATGAGCATTTGTGGGCTCAAATTCAGCCCACACCTCATTTATCTAAAACTTCACTCGCAGCGTCCATTGCAAATAATCCCGATTTAAAATTTAAATTCTCGTCAAAACCTCAATTTATCAGGCACGTGATTTACACGAAGATTCCTCCATTCCTTTGACACTCCTTAAAACCTCGAAAAAAGTCAGATATTATCCAATTGGACTAAACGAAGACGTCGACTGAACTTATAACGTTTGGACCTCCGAATACGTTGTGGAAAGTGAGATGATGTCTCTAGGCCCTTGCACAAACCTCCACAAAAAGTAGCATATTTCACCCATTTCCATTCAACGAAAAGTCTCCGAAAGGTGCAAATTGTAACTCGGAATCCCGGTGCAGTCTACAACAAAACCCGACAGACCAGCTGCGCGAAGCAACGGAAGCAGGCGAAGCAAATCGGTAAATCGCCAGGAAGAGTGACAGGAGTCCACTCTTCCTATCAAAGGGGGGCGGTGGTGCAAAGGGCACGTTAACGTTAGCAGCAGTAGCATAGTACACAGCAGGGCGCTGGTGATAGCGGCGGTAGACTCGGGAGTTCGGAAGGAGAGGGCGAAGAGGGAGGAGAGCTCTCCGGCTCGAGCGGACCGATCGATAAGAGCCTCAGTCCTCAGTTCGACGTGCACGAGTCACGATCTACACTACACAACTCGCCAAGACCTAATTATACCGCTAGCTCGGATGCCCGTATGCAATACCACAGTCTCACAACTGCAGTGCATACGAAATTGAGCCTCTAAACTATATAGTAATATATATACTCTTCGTACTACACAATAGACACTTTTAAAGGGGCAACGCGTCGCTGGTGCTGCCGCCCCTCTTCGTCTCTTTATCGCGCAGTTTTCCTTTCCGCCGAATCGCAACGCGCCGCGCGCGACAACGACGCACTTGTGCGCCGGCAACCTCGTGACGTTCACGTACGCGCAAGTCCGCTATCATCCCAGTTTTTACCGTTTTTATTTCGTCTCCCGAACGACAGTTTCCAACGAAACTAGAGACAAGTACGAGGCACCGATACTTTGGCTTCAAATTCGAGCTGCTTGGCCACTGTCCTTAACCGGAAGTGAATCTGTCTGACAGTCGTGCGAGACCTTCGGCCGATCTATTGATTCGGAATATCTCGCGCGTGCTACGTTACGCATCTTCGTGAGACAGTGTTTAGTGCGCGAGTGTTTGTAAGCCTAAGAGGCTTTGCGGGTCGAACTGAAGGATCTAGAGTGTAACACTTAAAAGACAGTATAACGCTAAGCCAAAGATGGAAGCGGAAGCAACGCCACCACAGTCGTGCAATTTGCCGAAAGACGCGTTTGGCCACTCGAACGGCGCCGAAGCTGATCCTCCGAGCTGCAAGAGGACCTCGTCCAATTCCACAGTCGCCACTCCTTGCTTCTGGAATATTCTTGACCCCCGTAAGGATTTTTTTTTTTTAGATGCCTTTGGGTAGCTTCTTCGACCCTTTGAATATCAATTATGCGGATAGTCTGGTGATTGGTTGCCTGGATTTTTGACTACCTCGGGCGTACTTTCCATCGATCCAAACTTTTCATACGCATTGCTTCGCTCATTGTTCGCTGACTCGTGGGACAGCTCATTTTACCTAAAAATGGAAAGCGGAAATGTAGCGCATGACATGCACACAAAGAAATCATTATTCGGCTGGCAAGTATTATTACGGGGAGGGAAAATATATGATTTCTCGTGCAAGGATATGGTCTTCATGCATACGAGGATTTCAGCGATTTGGGAAAAATTTTTTTTCTTTATTTGTCATTGAATTTTAGTACCACTAGGAAATACTCGCGCCAATTTTTTTTAAAGATTTTTTGATCCTATATCACGAAATGTTTTTTTTTCAATATAACTTAAAAACTCTGACTCAGGAAAGATTTTTCAATATTTGAGTCTTAGTTTCTTGGAGACTTTTTTTTGGAATCTTGACAAATTATTTTGTAGATCCGATAACATCCAATTTTTTTCGGAATTGAGGATTACTTTTTTTTCTATAAAAAAAGGCCCGTTTTATTTAGTTGTGGAGTTTACGGAATTTTCTGCATATGACTCGGCAACATGAAAGATTCTTTGGGGCGGTTCGTCGTTCGGAGTAGAAATAATAGTTTTTTTGAAGATTTTTTTCATTAAGCGAAATTGGTTCAACTCTGAAACCATTGGTTGATGTTTTTTTCTCCGAAAAAATTGCGACGGTAGAAAATGGTAAAGAAACCCCAAGATCGAAATAAGGGATGCGATTAAAAAATTAGTAAATTATCTAATCGTTTCTAACAAATTATTTTTCACTTCGGAAAATTGGACAGTTCCAATCTGGCGATTTTTCTTATGTTGTCAACACTTAGGTGCACAGATTCTGTGATTGTCTCAGCTAAAGAAAACTGGTTTTACTAGAATAAAGTATAATCTTACTACTTGTTGGTGAAAAATCAATATTTTCTGGTCCCGAAATTCTTTGAAAAATTCCATTGACAAGTCTATATAAAGCTCAAACTTTTATGCTGAAACATTCTATTTTTAGAATTTGAAGTTTTCAAGATGTACTAACATTTTAAAAATATCGTATTTATCAATTAGTCGAGTACTTTTCAGTACCGAAATGAATCTAATAATTATGTGACAAACCAGACAGGATAAAACGAAAGATTTTTTATATTTGGTGTCCCAAATAACTATATTTTTAATCTATATAAAAAAAAAAAAAATTCTACTAAATTGAAAATATATAAAATATTTGCAATGAAAAAAATATATAAATTATATCGATAGAGGTGAGACTATTTTTCTAGCTTCTGCGTTTAATAATTAGCAAAAACTAAAGAAGTTTAGTTTTGGAAACAAGGACAAAAGTAATGTAATTATGAAAATAGTTGTTTAGTCCATTTGTCACACAATAGTAGCAAAAATTGACATTATATGAGCATACTACAAAATTCTCTGCGTCTAAGCTTCATAGTTATTTAGTTGGCATAGAACGTCGAGAACGGATGGGAGAAATAAAGGGGCTGCTAACGAAAACGACTAGCTTGCTGGGTAATGAGCCTAGTTGGCAGCGAAAGAGCTCACTTGGTCAAGTGTGGCTCACTTTGAATCTATCTTTGTACTCCAGGGCAAGATTTGGCTCTGGTATGTGCGTTCTTGTTCGAAAGAGTGCTGATGAGTTACCCATCGTTTCATTGGTAAAGCCTAAGCATGCAGCTGCTAGATTTGGTAGAATATTACGGATATTAGAGCTAGAGGGAATCGTAAGGTCGATCTCACTATTCCCTCCATTAATGAAACCCTCATTAGTGGACTCGTCGGATGACCTCGATTTGTACAACTATCTAATACGATTTTTCCTTTATTTGGAATCAAATTGTGAGAAAATTTTGAAGTTTTTGTTTAACCTAATTTGCAGAATTTAATGGATTTTCAATCTGAAACATTTACATTTGTATTAAGAATTATTTTCATTGATTAGAATGTTTTTAGATAATTGAACAGTCAAAAACAGTTTCCAAATTAATTTTAATTTCAATTCCTACAATTTCATACGACATGGAAACTGTAATTACAGAATAGTGTAAACAATATTTTATTTAACCAATGGTAAATGGGATTCAAGTAATGAGAACTAAAGTCTATTTAAAATCACTTGTTTTTTGCAGGCCGCGAACGAATCGTTCTTGAATCAATGACATTTTTCTTTGCTTACTGCTGTCTCTAGAAAAACAGTCTTTATTTACAGTGACTTTGTATATACCGAGCGTAAACGATTGAAAATAAAAAGTTACGCCGTCTGGAAGCGTAGTAAACAGTAGAATTCAATGTTAAATACAGTACAAATAAGAATAACAGTTAATTTAAATTCACTTTTATCAAAATCGATGACATTTTACTACATTGTTTTCTCCACAAAGTCAAATTTCATTTGCAGTGAGTTCAGACACTCAAAGAGTAATGAATATTGAAAAAAAGTTACGCCGTCCAAAAGCATAGTGAACAGTAAAATTCAATGTTAAATGCTATTGTAGAAGTAAGAATCATAGTCGATGGAAATTCACTTGTTTTTGGCAGCCCGCGAATCAATTTTTTCAATATGAATGACACTTTCCTTCAGTGCTGTCTCCTGAGAATCAACCTTCCTTTGCAGTAAGTTTATAAACTTCCTTTGCAGTAAGTTTATAAACTTCCTTTGCAGTAAGTTTATAAACTTCCTTTGCAGTAAGTTTATACACTCTGAGAGTAAGGAATGTTGGAAAAAAAAGTAAACGACGTCCTAAAGCGTAGTAAACACTAGAAAGAGTAGTAGAGGTGCCCGATGAGCTTAGTCACGGGCTCCTACAGGCGAGTTACTATGTGACTATGGGCGGGACCGAAGGTCATGGACTTTGTCATCGTACACGCACTGCGGGCGAAAGGAGATGCGGAGGAGCGGGAGAAAAATCCTCTTTGAAGACGTCACAAGCAGTCCAAAGTAGCTGAAGACTATTGTGCACTATATTATATATATGGTATTATTCCTTAGCATTGCAGTAGCAGCAGCACGTGTACTCTGACGTGTAAAGAGAAATAAAAAGGCTGTTACGGATGAGACTGGTAAAGTTACAACTGCAGGCTTGGTGCTGCACAGCACCGGCTCGCTGCGTGTACGCTCATTGAGGCCGTAGTGCTGCTGCCTCTCTTGCTGCAGGTCTCGTTCGTCAATCCACGTATCCCAAGCGCTTGGGTCAGTGGATCGCGACTATACCCTATACGTAATAAATTACTCAATCTCATTCAATTATTACTCTACTTTCGAGCGTAAAAAAATATTCAGCACTATATTACTATAGTGAAACTTACCAAATAGCGATTGACTAAATGCCACTTAATTGAGGCTCGAATTGCAAGAGTGAACAAATATTTATCTTATGTCCATTTTGCGGTTAAAAAAAATTATATTATGCAGGGCATAAGTATTTAATTGATCGGTTCTATATAATTGTTACTTTACTTCCGAGCGAAAAAAATTAATTTTATTATTATCGTTGAACTTAGTGGATAGTAAGTTGGATACTACATGAGCAACAATTGCCTCATTGTCATTCAGTTGATGCTTGAATTGCAAGCGTACAAAAAATACTCCCACGTTTTGCATACATTTTACATCAATTAACGTTACTCAATTTGCGTTTCATTCATAAAAGAGTTGAAACTAAATGTTTTTCATTTTCAAAACTTCGAAATTTCAAATTGTTATTATAAAATATACTGAATACGAAATGATGTCATAAATAACTAACTCAATGCTACATTATCGCCGTCAGAATTACAAAAGCAAAAAAATATTTATCATAACCTTTTTGGAATTAATAACATGCTGTTATGCCCTGCTTAAGCATGACATTAATCAGCCCCACTCGATTAACGTATGACTTATAAAAGAGCTCAAAATAATGTTATCAATGAAGTATAGATTATTACCATCGAAATCATAAAATGACGAATAATATATTATGCAATATTAAGATGATATCGATATCAATTAATGTAAATACGAGTTGGAAATATTCTTATATCAATTCTTCGACGTTTGTGCAACATTTCGTTATCGGATACGGACTTAATTATCACTGAATGGAATTTTTTCGAAAGTCATCAATTCGTTATACAAAATGATATCAAAAGTGCATTAAATAAATACATTTTATTAATTACATTCACTTCAAGAATGTTCAAATATTGATTAACCAAACTTATTATTTTAAGCGTTATTATACTTTGTGTGAGTGTATTTTTTTTAAACTGCATTATTTTACTGAGATAAGTGATAATTGATTTAATTTAAATGAAACGAGATTAAACTAAATTTAACCACGTTCAATTATCGCTCGTCTTACAAGAGTCAACACAAAAAGGTTCTATGATTATTACAAAAATTACAAAATTTAATAGCAAGAACTCGCATCCTTAAGTTCCAAGCAAAAAGTAATTAACCTCATAATAAAATATCCGCTCGACTTATACAGGAACTGAAAAAAGTTCTTATCATAGTAAAAGGTATTACCGTAGAACTTACGAAACGTCATGATAACAAGTTATGTAATATCAATGCGGTTGCCGAGCAGAATACGACAAAGGTTTTACACGGACCTGCAGACGTGTTGGACTTTGGCAATCTGCCACAAAAATCTTTACGATTTAGTCCAGTGTTCTTTTTATCTAGAGAAGAAAAAGTATGACACTAGACTATCAAGCTGACGTCAGATTTCCACGATGAAATAAGAAGGTTAAAGCGCTTCGCACAAGTCAAATCAGTGTTGAATTATAATCAAAAATTGTTTCAATTTCTGATAATTTAAATAACAATTACGAGGAGTGAATCACATAGCAGAATTAATTCTCAATATAAAAGTACATTTATGGCCGTGATTCAAATATAAAATGAACAATAAGCAAAAAGTCGTGTTTTTTCATGCAGTTCTCTAAAAGAATAACCCTCAATAATAATCCGATGATGACGATCTATAGCTTATTCCGACTATTATGAGTTCTTTAATTGATTCACAGCGCAGATTTTCCATCGTATCACTTGTTCAAAAGTTACAGCCAATTGTATATCCGATTTTAGGTTAAGATAGAACAATCACACAGTTGTATCTTTTGAACTATCAATACTATCGAAAATATACATGGCCAATTGATTAAGAATTGTCCGACTATCAAAATAAGCTCTTGCTCGCCAGAATTGAACTATTATTATGGATTTTCCTTTAATAATACTGTACGAAAAAACAAGCAATCGGACATTTGCAAATATCCGTCGGTTCTTTTATTTTTGTATATACAGAACTAATTCTGCGACGCTTAGATATTCCTTGGAACTCTTAATTAAACACCGGAAGTTGTGGAATTTTTTTTTTTTTTGTAAATAAGCACTGATTTGACTAGTATGAAGCGCTTCATATTTTTAAAAACGATAAAGACGGAAAAAATCAATGTCTCCTGCTAAAGTAAAGCTCTGATAATAAGATTGGACAGCAGAGGATAGCGAGGACACGTCGTTATGCGGTACTCCGCTGTTTCGTTCTATTCTCACACACAGAAGAAGCTTTTGAAGAGTTTTTCTCGAGTGGCATGACTAGGCACGAACGTCACGTATCCCGTTGTCTCGATGAGCAATCACTGAGCCTCGTGAAATGTTCCACGTAAACGCTGATTAAGGGGACATCTGAGTAGATTTAAAAAAATTCAATTTCTTTAACTAGAGTAAAAAATTGGGATAGTTACGAGCGATTGAAGTTTGTTATCTCGAAACATCTTTTCCATCATTAGGTTAATGATAGCTTAAAAACTATCCGACGATTTTATTCCAGACAAATTCTTTGGATTCTTTTTATCTATATTCTTCATTGGTTTTTTAATAATTAAGTTAGAAAGATGTGAATAAGGATATTTTTGATAGAAAATTCTCATTCCGATTCATGTTTTTTTTAAATTAAGAAAATCACATTTTGGTTCATGCAGTGAGTATTTGGACAAAACGTAAATTAAATTTCCAAAACGAGGATATTCAGGAGAGATTTGTATATAATATTTCTACAAAACCACACGAATTCTATGTTTTTGTTTAAATAACTGAAATAAAGTAATCGCCACAAGATGCATCAATGATATTCATGATTGACGCCGAATACGTTAATTTCGTGTGGATATGAATTACCTCAGTGCTTAAATGTGAATTAATACACGTACAATCGAATGGAAGGAAATTTAATACCATTAAACAAAAATGTATGAGGATACAAATTTCTGTAATTCAGTTTTATCTTAAGGTTTTTTATTGGCAATACCACCGTCGATATTAAAATTGTTCAGCTATTTTTTCACGATTGCCGGAATTGAAAAAGTAAAAACAAATTAATTATGTGGTTTGTTATTCATAAATAATAATGAACGAATTTCTTTTTGCACCGAAACGTCAGATAAACTTGAAAATAAATAGGGTAACAGTTTTTGCTATCCATTGGACGAAGCTCTCGATCTGTAACCCCTTAATCGAAACTCAGAACTTAAGTTCAGGTGCAATCGCAATGCGCAACATAACTTTGTAAGCCTATACGAAACTGCAACTAATCGATGCGGTACTTTTCTATCTTCGCCTGCATCGTTGAATAATAAATTTCGTGAGGTCGATAGAACCAACGGGTTGCATAAAAGTAAATTCTAAAGCCTTTCATGATGTATAAGGCGTTAAAAATATGAAATAAGATTTATTAAATATTCTGATTAATTGATTCATTGTTAATTATCAAAAACAAATTTATTTGAGACCTCATGTAATTTTTTTTTTTAAATATAAGTTGTATTTTTGAAGGAAATATTTTGATTCTTTTAAAAAATATTGTTGGGAAGTAATAATTTTTTCAAAATAAATCATTCAGTACAACCAATTTTTTTTTTCAGCGCAGAGAGAATGAACGAAAGCGCATTCTCTCTGAAAAGATAATTGTAGAAATCTTTCGTACCGACTTGTCTGTTAGATGAAACTTTTCTCGTCATTTGATAGACATTTTAGTAATTGGTTCTCGAAGTTCCAAAGGGTTTCCGATTATCTCGCGTTTTAATTGGAAACGAGGGTAAGTGGAGGTGAGAGAGTTTTACGTCGGTTCAAGGTACTTAATGTCACTTTAATTTTCTGTACAAATTGTTCTGAAAAGCTTTTAGAAGCTCCTGCGGTTCATAACTCAGAGTTTTTATTTTAAACTCAATAAAAATTAAAAGTGGATGCTGGGATAAAAGGAAACAAAATTGAAGCGAAATTAATAAAATGGCTGCAATGCTATTTACTGAACGAAAAATCTTATGCTCAGCTAATAATTATATTTGACAATCTTTGGCTCATCAGTATTTTTCGATTTATAAAAGTGTGAAGATGTTACCTACATTAATAACATTTATTGTAGGTAACACCATAAGTCACATTTTTTTACCACCTTGCAAAAAAATTGTTTGTTTAATAGGTCAACAGGCCATATTTCTGCTAAAATATCAGCAGCTGAATAATCGAAATTCTCGTCAATGAATATTATTAATTTCAACTAATCTAATTTTTAAAAACGATTCATACTTCAAAATGTTTTCGAGTTATTTGCGGTCTTGTGTATTCATTTTTTAAATCATTTCATAATTTAAAAAAACTTAAGTGTTAGAAAAACCTACTAAAATCAATTTTAATTTAAAAAGTCTGCCATAATGGCAAATTTGTTAGGTATTTTTACCCTCTCTTAAAGAACTGCTTAATATCACTTGTGGAGAAAAAAAAATTGCTCTTCAATAAAGAAGAAGTAAAAACGTGGTCATCACACAGCGTGATAAAAAAAGTTTCTTGCGTCTCATAAAAATGTAATCAAAAATCAATAAATTTTTTTTCCAAATCCCGAAACTCTTCAATATCCCTCCTTAAAAAAAAAAAAAATTAATCAATAACGCCAATGTTAATCGTGAAAAAAAAAATTACAAAGTATGCATCGTTTTTCGCTCGTTCACTTGCATAAAATCCCTAAAGCTATGCGCTCGGTGACTCACGGCACGCAAAATGTTCAACGACATTTGAAATTATCGCGTCCAAAGGTTACGACACACATGCACGGCTACAGTGTGAATATTCACCACAGCTTCGATGCGCTAACGAAGCCAATGTGAAGCAGCACTTGCAAAAGTTCTTCTTTTAATTAACAAAATAAATATAAATTTACGTAGGTGTGATAGGCACCCACAAAGTATAAATTTATATATATATATATATACACACACATATATGCAATATACGACGTATATACGATGCGCCGGTTACTTTTATGGCTCGCCTATTAATAGCTGCTGATACAAGAACAATAATCATCGTTGCCGCTGCCGATTCCTTCACGGTTCACGGCGCAATAACTTCGTCACCTTCGTCCTTCGATACACTTTACGTTTACTATACGAGAGCGCGCGACGATTGACAGATATTCGTCGGTAATCGACGACTGACGTTTTTAGTAAACTATATCGAGGAAAATGCGGAAATCGAATTACATAGCAAATAGTAAAGTGCCGGTGGCTTGTCTCAATAGTCGTTGCCAGAGTCAAAAAGACAGACTAACATCATTAACAACTCGATGCTAATTGTCCGAGCTAAGTTTAAATCGTCTAGTCTGAACCGCCGGTCAGCAATTTTCGAATGATACTCTTTGTATCCTGCACTGTGCAGACTTCAAACTTTCCAATGCAGTTACACTGCATCAAATTTACATGTCACAGCATTTTTTTTCAATATCGTCAGCAGGTGTTTCATTATCCATGTCAGAAACGACTTATCGACTTAGCCAACTAAGCATGTTTCTTCATTAATCACTATATTAACTTTTCATTCGCAGAGAAGAGTACGATTTCTTCGAATCAAATATACAGAAGAATTTATTTAATTATTGGAACAAAATGTTAGCAATATGAATTCCAACAAAAGTTACCATTTATTGTATTAATTTTAATACATCATATTTATTTGTCATTCATTATATTTATGGTAAAATGAAAAATATTTCAGTATTTGAGGATTTTATTATAAACTGAAGGAAATGTAATGATTGTTCCAGAATTTTAAGAAATGTGGAAACAATATTGTTATTTAATTTTATGTCTTGGCACATTTTTTAGTACGTAATTGTCCAATTCATTTTAAAGAACGTAATATACTTAATAAATATATGTTAACATATAAAACGTTCCGATTATAAAAAACCTTTGCGAAATATGAAAAAGTATTTCCACTGACTTTTGATATCTTGCAAAATTTAGGATTGGATAAATTTTCATTTAATTCTCCGGGGTATATAACAGTATTCTCCTGTTATCTGACGCCTATCGCATCTCTCTGCCAATCACTAGCACCGCAAAAACGTATCTATAATAATTCTATTTCTAAAACTTTTCTACAACAGCTTCTATATAATAATTCTATTTCTAAAACTATTCTTACTATTTCTATACAGCTATCTGGTGACGGAATGTAGTATTAACGCGTATTTCCTTGTATTGTTTACAGACGCATGGTTTAACCCAGAAAGACTGAACCCGAAAGGTAAGACTAAACTTTGTAAAAAAAAAAAACGAAAAAAAAGTAGTTGTATAGTAGTTCACAGCTTAATAGTGATGTGCACTGCTCGTAGTTGCTTGAAATAGAAATAAGCTAATCAAAACCCCCTAAAGCGACGTTAGGGTGGGTCAGGAATTGTAAAAACAATTAAGTTTCGGTATAAGCCCCTTTATTGTGGAGTTCGCTCCCCATTCGAGCGCTTATATCGCTCGAGGGTCCTCCGGACTTCAATGCACTTTGTTGTACTCCTCTCCTACTCTTCCCAACTCATTGTTAGTCGCTGAGACTACTACTCCCCTGCTGAGGTTATCATCCAGCTTCTTCTTCACTTTTCCACTCTTATCCACATTATATTCAACTACCGCGGCTTTTATGCGGCCAAAAGTTTCCAGCTGGTTACATATATATGTTTTATCACGTCTTCAATGAGGCTGTCGACCCTTTATAAGCATGCATTCCGGTACTATAGATATGTACCATAAATATAACCGCTTGAAAATGGTATCGCACTTGAGACCAGCAATTCAGTGTTGAAAGCTCAGCGAATCATTTTCCATAATTTTTCCTGCAATAATATTGCTGGATATTATTCGTGTATTAAAAATAAACAGGCAGAAATTGTGGATATTTTTGATGTGTCAAAATTTAAACGCCCCGAATGATTTATTTGTTATATTTTTTTAGTAAAGTTTTTACCGCGCTATTTCTTTTTTTTAATTAGCGATGAAGTATTGAAGTAAAAAAATGATATTCCTTGAAAAAATCAAAGTGAATATTTTTATAGGAAACACTAAAATAGACGATTTGATTTGATGAATATACGTTTTAATTTAAGAAATTAAAATACATACTTTTTTTTTGTAAAAATATAGAAATCGAAGTATTTATTCGAAAAATTAAAAATATATATCATTGTTCACTATATGAGAATTGTGTTATCTTGTACATTTTAAAAACTAATTTTCAGATTTGTCAAATCATAATTTCGCGATTTTCATGTCTGGACACTGACATGAAAAATGATCTAAAACGTTGAGAAAGATAAATTTCAAGAAAAGTCTGTACGAATGCGTGTGTGCGTTTAAGTAGGTTTGCCAAATTTCAACTTGTATGTCTCAAGAACCACTCCATTGGCCAACCTGAAATTTGGCACTAGATAAAGCTGACTGATGACTCTTCTTTGTTTGGGTAATTTACACAATCATTGAACTATTTGTTTAGATTTTCGTGGTACACACATATTTAATTGCCACAAACAATTTTTAAATTCGCACAAATGGATAGTTCCAATAAAATGAATAAATAAGTCGTAATAATATATTATTGATTCAGAGCGAAGCGAACGCTTCAGTGTAATTACATCAATGGAATCATTTTTTACTAAATAGGAAAGTTTATGTGAAATACCAATGTGATACAATAAAGCAAACAAATTATTCTAAGGATACTGCAATATATCTAGTTTTTCACGACTGATCAATGAGTTAATTCAATATTACACTTACTTCAATAGATGTAACATATGTTGCATTTACTTTTACTTCGACGGTGTTCGTTTCAAACAACCAATCCTGTCAACCTCTCAAACGTATATTTTTCTTGAAATTAAAATATTTGGTAAATGGACATAGCGCATTTAGCTACGTTATTAAATGTATATGGTGTTTGTAATGAATTATTATTGTTGGAAGCAATTAAATAAATTTGTCATTTCAAATATGTCAGTGGGGTCAACCGATTTGCTTCGAACAAGTGTTGCATTTAGTTGATTACGCATTGGCTTTGATTTTTTGTATAAAATTTTGTCAAAAACATGGATTTGTTTGGATTAACTGAATTGTTTTCCAGTGCACTATAAATTCGTCGTATATATCTATAATGTAAAGCATAAAGCTGTCGGTACACTGAATGAAATATTTAATCGAATTAACGGAATCAGTCAAATCAACCATTTATTTGCATTTGTAAGCAAACCATTCACTCAAACCAATTATATATTTCGTAAATTATTTTGTTTAATGAAATCAAAATTTATTTGACTGAATAAAATATATTCAATCTTTTTGACCAAATATTGTGTTAATTCAATAAAACTGTCTTATCAGAAACGTGAGAAAAAATTCTTCATATCGTATCGTATTATATCGTCAATCTTACCAACTAAATATATCGTTGAATCGAAATATCTGTTTCAATGTCGATGATATTATATACGACGATAATTTGAACCCAGTTAATATTAGATTGTTTCAGTTAAATCGCTTTTCAAATAAATCATATAATTGAACCTGATTTATCTTCGAGCGACGAAGTAAATGAATTTTATCATTTATGGCAGATATCAATATGAATACTTTGAATCTTTAGTAGTTGTTTTCAATCATATCATTCAATGTACTCAAAAAAATATTTTTCCGATGCTACTGAACATTTAATCCGCTCAAATAAGGCATAATTTTAACCGATCCAATTGTAACTGTGATAACAGTACTGCATGTGTATAGCTTTAATCAAATAATTGTATTGATTCAAATATATATATATATATTAAATTCATACAATCAACTACTTAAGGGACTCAACCAAATATAATATTGATTCAATTGTACTGATTCTTTCGACTAAATAAAAACGACTGTTCTGCTTCCTCAGAGACAAAGCATTGTTTTTATGATTAAAAAAAAACAATCTCGAGATTTTTATGCCAGAACACTCAAAATTGTCCAAACCATCGAGAAAAGTAGTTTAGTGTGTGCGTGTGCAGGGCCTCGAATTTTCAATCACGTGTAACTCAAGAACCGTTTAACCGATTAAGCTAAAATTTGATACAAGTGGAACAGCAGCTCTTCTTTGATTGTTGCAATATTCAGCGTATGTACAAATGTATGTACAAATGTTCATTTTATGACTTTTTGAAAATTATCAAAAAAGAACATGCCCGCTTTAGCTTTCTTAAAAATGATAATATTTCCTTAGTTAATTCTTCATAAGTGCAGGTAGTCTTAATGTCGTTTGGTATTGAATTGGACTGAAATCGGAGAAGTGGTTCGAATTTTATAAAATTTTTTAATTTTCGAAAAAAATCCCATTTTTGCCTTAACTTTGTCAAATCATGAGACAAAGGACTCAATTTTCAAAATTTGATACATGAAATCGCTACTATCTGGCGATTATTAATACATAGTATTGTCATAATATGCAACATGGTTAAAATTGATCAGAATTCCAATTTTTTGACAAATGATGTTATTACATTAACCTTAACAAAACATAGTATATCGAAGTCAAACTTCAGACATGAAAACAATAATATTGAGCAATAATAGGTACACAGTTTCGTCAATTTATTATGTGGTTCAAATTTTTCACAACCTGATAAAAAATAAAATTGCAAAGTGGAACTTTACAAATTGCTTCCTCATTATTTTTTGTTTATCTTGCAAAGCTTCGTCAATGAGAAAGCCAAAGTCGATTAACATACTTTCTCATAGAGGTAGCTTTATAAAAAAAAATCAAACATAATGAAGAAGCCATTTGCAAAGTTGAACTTTGCAGCTTTTTCATACAATTGTCTCAATGAAATATATCGTTATTTATACCGTATTTATAGTTGCTCCAAATACAAAACTATTTGAGTCAATTATATAAAATTCAAATAAATGATTTAGTACATTCAACGGTTTTTGTTTCCCCAGTGGCAGAGCAGTACATTTTTCTCCTTGTATCGATGTGAGTACCATTAGTCCCAATAGCTCACGAAGTCCCAGGAGTTCGAAGTTGGCCAGTTTCGGTCCCTTCTCCATATTCTACCTGGCAAGAATTTTCATGGAAGGGGAGACCCTTCCACGGTTCTCCCAAAGAGTATTTCTTCTCGTGGAGCTCCCTGCCGAGCCCTTTACGATCTTTTCTATCTTCAGTCTCTTTCGACACGATCTCCGGAGGCGCAGGCACGCACAGAAATCCCTGCGGAGTGTCTGCATTGTAGAAACGTTTTCTCGTCTCGTGTATTTTCCTCCGACACACACACACAGCCAATATACGAGACAGAATCAAGCGGGGGCGTCCGGTTAGCGTTAGCGTCGCAGTCGCAGCCGTCGCGTTGTTCCTAGTGGAAGCTGAGGAAACCTGAAAGTATAATACAGGGTGAGAAAACCCAGAGAAGAAGGAGTAAGAAAATCAGAGGAGTAGGAGAATCCGCACGAGAGGTGAAACGAAAGATCGGTCGGTAGCTCAGATAAACTAAATATAACGCCGAGCCAGGTTGGTCGCTGGTTCGTTGCCAACGTCTCGGGATTTTGCTTTTGAGTCGGCCGCAGTTTCCTCTCGATCAAGTGGTCCCAAAGAACGCGACTCTCGTCTTCATCTTTTCTCCCCTAAAATCACACAAAACTGACGGTGGACAGTGTTTATAAAAATTTGTTGGCTTAGATGTTCGTTGTCTTTTTTGTAAAATCGGTAATAATTCCTTTTGTCCTCTGTCGCGGCTCGATTTTTCGTCTTTGTTGTTCATAACGCTTGGCGCGTTTGTGAGACTCTCGGCCCTTCGACTCGACCCGAGGAAGTACCGGAATTTTCAATACCAACGCTGAGTCGAAGAAACGTGTGAAAATGGCTATCACCAGAGAAGAATGTAAGTAGAGAGTGCGGTGTACTGTAATAGTGGCTAGTGGTAATTTTGGGGAGGGGGCAGAAGAGGAGCGGTGGGAGGGACGCTGCAACTGGACCGAGCGAACGCGAAAGATATTCAATCAAGCGAGCGCGTATAGAAGGAAACGCGAACAAGCGCGCCGCGACTTAAGTTGTGGCTTTTTTTTTCTTCTAATCTCGATTTATAATAGTTTTGCAAACCCTAAAAATCTTCCGCTCCGTTTATTTTTGGGGGAGCCGATAGATGGGTCGACGATTACGTAAAGACTCGTCGCTGCCACGAGCTCTGCAACGCACACTTCCTTCTCTCGCAATCTTGATGGGCTTTGTTTCCTTTTTTTTTTTTTGAATTGCTAATTTCGATGAGTATATTTAAGAATGATCAGAAATATGGAAAAAACGTATTCATCATTTTATTTTTAAAGATTTGCGAAACGGTGATAATTTAAAAGGAATTTCAAAAAGAAATTAAATAGTGATAATGGGATCAAAAAACATTCAGAATAAAGGTTGAAGACTCTCGCAATCTCTATGGGTTTTGTTTCTTTTTTTAATTATTTTTGCATGGTTAATGTCGACGAGAAGATTTAAAAATTATGATGTAGAAGAATGGAGATGTGTAAAAAGAAGTATTCGAAATCATTTTAGTTTTAGGGAATTCCAAAAAGTTGATAATTTGAGGAGGAAAAAAAAGAATAAAAAAATATTTAGAGGTTAAAAGACTCTCGTATTCTTGAAAGATATAGAAATATTGGAAAAAAGTATTTAACATAATATTATTTTTGACTCGCAAAGCGGTGATAATTTGAAAGGAATTCTAAAAACAACAATTGTTACAATCATCAGATCACACAAGACATCAATACGATCATCTCTTACAATAACTGTAACACTTTTTTTCGTAGAATGCCTAGAATCTTTATTTTATAAAAAAACACAATTTAATTTAATATCCCATATTATAAAACCTGATTTAACTTGCCAAATTGTTTTATAATTCTACCATCATTTAGTTTAATTTAAAACGTCCTTACCTAAATTACCATCACTCGATAAAAGTTACGATCCGTTATTGTTCCGCGAAACAATTTTTTTTTTTTAATTCCCTCTGAAACATCTTTTCCCCTACAATCAATGTATACTTTATTTTATGTGGGAAAAATGTTTAAATTTTTTATTTAAAAAAACCCAGGGCTAATTAGATTATCCAGGAAAGGATTTTAAATTTGATTTGACTTGATCTAAATAATTTAAGTCCTTGTTTGGAAAAGAGCCTGCGAAAAATTATTTTATAAGTCGCTCACTTTCTTTCTTTGTCTCAATTATCATCGGAAGCCAAAAGTTACGATTTATCGTTGTTACGCTTCTATTATGACATATTTTACTATCCTACTAGTCTGGAGCTTCCTGCGAAAAGATAGCCACTGAAATTAATCGTTAAAGTTAGACTTGTTCGATCCGAGTCGGATATTTCCTCGGAAGAATGGTATTATAGTCTAGGTCACTATAGATAGATTACGACGTAGTGTTTGTATATATATAATATACATGTATATATGGAGATGCATGTGATAGAGGCTCAGAAGAATACATGCGTATAGGTGTGTCGTGTTCGCGTGCGATTATGGCGTAGGGTGCTGAAAGAGGGAGCGGTTCGCGCCCCGGCTACTCCACCACTAACATCGAATCAATAACCACCAGCTACGTAGAACAATAGCTGCAAACGGCCTTTAAAAATGTATCCCTTAAATTTCTTTTTGTTGCAAAGTAATATTCCGTTTAAAGTGTATGGCAAATATTGCTGGGATTAAAAAAATAAATTATCACTTTCTGAATCCGGTATTATCAGTTTCGGGCATCGATCGACTATAGACATAGTTTGACAAGGTTTCGAAAATCCAATAAAAATAATCGTTACAAAAAAAAACTGCAAAGTAGAAGTTTGCAAATTGCTTCCTCATTATTTATGGTTTTTTTTTACAAAGCTGTCTCTATGAGTATGTTAATCGATTTTGGCTTACTCATAGAGGAGGTTTTAAGAAAAATCAAGAATAATGAGGATTTAATCGGTAAAGTTCTACTTTGCAACTTTTAGATAAATATTGAAATGCTGACAAATCTGAACCACATAATAAATTATGACGAAACTTTGTACCTACTATTTCTGAATAGGACTGTTTTCGTGTCTAAAATTGACGTTCGTTGTTTTATGTTTTTTGTTGATGTTAAGGCAACAACGTGAATTTTTCGAAAATTTCAAAACTACAAAATCCAAACCGTTTTTATGATTTCGGTCGAATTCAGTACCAAAGTACATTAAGAGTATCTGCATTAATGGAGAATTCTTAGCAAGATATCGTCGATTTTCCGAAAACTAGAGCGCGCACGTCTCCTTTTTTTTTAAATTTAAAAAGCTATGAAATACAACTTTCAGCGTACATTTTGGAAAAAATGCTACAGTCGAATACAGGCTACTGATTCAGCTGCGTGCCCAATTTTAGCTCAATCGGTTGAACAGTTTTTGAGTTATAGGAGATTGAAATTTTGATGCCCTGCACACACGGACACGGACATTTTTTTAAACCATTTTTCTGGACATTCGAACCATTCTGAGTGTTCTGACATGAAAAGTTATAAATTAAAAAAAAAATGAAAACAAAAATTTCTCTATGAGGAAGCAAAAACATGTCGAAAGAACCTAGCATATTACGTACTCATTATTTTTCACTTTTAAAAAATATGTCAATGCGGAAATATATATGTTTATCGATTTCGGCTTTGTGAAAAGTTACAAATTATAAGGAAGCAGTAGAAAGAAGTTCTAGTTCTAGATTTGCTAGACTTGTTTCAAATTTTAAAAAAACCGAAACTTTAGGCGAAAAATTGATATTCTCATGTAAAGATGAACGCTTCTATACCGATCTCCACTAAATCATGTAACGAGTATCACGAATATTATTTTATTTGAGTACAAAATGTTGGCTCGCTAGTTCATAATTTGCGATACTTAATGGAATGACATTAATTTCTCGAAAATTTTGTTAATTCCATAAAATATGAACCTCTCCTGCGATGTCAGTCAAATACAATGCCAAACAACACTACAAGTAACTGCACTTATGATAAACTATTCAACACGATCATAAACTATACCGAAGTTAAAGTGCTCGCGCCCTCTAATAAATAAATTCAAAAAGCTAGAAACTATTCAATTCTGCATACATTTTGTCAACAATTGCAGTAATCAACGGCGAGATGCTGCTTTACTTGTGTGTCAAATTCCAGCTTAATCGGTTTAACGGTTGCTTAGTTATAGAATTTTTTAATCGTAAAAACAAAGCTTCCTATATGAATTAAATCTATTATAATATATAACTACAATTTCACATTATTTTTTCACAAAGTTTTCAATGGAATCATATAATTTTTAAAAGAATTTTAAATATGTACTCATATTTACAATTTACTTAGTCTAAATACACGCATTTACATTGCAATATATTTTCACAGTTTTCAATTTTAGGAACCCGTGGCCAAAATTGCCGTTTATTAATTTTTATCGATTGAAAATGCAGCGAAAAATATAATGATATTGCCATTATCGAGCTCGGATATTGTTTTGGCGAATTCCAACTTACCCGCTTACGTTAAAGTCATTTATTACTTTTATCGTTTCAACCGATCATACAGTGCGGCTGCATCATCTAAAACTCTCATAACATGATAGAAATTATCAACTTTCGCGCATAAAAATATGTGCTATTTTTACACCTTCACTCACATCGAGTCATCGACGATAAAAAAAGAAGTCAACATGTTTCCAATCGGTAGGAGGTAAAAACGCGAGCGTCTGTCTACAGTTGGTCACGTGACTACGTCGTGGAAGTTCGTTGGGTTACGCGTGGCGCCAACCCGACTGCGACTCGCTTGCTGCTGCCTCTAGTGTCGAACCTCGAGTTGCAATCACGTTAATCGGCCACGTTGGATTAATTTCTCTTTCCCTGTTGGCCCCTATTATGGATCATACACGACAAATCACTTCTGTCACATATACTCCTTCCTCTTTCCCTGATTTCTCCCACCTACCAACTAAACAAATTGTTTATTTCACTAATAATCCCAATTTGAAACGAATATTTGAAATTTTTTTTTTTTTTAAATTCGATGCATTTCTTTATTTTGCTCCTGTGAATATTGTTAACAAATTTGTCTACTTAACGTAAATCCTTCACGTCTCTTCGTGAATTTATTTTTTATTGAACCTACTAAAAAATTCCACCAAATATCTAAAAATTTAATTAAACAAAAAATTTGCAATGCATTTTTGTTTAATTTGTCGAATATTGAAAAACGTACAAATTTCTGCTTTAGATAAATCCCTCACCTCTCTCGCGAATTTATTTATTTTCAAACCACTTGAAAATTCTACGAAATATTTACTAATTTATTTAAACAAAAATTTTGGGTTGCATTTCCTTATAATTCGCTGAATATTAAAAACCTACAAATTCCCCTGCTTCACCTAGATCCTTCAGCTCCCTCGCGAATTCATTTTTCGTGTAACACGCTTACAAATTCCACCAAATATCTACGAATTTATTTAAACAAAAACGATTTTATTCAATACACCGAATATTGGAAACATTGATATTTCTCTGCTTTTTTCACACGGAAAAAAAATATCATTGATTCAATAAAACCACGGTTTGCGGGCCGCCAAAAACAATGTTTTCAAATTAACTCCAGTTGTTGTTCTCACAATCCCATTGAACATTGAAACAATAAAATATTTTTTTGCCTGTATTGAAGTTATTGTTCCAATATCATATGAAATTGTAGGAATTGGAAGTGAAATTGAATCGAAAACGCTTGCTTTTAGCAGCCCACAAACCAAGATCTTATTGAATCAATGATATTTTTTTCCGTGCACCAAATAAATTTCCGCAAATGTTAACAAACGATATTAAGCAAAAAAAATAAAAATTGCATTTCTCGAAATAATTGGCCGAATATTGGGAACGTAGAAATGCCTACCTTTTACATAAATCCCCGATGGCATCATTCTGCAACGGGACTCTCACGTTTCCCCTTAGCCTCTGTGCATGAATTTACTTTCTTCTTTCCCCTTACCCCCGTAGCTTCTCTTCCTATGGCGTCTGCATCGTCGGTCGAGCCGCACTGCCATTGCCACTGGCCTCTCCGCTATTTTCTCTGTGCCTTACGCCGGTCTTTCAGGTTTTCCTCCCTCTTTCTTCTTTCTCCAGAACGCTGTGCTTCTCGCACTCGCTCTACCAAAGCAGCAGCAACAGCAGCAGCAGCACTGGCACGGCGCGCATGACAAACACACACTCGGCACACTCTTCGACGTGCTTCAGCTCTCCTGGCAGTTTAGTAGCGCGTTCAGCGTCGCTCCTGTTACTACACGTTTTTTTTCCCTCAATTTCGCGGTTAGTTACACGAGAAGTTCGTTATATCGCTTAAAACTTTTAAACAATGGTGCGCAAACAGAACTTCAATAGGCGAACGGTAGAGGATGAGCTCCCTGAAAGGGGACCCGGTGAGTTAGTCACTCGACTTATTCAATTATCTGTTTTTTTCATCGGTTTTATTTTTCTCGCGGTCAATCCGTATGCCAGCGTTTGTGAGAGTATCGAGAGACCGGAACATATGGTTGCCTGCACCAATGAATCCACGTGGTGCGCTTTCAAACACGCTACGTTGTATTTTGTAGTTAAATTATTTATCTTCAACCGATATCAATCAATTTTGAAGATTTAAAATACTTGTTATTTTTTATTTTTTGAAAATACTTTTGGTTTTAAAGGGCAAAGTGGTGACAACTTGTGATAACAATTTTGATGTCTATGATTTCCAATTTTGCAATGAATAATGCATTTGTGAAGAGTATCGTTGTTAATTAAACAAGTAAAATAGAGTGCTGAGTTATTTCTATTTTTTTATTTCATGGATTTGTGTTTAATGTTAATGGTTAGTGGCAATTTGAGCTCAAAATTATGTAGGCGCGTGCCATACTGCAGAAATAAAAAGTATAATGCGTTGGAAACATGACAAATAATTTTTAGTATATTTTTTTATTCATAATTTTATGTGCAGGTATTAAAAGTAGCATAAATGGTCATTGTTTTCCTATAATTGAAATAGTAATGTTTTTCATATTGTAGAAATTGAAGGAACAATTGATTCATTGTAAAATCTCAAATAATGTACAACAGTATATTACAGTGGATTAAAAAAACCACTTGTTGCCTCAATTCGAGCTCTAATATGTGTACATGCTTTCCATAATGCCGAAAAAAATTACTTCCATTACACGAAATGATTAAAGCATATATTATTCATAATTTCGCACAATTATTAAAAACAAAAAAAACTTAGAGTACAAATTCTATTCGTGGGTTTTCATCCCTTTAACCCTTTTTATTTTCCCGTATAAAGTTGCTCTCGTACACAAGGTAAACCTCATTAAATACCCATAAAACCACTATCATTAAAAAAATATAACGGAATAGCGAATAATAAAAATGATTTCAAAAGTTTCAACAGTATATCACACTGGATGAAAACAACCACTTGTTGCCTCAATTTGAGCTCCAATATGTCTACATGCTTTCCATAAAGTAGAAAAAAAATGATCCCTATTACATGAAACAATTTAAACATACATAATTCATTATTTCACACAATTTTTAAAACAAAAAAAAACTTGAAGTACAGAATTCTGTCCTTGAGTTTTCAGCCCTTTAACCCTTTTTAAGTTCCCGCGTAAAATAGGTTTCCAACACAAGGTGAACCTCATTAAATACCATAAAAAGACTATCATAAAAAAATATATAGGAATAGCAAATGATAAAAATAATTTTAAAAAACTGAAAAATGGGATATCACAAATTCATACATTTTTTTAAAACTTCGGATTAAATCTAACGGAATAGTAAATAATAGAAATTAAAGTAAAAATGAAATATAACGGAAAAGTAAATAATAAAAACAAAAATAGAGATAGAAATAAGAAATAAATAAAAAATAGTATCAACATGAATTTAGTATAAATCGAAGGTGTAACACGGCGAACAGCTCAAGCGATTCGTCAAGGCCAACCGGCATCCTTGCCACGCCATCGCTACGTTGGATCAGATGCTCCACAAGTGCGCGACCGTGATCCGTGTCTCCGACGCGTCGCGGGGCCACCTCAGCTATCCATTGCCACCGACGCGTTCTCCCACTCGTAATTTCTCCGTATTTCCTTCTATTTCTTGATGTGACTTCTCCGTCCTCTTTTTTTATCGCTCGCTGCAGATTCGGGACGCTCGAAAATCCACTTGAAGCTGCAGAGAAGGCATAGATCGTCTTTCTAGCTTTTATTTTCCTCGTGGTGATGATTTAACGTCGTTGAACTTGCAGCGGTATTGCGACACAGCGAGTACAACAAACTCTAAGCAAACATCGCGTGCGGTCATTCGATATCCGTAGGATAATATTCTATAGAGATTAATGCATAGGTAATGCAATTCCACTGTGCAGAACGTTGACGCCGTATCGATATCTTCCGGCTCGACGGAATGATCGACACGCGTCGATGAATCTTTCACGCTTCCGGTCATGGAAAGTCTCCAGCGAGAGCTTGGATGAGTTCGCAGCGGCCGAACGAGAGAGTAAAAGTTTCGCTGATGTGAACTGCAGCAATTTTTTTATAACGACTTTCTAAACTTTAACATTTTTGTAAAGTGCAAACAACGTTTTTTCCGATTTTCTTAAATAACTTTATTTTGTGCGCGTTGTAAAATGGCTCATTTTCAATTTTCGATACGAACGGGTGCGCGATTTGGTTTCATTACTCCCTAGGAAGAAAAGTGGTTCATTTCTGCCCACCGGGAGTAATGTAATTGTCGGAGTATCTTAGACGCTTCCTATTATGGAAAGTCTCCAGCAAAAGCTCCGATGAGTTTGCACGAATGAGTGAAAATCTCGCTGATGTGAAATGCGGTAATTTTTTTAAAACATTTTTGTGAAGTAACAATAATGTTTTCCCGACTTTTCTAAAATAACTTTATTTTATGCGTGTTGTAAAATGACTCATTTTCAACCTTTGATTCGAACGCATACGGAATTTGGTTTCATTACTCCCTAGGCAGAAAAACGATTTATTTCTGACTGTCGGGAGTAAAGAAAGAGGATTGCGAATCTTTTAATTTTTACACTTTGTCTTTTACGCACGAGCAATTCGGTTGCATTAATCCCTAGGTAGGAAAAGAGTTTATTTTTGCCCGTATAAGTAATGAGAGCTGTAGTGCAAATGCATACTCGTCATTCGCTGCAAAATGAGATTTTTTATTCAGCGAGGTCGCGAAAAAATTATAGTCTGCTACGCACGCGGAAAGTGCGAGATTTTTCCCGGGGATAGCGTTTTCAATCCTTGTGAAAGGAGAGCAGAACTTACTCGAGGTGGAAATCACGCACTTTCCTCCTTTTGAGCATGATCTACTATCTTTTATTTTCGGGGAGTCAACTAAAAGTTGAGAAATATTTTTAAATTACCGTCCGTAATAAAAAGATGATGAGACAGCGATGAAATTACGTCATTAAAATTTTTCCATGAACTGATTTACAGAATTTCATTTTTATGAGATTAGTCGTGTTAATTGTGGGGCGTAATTAACAATTTAGTGATCTTTGCACAGTGCAGCTTATTCGCGAATTTATTCACGCAGCAGCAAATTGCGTACGTGTGCCCACGTTTATGCATACGCTTTCGCAGAATATAAATGTCGACACGTCCGAGTCAAAGTTAGGAACACCTTTAGCAAATTTGGGGTACTGTCGGAAGTCTTTAGAAGTGGCTCAGTCTGTTGCTAGGCTTGAAGTAACGGGTTGCACAATCATCTGACTTGTCAACGAGGAAACTATCAGAGAACCGCAGCTCCATTAGTCGACTATTTACTGCACAATAAAAGTTAGGAACTATTTAACCCTTCAAGCTCTATACGTTTGTGAAAAAAGTGATAAAAAAATTCAATAAATTAAAACGACGAGAAACTCATAAGAAACTATATAAGATTCGTATAAACGAAACTATGAACGTTTTAATTATTACGTGTCTACACCGTCCGAAAACTGTTCTTTCTGAAAGTGATAAATAATTTCCTAGTGCTACTTTCGATGTATTTTGGATAATCAATTTAAAAAGAATATTATCGGCGCAAGTTTTAATTATTCATATGAACAATAAGAAAAACATGATTAATATTTCTGCTGCCCAGTTTTTTTAAATAAAAATTAAAGTGACAGTTAAATGAGTAAAAATCAAGTGATTTGAAGTACTATCAATTTAAATGATGAGGAATTAAGCAAAATAAAATCACTATGAACCCAGTCGATTAAAAGTATTAATTATTGGATCGTGTCAAAAGTCTTCCTTATAAAACTTTAATCTTTGTACTTTCAGCCAATACCCAAGGGAATATTTATCAGTGCATTACCTTCTTTAGTGTATTTGACACTATTTGTTTTTAAATATTATGAGCGTAGATTTGTTTAGATCTATATAAACAGCGAGCAAGAGCATGATTAAGCGTATTTAGTGAATTTCGATGGTAAGAAAAAATAAATGATTAAATATTTATTAACTATGTTGTTAATTAATTGCAGTGGCCGCGCTAATCTACTGGCGTCAACCGGAGAAGACCGGAGTTGTCTTTGGTGCAGTTCTCGGAGTGCTTCTGTCGCTGGCCTACTTCAGTTTGATCAGCGTCTTCGCGTATCTCTCGCTTCTCACACTCACGGCGACCGTGGGCTTCCGTGTCTACAAAACTGTGATGCAAGCCATTCAAAAAACATCAGATGGCCATCCGTTCAAGTACGTATTCCCGATTTAGCGCGTTAAACATGGACTAGTCGGTTCGTTACAAATTGATGAGCTGGTATTGACGGATGGTTTGTACAATTTCCAGAGACATTCTCGACGTAGACCTCGCGCTACCGTCGGAGAAGGTGCACGAAGTCGCTGATGTCGCAGTAGCGCACGCTAACGCTGCAGTCGCTGAATTACGCCGACTCTTCCTCGTCGAAGACTTTATCGATTCGCTCAAGTTCGGTGTTGTACTGTGGTGCTTCACCTACCTCGGCTCTTGGTTCAACGGCATGACCCTCATCATCATTGGTTAGTACAATATTATCGACCCTTCGCGTTTATTTACAGATTCACTATTCAGACGAATATACGCAATTTAAAAACATTCATCAATAATGCCATATCAATTATTTCGGTCGAAAATGAACAACATTAACAATGAAAACAAAAGCTTGGAAAATTTCAAGTTTTTGATTAATTGAAGTTTAAGAATATTTTATTCTTCACAAATTGAATACAAGAAAAATTATACTATGCGCTAACCAAATCAGTGCGAATTCTTTTATTGCGTTTCTATAAATTTTAATAGTTCTATCGACTGTTTTTTGGGACTGGCTTGCACATCAGGCATAAGTTTTTTTATATTTAAATATATAGATAGGGTTTTATATATTTAAAAACAATAAATTTGGTTCGAGAAATTAATTATTTTGTTCATTTAAAGCTTCTTTATTGATTGATTCGACAGATTCTTTATTCTCATTAGCAATTTTAAAGTTGCGAGCATGCGTACGTCTAATATAAAGAATACTGTAATAAATATATCGCTGATTAACCGCTGAAGCGTTTTTCGATAGACATAATGAGCTATTGCTCGTCATAATTGTACTAAAATGATGATCTTTTGTATTTTCTATCCCACCTATATCAGTCGTTATTTTTATATATTAAGAACGAACCACTTTTAAAAACCGTTAAGATAAGCACTAGAATAGTTAAAAACACTTCTGAAAAATATTCACTTATTAGACTTATATAGCAAATTGACGAACTTAACGGCAAAATTTCGTCCTTGTTAAAATTTATTTACATACTCGACACTTTTCTGAGTACACGTCATGAAGAAAAGGTAAAACTGAAAAAAAGTTTTCAATAAACTAAATGTTAAAAACATTTTTATCTTAAAATGATCATATGAACAGAAATTCGTCTCCAAACTTTAACGGACCGGGCCCCTTTTTTTTTTCAAGAGAAAACAAACGCTTATAACGTTTAATATTTTCGCCGATGTAAATAGTTGAAAAAGTAGCACTCTCCAAAATTTTAATTTGCGAAGTTTTACATGTAAATACGTTCCGAATTCAAAAAACTGAAACGAAATATGCTTATTTCATGAGATTTCACAGTCTGTATAAAATAACCAGCTGCGATTGCAGTGGAGTAGTTGAGAGTCAAGTAAAATCGCCAAATATCTTACTTGATTAAAACCCTCAACTTTAACAATTTTTTCAGGAGTGGTCGCGCTTTTCACGCTTCCCAAGGTGTACGAGACGAACAAGGCGCAAATTGACCAGAACGTAGCTTTGGTGCATGGAAAGATCAACGAGCTCACCACTAAGTAAGTTTCTCCTGAGCTTCCACGAAATTTTGTAAGTAATTTTATTCTGACCAAATTCTAATTTTTCCCTATTTTATTTATCACAGAGTCAAGGCAGCCATTCCCCTCGGCAAGAAGGCCGAGCCCGCGAAGGAGGAGTAAGGTTCGAATTAACGCGCAGCGATAATTCAGAGTGCAAGAAAGGTGTCGAGAGTTTATTGAGGCAAACGGCGAGCGAATGAATTGAGGCGTGTTGCAGTGCCGTGCAATCGGCCGTGAGGAAAAAGTCGTAAGCAAAACGTGGAGCTATTGCAAAAAGCGAAAGGAAGCGAAAATAAAAAATCGAAGGTAAATCGCGGAAAATCCGCGCGTCTTCTCGACTAAATCAACAATCTCGTGAAACTAAATCACGAATCGGAGGAGACGAGTGATGGGCAACAACACACACAAGGACCGATTTAAGAAGAAGAAAAAACAACATACTAGAGCGCACGTTCAGCATCATTCTGAATATAAATGAATAGCTCTCGTAAGAAATAAAAGAAAAGTAATTTTAGCGATTAATTAATTGTTCGGTATTACGATACGATAACGATGGTGTAATAATTACAGTGCAATGGGGAGAATCGTCTCCGCGATAGCCTTTTTTCTCTCGTAAATCGTGAAATGCATTTACGATTTAAAGAACAAAAAAAAAACAAAAAAAGAACAGCGAAAGGCTTCCCTACGTTACCACAGAATCCCGCCCGCCCTCCCACTTGTCCGCTCCTCCGCTATTTTCGTCGACCCGTCCTTCGAATGTAATAAAAAACGAAAGGAAACAAAAAGAAAGAAACGCAAAAACTTGAATATCCATAAGTATTAATGATATTAATCACTCAACTCGCCGCATTGTCACACGACGACCACTCGAGCATCAAGCATATGTATATCGTAAAGTGACGAGGATTCACGTTTTTTCTATGCAGTGGAGGTAAGCTTTCGTTATTGTTGTGAGTGTGCACGTAAAATTGCAAGACGTTAGAAATGTACTGAGTACGAAAAAGAATAATAAGAAGAATAAGAGAATAGTTGGAGCGGCGGAGAGTTATAATACACTATGTGCTGTGTTGAGCCGTATGAGAACCTAGTTAAAAAGAAAACCATCTAATAATGCGCTTGACGATATTGTTTCTTTTTTATCTTTAGTTTTTAAGACAATGCGTATGAAGAAAAAAAACAACAGCCGTGCAGCGATAAATCCGCGTATTTTTTCTTTGTTGACGCGATTAAAGAAAGAATTAAATGATTAAATAAAGTAAATACAAATGAAACGAATCTATTGTATCCGCGACACTTAATCATGTTGAGAATTGCGAAATATCATCTCTACTATTCTATTATTGTAATTATACACGTAATATATTGTACGGACGTCTGAATTACAAATAAATAAAAACAAAAGTAAGAAGAAGAATAAGAACAAATGGAAAACGCTGGAGTAAACGTAAGTGGCGCTGAATACGTTAGAAAGGCTATTTGATGAAGATGCAACTTTATATTATATCACGATATCTATCTATAATTATTATCGAACCACGTGTTTTTATCGAGACGATGGGCGTAAGGAAAAAAACAACAAAAACGTGTTGAGAATGTGAATTGTAATACTACGCGAACCGCTTCTTGACGTTTTCATTATTGCATCTGCATCCGCACGATTAATTTATAAATAAAATGATATTAATAAGATTTTGAAGTTGGTAGATTAATTGATGCGCCTTTTTTATTTACCCCGTTTTCGCTTCCCTTGGAAAACATTTATCTGATTAGACACGGAGTTCGTAGATATTAATACGTATCCGGCAAATATTCCGTGATTACGAACGGCACTGCTTAAATTTATCGGTAATTGCAAAATAATCAAATTGAATAAAATTCAATGAAAAATTGGAGAAAAATGGTTTAATACGATTCTCCATTTATTTGAATTTCGGAGCTTTGCCTACAAATCGAAGAATTCTAGTTTTTCCGGCAATTAAAAAAATTAAATATATTGTTAATCTACGAAAAATTGTTTCAAAATAATAGTTATTAAGTCAATTATAGGATTATGATTTATTGAATGAAATTAAGTTTTAAAACTAATCTCTTCGCAATTCCTCTGCATTATCCAGTCGTTTTATTAGTGCTAAGAGTTAGATACTAGGGTGTTTCGAAAGAAAAACTTTCTTCTTTTCTTCCACTTGCCACATAAAAAAACTACAGCCTGGTTTCTACTGTTGATCCTCGTTAAAGAAAATCTTTCTACGAATTTTTTTTAGAGCGGCTCAATGTCTTGTTGTATTTCCCAAATGATTAACAGGTAGAAAATCGAATTTTTTGCTTGAACGAATATCATTATGTTTGCATACGATAGATTGTAGTATGTGCCAGCCATTGATAGCTCGAAAAAGATTACCTTTCAAAATATTCAGTTTTGCGTAAAGAGATATTTTTCACATTTTCAAAAAACAGTTATCAAGCGACACGGTAGCGTCGCGACGTCGAGTATTACAAATTAATCTGCCATTTTCCTTAACAGTAAGACTATCAAAATTTGTATAAAATCTGTCAAGGCCATATAATAACTATCTCTCATAAAAACTAGGGTTATTTGTGATTATGATTTTTATTATCATTATTCGAAAATAAAATGCTTATTAAAAAGTTTAATAATTATTTTTTTCACTGTATACAGTAAAAAATCCGGGTTTATGACATTATATTGAATCTCGTAACAAGAAAACACCCTGCTCATGTTTCCAATATTAGAATCCAGACAGGTTTCCGGTAAAAAATAGAAGAAAAAAAAATATTTTTTACTCACCCTATTGGATATGCAATCGAATGAGAGGCGGCGTTTCATTTACGGTTCATTTGCCAATACAATGCGAATACGAGTGCCAAAAATGTCCAATACCGTGAGAAACTTCCTGAATAAGAACCAGACTTCGGTACGAGGAATAGTCGAAGTGGAAAATGTCTTCGAATTCAAAAAGCCCTTTAATAGAAATCTCTACTTTAATTTGGTAAAGGACCAAAATTTTGCTACTATATCAGAGACAATTTTTTTCGCTTTTCCATTTAGCGTTAAAGACAATCTCATCTCTAGATGAATTAGAACCCGCCAACATAACAACCAAGTCGATCCGAAGGTTACGCAAAATCTCTTATCCTCTGCTTGAGGAAATCGGACTATTGGTATAATTTTTTATGGTAAAAAGTGATTCACGATCAGCACAAAAATATTTTCCGCTTTTATTACGAAGCTGAACTAAATCACTTGTACCTTTAGCACTTGAGATTAAATTATGGAGAATGAAATCTCGGCTATTATCGCCAAGAACGTTGGATATTAACGAGGCCAAAGATTATGTCACAGCTTTATTTAATTATAGCGTTGCCAACTCGAATTTAATACTTCAAACGCGTGCAATGTTTTTCCCGTTGTTTTCCAGATACTATTTTGAGCTGATAATCATTAGACAGTTCTTGATGTTGATCACGATTTTTGTGTTTATATAGGTCAGCGGTTTTCTTGTTTCATTATTCCGTGATGGAAAATAATGGTATAAGAAAAAATTTCAAGTGCTTCTCATGATCCCGATGTTCGGAATAGAGTTAATTAGCAATTTTGTTCTAAAACCATAAAGGAAAATAACAACGTTATCTGAAAGGCGATTTGATGACGTTGGTACTACTTTATTGCATATTTATTCATCTTATTGACACATTAATAGAATGTGTGCAGAAATTGTAACATAAATAGTATTCTGTCTAGACGTTGTTTTTTCAATACTGTATTGTCGACAACACCGAGTTAATATGTATTATAATGTATGTATGTATGTTAGTGTAGATTAGCTAAGTATAGCGCGAAGGGAGTGATTTTCAGTACCGACGGTCGTCAAGGCAGCACGTGATCTCTTCAGGGTTGAAAGAAGATAAGCTTTCAACAGCTGATACCTTTCATGTCCTCAATAAGTCTTCATTGTCTTTCCGTAGTTGTTACTTGGGAACGAGAAAACCGTTAATCATCGCTAGTTCCCTACAATTTTATATCTAATCGTAGCTGGCGTCAATAATCTCATTACTTTCAAGCTCACTCTATTTTGCACGTACTTCATCTACCATTTTACGACAATTTTTTTAATTTCATGCATTCATTATTTTTATATATTATTTTTACGATAGTGCATAAATATTTTTTGGAAAGTAAAAATAATCTATCTTCTTACGTATACATTTGGAGTCTTAGACGACGAAAAATACATGGAATGTTCATTTTAGCTAAATTTCATGATTTTAGATTCATTGTTGAAGTCGTTCTTGAAAAACATTTTGAGTAATCTGACATGAAAAACCAGCTTTTTCTATGAGAACAAAGCTCTACTCTATAAGGGAGCGGAAATGACTATAACATTATTTATGCAATCAGTAAAAAAAATAGAGTGAGCTCGAAAGTAAATAGCGGCTAAAATGTCGCTCAACTTTGGCTTTTCAAATTAATTCAAAACAAGTAAGCAATGTAAAACCTTGTATACTGTTTCCTCATGTTCTTCAATTTGCTGAACATATAGAAATTAATATATAATTAAATATATAATTAAAGTTTCTTGATTCCGATGGCACAACACTACAAAGTTAACATCATATCGTCCACAATAAGTAAATAAATGGAGTGAGCTCGGCAATCAAATCTATAATATTCACATAGCGGTGAAAAATTCGCCGAACTTCGGCTTTTAAAATTTATTCAAAACATGTATATCGCTTCCTCCTATAATATCTGCTAAAAAGCATGTTCCTCAGTTTCCCAAAACTGGATAGTATAAAAAATTATGAAATTATGAATTTCACGATTCCGATGGCACAACACTACAAAATAGCATTACATTGCCTACAAACAAATAGTGTTACTACAAAATAAATAGTAAATAAATTACGCGAGCTCGGAAGTAAGACCTGAAATATGTACACAGCGGCAAAAATTTCGCTGAACAAATTTTTAAAGCCGAAGCTGTTCAATTTCAAAGTACACTCGTATCCCGCTTTCTCATAATTTCTGCAAAAATAGCATATTCCTCAATTTGCCAAAACTGGATAGTATAAAAAATAATTAAATTATGAATTTTTACGATTCCGATGGCACAACACTACAAAATACCATTACATTGCCTACAAACAAATAGGGTCACTACAAAATAAATAGTAAATAAATAGAGTAAGCTCAAAAGTAAAACCTGAAATATCTACAAAGCCGCAAAAATTTCGCTGAATAAATTTCAAAAGCCGAAGCTGTTAAATTTCAAAGTACACTCGTATCCCGCTTTCTCATAATTTCTGCAAAAATAGCATGTTCCTCAATTTGCCAAAACTGTGTAGTGTAATAAGCAATAAAATTATCTTACGTCTCCGATGGCACAACACTCCCCAAAATGATGAGCATCAAATCGTCTACGAACAAATAGTATTATTTGAAAATTAATAGCCCTGATCGCAGTAATGCGAGTGCCGGGTGCTACAGATCCAATCGAAAGTCGCTCGAATTCACATATACACCCAAATATATCTACACACCGGCGAGCACGTGCGACAATAGTGACTGAAGAAGAAGAAGAAGAATGAGACGATGGAGATAGGGGCAGCGGATTGGTCATCGCCCCTCGCAGAGAGACGATGAAGAAGAGCAGCTGCGGTTGTGCGCATGCGCGACCTTCCCACAAGGTGACCGTCGTATCTTCCACCGCTGGGTAAGTCGGCTCTGTAGCGGCCGTCGCATCGCACGTTCCCGCTAGTCGCACTTTCGTACTCCGAGAGTCGTCAACGATAAAACATAACCATAACGCGAGGCGCGGTTCCACACATACATAACATAACCGCCGACCGTGTTTTGAAGATAAAGGGATAAATACTAGTGCGATCAATATGTCGTCGAAGGACGCTGATCACGAAAAGAGAAAGCAGATCTCCGTTCGCGGTATCGTCGACGTCGAGAACGTATCCAATTTCAAAAAAACTTTCAATCGACATCTCCACTATACTCTCGTCAAGGATCGTAATGTCGCTACCAGCAGAGATTACTATTTTGCTCTCGCCCACAGCGTTAAGGACAATCTCGTCTCTAGATGGATTCGCACGCAGCAGTATTACTACGAAAAAGACCCGAAGGTGAGCGATTTGTGCGTGGAAAAATAAACAAAAAAAGCCGCGAGCAATTGATCATCTGAATGTAGCAAATAGGGATTGGTACATTTTATGGATTCTGTTTTTTAGGGATCAGATTTATACATATTTTTTGGTAAATTTCGTCGTGTATTGTTGTCGACTTTGCCCACAGTGAGTTAGAGGTCGATGTCTTGTTTCTTAGAAAGGCACGATTTGCTTTTTTTTTTTAATTAAAATTAGTGAAGTTACGATTACTTTTGTAATTAACAGTCGGTTACTACGAAAAAGACCCGAAGGTGAGCGATTTGTGCGTGGTTAAACAAACGAAAAAGCCGCGAGCAATTGACCATCGAAGTGTAGCAAAAATAGGGATTGGTACATTTTATGGATTCTATTTTTTTTAATAAGATTCATACATGTTTTTTGTTAAACTTCGTCCGTACTGTTGTTGAATTTGCCCACAGTGAGTTAGAGGACGATGGCTTGTTTCTTAGAAACCCTTGATTTGCTTTTTTTTAAATTAAAATTAGTGTAGTTACGATTACTTTTGTAATTAACACTCGATTGCTACAAAAAAGATCCGAAGGTGAGCGATTTGTGCGTGGCGAAACAACAACAAAAAACACAGCAACGAGAAATTGATTATATAAAGTTTGTTTTACACAAATTTATACTTGTTTGTTGTTGTCGACTTTGCACAAAGTAAATTCGAGACGATGTCTTCTTTCTTTAAAAAGTCGATTTGTTTGTTTTAAAATTAAAATTAGCGAACCTTTAATTATTTTTTAAATTAACACTCGAGTCTATGGCATTTTGCCAATTTTTTTTATTTTCATTTTTTGCTTACATTCCAGAAAAATGCGAAGAGTTTGAGAACTCATAAATTGCTTTCAATTTATCTTCAATAGTTTGATAATTTCAAAACAATATATTACTCCCAAATGTCATCAGCGGATAAACAAGTGAGATATCTGTCAAAGAATATCAGTTATGTGGATCCTTCCTCTTTTAATTATTGAGGCTTATTAAAATATTCAAAAATTTCGTCGCGTTTTGATGTCGACTTTCCGCTCGCAAAGTTAGGGCATTGTCATCTCCCTTAGAATATTTTTTTTTGCATGGAGTTCACAATTTATAATATAGAGTTAAAATTACAATTCGGTAAACTCACAGCATTGAATTATTTTAAACCAGTTTTATCTAAATTTTAAGAACTTGTCGTCGCGTATCATTGTTGACTATGTCCCTAGTAAAGTACAGGCGTTGTTATCTCTCTTAAGACCTATTCGATGTTCGGAGACTATACAATTCACAAAATAAGTCGAGTTGAAATTACGATTGGGTAGCTCATCGCGTTGAATTATTTTTAACCAGTTTTATAGAAAAATTTTGAAAATTTATCGCGTTGTATTGTGTCAACTTATCGCCTCGTCTAGTGCAGGCAATGATTTGAAGAGGAATTTCTTTCGTTTTGGTGAGCTCACAACGTTGAATTATTTTTTTAACCAGTTTTATCAAACATTTTTGCAAATATTGTCGCGTATTGTTGTGACGACCTTTCCCCCCGCAAAGTAGAGACATTGTCATCTCTCGGAAGCCACGCTACTGTCGTAAGGGCGGATGACCTTGTCCCCGATGCCTCAAAGGCATCACAACTCGCGATATACAACTTTCGCACTCGAGATAAAATTACTCTGGTTTGATCCAATTTATTCAATGTTGTCGGATGTCAAGGCGGTCGCCGAGCGCCGGCTTTGCTAATTCGTTGCAGCGCTGGAGTTTTCCACGTGCTTGCCGGTTCATAGACGATGTGAAAGATATTTTCTATGTGCGTTTATCACTTTGCGCGCCATTGATTCTGATTCGCTCGCTTCACGGAAGGAACATGTATTTTAAAAAAAATTATTTTGTGCTAAAATATATTCTCTGTAAATGTTGTATATCGTATATATACTTGACATATTTTCCAGGAACATATCTTTTATACATTGTAAAATTTATAAAATAGGGTAAACCGACAAGTGAGTGGACAGTTAAGCAGTCGAAAAACCCACTGAATGAACACTTTTCATGCTCGTCCTCTTACGGCCAGTGAAAATTCACTGGGTTGTTCACCCTATTAACAATTTTTTCTCAATGATTTATTTTAAGTACAAAATATAATATACATTTTTTTTATGAACTCGCTATGTTTTTTTACTCCATAAATAATTAGAGAATCACAATTATCCTAGAATACCCTTATTACCAGAAAAATAAAGATTAATCAACTGAGCTAATCATTTAAAAAAATGTATACCGTTAATAACTTAATTTATGAATGCGTAATAAAAGCTCATTTGTTCAAATAATTATTTGTCAAATGAATTAAATTTATTGTACAAACTACACGTTCATTCCCACAAAAACAAAAAACAAACATTTTCAGTCAATTCAACGAGTCACATCACACAAAATCCTTGTCCGGTTTACTCAATTATCGACGATTTCATTTAAACAATAAATGAAATAGCTTTCAATCCAAAAATTGTCAATAAATCCGCAATTATAAGTATAATCGTCTCAATCTCAATTTAAAAAAATTAATTCATTAATAACGCATATGTGGATGATGATAATTTAATACAATTCTTCAAAAACATTATTACCCAAACAGATTAAATTCTGTTAAGCTAATTATTAATTCACTATCGTACAAACTATTGTAAGATTGCTTAGGCTTCTCTCGTTCGACACCTTGAATTCTTTATCGGGGTCGAAGATCACATTCAATTTCCTTATCACAAACGGATATATACAATATTAAGTTTGAACGCTCAATTGTGTCACAACACGAGATGGAATAAAAATAACTGTATCTGTACAGCGATTCGTATTGTCCTGCGTCTCGTGTGTTTCTATAACACTTGCTGACTGAACTTACTTACGGACGAGAATGTACAGCCAACAAGCAGCGCGCAGCGCAACTACTCTTTCTATTTCAAGACGAATTTAATGCTCCGAATGTAATTGTTGGCCCCTTCGAGCCATCGTCACTATTATGATATAACATGTAGGACTTTTCCTTTCAATTTGTTCGCACTACGTAGATTCGGCTAAGTAATGCATCGAACAACCGTCACCACTCACTTTAGAGATATTTTAAGCGCGTTCCCCTCGTCGTCTCTCGTTGGTCAACCGGTCGACGTATACACCCATAACTTTTTATTGTTCACAATGTAACCGGTTAATAGCCAAATAGATCGTATGACTCTAATTGACGACAGTGACGATACGTCGTAACATAATTTCTCTCTCATTGCAAGAAATATCTTTAACTTTACCAGTAATTTTTCGCCACATTTACAATTTTACCATGAATTTCTCTAACAGAAAGAATCTCTGAAACTAATGAAATATTAACTTACCATTATTTTTGACTTTGAAAAAATCGACTCCATGAGGAAGGAACAATTAAGTAAAATTCAAATTCTTTTTAAAAAGGGACTCTTCTACCGATGTTCACTAAATCATGTATCTTACGTCAATGAATGCTATTTTGTTTATGTGCAGAATATAGGCAAGCCATCGTAAGTCTTGTTAATGCTCATACAATATCCCAATTTCTTATAGCAAAATTAGAAAATCGGTAAAACTAAAAAAGGTTCACCGATTTTAGCCAAATTTATGAATAATAAACAACATCAAATGTTTAGTATTGAATTTCGCAGAAGCCGAGAATTTACGACATTGGAGGGACCACGCCTTGTTTATTAATTAAAGAAAAAGATGAAATCTAAAAAATGTACTGAACAGTTTGTTTTTGCTTCCTCTCCTCATAAATGAAGAATTATGAAGAACATTAATTACCGTAATGTTATATGTATATCCGTCAAACTTAGCACACGAGTGGGCCGTCATATAATAATGTTTGGGATTGTAGTTGACGCGAATCGATTGAAAAGTTTTAATTGAACAGCATTTTGAAAATTAAAAAAAAATGCTTTCCACGGTATAACTTTCGCAAATGTAGAGGTATCAGACTGAAATTTTGTACGTAAATGGACTACGATTGAATCATTATGTGTACCAAATTTGACGATGATCGGTGAAATGGTTCTAATATTATTGCAATTCTAAATTTTTCTTCAATGTTCGCAAGACTCTAACTTCTGTAAATTCCAAGATATCCGGCTGCAATTTTCGACTTGATTTCACAATTTCCGAGTATCAATGATAAATGTAGGCAATTGAACTACCGATATATCTGTAAATTTCGATTTTGGTGAAATTTTTTTTTAAGTATGCCATAAAAAAAAAATTAGAAATTTTCCACAGATTTATCTTAAAATTTGCACACATATTGACTATCTTCGAAAAAGATTTGAGTACAAATCCGAAATAGATCTGTCAAGCTGTTCACATGTTATGTCATTTTGATTTTTTTTTGTTAAATCTCGTGCGCGCGTATGCTTTCGCAAATTACGAGCTACCGAGTTGTAAAAACCAAAAAATAATGAGGAAGCAATTTGCAAGGTTAAATTTTTGTAGTTCTAAATTCATTACAATTACGAAATTGTATCATGAGACGCGGTAGCGTCGCGACGCCAAGTATTAGAAAGAAAAAAATTTCTTAAGTTGACAAGTCAGAATTATATTTCTATACAGTAGTTTTTTGGCAGACTTAGACACGTGTCGGATTATGCTAAAATTCCAATACCGGGTTCTGTTTGTTTATTTCTTAATAATTGCGCGTTCCGTTACCTGCGAGGAAGCGTGGCGATTACTTTACTTATGGAGCATTTGCCAAATATTTTGAAATCTTGGCTGGCCCTCGCGGAACAGAAAAGACAGTCGCCACGCTATTTCGTAAATGCGCCGCTGGCATCATCGTAGAATTATTCAAAATTTCCTCGGGGTGCTAAAGGACGAATTCCGGACGTGAAACTCGTGCGAGCGATCGCACGAAACAAAAAATAAAACAAACGCGAGATATTTATTAGGGCAATCACCTCGTTGGGACAAACGACCGAAGAGGACGGTTATTTATATAACAAGGGTTGAGTATTTTCTTTCACTGTTTGCAAAAAAAATTGAGCTTCAATCGTCAGAACAGGTCCTCGTCACACCAGCAAACTTTACGATCACTCAGAAATGTATCTATATATAGATACTCGCCATAGCTGCGATTCTATAGGGACAATCCATCGTTTTATTTTTCGTTTTCAATATACACCTTATATCTCTAATTTCCTAAATTAAGTAAAGAATATATAACAGAGAGAAAATTGCATCACAATAATAAAATATCTCAAGAAATTTGATTGCTATAATTAAAGAAGGATGTAAGTAAAACAATAAACATGATAAAATTATTGCGAGATATTGGGCGATGAATCCTAAATTTTATTTTTCAAGATGAATAAACGTGAATATATATGCAGATGCTCGCCATAGCTACCATTTTATAGATACAAATCATCGTTTTATTATTTGTTTTTGAGATGAAGCTTACTTCTCTAATTTTTTAATTGAGTAAATAATATATAATAAAAAGAATTTTTTTTACAATAACCAAATCTGTTGATACTTGAAATAAAAAAAAATACAAGCGGAACAATTTTAAAAAATCATTGCTACGTATTAAACAAGGGATTAAAAAAAAATGTAATAGAAACGTGTATACTTATATTTTCTTGAATAACCATAAATGTATTTTGCAGAGGGTCTACTACCTTTCATTGGAGTATTACATGGGAAGATCTCTACAGAACACGATGATTAATCTGGGTATACAAGGCGCTTGCGATGAGGCTATGTATCAGGTAAAATATTACCCCAAATCAAAATCACAAATCTTTTGAAACCACAAATTGTAAATATCTGTAAATATCGCTTTTCGTAGATGGGACTGGATATTGAAGAGCTTGAGGAACTGGAGGAAGATGCTGGCTTGGGAAATGGAGGTTTAGGTCGTTTGGCCGCCTGTTTCCTCGATAGTATGGCAACTCTTGGCTTGGCCGCTTACGGTTACGGTATTCGTTACGAATACGGCATATTCGCTCAAAAGATAAAGAACGGCGAGCAAATTGAAGAGCCTGATGACTGGCTGAGGTATGGAAATCCCTGGGAGAAAGCCAGACCCGAATTCATGCTTCCCGTCAATTTTTACGGTCATGTGATTGACACACCCGAGGGCAAGAAATGGGTGAACACGCAGGTCCGTTTACCCTCTTTTTTTACGCTCAATACCGTTGATTTCAACTGCTCTGATTATATCGTTTCATCTTCAGGTCGTATTCGCCATGCCCTACGATAATCCCATTCCCGGATACAAGAACAATGTCGTCAACACTCTGAGACTGTGGTCCGCAAAATCGCCGATCGAATTCGATCTCAAATTCTGTAAGTCTAGACGAGATATCAGCGGTTGATCTCAATGATTAGAAGATTCCAAATGTATCAACGATATCAATACTATACTGACATTTAATAGTATCAGGCAATAAAAATTTCGAGTTCTAAATTTTTTTCACAAATTTTATAAAAATGGAACACAATCCGGGATATTTACGTTGAATATTCATTACTGTCGTTATAAAGAAAATTGTATGACATACTTCAAAAAATAGTATGACACTGATCAATTTTTTTTTGTACTTTCTGCTACTATCAAGATAAAAAAGACTATCATTTTTTTCTTGCGGTATTTCATTTTTTAGACTGGGATTTTCCACTGAAAGCTTGATTCTGGAAATGATTCTTGAAAAATAGAAAAGTTGAAAAGAAATGATCAAAACAGGGGTAAAAAACGTTTGTCGTTATTATTTATACACGTTTTCTTTTGCAGTCAACGATGGCGATTATATCCAGGCCGTTTTCGACCGAAACTTGGCCGAAAATATCAGCAGAGTTCTCTATCCAAATGATAACTTCTTTGAGGGTAAAGAGTTGCGATTGAAACAAGAGTATTTCATGGTCGCTGCGACTCTCCAAGACATCATTCGTCGTTACAAATCCAGCAAGTTTGGCTCCCGCGATCATCACAGGACAGACTTTGATGCTTTCCCCGATAAAGTAGCGATTCAGTTAAATGACACTCATCCCTCGCTCGCTATTCCCGAGCTAATGAGGATTCTACTCGATGTCGAGGGTCTTCCATGGGAAAAGGTTCGAAATTTCGATCAATTCTATTAAATACGATTTTTCAATCGCTGTCGAGCTACGTTGCATTATAATTGCACTACTAATACTTTTGTCAAAGTCTACGATTCACAATCATCAGTTTATAATTTCCTAAACGCCAACATCACACTTTGTCAAATTTATTTTCAATTTATACTAAATCAAAATATTCAACTGCATTTATCTTCCCCAGCTTTTTGAATTTTGGAAATTTATCGATACAACTTGTCAACGCTGAGCTAGTCAGCAATTTGACGAAACTTCAACAAATCCATTGATGATTTAGTTGGCACGTGAATGTAATTTGCAGATTATACAAAATCAGAATTTTCAACTGCAATTACTTTCCGTAGTTTTTTGAATTTTGGATAAACACTAATCAACAATTCGACCAAATTTTGATGAACCCATCGGAAATTAAGTTGACACTTTTTTAAAAAATTTTCGCAACTCTTGTTAACTCAGCAGATAACGTATAGAATTCGCTGGAATTTATACAGAATATGCGTTAATGCGGATGGACAGCTCAGAGCAATTTTTATGCCGATAGCTCGAGAGATCGGGACATTATAACTTTAATTCGATTTTATCCGTTTTGAGCGTGGTTTAAACAAAAAAAATGTTGCTTGAATGTTCTTTAGGCCTGGGACATAACTACCCGAACATGCGCGTACACCAACCACACCGTTCTGCCTGAGGCTTTGGAACGTTGGCCTACTAGCATGCTCGAGAGCATCTTACCAAGACATTTACAAATCATTTATCACATCAATTTCCTTCACCTGCAAGAAGTCGGTGCCAAGTACCCGGGCGATCTTGACCGCATGAGGCGCATGTCGCTGATCGAGGAGGACGGCGATAAGAGGGTCAACATGGCCCACTTGTCGATCGTTGGCAGTCATGCAATCAATGGCGTCGCCAGAATTCATTCCGAGATTCTCAAGGACAGTGTGTAAGTTTCTCGCTCTTAACGGTCGTCTGATCACCAATTCAGCACTGCGAGTGCGAAGGGCAAATAGCTAGAACTGTCAAAAGCGTTTTTCTCGAAGCAGAATTTTTTTAAAGAATTTTTGAGACCCTTTTTTTTACTCCACAAAATTGAAGATTCCAGAAAAAATCTATTAAAAGTGCTACATCTGAGCCTAACCTTGACACTTTTTTTTCATCACCTTATCAAATTTTTATATTCTATTCCTTATCGATTATTTTTCGCTATCTTTCCTCAGATTCCGCGATTTCTACGAAATGAATCCCGACAAATTCCAGAACAAAACTAATGGCATAACCCCGAGGAGATGGTTGCTGCTTTGCAATCCCAACCTTTCCGACGTTATCGAAGAGGTTTGACTCATTTTTTAACACTTTTACGCTAAGAACGTGAAAACGATATTCAACAAATGAGTAGATATTTATTTATTTTTATAAGCCTTGGTGATAGAACTTTGAACCTTCTATTGCGATTGTAAAAAGGACTAAAGAAGCTATAGAGATTGAACCAGTCGAAAAAAATAATGAGTCATCACTTTCAACAAAAGTTAATATACACGAAATTTACGAAGTACACATTTTTCCATGAATGTAAATGTAAAATCGTGGTTTTTTTTTCATTTTCTAGTAATTGTTTATACATTCAAGTAAAAATAGGAAGAAAACCTCGTTGCCTGTCTCAAATCTTGACTGACTATATTGATTACTTTACAGAAAATTGGAAGCGATTGGACCGTTCATCTCGAGCAGCTGCAAAAGCTCAAGAAATGGGCCAAAGATCCTTCCTTCCAGCGAAGTATCGTAAAGGTTAAGCAGGAGAACAAGCTTCGTTTGGCTGAACTTCTGGAGAGTGATTACGGCGTTAAAGTAAACCCAGCTTCGATCTTTGACATTCAGGTGAGAAATTATAAAAATACGTAATTATCGATAAAACCTATAAATTTTATAACGACAAAAGATTAATACCTCTCTTAACTTCAGGTCAAGCGCATCCATGAGTACAAACGCCAGTTGCTCAATTGTCTTCACATTATCACTCTCTACAACCGAATAAAGAAGAATCCGTCGGCGCCGTTTGTGCCGAGAACTGTGATGATCGGAGGAAAAGCAGCTCCCGGTTATCTTTTGGCCAAGAAGATCATTAAACTAATCTGCAGCGTTGGCAACGTTGTCAATAACGATCCCATCGTCGGCGACAAACTCAAAGTCATCTATCTCGAGAACTACAGAGTTACGCTTGCCGAGAAGATCATTCCTGCTGCTGATCTCAGTGAACAAATCTCTACGGCCGGTACCGAAGCTTCCGGCACTGGTAACATGAAATTCATGGTGAGACACTTTCTACCTTAAAGTATTTCATTTTTTCAAACGACCCTCCATGCGCATTAAATTTTTTTCTTCTTATTCTTCAAAAAATTCAATTATTCACAAAAACGATTGATTTTCGAAATATATTCACATGAGAAATGATAGCTTCCATTTTCGAGATTATCATCCAAATATATTCTATAACACTGAAAATAAGTTCTCAATTTCTCTAGAAAAATTGCATTTTTTTTTTTACTAAACAGATTTATTTATTTGTTAAACGACTGTATGAGAACGAATTATTCCCATAAAAAGCTCGACTGCTCACAAATATGGGCACAGTTGATTCACCAAACAGATGCGCATCAAGATTCATTTTTTTCTACAATAAACTAATGACAAATGTTATCTGTACTTCGAATTTCACGGAACTTTTTCGTTTATTTTTTAGTTGAACGGTGCACTAACCATTGGAACTCTGGACGGAGCAAACGTAGAGATGGCCGAGGAAATGGGCAACGATAATATCTTCATCTTCGGTATGACAGTCGATGAAGTCGAGGCCCTTAAGAAGAGAGGCTACAACGCCTGGGATTATTACAACAAATTGCCCGAGGCGAAGCAGTGCATCGACCAAATACAGGGTGGATTCTTCAGTCCGAACAATCCTGACGAATTCAAAGACATAACTGACGTATTGATGAAGTGGGATAGATTTTTCCTTCTCGCCGACTACGAAAGCTACGTAAAGACTCAGGATCGCGTGAGCAAAATTTACCAGGTCAGTTGAAGCTCTTTTCGTCATTAACGATCTCAAAATCATCACGGAAATCTTTAATAATCGATGTTTCTGTCGCAACAGGACGAAAACAAATGGGTAGAGATGGCGATTCACAACATCGCTTCTTCCGGCAAATTCTCGTCCGACCGAACGATCGAGGATTACGCTCGCGAAATTTGGGACGTTGAGCCGAGCTGGCAGCCTCTTCCAGATCCTCACGAGCCCCGCGACATGTAAAAATCGTCGTTAACGCTCTTTAGAAAAGTATTTTTGTGATTTGTTGTTTCCTCGCTGGCAAATCTCTCTTAAGCGGCGAGGAGTCTCGAATGTTTACGTGTTTTGGATGTAAAATAAGCCAATCAACCGTGTACAGCCCAATGAAATTTTTACAATGTTTTGTTTTTGCCAGTCAGATCACATTTTACACGATTGAAAACGTTTCTCGAGAGCCTCAAGAGGCAAAGTCAGCGAGGTTCGCCGACAGATAATTCGCAGAGCTCGCTCGCACACTCTCCCAAACTCTCATCTTGGTAAATGACGTTTCCAAGGTGCTTGAAGTTTGCCCAATCGAATAACATAGAAATAATCACTCAATGATCTATCGCGGTGTGATAGATCTTTTGATCGTCGCACAATTACCGATCGACAATTAACGACTGATTTATTGTTTCGCCGGGTGATTTATCCGTCCGTTATCAAACGCAGTCGTATGTGGCCAATATTTCACAGTTAAGAAAATGAGGATTATAATCGCGTGCGTCTCCTGACGATTTTTTTTTGGAGAGCTCTCTGTACAATCTCTATTTTCAGCGCAGACTGTGAATCATATATTTTTGTAATGATCGCACGAACAGGCGAAATACTGCCGCACAACCAGCGAATAATCTTTGTAGGATCCTGGGAAGTTTGAATGAAATTTCGTCGCTTTCGCATATAAACAGCGAAATTTTGTTGGATTGCTACATGGTAATTTTTTTGCTGCATGCGATGGAATCTCTTGTAACGAAATAAACGATTATCTCGAAGATTTCTCAGTTCCCAAGTCTTTAAATGAGCTAAATTTGAAAAAAAAAAAGACTTTCGTTGATACTTTAAAAAGCAGCGCAAAAGTTATTGCAATTCAAACATCCAACGACTTACAATAATCACTTAAAAGTTCGCGCACTCATTAAATCATTCAAAGTTCACATTTTAGAGACTTGCATCATTTTTATCAATACTTAAGGAGATTCTGCATGAGTTCCTAACTAAAAATCACACTTATGTATTTTTAAATTCAATCATACCAAAAATCCCGAAAAGCAATAAAATTCTATACAAAATTTTATTCCTACCTATGATCCTCCAGATTTTCTACTGGGGTATTATTAAATTATTCAAAGTTCACATTTTAGAGACTTATATCATTTTTATCAATACTTAAGGAGATTCTGCATGAGTTCCTAACTAAAAATCACACTTATGTATTTTTAAATTCAATCATACCAAAAATCCTAAACAGCAATAAAATTCTACACAACATTTTATTCCCACCTACGATCCTCCAGATTTTCTACTGGGGTACTCATCTGTGTCGCGACTCGCGACTAAATCCTACAACGAATAAAAAGAAGACAAGTATAAAATACGTCGAAGTGAAAAAATAAAAATGCACTCAGCTTTGAAATCAAAATAACTTATAGTGCGCACGCGTAGCTGTATTTGTGATCGTAAATTCGTAGCTTAACCGTGCCGTCTTCGCAATATTATTCAGCACCTAAATATGAAGTTTTTTTTTTTAGTTTGTAGCGAAAATTGTTGAAGAAAAACAGAAAGTTGTTTCGTTGATTAATAAAACAAGTTGTTTTTATCGATAAACGCTTTATTATTGCTCCAGCTCTTTATATATCGACTCTAACGCACTATGAAGTACTATAAGAGGTATAGGCTTCTTATTCAATGAATTGTAAGTCTTCTCATGTCGAACTGGACGTCGGCACAAGTGGTTGCGTCTGTTGGCATTTAAATGCGCTGGTATCTCACTGAGCTCCATCAGACGGCCGCGATACACGTTCGATCAGCATGTGTGCGATACAGTCCGTACATAGAGTGGAGAACAGCGAGAACCAATAATGGTACCGATGGAATCAACGCAGGGAATCGTTGGCCAGAGGAGGAAAGAAGCTCTTGCGAATTTTCGGTTATTTGATACACAAGCTGAGCCTTTGGTGAGTAGGAAAATATTTATTTAAATCACTGGTGTTCGAGACAATCAGGCGACTTGGTATGACTCACAATAAACTCGATAATAAGACGGCGCAGGGAGTTTTGATACATAGGTACATCGTTTGTCCAATTCGTACGGTCTCGTGAATTGTCGGGGTTCTTCGTCGCAGATTTTGCGCATGTACAGTCGCTTCTCCCATTCGATGTCGCTCGGCTGATATTGAGCTCCACTCTCTAAAGTTTTGACTTTCGAGTTGTTCAGACTGTAGAGCGAAGATGGGTGAAATTTTTATGAAAAATCATGAGTTACAAACGGCAATTACTCGAATTAATTGTAAATAATTTTGAATCTATTATAATCATTCAAGGTAATGTATTTTAGTTTGAATGAGTTACAATTATATAAGGTGAATTTAATTACTGTTGAATTCATTGTAATTACTCAAAGTAATTTTAATTCATTTTGAATCGGTTGGAATACAAGATGTCATCTTAGTTGATTGGAAAGAATTGCAATTTCTTCGATCTATTAATATTTGAAAAACTACTTTCTGATGAAAGTAAATGCCCAAATTCGTTGTTGGTAAAGCAATATTGAAGAAAAAATTACTAGTTCGAATAATTGTGATAATTTCAGAGTTATCAAATAATTCATCTTTCACTTCAACTTTTTACGAGAACTTTTTCGTAACGACGCAAAAATTGTTATTGAGGTAGGCATCAGTTGATGTTAAGTTTTTGGAGATGAACGAAAAGAAAAGGACACAAAAAGAATAGTTTTGTATTTAGATAGAATTTAATAATGTAACACTGTGAAAATATAATTGCATTTGAAGAATATATAAGCAGCCACAGACTAAAAATAGATCTGAAATTATAGGTTTTAAGTTGTTAGAGTATCAAGGGGAATTAATTTAAGATTAAAACTTGACCGATATGTAATTCAAAAATTATTTTGAATGCAGGTTTGATAGAAAATTTATCAATAGTTGCATTGGTTTCTAAAAAAATCGTACTTTGACTCAATTTTTTCGAGAAATAATCTTAAACGTTGGCTCAATTGTAATTCTCTATCTCGGTATATTTTCTGTAAAAACAGATTAACATTTTTTGATTATTTTTAGTACTGAATTTTTATTGGAGTTGCCAACTGAATTCTCATTGAAGTCGTCAATTAACAATATATCGATTTCACAGTCACCTGAATTGTTTTTATAATATTTATCGAGCGATCTCAGCTGCCCATTCCCTAAAACAAAGACAAAAGACACTCAACTTTCCTTTGGCGTTCAAAATCAACGAAATTGTCAGTTACTCCGTTTCCAAGGGTCTGGTAATCATTTTTTCCTCAAATGTGGCAAAGAAGCACCAAAAAAACAAAATTTCTTGCAGCAGTCGTCCATATTATTCGTGAGTTGCATTAACAAAGATTTGACAATATTTTCTTTTTCTTTCCTGCGTTTTTTTACCCTGTTTTCAATGAAGCGATTTTCAAAAATTTCGATAAAGCAATCAATCGGGAAAAACTTTTTCCCAAGTAGAAAGAGTAAAATTCAGTAACGAAGGTTTGCTGATAGACTAAATCCTCTGGAATGATGGGCTTACTCTGCCCAAAAGAAATTTGGAGCGCTCGGCAAATGCGGCGACCATTCAACTTGATTGATCGGGAGTTTCACGCGTCGGATTTTTATAACGACTATCACGACTATCTATGTACGAACCGAGGAAATAATCTCCGAAGGTTCGATAAAATAATTTATCGAAACCAAACAAAAATATAATTTATCTGTTGCAGAATGTGTCGGTGCTTCCAATACAATTGAAACCAACATCAGCGATCATCGTGACTGGTTACATTCCAGGGCAACTTACTGGGTATATTTCCAATTTTTCTGACGTTCATAATTCCATAAAAAGTCATACTACAATTTTTTCCAAAATTCCTTTTTAAGTAAAGGTTCTAAAAAATAGAATTCCAGGATTCCTCGAGAAGAATTTGAATGTTCAAGATTTAAAAAAAATGGAATTCAAACTTTCTAAAAAAGAATTTTTTTGTTTAACATTTTTTTAAAATGTATTTTTAAAAATGTAATGTGTTCATGATTCCAAACAAAAAATTTATCTTTAAGACAGGATAATATATAGATCGTGTAAGTTACCAATGAGTATGTTTTTTTTATTAAAAGATTCACCATAAATTTAACATGCAAATTGTCCGGAAATACTGCTCTACACTTTAATCCGCGCCTGGACAGAGGCTACGTTGTGAGAAATACGAAAACTCGTGGGTCTTGGGATACTGAGGAAACTTGTTCACCAGCGGTACCGAGCTCCTGCATCTTTCGTCGCGATGCCTATTTTCACGTTACTATTTTTTGCGGACCTTATGATTTTCAGGTATGTAATGAAAAAAAAATTTTGTCTTTGAAGCATTGCAGTGACAGAAGGCTCTTAATGTTTATCGGGAAAAGAAACCGAATTGCATTCTTTACTTGATTGATTGTTTGTAACGATAATTTCATTCATCTTAAAAAATCCCCAATACCGAGTACATATTTTTGTGATATTGTCGATTTAAAAAAACCCGAAAGCCCTTCGGGTCAAAAGGGAAATTGGTTTCCCCTTTTGACAAAGACAAAAATTACCTTTGACATACTACTGAAGAAGAAGAAAAATTACCGAAGTAGTTACAAGATTACCAAATAAAGAATTACAGAAATAATAATAAAATCATGAAGTATGAATATACGGATTTTATATAAATAATTGTCGCTTTATACATAAAATTGAAATCCGAAGATTTTTTTAAATAATCAAAAAACTCTTGAGAATTAATCATGTGCTTTTGTTGTTCGATATTTTTCAATCTGTGGAAAATAACACAAATTGTTATTTTGTTGTTATTTGTTGTTACATAGCAGTTCTGCAAATGCAGGGAGTAATTTTAGCACTGAGAGCCAATTATGGCATTAGTAACTAATAATCAGTAATTAGTAATACCATAATTTAAAAACATTAATTTTTTTTAGATGCCATAACTATGAAATAGTTAATGTAACTACCAAATAGTGACCATAACTATTTTCATAGTTGACGTCATTATGAAAACAGTTGCATGGAATAAAAATTGAGAATTGTCTGTAGTATTACGATTTCTCTGAGTGAGATCCTTTTTTCGCTTTTTAGATAGCTGTTAACGGTGAGCACTTCTGCGAGTTCCACTACCGACTTCCGCTCGAAACGATAACTGCGCTGGAACTTTTGGGCGGTATCGAGGACGCTAGAACTCGGTTGACAAATCTGTGCATTTATCCGGATCCGAAGATCTACAAAGTCTCACGAAATCTTAGTCTCACTGAGCAGAAGCCCGTATTCGACGATCTTGTAATAAGCTTGTTGACCCTAAGTTTTTTACCACATGTTGACTCTTGCACTATTATTAATAGTGCCAGGAATAAATTCCCATTTCCCATGTAATTTAATCTCATTATAAATCGTTCCAGAAAGTTCCAGTGACCGTCAACATTGCTCAGGAGTTTAAAAATGGAGCTCGCATTTTTATCAAAGGAAGGCTCAAACTTCTTCCTCATTCGTAAGTGAAAGATTATTTTTTAAAAATAAGAATTATTTTCTAAATCATGCAGGAAAAGATCCGAACTCATATTCAAAAATTTTCAAACCGAATATTGCAAGATATTACCCGAAGAACAACTGCATTCTTATCTGTTTTTAGAATATACCAACAATTTCTTTATATTCTTTGAATAAATAAGAATTTCATCTAATGTGCTCAAATTTCCATTTTTGTGAAGAACTCTAAAGTAAAAAATACACCTATTCACGAAAAGATCCCAGGTCATATTTGAAAAATTCAAACCGAACCATAACCGGACATCACCCGAAGAATCACCACATTCTTATCTCTTTCCAGAATACAACCGTTTTTTTCTGGATTCTGAAAAAAAAAAGATTTTGATATAATTTGCTCAAAATTAATATTTGTTGCAAGAACTAAAAAATAGAAAATACTTTGTATTTTCCAGGCTTGACAATTTTTTAATGTGGTAAAGGACTTTCAAGAATAACAAAAAACTCACATTAAAACCAACACCTCTTTCAAAAGTGTTATGAGTAAAATAAAATTTTCCTTATCAAAATTGAAACAACAAAATAAGAAATCACTGATCAGATCCGAGAGGTCAAGGGTTGGCTGAATCAGTGAGCCCTATGCGATATAACCCTTTTATCTTTTCCAGATTCTACGTCAATTTACAAAAAGGCGACATGGTATATCCCCATCCGCAAATCGCATTGCATCTGAACCCTCGTTTTTTATACGGAAACCGGCCGGCATGCGTGGTGATGAATTGTTGGGCAGAAGGCGCATGGAGCAACGAAGAACGACACGAGGGTCAGTTGTCTTGGGGCCCCGGACGCGATTTTCTATTGACGTAATAATTTTATTTATTTTTTGTACCACTTCGGTAAAACGTTCATATCTACAGTAAAGTACGATCTAATATACTTTGTTGCTTACAGTATACGCTGCGAATACGAAGGCTTCGCGATATGGCTCGGTGACAAGATGATGGGTGAATTTAAGCATCGATTGCAGCCGACAATTGTCGACACTTTAAAAATATCCGGTGACGTCGTGCTCTACGAGATTGCCATGAGTTACGCATAATGTATTATTGCTGCAGCACCGAACGACGGGCGCTCTCCTTCAAGAGACGCTTTTTCTTTTATCAAGTCAAGTTACCTCAAGCTTCCAATCTCCATTGTAGCGTGGAGCATTTTTTTAATGTATATTTATTACATATGTTCTCGAGGAATGTGTGCGCCTCGTCGTCCTGTGCTGTAAATTATGTTTATGATTTTCTTCATCATTATACTATATATAAAACGCTTACAACACAAGTAATTTATGTTATCTTAGGCAATAAAGTAATTTGTAAAAATCTTAGGTCGAAGTTTTTCGAGATTATAGCGATTTGTCAATTTTGGGTATTATTTGTACCAAAATTGCACCGAATTTTGAGCTTTACCTAACTTTAAATCTTCATGAATTTCGGAACGGTTAGGTAGGAAAATTAAAGAAATTTCGAAACTGTTACTCTTAAGGAGGTTCGTCAGTAAAATTGAAAATGCACAGAAAAATCTAAAATAATTACCGCGTTTTTAATAATGCATAACAAACTCACATGAATTTTTTGGGAATTTTTGTCTACATCGTTTACACAAAATTAATTTTTTTATGCATACACTTTAACGTGAGCTCTTATGGCATATTTACGAATAAAAAAAACATTGAAAAAATTGAAAAAATTTTTTACATCGAAAAAAAGAATGAATTCTACCAAATACTTAAAAATTCAGGGATGTAAAAATTCTTTTCAATTATTATTATTTCTTTTAATTCGTAAATATGCCAGAAGAGCCCATGTTAAAATGCATGCATAAAAAAATTAATTTTGTGTAAACGATGTAGACGAAAATTCCCAAAAAATTCATGTGAGTTTGTTATGCATTATTTAAAACGAGGTAATTATTTCAGATGTTTCTGTGCATTTTCAATTTTGCTGACGAACCTCCTTAAGTTAATAAGCTGCGGATTTTCGAAGGAACAAGTAGAGTCCTCATTTACTAATTATGTCACCCATTCCTAAAACAAAGCGTAATTTCTTTTAATAATGTTGTGGTGTTGCGGCTTCGTAGTTTCTGTCCCTTAGCTATAAGCAAAATAAAATGTACAAGACAGAAAAGTGCGATTACAAGTATTTTCAAAACATTTTCTAATTCAAAAAATCTAATGAGATTTAATAATTATGAGTTTGTCAACACGGATTTCAAAACTCAGCAACAGCGGTCAAAACTTATTGTGATAAGAATAAAAATAAATAAAAGTGCATGTTCTATAATTAACAGACATTTTAAATTAAGCAAAAAGCTTAAGGTACAGTGCAAGTTTGGAACAAGTAGTTTAACAGATATAAACCTTGGAAGCGCTATTGTCCACGTAAATAATTCTAAAACATTCTTAAGCGAGACAGACCATAGCCATTATGGCGAATATTATAGAAAACAAATAAAACGTTAATCGGTCGATTGCTGTGGCCGCGAGAATCCATTCGTATTGGGCCGTGCTCATTGGTGGCGTTATTATATTTTCCCTTTCACCGGTGTCGGAACAATTCGACGACATTGAATTCGATTGGTGATAAGTGTTTGTATCGGCGGTATGACTCTCCCTTAATTCTTGCTCTCCGTCGGGCCTACGTGAGTTTAGCTGTCAAATAAAACGTTTCGTTACATTAAGCCGTCGTTGAGTTAAGTATCACTAATAGTAACAATAACAGCGTGCAAAAATTATGAAATTTCATCAATTAGCAGGTCGATTATCAGTATTTTTTTCCTATGGGGGTTTTGGGATGATGAGTTCAAGGTTTTTTACACAATTAATACGTACTCTTTGCCAACTTTGACAGTTAAAAAATTAAAAAATATTGATAAGCATTTCATATTCAGAAAAAAACATTTTTGATTATATAATATTTTTAAAACTTACTTTGTTGAATGTTCTTATATTTAAAAAAAATTGAACTTCGTTCGACTATTTATTCATCATGTGTAAAATCCTTCTTTCGTTATATCAATGCCCTCATTTAAAAAAATGTTGAAAATGGACTTATTATATTTGCGTCATCTTATGCAGAACCCTTAAGTTAACCTTTAGAGGATTATTTGATGCTAATTAGGGCAAAGATTATTCTGAATATATTTTTATTCATATATTGCGCAACCTTATCATAAAATCAGTGACATTTATATGAAGTTTAACGAACCAATTGAATGTGATCAAAAAGAGCCAAGTACTGTCCTGGTCGACCCACTAGAAATTTCTTAATCCCACGTGGAAGAGGTCGACAGTGTGGACGACGCGATAAGTTTATCACAAAGGCCGATATTATTAAGGATATTGTCACCAGATATAGGCAGCCACTGTAAAAGCAAACTGGAAGCGGATTTATTAATGTAGATTCAATCATTTCAAGCTGCACTGTACATGGCATCCCAGTTCACAAGATCTGCCCTTAAACCTCGTATTAATTGTTTATTTTCTTTCTTTGGAGTAAGTACCTTGAAAGGTCCGGAGTCTTAATCTAAATATTATACCTAATTAATAAATTGTTATTATATAATAATTTTAAATGTTGGTTTGTCCCAATATAAATTTGTTTCTTTAAATTGGAATTGATAGAAGCTTAATCTGATTAATCAGAACATAATGAACTCAGAAAAATCCTATTTTCCGGAGGAAAGTATTTGCGTATAATAAGAAAAAAATCTTAAGAAAACAATAGTCGCATAATTCAACAGGCCAGTTTCTGCAAAAACGGAGGAAGGCTCGTATGGTGAAAATGATCACCCTGAGTTTTCTAATTCTCCTTATGAGCCCAGATTTTTTTAAATCCACGTATGAGAGTTTCTCCCTCGAAGCCTAATATTTATGAATGATCTTCTAAAAGCCCCTTCCCTAGGCCCTTATTTTTCGAAGTTCTTTTATGGGGCTTTATTTTTCTAAATCCCCCTATCAAATCCCTCCGTTAATTTCATATTTTGCCAAGTTTCTCATTTGCCCCCAAAGCCTACATTTTTTCAAGTTCAGCTTCGGAACCTGAAGCACAATTTTTTTTAAGTCTCAAGCCAAAAGATGAATCTTGAATATTAATAATTGCAAAATGTTATTAACAAATAAGTGAAAAGAAATTGTTCAATGAATTGTCCGTCAACCTAACTTTTGTTTCAAATAAAAATGATTCGTTAAATTTTCTGAATAGGTATGAATTTTTCCAGAATTTTGTCTAATGTTCGAAAATTGCAGTTTTTTTCTTGTATCAGCTGTATTTGGCAATCTATTCGATCAATCGTTTGGAAACTTATTGGGTGTAATGGGTGGTCTCGTGAGAAATACATATGAAAAATTCGCGACTAAATATGCATTAAAAAAAAAAAAAATTCAAAAAAAAAAATTTTGATGATTAAAATAAAATCTCAAGAAATTCGTACGTCTTCAGAAAAATGGATGAATCATTTTCACTCGAAAAAAAAGATAGGTTGACGGATAATTTGTTGAACAATTTTTTGTTTCACCTATTTGTTAATAAAATTTTGCAATTATCAATATGCAAAATTAATCTTTTCCGCACCTTTTGTATGCTTTATTTTTTAAAGATTTTTCTTCCATCGGGAAGTTTCCTAACTTCCCTCTGAATTCTCACTTTTGAGCGCGTTGAACACCCCATCGCGTTCTTACATCCATAAGGGCAGACGGAGCGATAGTGGAACTCCAGTAATAATATACAACAATCCCGTGTTAAAGAAACGTACTCGAAATTCAATGTACATGTACTGGAAGTTTTTATGCATAAGCTGCCCAGTAAACACGGTATTGTAACAGCAACGTAACGGCTATGTAACTCAATGTAACAAGTAATCTCACGTGTAACTTACATGTAAGTTACACGTAATTTACAATTTCCCACTCAGCAATGTTACCATGTTATATAACATGTGTTACGTAACTGTTACAATTGAGTTACGTTGCCCGTATATTTCGTAGTGTAACAGATATGTAACAAGTAACATTCAAATGTTATATAACGTGTGTTACATAACCGTTACGGTCTTGCAATGTACGTAGTGTGTTGCAGGATATTACTGCAAGGTAACAGCAACATAATCAAAAAAATTGTTTGTAACTTACATGTGACTTACATGTAATTTACTATTTCCCACTCAGCAATGTTACTATGTGTTATGTAACATGTGTTACGTTTGCGTTGCAATTTAGTTATGTTGTGTTGTGCAATTTGAATTACACAGCTATTACTGTTTCGTTATATTGCTAAAGTATAGTCATATTGACAATACATTAGCTTTACTTTTGTGGACTTACAGTCCACAAAAGAGCTTCAAGGGTTGCTAAATTGCTACCCTTGGGAGTCAAAAATATTAGCTGCTACTATTAAAAGTAGAAAAAGCGATTGGCAAATGATGCGAACCGGTTGAAATCTCGGAAGAGTATCACTCCGGTGTGCATATGAAGCTGCACCGTTACGCTGACTTATATACGTTAGTGACACGAATCGCTTGCGAGAAACGTTTGAGTCGCAGGCCATCTAGCGGACATCACATCGTGATACACATGTTACGTAACATTAATTCATTTTTGTTACATGACTGTAACGAAACTACATTACGTAGATGTTACATATTTTTGCAACGTTTTAGCAATGTTATCACATTACGTAACTGCAATATGACAGGACTATCCCCACAGTTACATTGCAATCGTTTCAAAGATGTTGCATTACAGGTACACATTTTAGTTACATAACTGCAACACAACTACGGCTTATAACCGTTACGTTACGTGCATGTTCTCGATGTAACATAACCACTGTGATATGCATGTAACGTCAAATGTACATACTCTTGGAACATTCTTGTAACGTTACCACATTTACGTAACTGTAACATGACCGCACTATCGCTGCAGTGACTTACAGTCGTTACATACATGTTACATTACAGTTACACACTTTCGTTACATAACTGGAACGGAACTACGGTATTTAACAGTTGCACAACGTGAATGTTCACGGTGTAATATAACCACTGTAATATGTATGTTACGTATTGTTTGCAATATACTTGTTATGTTGCCACGTTACAACACTACAACAGTGCGTTCCTGTCACGAAAGTGACGTTCCTATTGTTACTCGCACGTTGCGTTGCAGTTTCATAACTTTTGTTATGCAACTGCAACGAAAACATGTCACATAACGGTAACATCACCTGTATGTAACTAATGCAACATCACAATGTTACTCCTACGTTATATATCCTCGACATATCATAAGGGTAACACTGTTACAATCACATGTAACTTCCATGTTACATTGCCGTTCAAAAACGTGTTTACTGGGTGGTATCCTAAATTGACTATACAAGTGCTATGTCAAATTTATTGTTGGTACAATAATTTTAATGATTTGTTTTAATTTAACTGTAAAAGTACATTAGTTTTTAAAACTTACTTTACTTTCATCGCAAGGATTCCATAATTTTATATCACAATTGTACATTGAATTCAATTGATGAGTTATGGAAAAAAAACTTCCAGTCCTCTCGGATAGTGATCTAAACATCTTCATGCACCGATACTTACTGTTAATTCAAAACCTCTTCGTAGCCTATTATTATATTTTAATGCTCTTACTCAGCAGTGGTGGTTTGCCAGGGAGTGGAGGTACTTTATGACCAAAGTGTATCAGAAATATCGAGATTATCAATGCAGTGCAGCCGCACAATGTTATCTTCTCAGTGCACTGCGGTGGCAACCAGAAGATGACAAGTATCAGGAAGACGATCGCTAAATAAAGCAATAAACCATCAATTAAGTGATTTTCACTTTTTCAAAAAAACTATCTTGCGTGACTCACTGGCAGCAGGTGCAACGACAGTTGCATAATACATCGGCGAGTGTCTTCTTACAGTTAGATTGTAATTTAACTTTATAATGTCATAGCCGTGAACGGTCCTCGTCACACGATCTTTTGATATTGCTATTAATCGCCACTCCGTGTATTGATGATGCTCCAGTGGCTGTAATTACATCCAAATTATTCCATGCAGAGCAATTGTTGATATTTTTACAAAATTTTTGTAAATTTCTGAATTTGACAAAACATTTTTTCACAATTTTTGTAAACTTCTAAATTTTACAAAATATTTTTTCAAACTTTTTGATTGTTGATTTCTGAATTTGTTGATTTCTGAATTTTACAAAACATTTTTTCAAAATTTTCGTTAATTTCTGAATTTTACAAAATATTTTTTCAAAATTTTGGTAAATTTCTGTATTATACAAAATATTTTTTCAAAACTTTTGTAAATCTCTGAATTTTACAAAATTTTTTTTTTTAATTTTTGTTAATTTTTTAATTTAAAAAAATGTTTTTTCAAAAATTTGGTAAATTTCTGTATTATACAAAATATTTTTTCAAAATTTTTGTAAATCTCTGAATTTTACAAAATTTTTTTTCAAATTTTTTCAAAAAGTATTTCCTTTATTTAATTTAATTGAATTTTAATTTTCTCACGTCAAAGTTTCCATCTCCTAACTCAACAATCCGCAGATCTATTTCGTCACCCAAATACATCCAAGATCCGAGCTTAAGAACGCAGCGTTGGGTGTCGAAGGGCCACAATCGAAGATCTAGGTCGCAAAGCGCGAAAAATTGCGTTGGTGGAGTCCAGAGCACAGTTCCGTCCGGGTAAATTATGCAGTGAGTGTCTCCGTAATACTCTATTGATGCTCCAGCTACGCTGTATCTCGCAATGACATTAGAAGTAATAGCTTTTAGTGCTGGCGGTACGAATATTGATTTATTCAATTAAAGGGAAGGACTCAGACACAAATTGTATTATTGAAAAATTCCTCGCTTGTTTATCTGCTGATGTCATTGAAAACAATCAGTGACTACATCTTTGTGTACTTACGATAATATTAGTTTTATATTCAGTTTTAGAATTCGATTTAAAGATATTTTGTCCAAATTTACTTTTTTCCCTGAATCGCTATAACGTTTTTTAAAGACAATTGTCAAAGTTTATTTTTTCCCCGAATGGCCGTTTTTGAGGACATTTTTTCCAAAAATTCCGCTTTAAAGACATTTTTTCATAAAACATTACTTACAAATTTTTAAATGAATATTTTTTTCTCATGGCAAAAGTATCTAGCTATTGCAACAATGACCAATAATAAATTCATGGGTTTCACAAGTGTTCACACTTTTCTAACATATACAGTAAAATAAAAAGTTTAAATAATTTCTTAATTCTGAGTAATAATTTGTCTATGAATATCAGTAATTTGGCCTGATTTCCTCAATGAGCTGAAAATCAAGTTGAACTGTTGGAAAATCCCTTATAGCTACATTTTTGCTGTAGGCAGAAAATTCTTAAATTTGTACGTATACAACTTTTCTAACACAATTCAAGCAATCTCTTCATTCTTTCAGAAACATGTACAAATTTCAATTCGATCATTTAGGATTTGGTAATAATATCATACCTGTTATAGAGAAGTATATCTGGTTGCCAGACTTCGTGATTGCCTACGTGCAGCTGATGCAGCCCGCCGTACCTTGAGGCGTTCCATTTAAGCTTCTCGTCCATCCATTTCTGCACAGATCACAAAAAAATATCATTAACATTGGAATTAAATTATCGACCACATATATACATTTGTGTTCATACAATAATAAAAGGGCTTTTTAATCGTAATTTTATGGACCTTTGTTTTGTTTGTTCCTACATTTGTTTAAGTTTAAATGTACCACGAAATTTGTCATGGCCAAAACCATTTTCGCTACTCGTTATACTACATATGGGGCATTCCATACGAATTCGATCTGAGTCTGACCCTTGCCTTTTGGGATTTCATCCCTGATTTCTTATGTTATTGTTCCATCTTTAAAAAGCAACCACAATTTTTATTAGATGATTTGTAAACAATTGATGTATTTATGATTATTTATAACTAACATATTAAGGGCCGTAATTCAAAAATTTGACAAAATTCTCATAAATCCTCTGAGAGACATCAATATTTTTGAAATTCGACCTAAGGTGTCCTGGACCTCGATTCTATTTTTTTGCGATTTTTTTTTAAAACGAAATTAGGAAAAAGTAAGATGTGTAAAAATCCCTTTACTGCAAACTATTGCTCAAACATTTTTGTACATGTAAAAAATTCGGACAATTATTGTTTTTTTTATAATTTTTTTCCCATTTCTTTATTTATTTTTTAAATTCAAATTTGATAACATCGCTATGAAAAATCTCAAATAATTGTCTGGATGTATAGAAATGTTCAAGCAATAGTCTGCAGTAACACATTAACTTTTTTTAAATTTTGTTTTGAAATAATTCATAAAAGAAACGAAGCGAAGTCTGGGACACTTTGGGTCGAAGCTAAAAAATATTGATGCCTGACATATGATTTATGAGAATTTTGTCCGATTTTCAAATTACGGCCCTTAATAAGTTAGGTATAGATAATCATATGTATGTAAATAGTTTAAAAAAATATTTAATGAGAATAGTGGTTCCTTCTAAGAGATGGAACAATAACATTAAAAATCGGCGATGCAATCCCAGAGGGCGAGGATCAGACCTGAGCTGAGTTAGTATGGAATGCCCTATATTCTTCATGGTCATCGTAGAAAAATATTTTTCGAAATTCATTTTAAAGTAACATTGTTGTTAATGACATTTATGAATTACGAATGATGGACATTACTGAAGACAATCTATCCGAGAATATTACGAACCATTTTTACCCAGGCTTGAACAATTATCGATGATTTGAAGTCATCCTGAAAAAAAGCAAAAAGCGATGTTGAGTACACGTAAGCATAAGAAAATAAAAATGTGTCTATCATAAGACATTTCAGAAAAAATTGTTATTTCAAGAATGTCTAATTGTTTTTTAGAAACAATTCTTACATTTCACGAAAATAATATAATTCATTTGTATTGATAATTGTACATTTTTTTAAATTCTTTCATTTATTATTGCAAAAGCACTGTTTGTGTTATCCGTATTCTACTGCAAAATTAATGACCGAAAATATCTTAGAATGCATTTAAAAAATAATTTTTAAAAGTGATACTTTGTTAATTTTTACGATATGAAAATGAATATTTGAGAAAAATGTTGAGTACCAGGAAGCGGTAAAACTTGCCAGTGAGACTGCGGTGACTTCCATGTCGAAATATACGATTGTTGTGTTAAAGTGTTGGGCAGGCCTCGCAAATTTGTCGTACCTGAGAAGAAGATCCCGCTTAAGACGGTCAGTCCAGGTCTCATTCCAAATGGGGGTAACTCGGGTCACTTAAAAAAAGGCTTAAATCAATTTCATTTATTTACGTGTATGAATTTAGCCTATATTAAATTTCTTAGCGCAGCTGTCCTCAATGATATAAAAGAAATCCATACAATTATTTTGCACGCATATTGCACGCCTCAGTTTATTCTTATAGTTACAACGTTGAAACGTTGTGGCGTTGGACAGTCAAAGAATGAATGCTTGGTAACTGGTACCCTGCCTATAAGTGAATAAACGGCAAACGTTAACTCGTCCGTACTATGCTGAGTCGGTTTTGCCTAGGAAAATCCTTGCTAATGCTAGTTGCGACGATTTTCAACGCGTAGACCATGTGCGAGATCAAAAATAATTATTAATAGAGATTTCAAAATAAAAAAAAGCAGTTACAAAAAATATTGTTTACTCAATTTATCAATAAAATCATTTGCATCTGTAGTTACTGTTCGTTTAAATCCAGTAATATTAAACTTGCATTATAAATTTAAATGGGACATATCATTTTGAAGTTCGAAAATTTTCTTTTAATGTTTTTATTCCACATTTTGACTATTTTTAATTGACATTATTTAAGTTTATTTCATTAAAAATTCTAGCTTCAGCTGTAATAGTCCAAAATAGGTAAACACTTTTTAAATGTTGGTGTCCGCACAATGAACCTGAAGATTAAAAATAAATGGACAACTGTCAAGTTTGCAACTTACAGCAAATAATTTTGTAATTTTCAATTAAATTCTGCTACATTGTGAGGAAAATAAGTCCATATTGAACTTTTAAACAGACGAATCACGCAAGCGGTTTGGAAAATTTAGTTTTGAGCGAAACACGATAAGGATGTATGATAGGTACAGTCCCGCCAATCGTGAGTTTCAGAGAAAATTTCGATTACTTCCCGATGGGATGAAAATCGGTAAAAAGTAATCGATATTAAACGTGCTGAAAAGATAAATTTTTCATAATAATAATTCCAAAATGTTATTAACAAATTGATGAAAAAAACAATTGTTCAACAAACAATCAGTCAACCTAACTTTTTCTCTTGATGAAAATGATATGTTAAGTTATTTGAATGCGTATGAATTTTTCAGATTTTTTTCTTTACTTTGATTTTGTTTTTTTCTTGTTTTCAAAAATGTGCGCGAAATAACGAATTTTGGATATGTGTTCGGCATAAGACCATCTACTACACTTAAGATTCTTTTGCACAACGCATATCCAAAAGTTGTTATATCCTACGCATTTTTCAAAATAAAAAAATAAAAATAACAATAAATTAAAAAATCTGAAAAATTTCATACGCACTCAAAAAAAGTAACATATTATTTTCATTAAAAAAAGTTAGGTTTCCTATTTATTTGTTGAAGAATTGATTTTTTCACCAATTTGTTAATACATTTTGGGATTATTATTATGCGAAATCAATCTTTTCAGCACGTTTTACATGCATTTTTTTCCGATTTTTATCCCATCGGGAAATCATCGAAATTGTCTCTGAAACTCACTTTTGCTGGAACTGTACCTGTCATACATTCGTAAAGTTTTTTTTTTAAACGTGTTAAATTTTTTTTTCCGTGAAACGCGGTTAACTTTAATACGTGGCACCTTGACTCGAATATTTAAAACGTTTATCGACAATAAAATTCTCAATCTATAAAATTTTGTTCTGGGAATTTAATATTATATCCCTAATATGTTGAGCTTTACTTTTATAAAGAAAACGTCGATATTTAATAATTATCATCTGGTGTTATTTGTTCCAAAATAACCTTAAGAGAATGTTATAATTATAGTAAACTATCATTTAACAATTTGTAACATGACCTAATCTCTGATTAGGTCATGTGATAAATTGCTTTTTTCTCACGTAATATTGAATCCAGTATAAAAGTATCTGATTTTTATGAATCATTAGAAGAAGAGGATATCGATAATGGAAATCGTGCTTTTAAATTAAACTAATTATATGAAATTATTATTTTTACATTTTTATCAACACCTCATCTGTAACTCAAAAGGACTTCTTACTCACATTGTAGTCTAGCTTCGACAAACTTTCCATCGGAGACTATAGAGATGAGGAAGACAAAAGCAAACAGCGCAAAGATCGGCCAGGTGAGAAGTCTGAGCGACGTTGATCTCGCGGAAACACGACGGAGGGGCATTACGACTATTGCAGAACGGTTTATCCTCGTTCTGGGGTCGTGTCACTTCGAGCTCGGGATCCCACTGAGCTGCTTTGCAATTGTCAGTGATGCTCGACATGCTGATCCATGAGTACGAGAAGAGAGAGACCATCAAAGCCTCTCTCCGGACCAATCGTCGCATGAAAATTGTAATGGTCACGCGTAGGACCCATGAATTACTATTAGATTTAATGTCACGAAGGGGAAGGTTGCCATAAATGGGACACTTGGCAAAAATTATTCGATGCATTCGTTTTTGCTTTCTTATACCGGACATTATACACCATCTGGACCACCTTTAACTATGACCATCGTCGATACGTTTGATAATTTTTTTAGTTATTCGCCCCAATGAATGGAGCATCTAGACAGTAAAAAAAACTCTATTTTTATTTTCGACTTCCCATCTCATGAAATCATAGTATATGGGACAATCCACCCCGTTTAGTACAGGTTTTGACCTCGATCTTACCGATTTGGATCGAAATTTTTTGTAAGTTTAGTTCAACCCTCAAAATGCACCAGATTTTTTTCTGTTTCTATGGTAATTTTTTTCAAGTATTTTCCTAAAGTGACATACCAAACACCATAATTTAAAATCTGTAAAAAATTCTTAAAAATACTTGGTTCAATATCAAAATTTTTTAGTTTATAGTCAAAGTAGGGGAGATTTTTCATCATATAGTTTTTAAGCTTTTTTTTTATTTAAGGAATTATTGAAAAATAGACAAAAACACTCATCAACTACATCTACTACAGGCGATTGGTCAAACGATTATTTGTGTGAAAGCGGAATTTCCAGAATTTGTTCCGATTTTTAGGAGTTTTTTTAAATGTTTCTGAACAATATAAATTTTTTAAACATATTCTTTTTAGTGACATATGAATGCCATTATTTAAAAATCTGCAAAAATTCTAAAAAATACTCTCTCGAATATAAAAAGTTTCTAGATTATAGCCAAAGTAAGCAAGACTTTTCATCTCATAGTTCTTAAGATTTTTAGATGAAACAAAAAATTTGTGTAATAAAAAAAGTTCAAAAAAAATAAAAATAAGAAGAAAAATCTTGCCCACTTTGGCAATAAGCTAAAAAAATTTGATATTCAACAGAGTATTTTTCAGAATGTTTGCAGAATTTGAAATAATGGCATTCGATATGTCGCTTTAAATATGAAGAAAATGTCATAGTTCAGAAAAATCTGAAAAATTCTCAAGTATCCAGTTTTATACAAATAAACATTTGATTAAACACGAGAAGTGAATAATTTTTTTTCTATTTTTAAATAATTCCATTAATATCGGAAAACTATATGAAGAAAAATCTTGCACATTTTGGCTATAAGCTAGAAAATTTTGATATTGAACAAAGTATTTTTCAGAATTTTTTCAGATTCTTTAATTATGACGTTACATATGAAAATGACCTATCTTAAGACCGGTTGTAACACTCGGGCAGAAATTCAGCCCACATATGAAGCAGATAGATTCTTTGTTCTTGATAAATAAATTTTTTTTTCGAATATATTTAACTTCTACTGAATTTTCGAAAAATGTCTCTACGCGCTTTAGCTTCACAAATTTTCAGCTATGGAGTTAAATAATTTTTTATAAATAAAGATTCGTTGAAGGAAGGATGTTAGGAGGGAATTTGGAATGGATCCCTACATAAGTTTGGTTTTTATGAGATTTTGAATTTTTCGTAAAATTTTCGTTCTGCTGTGTCTCATGTTAAATCTCACAAAATCAACTGGAATTTCCTTGGAACCATGAATAATATTTCGTGCTCTAATGTCCTAATTTAATAATGATCAGTAAAGCGGTTATAATAATGAATATATATATAAAATAATCAGTATATGGGGGACTTAGCAGAGAAATTCTTTATTGAAGGAAAAAGACAGTTGCAATATAACGTCTAGCACATTTTTTTCTGTCAATCATATCGACGATAACCTGTCAACGGTTAAATATAATTGGATATTCCGTACAAATCATTGCGATGGCTGATAAAGGACGACCTTCGTTGCAGCAGCAACATGTTAATCAACATCGTCATCATCGCCGAAATCCCGAGAAACCAGATGAGAAAAGAAAAATAGCGATCGTAAATGGTATTTCAACCATGAAACTTTCTCCTCCGATTATAAATCAATAACTGTCATAGGAAGATTTTTTTTTACCACAAATAATTCCTAAATTACTTTTTCAAATGTTAATATCAAACGCAAGTCTCAGATAAAAAATAATAATAATTAGAACCTTAGGAAACGAATATGGAGCGCACGCGGATATCGTATAAGCTTTTTTATTTATATCTACAAATATGCACAAATCGTCATTGCTGTAAAATGTTATCTAGATAATTATTGTCAATTAACATATTTAAAATAGAAATCTAATAGTCGAAAAACTTAAAAAATTATTTGCAGCGTTTGTAGCGATTCAGTGAATTTGCTTATTTATTTTTTCAAACATGCATAAAATGCTTATTCCTGTGAAATATTATTCATATTATTATACCTAATTGACACATAGAAAGAAAATTAGAAACACAAGCTCCGAAGGTTGATCCACCAAAGCCTGCGGTAAAATCAGAGGTAATACCATTAATAATACTGAGCGCGAAATCTTGAGTTTTTTTTAAATTCTACACAACGATCGGTCATAGGCTGGCACAGATGCAAAAAATCATCGAGACAAGAAGGAAGACAAAAAGCGGGCCTCGACAAAAATGCCAGATTTTTTGACCGATAGACGAATTTCTAAGACAGAAATGCAAAGACGACACACCTGGTTGCAAAAGACGAGAATGAGTGTTGCAACAGCGAGAAATCGATTCCGCGTTACTCATGAGGTCCGATTTCCGGAAACCTTCAATGGCTTATACTGTGCGCGCTTCGCTCCGAAAGGCGAGCTTTTGGTGACGACCTTCGGCACGGGAGCAATTCAAGTTAGTTCTTGAATTGCTTGAAAAATATATGAATGAATCTTCATTACTAGATTGAAAATAGGTTAGAAATGGAGAAACTGGCGTACTCAAAACGACATTGAGAAGCAGCACGGAAACTGCTTTTCCCGTCATGTGCTGTCGATTCAATCCCGTTCGTACAGATACTTTTTATGCCTCAAGCGCATGTGGAAATATCTTTATATGCACCACAGATACCAATGATTTTGGACGCTTTATCGAAGGTATTTACCATATATACAAATATATCTAGCGGTTCTTGAGATATGATGACCACCGGTAAAAAATGGACCATCGGACGGTGACCATTTTTTTTAATTTTTTTTTTCGATGATTTCTTTTTCCAATAAATAACACTGTTTTTGTTCCATAAATAAAAATAGAAAAATTGTTTTTGCTCGACCAATACTTTTTTCAAAAATAAAACAAATATCGACCTTTTTAGACCCTGTAAATATATATAGCCTCTTATGTATAGCGCCGAACGTTCTATATTTCAAATATATTGTGCATATATTTATATTTTTATTTGGGTTGTAAGATATTTCCCAGTAAACACAAGAACCGGTTCCGTTATCGCTATATTACAATTCCCTACTCAACAATGTAACTGTTATACCATAGTAACTGTTGTTCCATAATACTCATGGTACATACCAGTTACTTGCTGCGTAGGAAATTGTAATATAGCAGCAACGAAACCGATTTTTGTGTATAGTGGGTACTTAACACTTCTGAACGCCGTCGCATGAATGTGTTTTATCATAGAGAAAGTTCTCAAAATGGTTTAAAACATCGAGAAAAATGATTTAAGGAAAAATTGCTTGTTCGAATTTTGTGTTTGTGCCTGGTATTCATTTTGCAGAAGTTCGAGAAAAATAAGCGGAAATTGCAAACATTGTCCCGATGGTCTAAAAATTTGAAAAAATTCATGCACATTGAAGGTACTGAAAAAAAAATTCTGCATAATAATTATTCTAAAATGTTATAAACAAATTCGTAAAAAAAAGTTCTTCAACAAATTTCCCGAAAACCCAACTTTTATAATAATGAAAATGATTTATCAATTTTTCTGAATACGCATAAATTTTTTCAAATTTTTTAATTCCCCTTGAATTTTTTTTTTAAACATTTTTCATTCTTTCCGTGGTATGGTTTCAATCGGCTTTTACCGCCCTTCCCACCCTTACTCCTATCATTCCCTAACCGCACTTCACTAACCTATCCTAACCTAATCTCTAATGCGTCCGCATCTGACGTAGCCACACTGTAACGCATTCGCCATGGGCACGGGGAAATTGCGGAATAGTATATATTGTGCAACAAGGGTCGAAAGTTTGCGATTGCGACGAGTGTATGAGGTTTGCTGCCCGAGCGAAACGAGGGCTGCAATCACATGATTCCCAATTGCTAATTTCAGCCCATGTTACACACTATATTTTTTGTCACGCGTGCATGAAAAATAGTGCATTGGATGTTAGTTTTGAGGGAAGAACAGTGAAAAGTGAGGTTCCAAACTTTCGTCCCTAGGGACGATTTCACGTCTCTAGGGACGAAAGTGACACACCGAAAGCACAAAAGTGAAAGAAACGTGAGCCATATTCATGTCGGTCGATTGTTTTAACACTTCCATGAAACTAGCCACTTTTGGCTCGAAAAACTGCCATCGAAAACTTGGCTGTTCATGCACGTGTTACAAAAAACCTGTACCGGTACCGATGGTTGTATATTTTTCTGACTTCCCAGTGTATCCACGAAAGTAACTTACTTAAGTATATGCATCGAAGCCTCAGAAAAATTGACTTCCCGCTTAATGGTTGATAAGCCAGCCGGTGCACGGCTAGTGGTCACCCATCCAAGTTACGACCGCAAACAGTGCTGCTTAACTCGAAGGATCGCCAAGCCGCAGACCAGCTGCGTAACCACCAGTGTCGATTGAATTTTCTTTTGTTTCACATACTTTTTCCATATAAAAAAGGGAAAAATTCGCGGTAAATTTAAAAATCTGCCAAAATTTCATTTTCATGAAGAAATAAGGTTGTGTTTTCAGGAAATTTTATAAATTTATTTAGTCATCAATTTGTTAGTTACATTTAAAAATAATCATTATGCTAAAGTAATCTTTTCAGCACCTTCAATGTACATGAATATTTTTAGATTTTTATAATATCGGGAAGTGTTTGCAATTCTCTCTCAATTTTCTTCAACTTATGCGAAATGAATACCAGGCGCAAGGACTATCTTAAGCTGCAATTTAGCAAGCTGCAATTTAGCAAGCTGCCATGATAGTGATGCTGCTTTCTTCGTAACAATGTACGCAAAAAATAAACCACCTTGTCGAATTTTATAAGAATTAAAATATTCACGGGTGGGGGTCAAAATAGCGAATGACCAAAATACCGTATGGCTAAAATAGTGAATTGAAAAATAAGGAACGTCTAAATGTAATGTCCATAATTGTGGAATTCGCTTTTTCAGCCATTCGCCATTTTTATCATTCGCTATTTTGAATGCATTTAAATAAGATGGAGGTGAAAATAGCGAATAGCCAAAATGGCGAATTTCATAATGATGACCATTCCAGATTTAGATATTCCTAATTTTGAAATTCACTATTTTAACCATTCACTACTTTGGTCATTAGCTATTTTTACCCCCATCCGTATTTACCATAATTTAACAAATACCGATTTTACTATTTTATATTTAACAAATACCGATTTTACTATTTTATACTTAACAAATACTGATTTTACTATTTTATATTTAACAAATACCGATTTTATTACTTTGCATTTAACAAATACCGATTTTACTATTTTATATTTAACAAATACCGATTTCACTATTTTATATTTAACAAATACCAATTTTACTACTTCATATTTAACAAATACCAATTTTACTACTTCATATTTAACAAATACCGATTTTACTATTTTATATTTAACAAATACCGATTTTACTATTTCATACATACGTTTGGTTTCTGACAATCTGGTTTTTCTGAAGAACCTAAGAACGAGATCAATTCGATAGACGTGAGCCCAGGCGGCGAATACATAGTCTCCGGTGGTAAGGACGCCGCGGTTAGACTATACGACGCCGAACTTGGTAAGGTAATCAGAATGCGTGAGAGCTTCTTTACAACTTCACAAAAACTGTGTCACGAAATTTACGATTTTTGGCACTTACAGCTTATAATGACTTATAAGAAAAACGAGGCCGATCTACTTCCCGAAAAAGTTAGCAAGTACCATAGGATGAGAATTTTTGCTTCAAAGTTCCATCAATCCTATCCTGAGTTGATTATCACCGGAGGCTGGGATGATACCGTTAGGGTGGGTATTATTTAAGTGTCCTTATTTAAAATTGAAGTTAGACTAGGATCGTTGCAGTTAAGACTTATTTTTAAATGCCAATCAGTAAAATATTCATATGCCTTCACTGAGAGAAATCATCATAGTACAGTTAACTATAAAGTAACAACTATTGATTTTTAGTCCTTTTATAGTGACACTGAGAAAAAAATTGTTAGAACAACAAAACGTGCGCTTGCGGGCGGCGAAATAAATATTTGTTTGATCGAAAGAAATATTCAATTGATCGAAGCGGTTGGTGATAATATTAATAGATGTTTCGATCAACATTGCCTAATATTTTGTCCAATCGACGGAATATGCTTTTTGCTGCCCGCAAACGCACTTTTTGTTGATTTTAACGATTTTTTTTCTCAGTATACGGTGACTATAAAAATAGTTGTGACAACTAATTAAGTGGTAACAACTATGTTTGTACTAACTACAAATGAATAGTTGTCACTTTATGGTTACTAATACCATAATTTTTTCTCAGTGTTGCTTGATTTTTGTGTCGGGACTGTCAAAATAATCCTTAGAGCATTGAACATGCTTACATGACAATTAACAAAATGTTACCAAAAGAGATTCCTTTTTAGAGACACAAAAAAAACAACAAGGATATACAAAAAAAATTTCAATGCCCTTGGCAAAATTAAGAAGCTATATGGACGGTTCTACTTTTACTAAATACTACTAAATAATTTTATATCAATTTTTAGTGATACTACATAGCGTCATCAATGTTGGAACTCTTTTTCAATTCCTTCAGATTTGGGACATTCGCGTGGCTGATGGTTCCATCAGGTCGATCAAAGGACCTCATATCTGTGGAGAATCCATAGATTTAAAAGTGAGAAAGGAACAAATGTTGTATTTGCAAAGTATTCAGTATAAAAAACGTCTACCGTGAAGCTATTCAGAAAATCAAACTTTCGTTTCAAAATCGTAATGCCAGACTTTGAATCAATCAACACAAGGATGTTGTGAATTTCATAAATGTCTAATTGGAAATGACATGAAAAATTGTGCAAATTTGTTGATGAGAATATTTTTCCCCTGTTTCTTTAAAACTAAAAACTGAAGTATACATTCATTTCAAATTAATACCAAGCTAATCTGAGGACAGGAAATTTATGTGAAGACTACGAAAATTTTTATTACATTTTGGCATCAGAGTTTTCAGTAATAATAAAAATTTGCAAACAAGACCAAGAAACGAATGTTTCAAAAGCTCCAATTAAAAACACAGTTTCTGCAAGTTTCTGTGAGTAATTCGTTCAATGATTATAAAATATTCATTTTCTAAAAAAGTTGAAACTCATGAAAAAATTGAAACTCGTGAAAAAATAAAAGCCACAAAATTTAAAACGTGAATATAAATGTAGCGTCAGAAAAACTTTACTGGTTGAAATGACATTGCAGCGAGAAAAACATTAGGGCGTAACGGAGTTAAAATAACAGAGCTCATGCACATTTAGAGTCCATCGGACCTGAAGTAATCGCGTCTTCTTAGAACTAAATTTATTAATAGGTGTTGATAGATATTGCTGCGCTCATCGTTATTCTTGCTGCATTAGCTCGTCTCGGCATTTATAATTGTTATACAACGTGTCGGGTTTGTCGCACGAGCAGGATACTCAGATATTGACCGGCTCGTGGGTCGTTAGAGGCAGTCTACAGATATGGGATATGAACAGCGGCAAGCTCCTCGAAACTATAATTCCCGAGAACAGACCGACGACCCTCGACGGTGAATTTCTCTACGCTGTTCAATACTTCGACGGAGATCCTTATGGCGAAACTGTGCTGGCTGGAGGCTCCGGCACTGGAGCGGTCGAAATAATCAGTCTGAAAGAAAAAAAGGTACATAAAGATTCAATTAAGGGCTTACATTTAAGTAAAATGAAAAAAAAAATCGATCTTTTTTTAAATTCACAATTATTTATACTGTGGCAGACTAATAAAAAAAAAGTTCTGTAAGTGATATTTTTCTCTTGAAAAAACTTACATTTGAACCTCATTAAATAGATAACCAAAAACAATTATTCTGCAACTTTGTGAAAAACAAACATTTTTCACTTGTCACACCAAACCAGTGAACAAAGTTTAGTGTTCGGTGTCCTATTTTATCTTTAGATGACTGTATTCTGGCTTGAGTGTAGGAATTTTTATTTCAGTCCTCTATGATGAAACTATTAAAAAAATTTTTACTCGATTTTTTTATTTCGAATTTTTTAATAGTTTATGGTTATAAGGAAGTTGAGTCACCTAAAAAAAGTCATTAGAAAATAAATTCTGCATATGATATCTTTCTTTAAAACATGGTACATTCAAATTTCATTAAGTACATAACAAGCATAATAATTCTGCAACTGTGTAACAAGTAAAATATTTCACTTGTGCTTTCACACTAAACCGGTAATCAAATTTGAGGTACGAATTTTTATTTTCTCTAATTTCTTTTTATTTTCGTAACTAGAAAATGTTGGCATTTTTTGGCAGTTAGTGAATAGGATATTCCATTTGAATGCTAACTAAAGTTAACTAATACCATGACACCATTTTAGGGATTTTTTAATTGATGGTATTACAATTTTCCGAAACTTTTTGAACATCTTTATACACAGTAAATAAATCTACTTGATTCTTAGTGTACTTTTACTGGAAGTTTTTATTCATAAACTAGTATATTAAATTTAGTATACAAGTGTAATGTAGAATTAATGTATGGTACAGCATATTCAATAATTTACTTTAATTTTACAGTAATGCACTTGAATTTCAATAATTTTCTTAAATTTTTCTGGAAAACTACATGAATTCTACACCACAATTCTTTATTAAATTTTGATGACGAGTTTATGAATAAACACGTCCAATCTTTTCTAACAGTCTAGTATGTCAAATAAAGACAAGTCAATCTTTCTAATCATGTATTTTTACAGGTCATGGGAAGCTCGACCGTAAATAAAGCAGTGGTAACCGTAGACAGTTGCAGAACATCAATAGTATACGGTGGCATGGAGTCGCTTTTGAGAATTGCCGATTACAGCTAACAATAAGACCACCACTGTAACATATTTACAAGAAAAAAAAACTAGAAGTTAGAGTAATACCACAGAATCATTAATCACTCATAGCATAATGATTATGTCAGCTGGAAACTTACAAGGAACATCCGCACGTGACTTATCCATCCATCTCTTGCCGTCAGTGTGGCCGCCCGCAATTTTCCGTTTGCTATAGCACACGAAGCGTCTTATGCTCTCCTGTGCTGTGTCTGCTGAACAAAATTATCGATGAGCGGTTGATGGCGACATATTGCTACATCTATGATAATGGAGATCGATTCTGTAGGTCTTGGCTTTATCCTGACAGTCTCTCTCATTTAATGATGAATTTACCTCAACATAGCATGGATGAAGTAAAAATAGTTGTTTCTGTATTAATTGAAAAAAAAAACATCGTTCTAATTCGGTAGTACATTTATCTGGATTTTCAAAACAGAATTGCGAGATATCATCACTTTCTTTAAGCTCTAGAGATGATTACACAATAAATGTTTAAATGTTTATAATGTAACATGGAATAATAGAGGCCAACAAAGGTTTTCGTTGCTTCTCGTTCTCAAAATTACCGATGAGACGGTGATGCTGCATCGATGATAATAGACGGCCATTTGGCAGCATCCACCTTTATTCTACCGGCTGCTGTATAACTTATAGTGGATTAATCTTGACATCAGGCTATGAGAGAGTAGAGGAAAATAATCAGCAAAAGTCTTTTCTTTCCTTCTCAAATTTATTTATGAGAGGTGGACGCTGTACTGATGTTAATAGATGGAGATTGAGCAGCATTGAGATATTTGAAATTTTTTTATTATAATCACATCTCTCATTGGTGGGAATTCAATCTCGACATCGAAGGGTCAATCGTGGGTTTTCGAAAAACCTGCATAAACAGAAACCTGCATGGAATCTACCATAAGAAATCGTTGAATTTCACCCCAAATTTCGAGTCGTTTTTTTTTATCAGGTTTTTACCGTGAGCAAAAGGGTTAAATAAGCGGAGTAGCTGATTGACGTGTCTAACCCTAAAACCTTAAAAAAGTAAACCCTGCATGAAATTTTCCAAAATAAATCTTTTCATCTCACCCCAAATTCCAACTGGATTTTTTTACCATGTTTTTTCACCATGAGCAAAAGTGTTAAATGACCGGAGTAGCTGATTAACGTGTCTAACCCTAAAACCTTAAAAAACTGAAACCTGCATGAGTTTTCCCAAAATGAATCTTACTCCAAATTCTAACTGGACTTTTTAATCAGGTTTTTTAACATGAGCAAAAGTGTTAAATGGTCGGCGTAGCTGACTGACGTGTCTGACGGGATGGAGGTGATAGTTCTGGGGGTGGAAAAGCTCCGCCACTCGGAAAAACTAGTGAAAAAAAGTTAAAGAACAAAACCCTGCAAAAAATCTACCAAAATAAATCTTTCAATTCTACCACAAATTTCGAGTGAATTTTTTTACCAGGTTTTTACCATAAGCAAAAAGGTTGAATGGGCGAAGTAGCTGACTGACGTGACTGACGGCACGGTGGTGATATTTGTGGTGGTGGAAAACCTCTGCCGCGCGGCAAATCCACGGGAGAAAACGTTAAAAAACAAAACCCTGCATAAAATCTACCAAAATAAATCTTGCAATTTTACCCCAAATTTTGAGTGGATTTTTTTTACCAGGTTTTTACCATGAGGAAAAGGGTTAAATGGGCGGAGTACTTGACTGACGTGTCTGACGGGACGGTGGTGATAGTTCTGGAGGTGAAAAAGCTCTGCTACTCGGCAAAACTACGGGAAAAAAAACAAAATAATCTTTAAATTTTACCCTGAATTTCGAGTGAATTTTTTTATCAGGTTTTTACCATGAGTGAACCATAGTTCTGGGGGTGGAAAAGCTCCGCCACTTGGCAAAACTACGGGAGAAAACGTTAGAAAACAACACCCTGCATAAAATCTACCAAAATCAATCTTTCAATTTCACCTCAAATTTCGAGTGAAATTTATTACCAGGTTTTTGCCATGAGCAAAAGGGTTAAATGGGTGGAGTAGCTGACTGACGTGTCTGACGGCACGGTGGTGATAGTTGTGGTGGTGGAAAAGCTCTGCCGCGCGGCAGAGGTACGCTAAGTCGAATGTCGAGTGATGCCAAAGTTAAATATAAATGTGGCGGCAAGAGCGCGTCTCCACAACGGGGCGCGTAGCGACGCCAATCCTGGACGGCGATGATCCAGTCTGTTCGTGCTCTTCGGCGTGGACCGGCATATCGTTAAGAACGAACGATCGCTCGACAATATATCCGCCTATCTCGGGACTACCTTATCACTCGTTACCATTTTTCGCCCGTCATCGACGCGGCTCGACCTCCACTTTCTCCTACGTACAAGCGATTCTCTCAATTTCCTCATCTACGATTTTATTCGCTACCCTCGCCTCGGAGGATCAGCCGCTCTCACTTTTCAATTTTTTTTGCCATATTCCTATCGAACGTACACGAGATAGTTAAACTTTTTTTTTCGATCGACATTCAGTTTTTGACCGATCGGCACTTTCACTACGTTTGCGGTTCGTGTGCACCGGGCTTCGAAAGGTGAGCTGTGATTATTCGATAAAAAAAAAAAGAAAGACTTTGTGGATTTACGCGAAGAAGAACTGAGACATGTCCGGAACCATGGATTAATATATATCGTAATTATGACGTTTTTTTCAATGACTATCAGTTATTTTCGGGGAAATGCAATTTTTCTTGAAATTGCATTTCACCGAATTGCAATTTTTTAAAAATGAAAAAATTTCTTGAAGTAAATAAAAATCATAACAATTTTTTTTTTATATTATAGAAGAATTACTAAAATTATGTTACTTTGATTATCTTATTTTAGTTAATCGTCCGAAATCTAAGAAAGATTATAGATACAATTTATTTAAAAAAAATTAATATATCATTCACAAGTTTTTTTTCCAACATTTTAGTGAAGGTTAAAAATTGTAAAATTAGTGTCCGAGGCAGATAGATTTTTCTAGATAGAATTTGATAGCTGATGAAATTTTAAATAAAAATTTGTTGTACCAAACCAACGTTTTGGTAGAAGGTATTACGCCTTAATAAGAGTCGCAACGTTGTAACTTTGACGGTGCGTTTTACGAATCTTTTTATGTCGAGTTTTGCAGACTGTGAAGCATATTCATGAGGGTTGAAGTTGTCCCAGAGTTCTCGAACCGGCCAGCCAGGCAGTTTAACGACCTCTCGTGCTTTTCTCGCCGTCGCACGTACATTTCCCTATATACATTGCTATAGATTATGCCGGCTAGCCAAATCCGAAATGGAGCTTAAGCCGGAGAGCGAAGAGAGCAGGAACGAGCAATTGTTCACCGCTCTCGACCGAATTTGGCACAACGACAAAGCGTGCGCGCTGCTACCATCGGTGCTAACGTTTCCTTATAGCGCCTTGAGTCATTTACGTACATTCTCGCTTGGCCGTTTAACGTCGGACAATTTCTGCGCTTAAGGCGGTCCAGTCACCTAAAAAAAATTATTGGTGAAACCCTTTAGAAAAATCCTACATTTAAACGTAATCAAGCAAATGAAACGTTTCTTTATAGTGCCTTAAGTCATTTACGTACATTTCCGCTTGGCCGTTTAACGTCGGACAGTTTCTGTGTTTGAGGGAATTCAGTCACCTAAAAAAAAAGTACTGATAAAACGCTTTTTTAATAAAACTCGTACATTTGAATTTTGTTAGGTACATATTAGATTTTTTTATAGCGCCTTGAGTCATTCGCGTACATTTCCGCTTGGCCGTTGAAAATAATTGTTTCAAATGTATTGACGAATCTCATTAAGCACGCACATGAATTTGGAAAAACGATATCACGATATCTCGACAAGTGATTGATGAATTTTTCCAAATTTGGACATGATATTATAAAATGCTTTGCTCCGTTGTGTGCAATCAATTTTAAAAAAATCTATACAAATGTTCCAATAATGAATAGTAAACCTAAAAAAAGATCAAAAACGGATCTGAAATTTAAGCAAAACAAGAAAATTAAGCAGCCGCCATTTAGCGTTTTTTGCTTCATTATATTTATTGTACATTACTAATGAAGAATTAGGTTTTTGAACGTCACTTTTTTTTGTTATCTTTAAAGTTTATATGCATGTTTTGAATAAAAATGTTCAAATTTTTTTTTTTTCAATATCAACGAAGATATAAGCATTACAAAAATGATGATTTAAATTTGACGGGCGACGCGCCGGAAACACCCGAAGTTGCCCGAGTCGATTGTGACGTCACGATTTTACACGACGTATAGAATGAACGTGACGATTCATTAATAATAGCCGAAATAGCAAAAATAACGACGTACAGAACGTGTTTTGTCCCTCTGTGTACCAACACAACAAAAAGTGCACCAAGTGTGCAAAGTGCCACACGATTCAAAATTTCGTAAAAAACGGTTTAATGCCGTTCGCAGAGATAACCTCAAAAACAGCAAATCGCACTTTTTTGCTGTGAATACCATTTCAAGTGCAGAAGATTCCTTCGGGTTTCAGTTGGACATAACCTATGGTCGCATCTTTGTAGATCTTACGACAGGCCCTTCAAATAATTAGTGATCAAATTTCATGTTTTCATTTCATTTCGTGGCCATTTGATAACGAACAGTTATTGATAGAAACATGATTATTTTACTTAGAATGCAGCTTTGGCACAATGTATTTTAGGAGCGTTAAAACGATCATCAGAACGGAGAAATTCAAACACCATAAACATATCTATTTTTGGCAAATTCCTTGAATTTCCCTTCATGAATCCTATATCATGACAATACGTTGATTTGCACAAAATGTAAAAAGCGGTCGTTTGCAATCGATCTATGCTCGTAGCTGTACGGCAGTACACAATTTCTAGCTTTCGCGCAAACTCAATGTAACATCGTGACGTCACGACGCTGTGCGTCAATCGCGTGCCGTTTCTCCACATCACGTGACCAATTTGAATTTTCACGATTATAAAATTAATAATAATAATGGACAGGCTTGCATAAAAAATAATCTATTAGTACTTACGCGTTTCGTTGACATTAATGCACTATTTGAATAAAAGAAAAAAACATTAATTTTTTTCTTTTTCAACAACCCAATTAAATTACTGTTTTTTTTTCGGATGACTCGGTAATCTAAAATAGGGAACATCGCAAAGGACATTTCTACAAACAGGGTTTACAATGACGTCAATAAAAGACATATTACTGATTAATTGTCGTAAAAAAATTTACATTCATACAAGAATACACACTGTCAGAAAAGATTCGCAGTTTTTATTCATAAATTCGTCATCGAAATTTAATAATCAATTGTGGTATAGAATTCATATACTTTTCCAGTAAAATTAAAGCAAATTATAAAAACTTAAGTACTCTTACTGTAAAATTTCAGTAAATTATTGAATATGCTCGACCATACATTAATTCAACATTACACTTGTATACAAAATTTTATATCCCAGTTTATAAATAAAAACTTCCAGTAAAAGTACACTAAATTTCAAGTAGATTTTTTTGCAGTGCATGCTCTTTTTATTTAAAAAAAAATTCTCGAACAAAGCAATTATTTCCCGAGAAAAAAAAGTTCGACGTCGGTCTTTTTTTCGTCCGTGCACTCAAGTGTAAGCCCTTAAGAGAAAGTAAAAAAAATCATTTCTCCCCCACCGAAAAATATCGAATCCTTTTTTTCTGAACGACTTGATGAATGGGGTCTAGGCTTTTGAAGAAACGCGCAATCATGGGGGAATTAGGTTAGGCTTCTGACCTCGTAATCTTCACAGCTGCTTATAAAAAAAAAAAAATCGAAAAACCAAAACCAAGGTTATGGACAATGGAACCAAATCCATCGGTGTTTATCATTGAAATACAAAATTTCGACAGGTGTAATACTGCTCCTTAATCGCTTGCGCGTTTCCGCGATACATCCGCAATGAGCCGATGACAAAATATCCAATAATAATACGACAGGGAAATAGTAGTAACGCGAATCGTCCGCAAGACATCGTCTATCTCACTAGAACTATTTCTGATCGTCAATTCGGTAAGATTTTATTTTCGGATCGTCGACGAGCCGCGATATCCCGAATCTCAGCTTCAGCGGCTTTTTCATTGAAAACCAATGCCAGGAAAAAACGGCGTCGACCTGCAAGAAAAAAAGAAAAAAAAAAAAAATTCGGAACAAGAAATGAGGTTTCGAAGGTTCCGGTCTTTGCGGAAGTGACGAGAGGCGAGTAATTTTATGGGAGGAGGTCAGGGAATTTCTCTCGCGATTCCTTAACACAGTCGACAAGGGCAATTGCGACCCGAAACTGACAACCATATTCGTGTCAGTTTCCGAAATATCCGTTGGCTGGTAAACGAGTCATGGTAAATATGTCGAATAGTGGCAGCGACGGCGGTCGACGCGCTCGTGAGTCCCGCGTGTGGAAGAAGCGCCGTCGACCGGTTGATAAAAATAGAAATAGCGCTATATTTAGGCGGCCTACACTCGGTATCCGGCCAAAAAGCTCTACAATCTCGGGCCAGCGGCCGAATCGTCTGAGGTACGAGCTGTCGAACTGTACCGATTATCGGGGAAATAAAAAAAAAACATGAGTTTTAATGAAGCGATTTTTGAGACTCGAAAAAGCGAGCGAACGCTCGGATAAAAATTGCAATATGAGGTTAAGGTAGTCGTCTCGCTACGCGCTAGTCAAATCAGTGTTAAATTTTGAAAAGCACTTCAACAAATTATAGTAGTTCACCTGACAGATTTAAAAATCAATTCGAGCATCAGCGTATGTTCTTAATATGTAAATATATCCGCAGCTACAGTTTAAACAGAAAATACACTGATATATGCAAATGTTCGATGTGATGTTTCTGTCACCTAGTTTTATATCAGAAAAAACCATAATATTAGTCCGATTATGAAGAGCAATAGCTCATTCTGTTTATTGAAAGATGCTTCAACGATTTAACGGAAAGTTTTTTCAGTGTTATTACTTTTTTTAAAGTTACAACCATTTGTATGTCTAATGTTAGGTTAAGTTGGATAAACAGACGGTTGTAATTTTTGTATAAATAATATTACTGAAAAATCTCTTCGTTAAATCAGAGCAACTTTCAATGAATAAGTTGAGCTATTGTTCGTCATAATGGGACTAATATTATGATTTCTTCTAATATATAACTGGATGACAGAAACATCTTATTCAACATTTGCATATATTATAGTGTATTTTCTTTTGAAATCGTGGATGATAATTTATTCATATATTAAGAACACATGCTGATGCCTAATTAAGTTTATAGAACCGTCAATTGAATCTCAAAAACTTGTAGAAACGCTTCTCAAAGTTTAGTACTGATTTGAATATCACGTATCGAGGCGGCTACCTTAAGGAAGTTCGGTGACGACTATCGAAGTCAAATCTGTGCTAAATTTTCGCAATTGATTCTTTACTGTTTAATGCATTAAATAACAATAGTGAAAGGTGATTTGTATTGAAGCATGTATACTGAATCCAGTGAAAGATCAATAGTGACGAATTTGCATAAAGATTAACCAATTAACTTTTCTATTCAATGGGACACATTTTTGTTGGGTTTTTTTCCAAATATCATCTGTAATTCTTCACCGATTACACTAAGTGATAGCTCATTTTGTTTCTCAAGAGATACTACCCAAATTGACCACCTAGATATTTCGTAATTTTGATCGTTCAATAATTATAGCCTGTTGTTTAACAAAAACAAAAATACTTCCATAAACAACAGGCTATAATTATTAAACGATCAACACTACTGTCAAATATCGTGGCGGTCAATTCATAGAGTATCTTTTGAGAAAGGGAATAAGCCATCACTAATTTAAATCGATAAAGAATTACTTATTATACTTGGAAAAAACCAAACAAAAATGTGTCCCGTTGAAACGAAAAGTTAATCGGTTAATCTTTATACGAATTCGTCACTATTGATCTTTCACTGGATTAAGTATACATGCTTCAATAAAAATCACCCTTCACTATTGTTTTTTGATGCATTAAACTTTAAAGAATCAATTACGAAAATTTAGCACTGATTTGACTTCGATAGTCGTCACCGAGCCTCTTTAAGCTATTGAGCTTCAATTGGAAAATATTTTTTTTTTTTTGCTAGGAGACTAATGCATTAACGGAAGGGATACAATTTAAAAAACTATTCTCCAGTAAGGCGCGTTTATTTACGGAGTGACGGGGAACAAGCTCGTTCGCTTGCCGCTCGAGTAGTACAAGTAGCCCAAGAGCGAAAGATTTCTCGGACGTAGAGCCTAAAAGCTCCTATTTATAGTTGCTATGCCGTGCACACGCGGCTTCTTGATAAAAGTTGCTGCTGTGACAGCTGCCCCCTCTATTACGTACATCCAGCATCCTACGCACCGAGCTTCTGTTTCGGACAATTTTTTTATGACACTGCCACCGGCGTCTGATTATTTATCGTGGTTTAGAGTGAGTTATTACGATTCACGCGACACTGTTGAACTCGTAATGTTTCGGGTCGGCAAAAGGATCGGACATTTTGGGGGTTGTAAGCTGAAGTCGGAAGTTGATTTTGAATGTGGAATATACACAAGGTTTTATTGGTTGGGGTAGTAAATTATTTAAAAAATATGTCGGCTTGAAAAAAATCATTTCTTATAAAGCCGTTGAAAAATTTCTGCCGGTATTACAACAAGCATGAAATTGAATTTGAAATTGAAATTGAAATTGTTGCAAATAGAACTATATCGACAATCAAGAAAAGCGAATGACATTGAAAAATAGAAAATAAAAAAATTAAAGTCAATTATAACAATGAAGAAACTAAATAAAGTGAAGAATTTTACAAAGTTTATAAGGAGAGGTTTACATTGGATTGGTGCATGAACCTCGTATTTTAGGTTCAGATGGAAATTTGTCGGACAATTTTTCTATGATGTTACTGGAAGTATATATTTATTTTGTTATGTTTAAAGATACGACATTGGCGACACTGTTGAACTCGTAATGTTCGGGTCGACAACACGATCAGACATTTTGGGGGTTGTAAGTTGAAGTCGGAAGTTGATTTTGAATGTAGGATATACGCATAGTTTTATTGGTCGGGGTAGTAAATTATTTTAGAAATATATTTGGCTTGAAATGAAATAATTTTTTGAAAAGTCGTTGAAAAATGTCTGCCAATAGAGAAAAGCGAATAAGATTGAAAACAAATTATGACAATAAAGAAAATAAATTGAGTGAAGAATTTTACAAAGATTATTGGGAGAGTTTTACATTGGATTGGTGCATGAACCTCGTATTTCGGGTTCATATGGAAATTTGTTGGACAACGTTTCTATGGTGTTAGCATATATTTATTTTGTTATGATTAAGGATGCGTCATTGAGAATCTCCCGATACTGTAGAACTCTGTTATATTTCGGGTCGACCACACGATCCGTTAGATGTGGGGTTGTAAGCAGAAGTCGGAAGTCAATTTTAAATGTAGACTATAAACAAAGTATTATTGCTCGTGACAGTAAATTATTTGGAAAAGATAAGAGAAAAAAAATGAAGAAAGAAAGAGGCTAAAAAAAATCATTTCCGAACAAGTCGTTAAAAAATGCCTGCCAGCATTACAACAAGCATGTGAAATTATTTCAAATATCGTCATATTGACGATCGAGAAAAACGAATATGATTGCAGAATCGAACAAAAAAATATTATAACAATAATGAAAATGAGTAGTGAAGGATTCTACAAAGCTTATCAGGAGAGTGTTACATTGAATTGGTGCATGAAACTCGCATTTCAGGTTCATATGGAAATTTGTTTGACGATGTTTCTATGATGTTACTGGGAGGATTTGTTTTGTGATGATTTAGGATGTCGTTTGGAATCTTGTGACACTGCAAAGCTCTGTAATACATTGGGATGACAGAACGTTTCGACAGTCTGAGATTTCTGAGAAGAAGTCGGGAAGACACTTTTCACTGTTGAATATACACTAAATTTTATTCGTCGTGGAACTCAATAATAGAAGAAGAGCCGTGTGGGTTCAAAAAGTTATTTGTCTTCACCGATTTCCAAAAAATATATAAAAAATTATTTGCACGTTATACATAAAAAATGAATATTAAGAAAGATGAGAATAAATCGTTGCTCAAACAATGCGAATAATATCGCAAAACTTGAAGAGAAAAAAAAACAAATGTTAAGCTTGTTTTAAAGTGTTTTACGTTGTTAGCATTGGAGGACATAGTGAATAAATTTTGTAGCCTAAATTAGGATAGGGAGTCTTGAGGTTCAGAACAATAACTTCGTATTAGCGCTCATAGTCAACATAAACTGTGCTGAGGTGGAGTCAGCTAGAAAATTGGTGATATTTTAGAATTGATACTTCCTTATTTTGTGACTGATCATCGTGAATCGGAATATCCAGATGCTTTACCATCTACCAAAGAATTATTTGTCTACATAACTAAATAAAAGATTTTTGCTCAGAAATCGGAATTGCATAATCAACTTAATATTGAAAGTAATTATTGATTTATGAGTCTGGTTCTTATTCCCTCGCTCTATAATGAATTAAAAAGTATATTGATCGATATTAACTTCCTCATAGACGAAGCTTTGTGAAAAGCAACAAATAATCAGGAAACAATGTGCAAAGTTGTACATTGAGTTTTTTCAAAATTATACACTGAATTTGGGCTTGATATCGCAACTCTTGCAAGAGTTAATGCGGTAAATGACATTTTATTAATAGTTCGAAATTTTATAAAATAAAAATTATTTAAGTTTTCTCACTAAATTATATATCTATAATGACTTAATACGATTTTTTTTAAATACTAAATTTAGGTTCTTTATCATAACTTTTGTAAAATTTAATGCAATGAAGTTAGATTTTTGATAATCCAAAGCTTCATAAAATCTAATTTTTTGAGCGTTTGTTACTGAATAATATATATCTATCAAGGCTGGCTTTTTTTACTCTCATGTTGAATTTCCGATTGATATCTGACGTTTTGTCGCAGATGGTGTGATCTCGTTATTTTTTTTCAATTATTAAAAATTCCATAAAGTAAGAAATCTTACATCGCTTGCCACTAAATTATATATTTATCATAGCTAAATTCTGTTCACATACCAAATTTGAGCTCGATATGTCAAATGAGATTTTGGAAAAGTTAACAAAATAATTGAGTATAAACTTATTTTTAGAAAAGTTAGAACAATCACGCTTTTTTCAAGAATTAAAAACAATGTGAAATTTGAATTTTCGAATCTATTCAGTCAGCGATTGCAGCGATTGGAGAAGAGCTGCTTCTTTAGTTGTGTGCCAAATTTCAGCCCGATAGCTAAATTGGTTCTCATAAGTATTTAAATTTGAGATTATTCTTCTTTGACTTTAACTGAGTATGTATATATTGAATAGATGTTATGATGCTTCGATGATGCCAGCCTGTTATATTTTTATTTTGATGGAAGTTTGGCAAATCGTAACTCGAGATCTAAGTCTAACGATGCCGAAGATTCCGTTGTTATCGATCTTCCTGTATAGGAAAATCAAACATTTGGAATCTATTTATTTTTATCCCTTTAAATTGCATAATCAATTCGTAAGATAATGAAGCAATCTGAACGGACGATATTTTAACAATTAATTTTTAATCATGAAGAAATATTGCCACAGCCCGGGATCAAACCGGGAACTCTAGGTATCCAGCCTCGTGCGTTACCGATTACGCCACCGTGAATTTTTAATTTTAGAATTAGAATTTTTTGTATACATGGGGCAATCCACCCCGTTTCGATCAGAAGTTGAGCTCGACGTCTCCGATTTGGGACGTAAATTTTTGTAGACTTAGTTGAAGCCTCAAATGCACTATATATTTTAATCCTACCGAATTTTTTTTTAAATATATTTTTGTAATGACATATCGAACGCGTAATTTCAAAATCTGAAATTTTTTTAATAAACACTTTGTTCAATATCAAATTTTTCTACCTTATAGCCAAAGTGGGCAAGATTTTTCTTTTTATAATTTTTAAGCCTTATTTACTGAAAAAAAAATTATTCCAAGATAAAGAAAAAAGTCACTCCGAAAATATGTTTAAAACAAATTTCCATAGAAAAAAAATGCTGCACTTGAGAGTTTAACTAAGTCCACGAAAAATTACAAGCCAAATCAAAGAGGTCGAGGTCAAATCCTGGTCGAAATGGCTTGGATTCGCCCACATACGTGCGGACAATTTTTTTAGATCACCTTTTGGGAAGCTTTAGATTATTCCAAGTGACATAAAATCTCGAATTTATTTGATGATAACAAAGCTCCCTCTATGAGAAAGTAAAATAGTGTCTCTTGACTTTAAATAATAATTTTGTACGAAGACGATGAAAATTTATGAAAATACGTGATTGTATGGATTACAGCGATGCTATCGAGTGAACGAGAAAACGAGTGCCGCGGATCAAAGCAGTAAATAATGTCGCAACATCCGTCGAGACCACCCGGGGGAGGAGGATGGCCCTCTCGACCAAATGCCCCGAGTCCTTTTCGTCCTGCCTCGCCTTACAGTCCCTGCCAATCTCCACACCCCCAACTTAACCAACAACATCCCCGTTCGCGAGGACCTCCGACTCCAGTTTACCATCATCATGGAGCAGCCTCCCATCCCATGTCACCTCTGAGCTATCCACCGGGTATGATGCACCCAATGAGTCCTGTGCCCATTGGAATGCCTATCTCTCCCGGGATGTCGCCGGTTTTCGGTTGTCCGCCTCCTGGATACATTCAGTGCCCACGACCGAGATGGCCATCGCCGGTTTCCCCTGGAAATCAAGCGCCCAGACCATATATACCGGTTCATCAACCTCAGGTAAAGTACAAATGAATAAATCTAAAGTGACGTCAATTTTTATAATTGTGCATCGTCAAAAAAAATTTCCCTGCGAGGAAGTTTTTTTCATGAATAAATATTTTCAATATTTATTGTCAGAATTTTTTTTCAAAATTACCGCTCATAAAATTTACAACACGTTCACTGCAAAACAATTTTTTTTGTAATTTAATGTACGTGTACTGGAAATTGGTATTCATCAATTATCATAGAAGTGCGATGTCAAAACGATTTTTTGTACAATAATTTTAATAATTTGGATTGATTTAAACGTGAATAGACTTTAATTTTTCTATTTTACTCTAATTTTATCGCGAAAGTACCTTATTTTTATGTTTGAATTGTAGATTAAATTCAATTGGCGAGTATATGGGTAAAAATGTCCTGTCTTTTCTGACAGTTTTTTTTTTCAATAAGTCTATTAAAAATAAAAAAGCCTGCAAAGTTCTTATTGACAAACCGTATCATCCATTTCTTGTCCATCTGTAGTAGATATTGAAATTGACAATACAGAAAATATTTGAGGAATTCGGACGTTTATTAGTGGTAATGTGGATTAACGGAGAGTGCGTCCATTTCTTTAGTATTGGTAGCTCAAGATGTATTAATAAAGTAGTAATAACCGTCTTACTCCAGACCTTTTTGTGATTTATATAAAAATATTTGAAAAATTTATTTTCTCGTGTATAATTTTACTTTGCTTTTGTTAATTTTACAATAAATAGCATATTAATCCTTATTTCACACAGAATTTCTGCAAATTCTCTGCATACATTTTATCAATAATTGCAACAACCCAAGAGGGGTTCCTGTTTTATTTGTGTGCTAAATTCCAGCTCAATTTGTTGAACGATTTTTTATTTATAGGCGATTGAAATTTTGAAGCCCTGTGCAGATATGTACATATACAAGCGAAATTTTTTTCAAATTGTTTTACTTAATGTTTTGAACCATTTCAACATGAAAAACTAAAAAAGAAAATTCCATGAAAACAAAGCTCCCTTTTTAAAGAAACAGAAGAAAATAATTTTTTGTCGTATTCTGAGGCAGTCCGTATAAAACTGTTCTGTTGCGGTTATTTTCATAATGCTGAGCGTTTACAAAGTTGTAGACTGTGTCACAAATTAGTGTATTTATTTTGCATGAAAATTTGTTCTTATTGCTGTTTCGGAATTAGCGAATAAGTCACGCGCTAATTCCGTAAAATGGTATTTTACGCATATAAGCATTCAACAGCTTGGTATGTCATCAGTCGTGCTCACGAGCAGCTACAATTACACACCGCGTGTGTAATTGTCATTAGGCGATCATTATGCTGATTGTCGATGCAATTGATTGCCACAATTATATAATTTCCCGAGTAGTGCTTACGTTTTGAAACCTCTTTTTTATTTATTATGCAAAGCAGTCGAGTTATGGAACATAAAGCTTAGATCGAATTAAATGTAATTTCCGTTCCCGTTTGTTTGAGATTGTTGCATGTTATATTACATGTTGCAGAAAATCAACCTTGAACTTTATTAAAAATGTGTGCGACTCATAATCACCGGAAAATTTCCGAACAAATAAACTAAGTATATGTTGCAGCCGTAGAAAAATTACTATTCGAATCGTCAAAAAAATATACAACACTACGAAAAATGCGAAAGATATTCTTGACTTATATTAAATCATGTATTTCAGCCAAACTTAATTAAGCGGTCGATTTCCAATATTCATTTCTGATAAAAGTATTGAGATGGAAAAGTCAAAATTTGACACAGCAATTGCGGTTTTTTATTGCGAAATATTCGGGAGAATTGAATTTTTTATTTTTATTGTAAAGAAGTGCCGCCAACTCATCTATTTGTCGATTTCTTTTAAATTTGAAGAAACCATGTAAGATTTTCAACCATATGCTTTATAACAACAAAACAACATGACAAATAACACAAAAAATGTTGCGTCATTTGAAAAAAAAAACGTGACTCTCCTCTATTTCTGGCACATTGGTAATATTAGAAAGAGTTTGAATTTGCTTCTGGGACTTTATTGATGTATTTACGTTCTTCAAGATATTGCACTGAGAGAAAAATACATGGTTAAAGCAACAATACTATACTTTTACCATATAATAATGGTTGGCTATTACCATACAATATAATTCCCAGGAGCGCCGGTCATATTTTATAGTAATGACAATAACAAAAATAACAGCTGCAAACATAATTATAGCTCAACAAAACAAATAGATAGTATCCTGTAAAAATCGATATGATCGGGTCTCCTGTCAACTATATCAGTATGGTCGGCTCTACCATTCTACTATATATTTCTCTCAGTGTGTACTAACATTTTATGAAATAATTCATTTGTCGCTTTTTTGAGGAGCTGTATCTACTTAGAAGTCCGCTAAAGCGTAGAAACTTTTTTTTTTCGTTCTGGTTTCGAGTGTTGTTCTGTAAACATAAAAAAACAAAGCTATGGTCGCCTAAAATGCAATTTTTTACCAGCGGTCATCATATCTCAAGAACCATAAGATTGGATGTTTTAAATTTTACACCAAATACGCTGAGAAACATTTAGAGGTCGTTGAACATCTTGAAAAATTAATCTATATTCTTGAAAGATTACATAACAATAATTGGTTTTTCTCATAGATATTTCATGTTTGAGTTTTTATTCGTTGCCACTTTGAAAAACAATTATTTTTAAGGCCCATTTTGTTATTTTTTTGAGATAAACCTTTTCACTTCGTGATTGTCTGTTGCAAAAGGTCTGAAATAAATTGCATCTTTCGACGGCAGCCATATATTTTTTTTTCGTATTTTTTGATGAACTTCTTTTCTTTTTCTAATGAAGAAAACATCGCTTCCGTTCTAACAATACAAAAATGTTTTTTTGTATGGGTAGAACGAAGAAAACAAATTTGGACCTTTTTTGGGGGCTCTAGAGGTAGCCCCTCAAGTCGAGAAAGATATTTCCCCCTTAAGCGTCAGTCACTCAAGGAAGGCATTAAAAGAAATACTGGTGAAATGATACACTTCTTCTTGAAAATTCCAGTCATTCAAAAAAGGTATTAAAAAAAAATTCTAGAAATTCTACACTTCTTCTAAAAAATCCCACATTGAAACTTTAATAAATACATACCAAGCATCATAATTGTGCAATTTGTAGGTAATGTTTGTATGTACGTAAAGGCATACAGTGCCCCAAAGTGGTTTTTTAATTATTGTAGTTTTTATCACAAATCGGTAAGTAAATTCTAATTTCCGATGTCTTATTTTATTTATCGAAGAGTGTATACTTGTTGAAATATTCGAAGTTTCATTTCAGATCATTTTGACAAATCTATAATTTTAAATGTCCAAAAAGATGCTTCTCTATCAAAAAATCACTAAACAATTGGTTACAGTAAATCTAATTTCCCAGAAACGGTATATTCAAGGGAAAATGCAGTTTCCGATAGATACAATAAGTCATCGAGCACTGAAATTGGTTTACCGGTTTGGTCTGAAAGCTACAAGAGAAAATTTTTACTTTCAACCTCAAACTATTCTGATGAAAAATGTATAGTAGAATAGTAGATCCAACTATACCGATACAATTTCAGGAGGAGGATCATATCGATTGTAGATGATACCATATATTTTTTTAGTTGACCTATGATCATGTTTGTACCTATTATTTTTTGTCACTATCTTAACTATAAAATATAATCATCGCTCCCGCGAATTATATTGTATGCTAAAAGTATAGTATTGTTGTTTTAACCATGTATTTTTCACTCAGTGTTGTTATATACTTAATGAGGTTTAGATTTGACATTTTTTATGAGAAGGTGATTTTTAAAAAATTTCTTTTTGTAACACGTGCATGAACAGTAATGCTTTCGATGTCAGTTTTTCCTGCCGAAAGTGGCTAGTTTCATGGCAGTGTTAAAAAAAACGATCGACGCAAGTATAGCTCGCGTTTCTTTCATTTCCGTCCTTTTGGTGACACAAACTTTCGTCCCTAGGGACGATTTTGCGTCCTTGGGGACGACAGTTTGAAACCTCACTTTTCACTGTTTTCCCTTGAAACTACCATCCAATGCACGAATTTATACAGTTGTTACAAGAAATATAGTGTGTAAGAAGGGCCGAAATTAGCAATTGCGACTCATGTGATTGCAGCCCTCGCTTCGTTTGGGCAGCAAACTTCACACTTGTCGAAATCGCAAATTTTCGACCCTTGTTGCACTAGAGAATAGAATTACTGTGGCCATCTTAGTACCGTATGTAGCCGTCACCTTGATCCATTTGAGGCCATACGGCAATACGGTTTTCTAAACATTGAATGTTAAGTTTGCTTTGATTATTGTAGAATAAACTCATTTAGTAATTTCTATAGATTAAAGTAATGATGAATTGATCTATACATTTTTTGTGTAGCCACTAATGGTACAGTGGTCACAAATGGTACGTCTACCCTGTACAATTTTCATATTTGTTTTTTTTTTAGCTAATTTCGCCCCCATAAAATAAACTGAAACTTCTCATTGCAGAGTCCTATGGAAAGTGGTGGAGGTTCACCGGTTCCTTGTGGTCCACCGGAATATCTGATAGCTCCGTACAGATCAGGCGATTATGAGTACGTAGGTGTGCCTTTGGACCCTTCTCGAACCGACGACGAAGACAGCGGACCCAGCACAGCCGAAATCATTGCCAGTCAAAGTCAAGACTACGTCGACGAAAAACTGGCCGAGTATCAAGCGACGATCCAGCTACTACAAGGTCAGTGAAAAATACTACACGCTTTCAGCGTTTATTCCGAATATGTTGCTGGCGAATGTCAATGGAAAGCGACCCACATAAAAGACCCCACAAGAGAAAATATCGTGCGCCCACGTAACGATATGCAGCGAGACGAGTTGCAAAACGAAAATTCGAATTCTCGACACTCCGGGAAATTCGTGGGATAACAAGCGATAATCTTGGCTCGAGGGAATCTCAATGAACGTCGCGCAACGTGACGCTGCCGTTGCCAAGTCCACTACAAGGCGCAATAATGCGGCAGCCGATGACTTAACCGGCCCGCGGCCATCAAGATTATATCTTTGATCAGGACACTTGTGATATGCGTTTGTATTGCGCGAGAAACTACCACTCAAGGCAAAGTCATGACTTTATCTTGAATAGCGTTGTCAGATAAAATAATGGAGCAGCTTTGAGTCTATCAAAATTTTGTATCGAATGCGCGAAAAGTAATCAATTCACCCGAAATTTGTTGAATTTATTCGAGCGAATTCAACTAAGGTTCTATTAAAAGCAACAGAAAAAATGAAAAAGAATATCAAGAATTTTTTCTACATGCGATAAAATAATTTACGGGTGTAAGTCCGTAATCGATTCACGGCCATTGAGAGAACATCTTTGATCGGGACATTCGTGATATGCGTTTGTATTGAAGCGAGAAACTACCACTCAAGGCAAAGTCATGACTTTATCTTGAATAGCGTTGTCAGATAAAATAATGGAGCAGCTTTGAGACTATCAAAATTTTGTATCGAATGCGCGAAAAGCAATCAATGCACCCGAAATTTCTTGAATTTATTCAAGCGAATTCAACTAAGGTTCTATTAAAGGCAACAGAAAAACTGAAAAAGAATATTAAGAATTTTTTCTACATGCGATAAAATAATTTACGGGTGTAAATCCGTAATCGATTCACGGCCATCGAGATTACATCTTTGATCGAGACACTCGTGATATGCGTTTGTATTGCGGCAAGAAACTACCGTTCAAGGCAAGGTCATGACTTTATCTCAAATAGTGTTTTCAGAAAAAATAATGGAGCAGCTTTAAGACTCTCAAAATTTTGTATCGAATGCGTGAAAAGTTATCAATGCACCCGAAATTTCTTGAATTCATTCAAGCGAATTCAACTAAGTTTCTATTAAAAGCAACAGAAAAAATGAAAAAGAATACCAAGAATTTTTTCTACATGCAATAAAATAATTTACGGGTGTAAATCCGTAATCGATTCACGGCCATCCAGATTACATCTTTGATCGGGACATTCGTGATATGCGTTTGTATTGCGGCGAGAAACTACCGTTCACGGCAAAGTCATGACTTTATCTCAAATAGTGTTTTCAAAAAAAATAATGGAGCAGCTTTGAGACTTTCAAAATTTTGTATCTAATGCGTTAAAAGTTATCAATGCACCCGAAATTTGTTGAATTTATTCAAGCAAATTCAATTAAGATTCTATTAAAAGCAACAGAAAAAATGAAAAAGAATATATATAATTTTTTCTACATGCAATACAATAGTTTACGGGTGCAAATCCGTAATCGATTCACGGCCATCGAGATTACATGACTTTGTCTCAAATATCGCTGTCAAAGAAAATAATGGAGCAGGTTGAGAGTCTTGAAATTCTGCATCGAATGCGCGAAAAGTAATAAATGCACTCCAAATTTCTTTCATTTTTTTAATGGAAGAATTAGAAATAATATTCACAGCATTATCACTATGTACTTTTTAGATAACCATATGCATAATGAGTGACCCTCGACAATATTATAATTTGCGTTCACATAAAAAATTTCATCCACTATCAAGAATTTTTTCTACATGCGATAAAATAATTTACTGGTGTCAATCCGGAACCGATTAAAAGTATATCTTTGATCGGGACATTCGTGGTACACGTTTGCAGTGTAGCAAGAAAACTACCGTTAAGGGCAAAGTCAGTACTTTGTCTTGAATATCGCTGGCAACGAACATAATAGAGCAGCAGATCTGCATCCACTTTGAGGCGTTAGAATTTTGCAATAAATGTGTGAAAGTAATAAATATACCTGAAATTTCTTGGAATATTTTAAGCAAATACAACTTGACTGAGTTAAAGTTGTATTAAAGGCGACAGGAGAGATTAAAATAATATGAAGGGCATCTTTTATGCATTTTTAGATTGCTAGATGCATAATAAGTAAACGTCGACAATTTTATAATTGGCATTGATATGTAAAATTACATTCACTACCGAGAATTTGTTTACATACATTAAAATAACTGACGGATTTAAATCCTTAACCGACTTGCGGCCATCAAGATTTTATCTTTGATCCGAAGACTCGTAATTTCTCGATGCAATACAAATGCATACAATTGTCGTCATGGCAAAGCTTGTTTTTCACTGTTGCGATTTTCAACACTGAGAAAAAAGCATATCGTTGATTTAACGATGTCACATCATAAAACAAATATAGGAAGACAAACGTTTAAATCGTATATGCTACGAAACGGCATTTTTTAAACTATTCGAATAGTTTTTAAATCTATTACCATTTTGATGATTGCTACTATAATTATATTTGGTATAACCATAAAACATAGACGTAACTCCTGGGAACTATAGTTTGTAGTTAGATTATCGTCGGTCTAACTTGTTTTTTTAAATTACCATATTTTTCTCTGAGTGCATCAAATGTATGCAAAAAATGTTGATAGTACAGTTTTTAAAATTTAATAACAAAAAGACGTGGACGCTCTGAATTTCATAAACTTTGTATAATATTTCGTCTTAAATTTGGTCGGAATCGGAACAGTTTTTAAATATTTGAAAAATTTCCCTTATTGCATCAACTCTTGCAAAAAATTCAACTAGCAACCCTAAATTTTGTAAAGAAACAAAATACCTAATATTCACGTATGGTAGACACATTACTTTACAATTTTTCTTAATTTTTTTTGACGTCTAAAATTTCGGTAAAAACTTTTTGAAGTCCATCCAAAACATGAATGTAAAGTATAAAATAGCACATCCCTTATTTATCATTTTTCACTTTTTAAAAAGCTTCTTTTACGAGGAAGCAAAATCAATGAATATATTACCTTATACATGAAGATTTGAAAAAAGTGAAAATCTTCTTTTCATAGTTTGATCACATATAAAAAATTACATCTCAATATCAACCTTTTTTTCTTACATTTAATCAAATAATTCACGGTTCAAAATCCTTGAAGTCTCATTGTATGCAGAATCCATGCAGCTTTCAAAACTATTTCCAGTTCATCCGTTTAGCGTATCTCCACGCAGAGATATTCGAGTTTCAACTCAAGCGCTAAGAGGTTTCGCTTCGGCAGTAAGTTTCAATTATCCGATAATTGGTTGCAGTCGAATTGCCAGGAATATCTCTAGTGGAAATCTGGTTACGACTGCGTTCCACACATCGCGGCTTAGCAGTTCCTTCCTCTCCGGTTTTGGTATAAAAATGTGCAACCGGTTAAGGGTTCAACATTCCGATGTTTCTTACTTTGGAGAGCGTACAAGTTTTACCTGCAACATAAAGGTTAAGGGTCATTTTCTATGATCAACTTGGGAAGATAGTGAGCTGAGAAGGCAACGATATCTGTGAGCATCTCCTTGCTCAAATAAGATGAAAATTGGTGGAGCGCAAATACCGGTTAAACAGTTTGTTCGTCGTACTCGTGTAAGCAAATATACATATATACTCTCACGTGTGCTAGGAGTAAACAGCAGAATGTATGTACTCTTCACGCGCAGCCACCGTCATCTCGTTGACCATGTCGGGGAAAATACATAATAGAATAGAATACAGTACAGACTCATTCGCGACTACTGTGTACGCGAGGCGAGCGCGATTTTATAAATAGAAATGACGGGCACCTGCCTCAGCCATTCACATTTGCAATTCGTCGGCTTCCTCGTCTCGGGATCGTGCGCTGCGCTTTTTCAAATATTTTTACGCTCGTCTTGACGGCGAAAGGTGAGATTGGAGGGTCAGGATCCAGACTGTGAATAAATTGTTTGTAATTATTTAATATTATTTTTTTCATTAATTTTTTTAATTATATATTGTATTGAATATTCATTAAATGATTATGAAAAATGTTTATAGAAATGGATAAATGACAGAAAGTATATTATAGATTTTGAGAATTTAATTTTGATTATGGTTGCATTCAAAGTGAGGAATTGGTGTAGATAGATAATCGATAGATAATAAACAGCGTGCTAATAATATCAGATACGATTATATTAAAGATCTTACATACACATTTATACAGTATAGAGTATGTATATATATGATCTTCTAACGGAAGGTGGGAATACGAGCTCAAAAGTAAATATACAGATTAGATGTAGAAAATAATGACGTTTATATATACAAACAAAAAGAAGATAATAGTTTTCTCTCTCTCTTAATTAATATAATAGAGATATATTTGTACTTAACTTTCAAAATTATAACTGACAAGATATTGTGATAGGTGGATATCTTGATAGGTGAAAAAAGCCATTTTTCATAGGTGAAATAAATATGCTGATGCGGGCGAGTCTGCTCGGCAAGATCTTCCAGGGAGGAGAGAGAGAATTAGACAGGTCGAACGTAAATCGTCGTGTTACGCTCGACTAAGTTCGAAAATCTTCGTCATCTGAGTGATCGATAATACAGACTGCCAACTAACGCGTGTGTTAATTATAATTCAATCAAGTGCAAAAGACACCAGTAAAGAATATTGAGATATTGCATTTCATCACAAGGGAGAAAAAACTTTGTTTTCAGCCTTTGACCAGAAAATTTTCCACGGAAAAGTTTCATTCAGCACTCGAGGAGAAAAATATTGTTTTAGTTCGTGTAAATGTCACGGGAACACAAAGCCTTCCTACTTTCTTCGAGTGTTGAACGGAACTTTTCGGTACGTTTTCGGAAAAGTGCACATTTCTGAACGAAGGACTAAAAAATAGACTTATTGGTATCGATTATTTGTATACCGTGGAACTATACTCTGTAAAAAATTCTTAATTTTACGGCGTGACATAATTGAAAAAAAAAAATCGGTTTTTTTCAACAATATGTCACAAAAATCATATATAATATTACATACAACCAGATCCAATTCCAGTCCCGAGGTACACCCGTGAGAATTTTTACCTAGCTCCCCACCTAACTTCCCTAGCAAACCATGCGCCCTTAAAAATGACCGTAAAACAACTATAAAAAGACCCCAAAAACTGGCGGTCGTTTTATGCCAGAAAATAACCATGCAAACGACCTCATAACGGCCAGTATAGTCGTTTTCTTAAGGATGTAGCAGCGCGATGGCGTGCCCAACTTCCTGATGAAAAGTGAGAATTTGGAGAAAAATTCGAACGCTTCTCGATGGAATTAAAACCTGAAAAAATCAACCATACAAAAGGTGCGGAAAAGATTGATTTCAAATATTAATGATTGCAAAATGTTATTAACAAATAGGTGAAAACGAACATTGTTCAACAAATTATCCGTCAACCTGACTTTTTTTTCGAGGGTAAATCATTCATTAATTTTTCAGAATACGTATGAGTTTGTTTCAACGTATTCAACATTGAGCATTGGCTTAATGTTGTGAAGTCGATAATTGGCGGGTCAATACTTGGCCGAGCATTGGCCTAATGTTGCGAAGTCAATAATCGTCACCCCAACATTGGCCCGCGTATTCGCCGTTTCAGCTTTATCGGCAAACCCTGTATAATACACTCTTTTTCGAATGTTGAACGAAACTTTTCAGCCTGAAGAGAACTTGCGATTTTTACTAACTTTACGTCTTCGAGAACATTTTCTGAAAGCATTTTCTAAAATTCCTCAAGCCAAAGAACTGTTACAAAATGCTCGCTTAGAAATTACTTCTCTAAAGTGCATTATGCCGGTACTTCCGAAGATTATTTGGCACTGAAATTCTTTTTAACGGTACTTGATACAAAAAGACATCAACAGAGAAACAGGTCACGATCACCACCGCAATCGCTTTGGCAATAAACCGTGTCACGAAGTCATTTGATCTACGAGCCCAAGATACCCATGCATTGTATGTTTATCCGTGTCGAGAAAGCAAAACGAAGTTGCGCGTGGGTGTGTTGGGTGAGTTCCGGCTGCGCTTACGACTTCGACCGGTGAGCGAATAATCTGGCGGACTATACGCCAACCTCTCTGAAGATTACGACCCGTAAATGCAATCTGAGTGCAATATATATTCCGCCCGATAAGATGGAAAGAGGCGTGGGGCGATCGAAAATAGCATCGCCGAGTATCCACAAACAAGTTCTTAACAGAAATTCCCAGTTGAATTTTCGGGCTTTCGTTCAGATCGATCGGAGTGAGAGCCATTAATTTGTTTTACAAATTAATGATCATTTCAATATATTTTATCTCAATGACCAATCGGAAATATTATATCAATATGTTACATGTGGACTTAATTTTTTACCTGCGCTTATCCAACATTTTTTATTGAAATTAATCTTTCATCAATATTCAAACTTTCGTTTCTTTTAATTCAATTTAATATTAAACGAGGCTTTTATGTCCTTCGGAGAAAATTACCGCACGCAAACAATAGTGAAAGTGCATATTGATGTAGCTCCAAATATTTACAATTACTTTTTCTCCTCGAGTCCTGAGCAGTTAACTTTTGAATTTACTTTACTTAATCATTTATTCTATGAATTATTCGATGTCAATAGCTTTCGTATATCGTAAGATAGTAAAACGCATTAATGTTTTATTATATTGAAAATGCATCTTCCATTTTTATCTTCCGAGATTTCCATGTCAGAGCAGTTCAAATGGTTTAAAAGGTCAAGAAAAGTGGTTTAGAAAGATTGTCCAGGTGTATGTGTGTGTGTGATGAAGGTCCTAGAAATCAATACTACCATAACTCGCGAACTATTCGACCGAATCAGCTCAAACTTCAATTCCATGGAGAATTATGGACAATCATCACTTGGTATGAATATTATGAAAATCGCCTAAAACATTTCGTTATTATAAGATTTCCAAAATTTTGAAAAATGCTTGTAATCGCCATAACTCGAATAAATGTTTAGCTACCGGTTTGAAACTTCGTATTGAAATTGAATGAGTCATGCAATTATCGCTATTACATTTGCGCGAAATCTGTAAGATCTTCTAATTTCATGGAGTTTAGAATTTTCCATAAAAATGACGTTATTGCACTAATTTTTGCAAAATTTCATTTATAGCGCACAAATTTTCCACTCAAACAAAACAATGTTTACCGACGATACATATATAATTTAATGATGTTCAGCACGGAAGTCGAATTTCATTTGTTTAAATTATTTCTTAACAACCAAAATTTCGCCAGAATTTTTTTCGAAATTTATTTATTTCAACGAACAAATGTGTAGTATTTTTCTAAATCCTAATATTACATAAAGTAGTCAGCTATTATTCATCAATTTTTATAAATGTCAATTTTAGATGGCAAACCCTCGAGAGAAAACACGATAAAAAAAAAGTAAGCCATACATTTTTGCCAATATGATAATTTCTCTCAACAGAATAAATACTACATTATTTATGAAGTGCGGTCGAAAGAAATGGGCAAGAATTCCGCTCGAGACGTCCTTAATTTTCTGAAGCGATGCCTGCGCTTCGGCGCGGGTCTGCATAAGCGCAGCAGGAGGCCAAGGTGCGGAATCGCTTCAAGACTCGTTGCGCCGAGCATTTATACAATCTGAATTTACAGGCCTCGCTATAACGGCCGTTTCTCACGGGCCTGGAAGCTACGTCACCCAAGTAGTGGTACATGTGTCACGTACACTTACACTCAACCCACTTCCTCGCGTACCTTCAGCGCTTGAACGTCGTGTCGTGTCATCTCGCGTTTCTATGAACTATCCACTACATTCTGTCTCCTACAATCCGAGAGAATGTTTGCCATTACCTTTAAACATTGCATTTGATAGCTGGCTTTTCCAAGCCATCTCATTGGCTCTTTTCGTGCGGGGTATCAATTCTCCTACAATAATTTTACGGTCGTGCACACATTTAGCTTACAATTCTCTTAAATCTCGAATAAACTAGCGTATGAAGTACTTCGGGCTATGGATACAACCTACACGTGGTTGTAGACTCGGATACGCGACCTGGTTACGCCCAAGTGCCTTCATTGCGTTCCCACAACCAGCTTAATTTTTGGAAGCCCGCCCTCTACGTTCTCATCGATCGAACTGTTGCACACGCATTTTCATTTTACTGGGTGCATTAAAAGTGAACTTTGAAAGTTTTGCTTCTGCGTAGGAGAAACTTTGTATTCGTGGAAAAGAAAAATGTTTGAGAATTTTATACCACGAAGAGTAAAATGGTTCATGTTATTCAAAAAAGTAGTTCAGAGAAAAATGTGTGTGCGTGTGTGTTTGTAAAAACGCTTCGAAAATTGAATGACTTATAAGTCGAGAACTGTTCAACTGTTTAATAGGGAATTTAGTACACGAGTGAAGCAGCAGCTCATGTTTTTCACAAAATGTGCGGCGAAATTTAGTTTTCACAGCTTTTTCCACGTTTTCAAAAAAGGTCGTAAATGCTCTAACATTTGTGAAATCTACGAAATTGTACTAAATGGAAAAGCGGTTCGGATTATATAGAGTTGAGAAATTTTCACTAAGCTCCTGCTATACAAAGTTCGAGGAGGAAATATGAGAAAAATGGTGAAAATAAAATGAGTTAATCAGTTGATAAAATTGAATTGTGAAAAGCATATTTAAGACTCATTGACGTGATTTTAAAAGTAGAGAATCAAAAGGTATTTAGTAATTTAGTGCGTATAAAATATTCAGACATCCAAAGGTTTTTACATTTTTTCAGGCAAATTAACTTTAATGAGCTAAAACTCGAAAGTGACAGGAAAATATGTGAAAAATATTGGAAATATTATGTAGAGAGTCCTTGCTAAGTTTTTCTTACTTATAATACGAAACGCATAATAAGTTGATCGTAACCTTGACAATTTTATATTTAGGTTTGTATAAGAAGCTATGTTTTAATACCAAGAATTTTATTCGGTTACGCTGAAGTGCCTTCAATGCGTTCCTACAACCAGCTAGATTTTCGGAGCGGGGCCCTCTACGTTCGCATCACCCGAAATGTTACACGCGCATTTCCACACGCTCACTGTGCACAGCTGAGCTGTGTGTGAATGGATGTGCAACTTATACGTACACAATGAGCGGAGAACACACGCACCTATCCACTAGTCACATAAATTAGGGGAACGTTACGCAAGAGTGCCCGCTGGCGGTGGCTCTATAGCTGTAGGCAGGTAGGAACGCTCGATTGCTACCTGCCTATGCGTCTGATAAACTTATTCTGGGCTTTACCAAGGTTTTCGGCTTAATATGTCGATTCTGAGTCTTGTATTGATTTGAAAAAAAAGTTGCTATTCGCCATTTAATTATAGTTATACAGACCAATTTGAAATAACTCTTTTTTCATAGTCTGAATGACATCAACAATTAATTAATAAGTTCGAGGGAAGCCACTTTTTTATATTTTGGTTATGTATATCGATATTTTAGTAGTAGTAGTAAGTGTGTTTATTAAAAAAAATATATTCACCATTTGTTACTTATCGATACATTATTTTTCTTATCAGTAAAATGATATATATATATCTATATATATATATATATATATATGGTGTTAACTGGCCATTGACCGTAGTCCTTCTGCTATGAATTTATCGTTAAATGCTTTTGCATTAATTGGTATATATTTGATATTTTATTTTTGATATAAACATAAATTTGAGATGACTCTTATTCCTCAATTTAGATGAGATATATCAACTGAGGTATATCGATTATCAATTTTTATTTATTTATAGTTAATTCGGCAAAAAAGGTCACTATAAATTGGAATTTATAGTGAATATTTTTACTGCAATCTGGATGATGAGATGAAGTCATTCCCACAATTTATCAATGAGTTCAAGGATTTCAAGACAAGTTTGAGGATTAATACCTTTTAGGTGACATAAAATATGTAACTTTGCCTGAAACTGACCTTTTAAACTTACCCTGACGTATACAAAGATTTTGTTTAATGTATAGAATCCCGTTTTAAAGTTAGTGAAGGAACATTTCTTGCCTTGTGGTTTTTACTTTATTATGTAAATATTAATGTGGCACTATAGTGACCGTTCCTTTCCTCATTTGAATTACGAAATAATTTGACTGGAACAATTTTTTTTTTATATGCAAGAATTCTGAGTGAAATTTGATTCAAGTTTAACGGAATATCCATTAAGTAAAATATGCTAATTCACCGAAAAATTATCTTTTGGCATTCATTCTTTATTGTAAATTTTGATTCCAGTCTATTGTACTTGTCTTTCATCTGCCGGATTGAATAACTCAATTGCACTTCGAAACAATCTCGAAAAATAAAAGTTGAATTAAAGTTTGCCGATTTTTTTCCATTCGGCAATTGTGATTTTACGTAAGCATTATCTGCTGTTTCATCTCTCATCCTTGCGTTTGACATGAAATTCTTGCGATGAGTAATAACTTTAGCATTTAGTGACTTTCTTTATCTTTAGTAGATGAGATATGACGGCTGCAAAAGAGTACCCAACGAGTTTAGCCATTTTAAAGGAGCTAAAGCCTCTCTGGTCGAAATAATGACTCAAGATGTACTTCAAAGACTTACATAATTTACTCGCAATAAGCGTGATAGAAAAAAACCTTTGATAAAATGTAAACCGTCTGTATCGAATATTATTCATTTTACGATAACCCTCATAATTTCCAAGGTATTCGGCATTCTTTGTATACAAAAAAATAAATGCGTATATGAAGAACAAATTAATCTCTATCGACTCGTAATAAATCTTCTTCCCATTTATTTTTTTCCCAGATTATTTCGTGAGACCCAAGTTATTACACCCATTTTCCCCAGCCTCGATGAAAAGTTCTTTGATTATTACAATTTCTGGTCACCATTTTTTTTAGCTGATAAAATGGGTTAATTTCCGTTACTTCCGGTTTAATTGAAGTTACATAGAAATGAATCTTCTTGTTGTGTTTCGTTCACCTTGTTACCAAAATGCAAAACAGAATCCCAAAATCCTGTTACTCATTCTCCTCTCCGATGTCTTTCAACCAACCACTTTTTATTTAATCGGTTGAAATGTCGGTTACAGTCGTTGGCATAGGCTAATTAATCAAAACTCATTTTTTTTTGCTGATAAGACGGGTTAATCTTACTTAATTTCGGTTAAATTTCAGTGACATAACTCTGCAGTGAATCTTCGTATTGTCTTTCGTTCATCTTGTTACCAAGATGCAAAAATGAATCCCAAAATCCTGTCACGCATTCCCCTTCCCAGTGTCTTTCAACCAACCAAATTCTATTTGACCGGTTAAAATGCCGGTTACAATCATTGGCATAGGTTAATTAATCAAGGCTCATTTTTTTTGCTCTGATAAAACGGGTTGATTTTAGTTAATTTTGGTCAAATTTCAGTGACATAACTTTCCAGTGAATCTTCTTATTGTGTTTTGTTCACCGCGTTACGAAGATGTAAAACTGAATCCCTAAATCCTGTTACTCATTCCCCTCTCCAATGTCTTTCAACCAACCATTTTTTATTTAATCGGTTGAAATTTCGGTTACAGTCGTTGGCATAGGTTAATTAATCAAGACTCTTTTTTCTTGCGCTGATAAAACGGGTTAATTTTAGTTAATTTTGGTCAAATTTCAGTGACATAACTTTCCAGTGAATCTTCTTATCGTGTTTTGTTCACCGCGTTACAAAGATGTAAAACTGAATCCCTAAATTCTATTACGCATTGCCCCTTCCGAGTGTCTCGCCGTCTCATGAATTGGGGAACGGTTACGCAACCGAGCGACCGAGCTGTCCCTTGTCAGAGACAGCTCGGTCGCTCGGTCGCGTACTATAGAAAGTGCTGGCAGTCGAATTTGTGGGTCAATACCTCCAGCCGGCTGATACTTGACTGCTCGACTGTACGACGCGATGTGCCGGTAGCGCACACTGGCACATTCATTCTATCCCTCGCGAGTACACGTTGCCTATCTCCTTCAGGCGTCTAGTCGCTACCTCAGAGGCTTCCCCACCGCGCAGAGCAACATTAAGCGTGCGTTTGTACATATCGCCTCTAGTCCAATAGAATCCATCTCTTTTCGCTTCTGCCGCCACTTCTTTTTCCACATTATCTTCAGACGACGACGATTCTCATTCTAACACATATTCCCGTCTCGTTATGGCTCTACACCTACATCAAAGAAAATAAAAACACTGTGATAACCCGTTGAGCGAGCAAATTGTGAGTTTCGATTAGATAAGATCTTGCAAATGCCGTGATCAATTTTCTTCTTCATTCTAGATCATGGACACAACTATTCTACAATGTCTTAATTTTATTACTGCTTTTTTTTCTAAATTTCGAGGCTGGTGGATGATGACGTTATTCCATGTTGTTGGAATGGAGAGTTATGTGTTTTGCTAGCATCAATCATGTTTAATTGACCGTCATTTTACGAAGCTACTTCAGCAGAGATACGCACAGCGATGCCGCGGAATTGAGAGCCAAAGGCTGCGTTTTTTTTGCTTGGCAAACAATGCGTTCATCGCCTTAAAGTGGGACGCTAATCTTCACGCTAGTGTGAAGAAATTTAATCGGGCGATTGGCTGGCGAATTATGAGTGAGGAGACAATTTTAATATTATGGCCTGACCGTCTCGTTGTGCTTCGATAATTCGCGCTGACCTTCCGAAGTTTTTGACGTCATCTTGACTGCGTAATTTTTATGACTTCCCACTCTAGTAGAACTTCACGAAAATGAGAAATCCTTGGTATAAAACGGCTTCGAGCGATCGTCGTTGCTAGGCGATGTATGAAATTTATCACAACCGAGGATTGCAGGAATTCCGTCGTGCATTCGCGATAGATTAATGAAAATGGAATGTTTCCTCTTATCGGCGGCTGATTGGCGGCGAACTCGCTCATAACACGTACGATGATTACGTATATCTTGTCGCTGATCGATGAAAATCGTTCCCATAGGAGCAATCGTCGTTTTTCAGTCGCGCAGAAAGTTGACAGGTTTAAAGGTGAAGAACGGCTCTTTCCCGCAGATTACGTGACTTTGCACGCAGATCAGATCATGTCACAGCTTCTGAAAGAGAAAAACATACTGTATTTTAATACATATATTCGTTGATTTTTTTTTCGATTATTCGGTTACTTGAAGTTACATTTATATATTTTGTTATATGTAATGCCTTAAGAAAAACGTATTCTATGATTTTTTATGTAAGATTGGATATCACGATTAATATTATAAATATCCAAGAAGAATATTGTATATTAATTATCGTAAATCTATTTCTGATTACACTAATGAGAATATTATGTCTTCGCTTTTCCTCTATTTGGAAAATCTATGATCTACTACATGTCCTATTAAGTTAGCAAATATTTCGTTAAAGCTCCGCGCCTTCAATTTTAATGGGAGATTATATAATTAACAGATTATAAGTTCAGCATTTTTTTATCAATCAGATTATTTTGAATATTACTATAAATATTTCTGAAGGCTGAAACACCGCGATTGATGGCCAATAGCTATGGCAAAGTATAAAAATACAATATAGACAATAAGAATTATAATTGTAATTTGAAATATTTAAACAAAAACAATGATGTACACTTTTTAGTGAAGCACGATTACTACTACTACTATTTCTAGATTAGATTGTGGATATGACTTTAAGACAATCGTTAACCTGTTTCGGGAAGCACTAATGAGAAAATAATGTGATACCGTCACTTTGTCTACATTAGGGAAGTTCTGTACTTGTCGATATCAATTATCGGTCAACATATTCAGCATGAGTTTTAATTTCTTTGTCATCAAATCTCGTGATTGGATCGAAAAAAATAAGACATTACAAGTTATCTTAATAGTACCTGGCAAGAAGTAAGAGGCTGCTTAAACAGGGGATTTCCTTGACAGGTCATAAATTTATACAATAATATTCTGCTCGTTCGACCACTTAATACTCAATAAATATGTCTGAAAAACACAAAGAGAGGCTAATGAATTTATCTGATAAAAAACTTATCTTAATGCTCTTTGTAAAACGAAGTTTTTTTTCAACTGGCAATTTAGTTGTATAGTTATGATTTCCGTACAATTAATTTTGGTTTGTTCAGAATACATGTCATCGTACAGAGGAGAAACAAAACAAACAAAAAACGAGCAATAAAAATTAAACAATAAATACTTTGCACCTATTTTGAATATTGATAATATTTCTTAATATCTAATTTTCGAATCCCCGATACAAAATGTTTGAATGTGTCCAAAGAGAGGAGTAAAAAAATTTCTGTCTCGGGGTGAACAGTCTCTCAAAATTGTAAAATTTTGACATAGAATGCTAATTTCGACTAAAAGTGTAGGTTAGATTTGCCAGTTCATTCACTGGCGTTTTTGGAATTTTTGTACGTAACATTTTTTTAAATATAATTTATGTTGAAAGCATCATATTTGCTTCCTCATAGAGGGAGCTTTGTTCCCCTTAAATTTTGTTTTTCGTTTTCCATATCAGGACACTTAAAATGGTCTAAATCGTCGAGAAAAGTGGTTTAGAAAAAATGTTCGGATGAATGTGTACGTGGCGGGCTTGCAAAAAGCGAACCGCTGTATTTTGAAGCAGACTGTCAAAATTAAGCTGAATCTGATACACCGGTAGGGGGCAACGCCCCTTCTTATGTATAAATTTTAGAAAAATATTTTGAACAATCAGATTTTAGAAGACTTTCAATTTTACGAAAAATCCACGTATCTTATCTAAGCGTACGCAATTTTTTGACTGATAAGCTAAATAGTTCGCGACAGTTAAAGTTATAGAAATGATGGTCGGTATCGAATTCGACAAAAATCTATAAAGCGGTCTTCGTTTTATAGATTTTAAAATTTTTGAAATTTTTTCGGTTTCTGTTCAAGTTTTTCCAACATCTCAAATTCTCAAATCAAAGTTAACTCCAACCAAAACTGCTTAAATCTTCTGCAAGGTTGAATAAATATCCAAGTATAGTTAACATGGGATTTGCTAAAAATCGGTAGAGTGGTTCAGATTTCATAAGACATTGAATTTTGCCAAAAATCACTGTATGTTCTCCAGCTGCCGGAATGTTTCAGCTATCGAGCTGAAAACTAGGTATTAGAATAAAACAAAGGTCGCGACCTTTGAAATTAAATTGGGGCCAAGTCGATAAAGCAGTTCGTTCGATATGAAATTTTGGAATATCCGAAAAAATTTCGTTTTCCCCTAATTCGGACAAAATTTCAACAAATCTACTGAAATTCCCCATACAGGAAGAATAACATTCAGTCCTAGTACGTACCAAATTATTTTTCTAAAAGCTTCTTGTACGCGGAAGCCAAAAATAAAATACACAAACTTTCTCATAGCGATGGCTTATCAAAAGATAAAAAATTAATAACGAAGTAATATTCAAAATTGTACTTCGAATCGTTTTTTGAGTTGCATCATATAATTCGATATTCTGGTCGTCCGTTAAAATTTTCAACTCCATTGTGAAAATATTAAATAGTTAAAACCCATGATAAACAAATAATTCTGCTAAACTGTTAATTTGTTGACTTTACCCGAACTTTGTGTTACAAAAAAATCGAATTCGTGAACCCTCGACGCAAGTTTGACTCTCTTTAAAAAGTCCTAGAAGTGAGTAATACGTGTGGAGCGTCGCGAAGAAAGGTCGTCGCGGTCGGTCGGTTTCTTCGCGGCGAGGAACGCACGCGACCAATGTCGGCCAGGACGAGGGCCCACACAGACAGAGGATAAAGGGATTGATCGAGTAGAGGGTTCTCTCTCAACGTGGCGGATAGAAGTCGGCGAATAAGGACTAGGACACAGCCAACTGGTGTCGGTGTGTACGTGTGTTGCCGGGTGGGAAAAACGGTGCAGCAGAGGCGGTGGGGCTCGTGCGCTGCGTCGTCGCCGTTGTGGCGGTGGTGTACAGCTCGTGCCCCGCGAGGAGTGCCACCGCCGCGTTCTCTCTTCGCTACGGCGCGACTATACGTTCAACGAGAAGCGAGCAGCAGTATCGAACCGGCGTCTGAACAGGCCGCACGTACTACTTACATTCCATATATGGCATTTAGTTACTTTTTTTTTTCACCTACCGCGTATTGCGACACGCAAGCCGGTTAAAAGAAAAAGCTCAGGATAACGCAAGAGAGCTTATAAAAGCGAGCGAAATTAGGTTTTGAACCTCGCTCTTACCGTTACCGATAAAAAATAATCCTCACCCTTTGCCAATTTCGCAGTGATACAAAAAAAAAAGAGGCAAAAATCGTACGAATAGGTGACACAGTGTCGCGTCGATCGAGACGGTATTGCAAGACTAAATGATAAGCGCGATAAAGCGCTAGGTCAACTAGACTGCGTCGTTGTACAAGAACTTGACCAGGGATAAATCTCCCACGATAAACACGTTACATTCCATTTTTTTTATCATTCCACACGCTCGAACCCTCGTCGTTCGATTGATTAAACTTAAACTCGATATATATATAGTGTTTACAAGTGAAACATCTTATCTAGTGACGCCGTGGGTGACAGAAAGTGTATTAACAGAAAATAAAAAACCTAGAAAGAGGCGAGAGGTAACTGCGCGTCACGAGTTTTCGAATCACGCCGGGTTCACTCCGCGGTGCGTCGAGAGACGAAATAGAGCCGGTAAATCAGCTGCTCGAGGGGAGCCGCCTTCTGCATCGTAGACCGCAACGCAGCGCCGGTATCGAACCGACTTCGCGATTCTGGCTCAAGATATTCCTTGAATTTTGTCTATATTTTGGTCTCGCGGTTGACATTTCGCTATTTTCTAAGTAAACGGCTCTGGGCTGCATGACTTATCTTCGTTATTTGTGTATTTGTAACGTTAACTGTGCTCACGTGATGCGAAACAGATGATTTAGGAGCTGAAGTGAGACTGAAGGGATATTATGCTTTTTTACCTAAGGTGATGCCAATAGTGAGATATTAATAATAATAATAAAGCGGAAATAATGTCGCGATCGGGCGAAAGCCCCGGAGGGCGGGGCGGGAGCCCATCCGGATCGCCGGCAGGTGGTGGCAGCCCGAGAACACCACGTGGCGGCCGGCTCCGCGACCGTGTGAGCTTCTTCGAGCAAATCTGGTCGTCGGGCGGAGGGGCAACGCGAATTGCCGGCAGCTCCGAGGATCTCGTGGATGATTCTTCGTTCGGAGGCGTAGATGGAGGTCATCGAAGTCCTATGTCGCCTGGAAATCCTAGGTCCTTGTCCAGGGCTAGCGATTCTTCATTTGAGGAGAGTTTTGAGCGTTTGGTGGAGGAAGGCGAGCTCAATGGTGCCAAGGTCGTGAAGTTTGAGAAGATGACGTTTCGGAAAAGCGTCAAGGAAGTCACCACGAGCTCCAGCAGCAGCGTTACCGTCTCGCGAAGCGTTGTAGGACCTCATCAGCTCACGGAGTCCAGTAGGACGCCCAGCGAGGAGCACGCCCTTGAAGACTCGGCTTATCAGAGCCATCACAGCCAAGGTATCCATGGAAGCAGCCATGGAAGCTCCGTTGCATCCTTCGCCAGGTTTCCCTCTGAGGAAAGCCTCTCCCAACAGCAGCAACGTCGAGGCAGCGGCTCTCAGGATGACAAAGCTCCCAGCGAGTGGTACGCTGAATATCGCAATCAGAGCTTCCACAATGTTGCAGCCAGAATGGAGTATGTACGCAGTCGTAGCGAATACGATGCGCACATCGCTGAGATCAAAGGTATATTTAGTTTAGATGGTTTGATGACTCTTTGGTGATTCAGTCGAGGCGATTTCAGAGATTGATCACTGATTGGAGCTCGTACTGCCGGGGAATATCGATGACTTAATATTTCGTCACAGATTTTCGAATCCGATTGGGAGCAACTGCAGAAAAAAATACAGTTGTATTGAGATATGGAAAAAAGCTTGAAAATTAAAGACCTTCTATTTAGCTTATGGTAAAATTCTTTCCACATTCATTCTTTCATAATAAATGGCAGAAGAGATTATGAAAAAGGATTTACGCTTTTAAGTGATTGCAAAGAAAAGTATCTTAAAATTTTAGTAAAATCAATTTCTTCACAAATGTTCAAAAGTGATTTCACTTTTATTTATAATGATTTTCTTGCGAATCAAATTTATTATATACAAATCTGGCGACCTAGCAGAAATAACGGAAAAAATGAAAGTTAATTCCGCAAGAATAGAGAAAAAAATCAACAATGATTTTAACTTGACGTTGGCTACTGAATCGGTGTATAAGCCCTTGTGAGGTTGTAGCAATCACGAGAGATATGTTGTATTTTATTGCAGCAAGAGAGATGCTTACGCCGAGTAAATATAGTGCGATTGATAGGTAGAAAGAGCAATACTGTCAGCGGTCTATGAAACGCAATATGATTTATGTAATATTAGATACAGAGTGCTCACGTAGCGTCTTCTCAGAGCCAGTCATTGAGAATCGTAGTAGGAGTGACTGCCTTCGTTGCGCCAGGTCTGGGTCGTGAGCGCATTCATAAATTCCCAAGGATAGACCGGAGCGTTCGCCCTCACTCACGCCGCACTTGTTAGTAATAGAGAAACGTTAGGACTGTGCCACATATGACCGATACGGAATAATAATTTCTTCATAACGTCACCTCTTCCATATGAAGGAAAACTGCGGTGATCTTGGATTTAACGAGAAGAATTAAGAAAAATAGTTCGGTGTTTTCCGATTAAACGGGTACATGATTATTCTTATAAGCATTGAAAAACCAATTAGGAATCATGAAGCAGCGTTCGAAATACTATGTGTCCTTGGCACATAAAACGAAATAAAATTGTATTCTATCGTAGTGTATTTTCTGTAGTAGAAATTTTGTTGATATTATTTTTAAAAAGCACGTCGCATGATGCGTTTTATTTTGACTTGAATTTGAAAGAAAGTTCATTTTCAAAATCTTCTCTTTTAAAAAGTTCATGGGTAACATAAAGCATTGACACTTATTCGAGTTGTGATTAGTTGTTGGGAAAGACCGCGAGAAACAAGTTCAGTTTGGTGTCAAATTTGACATAAGTATAGATGTGCGCTGCAACGTCCGTGACATTTTAAAAGGTTATAAAAGCGCAGCAGCGCAAAAGAATTTTTAGGCATGTGATTAGCCTAGTTCGTTATATATTGTTAATTGTAAAGTAGATTTTCATCTGAACTGTTTAAACTATTTTCATACACGAGTAATAACTCCTTTTATTTAAAGAGAAAAAAATACATTACAGCTATTCATTGTAATTGTTTTGACTCCAAGTTTTTTGTAAACTTGCGTTTAAGTTTATGTAGTATGATTTCTGTTTAGGCTACGTAAAGAAACTGATACTTGGTGCAAGAGAAAATATTTTTTATTTTGTGGGTCGACGGTGTATATTTTTTCTTATGATACCATCCGCTAAGCGAATGAGTCAGTCTTGACCGGATATCAATGATTTTTGAAATCTCATTCCCTCTCCTTAATTAGGCCACTCTACGAAACATATATTGTTATGGTTTTTTCGAATATTCGGGGCTTATCTTTAATTCGAGTCATATCGTTAATTGTGGATCCGTTTGTGTCTGACTCTAAAGTTCTTGGCTGAGTATTTTTCGAATTTTGGAATGCTATTTGACCAGACTTTGCTCTTACAATCTGATTACATTTTCCAAGGGTACATGCTATATAGCAGACATGTCTTGTATTAATGATTTGAAAATATGAAAGCCACTACTTTAATAGCAGTCATAAAAATAATAGGCTGCACATTACTGTCCGGCTTTTCGAAGCTTCGTTAAGTAAGTTTTACACTCCGGTACTTATTTGACGACTACGTGTTTTAATTACATTTTTAAAAAGTTCAAGCTGTGTATACAGTAGACATATATATAATTTCAGCTTCCCGTACACATTAGAGTAACTGTTTCAATTAATTAAGGTAATAGACTGCGCAGTCTACAGATAAAAGCTTCGGTAAATATTTTTTACGGCTTGGTACTCACTTAACGAAACTCTGTCAGGAGAATCTAATTAAACTTTTCAACAGATCATGCTATGTAAACGACATGTACATTACTTTCCTGCAAACATCGGTGACACTACTTTAATTCCAGCCATACAAAAAGGTCCACGCGGTACTTTTCTACTAGTCTTTCGAAAGCTTCGATGAGAATTTTTTTTCGTTTCGACACTGACTCAATGAGTCTGTACCGGGAAAATCTAATAAAATTTTTTACGAGAATATGCTATGTATACGTATCACTTGTAGATTTCTGTAGATATTGCAGACGCTGCTTGAATTTCAGTCATAAAAAAATAGACTGCGCACTACGGGCAGACTTTTGAAATAAGTATTTTCTACTTTCTGGTACTCAATTAATGAGTCAACCGAGAGGATCTCATACATTTTTTTAAGAGACCACGCTATGTATAAATATTGGTTTTAGTTTTCTGTGGACACAGCTACACTGCTTCAATTCTAGTCATAAAGAAATTGACTACGCAGTACGACCAGTTTTTCCAAAGCTTTGATGAATATTTTTTACTTCCTCGTACTTACTTAATGAGTTTGTACCGGGAAGATCTCATAAAAATTTTCAACTAAACATGCTACGTATACATATCAGTTTTAGCTTTTTGTGAACATTAGAGACGCTGCTTTAAAGTGGACGATCATCTGCATCGAAGTCAAACGACTCCCTCTTCACCGACGACTTTAAACGGATTAATCAGAAAGTTGTAAACATTGGTAAACTCATGATACAAATCATGTTTGAAAAGTGCATACACATATTCCCAAAATTGGAATTGCTTATTAAAGAATAGTTATTAAAAATTGCTGATTTGTATCGGGTTTGATTAGCTGTCGTTGTGAAAGTTGCAAAACATAGACGAATCGGAAACGCGTCGCCTTTGAAAATGTTCATTTAGGCCGCATATCTGCGTTTTAACCCAAGATAGTTAGACGAAATGTTCGGTGACGCCCTTTTTGCATAAGCTCGTTGGTGTTATCATAATTTAATGTACCCGTAACGATTTTGTTATTTATGTTATCTAACCGCAAACAATGTCAATTCTTCAAATTATTTGTCAGATATTCCGCAGTTACATAAGATACCGTGTCGATACTCATGTGAGATTTCTTGGAAATAAGATCGGTAAGGAGGCATAAGATTTTACATTAGCAAAGTTTAGCACTCAAATTATGTTATATTTCAAATTTTTTATTGTATTTAATTGGTCGTAAAAAAATAGACTGCGCAGTACGGCCAGTTTTTTAAAAACTTCGATAAGTATTTTTTACGTTTTAGTACTCACGTAATAAGTCTTTACGGAGGGAATCTAATTAAAGTGTTTAAGAGAACATGCTGCGGATACATATCAGTTTTAGCGTTCTGTGAACACTAAAACGATTGCTCCAATTCCCATCATAAAAAAATAGACTCTGCAATACCGCCAGTCTTTTGGAAGGTTCGATACTTTCTGGTACTCACTTTATGACTCTGTATCGTGAGAATCCTCTCTTGAAAAAGACATGGTATATAGAAAGTCGAAATATCGAAGACTGAAGCCACCTTCAGCATTCTGATTGGTCGTCGATGTCTTTGACATAAAGCCAACTTCAGATTGTTTCAATCGCAGCAGGATCACTTGTGGCGCGCTATTTTATTCGGAGTTGTGAAACAAAATAAATTGTTCTTCCAAAAATAGATTTTCTCTTTTTTCCTTCATTTTTATTCGCAAAAAAGAGATATGGCACATCGAAAGTCGATTATATCGAAACACTTAAGCAGAAATAGAGTCACGTAAAATGACGAATGGTATAAGCATGCAAATATCATGTTTAACCATAAGAAGAGACAAATGAAAGGAAAGGGGTGCGAGCGAAGCGAGCACGTTCTTGATTGTCAAAAAAAACTTCAAGAGATCATGTTATGTATACATATCGGTTATAGCGTCTTGTAAATATTGGAGCCACTGCTTTGATTCCCGTCATAAAAAAATAGACTGCGCAGTACGGCCAGTGTTTTAAAAGCTTCGATAAGAATTATTTCTGTTGCGGTACTCATTCGACGAGACTGCACCGAGAGAATCTAATTGAATTCACAAGAGTACATGTTATGTATACATCACATTAGCACAGTGAAGTTTACCGGCTTACAACAGTCTCCGCAGCAAAGTTTCAAGCGGATGTTTCAGTTAGTCCGTCAGTTTCAACGTGCGAACGTGTTGTGCACGTTCAGCGTGCCAGATGATGATTCGTACGTGGGTGACGTAAGCCCGGGTTAATTATGCACAGAGAAAAAGAAAGAGCGTGCGAGCACGGTGTGGCGCTTGTTGCAACGAAAGAGTTGACCGGTCGTGTAACAGAGCAAACAGCCCGCTACGTTTCCTCCTTGAGCCAAACCTCCCGGCGTCACGTATAGTAAAACGTATAGTAAAAGCAAACTGCCAAGTTCGCTAATGATTATAATAGCGACGCTGTAGGCGGGTGAGGCTAGACGCGCCGATTCAAGGACAGGCCGGTAGATCAGCTACACGTGTGTGCGAAAGTATCTTCTTAACCTTTCTTCGTTGCTTCCATTGCCTTTCGCTTCGTCCTTTAGTATTTTAGCTCGGAAGGAGCTTCAAGGTTTACTCCATGATCACCTTGAAATAAATACATAATAATGGTACGATTAATCTAAAAAAAAGTGTATTTGTATATTAAATTCAAAGTACTCTTCGTACTTTTCTAAAAAAATTAATAATATAATAGGAATAAAATTACTTGGTGTCTTCAGAGAAAAGTTCGTTTTTTACCCTTGCCTTTTACATTTTGCCATTCTGCTGGTCGATCAGTTGCACGTGTGTGTGAAAGTATCTTTTTTAACCTTTCTTCGTTGCTTCCACTGCCTTTCGCTTCGTCCTTTAGTATTTCAGCTCGGAAGGAGCTTCAAGGTTTACTCCATGATCACCTTGAAATAAATACATAATAATGGTACGATTAATCTAAAAAAAGTGTATTTGTATATTAAATTCAAAGTACTCTTCGTACTTAAAAAAAATGGAATATAATAGGAATAAAACGATGTCTTCTGAGAATAGGTCGTTTTTCTGTCCTTGCATTTTACACTTTGCCATTCTGCCGGTCGATCAGTTGCACGTGTGTATGAAAGTATCTTCTTTAACCTTTCTTCGTTGCTCCCACTGCCTTTCTCTTTGTCCTTTAGTATTTCAGCTCGGGAGGAGCTGCAATGTTTTTTTACTTTTTTAATTATCACCTTGAAATAAATACATAATTATGGTTCGGTTGAGTTATTTGAAAAAGTGCATACTTTGAACGTATAATACAAAGTACCCATTGTATTTACATATCTTATTTTTCATGTGAATACGTCCTTCTTCGTTGCTCCCACTGCCATTCGCTTCGTCCTTTGGTTCGGTTCGGTAGGAGCTTCAAGGTTTTTTTTTCGATCACCTTGAAATAAATACATAATTAGGGTTCGGTTAAGCTTGAAAAAAAAGTGCATTGGTATGTCAAATGCAAAGTACTCGAATTTTTTTGAATGCAGTAAGAATTAAAGCATTAAATGTCTACAAAGAAAACTTAATTTCTGGATCCATACGTTTTACATACTGATCGATCGGCTACACGTGTGTGTGAAAGAATCTCTTTCAATCTTTCTTAATTGCTTTCACCGCCTTTCACTTTGTCCTTTAGTATTTCAGCTGGAGCTTCATGGTTTTTTTAATGATCACCTTGAAATAAATAAATAAATATGGTTCGGTTAGGTTTGTAAAAAAGTGCATACTTGGGATACAAAATGCAGAGTATACATTGTATTTACATTTCTTTTTTTATATGTAAATACAACTTGCTTCATTGCTACCATTGCCTTTCGCTTTGTCCTTTAGTATTTCAGCTCGGGAGGAGCTTCAAAATAATTTTTATGATCACCTTAACATAAATACATGATTATTGTAAGCTTTAGAAGCAGTGCATTTGTATGTACAATATAAAGTACCCTTTGTATTCAAAAGGAATATATATTATAAGAATAAAAGAATTTGGCGTCTACAGGGAATACTTAGTTTATAGATCCTTGCATTTTAAATACCGGACGATCTGCCAAACGTGTGGATATGAAACTATCTTCTTGACTTTTCTCCATTTGTAACTACGCTCTTTGCTTCATTCTTGAGTCTCTCAACCTCAGGAGGAACTTGCTTTTGTTTGCTCAGGAGAAGGTTGCTTTGGATGGTCACCTTGAAATAAATCCATAATTATGGTTCGGTTGAGTTTTTAAGAGTACTCACTTTAGATGTAAAATACAAAGTATTTATTATATTTATATTTTAAAAAATTCAAAACTAAAGTTATTTTGTTCGTATTGAGAAAAATACTTAGTTTCTGAATTCTTACGTTTTATATCCTACATTTGTTTTGCATAAAATGATCGTAAATATAAAAGGGGGCGCAGAAAATAAGTTGAATTTTATTCGTAGAAAGATATAGAGAGGTTCGCAGATACATAACGCATCATTTAATTTATTTTCGAATGATATAAATAACTTCACCACATTTCAATGGCGCTACACGTGCACGTAAAAAACATTCTCTTAACACTTTTTCAGTGCTACCACTGTCGTTTTCCCTGTCCATTATTATCTCTACTCCGGCGGAATCCTGAGGTTTCATTTGATTGCTACCTTAAAATAAATACATAATTATGGCTCTTCAAAGATTTAAAAAAGTTAACAGTTCAGACGGAGTCGTCACTTTGTTCACTCCGTTCAGTAAATTCTCAGCGTTTAATTTACATCATCGTTATTGTTTTGTTTCTTTCAACAAATGAGAAAAACAGGAATCGTTCAATTTTTTGTTTTCAGTTTTTTAAGTTTTGTTATAAAAGTCCGCAACATCTTTCTGTTCATCATATAACAATTCTTAATGTCTAGTTTAATAATGAAGAATACGAAAATAATTTGTTAAGAAGATATTCCTATGTGCCGGAATAAATTTATGATGTTAATCGAAAAATGTTAAGCTTGGCAAATTATTATGTCTTTGCTAGAATTAAATCATAGCAAAGTTGTTTTTGTATAGAAAAATTAATGCTCGTTATTATACACTTTCATTCTTAATTAATTCGTCAGAATACAATTTACATTCTGTAATACGAGATACTCGCATTCCTCTATTTTTGTAGATACGAATTTAAAATACGATGGTTTTCCGCTCGCCGTATTCAAGTAAATTCATAATTAGAGCATATTTGACGTGGGAATTGGAAGAATACGTCACGTATCCGTGCAGCATGAATATTTACAGTTGTACAGTAACTTTACCAATTGACAATGGAAAAAAGTTTTTAAAAAAGCAGAGGATTTTCTCGTGTTAGGATTGAAATCCGAAAATGATCCAAAACGCAATAAAGTCAAGCTCTACAAATTATTATGTCTCTTTTAGAATTAAATCGTAGCCAAGTTGTTTTCAAATAGAGAAATTAATGCTAGTAATTATACACGTGACAAGATTCGTTGCTTCTTTCTTAATTAATTCGTCAGCATACAATTTACATTCTGTAATAAGAGTTACTCGCATTCCTCTATTTTCATAGATACGAATTTTAAATATAATGATTTTCCGCTTGCCGTGTTCGAGTGAGCGAATAATTACGGAATATCTGAGGTGGGAATTGGAGGAGTACATCATGTACCCGTGCAGAATGACTAATTACGGTTGTACAGTAACTTTACCACTTGACAATGGCGGAAAGTTTTAAAAAAGCACAGCATTTTCTCGTGTTAGAATTACAATCCGGAAATGGTCCAACGTGATAAAGTTGTAATCCGAGAAACATTTTGTTAAGAATAAAATCATGGCAAAGTCGTTCTTCCGTCGAGAAATCAATGTTAGTAATTATACACGTGACAAGATTAATTACTTGATTATCAATCAGTTCGTCTGTATAACATTTTTTTTCTATTATGAAAGTTACTCGCATTTTTCTTTTTTTGTAAATACAAATTTTTAATGCAATGGTTTTTCGTTCGCAGTATTTGAGGAAACGAATAGTTAGGGCATATTTGAGATAGGAATTGAGAAAATACGTCCCGTAATTACTGTTACGCAGCAATTTTATGACTATACAATGGCGAAAAGTCTAATAGAAAGCATTCCCTCGTGTTCGGATTATAATCCGGAAATGGTCTGCTGTAATAAATAATCAGTATATTATCGACAGCCACCGCGTATTGTTGACTGTTTACTGTTTTAAGGTATGCGACTATTTTCGGTGAATTGTTTAATGATGGAATTTTGCGACGCACATCTCGGGTCTGAGACGATGACTGTTAGATTCAAACCGCGCGAAACCGAAGCGTAATTCACATTTCACAAATGCGAATCTTCACAAATATCGTCTGTAGCTGCTTAATTAATTAATTAATTTAATTAATCAAGCAGCGACACTCGACGAAATTTATCTCGAACAAATTATGACAGAAATCAATGTTAGTAATTATACACTTGACAAGATAAATTGCTTGATTATTAATTTAATCGTCTAGATATAATTTATTTGCCTTAATAGGTGGGAGTCAAAATAGCGAATGATCAAAATAGTGAATAGTTAAAATAGCGAATGACCAAAAAAGTGAATGATTAAAATAGCGAATTTCGAAATTGGGAACGTCTGAATCTGGAATGGTCATCATTATGAAAGTCGCTAATTCAGCCATTCGCTATTCTGACCATTCGCTATTTTTACGTCGATCTAATTAAAATGCATTCAAAATAGCGAATGGCTGATAACGCGAATTCCATAATTATGGATTTTCTACATTTAGACGTTCGTTATTTTTAAATTCGCTATTTTAGCCAATTCGGTATTTTGGTCATTCGCTATTTCGACTTCCACCCTCCGTAATAAAAGTTACTCGCATTTCTCTTTTTGTGCAAATACAAATTTTCAACGCAATGGTTTTCCGTTGGCAGTATTCGAGTGAATGAATAGTTAGAGCATATTTGAGGTGGAAATTGAGGGAGTACGTCCCGTACTCAAAGCAGTCGGCAGGCGTCAGGCGGGCATGAAGGGTTGCATATACTCGTACTTGGCTGTTGGTCGACTGGATAATTTCTGATTGTTGTACTACGTGGAGGCACTCGGGTGGTCTTTGCACGCGCGGACCTCGCTCCAAACGCACACCTACACAACGAGTACTTTGCGGGACATTCACGTGCGCCCCCGCCACCGCGAACATGCAATCCCTTACCTCATCATCTATGAAACGCCAATTACTCTGCCCCACCACTTTCACCTACCCAAGTAATTATGAAACAATTTAGCATACAAATAAGCCGGCGAATTGGACTAATGGAGAGTGATGGCACTGGCAACTTATCTCCCACGCTTTTATTTTATGATTTCCATGTATTTTCCAATCATTTTTATTCCATTCTATTTCTGGTCGCGATAATTTTGTTGCTCTGGGAATTTTTATTCAGCTTCTAACGAGAGGCTGATTCCACATCGCATGTCTCATTAGTTACAGCAATACTGAAATACACTTAAGATTTATTTTTATTTTTTTTTATTTTTGGAGTATTCCATTTATTTTTTTTACTAGTAATGTAAGGATGAAGTGATTAACCAATGGAATACAAAGTAGGACTTTGGACGTTTATTCGAACATCTTTTATTCTAGTGTAAATATCTCTAAAAACGGAAGATTTATTAAAAACGAAGGTTTCGCAATTAAGAAGCAAAGAATAGTTATGGAATATCCGTGAAAATAAGGGGGATAAAGGGGAGGGAACAATGATCTCTAAGTTGGGTGAAATCTGTAAATATTTGTCAAGGTTATATTTCGAAGCAGTCAAGATGCTCTATCTATGAATACTTTCCATACCTCGTTGATTTCGGGACATTCAACAATACAATTTAACAATATTAAGCCTGGAACGAATATTTAAAACGAACCATAAGAAAAAAGGGGTTCAAGCATTTTTAGAATATTTCCTCTGACTTCATTCGCATATTGTAGAATATTGAAAGAATTTAAATTAAAGCAACTCAATTTTGCTTACAAGAATGGTACCAAACTTTGAATTTTACAAACATGAAACATGTGTATGAAAATAATTCATCTATGGAAAAACGGCGCCTAAACATTTTTTGAACATTTTTTTTGTGATAAATGGACTATTATAACATTTTCACAGGATTTTTGTTAAACCAAATCCACACTGTAATTTGAAAAAAAGCAATATCCACCGTTTTTATTTATTTATGAAAACGAAATTTCATAACAATAATTCAGTTATCAAGAGTGAATGAACAGCTCCAAAAACTAAATAAAGTATAAACAGATGCACATGAGTGACGCAAGGTATGGCAAAGGGCGCCGGCCGATATGTTGGAAGTGAGACCGCGTGCGTATACCGTAATTAATACGGGACATACGAGTATACTGTCGCATGGCCTTTGGAACATAAGATTCGTCACGGATATCGTCTGCGCCGTCGCCGATTCTCTGCTACATACGCGAACCGTAAGCGATCGACGTTGCAAAAAAAAAAGCAAAATAAAAAGTTCAAGCTCCATGCATGTATCTTTCGCGACCGTAGATACGACGATCCGCCTAAGAAGCTGACCTACTTACGGTCTCAGAATTGCCCAACGATTTTTAATGATTTAGTCGCACGTGTGACCCTTCTTCCAATCAAATACATATTAAATATAGATGTTCGAAAAATTTGCATCGTATCAGTATTATTATTATTAATATTAATATTAGTTTCATTATAATCTAGGTCCTAAAAAGGGCCCATAGGCATTTATAAACAACAAGTCTTAAACGATACATTGAATATTACGAGAGCTAAACAATCACAAGCTTAACATTTATGCGTCAAAAGGGTGCGTTTTTCAATTTTCATTCCATGTTTTTGATATTTTTATTGACAACGAAAAAGTGCTAATTTGCCCATAAACAGTATATCGTCGAATGAATAGTGGCTCCTCTACAATTGTTTTCGTTTTTGTTTGAATATCACACATTATTACACACATTATGTATACGTAAAGACATCTAATAGAAAATTATAATTGTTTTGTTGACATTTAAAAAAATGTACCACAATCATACTAAAGCTCTGCAATAACGTAATTTACTTACAATTTACGCATTTAGAATTTAGAATAATTACAGAAAAAATCTCGTTTCTGATCGACAACGAAAAGAGACTATTTTTGCTTTAAACTTCATATCGTCAAATGAATAACGGCTGCTTTATAATTGTGTTCATTTTTTTTAGTATCAGACGTTATGTATATGTAAAGACATATATTAGAACATTTTGATTGTGCTGTTGACAATTTAAGAAATTCACCACAATCACACTTAAGTTCTGCAATTACGTAATTTATTTACAATTTAACAATTACAGTCACAAATGTATGAAACATTTGGCAAAACAAAATTTCGTTTACAAGGATAACAATAAATCACGTAAAATCGACTTAAGTCTCGCTTTTTAGCGTTACCTCGTTCTTTTTTGACATGTAAACAAAATCTCGATTCCGATCGACAACGAAAAACTACAATTTTTGCCATACTCTGCATATTATCCAACGAATAATGGTTCCTCCGCAAATGTATTCATTTTTGTTTGACTATTACACGATATGTATATATTTAATACAAAATGTTCTTTGTATTGGTGACAATTTCTAAAAAATGACCAATATCGTACTTAAGCTCTGCAATAACGTCAGTTGATTACAATCAACTAATTCTTCAAATAGCGACTGCTACAAATGTATCATACATTTAGTTAAACAAATTTTCATATTCAACAAATAAAAGAAACTCAAGTTTAATAATCAACTTTAACTTTAAGGCCTTTAGGGTTCATGTTTTAGTGCAATCCTTCTTTTGTGACATGCGAAAAAAAATCTCAATGAGCTTCACCACCTGAAGAATAAATTGGTCTTTTAACGCCTATAATGTACACAATTACGTTAAGAATAAGAAGAAGAAGAAGAAGACGGAGAAAACACGAGCATCGAAGTGACGTGCAGATCCGTCTCGTCTGGATGAAACTCGCGTCTGCTGACCTCATCCTCTCGCACGAGAACTTGTCCCACTTCGGCTTGCCACTGCGTTGCCACTCTGTCTCTCTCAATCCGTCGGTTCTTCCTGCTCTGAACGCAGTGTCTTGTTCCACTGGCTCGTATCTATACCGTGGTGGACATCTCGCTCGAATCTTCTCCCGGCGAGTCACTCTCACTCCCTCCGCTTCTTCTTCTCCTTTTTTTTGCGCCATCCTTACACACGAGTGGGAGAAACCAGTAAAGCTAAAAATACGAGTTTATAGGCACGAGGACATTGAGTAAAGGCACACGCGTGCACATTTCAAGTCAACGCGATAATAAAAATTTATCCGTTGCATCGCTTCCATTTTTTAATCCATACTTTCTGGCCCCTCGTTGACTTCCCGAGTAACGCGAGCTTCAATGTGTCGATTGGGCCCAAGCACTTTTGACACCAACTCTCTTCATTTTTATTTATCTTCGTCTCGTTTTACCCTTTTCCTCTTTTTCAAGCTTATTAGCAGAGACTGTGATGACCTCGATTTTAACGCAAAGTTATAACGATAAGTCTGAGCTTATCCCACATTTTGATATGCTTAAAAAAAAAACTTCTGTCACCGGATCCAAGTTTCGCAACAAGTCGACGAGTTGAAAAACTCATTAAATCATATTACGACAGTGAGCAGCAAATGAATACTGGATTATTGCTGTTAAGGAAATCTGATGTACAGCGCACGCTATTGTCTCTCGTTAATTAGACCTAATTACTGTCTGATACTTAACTACGTGTCTGAATGAAAACGGAAAAAAAACTTAAAAAATTTACTCGTGTTCTGTAGATACATAATTCGAGTTAGTGAGCGAACCGAAATGGGCACTTTTCAATGAAAACATTTTTTTTTATCATTATTCATGGTACGTGAATAATTTATTAAATGAATAAAATTCCATAATATATTTGGAATTTTTCCTTAATTCAAGTAATGATTTTGAATGCTATTCCATTGAAATGCTAACAAAAATTAGTAGCTATTCTATTTCTGTTTCGGCTCTTTAACGTTGCACTTGAGAAAACCCGTTGAATACCTTGATGAATTAAAAAAGAAAAAAGGGATTTTTTAAATTTATGTTTCAACGGTTTACCTATAAATGCATTTTTTTCTCCGTGAAATTAATATGCATAATTCTTAATAGCACTGCTTGTCACATATTTTTAGAATTTTTGGATTAGAATAGAAAATCAATGTTTTGTGATGGTTACAAAGTTGCAGATATCAAATTTTTAACCTGTTAGCGTATGATTATCACAATCATTTTTATCAATTCAGAGGTCTTAAGAAAGAGTAACTACACATGAAGTATTATCGTTTAATTGAGCGCGGCCGATAATGTCTTATTTCATTTGGTGCACGCTATTTTCGCGTACTCGTCTCTTGTACGGAGAACTGACGTTAGCTTTGAAGCTTTCTAGTTTTTGTTCAACTGGGGAACTCAATTACGTAGAGAAAAGGTTTTTGCTAGACTTAATTATGTTTTGGTATCATGGAGACAACATTATGTAATTTTTTAACCTACCTATTTTTTGTAATTTTGGAAAGTCTTTCTGTTTTTGATAATTGTTAAAGTTAACATCTCAAATTCGTTTTCTTAATTTTTTTCCTCTTATTAGTTGTTTTCTTCGTTTCAACAAAAATTCTTTCCCTTGAATTTTTTCATGAACACTTCTTCTCGAAGGGTCCTAAATATATATATGCTCATTTTTTCTCACTATCTGTTTTTTTCATGTTGCAGAAAAAATACTCAATTCGTTTAAATTTTTACCTTTCATTCTTACTTATATTCAAAGTCCCAAAGAAAAAACGTTACTTTGGATACTATAGATTGGACATTCTTTCTTTTTCATTAGGTTCTTACCAATATCAACGAGCTAACAAACAAATTTTCTCGCCAGGCTAAGAATTTTATGCTGAGCTCGAAAACTTTCTTGCTAGGCTAAAATATTTTCTGCTGATGAAGGCAATAGTACAATGCTGATGCTATATCAGCAAAATTATTAACTACATCAACTATATTATCAACTATAGCAAAATTCTTTGTTCCCTACACGTGGGATGCACTGAGAGAAAAGCATATCGTTGAGTCAACGATTTCACGTGATAAAAAGCATATCGGAAGGCTCGCAATGTTTTATACTTGAAGTGATGATAACATGGTTCAATAAACGATACTTGCAAGTTTATCGAAAACAAACGTTAAAATCGTATACGCCACAAAACTGCATATTTTAAACTATTAGAATAGTTTTTGAAACTATTTTCATTTTGATAATTGCTACTACAATTATATTTGCTATAACCATGAAATATAGACGTTCTTCCTGGGAATTATGTTGATGGTTGATCCAACTATTTTCTTATATTTGCCATAACCATAAAATATAGTCGTTCCTCCTGGTAACTATACATTATAGTTAGATTATTTTTATTATTAAATTACGATATTTTTCTCTGAGTGTGGATTTAACGTATCTTGTCTTGTCCGCGTGTTCATAACACGTGGTCTATTAACAACGATGGCAGATATGTCTTCCTTATATTCATAGCGTCTTTAGAGGAAACAAGTCGAGGGCAGTTGACGGGAACGAGACAGCTTCGTCTCTGGGGACTGGTTTAAGCGCGGGCGGATATGCCCGTAATAATTCCACCCACCCGATGATTATCCCGAAGGATGAAGCTGGCGCCTCACCTTGAGACTCTTAAGTCAACACAATCTCCGCAACATCTTCTTTTATTTTATTTTTTTCCCGTCGTTTCTCTTTTGCTTTGACAGAATGTTTATGTCTAGAGTGATCTTGAAGGGATATTCAAATACTGACTAAATTTATATACTTTCAACGAGGTTAGTTCGAGACAACGGCTTTGCTTAATTGTGGATATTTTAAAAAAGATGCCAGATTGCTAAACATTATTAAACAATTTTTGAAATAGTATTTTATTGGAACAGATACACGACTCTATTGAAATGATTTTTCCATTCACTCGATGATTCATTTCTGAGGATTAATTGACAATAACCGGCTGATAAAGCATGTATCAACTGTCGAAGATTTCGTATTTTAGTTGGTTCACCAAAACATTTTTCTCCCCGAATACCAATCATTATAATCAATTAATTACAGTAATCGAACCTCCATTCACTTCAATATCATTAATTATTATACTCAGCCTTCCTCAAGGCTACAATTAATTTCACCGGAGAACAGGGAAGTAAAAAAAAAGAGAACTTGTAAATCTCTTTCCAGTGCATCGGTCCGTAGACGGAATGGACAGGATTATATATATGGGGAATTCCATGCCAACTCGACCTGAGTCTGGGCATTGACCTGGTGGATTTCATCACCGATTTTTCACGTTATTGTTCTATCTCTTATCAGCAACCACATTTTTTGTTAGATTGTTTTTTTTACATTTACATACAAATAGAAGACATATCTCACCCACTATCAAATATGGCTTAGAATTCTTTTTTCGGGTGCATGATTTTTGTGCATATTTTTTTTTATATTCTCAAATTATAGCCTTTAATATGTTCGTTATGAATACACAGAAGACATAAAATTTAAAAAAATGGATGAAAAAAATATTTAAAAAATCGTTCTAAAAAATCTTTAAGAATTCTTCGTTTTCTGAGGTACATAAAAATGTTCAAGTGAAAGCCTTCGGTGAAAAGGTTCTTACGCACCAAACTTTTTTGAATTTCTGTTTCGAAAAAAAATTCATAAAAACTATAAGCGTTGTCCGACCCAAATCTCAAAAATATTGATATCTGATCCAGGATTTATGAGAATTGTGTCAGATTTTGAAAAAATGGCCTCCAATATTTTTGTTATAAGTAATAATAAGTATTAAAATTGGTGAAAAAAATCTAATAGAAATTTTGGTTGTTATTTACAGGTAGATAGATAAAATAAAAAATCGGGTATGAAATCCAAGAAGTCGAGAGTTAGAAGAGGTCGAGTTGGTATCGAATGCCCTATATATTTAAAAAAACGTGGCTGCAGACAGGCAATAGAACTACAGCTATAGCGCTTTCGTTTCAAGAGACAACTAGTCTTTTTCGTTTTCAGGTCAGTCCACTCGAGCAAACTATCGTTTAGATGGTCGTTTTGGTCGCACGAGGAAGAGCGTCACGGAAGTAGAGTCACGAACTCAGCAGGCGTTCTTACGGTTAGAGGCAATGCGAGGGGTATCGAAATTAAACTTATGCAATGTCGTGTCTCGTGTCGGCTTTATACGAGTGGTTGCTACAGTGTATGCCAAGCTGTACAAGAATCCCTTCGAAGGGTTGACGTAGCCGAAGAGGAAGAAGAAATAGTGGTGCCATGCTGGCACTGCCGATCCGTGCGGTGCCGAGTAAAAATCCGTGGAGGTTCTGTGTGATTCGCTCGCGCAGGGAAAAGAACCTTCAGCCAGGATATACGCAACGAAACGACGCACGCGATCCTTATCTTCCTGCACCTGCTATTTTTATGTCATTCCCGGAGGTCTAAGCTCAATATCGATTTAAGCTCATCCAATGGTAACATCGAGTCCATCTTAAGGCAATATTTAATTTTTAGTTGACGTGTTTATGTCCATGAAACAGTTTTCATGAAATCACGACCTACGTTGCCAATAATTAAAGTTCGCCCTCAGCTTAGCCTATTTTTTATCACGAAATATTTCAACAGAAAGGATTTATCGAAATCTGTGATATTCGCGACTAATACTTTCCTTGGTTGGCTGGTAGGACTGTATTTAAAAATACGAACTTTGAATCTTTGGAATAAAGAATTTATACTATATAGATGAATTTTTTAAATTCTGGAACACCAGTTCATACCATTCTGATGATTCTGTTGCGATATTAAAAGTCGTGTAGAAATACTCTGTTATTTTTTTTTACTTAAAAACAATATCTGTTTTGAAAAAAAATAAAAAATTCTTCGTCTTTCGGTAAAACATTAGTTTTAACGGGACGTAGAAAGTATTTTACATATTCCATTCGAAATCTAACGAAAAACCATTGCATCTATGTGCAGAAATGTTTTCCAGTAACTTCAATTTTCCGAAATATGTTCATCTGAAAGAAAAACGGCATTTTTAAAAATATTGAATTGAAAACTAAAAAAAAAAAAACATCGTGCATTTTAGTGGTATTGAGGTGATATAACCAATTTTTGGGTATACTTGAGATTGTCGAAAAAATAGTGGCTGAATTGTCAGAGAACAATTCACCTATGGAACACAGCCCAATTTATACTTCCGAGAAAGTAACTTGGCATTTTCGACTATTCGTTCTTTCGCCGTCTACCTACTTTTGCTGATGAATCGGCAGCTGTGTGCATCAGGTGCAACGCGCTTCGTTCCTCGAGCGTATAAAAATAATCCGGGCGTCCCACTGTACCGTTGAACAGATAGTCAACGCTTCGGGATATTTAAAAGCAAATGGGGCACGACGAGTTGGATTTTAAATCCTTCCTTTTAGCGTTTATTTATAATTTTACGAAATTTATTGAAGTAGCAAAGGAAGCACGCTTCGTGCTTCACAAACCGTTTCACTTTTTCTGCATTTACGAAAATGAAATTGCCATTTATTTCTATTTACGAGAGCTGTTAAGGAAATGCGTACTGGTTACAAATTGTAAATCCGATCTGAAGGTATTCTATGCATTGCAATATATTGCGAATGAGCATTGACAGCCATTTTTCAATACATTATTAAATTCTATTGAAAAATAAATTTTCCGCAACAATTTTGCACCTAAACACAACAATTTAGAACTTTTTTCACTATATTGTAAGAAATATATTTGTATAAGCTCCGTTTACATGAAATTTGACATGCGAGTGAAATATAAAGTTCGGAGTAATTTCTACCGAATTCTATAAGAATTGGGAAATTACCATAAAAAATAGCAATTTTATTACACGCGTGTATAACATTTAATATATTATGCTGATGCCTCAAATTTCTAGTAGTGGTAATTCGCAATACTTTCAACACTGCAGATCCATAATTAGCATTATTCGGCGACTCATATGATTATTGAATGTATTTTTTTATTGAAGGGGTCAACAAACTGCTCGTTTTTCAACATGACGTCTTAAAATAGCTCAACGACTTCAAAGCATTACCGTAAAGTCACACTGGAATAAAAATCTCTCATTTCAAAGATGCACATGTCGCCATCGCTGCGGCTCAGTAAAAATAATTGCGAAATCCTCGTGCGTTCTACTTAGCGTTCGCCCTGTGCATCTAAAGCTGCAACGAGATCTTATGACGATGCTTTCTATTTCGATCGCTATTTCGTTGAATTCTGAACTTCGATACATACGTCCCCGATTCGTAATATATTAAGAATTATTTTGACGCTTTGAGGTGCCCCAAATTTCGCGACGCTATTGGCACAAACACACATCGATAATAATATGCAGTCACCCTGCGATATTTTTTCCCTCTGTACTTCGGATAATTTATAATTCGCAGATGGACTGAATTTTTGAAATCCATGAAAGATATTCGACGGAATTCTATGAGACTGGCAAAACTCAGAATGAACATTTCTGCAGACCTCTGATAATTCCTATTGCCGTTTTTTTATTTTCGCAAAATCCATTGTCAAAATGTTAATTGATTTCACGTGAAAATTACCAAAATTTACACACTGAAAAAAGTCATATATCGTTTGCAGTCTGCCAAATATAAATGTTATCAACTCAATTTGACTAGTAATTCAGACAATCCCATATGAGATCGAACCAACTTTCAATTTCAAAATGGGCAAAATGATAATTTGTTGTATCAATTTTAATTGGGATTATACAAACAAGAACTAGAGTTAGTTTAAAAATAAGTCTCTTTAGCAGCCCGCATTTATATATTTTTATCCACTTATTTGAAGTAGAAACCCCAATTCTTCAGCACATAGTTTTGAAATGTTTTCCTAATTTTTTTGTGCGCAAAAATTGAAAATTTACATACATTCTGAAACGACGGATTCTCAGTTACCAGTAAAATCTCCCGCTGTGTCACGATGGGATTTTCTAAAGACTTTTGAAAAATTCTCGATGTAGAATTTATGAAGGGATTACAATTTTATATTGGGATATCCAGTATAGGTCCAGGGTAGTAAAACCGGTTTTAATGAATGTTCCTTTATCCAATCAGATAAAAACAACAAAAAAGCGTACCAACATCGTTATAGCACCGATAAAGTATTTGTTAAAATCGCCAATATCAGAGGAGAAAATTCCAGCGATAAGGTAGCTCAGCATCATAGCCATGAAAATATTGTGCCAAGAATCGCTGATAACTAATCTCATCGCTAATAATAGATATGACTTTAGTAACTGAAATTCTTTATATTTACCAACAAGATAGCAAACCTTTCGAAATTAGCGAATTAAATTTTCGGGTCTTTCTTTTTTTTTTCAGATGAGCAGGAACGCGTGCAAAAAAAGACGTTTGTTAACTGGATCAATTCTTATCTCTTGAAGGTGAGTATCTTTTATATTTCATCATCTTTGAATTTGCTGAAAAAATCGAATCACCACATGAGGTGTTCTTCACAAACTCGAAGACGTTTTTTCGACTCTGTCCGACTCGTTCTATAATTGGACAAGTTTGAGTACCACTTCACAGAACTTTCTACTACTTTCTTTCATATTCCCTCAATAATCTTGATTTTTTTTTTGTGACAAAATAATGTTATCGGATAGAAAAAATTATTTGAAGAATCTCATTAAACAGACCACATGAAACTACAACTTTAGCGGAGAAACTTTTTAATTTCATGTGTTGAAGATTTCATGACTTTGGAAAATTGCTATTTTCCAGTATATTGGATTTTTTAATTTAAATAAATTTGGAGCAAGTTACTTTCAAGTGGTGATATAAAGTGTTTAATTATTAAACAAATCAGAAAGAATTAAAAATCGTGGTTGTTTCGGTGGAAACCGCTCATCAACATGCGTTGCAATGATTATTTCCTGTCGTTTTATTTATTTTCTATCAATGAATAAACGTTGATAACGCGAGAAGAATTTGCATCGAGTCACGTAATGTAGTGATGAGAATCGCGGCACGTCACGAGGCTTGATGGTCGAAGTGTCTGCGTACCAGAAACTTTGTAGAACTTGCGCTCTCCCGGTGGCTTTCCAGAGCGCCCGGTGCCTGGCTCTCGATTCCCTTACTTCCGGATCCTTCAAAACAAAACTCTGTGCCCTGGGCACACGCATGCCCTGGATCTAACCCTTGATATAGCGCTCTCCGGCTCAACAACCTCTGCCCAAGCTATCCGTCAAGTTTTACAGTAACTTTTCCGTTCGATGCATATTACGGGTCACTCGAACTTTTCAGAGAGTTCCACCTCTTCGAGTGGAAGACTTGATTGAAGATCTCAAGGACGGTACGCGTCTACTTGCCTTGCTCGAAGTCTTGTCAGGCGAAAAATTGGTAAGGTTTATTTTCAGGTTTTTAAAAAACTTGTTTGAAAATATCGATTACTTCAGAATAAAGCTATAGAGACGTTTATCATTTTTATTTATATATTGAGCTGTTTAAACTTAAATTTGGTTTAGTTCTAAATAAGTTTTACATTTTCTAGCATTCTAAAGAATGCTATCTACCATTGGTTGTATTGTCCAGGAATAAAAGAGAATAATCTATTGAAAGTTTTGGTGCTCTATTCCGACCTTACTACAGTATAAATACAGAGTTGCGAGGACTAAAAAAATCTCTATAGTTTTGTTTCTTTAGAAAAAAAAAAACTATCATTTAATCAACCCTAATGCTTTGTAGCCAGTGGAAAAAGGCCGTAACTTGAAGAGACCACATTTCCTGAGCAACGCCAATACGGCCCTCCAATTTTTACAGAGCAAAAAAGTAAGTTTTTCTACTCTATTGATACCAAATGGATATCAACCGATATGATTTATCAGAGTATCAGTGAATATTAATAAACACTTAAATATTATAATTACAGATCAAATTAGTGAACATAAACTCGTCGGACCTGGTAGACGGACGACCACCAGTAGTGTTGGGTCTTATCTGGACTATAATCTTATATTTCCAGGTAAGAGACCTAAATTTGAAGTGTTATATGAAGCACATTGTAATAATTCGGTACAATGAGCAGTAGCCGCTTGAGCCTTCGAAAGCTCAACACGTAGGGTATCATATTCAATCACTCACACGCAATCTTCATTTCCCACCATTATTTGCGGATTTCTTTAACATTTCTGGTAATTCGCATTAAGCATTCTCAAAAACACGTAACAGTAGACATAAAATTTTATTATGCTAACCGTATGCATATTTCAATGCGAACAAGCTACGATCAAAGGATCGAAAAAGGGTGAGTAGTCAGTTGAGAGTTGACGAGACAGAAAGAATAAATAAAACAAAATTATAATTAAGAAAAAGAGCACTGCATGATTGTTGTTTTGCATCACTGGTAGTCAGACACAATGCCAGGTATACTCGGAATTAGATTCAGCTGAATCTCCTGAATAATCTACAAATCTATCTGACTTTTTGTAGATCGAAGAAAATACAAGAGCCCTCGAGTATCTTGGACACAGTTGGGGCAGTCAGAGCAGTCTCGAGAGTCTGGGAACTCAGGGCTCTGCAGCTAGTGAACGCAAACGCATTAGCAGCGAGAAATGGAAGCAGGGAGCTCGCAAAACTCTTTTGCAATGGGTCACCAATGCTCTTCCCAAGTGAGACTTTAATGATTTGAACAATTCTCAAATACTTTCTTTCATTTAATCTTATAATTTTATATATTAGCGCCGGCAGTTTTTTCAGCCCCTATTACAACGGTTTGCCATATGTCGTCCATCACTCCGATCGACACGAACAAGAGATACACTATTCAAATAATCGGAAATTTTATATACCAAATATCAATATTAATAGTAACGTTACACCTTCATTAAGGGGATCCGGAAATTCATTTTTCTGTTTCACATTCATTAGTCTTCATTTCAATAAAAGGGTAGACTGTTTAAAAAGTTCAGACTGATATTTTTTTGTGTTTTCCACGATCGTTCAGTGGAGAAAATGTGGTTTGTTGAACGCCTACTTGTTCAATTAGCAACAACGTTCATTTGACAGCAAAAAGTAGCTCATAATTTTTCCGAATACAAAAAAACATGATGTATTTTAATTTTGTAAATATTATGTTACCGTCCGAAGCACATCATCGTAATTAAGGAATTCCGATTGTTTAATCGCTATTTTGTCACGATAGGGAGGCCGGAATTCGTGTAAGAGATTTCGGCGAGAGTTGGAGAGACGGCAACGCCTTCCTCGCGATAATCGACGCGATCAGAGCCAATTTGGTGAACATAGCGGCGATGCGCGAAGCCTCAAACCGAGCTCGTCTCGAGACAGCCTTCCAAGTTGCCGAGGTCGAGTTAGGCATCGCTCGACTTCTGGATCCTGAAGACGTCGACGTTCCTCAGCCTGATGAGAAATCTATCATGACTTATGTAGCACAGTTCCTGCACAAATATCCGGAACCCAAATCCTCGGGTCCGGACTCTTTCGCCGCCGTCCAGCAAGAATACGATGCACTTCTTGCCTGGCTGAATGAGAGGACGAAACATCTCGAGCAACTCGACAGAAGCAACGCTTTTCCACCAAGTTTTGCGGTTCGTTGCTGCACGAATATTTAATTTTCCAAGAAGTTCGTCCATTAGCCGGTTTGCAACTTAGGACGTTCATTTCCTTTTGGATTATTTGAATGAATACTTAATATACTTAATTTAAAAGTTCGCCCTCTAGTTACGTTGGAATATACTTCAGAAGTTTACCACTTTGTCCGGAATGAAGTATTAAGTACATGGCAAAATCCGTTTCAAGAATAGCACTTATTTTTCATATATGTAGAGCCAACTTTCGACTTTGAAAAATTAGTATTCAGTTATTAAAAAGTTAAGGAATGTGTAAAAAAAAAATTATAATTCAGACTTAACCGTTGATATTCAACGGGGGCTTTGATACCAATTAAGAATTAATGGACGAAAATAATCAATGATATTTATTTCAGTCACATTTTTTACTCAAAAGTAAAAAGCGAAGCTCTTTTAATCGAAAAATGAAGAAAATTGGATTTGCTGTAATATTTTCCTCTTTTCTTCCAGGAGTATATGCTTGTACGAACAGAAACTGACGAAAAATCCGTCGTCTACAAGAAGCTCCAAGGGTTGGTTGAAACTCCAAGCATGATCAGCATTACTCGTGACTCCTGGAGACACATACAGACTCTCTGGAACAAAATGGAATACCTCGTGAGTATTTTTCTCTATCGGAATGTTTTTTAAAATTCAAGAGAGTATATATTAAACCTGAGATTAAACTAAAATTAAATCTCTAATTTACTATACTGAGCGAAGGGAAATCTGTATCATGATTAACGTCAGTCGGTTCTATGTTGTTGCAAAATCGTATAAATTTTGTTTTCCTTTGAAGTTATAAAATTTCGTATTCACAAGTAATTCTCAGGGTCAAACGGTTTTTTTTTCAAATTTAGCAAAAGTTCTCGTGCGTTAATACGGAGTTTATTTGACTGAATACGAATATCTGAGTTTTCCCATTTTAATTAATTGTCGAATTGTTATCAGATGCTGAAATGGCTGTGGCTCTTGGATTCTTCGCTTCCCGGAGAATTGGGTGAAGCCGGAAGATGGCTTGCACTTGCCGAGAATATGTTGAACTCCGACGATGACATACCAGCGGATATGAACGAGGAAACAGCGGGAATAATATCGAATAAGCTTGAGGATCATAAGAAATTCTTCCTGGATCTCGCCGACATGACTGACAAGTTTCAGCGAGCGAAAGACTCTCCTCTAGCTCGACAGGTGCCTCAAGAACAATTGGATAACATGACGGCGAGATTCGACAGTCTTCCAACTCGAGCCGCGAAGAGGCGAATCAGGCTCAAGTTTCTCGAGCATAAATGCTGCCTCGTGGCTTTCCTCTTCCTCGTGGAAACGAAACTCAAAGGCTGGAGCGTCAAGTACGGCACCGAAGAAAAGGTCCATCAAATGCTCGAGCAGTACAGAAATTTTGTCTCACGCAATCGTATATTCCAAGAATTTCAAAAGGCCTACTTGGACATGCAGCAGGTGGTCGACGAGTATAAACGCGACGGAGACGTTGGTGAGTGTCGTTGCATCGATTTACTAGCCTTATTACGTGTCTAAGTGCTACCAGACACCCGCAAAAGTTTTAGCAGTTTTCACAACTATTTCCACGATTTGCATTTACTCTAATACCAATAACGGGTTGTAGTTGACGATTATACGAAATATTCTCGCGATACTCAATTTGATGATCGGTTTATTACTGTCTTGAACTTTGAAGCACTCGTTACAAAGAACGTCATTCAAAGTTTTTACTCAGACAAAATCATTATAATACATTAATACAAGAGGCGGCACAGGTTTCACAAAAAAAAAGGGTGTTCCATTTTTTTATCGTCATAAGAACGTACAATCAAATCTCAACGCTTGAAAAAGTTTCATTGTTTAACATTATTATTTTATTCTTTTCTTTTTTAAACAGGAATATAACATTTTTTGCATTCACCGTTGGGGAATGATTGTAATCAAAAACTTTATTAAAACAGTCAACTGTGCAGAATTATTACACTTCTTTTTCTGAAAAACAAATTGGAACCATTGAATTGGTTCTAATCTAAAGCGTTTGATTTCAATAAGGAGAATTAAATTCAAATTACTGTTATCGATTTTCGCGAGATGCAAGACAATAATATTTCGAGATAAATTAAATGAAATTGTTGCAGATCGAGAGGAGGCCATAAAGATCGATCGTTTCATGCGGGAAACTGGTGAGAAATGGAAGAACGTATCGATGGACTTGCGTTGTGTGCAATCTATGCTCGAGGAGGTGGTCGCCTATTGGCGTCGTTGGACGAGCGTGTCCGACGAATTCGAGGCTTGGTTATCTCGAGCAGAGCCAGCGCTCCAATTTCCAGAAGAAGAGAAAATGGAATTCTTCCAAGACATCAGCGTGTGGAAGGACAAGCACCAGCAGTTGTCCGACAGCGTGAGCTTCCTCATAGCAACTTCGGATGAGCAAGTTGCCCTACATCTTAAAAATCGTTATACCAACTTGTCAACCCGTTGGGATCGGCTTTTCCCCGAGGCCAAACAATACATGCACGCGGGAGATTTGCTACGCAACCGAAAGGACTATCGTTCAGGCGTAGAAAGCTTGCAAACTTGGCTGAGAAACGCCGAAGCCGCCTTATCAACATCACAGCTCACTTCCACAGAAAAGATCAAAGCTTACGGCGAACACCTTCAAGTTCTTCACACCGAAGTGGAGAGCATCGAGGAACTTTTCAAGAGCATCAGCAAGAAGTTCCAGACTTTGATACAGGATTTATCACGTGACGAAGTCGACAAGATGATGAATACTCTGAAGAAAGAGAAAGAGGCGCTTGTTAGAGTCCGCGCTTTGATTCCAATGCAATTGCACCTCTATCATCAGCTTCTGGTGCAACAGGAATCCTTGGAAGCTGGACAGAAAGAAATATCGGCCTGGTTGGACGAAGCGGAGCGTCTTTTGGCTGGCGTTAATCTTGCGGGTGGTCGAGACTTTGCTCTTAATCAATTGGACAGACACAAGGCCTTCTTTTCCAGGACTCTGTATTATAAATCAATGCTAGAATCGAAGAACAAGGTTTTCTCGAGCATCGTCAAGTCCGTCGACGCTCACGCCAACGTAGAAACGGCCGAAGGTGGCGCTGCTCTTCGCGCGCTCAACGATCGCTTCTCCAGAGTTTCTCAGAGCGCTCAGCTCACCGAGCAACGTCTTCAAGAAGCCGTTCGATGCTGGACTAAATTCCGCGAGTGCGAGCGACAGATTTCCGAGTGGCTGACCGCTGCCGAGGGCCTCATCAACGACAAACGCATTGACAATCGTCAGTCCGTCGAACATCACAAGAATTTCTTCGGTAAAGTCAACGAGCGATGGATACAGGATTTGATAAACGCGGGACAAGATCTTAGAAACGCTCTTCCGGTTGAACAACAAGCGCCGATCGTTGAGGCTGTCGATGGTTTGCAAAAACGATGGAGGGAAGTTCTCAACTTTGCTCCTCTTCATCTGATGCGCCTCGAGTTTCGACTGGACGAAGTCGCTTTTATGCAATATCTCAAGGAGATTGACGTCGAGATTAGTTCGGAACAACAGGCACTGATCAAGAACGACGATGTTGAAAGCATTATCGAACGTAATAAGGAATTCTTTGTGAATAGAGGCGTTGTTCTTGATGTTGAACGCTGTCTTCAAACACTGAAGAAAATCAGCGCTGCCTACACGCAGATTAAACCCAGCGATGAGAGCCTCAAGGAGGCCGCACAAAGAGCCGAACAACTTTGGGAAAATTCGGCTCAGAGAGTTGAACTCCTACGCGAACAACTTCGTCAGGTTCCGGAGCAATGGGCTGCATACAGAAAAAAGTAAGTGTTAGAAAACGACAATTAAATGTTAACATTGGGCATTATTTTTTTTGCAGTTGAATTGATCTAACTAGTTTAGGTTTTATTAATTTTCTTATTGACGTTTAGTTGGGTTGTAGCTTTACCTTGATAATTTCACTTGTACGTCTGGTATAAGACAGTAAAAAAGTAAAATAAGTCAATTATACTGAAGAATTTGATACTTCTTCACTATATTGATTGTTATTATTATTTCTCATGAACAAAAAAATTTAACTGTACATAAACCAAGTTTTCCCTTCTGTATTTATAGATTCGACGAAATGGGAAGATGGATGGATCACGTTGACAATACTCTGAGGACAATATTGAAGGAAGTCAACACTCTCGAGGAATTCGAAACTGAAAAAACGATATTCCAGGTAAGAATGCTTCCATATATCATTGACATTCCTCAATTAATATTTGTCTGCACTTCTAACGCTTCCGTTCCGGACAGATGCAAACGTTGACGGTAATAAAGCAGAAATAACAAAACTACCAAATATATCAATTGATTTTTTTAAAAACCAGAATAAGTTGATCAACACACGATTATTTTGTCTGTGCAGAAAGTCTGTCACGAGGCCGACAGTAAGCGAGAGGAGATGAAGTGGTTGGTGCAAACACTGGACAGTCTAACTTCCAATCGTTCGGATCGCGAAGCGATAACGGAGCAACGTCAACTAGAGCAGCTAATAACGCGCTACAAGAATTTGATTCCTACTATCGAGATTACCATGACGAAAACGGACATATACTCCAAGAGTTACACTTACAGAAAGGAAGTCCGCGAAGTTTGCACGCTGTTGCGCAAAGTGCGCGAGCAAAGTACCGCAGATGCTGGGCCGGAGAGTCCAGAGCGTCTGAAGGACGCAGTGGTGCACCAGGAAACTCGTCTGAATCAATTGGAACAGCAGCGAGCGAACATCGTCAGTATGCTGCAAAGAGGCAAAGATCTTCTTAAGGATCAACACGCGCCTACTTTCGTCTCCTCTGAAGTACAGCAGCTGGAGCACAGCTGGAATGACACCTACGGTCAGAGCATTGAGGCCCTGAAGACCCTGAAGAGTTCCCAAAAACTTTGGGATACTTATAAGCAGCAGAAGGAGGAAATACAAAAATTGATTGACCAGGCTAATCAGGAGCTGCGAAGGTTCGGAATCAGATTCCACGACGCTGCTCAAGTGTCTTCCGATCTTCAGACTAAACAAGAATTGAGCTCGACTTTGCGCAAATCTACCGATGAAATGATTAGACAATTGCGCGACACTCACACTAGTCTTTCCGCTATATTGCCGTCCGAGAGACGATCCATCTTGCAGAAGGAGATCACGGAAACCGAGGAAAGAGTTCAGACCATCATTAAGACCGTCCACGAACGCGTGATTTATTTACAGGAGCATAATACACGGTGGAATAAGTTCCAGACTAAACTCGGCGAACTCCGCACCTGGACCGTGCAAAGCGCTCCGCAATCTATTGCCAATATTCAGGATACTTCCATCTCACCGGAAGATCGGGTGAGGAAGACGGAGACTCTGCAGAAACAGATTCATGAGAAGATAACCATTCTGAAGATTTTGAAGGAGGAATCTCAGCAACTCGTGAAAGGTTAGTCGACTAATTTATGTTATTAAGAAGCTACCTAAACGAAAAACTTTTATAAAATATATATGCGGCATCGGCAAAATATTGCAGAACATTGTTTGGCGTAAATGGTAAACATTAGAATTCCAGTAAAATTCCGACCATTTTGTTCATCATTCGAAGGTGAAAGAAAAAATTCCTAGAAAAATCTTTGCAGTTTCAAGTCATATATGGTACTGGCCAATCTATGATGCCAGTACCGTTAATATATGCCGCGATATTTTAGCAGTAAGGGCGTTACAACTATTGGCTAAATATCTGATCATTTTAGATGATATAAAGGTTATTTTCATGGTAAAAAAAAGTATATCTCTTATGTTTGTATTGTTGACATAACCTCGATGCAAAGCACGAAGCCGTAGATTACTTGAAAGATTAATTTGACTGGTGTACGATTTTTACTAGTTATCTTACCTTATTTGCAATAAAAAAAATAAAAACATGAAGTCTCCTCATGATAATTAAATTTCGTAGTTACTCAACAGTGTATCAATTCTGTACTCTTTTCTTCAGCAGATGATGGTGAAAGTCCAGAGGCAAAGCTGTTGCACGCCGATATCGAGAAGCTTCAGGGTTCGGTTGACGCCTTAAACGAGAGCGTAGAGTCTCAGCGCGACATAGCGACGCGTAATCTCGCCACCTGGAAAGAATACGAGGTCGGAATACAAAAATTGAAGCCGTGGATCGAGCAAGCGGCAACAAAGGCGACATCCATAGCTTCCAAGCCATCAACGCTTAGTCAAGCAAAGGAGATGCTCGCCGGCGCGATAACCTTTGAAAAGCAGTGCGAAGAACGTCTCCCCCGTGTGCAAGAACTTTCTCAAGTGAGTCAACAGATAGCTGGAAGATCCGCAGCTCCAGACGAAGTCGATGCGGTCTACACTCGCTGGAATTCCATCCACGACGTCGCTGTCCAAACCACAACCAAACTCGACAAACTCGTGTCTTCCTGGAATACTTTCGAGACCGATGCAAAGGAATTCAACCAGTGGCTCAACGAGAGCGAGAAAACTTCGTTGATCGAACCGAATGTCAAAACTCCAGAACCTAGCAAGCTGGAACAAGACTTGAATCGCCTTAAAGATTTCAACAAAGTTATATCAGATCGTCAGGCTCAATTGATATCTTTGACACAGGTTTCTGACCACATAAGCCACGGATTATCCTTGGACGGCGCCACTGGCTTAAAAGCACGCGTTGCTGAGATGAAATCAAGAGTTGGCAAGCTTGCTGACACTGTCAGGCACCACATAAACCTGGTATCGGATGCTCTGCTTTCCCGTCAAGAGCTTCATATGAAAATCACAGATTTTGATAACTGGATGGCCAGATTAAGGTCCAGTATTGCTGAGATCAGTGAAGTCAACGTGGACAACGTCGATGCAAATCTTCAGGCTGTTCACGGTTATCTTCAAGAACACATGGAGAAGCAATCGAGCTTCAATACTATTTACGAAGAAGTTAAGCGTCTGCTGGGACAGGCAACGCCTCAGGAAGCGGCCGCGCTTGATGAAACCTACCGAAACATGGCGGAGAAGTATAAAGCCCTGGAAGACGACCTCCGTCAGCGAAAGAAGTGCCTTGAAAAGTGGGCGGAACTGTTGAATTGGCACAACGAGGCCAACGCTCAATTGTCGCATTGTAAATATCAGTTGGAAGGCAGAAAGCCAAACATTGGAGACCTAGAGCGACTTTCTAGCGAGTTGCAGAGCGTGCACACGAAAATTTCCACTTGGAAAGAACAAATTCCAATTGTGGACAGTTCAATGGGAATTCACATGCGCGACAAACAGGGAAAACCTTTGACAGCCTCCGCACTGGTCAACGATCTTGAGGCAAAGGCTGTTACGCTCAACACTGAGTTGTCTTCGAAGCGGGACAAACTGGAGAACCTTGGAGCTCGTTGGGATAACTTCCGCAAGCTTCAGCAAAAATTAACTGAAGAAATTGTTTCCACGCAGACTAAACTGCAACAGATCACTTACGAGGTTGATACCTGCGAGAAATTAGGACCAGCGGTCGAGAAAATCACCGATCTTATAGAGGATCATCAACTGAGGGAGCCGGATAAGGATCTTCTTCATCACGAAGGCAATAGCCTTGTTAAAGAGGACCAAAAAGCCATGACTAACGTTCAAGTCGTCGTTTCTTCGGTAGATGCCAATTGGGAGAAGGTCAACGAGTTACTGACTGAGCAGAAGAAGAAATACGCCGAAATGGAAGCTGATTGGCAAGCTTACACAGAAGCGAGAGAAAAACTTGTCAAGTTCATGGAGGATTCGAGGAACTTGATGCAGTCGAGCAAAGATATTCCTAATGACATTACGCAGGCGACTGCCGCTTTAGAGAAGCACAAAAGAGCCTCGGAGATTCTTAAGAAGGGAAAACAGTTCTTGGACAAAATGGATTCAAAGGCGCAACAGATTATCAAGGAAGCGTCGCTCATGCCGAATTTCAAGTCTGAATCCATAGAATCCGACCTCACCAAGGTAAGAGGACAATATCAAGACGCTTATACGACCATCGTCGAGAGAACTCAGTCCTATGAGACGCAAGTGATAATTTGGAAGCAAATCGAAGACGCTAAGTACGAATTGACGAGGTGGTTGAGCGATACGAATGAGGCGTTAAGTGGAGCCTGCGAACGTCTTACCGACGCCGAAAATGGTCAATCGAGACTGGCGCGATACCGCGAAGAACTACCGCCTCATCAATTGCTCCGTCAAGGCATCGCTACGAAGAGTGAGCAGCTTGTGAAAATCAACAACGACGCAGACATGCCGACGCTGAAATCGCTCAATAAGCTTCTCGATGATCAGTTTAATCTTGTGAAAGAATCAGCCGACAAACTAGAGTCTATGACCTCGACTCTCAGTGAAACTGAAAGAGGAATACGTCAGGATCTCAAGAAATCAGGAGATTCGATATCGAAGATTCGTGAAGATATTATCAAGTGCGACGATCTTACTGGTGAGAATACCAAGATTTTGGTGAGGATTAATAGATGCCAGGAACTTAAAGCTGAGCTTGACAGGGCTAATAACAAGCTTACGGAAGTTGGAGAGAAGATAAAAGTGGCATCGAGCTCTTATCCGGCGATCGCAAGATCAAGTTTGCCGAAGGAACTTCAGGCTCTTCAGCAACGCAGAGAGGGAGTCGCAAGCCATGCTGATAAAGTCAGCGCCACTTTGGTCGCTTTCCTGACAAAGTTGTACCACGAGAAGTTCAACGCTCTTCAGAGAACGGTTGGTACCCACAAAGAGAAGGTTTTGTGGTGTGAACCCGAGGAAAGCAGCGATCGCTACAATCTCGAAGTAAAAATGGCGTCTCTCGTGGATGTAGGAGCTGGTATCGCCGATTGTGAGGCGAGGAAGGCTGACACCGACAGCTCTCTGAGTTTGCTGGAGACTGTCGAGAGTAAAGAAACTACCGTTGCCCTGAAAGTCGAACGTGATAAAGTGGCTGCTGATCTTGAATCTCTGAAGCAAAGTTACGCTAAAATCAAGACGGTTCTCGAGCGAAACATCGCTCTTTGGCAGAGATACGAACTCACGTCGGAAAACGTTGTCTCGTGGCTCAAGGAAACGGAAAATAAAATTAGAACTGAAGGATCAGTCCTCGTTGATTTGCCTGATGTTGAAGCAAAAATTTTGGAGATCGAGAACTTGCAGAAGACAGTTGTTGATTATCAGAAGGAAATCAAAGAACTGGCTGCACTTGGCGATGAGATTTTGAAAGTCAGTCCCGAATCAAGAGTTGGACAGTACGTCGGGCATTTGAATACTCGTTATCAAGCGATCATCAAGTTTTTGACGCAGCATCTGAAGAGAATGCATGAGTTGAAAGATGGCAGAGACGAGTACAAGGGACACGTCAAAGAACTTGAAGCTTGGATCGAAGAAGCTGAGAAGAAACTTAGAGTTTTCGATGAGATTAGTGGACCGAAACCCATCACGTTCTACCAATCGAGACTCAAAGAGCTCAAGGCATTTGCCGATGACAGAGAAAGGGGCCAAGCAGTTCTTAACAAGACTGCTGAAGCTGGAGAAGCTCTCTTCCCGCGCATAACTCCAGATTACAGAGAAGCCATGAGGGCGGAGTTAAGAAACCTTCGTAATCGAGTTGATGCTGTCGCTGATAGAGCTAACGTTATTTACAAGAAGATTGAGAGCGATATGATGCATCGATCATCCTTCGAGGACAAGTATTCGCAGGTAAGATGTTCAATGTCTAATTACCTTGCTCTAATTATTCTCTCATTTGCTGTTTGTGAGATTACAACTGCAACGGTAGTAAATTTGGTTTCTCAACTAAGGTTTCATATGATTCACAAGGCCAACGAACATTTCTGGTCATATCATGATCTGAATTATATATTGAAGTATAAAAAATATATTGACAATTTTTTCTCATGTAATCTACTTTAATTTAAAAAGACAATGAACAGAATGTCATCTTGATAAGAAGATTCGTTTTAGTAGTTGAAAAAGAATAGGCTCAGAAGCTGCAGAATGATTATTTAAAATTGAACGATAGATTCGAGTAATAAGTTTGTTTTTCGTTATGTAGTCTTAAACCTCCTAACAAATTTCGTGTTATTTATAGGTCAAACAATGGTTGGTTGACGCACAGGCGAAACTCGGAGATAAGCAGGATCTATTGCCGACTCTACAAGAGAAAAAACTCGCTCTTCACTCGTACCGTGCGATAGCCCAGGATGTAAGCGTTCACAGAAACATTCTGCAGCAGCTTCAAGAGCGTTTGGGTACAGTTCCGGACGATGAGGCGAGCGAGATGTTGGCAAACGTGATCGAAGCTTATGAGAAGCTTTCAGGAGACGTCGAAGATCGTATCGGAATCGCAGAAAAACATGTAGCGAATCACGAAGCCTATTTGCAGACTTTCGACAAGGCTAAAGATTGGATAAGCACGATTGTGAACGAAGCTTCGGCTCTGCTAGAAGCTGATCTTTCGGTAGAGCGCGAATCCGCCAAATCAAGAATTTCCCAATTGGAAAATATCCTCCATCAAAAACCGGAAGGCGATCGTATCCTGGAGGACTGCAACCAGCAGCTCAACATTATTCTCGAGCAAACATCCATTCCTGGCCATCCGCTTCTTCTTCAAGGTTTCGAGAGGCAGAAGAAAATCTGGGAAGACTTCCTTTCTCAATGTGTCGCCACTCGCGACAAACTGAATCGCCTCTTCGACCAATGGGCTGAATTTGAGAAGGTCGTGGAAGCCCTGGAAGCGTGGACGAAGAATATCGAGTCTCAGGTGAAAGATCAGAGCCTCAAAAGTACCGAGGAAGCGAAACGTGCGAATTTGCAAAAGCTGAAAAAGCTAGAAGAAGAAATAGCGGCAAAGGGACCGGAATTCAATGCTGCTGTAGAAAGAAGAGAAGCTGGAGTCGAAGCTGAGTCCGAATTGGCCAGCAGAATATCTCGACAAGCTACCAAATACCAGGCGTTGAGGAATCAGGCTAAAGAAGCTGTGGCTCGATATGAACAGTTTGTCAGGGAGCACAATGCTTTTAACGAGAGATATAACGACTTCCTCGGCTGGATAAACGATGTCAGAGCTGAACTAAAGAAGCACAGTGAAATCGTTGGCGATCTATCTGTTCTTCAGAGCCGCCAGAAAAATATACGTGATCTTGGCGACACTCGGACCAAGGAAAATGCTCGATTCGAGTCTGTCGTCGATCTTGGCGAGAAACTGTACGCTCAGACTTCGCCAGATGGTCGAGAAATCGTTAGACAACAACTGAGAAATCTTCGAACTCTCTGGGACGGTTTCAGCGAGGATCTGCAATCAGCAACGCAAAAATTAGATCAGTGTCTCATGCAATTCGCTGAATTTTCGCTGTCGCAAGAGCAACTTACCGCCTGGCTGAGAGACGTTGAAAGAGCTATGCATCAGCATACGGAACTTAAGTGTACGTTAGAGGAAAAACGTGCTCAACTCCAGAATCACAAGATTATGCATCAGGAGATAATGTCGCATCAGTCGCTCGTTGAATCGGTTTGCGATAAGGCGCAACAGCTTGTCGATCAGACTAAAGACACTTCCTTGAACGTTTATCTGCAATCTATCAAACAATTGTTCCATAATATCGTGGCAAAGTCACAGGATCTTCTGGAGAATCTTGAGGACTGTGCGGATAAACATCATCGCTTTAACGTTCAGTGCAAAAAGTTCCGCGACTGGCTCAATGTTGAGAGAGAAAAGTTGCTGGAGTGCAATGATATCACTGGAGAACGAAGCGATATTTCTCGCAGACTCAACAATTTGGCGGCTTTGAAGACTGAACAGGCACAAGGAGTCGAACAATTGACGAAAATTAAAGAGTTTGTCGAGGCAGTGGCAAAGAGCACTGCTCCGAAGGGACAGGGCGCTCTCACGAAAGAAGTTAACATTCTTGAAGCCAGTCTTCAGCAACATCTCAGCGAAATTGGTAAGAAAATTTATATAATTTCAGTACAGAAACTACTTGAAATTATAAACTCCAGTTACAATCGGAGAATATTTATAAGGGCGTCAAAATAGATCATGGTGGTTAATTGCGTGTAGCATATTTTATACTGCTAATGGTGTGATGTTTACATGTGTAATGGTTGCATGTTTACATTGCAGAATCGATTGAAGCTAAGCAAAACGCAGCCCTGCAAAAATGGCAAGACTTCGAGGCTCAATTGGACGTGCACACAAAGTGGTTCCGTTCGATGGAAGCGGCTTTCAGAGACCAACAACTGCAACCTACTTTGGTCGAGAAAGAGGCGAGACTTCGAACTTTCCAGGAAAAACGCGAAATCATATTGAAAGCAGAGCAAGCGATTGACGAATTTGTCGATAAGTCTCACAGTCTTCTTCATTCGAGCGGCGTCGAACGTATAAAGCCTCTGGTGTCACAGATAAGCAACAGGTGAAGCCTTCCTATCACTTTGCACCAAAGAAATATACCGTTTACCAAAGAATCCATTTTACAATCTTATTTTAAGGAAATTTTTCCGATTATTTTCAAAGATCTATGAATCGGATTAATAAAACAAAAGGTTTTACAAAATTTATCGCAATTCTATGAAAAAAAGTTTCTCAAAAAAACATTCAATTCATATTGTGACAAAAAAGCGCCTAAAACGTTTTCCTCTGACGTTGCGGCGAATTTTTTATTTACATGGATTCTTCTTCACTATTTACTGTATTGTACATTAAAGATTATTTTATTACCACCAGATACCAAGCGTTGCACGTATTGAGTAAGGAAGTAGTGAATCGTTGCGAGAGTATCGTTGAAGAGCATCGGGCATACGAAGCGAAGCTGAAGGCGATTGACGCTTGGTTGATTCCCTTGGAGCAGCATCTCGTTGCCTTGAAGAAGGAAGAAATCGGTGGAAATCGCGAGGCGAAGGTCTCGCGTCTCCAGGTTCTTTTGGCAGAGCGTGAGCAAGCTGAGAATCGACTGGCGAGTCTCAACGCTGCTGGTGAGAGAATTCTTCCGGCTACGTCGGCTCAAGGTCGCGAAACGATACGTTACGAACTGAGACACGCGCGCGAAAGATGGGACAGTCTTGCCGAGGGTATCCTCGAACAGCAGAAGAAGCAAGATGCTCAGTCGTTACAATGGTCGAGTTATCAGGAAACTTTGCAGCAGATCCTCTCCTGGCTCGACAATATGGAACGTTCAATGAAAGATTCGTCGACTGCTTGGTCGTCGCTTCAAGAGATTCGCTCGAAGCTCCTGAAGGGAAAGGTGCGTCTTCTGATCTAAAAATATAACTCTAGAGCAATATAACAGAGTCAATTTCCATTGAATAAAAACTGATATAATGAGTTGTAAAATCTGTGTATAAGTCGTGCACTAAGTGGGTTTATCTATAATATAATATAATATCAGAAAATAAAAAGATTTTATTTTCTGCTCGTTTGAAAAATCGATAAAAAAGGAAAATATAAATTCGAATGTTTCCACTTATCGCAAGGAATATATTTTGAATTATTATTTTTTCCTGAGCGTGAATATGATAAATTTAAAAAAATACAAGATGTCGAAATTTGTATATCTTCTGGAATTAAGTGTTAATAATTAATGTGTCTTTGATTCTTTTAGACGATGCATCATGAAATATTGGCGCACAAACGAATCGTTGAGGCTATTTCCGAAAAGGCAAATGCTCTTGCTCAAGTGGCTCAAGCTCCAGCCAACATTCGTGAAACGGTCACTGCCGTTTCAGCGCGTTACGAAAAACTTGTAGATGCCTCGCAGAAAAGCATTGCTAATCTCGAGGGACTACTTGAGATATTCCAGCAGTTCCACGACCTGCAAAAGGCTTATCAGGACTATCAGAAGCAACAGTGGGAGAAACTGGCCAATTACAATGACTACACGGGTAACAAGGCGACTCTGCAGGCTAGATTAGCTAAGGTAATCGAGATTCAAGACAGCCAATCGGAAGGAGACCTCAAACTGAATGTTTTGGAAGAACATATCGCTCAAAGCTCGCAGAGCTTGCCACCCAGATCTCAGGAATCCATGGAGAGAGACTTGACGAACTTAAGGTAAAATTGACAATCGTATATTTTGTCTTTTTCACCAAACACTAATTAACTATAAAAAGAGAGAGAATGTCTATGGACACCATAAAAATTGAAAATTCGCGACGTCTATCTTTCACATACGATTTATAAAAATGAAAAAAAAAAAACTTGAGATTCCATATGGGCTTAGATATTTTTAAATATAAATATCTTTTATGTAATCAGATGTGTTGAAATAAATCTAAATTCTTAGGAAATAAATCTAAATTCTTAGGAAATAAATCTAAATTCTTAGGAAATAAATCTAAATTGTTTTTTAGGTTTGAGCATAAGAAATTTGCCACCGCAGTAAGCGACGTCGTCCGCAGCATCGAAGAGAGAATTCAGCAATGGAGCGAATACGAGAATTCGTTAGAACGTCTCCTTGCTTGGCTTTCTGATGCCGAAGCTTCTCTGAAGAACTACGCATTGAAAAATACGTTCGACGAGAAACAAGAGCAGTTGGAGAGATATCAGGTAATATTCGTCATAATATACAGTTTGAAACTACTGAATTTGTATTTTTTTAAAACACATATCTGTAAATGATAGTCAGCGATTGCATTCATGAAGAAATCTATGAGATGTTTTATTGGGAGCTGCCTAATATAAAATGATAGTGAATTATATGATTAACCCGTTTCTTAGGAACTGCAAAGATTAATGGAAACGCGGACAGGAGATGTTAGTGAATTGATCAGCATCGGTGATCACCTGGACCAAGTAAGAGTATAAAAATAAAGGGAATTGATTATAGGAGCCGCTTGGACGAAAAGTTTCTCGGGATCATCTCTATCTATCGCTGCAGCATTAATTCACGAAGGGCTTGGTTTCCATCCTACCACAATTTCTTTGCAGCTTGAAGCTTGTACTTTCAGGGAGAGCGAGCGAGATACGCAACTGCGTAACACTTGTTGCATTTTTTCACAAATCATTTTCCGTCTCTATCGCTGATTTTTCAAAATCTGTTGTATACGTTTCTTTACAGCTTTGCGGCTGCAACGTTGCAGTGGCATTTCGCATGTTGAAACTTATCGAAATACGCCAGGGATGGGTGCTTTTGTCAATGTCATTCATCGAAGCTTCTTTAAATATCCATTTTTTTTCCAATTTTCACAGTCCTTGATTACGAGTCTACGACATCACGAGGCAGAGTTTGACAAGATGAGCGACGATTCTTCTGAACTCATCGAGATCAGCGGCGAGGGCAGATTTTCCGCCAGCGTTCAACAAGTCACTTCGAGATTCCAATCAATCCAAACGACTGCCAAGGTACGATACCACCAACGTCATTTGGGCATATTGCATTTGTAAACTATCGTGATTACAACATCATTATCATAGATGTAACATCCACAAACTTACACGTAAAAAAACATAATATTAAGTCATTGATAGAATTTTATGTAATTAAAAAAGAATTAAAACCAAGCCACGCAAACGTAAAGTTAGAAAACTTCCATTGCGTTATTGACTGACAGATTGAACAGCTTTAAGATTTTTATCGAATTATTTATTCCCTAAAGGAGCTTGTGAAGAAGTGCGAGCAAGCGGTATCAGACCACGGAAGTTATCTGGAGCGTTACAAGCAGTGCACCGAATGGTTGACGGCATCCCAATCCCAATTCCAATCCACGAGAGGAAACGCGACAGCAACGCGTCAGCAATTGGCCAGTAACATTGAAACCCTACGAGAATTGATATCTCGGCAGGCTTCAGCAACTCTTCTAGTGAACAACACCGTCGAAGCTGGAGAAAGATTGTATCCGAGCACCGGAGCTGACGGTAGAGATATTATTCGTCAGCAACTCTTGGATCTTCAACAAGCTTTGGAGACTCTTTACGATGGTGTAACAGCGACTGAACGTGAAATACAAGTGAAAATATCGCGGTGGTCCGGCTTCGACGAGTGCAGCGAAGCTTTCGACAAATGGTTGGAACAAATGGAAGGCCAATTGAAAACGGAAATCGAGCTGAAAACAACTCTCGATGAGAAACGCGCTCAACTTCACATTTACCGCACATCTCTCCATGATGTTCAGGCTCATCAACAGGATCTTTTCGACTTATCAGACAAGGCTGATAATCTGCCTGATCGCACTGAAAAAATAAACAAAATTCTTAAGAGTCTGACGAAGAGACACGGAACTATATTGAAAAGATTGCTTGGCTTTGTGGAAAGATACGAAGGCATTGTTAGCGATCATCAGCAGTATAGCAAAGCGGTTTTGGACACTCACGAGTGGCTAGATGCCACTCACAATGCTGTGAATATGTGGGGTGACGCGGAACTCGAAAGAGTTTCCCTGCACACGAATCTCGACCGTTTGAAGAATCTTCAGCAGAGTTTGCCTGAGGAGGAGCCCAGAGTGCAACAAATTCGTGCTTTGGGTGAAAAAGTCATACCGGGAACTCTAGAGTCTGGCCAGGTGAATATTCGATCGCAAATCGACTCGTCGCAACAAGAATGGGAAGGATTGGCCTCTGCCATCAAAACTACCATCGATGCTTTGGAGAGCAAACTTCAACAGTGGAACGAGTTCGAAGCTATGAAAGAACGATGCTTAACATGGATACGCGAAACCGACACACAACTTCATGCCGTCGATCTGAAATCTACATTCGCTGAGAAGAAGGATCAGCTGGAACGCCTCCGCATTCTTCAAGGCGGGGTATGTCTTTTATTTTACATTTTTGCAGGTTCAAATTCTAGGTAATTCAAAACTATTACAGCATGCTAGTGAAAATTCCAAATAATTTTATATTTTTACATAAATTGATACTCAGGAGTATTTTTGCTAGGTTTTGTACTATAATATTGTATTTACTAGACTGTTTTGAAGTCTTTATCACTAAAACAGTGGAAATGATATTTCATCCCTATTTATCAAAATTTTAAAAAGTTAGAAAATAAGTAGTTTCCGAATAGTTTAACAATATTGTCTCATTTCTTCGATTAGGTACGTGCTAAGGAACTGGAAATAGACGCTGTGACTGAGCGCGCCCAGCAATTGCAGAAGAATATATCGTCACGATCGTCGAATGTCTCGGAGCTCGGTATAAAATACCAACAGATATCGAGCAAGGTCAAAGATCTGAACAATCGTTGGCATCAGTACGTCACTAATCATCAGGACTTTGACAATCAACTGTCCGGGTGCAACAGATGGCTCGAAGGGATCAAAGAGAAGCTGGATTATTGCTCGGACATGAGCGCATCAACGCAGAAGCACTTGGAAAGCAAAATGGAAATTGTACAAGATCTTCTACTTTACAAAGAAGATGGCTTCGCTAAGGTACTGTTAAATTGCAAAAAATATGTCCAAGTTTTTTTTACACATTCCCAAAATAAGCAAGATATTATCTTTGGAAATAGAAAAATATAAGTTTTACTTATTTTTGACATAAAACTAAAGTATGTGACTTTTTCCATCAGAATGTTAGGGGAAAAAAATAAAATTACAAATATTCGAAAATATATGTGTAAATTGAATATTAGGGCGCTAAAGATGATTTCGAAATAGCAGAAAGTAAACTATCTTATTTTTCATTGTTATATTTCAAGAAGTGGTACTTACACGAAATATAGTGACTTTTTAAAGAAATTCATCAAAATAATTTGATGAAAAAAGCATTCTTTTTTTATACACAGAGAACATGGAAGTTATTCGTAGGAGAAATAATTGTTCTGAGTGATTGAAAACAACGTTATTTACTTCCAGATGTGATATTCTAAACCGTACTTTACCGAACACTTAATATAATGAACATTCAATGGAATTAATGAAAATCATTTCTTTCAGGTCCAGGGAATAGTGGAATTGGCTCAGACTGTTTTAGCGAACACTGCACCGGCAGGACATCGTGCGATAAACGAAGCTCTAGCCAATCTCCAAGAGCAATGGAGCGCCCTGGCCTCAAAAATGCTCGAAACGAAAACAAATCTCGACGACTCAATTAACAAATGGGCAGGACTTCTCGAGCAAATACAGTCCATCAATAAGACCGTGGAATACATGCAGACGTCGATCGACGAAATATCCCAATTCCAGACAACGATGACGGAGAAACGCTCGCAGTTGGAGCGAATAAAAGCGTTGGAGGAAAAAGTACGTTGCGAAAACATCGAAGTCGACAGTCTCAAGGCCAAAGTTGGCGAAATGATCGCAAGTGGACAACAAGGAGTCGCCGCATCGGAGGCTCAAGATATTCTCAACAGATTCGATACCCTCTTCGAGAAGATAAAGTACTTATTGTCGGAGCGCGAGGATCAGTACAAAGACCATCGTTTGTACAAAGAAGCTCAGGACGATTTGGTCGCTTGGCTAAGCAGAGCGCGAGAGAAGATTCCGTCGATGAAACAGCGAACCCTCAGCGACAAATTAGCCATTGAAAACGCTGTGGCGCCTCTTGAAAGCCTATTGAACAAAAAGGCACAAGGTGAACTGTTGGTGGAACACTTGCAACACACCGGACAAGTTGTATGCGCAAGCACAAGTCCTCAGGGCCAGGAAGTCATTCGCAACGACATCAGAGCCCTCACAGAAAGTTTCGAGAATCTATTCCGCGAAATACAGCAGCAGAAGGATCAGCTCGAAGCGACGGTCAGTCAGTGGCGTGACTATAAGGACGAATACGAGAGACTGAGCGACTGGTTGCAGCAATTTGATATTTTGATAAAGGCGCAAAAGAACTCGCTCTTGCCGAATGTTACGGAGAAGGAAAAGCAGGTGAAAGAGGTGAAAGATATTCTGGAAAATTTGACTAAAGGTCAGGAGCAGATCGACAAGTTCAACAAAGCCGCTAGTGCTTTGCTCTCGTCACATTTGGACACTTATATAAACAACCAGCTGCGACATCTAAATTCTCGGTACCAAGTTCAAGTAAATCTCGCTAAGGACGTGCTCAACAAGGTCGAAACTAATTTGGCTCAACACCAGGAATACGAGTCGAATTTAGGAAAAGCACGTGGATGGATTGACAACGCCAAGCAGATTATTCGCCAGGGAACCGAAGCTGCATCCTCAAGCAGCCGCGAAGAATTGCAGAGCAGATTAGACAAGATTCAAGAACTTTTGCGGAAACGTGAGGAAGGACAAAATCTCGTTCATCTGACGGTTAATTGCGGGGAGAAAGTCGTGCGCAGCACACGATCTGACGGTCGGGAAGAGATCAATGCTCAGTTGAAGGAAATTCAGAACGATTGGGAACGATTAGTGAAGAAGATCTCCACGACTAAGGTTCACCTTGAGACTAGTCTTTTGCAATGGGCGGATTACAGCTCGTCGTACTCTCAACTACAACAATGGATAAACGATCGGGAGGCGAAACTTCAACAAGTTTGCGAGCAAAAAGTCTCAAAAGCAAGAAAAGGCCTCGCCGGTCTCAGTTCCTTGGCCATTGGCGAAAGGAAAGCCAATCTTCGTCAGACTAACAGTATAGTTCAGGATATCGTTGCCTTTGAACCAATGATCCAATCGGTGACCATCAAGGCCGAGGATCTTCAGCAAGCCACGCCAGCTACGGAGATTTCGATAAAATACGAAACTCTGAGCAAACAGGCACAGGAATTGTACGCAAAGCAAAAGGAGACGGTCGAACAACATCAAGCATTCATCGACAGTGGAAACGAGTTTGTTCAGTGGATACGCGTTGCAAAGGAACGTCTTGGCAAATGCTCCGAACCCACTGGCGACAAGGAATCACTCGCAAGCAAGATTAGTCAGCTGAAGGTGCTTCAAAGCGAACTACCTGATGGACAGAAGAAGCTCGAACGAGCTTTGGAACGTGGAAATGCCGCGTGTCAAATTGCTGATGCTGAGGACAAGGAAATTATCGAGGAGGAAGTCGCCCTATTGCAGGAGGAGTACGACAACTATGTGTAAGTATCATTTATTGATTTGTCTGCAGGAAATGTTTATTGGCACCATCTCGTGACAAGATATACGGTAAAAAAATTTTATACTGTAAATATACCGCGAAAAGCATATTTCACACGGTATTTACTATTTGCAATTTTTGTTTCGGGGGACTAAACAATTTTCACCCGCGGTTTACCTTCTTACGCAGATTTATTTTTATTTAGAAAGGCAAAATACATCGATACGGTGGACAAGAAAAAAAAATACAGTTGGAATTTTGCAACCGCTAATTGCTATTCTAGTATGATATACCTAAGATCCTGTTATAAGTTGACGAAAATGATTCGGGAATAATAAAAACTTAGGACTTTTATACATGGAGAAATGCTGGATGTGTCGATTGCAATCGTAAAAGTGTCCGAAACACGCGTTTGCCGCTCAGCGTTCGTATCTGAGCGTTTCGCTATACTGGACATCATATAGTCGCCTGAACCGAAAAGGGCGAATTATATGGGGGAAGAAAAACCCACCGAGATCAGTTATGTTCTGTAATGGAAATTTGACTTGCTTGATTGCTGATATCATGAGAAAAAATATATGTTGTTAATTTCTTCAACTAAGAATTTTCCAATTGATAGCAAACGAAGTCGAATACTGAGGGTGACCGAAAGGCCAATACGTATTTGATGAAACAAGATCTACATAATTATTATTTGATTACAGAGATTCACTCAACAGTACCAAGAGCTTGTTGGAAGTAGGAATAGTGAAGTGGACGGAATACGAAGATCAGTTCTCAGAGGCAACCGATTGGCTGACACAGACCGAGCAGCTAGTCCAGCCTTTCAACAAGCTCCAGGACAGCCTGGAAGAGAAGAAAAACGTTTTGGAGCGATTCCAAGTTCATCTGCAGACACTTTTCGACTGGCAGAAGGAACTCGATCGTTTGAACATGAAAGCTCAGATGCTTCTAGAAACTTGTGCAGATACAAGAATATCCCAGGCGATAACGCAACTCACCACGAAATACAACGCGCTCTTGTCACTCGCTAAGGAAATCATGAGACGCTTGGAGTTACATTACCAGGTTAGTTTTGCTGATTCAATTAGAAAATAATTCGAAAATAATTTTTGTTTTGATTGTCGTCTGAATATCTATTTTTATTTAATAGGACCGTCAACAGCACAATACTTTATACCATTAGAAAATAATTTTTCCTTCAATTACTGTCTAAATATCTCATTTTTTTAAAATAGGAACATCAACAGCACAATACTTTGTATCAAGAATGCCAAGACTGGATAGAACGAACTCGCGACAAGCTTGGCGAATGCAAGGAAGTTCCAGCAACTCTTACTGAAGTGAATAACAAATTGCACACCTGCAAGGCAATCAGACAAACCCTTGAACAGGGTCAAAACAAACTACGATACGCCCTCGAGCTCAAGGAGAAAGTGATCATGAATACCGAGCAAAATGGCGCAGCTAAAATTCAAGAAGACACTGAGAATCTGAAGAGCGAATTTGACAAGCTTTTGGCTGACGTTGAAGAGGCTAGACAGAGACTTTCCGCTAGGGCCACAGCTCTTGAAGAGCTCAACAAACTTCACAGACTGATAACCGATTGGATCGAAGAAGTCGAAAGCAAAGTGAGGCCCGAAGAGACTTACAGAAATGACCTTAGCGAGAAGCGGGCTCTCCTTGAAAAATATCGCACAGCTCAGAGAAATATTCAAGGCCACGCTGACACCATTGATCGCTTGAAGTCGCGGCTCAGGGAAGACGAGACCATCCCGAAGGGACCGTACGAAACTACCATAGGAAAGTACGAAGAACTTCGACGTCTTGTGACCGAAAAGATCAATGTAAGTGACGATTATTTTATTAAACGTTTTGGAATGAAATTTACATGAACTAGTGCGATTCTACCGTTTTTTCGATGGTTTAGCGCTGATAATGATTAGTAAAAAAAAAAACATTATTGTCCGGAGGACTTTGATTGATTTTTGGTAGAAATAATTGTGTTTTAATTTATATATCGGCAAAACATAAACGTAAGAAGGGTAACGTCCACACACAATTTCTACAACGTTCTTCTGTCTATCTGAAAAAAATGCGCAATTCCAAATGTTAGAAATTGTGAATATAAGACAGTGAATACAAAAAAAAAGATTTTTAAAAAGTGCGACTTCTACAATTCATTGCAGACAGAGCCCGATTTTTTTTGCTTTATAAAAACACCGTCACGATCAGTAAATAACCTTGGATTTTTTCATACGACTTTTTTTTCCCAATGTGAAGAAAATCAAACACATTTTTTGCCTGAAATTGATGAAATCTTTTCTTAAGTTCCACAAATATCAACCTACTGCATTTATGATTAAAAGAAGTGATGCTGTTAATGTAACCACTTATATTTGCAGAATCTGGAGGACCAGGTTGGTGAGCACGAAAAGTTCCAACAGGCTTATAATGAGGCAGCTGATTGGGTGCGAAGAACAAAGGTCGAGATTCAGCAGTTCAGCATGACTCATGGAGAACGAGACAAAGTAGCTGAACGAGAAAAGAAGGTCAACGAGATCGCCTCAACGATGCCTAAGGGTGAAGCCCTTATCTCGAAGGTATCAGATCTGAGCGAGACCGTGATTTCTTCGTCGGGTCCGGAAGGACAGGAAGCTATTAGGCAGGACGTGAGACAGTTGCAGTTGGACTGGAAGTCTCTGCAAACTCATTGCCAAGAGTCTCAGCAAACGCTTGGAAACTGCATCAATATGTGGTCTCAGTTTACGACAGCGTTAGACGCTATGAAGAATTGGCTGGATAACTTCCAGAATCGCGTGAATGCTGAGCAAGCGAAGGAGAACAAAACGCCAGAAGATCTGGCACGTTGCAAACAGTTAGTGGAAGAAGCCCTTCGACAGAAGCCCGTTCTTGAAGAGCTCAACGACAAATGCGAGGCTCTACTTGAAATGAGCGCCTGCAGCTGGGCTCGAGACAAAACTGTTCAGCTTCAATCAACATACACGACTCTTCTCACAGAAGCACAGGGTCTAGTTTCCAAAGTTGAAAAGAATCTTTCCGATCACACCGAATTTCTTAAGGCGAAGAAGGAAATGGAGGACTGGCTTCATACCGCTCATGGATCTATTCAGGATTGTGTTGGACAAGGAGACATCGCCTGGGCTAAGGATAAACTTGAGACTACCAAGGTCAGTTTTCTTGCAATTGAAAAAATTCTATACCGTGATTTTTATTATAGATTGGATTTAAGTACTTCAAATTGGCAATTATTTTAGTATTCGGTCTAGAAGTATGAAAAAACTATGTTTTTTTAAAACGAATTACACAAATCTTGTTTTTTTAAATCTCAATTTCACGTTTTACAAACATAATTTGTTGAAAAATTAGAATAAATTAATAAACAGTAACTAATTCATTTTCTGTTTCGCATCATTCAGATGGTAGCAACCCAAATCACGGAAAACTATTTTTTAACTTCTTGTTATAAAAAAAAACTGCTTTAAAAATTGAATAAAACTGATAACAAACTTATAAGAAAATTCACTATGTTTTTTACATTATCCAGATGGTAGCAACCCGAATCACTGAAGGTCAGCATCTTTTGTCGACACTGCAGAACGCTTTCGCAAAGGCGATAAACACAGCATTACCCGAACAGCAAGAAGTGCTGCGCAAGGACATGGCAGAATTGCGTTCAAGCTGGGAGCAGTTGAGCATCGATCTGAAAACGGTCCAGGCCCAAGTGAAATCAATCCTCAACAGGTGGGAAGATCACGCTGAGGCGTACGAACGCTTCAAGCAATGGCTGACAGAAACCGAAAGCTCGATTAATAGGCTTCCTGACGCGAAGGGAGAAATCGGTGAAATGAAAACGTCGCTAGAACGTTGCAAACACATTCAGGAGGAAGTGAGAGGCAAAAAATCCGATCTCGACCAACTTCTTGAAGAATCCGTAGCACTTTCCGGATGGGCGAAGAATAATGCGACCCAAGAACAGGCGAATATCCTTAAAACTCGATGGGAGTCTCTGGGTCTGCTCGTCGACGAGCAGAAACAACTCGTGGAAAACGAAATGCAGGAGTACAACGGATATCACGCCGCTCTTCAGGATACGGAGAAGTGGCTGCTGCAAATATCCTTCCAGCTTATGGCTCACAATTCCCTCTACATAACGAATAAAGAACAGACTGTGCAGCAAATAAAACAACATGAATCTTTATTGGAGGAAATTCGCAAGTACCAACACGAACTGGATGAGCTGAAGGCCAAGGGACAGGCCCAAATCGATCGTTACAAGGCTGTGAACCCATCGATCGAGTCTACGATACAGACGCAACTACAGAATGTTCAGGAGAGTTACAATTCGCTTCTGGGCACCGCTGTGCAGATTAAAAATCGATTGGACGAGTCCTTAGCCAAATTTGAAGAGTATGAGAACACTCTGGAGAGTATTATGAAAAATTTGGATGCTTACGAACCGGAAATAGCCAGGGAATTGGAAGCCCCACTGGATACTTTGGAATCTGCTGAGGAGAGCCTTGAAGGAGCTCGTACGCTTCATAATAAACTTCAGGCGGAAAAAGCTCGACTTGCTGTCGCTGTTGAAGCTTGCGAAGCTGCAGCTGCATGTGTTTCCCGACCTGGAAGCCCATTGGACGCTCCTCCGGTGCAAATTCCTGCCAGGGAGGTCGAAGTTCGTACTCGACTGGAAGATCTTATCGATCAGGTACTTTTGCAAACTTTTCGTTAGAAAATAATTGATATTTAATGAATAATACTGCACTTGTGTTCTAGAATAGCATCGCCTGCTTGCCTTGCATGTCTCACGTTTGATTTTTGTGTATTACTTTTTTTTGTTTTGCCTCTTCGAACGCAGAAAGATAAGGAGGAACAGAGCTGCAGACTCAAAGCTCTTTTAGATAACCTCGAGCGCAATGGTATCTTAGTGCAATTAAATGGAATGTGTATTAAGGTGTGCCTTTTTAGTTTTTTTTTGTCGTGATTTCGTAGGAAAGACTACAGATTTTTCAAACTTCTCAATATTTTGCACAATTCACAAGAAACATTGGATAAACGTTCTTTGATATGCAACTAAATTGCAATGTTTATAAAAGAGAATTTTAGTGAGAAAAGATAAATACTGAATTAAATTCAAGTGCAATGTTTTCTGTAACGTACTAAATTTGAGAAATTATTTAATAGTATTTTGTCGGTATTAAATTCACTTCTTATTTTCCTTCGTACTTGTATATTCAAGCAAAATCGTAGGCAAAATATATAGATTAGAAGTTAAAAAATCTTGGTAGTCTCTTCCTAATAAATATAATATCATAAGTTGCACTAGAGTAGCAGATATTTGATATTACGTATTCATCGTGTAGATGCAAACGCACTTGGCGAACGTGACGAAGTCAGTGGGCGAGCTGGAAGAACAGGCTCGCCAGAAAAACGCACTTCGAAGTTGGGTAAATCAGCAGCGTGCCTTGTGCTCAGAATGGAAGTCTCGTCCAGCGAAACTCCGATCGGAAGCTGCACAAGCTGAACTTCAGGCAATGAACGAACTTTTGGGCAGCGTTGGCGAGCGCCGAACGCGAGCTATGACTGAACTTTCCATCAATCACGACGGAAAGGAGGATGATCTCGAAGAGGGCTTGAATAAATTAGAGTCCGAGTTAATAGATGCGATTGGCGAAAAACAAGCGGCGCAAGATTTGATCCAAAAGTACAGAGCCCAGGTTCAGGACATTCAGTCGTGGTTCGATTCTCTGTCCAAAAAAGTCGACGTGATAGAAAAGGGCAGCGGTTTGACTATAGGACAAAAGATAACGTCGGTCAAGGAGATAACTGCAGAATTCGAGTCACAAGGACCTTCGCGACTTGAGGAAGTCAAGAAACTCGGCGACCAAGTGATGGACTCGGTTAGCAATTTGGATTCTCAACAAATCGAGGAACAAATTAAATCTGTCGAGAGAAGATATGCTGATATTGGCAAAAAGCTGCAGAGGAAGTCTCAAGTTCTCGATATGACTGCACAAGGCATCGAGGCTACCAGGAAAGAAATCCAGGATAATCGCGAATGGATCAGCGAGAAGAAACAACAAGCCAGGGCTACCGAATTATTAGGGTTCGAGAGCAAACTGGCAGAGGAAAAAGTGTCGGCACTCAAGGTAATCAAAAAAACTATGAAAATTCGAAATTCTATAAAATCTGAACCCCTGTATCGACTTTATTATATTTATATAATAATACTAATCGCATCACTCCCTTCAAATCGTCATACAAAGTTTTGAATCGATAACTGTTATTTTGTTCAAATTAGAATGCCTAAAACGATATTTGTACAATATATTCTGAAGAGATATCGGACTATATTGAATATGGTTTTGAAATCTGAATTGTTTCGGTCGAATAGTATATGAGTTATGGCGCTATAAGCTTTAGCTCCGTCATTATACGCATACACATACCCGGACCTTTTTGTAAAATCACTTTTCACAACGTCTCAGACAATTTTAAGTGTTCTGACGAAAAAACCTCGGAAATTTGTTGTTTTTCGTAAAAAAAAGTTTATTTTTCAAGAAGTGAGATATTGAATGTCAATAAAGCATTGCATTCTCTGTGAATGTAATATGAAATGTACTTAGAAATGTAATATGGAATGTAAATAATATAATCTCATATCTTTGTTCAATTCAGGGAATGTTAAAAGAAGCCGAGGGAAAAAATGTCGTGATCGATAGTTTGGAGAAACGCGTTGGAAATATGCAAAACGAACTCGAGTCGAGCGAACAACAGCAGCTGGAAGCCGACACGAAGGCATTGCGCGTTGAGCAAACTGAACTCTGTTCCATTTTGAGAGAGGAAATATCCGGAGCAACCGCAGCAGCGGATGCTCGACGTAAATTGGAGGCCGATCTTGAGAAAGCTCGTCTGTGGATTAAATCCAAGAACAACGACTTGAAAAAACTCAGTGGATATCTTCCCCTGAGAGCCTCGAAGGTCGAACAGGATATCAGCCAGCACAACGGCTTAGAAGCTGACATTAAGTCCTTTAACGAGAGCAATCTCAACGATGTCCTCAAACAAGCGAATAATTTACTAAGGGAGTGCAATGAGGAGGACAGAGCTCGACTTCAAGCACTTTTGGACGGCATTAATCAAGATTATGACTCGCTGAAGAAAGAAGCTGCTGAGAAACAAGCTTCTCTCGCTGATCTGCTTCAGGGACGCAAGGCTTTTGAGAACGAGATCGACAAGTGCCAAAGATGGATCAAAGAAGCTGAAACTGCAACTTCATCGGAAATACGAACGTCCAGCGTTGATGTTCTACGCGAACAGCTAGTCAAGGTAAAATACCTTGTATTTATTCTTTAATAAATAATTCGGTCGTTTATTCGACAAATAAGACGTGAAATGCCAAAAACTGAGCATTTGTATTAAAGCAATGATTGATAAAAGAAAGTTCATTCGTACTATCTCGTTTCTGTTCATTGTTGACATGATACTACTTTGGTAGCAATGAAAAAGTTCGAGAGTTGTATAATAGTCCGGAAATCACAGAATCAGTCATTAAAGATTCGAATTCTTTTTTTGGCAAATGAAATTATAGAATCTGCAAAGAAGTTATGAAAATTCTGTAAAATTCAACTGCTATATCATTTTATTTAAATTCAATACTATTAGTATCACTCCGTTCAAGCTTCATGCTAAATTCCAGCCCGAAAGCATTTAATACGCACGTCGGACAAGAGTTTTAATTTTCACTTAATTTTCTCCAAAATACCATAAATGCGTTGTTTCATTGATTAACCGAAATTTCAGTACGACCGATTGAAGCAAGAAGCCAAGGACTTCGGCGAAGACGTCGAAAAGATAATTCAGCAAGGAAAGTCCATTCTCCCGACAGTGAGTGACGCTGACAAGCACGAGCTGAGCGATCAGTTGAAGAACATGAAGGATTCGCACAGCCGAGTGGCAGGCATAATAAACGAGCGTGCGGCGGCTCTGGAGAAGAGTATCGCGGAGGCGGAACAAGCAGCAGCGCGAGTTGCGGAAGCCGTACAATTTATGACGGACATCCAGAAGGAATTGCAGGATTTGAACAAACCGATTGGTTCTCGCGTTGAGGACGTCGAAGGAATGCTCGGCGCTTACGAGAGAATCCTGCGCGAACTCAAAGACAACAAATCCAAACTTTCGGACCTCCAATCGGCAAACATAGGCGATCTTCATGGCGTAGTAGCGCAACAAGATGATCTGATCAGAGCTTTAGAGGCGCAGATCGCTAGATTGCGACAGCTTTTACTACTGCGTCAACAGTTCATCGCTCTCATCACAGAGATCATGACTTTCATCACCAAATACACGGGAATCGTTCACGACATCGAGAAACACGATGGCACGACAGAAGAGAAAATCAAGCGATACGACGACGTCATTTTGAAAATCCAGGAGTGCGAGGCGAGTTTGGCTAGTGCAACCGATAAGGGTCAACAAATTGCTGCTGATGGCTCCGCTGCAGATAGGAACAACGTTACTGAGCAGCTGCAATCTTTGAAACAACAGCTACAGTCGCTGAGACGAGCGGTTGAGGGACAACGAGAACAGCATGAACTCGCAGCCGCTGAACACAGGAGACTAGCCGATGAACTGGCCGATATTCTCGACTGGCTGGAGAATAAGGAGAAGGAAGTTAAAACGCGACCGCTTTTGGAACGAGCGGTCGATAGTGTTGAGGCTGAAATAGAAAAGCATAAATTATTGTGCGCTGGTGTCGAAGAGTATCTGGAAAAAATCAGAGCTGTGAAGGAATCCGTTCGTCACGAAGAAGGCATGCCTGGATCACTCAAGGAAATGCTCAGTGAAGCTACCTCACTACTTTCCTCGCTGCCAAGGGAAATGGAAGATCGTGGTACTTACTTGGAGAATAATCTTCACATGAGACTAGATTATAATGTCCTCTCCGATAAGCTTCATAGTTGGGTACGCGAGGCTGACATCAGACTTCAGAGCGACAAGGATGGACTTGACTTTGAGAATATTTTGAGCGACCTGGAAGAACATAAGGTTCGTTAATGAAAATCGAATATTTTAAGCAGTTTACTGATTTCAGACAAAAAAGCCCGTTTTATCTATTGATATAAAAACGCTGTTCTAATCATGTGAACCATTTTCTTTATCGAAGGAAAAAATTCATCCGCTGTATTCCCTAAAATCAGTACTTACAACAGATTAATCGTTGATCAACCAACAGATTACTTGAATCAGAAATTAATATACATTCTAGAGCGCCTTATCTATTTTGATTCGCCAAATACTTAGAATCGCTATAACTGAATAAAACTAGTGCGGAGAAGGTTCTTCTAAAACGCGTATTTTTTTAATTAATTAAAAATCATAAAAATTTTCTTTTCTAGCCATTCTGAAATTCGACCCGACAGATTTAGCCTCATTATCACAAATATTCTTAGAAATGATAAATCGTATGGGTTTATGAGAACAGTTTGTTTCTACTGATACAACATTGAACACACTTTATTGTCTGAAAATGTTTCCCTTGCCAATTTATTACATAAAATGTTTTGTTTAATTCTTACACCAAATCATGAACATGCGACATAATTTTACATTAAGCATTGTAATTGTACATTCTATACATTATAATTATACATTGATTAAACAAAGAATCGCCATAAATTCAGAGGCATCTTATCTATTTGAATGGGAAACTTTCCAAAAAATGTGTTTGTATAATTATCTGTTTGTTTTATTGCAGATATACTTCAGCTCCGAAACTTCGATCCGCGAGTTGGTATCGCAGCAAATTCAACAGGCTGCTGACAAGATTTGGCCATCGCTCAATAGTTCCGAACAGGAAGAATTAAGCGCCGAGCAACAGCAACACACTCAGCTGCTGAAAAATACTCTCAATACCGCGAAATCCCAACGAGCACGCCTCGAACATGGCGCCGAAACTTGGCGCGATTATACACAGACTCTCGAGCGCGTAAAGGCCGTCATATCTAGAACAAGATTCACGGACGAACCGGTCACAACTCTTGCAGGATTGCAATTTAATATTCAGAAAATCACTCACGCACTGAATGACATTCAGGTAAAGATCAATATCAATCAATACCATTAATTTAAAAAACAAATTAACAACATGAAATATTTTTTTCAATAACCATGAATAAGTTTCCAAACTATACTTAAATTTTTAGTGCCAAAAATAGTATCGAACGTCATATCAGATGATTTGTTATGTAAAATCAAAACCTCAAGCCAGAAATGCAAAAATATCAGAATGTAAAACACGTGTTGATTTATTTTCGTTGTTTCCCATAATTTGAGTGAATTTATCGTTAATTTAAATTCCAAGTGCTCCAATTTAAATCTATACAGATTATTTGTACCAATTATCAGATTCAAATACTGAATATTTTTCTCTAACCGTTTCCTTAACATTATTTAATCGCAACATTTTCTCAAATGTTTTTTCTCTTATTCTCTGTTCAGAACCAGCAGTTTGAGTTGGACCTGTTAAACGAGCGTGGCCAAGAGGTACTGCATCTTGCGGACGCGGAAAACAAAAAATCTATCGAGTCGCAGTTATCAGAGACGAGCGCCGAATGGCAAGAGCTCGTTTCCGGTCTGGAGGGTCGTCGCGACGCTCTGGAAGCTCTTTCAAGACACTGGGCAGAGCTGGAGTCGCGATGGAGCCAGACGGAGACGCGAGTGAACGCTACCGAAGAGCGCAGTAAACTGGTGGACAGCGTAGTTCGTTCCAAGCCTCAACTTTGCGACACGATAAAAGCTTTACACGTGAGTTATACTTTTCGAATGTTGTATCGTAGAAATTCTCTTTGGGCTGAAATTTGGCTCACATTGTTAGAACCCGTATCGAATGAAAGGGGCGAGGGTGGGAAAAGCAAACTTGTACGGCCAGGCACCGACGCAGGTGCGTGTTTCCTGCGCAAACCCCCAACTAACTCATTGGGGGTACACGTGGGGAACACAGCGCGATTAAATACCACAAGCGGCTGATAAACCTTTCCCCTACTGCCAATTCTGCTCGAAGTTTAATCTGAATCCATCGTTTCGTTTGCTTTACGCAGGAGTTGATCGAGGAAGCAGAAAAGCTGCAACCGGCCACGGAGGAAGTGAAAGCACTGGCCACTCCGGTTCTCTCGTATCTCGCTGCCTTCACCGAAGCACCGTCACGCGCCTTGGAAGAACGAATCGATAAACTTCAGAAGTCAGCGGAAGCGTGAGTCGTTTTTGAGATTTTAATTGGCAATGCTCGATGCGCGAAACGCATCTTTCGGGGGTCGGCTCGAAAAGTACTTTTTTGTAGGTGCAATATGGCCTTTTATCCAATTCTTTATTGTTCAGATCAATTTTCGTATCATTCGCTACGTAATGTAGAATTTTTTAGGTCGTTTAGTTACTCGCGATAAAATTGTAGAACTGTGAGAAAAAGGCTTAATATCGTTAAACGAGCACAATCAAAGACCCCATGAGCAGCCACGCATGCGCATGTGAGTGTGTCGTGTGAGCTTCTATGCTTTATCCCTTGTTTATATATGAAATGTTTACAGGAAGTGTTGTAAGGTCATTTTACCTGATGGAAAAATTAATTATTGCGTAGATACAATGTGTCTGTGGATTTTTTAAACTGTCTAGTCCATGTTATAAAAAGTGAAAGTGTATTACATTTCGGTATTCACTGTGTATTTAACTCTTATCCACATAGATAACTACTGGTTACTTTGAAATGAAAATTCTGTGGCAATTTATTCAGTAATTTTTATTGTATAATTATTGAGAAATATCGATGATTGCATATGTTAACTTTATTATAAAATACTATGATTATTTTTGTACGAAGTTTATGCAGTACGTGGACAACAAATTTTGCAGTCACGTTTGTTCCTAACAATTTGATGTTCATTTTATATTTTATAATTCATATTCCATTTGAGTATCTTTTTGAAGGGAAGAAAATTTCTTACCCGGTACCTGCCAATTATTTGGCCAGATCCAATTCCATTTACAAGTTGCAATCTACGCGAAAATGAATTTTTTCGATCAGTGTAAATGTCCTTCGCGATTTCTTTACAGGATATTATATCACGGAAAATATTTTCATCGGGATCGACATTTTTTGTGAATATTCTTCCAACAGGTCTAAAACATGTACAAGTGAAAACTCTGTTTTCTAAACACATAATGAAAACCATAAGTGTGAATATACGTATCTTAAGAGGCAGTAGTGGTTGCCTATGCTTATAGGTGCAATAATAATTGTTCATTGTAGTCAACTGAACAAATGATATATCGGGCTAGTACCAAATTTTCGCTCGTTCGTATATCGAAAATTCCTTCCATGGAAGTATTTTATACATATATTTTTATAGCTCTCCGATATATTCTTTTCAAATTATGTCAATTTGATAAATATTCAAGTGTCGTTACATCCAATTCGTTGAATGATTTTTTTACATAATTGCGAATGCCAAAGAAATATTTTTTAAAGATGTTGTTTAGACTAGTCAATTTTTTTAAGTGTGGCTTCAATTTTTGAGTCGGAAAAGAATTAAAAAATGAAATTTCGAATGACTGAACGTTTAAGCGTAAAGAGAAAGTATGAAAGATTTATATGCCAATTATTTTCCGTTTTTCATTACGTGAAATTTTGGACTGTACCAATCTGTAAAAAAGTGACTATTACGTGTCTATTATGAACATCAAAATACATAAATTTTCGTCGAAATACGTCCGATATATATAAAGTAAACAAGGCTCTTTTACAACTCGCATATACCTCACGCATTGGCAGGGACTTTCGCTAAGCAAATAGGAATGAAGTCAGAAAAGCCCGGAGGAATTTTCGTCATTGAAAACATGTGAAGTTGACATCACGATTAATCTGCGAATGTTCGTCACGTCGAATGAATCGAGATGAGAGTAAATGACGGCTAAGCTACATTGAGTAATACAGCGATATATCTAGAGAGATATTAAGTGTATATGTATAGAGAAACATGGATTGCAATTTTGCCGGCAAAACGTCACGACCGAATCGGTCGTATGACGTAATTCGAGTAAACATTCGTTCGGTCGGTTCGACAGTGGGGAAAGAAGGCCGTGTGCTCTCTTACACTGAAGGCTGACGACCGTGGCATTCGCCGTTGACGCTGCCTTTCCTCCTACCGGCGATTAAATGTTACGCCTATCGTTAATTTAACAAGCGCAGGTATTTTCACCGGCCGGTCACAGTAAACTTTGAGGGATCGTTCGGGCGACAAATCGGCTTCTATTTTAAAGCGTTCTTCCTTCTATTTTGAAGCGACGGTGCTACGCGAGTGTTTAGTGCATTGTTGGTTCTTCATTCAGTGTATTTTCCTACAAACTATGTCAAGTCGGCAACCGGAAGGCCGTCCGCTGAGTAGATGATTGTTCTGCGCGGTTTGACAATGACCCTACGACAATATCACAAGTTCATATCCTGCAACAGAGGTACATTCATAAAATAAGGTTCCGTGAGTTGAATGAATCCCGATACTGTAATAAAATTAAAATAAACCATGGATAGCATAAATTGTGAATATTCGTGATCAATGAGTGATCATTCGGAATTTCGACCGTGATTACAGAGTTGAATTGAATAAGATTTTGGAAAATTTTTTGGTTTTATTTATGCAATTTGCAAAAGCAGAATGTTTCATAAATTCAAAAGATTTATTATAGAGGAGAATAAGATTTTTTAGGGTTAGCGGAACGCACCGAATAGTTAAACTCACGCAATGAAGATAACCTAGATGGTTCAAATTATTTAAACATTTGCTACAAATTATAATGTCCAATTTTTCGGTAGACATTTTTTTGTACTTTTAACTGTCGGTATCAAATTATTTGTATTTGTTTCGTCATAAAGACGTACTCTCAACGGGTCGACTTTCAGCATATATAACAATAAGCGTTAGCTTATATTTAGTTTTCGGAATTAATTGCAATATTCAAATATAAGTCATTCTTGAAATAATTTTTTTTTAATGAACAAAATAAATTAATTTAAATTTCCGGCCATTTCTTTACTAAAAGTTTATCTTCAATATCTACTTCCGGAACATAAATTACCCAATTTCTAATTACGTTACGAGATTATTACAAACATTCACAATAAAATCCATCATTCCCATAATTCCAAGTTCGCTCTTCAAATTTTACAAAACATTGAATTCTTCAGTGATGCGTTCTCAATTAAAACTTAATCCTCAATCTGCCAATTCCGATATATATATATATAGAAATGCGTATCAGTCTCAGCAACAGTTCGCCGTCCCCGTGAAACTGCGAATTACTGTTCCGTAGTGATCGAAATATCTATATGCTGCCATCGAGTTCTAAAAATAGCTTTCAAGTCAGAAACCGTCGGCACGCTGGCCCGATTCTAAAATTCGTGTGGTAACTCTGCATTCCTTCTTTCTAATTCACTACAACAATACAAGGAATGTCGAGCATCGAAATTAGGAGGAATATTTATTGTTTTCACGATCACAGTCGAGTGGCTAGAAAAGATTAAGTGCGCTAGCTAGTGAAACTCGTTCTCGCTAAGAGATAGGTAAGAAGCTAGTGAGCCGAAGCGCGCAAGCCGATATTATTCTTAGTCAGTGGTGGCTGCTTGCATTGGGATTTTCGGAGCCGGCGTCGCGACGGGCGAGGCGCGCGGTGGCACGCGGCACGAGCTTTCCTCGACTACGAGCGCCGCGAGAGAGCTTTTCATCCGCATGCGTGGAGGCTAGGCGACTTGCCAGAAAAACCACAGCGGAGAACCGCGCTTCAATACGTTTCGAACCGCGACCGCTGCTGTTTGGCTTGATTGTGCCGCGCCATACTGTTATCCAATTTACGTTCAAAGGAATCGAAGAGCACTACGGGAAAAGTATCTAAATAAATTAATTTATTAAATCAAAAGGTAAAACACACGAAAGCTCCGGAGGAAGATAAGCATATACCGGATCGGATCTTATCACGTGACCGCGAGCTCGAACTATAGGTATTTTATGACTTTATTTGCCGAATATCGTCCGCTTCTCCTGGTTACTTCTTTACGCCGGTTCCACGCGTTATTCTCACTTTCCCGTTCTTATGGTGCTTCGTCGCTAAACAAAGAAATACAGGCAATCATTCAAACATATGTGAGCAGACACTAAAATAAATCGCCATTCTGTTTTTGAAAACGAGATCCTAATCGATTAAATTACAACTCTTGAGTATCGTGATAATGAGTGCCCCCTAAATAAATTAGTATTTTTTTGAAGAATTTTAATAAAAATGTCCCGTTTGCATTCATAGTCATATATATAGACTTTTAACGGCATAAAATTTGTTTTTATTTTGAAAAGAAAATTACAGTGTCAAATATAATGTTGTTTTTGGAATTACGATATTGAAGATTATGCCGTTAAAATGATTCAGTATGAAGTACATTTTCAAGAGTACGAAAATAAAGGTTTGCTCATCTCTGCAGTCGACCGAAATTTAAATTCATGAGCGGGTGACATCAGCGCTGGGAGAATCTAGGAGGGGGTCAAGGATGTATCTCAAAAAAAACTATGCTAAAATGTGTACTTGGAGATTGGAGCGTAATCGAGTGGGAAGGATGCGAGAAAAGTGGCAGACGAGTAGCGGGCACGTTGCTTCGTTGACCGTTGGTGACCGCACAGGTGATGTCACATTCTCAGAAGGGGGAAACGAATTGCAAGCCGCGGGGGCACCCGACATTGACACACATGGGAGATGCGCGGAGCTATAGCCACTTTCGCCGATACTCCAAAAACCGTGATGAAAATCTCGAACGCGCGAATCTCGGTCGTCGCCGTGTCTATTTCCGTCGGACACTACGTTAGCGCAACGATTTCACAGCCCTTCGGCTCACGCTGCGATCATGATGTCATATCTTCTTCGAGACACTTCCGGCAAATAAGAAACGTGACTCGGATATAATTGAATGAAAGCGCGTTTGATTTTCTAGTCCAAAAGCTTGTCAATCACGTCACTAACCATCAACGGAATAGACAATAGACTACACGCCGGTTAATATTAACTTCAGTATATTACGAAAGTTCGGCATGCCAAAATTAAATTCTTTACGACGTGCAACAGGTGCTAAAAAATCGCGAAGGATTAAGCCTCGATTTTTCGTTTTTTGTTTTTTCAGTATTTTATTCGTTCTAAAGTTAAATTGAATCTCAAGGACAGTGAGAGTTATGATTTCTCAATGATTCGTTGTAACTTTTTATTTTGTCAGGAGAATCGAATAATGTTGCTATTTTTAGATGACGACAGTGTTTACGATTTTGATTGCGGCAAACATGAAAATATAGTACGGACGCTGTCGGTTTAAAGGAAAACAAAAAGCTAAGAGCAAGTTTGGATTCGAGTAAATTGTTGCATAGGGGACCGCGTACACTCGTGAAGAAGTTCGGAGGTGAGAAGCGTGGATAAGTTGCGGCCACGATGGTTTAGCCAGAGTCAGACAGACGACGTGTACACATACGAACGGACCTATAGTTACGGTCGTCTACTTTTAGCCAAGGCTCTCTCTCGTTCGGCTCTCAGCTCTCGAATCCGCCTGGGATTCTAGCCAACACGAGGAAGAGAGCAACAGTGGTGAACGTACTGCACGACACGCATTTCCGATTCTAAATTCGTAACGTACCGGCTTCGTCTCTCTTATACTTTTTTCAATTCCCATTGGGTCTTCTCTATATCCGTACCATAAATCGACAAAAAAGTTGATTGGCCCTCGTAGAGATTTTGCGACGATCGGCGCACCTAATTCAATTTATGATATGATTGCCAATCAGTCGAGGACAAATATTCATAGAATTATTTTAACGTTTTGGAAAGTGAGCAGAGAAATGATAGGTTAATAAATTGGTTTTTTTAAATTCAAGAATGGAATATAAAAATATTTATTACGATCGACATCCTTCCGATTGTCGAACAGATTTAAGATAGGGAAATAAAATTCCCGATTTCTTTTAACCATTCGGTCCCGAGTGCGGATCCTCCTAATAAGAGGTGTTTATATTTTGAACACCAATAATACAAAAATAAGATTATTATGTCGTCTCATTGAAACTTTAAGGAAAGTTCAAAGAAATTGTTAATTTTATTTGTGCTATTTACTCCCATTTGACATTTGTTAGAACCTAAATAACACTTTTCCGACATATTTTCTGATCCCGATTAGGTATATTCTATATCCGTAGTTATATTATATATACCATCAACCGACGAAAAAGCTTGTTGAGAGAATTCCGCGACGACAAACTCTGCCAATTGAATGCCTAATAAGATAGAAAACCACTACATGTGCCAGACAAGAACGTATATTCATTACTAAAATAAACAGAAACTAAATAAATATATCTCCTCGTTTTATCGCCTACATCAGCCCAATAGAAAGTGTAAGAATGGAATTGATGACTCCCGGAAGGAACCGATACTTACAAAGTTGTGTGGGGGGATTCTTAAAATTGCAGGCTTGTCGATTCGCTCCGGGATAAATCGCAAAAGGCGAGGGAAGATCTCGAAGCTCTCGAGAACGACGAGAGCGAGGTGAGACGCCTGAAGGATCGTCTTGACGAGGAGGAGCTAAAGATCTCGAGGCTATACGTGTTCGGCGCAGATCAGGAATCAACCGAGAGTGAGCTCTCTAAATTGCGCTCGAGCCTCGAGAGCCTCGTAGATACAGCTAAGAGATTCTCAGGAAGCACTAAGGCGCGGTACCAAGCTAGCCAGCAGCTGGTACCAAGCGATTTGGCCCAGCAGTTGACGTTGCTCGAATTGACAGCGGAAAATACGACTCAGGTGATGGAGGAGAAACAGAGAGAACAGAAACGCGCCAGAACCATCAGAACGGATTATTTGGCCGACGTTGACGAGCTACAAACATGGATACGCCAGGCCGAGCTCAAGGTTCAAGATCGATCGGTCGAACCCGACAAACTTCGCGAATCCTTGCGTCAAATACAGTCGGAGCTCGGGCCTATGTCCGACAAGCTCGAGAGACTTACTAAAAATGGTCAAACGATCATGGAGAACACGAGAGACGACGAGGAGAAGGAATTGATCGGTAAGACGATCGGTAATTTGACCGAACAGCTCGGACAGGTGCGATCCTGGCTCGATGAGAAGAAACAACAGGTTGGGGATATTCTAGACGCCTGGCAGAGGTTCCTCGTCCTTTACGAAGCCGTTAAGGCATGGACAGAGGAAAAGAGGCTCTTCCTTACAGAGCCTCTCACCCTCACAAGCCTCATACAGACCAGGCAGAGGTTGCACGATTATTCGGTACGTCGACGACCGCTCGATGACTCTTTCCACGAATTTTAGATTTTCCGTTGCTTATACTTTGTTGATTTACAGACCGCAGTTAAAAGCTGCAAACAGGTGAACAAAAATTTGAGCGATATGGGCAGAGAACTGGAAAGTATCGGTCAGGTTACCAACGTCGGCGATTTGCCGGAAAAACTCACCCAAGTCGAAGAGGCCAAGGTCCAAGTTGAAGGACAACTCTTGGAAAGGGTGTGTTTATTTTGATGACTCTACATTGCAATCGCAGATGGACATCTCTCGTTTTCTTGACCCATGAAATTGCGTATCTATTCCACAGTTTCCTGATTTGTTATTCTGTAAAAGTGAGCTGCAATATTCATGATAACTTTGAGTTAAAATTCGGTAATTTTCTCGAATATATTCAAACTGCTTCGTTAAAAAATATCGGTGAATTGTGAGGACTTAAGGGAACAATTGTTTTTTTAAATATAATTTATTATGCAACGGCTGCGGCTACGTTAGGATATATTTATCCAGTAATTAACAGCAAATTGTAGGAATAATACGCAAATCGACGACAGTTGCCCATCTCTGATTGTAATGTGGATTAGCTTCGTTTCTCGAAGGGAATTTATCCGCTAAGACCACCTGAAACCCATTTACAGAACGCGTTACTGCAAGAAACGAGCGAGGAGTGGGAGCAGTGCGAAAAGAAGATGAAGGACGTTAAGGGTTGGTTGGAGAAGGCGAGACAGAGTCTCGACTCTGCGCAAAACAAGAAAAAACCTCTACGCGATCAGCACGCGATTCGAGAGAAGATGCTGAGCGACATTGCCATTCAAAAAACAAAGATAACGATTTCGGTCGAAAAACTTCAGGTCCACTTCCGCTCGGGACTCGGCGGTGACAATCGCATAAGCGAGTCTGCTGAGGAGATGATTAAGGAACTCAATACCCTCAACGACGTTGTTAAGGAACAAACCAACTCTTTAGAGGCTTGTCTCACACAAATCGACCAATATCAACAGGTCAGAGAAGAGATCATGGTCATCTTCGCGCGACAAAACCTTCGAACTCCTCGGATCTATCTCGCTAATTTTTATTTACAGGAAATTCAGCATCTCAGACAGCAGATTGTACAGGTGGAACAGCAGCTGAGGACTGTACTAAGTCCTACGTACCTTCCCAACGACAGGGAGAAAGCTTTACAAGAGCAACAGGTAGGTTTATCAATCTACTTTTTAAATTATCCTCTCACCTTGCACCGTGCAATTGTGCTGACGCAGCAATTGATTTGCATTTGATACCAATCCAAAACCACCACCACGATGTCCCGCGTAAAGCGATTATATGATGACGAAAGATTTTAAAAAATCAATCTGTCGTGCTTACACGACGTGTTAGAGATTAATTACTTTTAACCTCGCGAAAGATAAAACAATTCATCGTAACAAGACCCTGAATAATAATCCTCGAAACCTATCTCGATGTAACCATTTCTTGTGTGATATAACTCAATTTAATTTCGACGGTAAATCGTCGAGTTTACGATCGCGTGGAAACATTTTGATGCCCCGACAGCGAAAGAGATTGAGAGAAGACGAGAAATCCTCGTTTTACGTTTATTTAATCCCTCATCAAGGTGTTTCCATAGCAGCTGAAAAAAAAACCCAATAACATCGCACCTAGACCCGTCCAACTTTCCTCTCGCTTTTCTCAAATCATTCACCAATCGCGCACACTGGCTTTGACATCACTGGCTAACGTCTTCGCAAGCACAAGCACTTAACACTCACGCAAAAACTCTGCACCGATCACTCGATTATCATTCCGACAGGCAACGACGCCGTAACATAGACTGTATACAACCTTCCTCATTAATATTCAGCCATCGAACTTGTTCCTATTGGAAAAAAATTCCGTAACCATCCTAACACCTAACAAAATGCGGCGAAATTTCTCTCTCATACAAAAATGTATCAATTGAACTTTTATCTTGGTGGTACATTGCTTACAAAGGTGTTGGTTGGTATCTTTGGTTTAAGGTTTTTCTTTCTTTCTCTCCTCTCTCACTCCTAGTCATATAAGATCGTTTGTTTGGTATTTTTTTCTTGTATTACAGAGATTACTTGATTTTGCTTGATTGTGTTAACGTACCTCGTTATTATTATAACTCGTTTATCATTTATTTACCGTTTACTAGCGTTTGCGTTCAACGACGTGTAATCGTTGAGAAAAGATAATAAAACGTCGTGAACAAAGCTACATTTAGTTTCGTGTCTGAAGTCGCGAATAGACAAACGTGGCATAATCAAGTTAGCTCTATACTGACAAAACGGCGCAAAAGCGTGAGGGCGCGTGTCGCCGTCACGTGTTTACATCGTCGGAACAACAACAAAAAAACGACAAACAATTCCATGACTCACATTATTATTTAGGAATTATTTAATTTCTTTTACTCGTCGACTGGCATTTCATTTATGAATTTTGTTTGCTGCATCCCTTCCTTCTTCACCGCCCGAACTCTCGATCCGCTCGTACCCTGAATGCGGTCTACCCTACGTCAACACAACCGTCGTTCGTCGTTCGTCGTCGTCGTTCATCGTGTCACATCGTCGCGTCATGGATCACCCAATTATCTTCATGTATCACCTCACCAAATTTTCCCGATCCTTCTCCGCCTCTGTCTATTACCTTATTCTCGCTCTCTCCGTCTCTCTCGCTCTCGACAACACAAAAAAAAAATCAAAAACAATACGCTTATTTCACGCTCGGTCGCAGATTTATCGCGAGAGGATAAAATCTTTGCAGAGTAAGATTCAGGCGCGCGCGGAACGTTCGAAATTGCTGATACAACGAGGAACTCCCGATCTAGACCCGCTAGATCCGTAGTTACACGCCCGTCGCACACGACAAATCGATTAAATAGCCGTTTCCGCGGTCTTCGTGGTGGAAGGTCGCCGAAGACTCGATTCTTTCCTGCTCAGTGAGACTCCGCTCGGATCTCAATGATACAATGTTAATTAAGATGATCGTGTCGTCCAACACCCTGACAATAAACAATTAAGTTATAAAATCGTGTCCAATCGGCACGGCAAGTGTGCCTTAGAGTCTTATACAGTTTTATATCGATTTTTTTTGTTCTTTCTTATACCAGTGCAATTGTTTACGTAATATATAAATATCAGGCATGTCCTGCAGTTACTATTATAATAATAATGTTAAATAATGAGAATTTATTCGTCGCGTGTATCTCGGTCGCTCCTCGCTGAGGAGCGCGTCTCGAGAGTGCCAAAATAAATAAAGATCGTTTTCACAGAGTCTCGCCGTGACCGATATTCGTATTTTTATCCCATATAATCATCGCAACCCCATATTACTCTTTTGCATTCAATAATATATTAATTAAATGACAATAATACGCTAGGAAAGATAGAAAGAGCTGCGAAAGCATAAATTATATCCGCCTCTTCCCCACGATTCTGAATTGATAAAACTGAACAAATAGAAACAAAAAATGGAAATTTATGTATCCGTGTTCTTTGGCTGTTGCGCGTTCAACGCAGGCCTTGCAGACAAGGATCGACAATTGGAGACAGCGAACAAGATTCCTGGTGGATCAGATTCACACTCTGGACCCGTACTATGTGCCGCCCAGTGCCGATTCGAGCGCATCAATCAGGCTGCCCGGTCAGATATCTTACGCAGACATTGCGGCCGGCCGTTCAAGCCCCAATTCGCGAACGGCCAGTCCCTTCAGAGGCGCACAACAAGAGCAGACTCCTCCTTCGCTCCTGCTGGAGCAGACGCAGCTTCTGCGCTCGATCGCCGCGGTGGCGAGCGAACAATCGGCAAACGCTAGTGAAACGAGCGTAGGTCAAGCAAAGGTTCACCAACCGAGCAAGGAAACAGCTTATCAACCGAAAGAGTCGAAAAACACGGTCGACAGCCCGTCGAGCAACAAATCTCGTGGCGGTGGTTCCGCTCGTCGCGGGCGTTCTCCAACGAGAAAGCCCGTCAAGCCAAATCGTAAAGAAGAAACTGCGAGCAAGAAGGAACATCCGTTTGTGCAAATTCAAGTAGACCAAGTCGCGGAAACCCCTGCGAGTCATGGACACGAGAGGGACAGAAGTGGTTCCAGTAAATTGACCGTCACCGATGGTTCTTCGTCCGCTTTGGCTCCTCGTGATGACAGGCGAAGATCTCCGAGTCCTATGTGGATTCCTGGTTCCACTTCCTATGCTGATATCCTTCGTGGACGTATGCAAGCCGCTCTCGCTGCAAATATGAAACAACAGGCGAATGAACTAAGGGAAATGGTTCGAATAACGGGTAGGGAACAAATGAACGTTCCTGAGGACACTCAGTGCAGAGTTTCGCAAGAGGAAGACGCTAGACACGAGACAGAGACGACCTGTACACTGCAGGAAGCCGTGCCCGAAACTACGCTGCAAACCGGCGAAATTAACGTTCAAGTTTCCTATCAAAACGTTCATCAAGTTCCTATAGACATGCAGCGAAGTCAAACAAATGCACCTGTTCACTTACCCAAAGAAAGTCACTGGGCCAACGAGCCACTGCCGGACTATCAAATAATAAACAGCGGAGGACATCCTCAGACGGAAATATATGACTATGTTCATCCTATGCCTGAATTGGTTGGTTTTATTAATACTCAGATGGGCGCTTATCCCGTTGGATCCTACGTCTATGCACCGGGACATCAGCAGGTTCAACAACTCGAACAGGTTCCTATGCATCCTTATGAAGGACACATCGCCTACACGAGTGAGCATTACGTCACTCAAGGTGGTTATTTGCCGACGACGTCGGACATATATCACAGTCATGAAGTTATACAGCAGCAGCAACAACAACAGCAACAGGCGAATGAATTGATTTATCAGGAAGTGATGGTTTCTCAGCCAGACTCTCAGTGCTTTAACGAGCAATCTGGTGCGGTTTGTGAAAGTGAAGGGCCTGAAAGGGTCAGTGAAATTGTAGAGGCTCCTGAACCGAGACAAGTGTCTCAAGACCAGGAAAGTGTTGTTGTGGTGACGACTACGACACAGGAAACTTCGTCTAGTTCACTGGAAAATTCTTCAGGGCCGTCGATATCGTACGCGAAGATTCTCTCGCAAGGATTACCACCTCAATTGACTCCTGTGCCAACTAGAGGACTTACTGCCGAGCAATTTAGAGGAAGATCACATTCTCCGCATGAAGTAACACCGCCGGAAGCTAAAATGGCTAAAAGACTGCCCATAAGAGAAGCTGAGCCTCAGAATCAAGCGAAAAGGCCGAAGGAACGCGACTGGGACACCATAAAAAAGAAGGAGTCGAAGAAGAAGCCGCAGGAAGAGAAGGTCGAACGTATCGATGAGAAAAAGACCAAAGATCATGGGAAAAAGGGGAAGAAACATAACGAGCGACCGATCGCCTCGAATCAAGTCGAGAAAGAGTCAGGAAGCGCGATCGAGGAATCGAGCATCACGACGAAAGCTCAGAAGGCTAACGAAACGAGTAAAAAAGACGTGAAGCGCGTCGAGCAGCAGAAACCTACGGAGGAATTGACTGAGAGTGCACAGGAGAAAAAACGCAAGCCAAAGAGAAGGAAACACGAAAAATCTGATGGTGATGAGATTGACAAGGCTCTGAAGGAAATTGAAGACATGGATAAACATCAAAAGGCCAAAACACAGAAGGAAAAGTCAAAGGAAACTAAGGTGAAAGACGATAATCCCGAGGTTACAGAAAATGTAAAACCTAAAGAAGAAGCCAAGAAGACGATACCGAAAGCTGTTGTAGTCGAGAAAAATGGCGATATTGATACACCGAAGGAACAACCAAAGCAGAAGGACGGTAAGCCAAAGAAAACATCTGGTAAAGGAAAAGAAAACAAAGAACAAGCTCAAAGTACTATTATTCCTGATAACAAGGAAAGGAAACTGTCCGGAAATAAAATAATTACTGAAGAACCGTTGACGACTCAAGTAGTTGCATCTAAGGGTAAAGATGACAAAAAACAGACTGGTAAAGCTAAAGAAACGTCGGGCGAAGTGAAAACTGTGACCTCAGAAACCACAAACGTTATAGAAAAGCAAGAAATTACTGAAAAATCGACTCCCAAGAGCAAAGAAAAGAAGGAAAAGGTTTCGGCAACGAATAACGCTGAGGTTAAGGAAAAGAACAAAAGTGGCAAAAAAGCCGGTGGAAAAGAATCATCGCCACCTATTGTTTCTGATAAAAACAAAGATAATGAAAAAACAATTGTCGAAGTAAAGACAGCGACGACAATTAAATCAGAAGAGAAAAAGGTCACGGAGGAAGTTTCTGTAAAACCTAATGAAGAGAAATCAACAGAAAAACCAACCGGCAAGGGCAAAGAAAAGAAGGAACAGACTCAGGAGAAAAAACAAACGGGAAAAAAGAATGTACCTGAAAAATCTTCGACTCCTGTAGTTACGGAAATCGATGCTGAAAAGAAGGTTGAAGCGGTAAATTCTACTACTCCATTGGAAAAGCCGAAAACTCTGGTCCCAGACAAACCGAGTGAGAGCTCAACAGAGAAACCAGTTGGAAAAGGCAAAGGAAAGAAAGAGCAGACTCAAGAAAAGAAACAACCGGAAAAGAAAGCGGACGTTGAAAAGTTGTCGCCTTCCGCTACCACAGTTCAGTGCAAAGAGGAAGAAAAACAAGTAATTGAGGTCAAGACATCGACCGCGACAAAATCATCAGACGCCAAACAAAATAAACCTTCTGCTGTCGAAAAAACTGACGTTGTGAAACCACCAGAAAAACCAGTTGGCAAAGAGAAGAAGGAACAGACTAAAGGCTCTACTTTAGAGGATAAAGACAAAAAACCGTCAGAAAGTAAATCGTCCGCTGAAAAGCCGGAAACACAAACGGTTTCCACTGAGGTGAAGCCTTCCTCAATAAAATCTGAGGATAAAAAAGATGTTGCTGCCGTTATTACGGACAAAAAAGGCAACGATAAACCCGCTGAAAAAGGAAGCACAACGGAGGCAGTACAACCACAGCCGCCCAAACGTAACAAAAAGAACAAAGGCAAAGACAAGACAGTAATTGAGGTTAAAGAACTTCCCAAGTCAGATGAAAAACCCGTACAGCAGATCAAGGAAGAGGTTAAAGTAACACCAAAGGTAGAGCCAAGCAAAGTTGCAACACCTGCAATCGTGGAAGCGAAAGTAGAAACGCAGTTGAAAGAGGAGAAACCAAAGGAAGTGTCTCAATTCTACAACGAATTCGAAGAGAAAATTGTCTTCCAAGATAAGTCGAAGGTTGAGCAAACGAAAGTGAAAACGGAAACTTCCGGAAAAGATAAAAAGGTGAAGGAACCTATTGCTAAAACTGTCGAAAAAGAGTTCACTAAAACCGAGAGTAAAGATCAGGTGATTGTCAAGAAGGAGGAGGTCAAGCTGCCGAAAGATTCGAAGCCTAAGTCGGAAAAACATAGTGTTTCGGAGTCCATTGTTAAGGATGAGCCTACTAAAAACTCAGAAGATACAACAAAGGTCACCGAGGATAATAAACCCTTGTCCAAATCGACGAAAATCTCTGGAGTTGCTACGATTCACGGTGAAGCTAATCAAAAGACGACAACCGTGACAACTGTCAGTACGACTGTGACAAAAACCACCGAATCGGTAGATTCTGCTGTAAAGTCTGTGAAATCGGTTGAAATTTTAGAGAACGTAGGCACTACTAAGTTCGAAAACCTTATAAACTTGCGTCCCGCAACTGTAGAAGCTAGTTTGACGACCACTTATGCCATGATTGCTAGCGATCCCATCGTCGTTAGTGAAAAAACACGCGATACCGTAGAACAGGCAGCTAGGATCGACGATTCGCGAGTAAGTCAGGCTAGCTCGGGTTCTAATCCGGAATTTATTCTTGAACAAGGTGAGGAGGCTCTGTTCGGTAGTATTCAGGATAGGAAGAAAGTTCGATCGAAATGCGCAAGTGATTCGTCTGGGGTTATTAGTAAAGTAGAGGAAAAATCTGATGTAGAAGTGAAGACGGTTGCTAAGACTGAACAACAGGTACTAACAGATCTTACACAGGAAGAGGAGCAGCTGATGAAAACCATGGAAGATAAACTCAAGAAAAAGAAGAAACGACCTGCTCTACCTGAAGAATTCATAAAAAAAGAGTCACAGGTTTTACTTCCTGGTAAAGTAGAAAGTGAGACTGCCAAAGATTCTGTTGAAAAAACAAAATTGGTACAAGAAACTACGCAGAAGAAGGAAAAGATTGATAAGAAGCCTCAGGAAACAAAGAAGAACAAGCAAGATGACAAAACCACCGAAGATTCTAAAGTACTGACTGGTACATCTAACGTGAAAAAAGACGTTACTATAATAGAGTCCCAAACAGTAGTTGCTGTCGGAGAAGGCAATACAATAACAGGTAAAGAGTCAATAGATGCTGCGAAATCAAGCAAGATACCGACTGAACCATCCAGCAAAGTGACGTCGACAAAACAAGAGAAAATATACACAAAGTCCAAGATATCTGAGAAAGTACTACCGAAAACGAAGGACTTAAATCAAGAATTTATAGCAAAGGAGAGTCAGGGAACAATTGTTCAAACTAAGGAAAGCAAGCCTGCAATTACAAAGTCTGAGGATGCAGCAAAACCAGTTAACACACCAACTGAACCACCAAGCACAACGCCTTCGAAGAAACAAGATAAAACAGAATCAAAAACCGACAAAGTAGAAAAAGAACCATTGAAAACGAAGGGTATGACTCAAGAATTTATGACAGAGGAGTGCAAAGCCAAAATTGTTGATACAAAGGGAAGCAAGTCCAAAATTGTTGATGCAAAGGAAAGCCAGTCCAAAATTGTTGATGCAAAGGAAAGCAAGTCCAAAATTGTTGATACAAAAGAAAGCAAAGCCGAAGTTGTTGATACAAAGGAAAGCAAACCTGAAATTGTTGATACAAAGGGAAGCAAGTCCAAAATCGTTGATGCAAAGGAAAGCAAGCCCAAAATTGTTGATACAAAGGGAAGCAAGTCCAAAATTGTTGATACAAAAGGAAGCAAGCCCGAAATTGTTGATACAAAGGAAAGCAAGCCTGAAATTGTTGATACAAAGGAAAGCAAGCCCAAAATTGTTGATACAAAGGAAAGCAAGCCCAAAATTGTTGATACAAAGGAAAGCAAGCCCAAAATTGTTGATACAAAGGAAAGCAAAGCCGAAATTGTTGATACAAAGGAAAGCAAGCCTGAAATTGTTGATACAAAGGAAAGCAAGCCTGAAATTGTTGATACAAAGGAAAGCAAGCCTGAAATTGTTGATACAAAGGAAAGCAAACCCAAAATTGCTGATGCAAAGGAAAGCAAGCCCAAAATTGTTGATACAAAGGAAAGTAAGTCCAAAGTTGTTGATACAAAGGAAAGCAAGCCCAAAGTTGTTGATACAAAAGAAAGTAAGTCCGTAGAAATGAAGTCGGGAGATGTCTCAAAACCAGCCAAGACATCTGAAACATCGAGCAAAACACCTTCGAAAAAACAAGAGAAACCGGATAATAATACCCAGAAAACCGAGAAAAATCTACCGAAAACTAAGGATTTGAATCAAGAATTTATCACCAGAGAGTCCCAAGCAACAATAGTTGATACTAAGGAAACGAAAGTTGGAGTTACAAAAAGTCCAGACGCAGAAAAACAGACAGTCAAAGAAGCAGAAAAGCCTATATCAGGTGCTGCGAAACTTGAAGTGAAAGAAAAAATAGAGTCAAAGTCCAGAGACGAGGCAAAGGTACATACGCCAGAAAAACCTGCGGAAACTCCTAAGCCAACGCTATCTAAGCCTGAAAAGGTAAAGGACGTTGTCAAAAAAGAAACCAAGGCAACTAAAGAAGGAATAGACGTGTCCAAGACTGAAAAGTCACAAAAATCTGATATATCCACAACAGTCTCACTACAAGTGAAAGAAACAGTAGATCCGAAGACTCAAAAACCAGAAAAGCAAGCGAAGGCTGAAAAGTCGGCAAAAACCTCTGAAGTTTTGACGTGTGCAGCTGATTTCCTATCGAAAGAGGCTCACGCCATCGCTGCGGAGAAAATTGAAAACAAACAAGTCACTAAAGAATCCGTAGAAGTTACTGAATCATCAAAAATATCCGCGAACAAAAAACCAGTTGCAGTGCAAAAGAAAGAGCCGAAGGATTCGAAACCTCAAGATGACATCAAGCAAGGAAAACTCGAGACAACCGCTGATGTTTGTCCAATTAAGTTACCTACATCGGAAATGTTGCATAAAGAATTCATCGCTAAAGAAACGGAAGCAATAATTGCTGAGAAGGTCGAAAGCAAACCACGAGTTGAAGGATCTAAAGATATCGTCAAGCCTGTAAAGACACTTGAAAATAAACCAACAAGCATGACGCTGTCGGAACAGAAAGATGCAACCGATTCGAAGCCTCAGGACATCACAAAGGTGGAAAAAATGCAAACACAGAAAAAGGAAGATTCAAAAGAAATGATAACCAAGCTCAAGGTTGTCCCTGAAGGAACTAAGGTCGAAGGAAAACAAACGGAAGTACTGGAAAAAGAGGATATTGAAGAGGTAGAAAATACGGGAATGACAATTATCCCGACAGAATTTATAAAACCTTACTGGATCAATTATCACCTTTATGCCGAGGCTGAGAGCGACTTCCATAAGAATTACACGGTTGTTAAAGTCGTCAATGAAGTACAGCCACCTGCTACTACGGAAAGACAGAAATCCAGTAGCATAGAGCGAATCGTTCAAGAGTCAGTAATGAAAGTACAGCCTGAAAAGTCAAGCAACACAACTGTTGTTAGTGCGGAATGTAAAATCGCTGCGATTGCCATGGAGGCACCGAAATACTCGACATCAGATTTGTGCAAAATGGAATCGCAGTGGGTCCAAAAAACGCAATCTAAAATTGAAGAACAGGTTTCTGAAGAGAAAATAACTTCACCTGAAGAAAAGCCAATCGAGCAGATTAAGTCAGCCGTAAAGCAACAAACAGAGATGACAATTGCAGTCAAACCAGCAGTCAAGGAAGAGAAGAAAGAACAGCCTTCTGCAAAATCTAATGAGGCGATTCTTTGTGCAAAACCGCTGAACCCAATTGTCTCTACAGCGCAACCGCCTGCTAAAGAACAAACGACTGAAGTTAACGTCATCAATAACTCAGAAGTAAAAATAGAAGACAAAACACAAATTTCTGCTAAATCGGAAGCGAGTGTCTGTCCTAAACCATCGACACCTATTGAGCCTGCTAAACCATCGATTCCAAAACAACAGGCTACTGAGACTAAGGACACAGAAAAAGAAGCAGATAAAAAAGAGAAAGTTCCTATTAAACATGAAGATTCGAAGGTTTGCCCGAAGCCATCAGTAACTATTAAACCTACTGAACCGAAACAACAGACCACTGAGACTAAAGTCACAGGGAAAACAGAAGTCAAGAAGGAAACGGTTCCTGCCAAGGCTAAAGACACAAGTGTTTGTCCGAAGCCGCCAACACCCATTGAATCTGTTAAACCATCGTCTCCAAAACAACAGACCACTGAGACTAAAATCACAGAAAAAACAGAAGTCAAGAAGGAAACGGTTCCTGCTAAGGTTGAAGATACAAGTGTTTGTCCGAAGCCGGCAGCATCTGTTCAATCTGCTAAACCATTGTCTCCAAAACAACAGACCACTGAGACTGAAGTCAAAGTAAAAACGGAAGTCAAGAAGGAAACGGTTCTTGCGAAGGCTGATGATACAAATATTTGTCCGAAGCCACCAGCGACCATTGAAACTGTTAAACCATCGTCTCCAAAACAACAGACTACTGAGCCTAAAGTCACACAAAAGTCAGAAATCAAGAACGAAAAGATTTCTGCTGAAGCAGAAGATGCGACAGTTTGTCCGAAGCCGACAGCATCCATTGAATCTGCTAAGCCATCGTCTCCAAAACAAAAGACCACTGAAACGAAAGTCCCAGAAAAGTCAGAATCCAAAAAAGCTAAAGATATTGCTAAACCTGAAGATGCAACCACTTGTTCAAAGCCGACAGCATCCATTGAACCTGTTAAGCCATCGTCTCCAAAACAACAGATGACTGAAATTATAATCCCAGGAAAACCGGAAGTCAAAAAGGAGAAGACTCTTGCTAAGGCTGAAGATACGAATGTTTGTCAGAAGCCATCACCACCCCTTGAACCTGCTAAGTCGTCGACTCTAAAACAACAAACCACTGAGACTAAAGTCACAGAAAAATCTAAAGGTAAAAAGGAACAGATTCCAGCTAAGGCTGAAGATACGAAGGTTTGTCCGAAACCGTCAGCTCCCCTCGAACCTGCTAAGCCCTCGTCTACAGAACAACAAACTACTGAGACTAAAGCCACAGAAAAACCAGAAATCAAGAAAGAAAAGACTCCTGCTAAAGCTGAAGATGTGACTGTTTGTTTAAAGCCATCAGCACCAATTGAGCCGACTGAAACAACACCTGTTAAACAACAGATCGCGGAGACTAAAGTAAAAGATACGTCAGACGCCAAAAAAGAGAAGAAAGAAAAGAAGGTTCAGCCTCCTACTAAACCTGAAGATCCAAGCGTTTCCCCGAAACCGTTAACACCAACTGAACCTGCTAAGCCATCGTCTAAAAAACAACAGACCACTGAAACTCAAGTCACACAGAAATCTGAAGTCAAAATAGAAAAGACAGCACAGCTCCCTGCTAAAGCTGAAGAAGCTAAAGTTTGCACGAAACCGGCACCAACTCAACCTGCACCTTCAGCAACTCCAAAACAACAGGTGATTGACAGTATGGTAAAAGATAAATCGGATGGCAAGATCGTAGACAATGTGCAGAAATCTAAAGACGAAAGTATTTGCGCAAAACAGGCCGCACGGATTGAGCCTACTATCCCATCGACTGATAAACAGACTGAATTACTAAATAAGCCGAAATCTACTGAGACTCAAGATAAAAAGCAACAAGAGGAAAAGCAGACTACTCAAGGTTCATCATCCGCTGTTCAAGTGCAAGAGACTACCACTAAAGTAGAGGAAACCAGAAAGATTCACTTAGTGGCTGACGATTCATGGATGAGTATTTTGGACGAGCCTATGCCTATCGATGACGATGATTTCGACTTTGAAATTCCCAAGCCAAGCGAAAAAATCACGCTAAAACCGAAAGTTCAAGAGCCCAAATCACCGCAAAAAGAAACAAAAACCAAGTCAAAAGCATCTGCTGTTGCCGATGTTGAAACGGAAAAAGCAAAATTACAATCCGAGAAATCAGTTGGACACCTCACAGAAGAAATCAAAGTGACAGACACTTCCAAGGACTGTAAAGTTGACGATAAGAAATCAACTACTGAAACGTGCATTCTCAAACCGAAAGAAAGTAACTGCAATAAAGAAAGAAAGACACTGCAACAAACGCCGGTAGAATCAGCTGAAAAGAAAGTACCAACTACTGTCAATCTGCCATCCGACGATACATGGATAAGCATTTTGGACGAGGAAATTTCTGTTGACGATGACGATTTCGAATTCCTCGAGATACCAAAGTCAGAATCCGTCGAGAAAGAAACTGAAGCCCAAAAGAATATTAAAACCGTAGAAGTAAAGCAAAAAATTGAGCATAAAGACAAGACTGAAGTGACAGTAAGTGCAGATGATAAGGGAATGACCGAATGTAAAAAGACGGAGCAAACAACAATTCCAGCTTTTTCTGCACCTGTCACTGTATCCGACCAAAAAATTGTACAAAAAGGTACAGACAAAACTCCGACAGACAGCAAATCACAAAAGGCAGATCAGCTTAAACCCGAGAAAAAAATCCCTGAAGAAAAGGCGAAGAAGCAAGATGAGCGAAAGCAACAGCAGAAACAAAAACCCGACGGTGCTTCTAAGGTGAATGTCGAAACCACGTTAGTTTCAACTGAACAAGAAACGAAGGTTTCGCTAGAAAAGGAAACGAGGGGATCCCAAAAGGGACAAAAAGGTAAAGGAAAACCAACAAAAGCAGAATCAGCCCCAGCTAAGACGAAGACCGATATAGCACCGACCAAAACTGCCGAAGAAAAACCTACAATCTCGAAAGAAAAGTCACCAGCTGCACCAGAGCCCGTGAAGGAACTGGACAGGCGGCTGAATCCTAACGCAAAATCTTGGGCTTCGATTGTCGGCACAAAGGAATTATCCGATAGTGCAGATGACGATGCTGAGGTTGCCAAGACTGTCGAAGCAATGACCGTGACGACATCGCGACTCGTAGGCGAGCATGTGGCTTCAAGTCCAGTGTCGACTCTGTTATCAAAGAATGACGTCGAGAATCTGGCGAAATCATCGACACAGGAGAGCACAACTCGTCGAAAGAAGGATAAGAAACAGAAGAAGAAGGAGGCAGTCGTTGAATCAAAGAAGCAGCAGCCAACAGCAGAAGTAACTGCAGAAAAACAGGCCACTGTTTCTCCAATTTCAATCGGATCACCAGATTCGCACGGCAAAACATCTTACGCTGAAGTTCTCGCTAAATCTCACAGTTCCTCGCCTCAGACGATGCCTATAGAGCATGAGATATTAAAACCTGAACCTATAAGACCGCAGAAATCAACTTCTGCTCAAAATAACCTTCTCACTGAAACTAAAGAATATTCATTGAACGCCTCTGCGGTGGAATTTGTCTTCCCCGTCAAAGAATCTGTCATTTACGATACAAAATCTATAGCTTCGACTCTACCAACTATTCCCCTTGACTGGTCCGAGGACGTCGAAGAACTGACTTTAACTGCCGAAACCGCGAAGCCCCAGCCTGAAAAATCGACCTTACCGGAATCTAGTAACAAGTCTCAACCTGAAAAATCGACCTTAACAGCATCTAGTACCAAGCCAGAGCTTGAAAGATCTGCCTTACCAGAATCTAGCCCCAACAAGCCTCAGATTCAAAAGCCTGTTCAACCGGACTCTAGTAATATTTCCCGATCAGGTGATAGCTCTTGGGCTGCGATTGCCGCGAAAAATGTACACGAAAGCACAGAGCCTACAGTTCTAAGTGTTAGCGAGCATAGTTTTGTTAGGAAAGAGCCCATTTCGTTAGATCATCATGTTCAGATTGTAGTTGAGGAAGTCCCCGAAGCAGAACCTATAGAAAATGTTGTTCAAGTAGACGCGCAAGGTTTCATGGAGTTTGTTAACCGACGAGAACTGCGTTCGAGACGTTCGAGGTCTCGATCTAGGAGCAGCAGACGCGAAGAGAAGCCACAAAGTTCTCCTGTTCGCGAGGTAGTCGATCAACGCACTGATGATGGTAAGAGTGAAAGGAAATCGAAAAAGGACAAGGCCCAAGCTGCGCCAGCTAAGCTTGTTGTCGAGCCAGATCAGAAAGAGAAACACCAAGAACAGGAAAAACCCGTCGAAAGTCAAAAACCTTCAAAAACGACTGACAAGAACAAGACCAAGTCAAAGGACAAAGGGCTTGACAAACCTGAAGAGGTCGTGGCAGATCATACTCCGTCGTCTGATAAATCCAAGAAAGGTGGCAAAAAAGGAACAACGAAAGAAGAATCTAAGAACGCCGAAAGTAAAGTGACTGAAGTTAAATCAGAGACTAACGTGGAGTCCAAAAAAGAGACGTTAAAAACTACTGACGTCACACCGGCGGACAAGACCGAGAATAGTAAATCGAAAAAAGGCGGCAAAAAAGGAGCACCAGCAGATAAAGTAAAGGACGCGGAGAAAAAATCTGCAGAAGTTCGGTCAGAAATTACTGTAGAATCTCCAAAGGCTCAAGTAGAAACTACAAAAACAACTGAAACATCAGCAGAAAACAAGGTCGAGATAACAACTGATAAATCGAAGAAAGGTGGCAAGAAAGGAGCATCAGCACCTGCAGAGAAAGCAAAGGCTGTGGAGAAGAAACCAACAGAAACTAAATCCGAACCTGCTGTAGAAGCTACGAAACAAATAACATCAAAAACAGAAGAAGTGAAAGTAGCAGAAAAAGAATCAACGGAATCAAAGAAAGATGAAAAGGATGTCACATCTGATCAAATAAAAGAAGTCAAGAAACCAATAGAAATCAGTTCTGAAACGACAGTTGAATCACCTGAACCGTCAAAGCCTGCTGAGAAAGGAAAATCGAAGAATAAACGTAAGCAAAAAGATAAGCAAGTTGTTGACACGGACGAAACCGCGATTCACTCTGAAAAGATGAAATCAGAAGTTTCTGAACAAACAGACACGATCGTTGCGGAGGGAGTGAAATTTACAGCACCGGAAACAAAAAATCTTGATGCCACAACTACATCAAAGGGAAAGAATAAATCTAATAAAAAGAAGGGTAAAGCTGAATCACAAAAAGACGATAACAAGCAGCTCCCTGTCGATGAAGTGAAAAAATCTGTGACAGAATTCAAGATCACAGAAGTAGAGAAGCAAGTGTCAACCGTTGTCGTTGGTAGTGAAGCCCTTCAAACGACAACCGAACCGGAAGTGCAGGAAAAATCCATCACTGAAACAATCTCTTCTCCTGTCAGTGAAGCGAAGAATAAGAAGCAAAAGGTGGAAAAATCGGAAAAAATAGACAAAACACCTGCAGTTGAACCTAAAATGACTGAAGCGACAGCGCAAACGCCAACTGAGAGCGTCTCTGAAACATCAAAAAGTGTAACTCCTGTACTTATTAAGCAAGATGGCAAAGCAGATTCTTCGAAAATATCTGTTATCACGGAATCTGTAGTGAGCACTTCTGTAAAGACTGAGACTCAACCTGAGAAACTTACTGCACCGGAACAAGCAAAGACCGAAACAAAAGAATCTACTAAGCTTCCTGAAGCACCTGCAATGAAGCCTGAGACAACGAAAGTCGATCAGATGAAAATAGTAAAATCGACGACGGCAAAAGAAATTACGAAACCTGGAAAAGATACTGTGGCAGAAAAGAAGCCTGAAGCAACGAAAGTCGATCAACCGAAGAAACAAGAACACATGAAAGACAAAAAACCAGAAGTAATCAAAGTCGATCAGTCGAAAACACCAAAACAAGTAGAAGATACGAAACCGGAACCAACTAAAGTAGAACAGCCAAAAGTACCAGAACAAGTGAAAGATAAGAAAGCTGAAAATGAACCAACTAAAGTTGACCAGCCGAAAGCACCAGAACAAGTAAAAGATAAGAAACCGGTACCTGAAGCAAAGAAACTCGATCAGCCGAAAACACCGGAACAAGTAAAAGACAAAAAACCGGAACCTGAATTGAAATCGAAAAGCAGCAAAGATACGAAAAAACAAGAGGTCGACAAGAGCAAAACTAAATCTGAAGCACAAGTTGCGGTTCCTATGAAATCTGATGGTAAAATCGAAAGTTCTACTACTCAAATAACGAAAACTGAAGTTTCATTGTCCCCGGAGGAAAAGGTTGATGTTTCGTCTGCAATAACATCAGCAGCCGAAAAACAAGCAGAAAAATCTAAGATTGACGACAAAAAAGTTACAGAAATGCCGGCAGAAACGAAGAAAAGCAGCTCGGAGGTTAAAACCAAATCAAAAGTTGACGAGAAAAAACCCGTCGAAAAACCCAAAGTGAAGCCTGACGAAGTCTTGGCCGACAAAACTATCAAGGAAACAAAAATTGAAGCAAACAAACCCATCGAAAATAAAGCAACAGAAGTAACCGCTGTATCCAAAAAGAATATAGAACCATCACCAAAAACCGAAGTACCTAAATCTGTTATTGCAATAGAAAAAACAGAAATTTGCAGTGTAGTTGACAAGAGCAAGGCAATTGCCGAGCCAATCGCAGCTAAGCCCATCGATAAAGAACCTGTAGTTACGCCTCAACCCATCGAAAGTAAAGCACCAGAAAAAGTTGAAGTAACAAAAGACGCAGTAGATAGAGCTGCACTTCCAGCTCAGACAACAGAAAAAATAGTCACTGAGTCCGCCATCATAAAAGAAAAGTCCGAATCCGATGAAACTCCAACGCCAAAAGGTGTGAAAGCAGGCTCTTCGCCAGAACTTGCAGCAGTGCAAAATCTTCACACGGACGAGGACAAAGGAAGTGCACCAAAATTGAGCACCGTGCTTTCCTCCGAAGCGATGCCAAAAACCGACAAGAAATCTCTCGCAAAATCTGAGGCTTCATCTGATCTCGCATTGCTCGGTGCAACCACTGGTCCCGACACTCCAGCAGAGCCGCGATCAAAAGTCCACTTCTACATAGACGAAGACGACATAGTCGTCGTGAGCCACGATAAGCCAGACGTCGAAGAATTCGAACAGGAAGAACTAACAACCGAAGAATTGTCAACTTACATATCCCAAGACGGTGGTTTCTGGCTGAACAAACGATCTTACGCCGAAGCTGAGCGTAATCTCTTCGAGAGCCTCGCAGCTTTGTCGAAGAAGAGCCCTGTTAAAAAAGAACCCGATACTAACAAGGACAACAAACGCGATCGCGACGACGATTCCCACGGGGGTAATTCGGGGGGCGGAGGCGGACCGAAAGGCAATTCAAATGGCGATTCACGTTCAAACTCCTCGACACCACGAACGGAACGTCTTGTCGCGGATTTACCAGGCGGCATGTGTAGCTGGAACGATTATAGCACGTACTTAGCGATCGAACGCGACGACACACAAGCCGATCCTAGGCTCGATCACACATCCCAACTCGTACACAGGATGACCGAGGAACTAATAACCGATTTGGACTCGCCCGATTCCGACGCGCAAACATCCACCTCATCCTTCTCCTTCTCCGTTCCCACGGAGACGAGCTCGTCGTACGCGTGCTCATCTACCTCTTCTTTCCTCGCAAACAGCAGCACCACCCTTTCTCCACAATCCACAATGCATTTAGGTATAGAGACAGGGGAATCTGTGCAGCAGTGGAGCACCGTACGGGAGGTGGAGAGAGAGACTGAGGCAGCAACCGCTGAAGCAAAAAGGATCCAAGGGATCAAGGTGCGAAAAATCCCGCCAGTCCTCTCGGTCTTGTTACATTATTACTATTTATTATTTGATAAAACTTCGAGCGTTATTGCCGCCTCTTTCTTTACTACGTTCGTATCACGTATTACGATGTTTTTTGTTTTGTTCGATTGGTTTTATTTTATTTTTTGTTCGCTCTCTCTCTATCATTTGTTCATGTCGCCACTGGTGTGTTGCTCGTTTCATCATACAGGCATTCTCGCTTCCTCTATATGAACCTTTCGCCTTATCTATCCTTGTCCGCCCAGCCGCATGCATTCACTGTCTTCACACAATTGTAGCACCTAACATGTTGCCTTATTACGCCTTTTTGTATGTTTGACTGAAGGCAGACGCAAAGTGTAAGTCACCTGTTGAATCTTCAGTATGGCATACGTGATTTCTTATTCGCATTGTTGTCTTCGTCATCGTCCCCGCAGTTCAGTTACTATTTTCAGAAATAGCGAGCTGTAATTCTGATCGTCACACCGAAGGTCTTGAAAATAGATTGATTAACAACAGAATTATTGAACTGTTTTGATGATAAAGTAGATGAGCGACTCGGTGTGGCGAACTATGTCAAAATATTTTTCGTTCTCGTGATGTCATTTTTTTTGTTCTCTTTGATGTTGCGTTCTTCACAGGTTTGATGAATTTTTTTGGAGCTAATAAACAAAGATTAATCCGCCGTGTGGACTTGTTACCGGAGCGTTCGCCATGAGCACGGCATGGTCAACCTGTTGTTATACGCTTAGTTATGTTGCTGCTTATTGTAAGAAACGGTTTTAATGACAGAGTGTCCGTTGCAGGCTTTCGTGGAGGAGGACATTGGCGATCTAAGAGCGGCTGTCGTACGCTTAGAAAGTTCTTTGGGTTACTTGCCGTGCGACAGCTTGCAGTCAATGCTCTCTGCACTTACGGTAAGATTGAAACGATGAGATACCTGTAACAAGGCTTAAAAAAGTGTTTAGTGACTTTTATGCATTGTTATGTTAATAAATCTGTATCTAATTTTTACTTGGGGCGTTTCAATCACAGGCGATATTAGAAGAATTGCGCCGTCTCGATGCAATCGCCTTGAAGCTTCACGACGAGTTGAGCAAAACTCCCGCAGACATGGAATGGCAAAAATTGTCGGCATCTCTCGCCGGAGTTCGAACGCGCATTGTGGCGCTTATATCACAAGCGGAACAAGGAAATTTGGCTCTCCAAAAAGCGCAAAACATTCAAGAGAGACGTCAGCTAGAAGTAGTAGCCTACAGACAATTTCTCGATGATACCGATGCCTGGTTGAGGAAAATGATCGTCACGATCAACGAGCAACACTCGTCATCCTCGTACAAGGTTTGTTCTGTTTTTAAGCGTTGGGAATTATCTTTGTCTTTTTTTTATTGATTTCTGTCGCAAGTTTAATGTTTTTTAAGATTTTAATTACGAATATATAAATTTTTATGTCGCTGTTTAATACAGGCATTTGAAGAAGAATTGTCTAGTCGAACCGAGAAGGTAACGGAACTTGAGTCGTTGCCCGAAGTCAGCGCACTGGCGAGAAGTCTGAAAGATACTTTGCTGGAAATGGCCGCGCGCTTACAGCAAAAGCAGAAGGTACTCGAGGCTTACGACAAATCGGGAGCTTTCGCGCTGCTCGTTGCACTTCACGCTACAGTTGCGGGACTAGCTTTGAATAATAAACCGGAATTGGGACTTTCGGGCGTCTTGCTAAAGCAAGGAAGCTTGTAGAGTACCCGATACCAACGCGACGACATCTCGTTCCAACCTCATCGTCATCCGTACTTTTCACTGGTTTTGCATATAATTTTCACGTAATCGTCTCTCGTCGCCATTCCATTCCATCCGTTTATCAATGGCGCATGTGTTGAGGAATATATTGATTCGGTAGCTTGGAATCTATTCATATTTTAAGCTTGGGTGCTTCTTATGTAACGGGAGAAGTAAGCGAATGCAGGTACGCGAAAGAAAAAGTGCTGCGGAAGTAAAAGCAATTGGAGTTTACATAATACATTTGTATTGATCAAACGTAATTGCTGGAATTTCTGTATTGGGAGATTACAAAGATTGTTCAGGTTTTTACCTTCTCAAAGCAATTTTCAGAATTATACTTTGATGAGGTTAGACATAGAATCTATTGAAAAATTGAATCTTTTAAAATATTGCCTGTGCTATCGAGATACGAAAAAAACGTATAAATCTGCAATATTGAAACGAAAGTTAGATTTCGGAAATATAAAAGACATTGAAATTGAAAAGAAAACATTTTGTTAATGCAAAACAATAAAAGCTTTGAAATTCACGGGGATTTAGAATGAAGCCGACCCTTGAGTATCGTGCAATTTCGCAATAATTACCTCTAGAGATGTTAAAACATAAGCTTTCTTTGCAATCTTGTCTTAAGAGAAAGCACTATCGATTTCATGCAAAAAACAGTGTTTTATTTATTTTTATTAATACAAATGAATTTCTCTGGAGAATCCCATGAAATTGATTGTTTGTAACAGTAATCTTATCATGCAAAAAAATTGACGGAGTCGAATATAATATTGTAAGTGTTTTTCTATATTTAAAAAATAGCAAACATTCAAGAAAACGTTTTTTCGACATGATGGCTATACTGTTGAGGATAATTATTCGCATCAGATTATTTTATAGTTCAAAATAAAGTAGGAAACAAATTAAATACGGTCTTTTGTAAGTATCGGTGAAGTCGCTTTCTCGCCAATCATTTGTTTCGAGCACTATGTACGTTTACGGCGTTACTTTGTTTCTATATTAGAAGTCTAGAAAATGCATCGCTTTTTCGTCTCCGAAATGTTCGTCTACAGTACTTAGGTTTTGCACGTTTTATGAAGAAAAAAAAAGGGAGACTCTGTTTATATAAAGTTATGTTACTTTTTCTATTTCTTACGCTCTATTATTGTACTATTATCACGCCACACACGTGTCACCGTCATCAATCATCGTCATCTGTCCCACATCATATTCCACGTCACCTGTATTATTTCATCATTTGTGTAGTACGCTACCATTATTACACTTTTCGTATCGTAAATAAATATCGCATCTCTTGTCTCTATTATTTGTTCTATTAGCTTAAGGTGATGGATATATTGTCATAGGCGTTGCATGTATCTAAGGAATGTTAATACACCTCTGTAATATTTGGGCACCATTAAACTTTGTTCATTAATGTTCTTCAGTTTATTTATTATGTGTTGCGCTGCTGGGGTAAGAGAAACAATGTACGATTTCGATGTGACTACTACGTTCAACGTGTCCACGAAACTCTGCTGGACGCCGTGACGTTCACGTAAATCCTGCGTCTATCGTCGTCGCTATTGGCTAATCCGTATAAATCGTGAATAATTATTCATCTTCACGTAATAATAAATAATTCACCGACTCAGCTAGCAATGGGCATAAATTATATTTCTAATTGTTATTTCTCTTATCATTCCTCTTTAATTCATTCTCAAAGATGTTTATGAACGTTATTTTATTGCATTTGAAGAAACAAACGAAGTCTTTAACCGTTACGGCATTGAAATTTCAAAAAATGTAAATATAAAAATAAATTAGAATCCAAATATGATTAGAAAACCATTTTCTGCCCATTCTCGCGTTATCGCTTATTCATCAACTACCACCAAATAATTCTCTCGGGGAACAAGAGTTAACAGTCATCAATTCATCGCACATTAATAATAAGAAACAACGAATCATCTCACCCAAATAACCATCGCTTGTTCACCGTATGGATAATAAAATGCAAACTTTGCCACCAAGCGGAGAGCGGCGCTCCTTGAAGCAGGTTCTTGAAGCCGGGTTTCCTCTCGCAAAAATAAAACATCTTCCTTATCCAAACTCCCTCTCGTGGTGTTCGCAGGAGGTTATTGAGGAGGATGAATCAGAGGAGGCCTATGACGTTACGACAGACCACGAAGACGCGACCCTAGATCAAGCTCCCTCTATTCATTCGCTCGAAGGCGATGCACCTTCATGGGCCGACGTATCGTTGCAAACCGGCCAAAGCTTGCTCATGGATGAGCCAGTCGAGATTCACGAACCGCAACAACAAAAACCGGCTCAACTCACGAAGCAAACATCAACTTCGCAGATACCTGCAGTATCGACATCCTGCCAGAGTTTAATGACCGAGCCCATCGCCCAATCATCAGGCGAAGCAAAGCCAAGCCAAGAGAGCATCATAGTCTCAAAAAGAACCGACGGCACTCACGACGTCATAGAAATTGCAACGAAAAACATTGGAAAATCCTCAGAAAAACCTCTTTCAGCAAATATAGAAGATATAGTCGTCGACATGAAGTACAAGGACGCTGAAGTGCAGAAGAGCGCGACATCCGAGCTAAATATTCAACACGCAGCGCCACAATCCTTCGAAACACTCTTAGTCGAGCCCGACGATGTGACTACGGAAGTTGTCGTTGATGCAGATGGTACCAAGAGGATAATCGTCCGCAAACTTCGAAGAACGCTTGTTACTAGCAGCGAAACAAGCCAACAACACGTGTCCACCTTGTCGACAGCCGTCGGTGATGCTCCTCCAACTGTTCAGGCGGTTTCTGAAGCGACTATGAGAGGCCAACACGTTACTGTGACGCGTACGAGACCCGACGGCTCCATCGAAACCTCCACACGACAAACCTACGGCGGAAGAGTCGCAACAGGCGTTCCAGGCGATCAAATCAACGTCCAGGAGTTCGAAGTTGCGCCACAGTACACTCACAGTGTTATTCAGGGAGAAATCGGCGATCTCGGAGCGGATATCGGTCCGCAAGCAGCGGATTTCAACATTGACGAAGCTGGATACTCGACGAAAACTTCCAGCGTTCACGCGACTGTTCAGCAAGTCACCAGACGTGTTATCAGAAAGACAAGAAGGATCATACGTAAAACGACGATCATTGATGGTAAGGAGACTACTACTGAAGAAGTTATCGAAGAACCGGAGGAAATTGAGGTCGATGAGCAGGATATACCGCACATAAGCATCAACGTTGTCAAGCGGCAAGATGAGAGAGGATTCCTGGCGGAGACGACTGATGTTCATCGCGGAGAGTCGACTTTACAGCGAACCCCAGGCAGTCCGCTTCAAGGACCTTTCTTCGGGCCTTTTGCCAAGGAAATGACTCCAGAAAGTGCTGCGCAGGCAGAAAAGATGTCCATTCATAGTATTGAGGACTCTAAAATCGATTTACAAGCCTCTGGTACATCCAGAGAAGAAGTAGCAGCTTCACCTTCGGAATCCTCACAACAAATCGAAATTCCAGAGTTGAAGATGCCCGGCGAGACTCCGAGAGACACTTCAGCCGCTCAGCCTGTAGAATTCCATGTCGAAGAAACAAAAATTCAATCTACAGACAAACATGAACGTGAATATTTTCCGGTTGAGGTAAATAAGGCGAAATCAGCCGAAATTTCGGCGAGTCAAAGTTTGATCGATGCTGAAAAATTCGCCGTTTTACAGACGCCAGTCGAGGAAGTATCAGCAGCGGATACAGCGGCTGAGGCTTCGCTTGAGTCGGGTAAAGAGAACTTCGATGTCGTCGAAGATACGCGTGCAACCTGTAAGTCTGAAGTTGCACAAGTTAGGAGTGAAACTGTCGAAGTAGAACGAGGCACGGTAGAAGTAGAACAGCACAAAGAGCACAGCAGCACCGTAGAAGATGATGATAAACCTCAGGATATTGTTCTCTTAGAGAAAAATAAACTGGATCATAAGGGAGGATTGACCACCGTCGAACTCTCAACGAAATCTGTTGAGTCGGGAGCGAGCGGAATCGATATCGTTCTTTTAGAGAAGGATGTAGAAGGATTGACCATTGTCGAACATTTAACAGCATCTACCGAGCCAAAACACACCGAAACTCATGTCGTTCTCGTAAAGAGCGATGCCATCGACGACAAAGAAGTTCAGCCCATCGTTGAGGACTCCGCAACAATTGTTAAGCCAAAAGACAGCAGAGCTAGCGAAGAAAATATCGTAGTAGAGTCCGATACGTATCAAGTAACAATAACAGAAGCTTCTACAGCCTCCGTTGAGCCGAAAGACAGCAAGGACTCAAAGTCTACCAAAAAGGATACTCCGCCTTCCAAAGACGAATCTTCGGAAGGTTCTACACCATCGGATAAACCAACTAAACATTCGGATAGTGACGACTTTTTGGATGGAGAACGAAGAGCAGCGGATCAACCTACGGGGACGGAAATCAAGAAACCGGAAGATCACAAATCGATTATGGAAAAGGTGGAGATTAGTTTGTCGGTGGAGAAGAGAGACGGAGAAGCGGGATCATCAGTTTCGATGGTGACTCAGTCTGAACATCCGGAGGCGGTACTTCATCGTTTAGTTAAGGAAGATGTGGACATCAGGCTTCCAGCTGACAAAGAAACTGTACAGACCATCAACAACAAAGTAGTGCAAACAACGGCCTTGATAACGGCTGAGAAGGAGACTGCTATTAGTCCACTGGAACGAAAACAGCAGACGCCACGCGATGTAGTCAAGGAAGACAAAGAAACTGAAACCTGCGAAATTCCAGAAAAGAGCGAAAGCGACTCAACTTCGGACAGTACAAGAGGAAGAAAGAAGAAAAAGCACAGAGAAAGACCGGATTCCGGGGACAAGACACCGATCGACAATGATGTCGCTTCGGGAAGCTCGATCGCAACGACCATCGCCGAATCCACTGACCTTAACATTCCACTTTCCGACTCTATTAAACTACCGAGCGAACAACCTCAACCGGACATTATGGATATCACTGACCACTCTTCGCTAACTCTGTCCATCCAAAGGGACGACAGTTTGAACGAAGAAAGCGGCTACGAACCAGACGACAGGCAGAGTACTTTGGACGAGCTTTCTTTGGTACAAGAAGACTCAAAGAGGCGAAAGAAAAAGACAAGGAGGCAACAGAAGGTAAAGAACGCCCCAGACTTCGAAGCCGAGGATTCCGTGGCACCGAAAAGCACTCCAAGCGAAGAAATTCCACATTTGAGCGAGGAGGAAGCGAGCGCAACTCCAGCGATGCGTGAAACGGTTTTAGGACAACCTGGCAAGAAAAGGGGAAGTAAAAAAGGTAAAAAATCGAGGATGGAAAAGGAAATCGAACCAAAGGAAGTTGAAGACTCCGTTAAGGGGATTGAAGTGGATACACAGACCATTGTGGAAACTAGAGACATTTCGGCGGGCAATATCACTCCGGAAGACTCGCAAGTTGTTGAGACCTCGTTGCAAACTTCCCTGGAAGCGGTGCTGGAGACTCATGAACAGGAAATGCAAACAACTCTCGTAGAAGACGTACATACGGAAATTCAGACTTCACCGACGCCGGTTCTTGATTCTGGTATTCAAACGATTGCCATCAAGTCACCGGATCGCGAGCATTCTTCGATGCAGACGGAATCGCCAGTACCGACAGCCACTGAAGAGGGAGCTGTGCAGACGAGTCCAGTTGCAAGTCCTATTGAAGAAAAGATCCAAGATGTACCCAAGGAAGTCGCAGAGATTCACGTTCAGACCGTAGAGATAAACGTGGATTCTACGCAAGTTCAAACTTCACCAATTGAGCCGATTCCCACAGTAGAGATTGAGACTCAGACGTTAAAAGAACAAGAAACATCGTTGGAGGCAGAACAACAGACATCGCCACCTCCTATGCCTCAAGAAGTCTCACTGCAAGAGTCTTCTATGCAAACTTCGCAAGAAATCATCGAGACTGCGGAAATTGACGTTCAAACTTCTAAACCAGCAAGTCCTGAAGCCCCAGAAATGCAACACTTCGAAGTTCAGACTGACGAAGTCGAACCAGTTTCTTTGGGCACCGCGGAAACGCAGACAACACCGGAAGAAGTGAAGGTTGAAGAGAGCTCGATGCAAACGGACTTGCTGGAAGTAGAAACGAGTGAACGAGATGTTCAGACTAGCAAACCCGCGACTCCGGAAGTTCCCGCCACCGAGAACTTCGAGATGCAGGCCAATTTGGTGGCAGAAGTACCTTCAGGAACAACTGAAACGCAGACAACACCCAAGGAGAGCCCACGACCTGTTGAAACCCAAGAAATTGAGATACAAACAAAATCCCCGGAACCTACGATGGAAAATGTCGTGCAAACGAGTCCTATCGCCAGTCCAGAGCCCGTCAAACATGCGGAACTTTCCGCACAAACCAGTACTGAAGAACCCATCGCCACCGTGGAAGAAGAGTCACAAACTACAGTTCCAGAGAAAACCGAGACTCTCGACTCCTTCGTGCAAATAAAAACTGAAGAATTGGTGCCGACGAGCGAAGAAAGTGCGCAAATTGTTCCCGATACTGCAGAGATTAGCTTGCAGACTACAGATCTTGACAAAAACGTCACATCCGTTGGACAACAAACTTTCGTACAATCCATTGAGATTTCAACTATGCCTGATCCTGAAGTTGAATTGACAGCCGTTGAGCAGCCAGTGGAGCCAGTAGAGCCACCTCAGGTTGTAGAACAACGTCAAGAAGAGCCAATTGTTCCGACAGTAACCAAAATATCTGAAACTGAAGAGACAATTCAACCGGCGAAGATTACAATCATAGAAAAACCTCAGCCGCATCAAGAGATATTGAGTCCAATCGTCTGCGAAAGAGATTCAACACCAGACACTTCGTTCGAGATTCACGTCCAAGCCACTGTCGAATTGTGCGGAAGCACGACAACTGACAGCTCTTTGGCTACTACAAGCGAATCGACAACGACTCAGGAGAGCGGTAGCACTATTACGGAAGAATCTGTGAGTCAGCAAGGATTAGACGACCCGAGATCCAGCAAAAGGCACAAGAGAAAGAGAAAACATAAGCAGACCGAGGGCCGAAAATCCTTGGAAAGGGAACAGAGGCCGGAGAGCAGCGACCTTGACGCGATATTCGGACAGGCACCGCAAACGAGCGATGCACTTCTTAGAATGTCTTACTCAGAAGTAGCAAAGAAAAATGCCAGTGGCCACCATGGCTCAGAAAGTGGAGAGGACGACCAAAGTCCTGACAATGTCATCATCGGCAGAGTCTACACGGATTTGAGGCTGAGCAAGATCAAACCACGTGACGAAACTAGGACTGAAATTACACAAGGGTTTGAAGTACCTCGGAGAGAAACTTCAACAGTTCATTCACGTAGAGAAACTGGACCCGAAATTTCGGAAGTGATTGAAACACCTCGAAGAGAAGTTTCTCTCGAAGAGACTAAGCCCGCAATTTCAGGAGTGATTGAACTACCTCGAAGAGAAGTTTCACGTGAAAAAACTCGACCGGAAGTTGCAGAAGTTATTGAACTACCTCGAAGAGAAGTTTCAATGGTTCATGAACACTCAATCGGCGAAGACCTTCGAAGGGAAACGGAAATCATTGTCGGCGCCAGTGTCCGCGTTGACACGATTTACGACATTGACAATGCCAATTTACCGGTAAAACAACCAGGATACAAAACTCCTGTGGTTCCTCAGAAGGAAGTTGCTTCCAGCGTCTTCCCGGAAGCTATTAGAATTGAAACTTCGCCGGAGCCTATGGACACCAGCGAGGAACCACTTTCGCCCACAGAATCTGTGCTTGAGAAGGGAAAGAAACAAGAGAGAAAGAAACACGAGATCAAGAGCTACGCCGAAGCGATTGCTGAGGATTCCGGCAGAAAATCGACTCCGACTTCCTCGAAAATCCCGGAATTTGGACCAACGAGTGGTTCTTTAGGTTCTTGGGAAGATCGCGCACTTCTCAATCTACAGGCTGTTCCTGCAAGGAAGTCGCCGGGTCCCAGTGTTTCTTCGAGCAGTTTTATTCTTGCGGAGGCTCGAGATTTTTCGACAAGACCGCAGAACCCAGTAGCACAGAGAACGCAGGCGACTAGAATAGTCTCTGAGCGTTTGATTAATCTCCCAACAGCAAAACAGACGAGTCATCTGTCGAATATTCTTCACGTGGCGACTCTCGAGGACGTAAGAACCACCAAACCTGTGGAAGAACGAGCTTCTGAAGTGCAGAAAGAACTTGCACATTTGAGAAACGCTGTTGAGGAAGAAAATATCATCGTTGTCGAAGAGAGTATTATTACAATTGTTGAAACTATTTCCACGTGGCTGGAGACTATTGAATATCGAATATTCTTGGGAAGGGAAAGTCCCGATGGCCCTAGCCACGACGACACTCGCACTTTCATTGATCTTAGAGATGAAGTCAATCATGTGGAAGGCAGCATCAGAGAACTCGATAAAATCTGGACTGAACTTGAAGGAAAATATCCTGAGGAGGAGAGAGAGAGAATTCGAGAATGTATGGAAGCGCTGGAGCATCAAGTGAAAGCCATCGAAGACGTGACGAGCGATGGTGAACGTTACACTAATGCGGAACTCGCACGCTGGGACGAATTTATCAATGGAGTTAACAACGTCTACAGGTGAGCTACGCTGTGAATTACTTACGTTGAGGTTTCTCAATCAGCAATCAAACTTTTAAATAATGATTGAATAATTGATTTATGGCAATATCATTTGTTTATAATAGAAAAAGTGTTGGAAGATATCTGGCATACAGAGTATTGAAGATTCTTGTAGTTTTTATCAAACTTTAAATAATCGTTGAGGAGCGCTAAAATTATTTAAGTTTTGTTTTCGAGGAAAGAAAGCCAAGATATCTTTAAATGTTATTACAGGTCTTCCATGAAAATTATGTAGTATTTTGAATGTTTTTCATTCAAATATTACCAATGGCTGAGTTAAAATCATTATTAATTCCTGGTGTCATAAGAAATTTTCACGCGAATCATTTTAGAAATTTAAATGAAATTGTTATTTATCTATAAATACAACTCCCATTCAAATCAACGAAATTTTTCAATTTTCCCATTTAAAAAGCTGCAGAAATCTCAACCACGTGGCTTATGAATTCCTGGATTTTTTAAATAATAGTTACATTTTTTTTCAAATGATCGATCATTAGACTCGTCGAGGAACAACGAAGTGAACTCGACAGTATAGTCGAGAGCGAAGCGTCGACCGTGTGGAAGCTCGAGGAGCTTGAGAAATTGGAAAACACGAATCGCTGTCACATGTGGAAGACTGGAAAGCTCGTAGCTGCCGCTCGAGGATTGCTCAGAGATTATCCCGGCAAAGTGATACCGGAAGAGACGTACGTCGCTCACGAGACAACCAGTCGCATCGAACACAGCATTTGCTTGGAGCGTGAACGACTTCTCCAGCTGCTGTCACTGGCAGAGGAATACGAACAGACTCTCCAAGAATTCGCTCAAATCACCGAAATAGCCGAAGAACTCTTGGCCAGTCCGATTTCCGTTATGAGTCTGGAACATCTTCAGGAGGAGATGCAGAAGCACCGAAAATTCTTCGTTAATCTGAATCACTGTCGGGCAATTCTCGAATCGTTGGAAGGAAACCTTGATCCGGAGACGAGAATGAAACACTCGAGTCTCCACGAGCGTTTGCACAGCCGGGCGATTGCTCTGCTGGATTTGGCAGCTTCGAAAGCGCAACAAATGTCTCTTGCCGCCTCGCGCTGGGTTGTTCTTGAACAGGGCATCAAGGAAGAAAGAGGATGGCTACAAGTCGCCCATCAACGAGTACCTGATTTGCAAACTGTCACCTCCTCCGACTACGATCAGTACATTTCGCTTTACCAGGTAAATTTAGTTCAACCATTTTAATGATACATTTTTTACTTCGAGCGATTACTTTTATTTGTTAGAGCCGTTGAACACGACTTTCTGGGTGTGATATGAAAAGATTTACTTTTGGTAGACGTAAACTCAAGATTTTCGAATTTTTTTAATACAGATGTGTAGCTAAAAGACATGTTAAAATTTCGCGTTGAAAACTGAATGGAAATGTCTGTACCTTTAAATTTGAAAAATTCTTCTACAGATAAGTACAAAAATGATATATTAAAATTTAATATTTTTTTTAACGAAATATTTTGATTTTACACACAGAAGACGTTATATTGATATTGTAAAAGCCTTTTGTGTCACATTCAGTTCAAGCTATAAAAATGGAAATACTACGAATTACTTCTGTCACTGCTAATATCAAGCAAAAAAAATATCAATTCAACAAATTTACAGAACTTTCCCATCACTTTTCTTAAGTGAAGAAGTTTAAGTTTCTAAGAATAAAGACTACAGATTTCAATTTGAAGTTGTGGAGTTAAACGTTTCAGCTTCCGAGCAAAACAGTGCGTCATTCGGTAAAGGCTGTTGTTCAGAAGTCACATAGAGTAGGACCATAAAACATGACCTATTTTAAAATTGCAGGCTTTATCTTCCGACATAGCAACGCACCACGCTCGCATTGTCCAACTTCTGGGTAAGGCAAACGATCTGCACGAACTGATAAACATCGAAGACCCGGAAGATCGATACGGTGAAGCCCTGGACGTAATTCTAAAGCTCCAGGACGACGTCGAGTCATCACTGCGACGTCTGCTGGCATTCCGAGACAGTTGGGGTATGCAGGAAATTCTGGTTAACAGAATTGAGAAATGGATGTCGTCAGCAGAGCGAGAGCTTGCTTCTGTGCAAGATCAGCCAGACGGACACATGCGTCAGTTCTGGGTAAGCATCGCAAATCACTCAACCAAACCATCGAGTGCTTCCCTGCATATTTATACAGTGAAATCGCAGTACTTGTACTCGAAAAAGAAGCGATAGCAAATGCACAAAAAGCACTCAAGGAGCGGGCTAAACGCATTTGGGTCAAATCATTCCATTAGCTTTGGCTTCTTGCCATATCAGCTTGCAGAAGCTCTGGATAGATACGAATCTTTCTCCGCCTAGTAGTAATCCTCTAACGAAACAGCCCCGTATATTTCAAAACTTTCTCCCTACATAGTTGCAGTCTTTGTCAAAAGAATAATTAACTAAGTCTCGGTTTGGTCTATTGATTGCAGGAGCTCAAGGCGCAATACGAATTACACAACAATATGCGGAACGACGCGAACAATTGCTTCGAGCAAGCGTTGCGAATTGTGCCGCTTTCGGACGAGATGCTGCAGCGACAATTCCATGGCGAATTGCAGGATCGTTGGCACAGAATCGCGGGAAGAATAGGCGCGATACAAAAAGCAGTTGCGGACACGATATCAGCCGAAGATGTGCCAGTCAATGACAAACTTCGACTGTTGGAAAGAGAACTCAACGAGCTGCGACTTACCATAGACGGATTCCATGGTGTTTTGAAGACGGAAGAGGAACTCGAGCTTTACGTTGAGAGATTGACGGTTTTGTTCGAGCGAGTTTGCCTCATTCAGGACGAACTTGGAAGACTGGGAATGCTGCCGGCCGCGGAAAGCGAAAGAGTCGGAATTCTACTCTCACTCGCGAGTCGCATAGAAAGCCAAATTAGTGAAGAACTCGAATCCACTCAACTTCTTCGTGAAAGACTGCAATCCCTGCAACGTGGACTCGCGCGCGTAAGGAAAGCACACGCCAGACAATCTTTGATTCTCGATCAATGCGAAGAATCGGAGAAACAGGGAAGCGAAGCAGTCGCAACCGGCGTCGAACGTTGCCAATCGGTTGCCGAGGAACTAGAAATTCTCTGGCAGGACATAATGGCCCTTAGACAACTTCTTCATACGCTGCCCGGCGGAACGAGGGTTTCTGTGTCACCAGTTGGTATCGAGCGCGATATTTCCAACCTTCAAGACGTTCACACCGAATTGGAGTCCCGATGCGCCAGGCTTTTGCTTTTGCTGAAGAATCGACTTGCTTTGTGGCGAAGATTCGAGAGACAGCTGGAAATGGTACAACAATCTGTTCAGGAAGCTGATTACATGATGGAACTTCTGACTATTCAGGGAACCGTCGATTATGAGAGATTGCTCAAGGCCACCGAGCGACTTGAGGTGAGTCGAACTTTCAATTACATTGTGGGATGGACTATGTTCGAATTAAAGCGTTTTTAATACATCTCTAACCGTAAAATAGTTGATAATTTATAGTCTTGGAAGAAAAAAGGTCATTTAGCATAATTGCTATCGAAAAAGAGTTATTACTGCTTTAGTTATGCCTCTACCTGTTGATGTAGCATATTTGCCTTTGAAAAAATACCTTCCATTTTCATCCAGATGTTTTTCTTTTAATTTGACAAACTGTGGAATTATAAGGAATGGATCCTATTTTTTGTTTTTCTTTTAAATTACATTGGGTCCGTGGACATTAAAAAAAAGTGAATTTCATGACGGTGATTCATACGCGTCTAGTGGATGCAGAAAATTATTTTGTTCAACATTCATATGATGTTTAGTTATTTGAATGGAACGTATTTTAAAAACAGTAATATTCAAACATTACTTATTGCTGATTACATTTCCATATGTTTGTGTTGGTCCACGTAAGCGGGTCACATCATCTTTGCCTACGCCATAAAAGGCTAATAAACTTTCCAACGTTGCTTCGACTATTTGGATTACTTAACAAATTTTTCCATATATTAAAATCACAAACTTATCGAAAATGTAACTCTGCATATCGAATCATGCAAAGCTTTCATTGGCAAACACAAGCCGTGAAATATTTACTGTAGTTCTAGAATTTCCTCCGCAGTAAATTTCATTATACCCTGAAAAGTTCGTGTTTATTTTCTCCTAAATTATACGATTGAAAAAAACTGAAAAAAAAATTGTCGATATTTGAAAGACTCAAACTGGTCCATTCGCTCTCTTTTTGGTGTAATCAAAAGGTGAAAGGACAACTCGACGCGAAGTGACTGTATTGTCAATCTTTTGTGACGTTAATCCTCGCAATTTTCCTATTTTCTCCCTCCCTCCGATTCCATTCAGCTTCGAGCGCCTTGCGTCATTCAAAACAAATTCCCGACACACATATTGCATTTGAAATACTTGAAAATAGCCCGATACTGAAGAAGTGTTAAACGCATGCGCGCGTGAATCGCGAAGACTTTATCGCCGGGAACGAGTATCGCGCTCGAGCGACATATCAGTAACAGACGATTCACACGCGGGGTCACATCGTCGGAGAACCGCGGTTAGCGCTATCGTTCCCGTCGCTCATATCAACCAAATGTACTAAAGTGTATTTTGATGAACTTCACGCCGACAATGATGACATAAACTCATGTCCAGCTTGGATTATAATACTCATGAAACGAAGGAAACGAAGAAAGCTTGCGTAAGAATTGCGAAAGATTATATTTGCCGGAGAAAAAAAATTGTTTTAGTCGTAAAAGTTTCGTGGCGCGAAGAGATTGTATGTGTATACGGATCGCTTTGGATCTCTGTTTAGACGATACTCCTCCAGCATCTATTTAAAGCCATGACTCCAGTTCGAGTGCCGCTGATATAAACTTTTCATTTTTAACCATGAGCACATACAGCTCTAGACTCGTTGCAAAATGCAAAAGGCAATGTGTAGCCGGCTCGTCGCGCCGTACTCACGCTTAAACGACTACTGCCGCGCGAGCGCAGTTACCACTCGTCCAATACGTGTATGTATATCGCGCTAGGCTCATTTTCATGCATTTATTGCACCCGACAACCGCGTGCCTGTTTCGAGGCTTATTATCATTTCAGTAGATGATGTCAACCGATTCTCTTCGATTCTTCGACCGACAGTATGACATTTATTCTCTCCCGCGTGCAAAATGCGTTCCTAAAGCTAGTTAATACCGAATAACGGAGCCTTAAGCCCTCGGGCTACGCGATAACTCTGCCTGAGTAAATAACGGCAAGCCTCTAACACCTAACTGGGTATTTAGTGACTGTAACGGGCTCTCGTAAATAAGTTTCACTTAGCGTCTGCTGAAAATGTAAATTTTTCTTCGATGGGCGAGGGCTTCGTGTTTCCATCAACTGTACATTGCAATTTTCTCAATTTTGCCAAGTTATAATTGTTTTTAGTTTCGTTTTCCATTAACGGTTATCAGTTTTATATTCCAAGTCAAATTTTCCCAGTTTTTCGGTCTCTAGAAATTTGGACTATGATTTTGATTGCATTTTTCAGTAGACTAATTTTAAAACCGGCGACAATGGACTTTCAATATGGGCTCCCATTGAATTTAAAAACTGTTTCTTATCAAACACGATCGACTTAGATTTGAAGTGGTAATATAATTTAAAAACTGTTACTTATCAAACACGATCGACTTAGATTTGAAGTGGTAATATAATTTAAAAACTGTTACTTATCAAACACGATCGACTCAGATTTGAAGTGGTAATATGATGTTAATTTAATACGAAATTGTTTCAACGAACAAGAGTTTCGGGTTCTCATTCTGTGCAGACTATAATTTCCTCAATCTTGCGAAATTTTTACTAATCTCAGCTACAATTTCTTTGGGATTTTCAGTCGCATATTTTGAGTTGAATGCGTTATAACAATAATCATCGTTTTATCTTTCCGTTAAATTTGACGTTTAGTCTTTTTGAATGACAATGGCCCAGCACTAATGCAAGTTTTATTGAAAAACTGTTGTCTTTCGCACAATCAACATGTAATATCCAAAGTGAAGATAATTCGCTGAGCCGCATTTCATTCAAAGCCAGACTCTCGTGAATCACTGTAAGCCTAAAACAGCTGCGTGATGCATATTAGCTTGGACGTTATCAGATCGCGCATTAATTCCAGTAGTTGGCGGCCCTCGCCTGAAGAAATCATGCACATCGAATTAAAACACCTAGTTGCAGCGAAGCGGCTTTGTAATTTCTGATGTGTATTTTTTTTCCTTTCTTTCTTACCTATCAACTGGGTCAGTGAGTTCGACGTAGGGAGCCGCGTGCACGTGGGAAGCAAGTTGGGCGCGTGCGTGGTGCTTGTGCTTGAAGAGAGTGCAGCGAAGTTCGCGTATATCGACAGTTTACAGTGTCGTGTGCTGTCCGTCAGTTAAGCGCGAACTGTCGACGCGCTCTGAAGTATCGCGTTCGTTGAAGCGCGAGACTCTCAGGAAGGCACGTGGCGTTGTCAACGATCCTCGCTAACTGTAACGACCTTACGTTACGAGAATCTTACGTAGAATTGAACGTAAACAATCAAACGTGTCAATGGCTCGTTCTGATACCCCGAACGAGGTATGAATGGTGGAATAACTCCCAAGGACGAGCTGCGACTAATAATTCCACCTGAAAAGCACGTATAAGACATTGAATTAATATTTTCAAGGTAAAAGCTACAAGTAGTACGCTCTACACGTACAAGTTTTGCTATTAATAAATCGTGTCGAGTTGAGTGCGAGGAAGAGAAAGACAGAGAGAGGGAAAGAGCCGTTCCGACACTTCCGGAGATACGCGTTTATTTCGGATGCTAAAAAACCGCGTACCACAAAATAGGCGCACAAACTTTGCTAGCTTTTCTCTCTGAATATGTCTAATCGTTCGTGCTGCGAATTCCTCCGTGCTGAAAAGTTGCGCGCTTATATTCTGCCCGGAAACGAGGCTTCCGCGCTTCGTGCGCTGTGTGTGTGTGGGTGCATGCTCGTGCCCTCGCTTCCGGAAGATACTTCACGTTTCTTCGAAGGGCACACTGAGAAAAAAATATAACTGGATACGCCGAATTATTTATTTTGAATATATATAATTGATTTGAGTACCTTGGAATTTGAAGCTAGCTTACGTGTGGGCAAAACACCAATATACGGCGTTGAATGGACTATATGAAAGAGCCGAATTGTGTACACTGAATGAACCGGTGCAATTGAAGCCACTATATATTTAGTTGAGTCGAATAAATAAATGGAAGTATACAGATTGAAGATATGTGATTGAATCAATTGAGCCATTTAGGTAATTTATGTAAAAATCCATTCAATCGAAGCAACATTGTTCACAGTAAAACAAATGTTGTTTTAATTCAACAACAAATTCGATTGGTACGATTAGCGATATAATATAAATAAATATATTGTCTGACGTTTTCCGAGGATAGTTTGATTGAATCAACACAATATTTAGGCAGCAAGATTAATATTCTATTGGGTCGATGAAATTTTTATTTTATTCAACAAATGATAGAATTATTCATATAATTGGTTTAAATAAACATTACACTTCAATTTTTACAAGTAAAATGGTTTTTTTTTTTAAGTTAGTGTATTCAATTATATCATTTTTCAGTGTATGTCTTGTAATAACGCCCAAGGATATTTTGACATACAAAAAAGTATAGCGGCAGACGGTTGAAGCTTGACGAGCAAAAAAAAAAGAATTCATCGGGAGAGCTTGAAATTTAACGAGAAATGCTAAACGCAATCGCGACTGCGGCGTAAGTCGTATTCCGAGTTTAATGAACTATTTATAGGTGCAGCGCGAACAGAGAAATATACCGGATGTATCTGTGCTCGTGCGGGACCTGCATACTGCACGAGCTTAGGTCATTGTATTTTGTACATTGTTTAATCGCGTCGAAAGTCTAACGATAACGAATTATCATCACGCGAGTAGCTGGTTTCACAATTTTGTATACTTGCAGCGATAAAATGAAATATCTCGAATATAAATATCGCGATGAGTGAAATTTCAATAAAATGCATGAAAGTACGAACGGGACCTTTCTCTAGGAATCGGCAGAATTGACGTCGGGTTAAGTCGCGGAATAGGTTTTCGAATAATTCAGTCTGAGCGAAGTTGTTAAAAGCTTTTCAATACCACATTTGGACTAAAATGTTATTTATAGGAGAATAAAATATACCAATGTGTATAAACCGGAAAAATGCGATGTATATGTCCGAGATTAGTTCAGTTATTAATCAGGCTTATGAATCACCCTTATTTGATCCATAAACACGTATCGCAGCATTGAGTAAAAGGTTATTTTGTGTAAATAAATTTTTCAAGAATTGATAAAAAATATAAAAAAATCAGATAGTTTCAGGGGAATTCTTAAAATAGTCGGTTTATTTATTTGGTGCATTTAACGCTAAACGGAGACATTACTCACGTTTTGCATTTTTCTTAGATCAAATTAAATTCTTGCGATTTTCTTAAAAATCTATTGAAAAAATGTTTTTTTTTGCAATATCAATTTATGAAAATAACTATTTTTTATTCATAAATATTTGTACCACAGTAACGCCACACCATAAATTTCATGAAGTCATACAAATTCTTCATAACCGAATATCAGCTATTCTATAATCTCTAATTAGCAAAAGAGTTTTATCGTACAAACCGTTCTTAACCTTTGTACATACCAGTAATAGATTTCGTCTCCAAAGAACGAGTATTATTGGCTCATTTGACGAATTCCACTTAACAAACAGAACTAGCCATCGAGAATTGAAATCTGATAAACGTTGTGATTTACTCGTAGACAAAAGTGCGAGAAAATATGTGCAATAGATTTCGATAAGCAACGCCACTATCTGATAAATTGATTGTTTATAATTTTCCTGAATGGTAAGGAAGCATTACAGCATTCAGACTGCCTCATTAAGATGATACATTTTCACACCTTGTATAAAATCCGGAAGAAGTAGAATACGTTGACAAGACTGATTGACTAGAAAATTTCCGAGCTTGGAAACCGCAAGATTTCTGCATAATTGAATCAATAACTAAGGGATTGCGCGGTTAGTTACGTGTACGCGTGTATGCCTCAGTCAAGGCTGACTGAGCTAATCCACTTTGGAAGTAATTACTCGCAGCGTACGAGGATGACATAAAGTACGCGTTTTAGTCGCGACTGCAGTAGAGCGACTGAACGTGAACTCAAAGCATGTCTATATGGTATTTTATTAATATACACGTTGCATTAGAAACTGATAAGAAATTAAACGACTCTATATTTGTCGTGTTCGCGTGGATTCAGAGAGACGGGTGAACGAACTCTCGTGCACGCGAACTAAATTAGTTGACCAGCTGACCGAATTTACGTGGCATCGCTTTCCGTACCAATAATATATTTATAGGCCAGAAAGTAATTTAACATTGAACGCTTTATTCTTAACATTCTTCAACCGATTACATTTTTCAATATTAATTTCTTGCAATCCATATGTTTTAAACATTAAGATAGTTATGTCAGGAAGGCAAATCAAACTGATGTTCATGAACTTTTGGTCATTTGCAATTGAGCTATTCAGCTTTACTCCTCCAAAATTTTGATGGTTCTTACAGATGAATTGGATAAGTAATGCTTACTTGAAAATCGATCTTTTTGATGATAGATAAAAGGTGAAAAGTACCGCGAGTTCGAAAATTTTTTAGGCATCTATTTGTTTTTTCAATTCAATATAAATAAACTAATATCAAAGTGAACGATTCCGGATCAGTTGATGTTACCTACGCGAGTTGTCATCAGAATTTCAAGATGTTGTAAAAACAAAATTAAATTCGCACTGAGAAAATAATCTACTTACAAATAATTGTGTCAGCCCGATTGCAACAATGATTACAAATTCTCGATTATTTTTGATATTATCATTGTCACACTGAAAATGCAGTACCTATGAGTCCTACGTACTGACATAGCTACCTTAAACTGCTTACAAACATAAAAAGAAGAAGTTGCAAAAAAAATCGACTATCGAACTCAGATTTCACGTATGTTTTCTTTTTGCACATTTCAGGGCCTCAGCGGAGATTTGGGAGCGCGGGAGGTTCTCATTGGCGAATTGAAAGCGGCGGCTGAACCTTTGCGGGAGAGTTGCACCGCGGAGGTCGGCGAAAGAGTTGACGCGGCAGTTAATGAGGCTGTTCAAGCCTGGGAAGACACGAGGGCCGAATTAGACGCCCTTTGCACGAAATATCAGCACGCTGTCCGACTCTGGGAGCAATACCGAGACTCGAGCGCCGCGGTTAAGGCTTGGGTCGACACACAAATGGGAAGCGTGACCAACTTACCGCCCGAAGAAGCCCTTAAGCAAGTCAAGGTAAGAACATTCAACAAATCTTATCCTTTTTATGGATAAATAGACATCAGCTTTGTGCCCAGTTAGCAAATAACGGGAAAACAAGATGATATTTCATAAGTCAAAGAAAACGAATTGAGTAGAAAATGTAGAGCAATGCCAAAACAAAATTGAATTCAAGAAATACACAAGTGGACATTTTTCTAGGCCTTGCAAATATTAAGCGATGGGTACTGCTGATTAGTTAATATTTTCTATTATTGAAGATATCAGTAATTCTAGTAACAAAGGTGAAGTTCATATAAATATAATTATAATCACATAAACTCACAACAAATTGATACCATCTATTCAAACTTCATTCGAATTGGGTAAAATTGTAAAGACACATTATTTTATCGCATAAATATAAATTCTTTAAGATGAATTAAAAAACATACTTGATAGTTGTTACATTGTGATAATGATTCATAACTTTTGGAAAAAGCTGTTCCAATTTGTTGGTATTTACTAAAGGAAACAATTTCATAAGTTTTTCTGATTTCTTCTTGTAAGAAATATTGTGACATATACTTGTACATTGAAATATAAAGTACGAAATGCAATACTCAATTGCTTCTTAGATTTACTTGTGATATTGTACAAAGATCACAAGCAATTCCAGAGGAAATTAAAAATGACTGTTATTAACTTTTCTTCAAAAGATTAATCATATTTTAATGCACGCTGCTGGTTCTCAGTATGAAATGGTTATTATAAAATGTATGAAACCATAAATGTTTATTATACAGAATAATAGGGGCTTGAAACTCTGCTATTTAGTGAAAAAATTAGAAAATTCAAAAGCAACTTATACTGAGTTTTGATGGTATCTATGCAACAAAGTTCCTTTCTTGGAAGAATAAGAAAGTCCTTTTATCATAACAAAATGAAACTGCATCATGTATAACTTTAAAAACTTGAATACTCCATACAAATTCTATTTTTTTGGAATCCATCCATTATAGTTTGCAGTACAGGGAATTGCTAAGTAATTCCTAGGATCACCCTGTAAATAGAATTATAATCTATTAAAATTTGGATTATAGGATAAACTATTTTGATCCTTATTAATTCACAAGCAACTTGGTAACAATTTTGCTTCAGTTACAAAAATATTGTAAATCGTCTTTAGAGTTTTGAATGAACTGGCTGTAATCTTCTATATACATATTGCAATAATCATCTCTATGAAAAAAGAGGGTAAAGAGAAAAGGGGCTGTAAAAGTCTGGATACCTGGTAAAAACTGATTATAAATGATCATATATGACCAGATATAACCACAAATATAATTATATATTGTAAAATGGAATATAATATAAACTATAGTACAATAATGTATAGTCATACATGATTATTTATTATCGTTTTTTCCGGTAAAGGCGTACAGAAGAAATATCCCAATAAAATAATATTGTAACAATCGCGGCATTGCGCCCGCGAGCGTAGAACATGTTTATGTTCATGTTTACAATTCGAGCTTCTAGCAACTTACGATGTAAGTGTTTCCATATGAAAAAAAAACAGTTTTCCAAACAAAAATCCGTACATTGTTGCAATACGCGAATTTTTTTAACAAATCTGATAACAATAGCGTTCATGCTAACGAAACCAAACATGTAAGAAAGCATTTGTTTTGATCAATTTATCCACTTATGTACAGGCTCTTATCGCAAACCAATGATTGGTTTATTCTTTCACACATTAAATGTTAGCAGTTTAAACTGCTAATAGATTAAAATACAAAAGAACGAAGTTATCCCGAAAGGATGATAGTCGATTTGATCTGGTAACAAATACTTACGCGGGTATTCGTGGTCGATGGAATATTCACCAGCTTTTTCCCCAATCCTTTTCTTCACGGAAAACGAAAAAACCCCAAAGCCTACAATTCGCGATTCTAAGACGTGATAGCTTCATGCATTATTTCCCGACCTAATATTTAGCTAAAAACCGTCTAAAAAAACACGGTGTTCACACAGATAACGATGACCTTCACTTATTGTCACAAGACGACTTTGTCAAGCATAACAAAATTTGGCACATGATTATTACTATCGAAATTTAGGCAAGAAGTGATTGTGAAGTACATACATACTTTCTAGCCGTGCGTTCGCAAACTACGTAAAGTAACAACCTTCACGAGGTCCTCGCGGCCTCACGTTTTCGTTCTTCTTCGACTGTCAACACTGGTTTCTTAACGAACGGTTCATTGTGCGCGAGCGCGACGCGCTGCGACGTCTTGCGTTACTAATTGTAACCTGCTGACGTTAGATGCCACAGTCTGCCTTTTTTTCCTCCGCGAAATAAATAAAACGTGCCCGATTTCTTTATTAATATGATGGACGTTTGGAGTATTATTAAGGTAAACTTTTGAACATATGCACTATCAATAAAATATATAAGTCTCTGGATAATATCATAACTCTGCGATGGACATTATTTGTAAGGTTCATCGAAAACTCCCAATATAAGCAATTGTATTGGCGGAAACCGTTGCACTGAATCGTTAGACTGGGTCCTGAAAAATTCCACGTTTTTTTATCGGGCTACTCATCAATGTTCAAGTACTTCGATTCGAAAGAGGAAATCGCGCAGAAAATGGAATCAATGAAAACCAAAATTACTATTCCCTCTCGAAGGTTAAAAAATTTTTTAAACGTGTAAAAGATGGTTTTTTCCATATTGATAAAATGTAGAAATGGCAAAAAAATGAGACTTGTACAATCGTAAGATGTTGCCTTTTGTTGAACATGCGCTTTCCTTCCTCGTAGCATAATATACTATCAGAATCTAACGGACTCTTTTCAACGTTAATTTCTTTCTTCTATACTTGGCGTCGCGACGCTTCCGCATCTCTTGATGAATTTCGCGTAGGATTCATTGAAACTTATGTTAAATATCATTTATCAGAAATACAGTGGTACATTAAGTAATACGTTATTTCCTAATACTTTCTTGTTTATTTTCTGCATACTGATTGAACTTTTAACGATTTTTTGAGAACCGCAGTGACAATTTTCGAATGACTAAAAGAAAGCCTCGGTATATAACCGAAAGATTAAGGTTTTATCTCGGGATATTTTTGTAAACTTCCGGAATTCAGTACCTATTGACGTGATTCATCATTCGTACAGAGGGTGTGATGGTCGGTGCAATGTTTGTTGACGATTTACGAACCATTCTGTCATCGACATCCCATTACCTGTTTTTTTTTTTCGGCAACTGTATTTACTTGTCAAGTAGTTACACTCGCAGCTGGCAAGATTCGAAATATCGTTGTATACACAGAGCCCAAAGGAATGATTCATCGGTTTACGGAACTGAATGAGCTGTAGAAGTACATCAGGCAGTAAATAAATATTTTATTTGCCTTTAATTATCGGACAAGCCTTCATGTTTTTGTTATCGCTATCATATTAGCAGATCCAATGAAACAAAGTCTTATCAAATTATCATGCATTATCGTAGCTGCAGAAAATTTCGAGGCAGCTGATAAGTAAGCACACTGGAAGTTTCATGCATAAACTCGCGAATGAAATTTAACGTATAATTTTAATGGACAATGAATATACTTCGACGGTAAAGTAGATGCGTATAATAAAAATTAAAGTACTTGACCAGTAAATTATAAAAATTACTATACCATATCTCAATTATATATTGCATTTGTTATTAAATTGTAAGTCGTTTTTTTTACGGTCTACTACTGTCAAAATATTTTGAAAATTAATATATGTATTGGGAATTTTTTTGCAGATACGGTATATTAAATAAAATGTAAATTACCGGTCATGTACATTCCCAATAATTATATTATATACGCAACAATTATATCAAATACCCAACTTTTATGAAGTGTTCAGTATATTGTACGTTAATTTTACTATAATTTTTCTGTATATCAAGTAAAATTGAAAATTATAGTACTCGATATTGATTTTCATAAAAAAAATTTTAACAGTGGCTTTCATTTGGCATTTTATACGCGAATTATCTTCAGCAAAGATAACTTATCAAAGGTTTGAAATTCCTGCATTGAAATACAAGCATTCTAGAAATAATAATCGCATTGGAACAAGGAGCACTGTTAATGCAAATTAAAATGCAATTTATTGATCTTTCAGTCGTTATACTAATAATAATACCGTATGCCCTACACATTCGCAGTGTCGTCATCTATAAATCTGTAGAGCATTCGGTATTTGGCATGATAATATTTATCAGTTTTGAAAAAAGGTTCACTAAGAGAAGTGTTATCTTATTTGAGTGACGGTGATCAACATTGGCTCAGTACATAAAACACGAAGCAAAGATTTCCATTAATTTTCATTTGAGAAACTTTGGTAAAACATTGAATCAAGAATCTAAACAATTTCACACAGAGTTCTTTTGCTACAGTCTACATCCGGCGATATAAAATTACACCATATAGTTACTAAATTACTAAATTATAACATGAAGATCACATGTATTTTTGAAACTTTAGTACCCGATTAGAAACTTAATACATATTTTCGAATGACAAAAAACCACGTAATTATATCGTAACGAATTATTTCGTTCAAATTGATGACAATATTTATTATAGGTTGCAAATAAATTTTTCCGTGATATTACCGATGGTGAATTTTTTTCAATACCGTGCATATAAAAATTCAATATAAATCTTTATGAAATTTAATACACGGTTTATGCATATAGTACTTACAATCAAAATTTATAAATTTTGAGCAATTATGTGCTTGAGAGTGTCTCCGAGATACAGGATCTTGGGGTTATCTTTGACGAAAAAATATCTTTCGTACCACAGATTGAGACATGCACAAATTCAAGCCCAGAGTGCTGGGCCCAGTAATAAAGCGTTTGAGAGCCGACTTCTCGCAACCGTCAACAATCCGTCGACTCTATCTAACTTTAGTGCGTTAAAATCAATGTTTGCTTTCACGGTCAGATCTCCGCATTATTCATGTTACTCAAAGATTGGAAACCGTTCAATATATATTCTTAAGGCCGTTCACGTTCAAATTAGATATTCCAATGGCAATCGAAAACCACAGTTATACGGACATTCCGAAGCAAGCAAATATACCGTCACTGAATTCTGTGAGATCGCTGAAGGATGTGTGTTTCCTTTATAAGGTGTTGAACGATATAATAAAATCATCGGCGCTCTCAAAACGTTTCGTCTTGTCTACGAAAGTCAAAGTTAGACAAACATAGGACATAACTCAGCGATCTCACGAATTACCAGACGAAACACTGCACTTTACAGAGGTGTCATTAGAAGCGTTTGAGACGCAGGTGAACGCAACGTTCCTTAGTTATGAGTAAAAGGATAATTAACACCATTAAATGGCGAACCTTACCAAAGGGATGGGAAGGGGGGGGGGGGGGGGGGCGGACGTTCATTGCTACTAAGAGACATTCTCTCTATATGTTACCACCGTATAGTATCTCATTTTATTTATTCATGTTAAAAAAAAGTAAAATGTCATTATGTATATGAGGGATTCTTCGTCAATTCAGCCAATTTTTTGTCAAACCTCTCTGATTAGTATCACAATAGGACACATTTTAGTACCACTGAAAGTACTCTCTCCAAATTTGTCCAGATTTGTAATTCCAATATTACGGAAAATGGGATATTTCTTCAAAGTCAATATATCTCGAAAAATTAAAGTCACACATAAAAATTGTTCCAACATAAAAGTTGTAGTTTCATGTGAATTTTTCAATGAAATTTTTCAGATAATTTTGCAACCCGAAAATATTACTTTTTCGCTAAAAAATATAAAGATAATTTTTTTAACCAAAAAATGCTACTTCTTTTTACAAAATCCAACTAACTAAATTACAACTAACGAATAACATTTTTGCTACAGTGTTAAGATTCAAAATGGCCTGATTTTATTAATTTATATTTTCAAAATAATTTCATTACGCATATATTTAAAAAATTATTCTGGTCTCGCGTTTTCGATTGACAAATTATAACTATACGTGACAAGGAGAAATCCGTCGAAATAAATTACAAATTCCCAATAAAATTTTTTCCATAGTATTGAGATTCGAGATTGCCAGAGATCCGAAAAAATTGTCTAAATTGAATGTCCGTTAACAAAATCATCCTAAAAGCTTGCCCAAGACACTTATCACAATAAGATCCGTGTGCATCATCGCCTGAATGATTATTATCTGCCCAATAATTAAGCAGAAGAGTTGTGTAAATAGACAGACCGATAGTATTAGTGTGTGCAAGTGTGACTGGCTTAGTCAGAGAGTAAAGGCGCGATAACGCACGACATCTGGGTGAGTTGAGGCCTGCAGGGTCGTCGAAGGGTCCCTCGGAAGTCTGCACACCCCGAGAGCAGAGCTTTTAGCTGAGGACACTGTATAATCCCTGCGACGTGTCGCGAACGTGCCGCCGAGGAAGAAGGGGACGTTTGCGTATGATGCATCATTCGCCTTTCTCCCGACGGCGATGTATACGCTGCCCGGCACGCGGTCAGTTGCCCCTGCATTTTCAGAGCTGTACATTGTATCGAAGGGAAGCAACACGCCGGCGTCTATCTCTATATCTCTCTCCCTACATACACTATATATATACATATATATTATAGTGTAGAGTCGACGTACGTCGTTCCACCCTTGCGTCAGAGCTGAGGGGGCGGCTGCACGAGAGCACGAGGCTGTAGGGAACGTTCGGCGCATCGATCCCCAACTGGCAGACGCACCAGTTCGGTCCAGACTTCGGCAACGCCAGCACGTGTTCGTCTTCTTAACTTCCATCTCGTCTCTCTTCAAGAGAATATATATATCGGCATTTGCGTTCATGTTCTGGATTTCGGATAATTTCCTCGTACTGCCATAATAATTTATAATAATAATATTTTTAAATGAATATTTCAATGGACGGAGAATAAAAAAATGCGGGACTTGAGAGAGTTCGATTATCAGTGCTTGTGATTCTCTTTGAACCGGATTTTTCGGTGTCGCAGTTTTTTCGTACTGGTGTTATAGTCGATTATTTTGAATAGGTAATAGGCGCAAGGAGATAATATTTTGTGGAGATCAAGAGTGATAGTGAGGAAGGAAGGGCAATTCGGTTTTTAATCATCTTCTGGAATTGGATTTAGATTTGTGATGCGGGATTTGGTTGAAGTGGTTTTGTGATGATATTTTATTTGTGAAATTGATCATTTGATACGAGAGGATAATATTGAGTGGATATAAAGAGACGCACGGAGAGCTTGTGATTGGAGTTTTGGGAGAATTCCAAATTATCACAAAGTGGCGTTATGATAATGAGTTATTTGTGAGAGAAAACGATTTGACACACAAGGAATAATGTTATGTGAAGCTGAAGAGCTATAGTGATGAACAAAGTGCGTGTGACATAGTTTTTTTATCTCGAAATTTCTATCGCATATATTATTCGTACTAATATTATAATGATAAATTATTTGTGAATAAAGATAATTTTGTACGAGATCATAAAGTCATGTGGATCCAAAGACTGATAGCAACGAAATGAGTGCCGGTGACACAGTTTTTTCTACCTCGAAATTTGTACTGCTCAATTCATTCGTACTGTCATTATAATAATACATTATTTATAAGCACTGGTGTTTTAATGAATCGATCACATAATGTGATGCTGAAGAGCAATAATGATTAACTTTTTAATAATACATTATTTGTGAAACCAAATATTTTGACACAAATATTGTGTGAAGCTGAAGAGTGACTTAAACGAATCGGGAGCAAATAAATTTCGATTTTCGTGAAAATTTTTATGTGGTTTAATACAACAGACTCTTTTCTTCAGTATCGTGGACTTTATGATAGATAAATCTAATTTAGTAAAAAGAAGACTTTTTAAAATGTGCAGCTTTTTTTATTGCTGAGGACGAAAGGATATGTGAGTGATTTCCTTTGGAAAAATACGGTGTCAGTTCCCGGAACAATTTCAAAAAGTGATTTACTTCGAAACAGTTGCAAGAGATTGAATCGGAAAGTGCATTAGTTTCACGAAATGGGTGCACGTGCGTGGAAATGTACGACCCCGAGGCGAACGCCTTTGCCAACGACAGGCTATTCGGTGTAGAATGCGTGGTTTTAAGCACATGTGCGCGATCCACTCGCTATAGTACTTCAATACTATATCTCGTGAAAAAACAATAGAATATTTGTACGGCGAATTATAATGACGCGGTTGCGAGCTTAAATCTCATCAACTATCATGTGCACTCCTGAAGAGTTGAAGGTGAAATATTGTTTTTTTTACAATGCTAAGTTTTTGAAGAATACATGTGTGTATTAAGACATATTTTTATGCGATTCGGCGGAATATCGAAGACTTGAAAATAGGCCGGGTCAGAAATAAATATAACCCTGGCGATATGTAGGTCACGATTAGCGCGTGTATTTTTTTACATCATCTGGAAGATGATGTATTTATAGGTTTTAGAAAAGAAATTGTCGGTAGAGTCAAGGACAATTTTATCAAGCTGCAATCACTCTTAGGGGAATACAAATTCGATGGAATCTGTATTTTATTGGACGAAATTTATTTATTTATTACAACGTCACCAAAATATTGATTCGTCTCCATAGGAATATGTCGTGATAGTTAATAAATTATAATATCGTTAATAAATGCGATTTTTGTTGTTCGTTTCTGCAATAATTAAAGAATGGGCTTATCAAATATTTCATTTTGTGCGTCATTACGTTATGAGAACTAATTATGGCACGAATGAATTTACAATAATATTGTAATATTAATCTATTCGGAGAATGTTGAACTGTTACTGAAGTAAAGTTATGAAGATTTAGAGATTTAATCCTTTGATTCCACGGAAGTAAACAACATTACGTATCACGATAAACAATGTAAAAAGCGCATTTTCCAAAAGTGACTTTTTTTGTTATTTCAATGCATCACTTGATAACATAACTTTTTTTGCCAAGCCGTTAAGGGCATTTATTCATTACCATGTTTGCATGAACGAAGTATATAATATATTGATTAAATTATCGTTCCGTTGAAGAATCAGATTGGGTATCAAAAGAAAAAACTTAATAAACTGAATTTTTTTAAAGTCACTTTATTTTGTTATTTCAATGCATCTCTTTGATAAAAATCATTTTTTTTAAAGAATCGCCGTTAGAGTTATATTTATCACTGTCTTTGCATGACCGGAGTACATAATATAAATTGAATTATCGTTCCATTAGAGATTAAATACGTGCAACAAACTCGAATCCAATTAAATGCATACAATTATATTTCGAGTGCAGTCTAAAAATGATATATTTCGTATACAAACGCCACCACATTAGACATACACAAAACTAGTTAAACATCTAATGTTATGACAGTTAGTCGTTGCTGGTCGGCTGCATAACATTTCAAACGATTCCAATGAGAAATGAGCCGGAAATATATATCTCGGGCAAACAAAAAGGCGGCATGTTTTGTCAGTGCCGACGATAAGAGAATAGGAGAGCGCCAGGCTGAGCCAAGACAGACAGACTCGTTCGTTTACAAGGTCTAACGTTTCTCGCCGGGTGTTCCACGCCGGGTGAAGAAGCATGTAATCATTTCCATGCGCCGAACCCTGAGCGATATAAAAGTTGACTTGGAATTGAACCTGGGGCTTGCACATTGCTTTTACCGTTTGGTGTAAAGGGTGAATTCGCCGTTCACAGTTTAGTGGCTAACTAGACTCGGTTCAGATTCAGGAATTGCAGGAATGAAATGGAATGGGCCAAGTGAAAAAAAAAAACAGATAATGGAGGCTTAAGTTCGAGTGTAAATTATGCCCGTTCGTAGACGGTACAGAGGGAATGCCGTGTGGATCTATAAATACCGCATCGCTGCAGCATAATGAACACGCGGCCCGCACGCTTATACTTACTCCGCAAAGACGTGTCTGCGGAGTAAGTGAAGCTCTCGCGGTAACGTTTCACGCGTCTTCGGCTTGCCCTCAGTACGTACATACCTAGGCCGTTGCTACGGGCGCTTTCATCAACTCCCTTGCCAGAAATTTTACGGGCAGCAAATATTGAAGAACAATTATAGGAACAATTTGTATTCGGTATTTTCGTTGACAATTCGTTGGTAATCTATTATTGATATTGATAAAATTATGTTTCTGCTGTGATTATAGTTTCATAACAGAGCTGGGCAAAATACATGACAATACTCAAAATACAAAATACTTCAGGTATTTAAAAACACAAAATACAAAATACTTCAGGTATTTAAAGACGCAAAATATTTTTGGTACTTCAAATTTGTTACTTAAAATACATTTCGAAGTACTTTTCAAAATACTTTCCAAAAAAACGTATGAAATTCAATTCTAAGGCATTGCGCATTTATTGGATGTCGTAGAAATTGTTCAATGTTGCATAACACACTTCATACATGTTTATTCGATTGTTAATTGAACTAAATTAAGGAAATAATCGTTTTCGAGAAATTTTCTTGTTTACGTAATTGACTTCAGTACATGAACACATTTTTTCTAAATGTGAATTTTAAATGTTTTAGAACACTCAACACGCGTTTACATGAAAATCACATAATAAACATTCATAGAAACGAAGTTTCTTGAGCAAAGAAAACTCTGGAAATCAAGATTGCAACGGAGTTCCCTCACAGTTGTATCACACCGTTCATAAACTTTGAACTTTAGAACAGCAAACTTTTTTTTTTCTTCTTCGTAAAAGAAGCTTTCATCCATGAATCACTTTGATAACTAAATTAAATTATCACACACCCAAATTAATTTAATGAGGAAGCGAATTTTAAAAAATACTGTGAGGAAACGAAGGTAACGTTATATTGAATAGAGGGAAGTTAACATTGTTCATTTGCAAATCGTTAAAACGTCGAGAGTCACGATACATTGTGTTGTCTGGTCTGAAAGATACAAGTGAACGTTTTTCAATTTAATTTCCAATGTTTAAATTCCCTACATCACTCCGAAAAAATTCAAAGAAGTAGTCCAGTATAGAAATTTTATGACCGGAAAAAACTGTTTGAATTCAGATAAATAATCTCACTGAAAAAAATAATATTTTGAATTTTTTCAGGTGACACAACCCCGTTAATTTAGTAATTGGAGTGAATTATTGTCGAACAAAGGGAGAGCGTAAAACGTATTATAGAGAGCGTGAAATAATACATTTAGCTTGTTAAAAGTCGTGTTAAATTTAACATTTCAAATTTACCGTAAACTTGGTAAATATTTTAAAAAGTTCCGAATATATAGGATCAAAAAATAGAAAAGTATTTTGTATATTGTTTTTATTGAAGTACTTGAAATACCTGAGAAGTATTTTGTATTTCGTTTTTATTAAAGTACTCGAAATCCCTCAGAAGTATTTAGGTACTTTATAAAATTATTTAGTATTTTAGTAGAATACGTATTTAAAATACTCAAAGTACATGATGTATTTGAAATACTACCCAGTTCTGTTTTTTAATAAACAATGCAAATGCATCATTGTATATTGTATTCATGTATTTCATATATTTATTGGACATAGTCAGTACAATATAATTAGCAATCAATACTTTTTAAAATTTCCAGAAAATATCTAGCTCAATTCTTTCAAATGATTTTAATCAGTGTGTTGAAAAAAAATAACAGGAAAGTAACAAATGTACGTCTTACGCGTCTTCGGCTTGCCCTCCCTATCTATATATATATATATATATATATATACATACCTCAGCCGTTGCTACGAGCGCTTTCATCACACTCTCGTCAGGAATTTTACGCGCATAAAATTTTGACGAATAGTGATCAAGAAAGTATATTTGTTAACTTTATTAACAATCAATTGGTAATCTCTTTTTATTATTCATCAAATTTTGTTTTCGGCGACATTATAGTTCCGTATAACATAATATGTTCGCACTAATGGCTTTTATAAATTCTGATAAAAATATTTGGAATGCTCAGTTTGTTCAAATCATATTAATCAGAGAGATGATAATAGGAAAGTCCAACACTCTGAAATGAATATCGATCAGACTTACCGAATGTATATCTTACGCGTTTCCGGCTTCTTCTCCGTTCCTTTATACCTAAGTTGCAAAGTGCACTTTTATCAAACCTCTTGCTGAACAATTGACGCGTATAAAATTTTTAAGAATAATGATAAGGAAGACCTATAATTCGTACTGTCATTAAGCATTTATTGGTAATCTATTTTGAATATTTAGAAGATGTTGTTGTAACTGACATTATAGTTTCGTAATAAATAATGCATTAGCAATTGTTTTTTGGCAACCAATTTTTGTCAACATTTATAACGCTCAGTTCTGATTGAAATTGTACTACATCTGTACTACACATTAATTTTATCCGGAAGTGCCTGCGGCTAAAATGAGTATAATGACCGAATATTCTTTTCTATTTTCCGTTCGATTATTTTCCTGAACGTAATTGTATATCCCGATTATGAAAAATATTCAATCCGTTGAGGTAATGACCGTACGGGTAGTGATACTCAACATTTATGACCAATATTAATACCGTACGGGTAGTGACACACTCAGAGAAAAATATCGTAATTTAATAATAAAAATAGTTAGAACGACGATAATCTAACTATAATGTATAGTAGTTGATGTTATGATGCTTCGACGTGACAGCCTGTAATATTTTTATTTTTTAGATGGAAGTTTGGCAAATCGTAACTCGGGGTGTGAATCGGCCGATGCCGAAGATTTCGTTGTTATCGATTTTCCTATACGGGAGAATCAAACATTTGAAATCTTTGTATTTTCGTCCATTTAGTTTGCTTTATCAATTCGTAAATTGGTGAAGCAATCTGAACGGATGATATTTAAACAATGAATTTTTTATCTTGAAAAAATATATAATGTATAGTTCCCAGGAGAACTAACAATATTTCACGACTATGGCAAATATAAGAAAATAGTTGAATCAACCATTAATATAATTCCCAGGAGGAACGTCTATATTTCATGATTATAACAAATACAATTATAGTAGCAATTATCAATAGATAATAGTTTCAAAAACTATTTTAATAGTTTCAAATATGTCATTTCGTGGCATATACGATTTTAAGTTTTATTTTCAATAAACTTGCAAGTATCGTTTATTAAACCATATGAACATCACTTCAACTACAAAACATAAATTTGCCGAAAGATTCATTTTCCAAACAAAAAACCCTAAAAAAAAATCCTTTACTGATTAACAAATCATGTTTTCGAAAAATCAAGGAATATTGAGAAAAGCTTAGAATAAAATTTTTACCCCCTTTGTAAAAGGTTTTATTTTGATTCCTCTGCTTTCCTAAATGCCTGTAATACTCAATTAAATAACTGTAAATGTTTTTTTACAGGTTTGCGAAGAAACGCTAGCCGAGCATAAAGAACGATTGGCGGAGCTCCGTGGACTGGTGGCTCAGATTGCATCCGACGTCGGTCTCGACGCTGGTGGGCCGCTCCAATGCGAAGTCGAGGCGCTGGGACGTCGTCTGGAGGACGTTCGAGAGTCTCTGACGACTCTCGCCGACACAGCCGATGCAAGAGCACTCAATCAAGAGTTGGCACGAGGTGATCTGTGTCAGACGAAAAACTTCCTGGACTCTGTTCAGCAGGTGGGGATCTTCACATCCACTCATCACTTTTCACTTTGTTCAGTTTGTTTATTCAGATAAAATGCGCGATTCTCTCTCAAGGATTCGATTGCGCGATTATATCACTTTTCCCTGAGCTCAGTCAGGGCGTCTCGAGCGTTCCTCGCGAGGTGAGCCCGGCTGGTGCTTGGCACAGCTCAATCATCCTCGCACGAGCATATATTTTAATTGTAGTTTCGAAACAATTTGTTGTGTCAAGGTCGAAGGGCTTATCCAACGGCAATTACATCGGTCACGAAATCCGCAACAGCTGAATGGCCCACTGGAGCTGTTAGCGAGGAACTGATCGCCCGCGTATACCTTCTACTTTAACCAAAACTTTCCAAGTCGAGTAGTTGTATATTTCACGAGAACGTATATTCCCGATACGATTTACGAAGCTTGCGCGTATGTTAGCCTCGCGAGGAACCTCGATTACGCAGATAAAGTCTCCGATTAAATTCAAATGCATGCATAGACAGTTGCGGTAGTCTTACCACGCGCGACTCTACGTATCAGGCGAGTTTAGTTATGATAGGACACTTTCTTCCGAATCAACAAAAATCGTTTTCAATTTTCTGTGATGAGGAAACTTGAATGGCGTTGTCACACTTTTATTTTTTATTTTCCTTTCAAACGTTATTGCTACTAATATTTTCGAATCACCGGTGGTTTAAAGAGAAACTACAAATAATTGAAATCCGTTTTTGAAATTCCATGTTTTTTCTATGTTTTTTATTTTTATTTTTATGGTAACAACAGAAAGATTTAAAATAAATGTAAAAAAAATCATCGGCTTAATTTTCATCTATCAGCGAGAACAGCTTTTCAATTCCGTTAGTGGTTTAAATATTATTAAAGTGTAAATTTCATTTGAATACCATTTGACAATTTTAGGATCTTTGTCACATTTGTACCTTCTATTTTTTGTCAAAAAAGTCGACACAAATAAGTATAACGGTTCATAAAGGAACGAACTTGAACTATTTTTTTAAATTTTCATATTTGCAAACAAGTGTTGTTTTTACATTAAATTTTTCCAGAAAGGGTCTAAACCGTTCGGTTTCTATTCTATAAATTTCTGTTGAATAGCACGGTAAATTGAATTTTCCTAAGTCGCAAGTCTGTCCTTTTTTCTGAAATTGCCTTATATACAGGCTAAAAAAACCGTGCAAGTAAATTGCAACGGAAAATATTAATGATTTCGCGATTAACCACAGAGTCTAACAACCGTTGGCCAAGGAGAATCAAAGGAGCAGTTAAAACTGCTGCGGAATCACTTGTTGGCCCTGACGCGAACGGAGCCACAGCTGCAATCCATCAAGGACCGAGCGCTGGAAGTCGTGCCACAGGAAACTTCAGTGGTCGAGGTTCTTCAATTGTGGCAGCGAGTTTTCCGCGAGACATTCCAACAGTATCACCGTTTATCAGCACGTTTGGTCAAATCGGAGGATGTGTCGGCCGCGTTGCGTCTCTGGCAAGAATATCTCGGCCACGTCCAGGAATTCCTTTCCAACGATGTTCCCGCCGATTACAACGGTCTCTCGGAGCACAGAAACCTCTGCGAGGTCCACAAAAATCTCCTCACGGACCAACAAAACCTCATTCTCTCGATCAGAGCCGAAAAGGGCCGAGATCTTTCGGCCACCGAGCAATTCAACGTCCTAACAAATCTCCACAATGAAACACTCGCAAGAATCATGGAGAGACACGCGGCGGTTCGCGACAGACTCGCCGCTTGGGACAAATACAGAGCCGATCAGACAAAACTTCTTTCCTGGCTCAAAGACATCGAGCGAGAACGAAGTAGACTTCAACTGCGTTTCATTCATCTTCGCAGACTCGACAAAATACTCTCAAGAATCGAGGCCCTCCTCGACAAAGTCCCGAACGGCGAGGCGCAGATTGATTCCCTCACATCTCAGCAAGAATTCTTGCTGATCGACTGCGAAGAAGCCCTCGCGGTTTCGATTCGCATGGAACACGCGGCAAATACTCAGAGAATCGCGAATCTTCGCGCCAGTCTCGAAACGTGGAAGGATTTCTTGCTTAGGATCAGAAAATTGAACGTCAAACACGTCGATCAAACGGCTACTATTACCGCAGTGTTTCAGCATGTTTCTCAGGCTATCAGCAACGCTTTTCACGCAGCGCCTACGAGCCTCGCTCACACACGACAGCAATTGGACTCTTTGCATCAACTTAAGACAAAACTCGTTGACGCGACTACAGATCTCGAGAATCTAGGCGTTACCACCGAACAACTGCGGGAATGTCTCAGTCCTTCGGATATGAAGACCCTGAACCAGCAGAGCTCCCTTTTGTGGCAACAACACGGCGATTTGGAGCATCAGTTGGCTCTGCTCTCGTACAAACTCACAGAGCGATGCTCTCTTCGCAGTCGATGGGACAGCAGACTTTCACGACTTGTAGTTTGGCTTCAAGACGCCGAGACAAGAATTCACATCTGCGACGAAGTGCCGGGACTTGAGGAACCGGAGGAAGCGTTGAAGAGACTGGAAGCCGAATTGCAAGCCGAAATGGCGCTAAAACAACGTGAACTCGAGTGGCTACAAACGACAGGACAACAACTCATCGACGTCGCTGATTACAACGAGAGGGAAGAGCTTCAGCGATCGCTGGACGAGGTTAACGAGCGGTGGAGTCGCTTGATGACCGCAGGAAAAGCCAGAGCCAATAAACTAGTCGATCTTATGCACACGATGAGTTCTCTTGAGAAGAGAATAGCGGAAATACGAAGTTGGCTCGGAAGCGTCGAGCAGCAGCTCTCTCAACCCACCGTCGTAGATTCCAAGAGCCAGGGTGCGATTGATCGTAAGCTAGACGATCACGAGCTCCTGCAAAAGACCATCGAGGCGGAAAGCGGAAATGTGGGCGAAGTTTTGAATCTTTGCGAAATTTTGTTGAACGACTGCGATGCCTGGAAAGCGTCTTTTAATACCGACGCTATTAAAACTGGAATGGAAGGATTGGAGAGACGGTGGAAAGCTACGTGCGTGCGATCCGCCGAACGCAAGAGAAAAATAATGATGTCGTGGAAGTTGATTAAAGAATTGGACAAAGTTAAGCAGGAGCAGGAAAAGTGGGTCGAGGAGACCGAGGAAATAATCCACGGACTTGAAGAGAGTCTCGACAAAGTTTCCAAGGAGGATAGCGAACAAACGATGGCCAGAACGAGGAACGTGCTTAAAGACATCGAGGCCCACAAAACTGCCCTTCAGATCATCGAACAGAGCTACAGTCGCTTAGCTAAGGGCGGTTTGGAGCCGGAGAACTTGAAGAGCCTCACCGCCGATGTTCGAGAGTTCATCGAGCGGTGGAAAGCCTTGAAACCGAGAGCTAACGCCGTTCTCGCGTCTATTCAGAAGGAACGCAAAGCTTATCGCGAATTTATAACAGCTCATGGCGCTGCGGTTGTAGGGTTGACGCAAGTTGATGTAAGATTGACGCAAGTTCAACATTTGACGACCCCCGAAGAAAAAGCGTCGCCCAGGCGAAGACTGCAACAGGTTGCGAATATTGAAGAAGAACTCACAGTGCAAAGCAAAACTCTGCAGAGAGCCGATGAATTGGCGCTTATCGTGATGCAGGAATGCCACGCCGATGACGTTGCCGCGATTCAAGAACTCGTTGACGAGTATCAACTGCTTTGGCAGGATATTAAGTCGAGAGTTTCGGCTCTGAGAATGGATCTTGAGGCTAGATGCCTCAGAACTGAAGTCGACGAAGCTGTGCAGGTGGAAACTCTCAAGTTCGAGCAGGACTCGGCTGTTCAGGTCGACACACTGCCCAGACTCGTGAGAATGACTTCCTGCGATGCGTATCTTATGGAACTCGAATCTGCGATAACGGAATGCAGAAATGCACTCGATGCGCTGGAAATCGCTATCGAGCCGGAACCAACAGCTGGTACGGGACTCAGCGCTTCTGCCAAAAATATTGTATGTATTTGTTTTTTTATATCACTGTTTAATTATTTTTTTTTTTTTTCAAATTTATATGCAGTTAATAAAAGTATATGTGAACTGATTTAGCAAATTTGACATACAATTTTTAAGCTAAATTGGAATGAATCATTTTAAACTTGACATCTTTAACGTCTTTATGTAGCGTCTGGCAATATTAAGGTTTATCTAAATTGAATGTCTCGAAAACTATGCTACCTAACATTTTTTCTGGTACACGGAATTAAAGTTTATCGTTAGAGCTATCAAATGATACCATACATAGCACCGTTCATTGTGTACAAAAATAATAATATTGTTCTAAACAGAAGACTTGATTTTCTACGTGTTAATCGAATGGGAAATACAAAATGTCGTTTAGCCACCTTAAAAAAAATTGTACGAAGCTTTCCTTTAATGAGGACCTATATTATGATCCATACTATAATATTTTGATGTGGCAAGTAGATGAAAAAGGTTTTTTTACACACTCTTATGCACATGCGTTTCCTGTAAACGTATAAGTTTTTATTATGAAAGAAAATTTTACCAGTTTATCGAGAAGTTTGTTTTATCGATGTTCTGCGGTTTTTGTATGAGAGTCTATCCATTTTTTTCAGGCCAAACTAATCGCAAGTTGTCAATCGACCATCGAACTCGCTCGGCACTTGCACTCACTGCTTGTGCAGGACGGAAAGATGAGCAAAGAAGCTGCCAGAAGTGCGGACGTATCGAAACTCGTCGCCCGTTATGAGAGCCTCTTGAGTCAAGCGAGAGCTCGCGAACAACAGATCAGAGAAATAAGGTCAGCTATTTAGAATTTTATCGAGATTCTGGTGCTGCTGTTGCTTATCAGGGTGGCCACTCAACGTAGAGAAATTAGAGATTAGTTTGTAACATAATGATTAATGGTACAATTATTTTCGTGGTTATCATTTAATGATAATGATAATCTGCAGTAAAAAAGCTGAACGAATGTACAAATTACTTAATATACCGCAAAAAAGACAGGAAAATGTTTAGCATGGTGCATGTCCTAATTTTTCTAAATGCCAATAAAATTTCATGACTATTTTCTTTGCTGACAATATAAAATCTTCCAAACATCTAGAAACGTTTTTTTTAGATAAAATAAAAAAGTTTCGTGATATTGGCGACGATTATGTACAAAACTGAACTGACTTTTACAGACACGAAATCTTTCGATACATCTTAAAAATCTGTGAACTCTAAGATTTTCATCTGGGAAACTTATGAACATCAAGAAATTGTATGCTCGAGATTTAGTGGCCACCTCTACTTATCAGCTCGATATCTTTAGTGAACTCAACTAATAAATTTTTTTTATTGCTTTTACTAATCAACCCGCATTTCTTTATCGTCTTCGCAGGTCGCCTCTAATCGAAGCTTATTCTCTTCCTTGTGAACAGTGAGTTTTCCCTTACACAAACTAATAACAACTTGCAATTGTCTTTTTTTCCGTCGCGAGACGATATTAACCCTTTCCGATCGTAGAAGTATAAATCCTGAATGGAGTTTTCAATTTTTTTCACAAATAGCGACGGAGGAAGACTGACCTGCCCATTGTGCACGAATCGCAACTGGGCGCAGCTGGACATCGATCTCTGGCGATTGGAAAAGTGGCTGGAATTCTCAGAAGGAACACAGAGTGAGCAACACTCTCCTCCGAGCGAGATCGAGGAGCTTGAGGATGTAATTCAAGACCACAGAGAATTCCGTCTCGACTTGGATAGCCACAAGAGCATCGTCGTCAGTCTTAATATTGTCGGCACACATCTGGCTGATCACACAGAGGATAACGAGCGTGCTCAGGACCTTCGCAGAAGACTGGCTACCGCGAATTCGCGATGGGAGAGAGTTTGTCATTCGGCTGGCACGTGGGAGACTGCTCTTCAAACCGCTCTCATGGGAAATCAACAATTCCATCGTATAATCGAAGAATTACTTGCGTGGCTCGGAAAAACCGAAGACTCGATACGAGCCAGCGAACCCATTGACTTGACTGAAGATATTGCCATTATTCAAGCGAAATACAACAAATTCCGGTAAGTTTAATATTAATTATTATCGATATGATGGAAGGTCGGTCTGCGATTCCAAAAATCCATAGATTTTCATTCTGGTTTTGGTCAAGAATATTTTTACCATTTTTTTAACACAAGAATTTTCAAATAACGATAATATATTTCGGTCCAAAATAAATGTATTATTAGGTTTTTTTTATGTTATCGCTTACATCCACAATGTGCTGTACGATGCGAAAAAATTTAATGCAGCTAATCATTTTCAATTTTTTAATTTCATAATTTAAATTTTCTTTGATTTTTTTACTATTGACGGTCATGATATCCCAAAAAATTCTTCATAGATTTATTGCCATTGAAAACCTTTTGTTAATTTTTGTAAAATTTACAGTCGATAAAATTATATTTTTCGGTCGGCATTGGAATGTACATGAATGTATATGAATTTTTTTGTTGATCTTGAAAATGAATTGTTTATTCTATTACCGTATATTATTAAGCACGAGTGGCGACTGATTTTTAAGTATCATAGATTGATAGTGGCTTAATTCATAGATAATGAATAGATGCATAATAAATTCCGAATTAAAAAATGGTTTGTTTTTCTTATCTTCAGGGAGTTACGCAGTGATTTGGAGCGATGTGAACCTCGCGTCCTATCTCTGCAAGAAGCGGCGAATCACTTACTCGAAGAGCAAGGCGAGACTCGCAGTCGTCTTCAAGAACTCCGACTGAGGCTTCAATCGTTGAGGAGACTGACTGGAATATACGCGCTCAAATTGGGCGCCGCTCTAGGACTCGATCCAAAGGACGTCGGTCTCGCTGCAACCTCTTCTTCCCTCGCTTCCCTATCGCACGACGTAAGTTATACGGTACCGGGGATAATTCACTACTATACTCGTTAATTTGCATAAAAGTAACTTGATACCGAAGAAGACAATAAGATTGTAGAATTAATAGAATGCACTGTTGTTAGAACCACGTGGTTGATTACATATTGGGCTAAAGGCTGTGAAATCCAGACGACTATAAACTTTTAAAAAACACATGAATAAAAAAATTCAAAAACTTGAAAATTCAAAGTTATACTTTTAACATTTAAAATAACACGTCTAATATTGACAATGATTGAATACTCGAAAGAAGAAGTAATTTAAAAGAAGTAAAAAGCTTGGAAGAAAAAATGTGCCTCAGAGTAAAATGACAAGAACTATAATTTCACGTATTTTGTATCGTCTGGAATTCACGCGTTGTGTTCAAAAACTATATTCGTAAACTAGAGTAGCAACACCACACTTGCACCGTACCTTATGGTTTGTGTTTTTTCTTTTGCTGAATTACAGCTACTCGACGGAGCGGAATCTGCAACGGGTCAAGCCCACGACGCCTCAGGCGCAGAGTATGTTTCTCCACTTTTCCTGAATAATACTATTTATAAAAAAGCAAATATTCATGGATTTGAGTATAACAATCGTAGATCAACGTTTTTGCAATACGCTTTGTAATCTATTAACGAACAGATAGTGACGTTTGTTTGAAAATGTTTTGTTACAGTGGTGACGAGGACGATCAACGGGTATTAGCGCGAGGATATCGCTTCCTCGGCCGAGTATTACGGGCTTCCGTTCCAATTCAGGCGCTAATGCTGCTTTTACTCGGCGTGGCTTCGTTGGTTCCGGCTGCCGAAGACGATTACAGTTGCATGCTCTCTAACAACTTCGCTAGGACCTTCACACCGATGGTTGACTATCCCAACGGGCCACCGCCGCTCTAAGAGGCGCAAATCCTCAGGCAATCGCGAGTTCCATTAAAAAAAAGAAATTTTCGAAGCTAACAGAGTTTATTGAGAAAAAAATGGCTCGGTTGTGCGGAAGCGAAGCAATCTACTCCACGGAAATGAGTATTTCCTCGCGCTTTACTACTTAACGAACCTGCTGGCCTACATCTACTATTTTTCCATTCAGTAATAAGTTTCAGCGCCTCGGCTTTACCTATTTGTACATATTATTAACGACCGATAACGGACCAATCCATGGCCCATCGACCAGCGTCCTTATTTATTATTATTCCCGTTCTGTTTGATGTTATAAATGTTTACTGTTGTGCAATATTGTATTGACTTGCGACGATTGTCGCAAGGATTCTATACATTGAACTGTAGCGACTAGGTCTGACTGAGCGATCGCGGGAACACTCGCAAGGGTTTTCCATATACACGTCGTGTTCCCGCAAATTTGTGCTCTTTATTGTATCACAAACGATCAAATCGACTAAACCTTGGTGCGTGATTTACACGCAATTATTATTATGACTTATGGGTATGTTCCTTGGGTTGCTCGATGCAATCGCGTAGGAATTGGACGGATACTTAAAAAAAAAAAGGAAAAAATCGACATTATTTTTTTATACCTCTTTGTTTACTTCGTTTATTCGCTTTTTGGAGAGTGGAACATCCAAAATAGCGATTCTACGTGCTGCGAAATGAACCCCAAAAGTTATTTGAAATGTCCACTGCTGTTGCTACGACAATGTATTGAACGAAACGAAAAAAAAGATATATATATATATTGATAAAATAACTACGAGAATGAGACAAGGACGAAATGTGAGTCCAAGTGATTCCGAACGAATACGATTAATATAATAACAAACGCGCTGGTTTCTTTTTGGCTCTCAATGAAAAAAAAGTCCTGGCGACGTTCGAATATATATTTAGGGGACTTAAGATGTCCTATAGTTACGCTTTATAATTTACAAATCTCTCTTGCTTATTGCACAGTGAGCTTCGTTGTGTATTTTTATAAAGAAAGAGCTTATAATGAGATGTATATCTAATGATATTACAATATATTGCTATGAACACCATTAATGAAGATCTAATTATTTCGAGTGCTCTCGCACAATGGTTTCCCCACCTAAAAAAAAAATCCTTTCTGAGGAGAGATAAGCGCGCGAAATGAATTATGAAAATATTGGTCAAATAACAATACTAGAGATGAAAAACCCTGATTCTTTTCGAAGTGAAGCGCTTCCAATTTGCTTTGTGATTATGCTCTTATAATAACAGCATGCAGCAGTTGTAACATGATATGTACTTTTTAATAACCGCAAACAAATCTGTTTTCAACTCAAATTTACTGAAATTTTTTGGAAACAATAGAAAAATCCGTTAAAACATTCCGAAAGTTATAGTTGACACTGCTTTTTTCACAATCTGCGGAATTTTGATTGAAAATTCGATTTTTCTACCGGTATTTAAATATTCGCACATTTGATAATATTTGCAGGATATTATCACGAAATCATAACTGCAAAACTAACTGGACAATGCACTTTTTATTCTTCAAGTAATGGAGAGTCACAACAATGAAAAAAAACTGTTATTTAATCAAGTGACAGAAAATAAGATACCGATCAGAAAACAGCACGTCCGTGAATGAAGTTTGTACAGAGAACAATTTAAACATCGCGCATTATTGCCAAAATCTTAAATACAATATTGCAGGTGCAGGAATGGAAGAGGTGCGTTATTTCCATTTTTTGTTTGTTTGCTAATAACGTCATCTGGGTACTTAACAATAATTTATTTCAATTATCACACGGCGTAATATATAAAAAAAGATTTGTACAGTCTTAAATGTTTCGTTTGTGTTTTTTTTCTCTTTCTCTTTTTGTTATCAAGATAATATACAGATAGTCAAAATATAACTTGCCTTTATTGTTCGATTATTTAGTTGACGATCTAATGCTAATTACTTTGATTTTTGAGTACGAGCAACTGTTCCGAGTACTCGAGATACAATCTTTGCCACCTGAGATGACCGCCGATTATCCCTAAAACGTCGTTTAGAAGCTTGTGCTTTCGCATACCCAAAATCATGGGATCCCACGTGCTTTTCGAGGCCGATGCGTGACTCGGTCCCATCAAATCATCGAGGATTATTCTTAATCGTTTCTCCAAACCATCTGGAATTAGCCAAAATCAAAAGTTATACATCGTATAAATTAGTTCGCTTGAAAAGAAAGGTGCATTTTTTTTACTAAGCTACACATTGCATTTTTTTTATCCTGTCACAAAAAAAAGTAGAACAATCTATTGAAAATGGCGGCAAAAGTTTTTTAAACGTTAAGAAGACTAATTTTTGGTACTTTCACAGAATTCACTTCTAACACAAACTATTCAATAAATACATTGAATTTTTTAAAAATTTCAAATTATTCTGCATTATTGCAAAGTCTGAATATACTGCGGCGACGTCGTCTACATATTCAATTCGCAAGAAAATAGTAAATATTTCACATTAAATTGTTCTGCATAAAAGTTGTTTTCCTATAAACAATATGTTCGAGACAAAAGTTATTAAAACACTCAAAAATCAAACTTTTTAACCTGTTTAAACCTTTCTTCTGACAAGTAAAAAAATCTGAATGTAATGTATGACAAATAATCATTTCAATCGGTGTAGTGTATTTGCGTTTTCGAAAGAAACAAAACAAATGGCTAATTTACCTTGCGTTAGGAGAAAAGATACCAGAGCCATGAGCCAGTGAACGAATTCTTGTGAACTGCCGAGGGCTTTAGAGGCCAACAATTGTTGTTCGAGGTAAGATACTACGCTCGGAGCGCTGTGAGGTGGCCTTGGATTTGGCAATGAACTACCACCGGTTCTCTGCAATGCTTCCTGCAGCGAAGACAGTGGCCCTCTCGGCCCTCTGCCACCCGTAACGGTAGAAGCGTTCTGCGATGACCATCGCCAAACTGGATCTTGACTATCGCCGATCAACAGCCAAGTCCCTGCAACATTCAGCCGAAAATCGGATCGTGAGATTCCAATTTATTCATACAAATAAATAACCGTTTTGTACACAGCATAAATTTACAATAGGCTCTAATGTGCTCATGAATATGCGTAGAGTGGATCTCAGGAATCCATTATAAATTACCTACATATTATGTTATATTATGTAGAATCGTCAAAAATTATCGTCAAAAGTTATCGTCAATCGTCATCGTCAAAAGTTATCGTCAAATGACACGCTTGGATTTTTTTATTTGCACTTTACGACGATTGTTTTGTAAATTTACCGGAAGGACCGTTACTTTTTTTTACGACGTTTTCCTCCACTTCGCGACATTTTCTGAAAGATCGCTACGTTTTACAAATTTTTTGGTATAGCATTTTCGATATCGCTTTAATAGTTTTATCAATTTTTCGGAAAGGCCGTTTCACTGTTTGATAAAACTTGTATTTGGAAAAACTGCGCACAACATTTTTTTCCACGTTGAAAAGTTTATATTCGAAAGGCTAGTTTTAACTGCTATAATAAAGTGCTGTAAATGTCTTAAAATAGAGTCGATTAAAAATGTGATTTACCCATTTCCTTGTGATAAATATACGCTCTCGCATTGGTGAAGGCTAAATGAGGCATCCCGTTGTACAGAGTGCACGACAACAAAGATGCACCCGGTGCCGCCAAGTGACTAGCTGATGTCGAGACAATAAGTCGACAGGTATTTCCAATTTCCCATACCCGCACAGCGCCACAACACGATATCACCATTACCTGGAGAATAAAATTTTCACAAATTAACAGAAGATAAAGTGAAAGCGAGAATTAATCTACAGTTTATTTCCTGGGTATTGAAAAATTGGCAATTTTACAAGAATTGTGATAACGACTTATTATTCGTTTTTCCTGCGCGATTATTCAATTTTTCATCACACTTTTATATTTAACTTTATGAACTAATTTATGCTGCCAATCAGGGATGAATATTTCCGGACCCATTCCGTAATTGGCCACATGATGATTATTCCCACTATTTGAAGGTACTTTCTGTGCATTTTCTAGATTTTCTAATTCACTCGTTTAAAAAAAAAAAAAACAAATTCTCCAACTCGTATATCATGGAAAATTGCGATCGGCAAAAAAAAAGTGAAAAAGACGAAGACATATTTTTTTCATGAACTACTTAGCGCAATATATATGTTATATTTTTTATGGTAAAAAAATGCTTCAAGTGAAAAATAAAAGAAATGCGATACTTTTAATTCCACTAAAGATATTACAAGATATTTTGCAGTATGTAGGAAGCGTATGAAAAAAATTGGAGTCGTGAAACTCAAACTATTTTACAGAATAACGTGAATTAAGGTACATCCGAGTTTTAAATTTCCACGACACATTTTATTCGCAAAAGGTAAAACATAACAACAATGTCCCAGTTCCTTGTTTGCATTATTTTGGGCGAACTTTTTGCAGGAAAAAATACTTACGGCGTTGCCGACAGCGTGAACTTTCGCCAATGGAGCCGGAGGAGCTAAAGGAGGCGCAGGTCGGGACCCTTTAGCCGGATGAAAAGTATGAACACTTCCATCTTCGAGGCCAAGAGCGATTACTGAGGGCGAAGCAGCAAGAGCTACCGCGCTGTATCCCAAATACAAATCCCACGTTGGTTCCGAGTCCGTGCCTCTAAAAACTTGGAGATGAGCTAAACTTTGACTGCTGGTGACTGTAACGGCGTAATGACCGGCTTGCTGAGACAACGAACTGGACGGTTTAAGTGCGGGCAAAACTATGTGGCTACCGCTGCGCTCTGCAACGACTTTCGGTCTCTTGTGGTGAGATGTATGATGCTGCTTCGGTGTTGTTTGCTCCCTACGCTTAAGCGTCAAAGCTGTAGCCGCGTGATTAGTCGCAGATGAGCTTACGGTCGAGGAAACGTTGGGCCGCACGACATCGTCTCGCTTTTCGATTACAATCGTGCTTTTAGTTTGCGACGTACTTGTAAACGTGGGAGGTCCAACTCCACCGCCCAGCGAAGTATCCCTGGATATTTTAATTAGATTGTAGGCATTTCAATTAAACTGAAGGATTGAAAAAACGTATTTTCTATTTTTGCTTTTGTTTTGTATATTAGGACACTCAAAATGGTCTAAAACGTGGTTTAGAAGAAGAAATTTACGATGTTCACTTATACTCCAGTTGACAAGATATTTTCAATTAAGTGAAAACAAATTTACGAATTACGTTTGTCTATGAGAAAATTATGTCATTTTCCAAATATCTCAAAGCTTGAGAGACCAATAATATTCTTATTAAGATTACCACCGTGAAGCAATAATTAATCATGGAGAATTAAAATAAATCCATTTATCATCTTAATGTTGTAGATTTTGAAGTCTCAAGAATAGTTGAAACTATGCTTAAAATGCTTAAAATTAGCAAAACAATCGTCGAATGCTTCTATCGAAAAGATCTATTTCTACTTCTAACCGTAGGAGATCCGACTTCACCGCCCAGCGAAGTGTCCCTGAATATTTTAATTAGATTGTAAAATTTGAGGCGAACTGGACGAAACAAATTGGAGGTTTTAAAAAAAAACCTACTATCCATATTTGCTTTCTTTTTTTATAGTAGGACACTCAAAATGGTCTCAAACGTGGTTTAGAAAAAATATATGGACGGATGTGTACAATCTTCACTTATACTCCAATTTAAGATATTCTCAATTACTAGAGAACAAATTGACAAATTACGTTCGTCTATATGAAAATGTTGTAATTTACCAAACATTTCAAAGCTTAAGAAAACAATAATATTCTTCTTAATGTTACGACCGTGAATCATTGATTAATCGTGAAGAATTGAAATAAATCCATTCATCCCCACGTCTTGAATTTTTAAGTCTCAAGATTGATTGAAACTATGCTTCAAATGCTTGAAATCAGCAAATGGTTCTTCGAATGTTTACATGGAAACCCACGTTTTTCAAAAATGCTTTATAGCATTTACGTTAAAAACTGAATGTGAACAAGGCTTGATAGAGTTATTTATTATTATCTCTCATTCCTAAGAAAAAAATCTATTTTGAGATTGAAGAGTTAGGTGACTTACATCGTGTCTGGCGGAGCGGGGATGAACATCGGCGTTATTCTTCTCCTTCCGTCCGAAGTCTTGGTCTCAATTTGCTTATTAATAGGCCCCTTGACCGGTGTGTTGGAAGTTGATAGCGGCGCAGTTGACGTAACACAATTGGAAATTGGTTGTTGCGAAACGGGAGGAGCCGGCGCTGCAGGCGCTGGCGGTTTTAGATTCAACAATTCCGGCGCTTCCATAACGGTATAACCACCTTGAACGAGGGGTTTGCCGTATAAGCGTTCGTGAAGAATGCTCTGAAAAGTGTAAAACATTTGCTCAGTAAAAGATCCCTAAATCCTCGTTTATCACCACATTTAGTCCTAAAATACATACATTAGTATGTATACATTAGTATGTATTTTAATTTATATATTCATGTGTCTTATACTTATTTAAACTTTGAGTTTTGGAGGACTCATTCCAGGAACAAAGAAACTTAGACGCATAAAAAAAAACAAATGAGATATCGGTAGGTTGCAAAAATTTGTACGTACTTGTTCCGCTGGATCCAAGGGTTGGCCAAGTTCCTGCTGTGTGAATTCGATAAACACAACAGTGCCGTCCCAAGAGCAAGCAGCTAATCGTAATCCACAGGGCGACCAACTGGCATCCAAAACGGAATGTGTAAATAGCTCGTGGATCACTACTAATGGTCTTTTTAACGAAGTCAACCAAACTGATAGTGATCGATCTCGTGAGCCGATCGCTACGCAACAATACTGCTGTGGTTTTGAGGCACCTGGCTGTTTCTTTTGTAATATGTTACCGTTGAAACGCTGGGAAGTAAATAAGAATGTTTAGACGTGAAGCTATGTAGTACATAATAATGTAGAAGTCAAGGATGAGCACCGTTTAAATGAAGAATATTTTAAGTACTTTTTGTTTTCGTTATACTAAATTATTAAGCCTATAAAAGAGCTATTTCTGTGTATGACTGTAGTCTTTTATTTTCGACTCCGTTTTCTTCTGCATTTATATCTGCAGACCAGATTATTATCCACAGCAAGTTTTCCAAATGCATTATTGGACCGTCATTGCGATTTATGGTTTAAACGGTCACAGAGCTATCGCGATATATTTTGATTTCTGATTGGCATTTCCCATGCATCAACCAATCAGGAAGCAGGTTTTTTGGCTATAGCGCTAAGAGCATCTGAATCATAGATCGGAATAACAGCTCTTTATTACATTTGTGCGAGGCCACAGAGAAAGTGCAGATGGCTTGAATTGTACGGAATTTGTACCGCAAGACAAGATTACAGAGTCGAAAAATCTGGCTGTTTATCAAGTGCCCGGAAGTATTTTAGTGAATATAAACTTAGTTATGAATCTACTTCAACAAACAAACCGTTAAAAGAGAAATTCGTGAATCAGACTTTTTTTTTAGGAATTCGCCGAGTCAGTAATGCTGATAACCTACATCAAGAAGTAAAGTATTCGTCCTACTAGTGTTGGTTCCGTTAGTACTATTTCCCGACAGAAAATTCCATGCGACCATGAGGTAAAAAGTTATTACATTAAATTATTCATTCATTTATATTATAACAGCGTAAAATTATTAATTTTTGTGTAATGGTCATGAAAAATTCTGTCTGAAATATTTGTGATGCTTTTTCATCTGAATTATGACGACCCCTGAACTTATTTGATCAATGGCTAGTTTCTTTTTAAAGAGTGAAATTTTTTGAAGACAAATATTCCAATAGTCTTCATACTATTAATATATTATATCAAACACATTCACGCGGCATGATCCTGTTTTTTAAAAAGAGTTATGTATAATTTTGCGATTAGCATAACGTGATAAGAAGCTGTGAGCCGTAAATATCCAGCTCAAAACTTTTTTTCAATCCCCCCATTGGTTGGTTATTATTTAGTAAAGTCAACGTACAACGCATGTAACAGCTTTTCGATGTCCAACGAAATCTTTATCCTGCGTCCATCCGTCTCTCTCAATAATCTGAGCCGTGGGTCCCCCGCCGTTCATAGCATGAGCGGAAACTAAATATTGTCCATCGGGACTCCACGACAGTCTCAAAACGTGAGTAGTGCCGCCGCAATCGTCGAAAGGCTCGGAAATTAAGGCAGCTTCGGCCCAGTCGGTTGTTCGCCAAACTCGCAGAGTTTTATCGTCCGACTGCGAAGCCAGATATTTACCCACGGGATCCCACGTGATTCCCTTGACCAAACCGGTGTGTCCTTTTAAAACTGCTACTATCGCTGGGAATTTTGAGGCATCCCAAACAATTACGCTGTTGTCTACCGACGCCGATGCCAGCCATGGGCTGTGCGGTGCCCAGGCCAGGTCGAGTACATCACCTTCATGAGAACGTAAAGTCGCTATGCACCTCCAACTTTCCACTCCAGCTTTACCACCAAAAATCGAACTCCCACCAGCTCCACCCGCTAATCTCCAGATCATAATCAACTTATCGTCACCGCCGGACGCTAAGAGGCCGCTGCTGCTCCATCGTACGCAATTAACACAAGCTGCAGTTGAATATTTTTATCGTTATTATTATATTTAACTGCTCAGAGCGGAATTCGTACAAATTTTCAATATTATTCGTGCAAATAACTAGAATGACATTTACATATTTTGTTTGACTGAGTTATGCAATGGGAATGTGTTGAAACAAAATAATATTTCGAAAGTGAAAGATGCGGGGATCTATAATAGTTTGGTCCATCTAAGAGAATTAAATGAAGTTGGTAAAATGGAATTAAAATGTTCATGTTCCGTTTGACTCAAATTATAACAGAAATGTGTTGAAATGAAACAATGTGACTGAAAAATGTAATATTATGATGTTTTCGTAGGTAAAAGAGTCTTAGCTTTGAAAAAAAAATACTGTCGCTTGCTTCTGAATTTGTTCAAGCAGTAAAAATTTACAAATTAATAAGAAGATCGTTTTTCAGGAGCCTTCTGCCACTTTAAATTTCATTCTATTTTTATTTTTTTTTTGGAATTAAGAATTTTCTGCATAGCATATGTAAATTTTGAAGTAGGATCTGCGGAACATATCAACTTTTCCTAAGCTTATGAAAAATTATATTTAATGGAATTTTTTTTTGGTACAATTTATTAGTCTTGAGAGTATAGATCAATAACCATAATAAACTTTTTTTTAAATGAAATTGACGTATGTTATATGGAAAATTCTCAATAAAAAAAAAGAATTGTAATTAAAGTGGCAAAATGCCTTCAAAGTAATTTTCATTACTAATTTGTTGATTTTTATTGCTCTAACAAATTCTGAACCCAACAACAGTACTACTGTTGAGAAGCAAGATGTTTTTTACACAGGAGTATATCAAGTTCTTAATTTTTTTTTACCCATTAATTCTGTACCGAAATAACATTCCCAAAATCGCAATAACTTGCCACTTTCAGGATACGAATAGGCTCCTCAATAAAAATTCTAAAAAAATTTAAGCGACATCCACTGAAGATATACACAACTCCAAAAAAGTTACAGCTAAATCGGAGAGGGAAGGTAAAAACACTTCTCAATAATTGGTGATTCATGTATCATTTAAATAATACAAAACCATTCACCAGCAAAATCCGATATAAAAAATAAGGATCATATGAAAATTTGTAATAATTCCAAAAATTATGTCAGTGCCGATAAGATCGTTCACCCAAATGCGACGGTCTACGTACCAAGATGATTGTCGAGCTGACATAGCATTTTTGGTACTTTGTCGTCAAGTTCAGCAGCCTCGTTTTTAATAGGCTCCATACTCCATATAACAACTCTCCCGGAGTCGCCCCCTGCAATAAACAATCTTCAGAACTAACCTCAAAAAAATGTGAAAACATTCAACAGCCGTATTTGAACTCACCTTGGCCTCCGGTGGCGAATTTCTTTCCATCCGGATGTATATCCACCGAGAATATCGGATTATCTGTTTCGGAAAACGTAAAAAAATTCACATTTCTTCCAAAACCTATCCATAAAATTAGACATTAACATTGTATACGTACCATCGTGGCTAACCCAATTTGGCTTCACCAACTTCATTGCCACGATGTTTCTTGCCGCTACAACACTTTGCAATAATCCAATTCGCGTGTCATTTATCGTAGTTGCACGTCACTGTTACAAAAGAGCGCATTATTAAGCGGCGTATTACCGAATAATTTTTTATCTTATTGTTGTATTAATGTTTGATATCATACTGTAATATGCAAAACCGGGTTTTCGCACTCATGCCGGGATCCGGGAACACTGAAAACATTCTGCTACTACTACAACTTTAGCTGTGTAGTACATATCCCAAATGTATATGTATTTGCACAGGAGTAAAGAGGAGCGGATCTGCGCATGCGCACTTCCGGTTACCTCGAATGCACTTGAAATGCGCTCTCTCGCACTCATCGCATCGTCGGATTCTAACAGTGAATATATCGTCCAAGGGCTGTCCAACATTGGGCTGTACAAAGTGAATTATCCTTGGATTGCCAGGGGAAGCGCCTAACGAATGGAATCTCCATCCCTAAGCTATAAATTATCGTGTCGACAAAACTCCCAGCGTGCTTCATCCCCGCGACGGAGTTCAGTTCATCATTTGTACGCAGGTCGCACGGTCATTTAGTAATTTAAAAAAAGACAAAAATTTCGGTGTAGTGAAAATTTGAATGAATCAGCTGTGACTATATCTAACAATCCGTATATGAGGCATAATAAATGAATTTGGTCGCAAAAAAAAAAATACTAAGAAAGTCTAAGAATCAGGTTCGGTGATAATAATAGATACACTAAATTTGAATTTGAAAAAAAAAATTCTGGTGAAATATGCCATGTTTTTCATTTTTCATTTGACGTATAATATTTGACGTATCTCAGGAACGATTTATCGTAACAACATCTCTAAAAAATGAAAATGTGCGTTTTTTTATGTCCGACAAGAAAAAAGTTAATTTATAATTAATTGTGTAATTTCAGGCATTATTTTTGGCAAAAGCAACAATAATATTTTTTCTTGTGCAAAGGACTTACTGAAAAAAACATTTCTGATTCTGGTATCAATTCTCTCCGAATTGGAATAAATTTTTTACAAATTCTGTAAGTGAATGCCCAGTTTTTAGGGTTTTTTTTTTTTTTTTTTCATGGGACGCTACAAAATTCATGAGTTACGGCCGTTCTACGCTATTTGAAAAAAATAAATATCGAATAACGTACAGCAATCCAAAGTAGCGTTGAGTTGTGCAAAAGGTATTGAAACAATGACCATCAAAAGTTTTGATACAAATAGTGCTACTTTTCTCCGCCAGAATGTAAGTCGCACTATGTAGCGTGACAGAATGGTACCTTTGTGACAACATAAAACTGTCCTTAAAATGGAGCCACATCGACAACTGTTATCCAGTTACCAATATGACAACTAATTGTCGTCTAATGGACAAAGAAAGAAGCCATCATTTATATGTTAACAAACGGACAGGAAATTCATAAAACCTAGTGCCACCTTAATGATAACTTTTCGTAAAACTTGCAACTGCTATCTAAATGATGGCTCCTTGGACACAGTTATTATGCAAGCTAATGGACTTCTAAACGGTGACTTACAGACAACAGTTAAGGGTTAACCACTCGGCATCTAACGACCGGCATTAAATAGACGGCCTAAAGATAACCCAGATAAAAAAGTTCGATAGAATATCGCAGACGCCGGGCAGCCCGAACCGAGAAGTTATCCAAATGTCGAGTAAAGTTAACTTTCAGACATTGGATATCTTCGAGATAACATTATGGCGATCATACGTAACCCATTTAGGCGCCTTTTGGAAAACTTCTTGGTTTTTAGGATGATAGACGACAAACGATTTCAGAACCAAAGTCGCGATTACTATCATGACCTTGGTTTTAAAATCTTTGATCTTCTATCATATTCTATCTAACGTTTTCAGCAGAACTATCTCGATGCCATCTATTAAACGTTGGATATTGGGAGCAATTATTACGATAACCATCGTGACTTTGGTTCTGAAATCCGTTGTTTTCTGTCATATATTTTTTGTGCATCAGCTCGCATACACCCCCCCCCCCCCCCCCCCCTCCTGCCCCGTAGAAATTTCGAAAGCTGTTTTCTCCCAAACAATACGACAGATAGGGTCGGGGTTTTTAGAGGATACGCAGGACTATCGTAGAATTGGGCTAAGTTTCTGGCTCCTCTTTCGACATAGCCGTTTATTTTTACGAATTAAAAGAAAAATAGTGCGAGAGTGACAGAGCTATGTAAGAGAGAGACAGACCTATAGGCGTTTAGCATTGCGCGTCGAAATTTCTGGCGGTGTACCACTGCCTCTTAAGGAGAGCACCTATCCTATCCCTTGCTAATGTTTAATATATATTTTTCAAATATTGCAAACGGCTGAAGCTCGTGAACTTTATAGCGTCTGATAAAAAAAATACTACAAATTAGGCATGCACTTACAGCATTGGCAACAATTTTTCATGTGCAAAAAAAAAATATGTTCGTTGATTTTGTCGACAAGTAATGCCTGAAATTATACAATTAATTCTGAATTAATTTTATCATTTCAGTCATGGAAAAAAAGTACTTTTTCTTTTTTTAGATGTGTTCATACCATTAATAATTTCCCGATATATTATTGATTGAATAAAAAATAAAAAAATTGCATATTTTACCAGGAAAAAGTTGAAAAAAATTAAAATTCGTTGTATCCATTACTGATCCCGATTTTTCGACTTTTGATTTTTTATTCGTAATACATTCCATCTAAGCAAACGCTATAAATGATAAGAGTAACAAACATCCCTCATAAATATTCCTGCAATTTCGGACAATAAGTCGATGGGAATAAGAATATTAACAAATCCAAAATAATGTAAATTTTGTTATTCTCGCTTTTTGCCCCTTCCGGCGTTTAAATTGTGGGTATTTATCAACCTGCTGTTGGGTCATGGATATCACGAAAAACCATAACAAGACGTCACCAAAGTTATCTGCAGACAAGCCAAAATCTACGCAAATTACGAGTTCTTGCAGTAGCGAAAGCACAGGCGGTAATTCGTAGAATGCCCGAAGCCACGTTGCCACGCGCATTCGATGAATGAATGCGCATGCGTACGCGAAGAGTAGGAAGAAGCGTTTTACTATAAAGCCGAATGAAATTTCGTGGGATGCAACGTTGTCACGTTTATGTATGTGCGCGTGTGCGCTTCTTGACGCCGTGCGCGACTGCACGAATTGTCAGCAGTCTGCGACGGGGTCGTAACACAGACAGAGGGAGGATTGCGGGAGTGGGTTACAATCGTGCATTCGTGACTGATAATCACTTTTTTGTTTCGTGGGTTTCTATCGTGCTGCTGCGGCGATCGGCTTAAGAACTTGGCGGAAGCGCTGCGACGCTGAGTGGAAGAAAAAAAACAGGAAAGCGTATGAGTACGCGGCTAATTATCGATGCTAATCACCGAGACTCCCCCAAGTTAAAAAGTACCGCAAGTTAAGAGGCTGGCGCTGTGACAGCTCATCCTCAGGATCGAACACGAGTGACTGAACAATTGAGGTATAAATTCACGCAAATTAACTCCTGCTTTATAGACAATTCGTGGACATGCAGGAAAGCTCTGTAAATAAAATTTTGCAGCATTGCTGTGTAGTGAAATCGATCGTGCGCGCGCTGCTTCCCCGAAATCCAGACGTTTGCCGAATGAACGCCGGCTATAAGATAGTTTTTCGTTTGCTGAGTCAATTAGCAAGTTATTTTTGTTTTCCGCACTCGTTTGTTCGATTCGAGAATATGATACGATGTTCTTTTTTGCTTCCTCATAGAAGAAGATTTGTTTTCATGAAAATAAATTTTTTATATTTTTATGTCAGAATACTCAGAAGGATCTGAACGTCAAGAAAAGTGGTTTCAAAAATTGGCCGTGTGTGTGTGTGTGTGTGTGTGTGTGTGTGTGTGTGTGTGTGTGTGTGTGTGTGTGTGTGTGTGTGTGTGTGTGTGTGTGTGTGTGTGTGTGTGTGTGTGTCATGAAAGGCAACAAAATTCGTATAACTGTAACTTGTAAATTATTCGACCGAAACTGCTTAATTTTAAGCAACATGTATAGTATTAGCCACCCAGCAATTTTGATGATAAAAAATATCGATAAAAATAGTGGCGTTTAGAGAATTCCGAGACGAAAAAGTTAAGCCCTCAGTGACTCTCATAAGATCAAAATTAAAGGCGCCATGTCATGTCAAAGGTTACACTTGTAGTTTTTTGCTTGCATCATTAAAAAAAAGGTCGATAAAAAATATCTAAAAATAGTGGCATCTACAGAATTTTAAGACGAAAAAGATAAGCCCTAGATGATTCACGATGGAAATTAAGGACGCTACGTCGTATTAAACATGAATGCAGATATTTTCAGGATCGTATTTTTTTTTCGAGATAGAAAAATCGGATTGGGAAATTTTATTATTAGATACATCCATTGATAATTGTGGGATAGTCAAATTAATATAAAAGTTTGAAATGTGCAAATATAATTTTTTCGAATTTTTAATTGAACTAATTTTTGTGTTCATATCTGCAATAAGGCTTACATATAATTTGAATGCTTATCGAAATTCAAGGAAATTTACGCAAAACGGTTTACGCGGGTATTTCCTCTGATGTCTAGTCTAATGATAAACAATACTAATCAATGATAACAATAATAAGTCGATCTTCATCACAAATTTCTGCAACGCAAATCGACTTCGATGTTTCTCTTGAATTTTTATTACTTAACAGTAATTCGATTATAAAGTGTGGCTCCTAAATTCTCTGAAAAAAATGTATTTCATATCTTTATCGGCAAAATTTTTTTTTTGTCGAAACTACGCGATCGATAGTTTGAAGCAAGTTAAATAAATCTCCAGATTTGTTTAAATGATTTTAATTGTACAAGGAATTCTATTTCCGTTCATAAATTATTGTTGACATTTTAAATATTTTTTAGTGAACTTTCTAAGAATTCCTATATTTAAATCCGCATCTTTATGTGCCAAAAAAACAAACAAAAGTCAGCCGAGGCTCCATGAAACTTTCTAGACTCTAAAAATAGTCATGCATAATGAAAAAAAGTCTGGACGCACCACGAATGAGTCCACTAAGATTAGCGGGATATTTTCGAGAATATTTAGTTGATAGACTAAATTGATTGAATATATAGATGAACTAGCAAATTCTCTCGATTTTTGTTACTGGCTGATTTTTTTTTTAATCTGCTTTAAACTTCAGGCAAAAAGCATTTTTTTAGTAAATAGGTAAAAAAAATCGCAGTAGATATAATTTTTAGGCAATCGTTTTGCAGTAACAGTTTCTGACCACATAAAACGTAGATTTAAAAAAAAAAAAAATATCTGTTTTCTTTTCTAATCATGAAAACGCAAAAAATCGGTTGCGACATCCAGGATGTAATCCGGGTTCTAAAAATATTCGTGTTTAATTAATGATAGTTTTTATGAGCTGCGAGTAAATTTCCTTGGTTAGGTGAAATATTTGCGAGAATTCCTAGACCATTAGACCATTGCGATCCTCGATTGTGGCCTCGGAAGCGTGAGGAGTTTGCAATTCCATTACTTTCGCCTGGAGATGATTACACACTTAGTGTTTGGTGCTCGGTTATGGAAATTTTAATGGACTTTTGCACTTCGTGCAATAAATTGCATTCGTTAGTTACTATTGTACCGTACCGCACGATTAAAAAAACTAGCATGAGTTGTAAAGTCAGGTCGCTTATTGTGTCAATAAGATAACAATACATTCTTGACGTTCGTTGCATTGTTGTAGTATCCATCGCATGGTATACACTGCAGTTTGATGGAAAACTTCTAGTCTACGTTTTTTCTTTATGAAAGTATCCGAAGAGACGATCCAATTGTCCGAGCGGAACCTCCAGCTACTTCCGGTTTTTTAACGGTTCCATTCGGTCAGACGAAAAATTAATGTTCAATCTAATCTCAAACTGATTGCTCCGTTAGCTATACTGGCTTCAAATCACCGGAAGAGCAACTGGTATACTTTAAAAAGCCATCGCGTAAAATTCAAGAACGAAGGGGGAGAAAAATCAATGTCTTAGAATAGCGTTCGTGATTTTCCTGCAAATATTATATTTTTTCAACAAAAGCGCTATTTGAAGATAGGGTGTTGAAAAAAAAAAACGCTGAACAGAACAAACGCTTCATATGCATATTTAATGAGCCATTATGGATAATGTAGAAAATATTGAATTTCCTAAATGAAATATTTTCATCGCTTTTGATGACGGTAAATGTTTTAGAGGTTTTTTTTCAGCGAATCAGTCTAAGCTTCTTTGAAAAACAAACTTACAACGGTTTTGAGTGAAGGAAAAACGAAAAACAATATCATGACAATAGTTTTGCCTTGTATATTATAAAACTCATTTACGAATGAATATTTGTATTTTATATTATGTACAATATACAAATATTATAGAATTTTTGTGTCATCGAACTTATTTACCAATAAATGTTTACCGACTCTTTTCGATGTATTAACTAATGCTTGATTTTTTTTTTGAACAGGTATCGTTTTTTCTTAAAAAAACGGAGCAATTTCCTGGGATCAGAAGAACGCAAAAATCGAAGAATGACGATTAAAAAGATTTGCGGAATCGGTGCAGGTTACGTTGGTGGTCCTACTTGCAGCGTAATAGCCCTGAAATGTCCAGATATCCAGGTGACAGTGGTCGACAAAAGTAAAGAGAGGATAGCGCAGTGGAATTCCGAAAAACTGCCGATTTATGAGCCGAGTCTAGACGAAGTGGTTGCTCAATGTCGGGGAAAGAATCTCTTCTTCTCAACGGACATAGAAACGGCGATAAGAGAGGCCGATCTCATATTCATATCTGTGAACACGCCGACGAAAACCTTCGGCAACGGAAAAGGAAGAGCCGCCGATTTGAAGTATGTCGAAAGCGCGGCTAGAATGATAGCGGAAATAGCAACGGGAAACAAAATCGTCGTGGAAAAAAGCACGGTTCCTGTGAGAGCTGCCGAGAGTATAATGAATATATTGCGGGCGAATCACAAACCCGGCGTTTCTTATCAGGTAACCGAATTATAACCCCATGAGAAATAAGATTGTAGACTAAAAAGATTTAATTTCCTTTCATTCTCGCAATCAACTGTACCTCACAGATTAAACCCTGACAAACAGGGGCTAGGCTCAAGAATAAATAACACAGTGTATCTGTTGTAGTTTTAGAAAAATTCACGCAAATTTGCAATCGTGCTTCATATAATGAACAAACAAACTATTCAAAATGTACTCAGAAATTCAACGTTGCGTCTTAGATAAGCGAACGTTAACTTGATAATATGAGTTTCAATGAATTCTCAATACTTATGACGAGGAATTTATAATAAAAGTTGAAGTTTCTCTATAATTCCGAACATCATTTTCTTACGGCGAAAATAAATAGAGAAACATTTTTAGCGGCATAAAATATAAAACGGTATTCAATTCCGCTTAGAAATGTTTTCATTCATTTTTATCTTCAAAAATTGGTATTAGATATTATCAGGTAAATGTCATTTTCTATTATAAAATTGATTGTTCTATTGTGGAGTAAATTATTATGAGTGCTCAAGGATTTTCATCCAAAGCCTTTAATGAATCTCCTGCATACATTTTTCGGCAGGTTATAATGTCAAGCGAGGCATTTCAGTCGGTGTAATAAATTCCCTTGGCAATTGTACCTATTTTATAATGGTAAGTCGAGGGAGCACACGAGTCAGTCTATCTAATCGGGAATAGCGTATTTTATGAACGTGCTAAAGAGCTCGCTGTACAAACTCGTATGCAGGTCGAGGTAATCGTTTGGCGCGTCCATATCAACCGTTGTGTCTTCAACATTTGCAAATACAATTGCATAATATCAGGTTCTTTTGTATGTTAAGTTTATGCACAGGTGTTCTTCGATTGACCATTTAGATGCCGCTGGACGATACGCTTGACTCATTAAAAATATGTTAATGGAAAGTTTTGCTAATTTTTATGTGAAGTATACAAGCTAGTAAATAAGTTGCACAATTGATGGGACGATACAGTAAAAAAATAACCGTAAAACCGTAGTGCTACTTTTTATAAGAAAAATTTGGTTGAAGACGTTACAATTTCGTTTCTTGCTCTAATGATAAATGTCATTCGTCGATTCATCGTTGAACTATTGAGGGCCGGAGGATTATTTCGTACTTATGTTTGTGTAGCTAGAACCAAATAGTTTGGCCTCAATCAGTTTTTTGTTAAACCTCTGGTTAAAAGTATTATTTCATTCTGTTCAGAAAACGTGCACTTTGCAGCTTGTGACTTTTAATTGAGATAATATGAATGGGTTTGTATGACAAGTGCGAAAAAATTTACGACCATAAGGGATCCGTGTGACAGAGATCAGTGTGTGTTTGCCTCTATTCTGTTTAGGATGGATTGAACGCATCAAGGATTAGAGGCTGACTATCGTGATAGGAGTGGTTTTAGAAAAAATAATAACTAATAAAAGGGTGGGGGTCAAAATAGTGAATGGTTAACATAGCGAATTTCGAAATTAAGAACGTCTGATTCTAGAATGGTCATCATTATGGAATTCGCTATTTCAGCCATTCGCTATTTTCACCTCTATTGTATTAAAATTCATTAAAAATAGTAGATGATAAAAATGGTGTATGGCTGAAAAAGCGAATTCCATAATTATGGACATTCTACATTCAGACGTTCCCCATTTTTTAATTCGCTATTTTAGCCATTCAGTATTTTGGTCATTCGCTATTTTGGCCCCCACCCTTAATAGAATGATATGGCTTTTTGAAATTTTGTTTTATTCAATTGAGTTTTGACTGTGCAATTATAAAAATTTGTTCGTGTAACGTGGTTGGGAATTTAGGCGTATTAGGCTTTATGAGAGAAATTGAGAGGAAAACGAACGAGCACTTTGTGGAGCTCCGTATTCGGAAATAGGAGAGGATATGAGCGAGCACTCTTAGGGTCTCCTTTCTTATATGTGAATGTTTGAAATGATGGTGTAGGTAGATTATGTGTTAAGTCGAGGTTGTTTGATGTTTAAATTAAATACGCGAGTGAACAATTAAAAGTAAACTGATTTGTTGAATAGTAGGAGATCGCTGATGGAGAATACAACTATTTTAATGTGTGCGACGTAAAGAGAATGTGTGTGCGCGCGCGAGCGTGCGTGCGTGTGTAGGAGGGAGGGAGGGGGCGGGCGATGATAATTAAAATGAAATTTTTAATAAGGCGAAAGAATGTCGCGGAGCCTAAATCAAATCAAAGGGGTCTGCCAAAGAAATAAAATGCGCCTTCGCATTCGGAAAGTAATGTCGAAAAATCGCAGTGCTGTGCCAATAGTGTACTGTGAGGTGTTTTATGTCATGTCATGTGTTTTATTACATCGACTAGACGCGACTAACGCGATTTCAAGATTAAGTTCCGGAGTTTTGACTCCATGTTACCACGAGAGACTGAAGACTGCTTGACTGAACCTCTGGACCTCCAGTATAAATGTATCTATATACCTATTTATACTGGAAAATTTCGCTACGGTCAGCACAAAATAATCGTCCTTGCTAGGTTACTGAACATTGGATTTACATTTATTAATGATGTTCCGTGGGGAGCAGTTACACATGCAACGATTAAATATAAACTTTTTCGCTTCACGAAGAGGTTTATATTGAATTTTTTCACTGGGGATCAGCTGGTCGTCCCCTACAGGATTGTTTGAAAGGATTAAGTTAAATTTAATTCGTTTAGAGTCAAATTGAATTAAAGCAATAAATATTTTAGAAAGATTAATTTGGTGTTTATTTTAAGAAAGAAGGAAGATTTTAGCTTAGGAACCTCGGTTTAATTAAAAACTACCCTTGTTACTATTACTTACACTTACTCGCTATCCCTCACTCGGGATTCTCTTCGCACACTCTCACGCATTCAACTTAAAAGTTACACGACTAACGTCCGTGGCAAACTTTTAAACACTTATAACTAACGTTTCGGAGACTGATCACCGCGACACGAGAACTAGCTCACTTTGCAACGCAAACGAAATATCTTTTAATCTCCTTATGCGAGTGCTTAAAACGGAGCCTTTTGCCAACACTGTTACTCTCGCAATCGGATGGAGACTGAATTCCCCGCTCGTTCCTCCAACAGTCTTGCGATCATCAGGCGGCGGCCGGGAAATTCTGCAAAATTAACGAAAAAATAATCTTTCCTAAACAGAAATCGTTTTTCGTTCTCACATCACGGTTTGTCGCGTTCGACGCATCCCGGTGTTTATTTACACCCAGGATCCAGCGAACGCGACAGTTTGTCTTTTGCACGATAGGTTACGTTAAGTCCTACATTTTACTTATAAAATGCTATATAAAATATGTTGTATATATGAAAATTATGGAATAATTTGAGGCACAGAGCCTAGGACGTGACAATAATTAGCTGATGATAGGATATCTCGCAGGTAGTCGAGAACGTGTTTGTTATATATGTGTGAATTCAGTGTTTGTGCCTGGAATTAATGTATGAAAGTACATAAAACTGTTTGGTTCGGCGAAATATCGGTAAATACATACAAGAGTCAATGGTATTAGCTTATACATTTCAAAATATTGGTTTCGCTTAGAAGAGGATCAATGAATATCGGAAGGTTCGCAGACGAATAGGCTTTCGTATATTGTAATTGGTGTGCGTGAGAAAGTTACAATTTTGTGTGTCAGAATGAGAAAGCATGATATCAGGTAGCAAGAGTCGCGAAGGATTGATAAGAAGATGAGCCGCTCTGTGGAGAATCTTAGTGTGGAATGTGTGTGCGAGGTAGTGTAATATGAATAATCTCGTATGAAAATTTCGAAAAAAGCAATTCGGATATAAATATGTTTTTATTTAAATTAAAATTTTGGTTAAATCGGCACCGGACGTGACAGTTCCGTTTTTTCTCTCTCTCTTTTTCATTGAAGAACTGCGCTTGGTACAATCTCGATTGTCTAAAAAAAAGTAACGTGGGAAAAGATAAGAATGGTATTTTTATTTTTTTAATTATATGATGAATTAACGTGTCCGGTTTCTGTTGCAGATTCTCTCTAATCCGGAGTTCTTGGCCGAGGGTACAGCGATTGACGATTTATTGCACGCCGATCGCGTTTTAATAGGCGGCGAAGACTCGCCGGAAGGTCACGCAGCAATAGAAGAATTGTGTAAAGTTTACGAGCATTGGATACCCAGGAAAAACATTTTAACAACAAACACCTGGAGTTCGGAACTTTCAAAGCTAGTACGTTACCTTCCACTATTACTATACTACCATAAAACAAATATTTCTAACGTCATCAATGACATAATCATCAATTCTTAATAATTACCTGTATTATTTATAAAAAAAAAAGGATGCAGAGTAGAACCTTGCACATTGCTTCCTTTTTATTTTTCGATTTTTACATAGCTACTTCTATGGGGAATAATGTTAATCAATTTTGGCTTCTTCATAGAAGGAGCTTTGTGAAAAACGAAAAATAATAAGGAGGAAATGAGCGAAGTTCTACTGTGCATCCTTGTTTTAATAAGATAAATAAACATGTTGTGAATTCGCTGTTTCTACTTCGTTATTCCGTCATTTCGTTATTATTAAAGCGTTTTCGAAAGTAAATGTGATAACGTATATTTTTTAAAATAATTCAACATTCCATAAAATAAAAAATTTCATACCGTTCGTCACGAAATTGTACATATATAATGACTCAATATCGTTCAATTTACATCCAAAATTTTAGCTCGCTATCTCAGGTTTTGCAAAAGTTACAATAGAGCGATAATGTCAATTTTTTTAACAATTCATAATTCTACAAATATTTAAACTTTGAAATAACTGGCAACGCCCATTTTTCTTACGTTCATGGAAGAAATGCACGAAAAATTAAAATCGTGAACGGCGTACATTTTTTTTAAATCTTCAAGTATATTTTAGTATTTTCATAAGAAAATTTCCGATTTTATAAAGGTCTCTCTTCCGATTTTATAAAGGTATTCTCTTGGATCAATTGTTGGGAAATATTAACTCAAATCATTTGAGCGACAAATATCTGTCACATGAAATAACAAAGGTTTATAACCCTGCTTACAATTAGACGCGATTTATCGTTGCGTCTATTAATAAATTGGTGTTTTATTAGCTCGGCGGATTTTCTGGCCACTTCTGTTAATCCTGGGCTTTTCTTTGTTTCAGGCTGCCAACGCTTTTCTAGCTGAGCGTATATCGAGCATAAATTCATTGTCAGCGGTTTGCGAAGCGACAGGTGCAGACGTCTCGGAAGTAGCGCGGGCTGTCGGTCTTGATTCACGAATAGGCTCAAAGTTCCTTCAAGCGTCAGTCGGTTTTGGTGGCTCATGTTTTCAGAAGGATATTCTTAATCTTGTCTACATATGCGAGTGTCTTAATTTACCGGAAGTCGCGGTTTACTGGCAACGAGTTATCGACATGAACGAGTATCAAAAATCGCGATTTTCCGCTAAAGTCATCGAGTCCCTTTTCAACACCGTTACTGACAAACATATCGCCATTCTTGGCTTTGCATTTAAAAAGAATACGGGTGATACACGCGAGTCTCCTGCTATTCATGTTGCTAAAACACTGCTCGACGAAGGCGCTGTTCTACACATATACGACCCCAAGGCAAGTAAATTTTTATCAATGCGTTATATTTTTATTTCAGATTAATTCTCCATGCGGTTCAATCATTGTTCTACCCCATAGATTTTTCTATCCCATAGATTTTCTATCCCATTTGTGTGTTATAGAAGAATAAGAAAAGAAATTCTGTCTATATATCACGGGCATAAGTGTAAATAATTTAGCGTTGCTTTCCAGACAAAATTAACTTCAGAGACCCATTTGTATGCGGAAAAAATGTACTTTCAATCGTTTTATGAATTTTTATTGTGCGCGATTGTTTTGGAAAAAAATTGACGAAACTCTTACGAAGGTTTGAATAACGATTATTTGAGAGTTTTCAGTCTATTGTAAAAATCGGTAAAACACTTTCATATTTTTGTCATCTGAAAAAAATGTCTATGTTATAATGATCAACAAACAAATTTTGACGTGAAGCGATAAAAAATGACAGTAACGTTGTTAAGATAATGTGTTCCTATTTGATTGATTACAAAAATTACAAAGCGTTATTCTCCGCACAATTCATCTTCCTAATAGAAAAATGTTGAATGTTCACTGCGTTTTACAATAATGCAGAACGTTTTTCGTCATTTATCCTAAAAATAAACCGCAACAACATGTAGCTCATCCTCTTAATAAGTATTTAATTGTTAGGGGCTTTATAAGCCAAACACTATTTTTCTTGAATGAGTCATCGCTGAAATTCAATTATAAAAGTCATCTTCTACTGCGAAGCGTATAGTTCAGGCCCTATTTTAATATTTGTAAATTTTATTTTTTCAGGTTGAAGAAGCACAAATAATGGAAGATTTATTAGAGCCCGAAGTTCCGAATTTGAAGAATCGCATTAGCATTTACAACGACGCTTACTCCGCAACGAAAGGAACCCATGCGATCGTTCTCTGTACAGAATGGGATGAATTTATGGTAATTTTAAGCTCCTGACGATCATTATATCGCAGAAACTCACAAATCTCGATTCCGTCTTTGTTCATTTTTACTATTCATTAATATTGAGCAATGTTATACAGGAATTGGACTACAAACGAATATACACGGAAATGACGAAGCCCGCGTATATCTTCGATGGAAGAAAGATACTTCAGCACGATCGGCTGCAGGCAATCGGATTTATTGTACAGACGATTGGTAAAAAGCTCACGAGGACGGCAACGTCAAGAGCGTGGGGCAGTCAGACCCAAGTTTAGCCTCTATGCAATTAGTTAGACTTACACAGAATTTTATACAAAATCATGGACGACCAATGCGACTTTTTATTCGATTGAAAAAGAAATTTTATACACGAATTATTCTTCAAGAACATTCCTGAAGAGTAATCGAGGCTTTCAGAGCGCGCGATTTATATGTGATACGAACGAGTTGCATTTTCATTTTGGTAACGCAATGACAATACCTTCACGGGTCCAAAGACTCGTGGGACTATTTCATATTATATCGATTAAGTATTATATGTGGCATTAATTGTATTACTATTATCCTCGTAATGTGCAAACATGGCGAATAATGTTGAGACACAAATCCGGAGGGAATATTTTATTGACATGTAAATGGTATTCGAATTGAGTATTCGAATAATTCGAATGACCGCAATTCATTCAAATTATCGGTTTCTCTGAATTTTTCGAATTATTTGAATGTTACGATTTCCACTTCGAATCAAATAATTAGTGTTCGATTCGTCATGAATCATACAAAATCATGAATATTCGCACATTTAGTAACTTTTATCTTTAATGAGATGTCCCCAGAGCCTGAAGCGGCAAATTTCTATGATACACCGGTAAAAATTTACTACAAAGTATCGAATCCTATTTTTTGAGATTATTATCGTATAAATGTGGTGCTAATCATAAAAGTAGAGATCTAAAACTATCATTAGGCATCAATTAAGTGCAAGAAAACGCTAATAAATTCGATTTTGGAGAAGTAGCGACTACTTCCGAAACGATATTGCGTCTACTGTTTAAGAGAAAGCAATTCACGATCGACATGCTATACGAAAGTTATTCGCGAAACACGATATGAGCGAAATTTACAAATAAAAAGAACCGCCATTAAAGATTATATCGACAATTGCACACCCCAATGCCCTGATTTTATAAATCTTCCGCATCTTACACTCAGAGAAAAATCTGATCATTAAAAAAAAAATGGACTGACGATAATCTAACTATAAACAATAGTTTCCAGAAGGAACGTCTATATTTTATGGTTATACCAAATATAAGAAGTTAGTTGGATGGACCCTTAATATAATTCCTAGGAGGAACGTCTATATTTTACGGTTATAGCAAATATAATTACAGTAGCAATCATCAAAATGATAATAGATTCAAAAACTATTCAAATAGTTTCAAAAAATGCCGTTTCGTTGCATATACAATTCAAACGTTTGTTTCCAATAACCGTGCAAGTATCGTTTATTGAACCATATTATCATCGCTTCAACCATAAAACATTGCAAACCTTTATATATTCGTTTTATCATGTGACATCGTTGAATCAACAATATGCTTTTCTCTTAGTGTATAACGCGTACGAGACGGTAATGATCTCACGCTACAGGTTTGTTTCTCTATCAACATATGTATTTCCTGATAATCAACAAACATCTAAAAAAGTATCCATCGGATTGGGAAGCTTCTTCGGCGAATCGTCGACTTTTTGCAACTCTTTGAGATGTCTGTTGCGCTAAGTTTGGAGCCAGCGTTGTTCGAATTGGGAACATGAGTCCTGCTCTTATGGAGATGAGCGATTTTCCGAAATACTATTTAAATAAGTTAATATTCGTCAATCGTCATAGTTAACCGGTTTTCTTTGAGTTTAAATCTTTTTGCTTCCTCGGAGCGGAAGCTTTGTTTTCGGGGAAATTTTTATTTCCGAGATTCTCATATCAGAATATTCAGAATCACCTAAAACGTCGGGAAAAGCGGTTTAAAAAATATACGTATGTGTGTATGAGGCCGGAATATAAAATTCAAATTCAAATATATGACGAACGGTTTTATCAATCGAACTGAAATTTTGCCCACACGTGGAGCAGGTATTTGTTCGGTCTCTTAATACTCAATCATTACAAACGGTTCCTTCGTTTGTGATGATATTCGAATAAATTTAAACAAGATTATTTTTCATTCAATTTGAAATTGTTAAGCATGCATTTTGCAAAGTCGGGTGTCCGCGGAATTTTTTTATCCATATTTTTAAATCGTTTTGTTAATAACATTTTGGAATTTCTATTATGCAAAATTACTCATTTTAGTACCTAAAATAATATTGTCGTTTATTAATACCTTAATAAACGCCAATTCAGTCGGATTTTTATTCTGCCGAGAAATATTTGCAATTTCCTCTTATTTTTCTCGAACTTATGCAAAATGAATACGAAGCGAATGAACTACCTTAAGGGTGTGTCTCGTTCACCTCTACACCATTTATTTATTTAACACCCTTGAATGCTGCCATAAGCCAGTCAAATTTAAAAAACGTTGCTTCGAAGCACCATTAAAATTAAATAATAATTATTCCGTCATCACCATAATTTGATAAATTATTGCGTCAAATTAGTATTGATACGATTATAAAGATTTGAACTTCTCACTTCTAATATGGTTTCAAATCTATACAACAACGATTTATTAAAATGTTCCAATGCTGTGCTTAAGGGGGATTTGTAGAGTATCTTTTGCAAAAGAAAATAAACTATCATTCACTTAAATCGGTAAAGAATTACCGATTACACTTGGTAAAAACCGAACAAAAATCTATCCCATTAAAACAAAAAGTTTATGACTTAATCTTCATGCAAATCCGTTTCTCTTAATCTTTCTTTGCATTAACTATAATTGCTCAAATACGAAACATACTCCACTATTCCTATCCGATGCATTAAACTTTAAGGAATCGATTACGAACATGTCAAACTGATTTGACTTCGAACGTCGTTACCGATCCTCTTTAATACCAACCAGCACAGTGACCAAAAATAACCATACTTAAACAAATCGACATTACATAAGCCAAAAGAAAAAAAAAAGAAACTAAAGAACTTAGGCGCAGACAGAATAATTTCCGTACACTCTCCTGCCGGTTGAGAACTCCGTCGGCGCAGACACTCAGCTAATGCGACCGGCACGAGCTTATAATCACGAGAGCGTGTATGTCATGGTGGCGCGAGACGAATCATTAGCGTAGAGCAGGTAGAATAATAGTTCTTGCGTTCGGTGGTGTCGCTCGCGTACGAAAACAGCATTCGCCGATCATTCCCAAGTAGATATCAAGAGGATCACGTTGTTCTCGTGGAAGAAAACCTGACAAGAGGTCGAGGAAGAGAGTCTCGATGACCAAAAGAGAGAGAATGACGCGTTGCTGGCGCTACTCCGATCCCGTCAAGTTTTCTCAGTGAGGAGCGGTTCGACAGTGTGTAAAATAGAAAGAGAGCGAGAGACGGAGAGAGAGAGAGAGAGAGAGCAGGAGAGTCGCTGGCTCCGCACGCGCGATACATCAGTGCCTCCGCAAGAGCGATACAGTTAAAACATCGCGTTTATTTCCTCGCATCGCAAACTAGCCTAGCAGCTCTATTCGCGGCGCGCACCCGTGTAAAATGGCCGCGTCGTGTTGCCGTCAACTTCGTCGATCGCCCCGTAATATCGCGAGAGTATCGGCGTTTATTCCTTCCAATAAACCGTGATTATTGCGACAGTACTTGAGGCATCGCGATCGTTAGTTCCAAAAAACGACGGAAAGAAAACAACCCAAGTAAGCAAGTAACCAAGCAAATCAGCAGCCACCGTACGAGCTACGCTGAGGAAAGTGCTTCGATCGATCGCAACACACCATCGTGCACGGGATAGCGCGAGCGTGTTTTTTGTGTATCGAACAGAGAGAGAAAAAACACACTCGTTCTCTCTCTCTCTCTCTCCGCTGTTATTTTTTCTCCGACGTCTCGTCTCTTCGGGACTGTCGACTATTTGCAGAGGAGTTCTGATTTTTCAACCTCCTACTGTTTTAATAATAAACCCTCGACGTTTATTCGATTGATGTTGAGATAAGTGCAGCGAGTGCGCGAAAAAAGTTGGAAATTAGAAAGAAAAATAAACGACGGTCCAGTGTCGCGTGTTCTCTGTTCCAAAGTGTGCCATTTGCTGTATTGCTATTGTTGCAGCATTTGGTTAGATCGCGCTTTATTGTTTTATGCTTTTCTATATACGCGTCGGGGAGTTTGATGATTATTATTATGATGATGATGCCTCTTCGACTATTCGCCCGGGTCTTCTTCTTCCTGTACGCGACAACGACATGACGATATTGATGACTCTGTCGATTGATGGTGGCGCGTCTTTCCTTCGTCTTCGACGTCGACGACTTGGGATTTGTCGCTGCTTCTCCTCGCTCTTCTGCTGCTGCAGCTGTTGATGTTAAAAATACTGTTGATGCTTGATGAGTGGTTTTGAGGAATTTTGACACGCGGTCAACGCTCTCATACAACATGAGAAACTACGCCAATCTCGGCACCGCGGGCCTCATCGCCCTTGCGGTTTTCACACTCATTCACGTCTTGAGCCCCGTCGATGGTACGTCCGCCTACTACTTTACTTCCTGTTTAATATCTTTTCAGTAACGCAGAGTCGAGTAGGGAGATGTTTGTTATTAGCCATCGGATAACTCCTTTAGAGCCTTGCTGATATAAGCAGTGTACATAAAGTCAGTACCGAAAATGATGTCGAGCTGAAAATGAAAATAAATGAGACATTGATTTGGAAATGGCTTCGGCGAATGACGTCGTTCGCCGAAGCTAATCCCAAATCAATTGTTCATAAGCGACTCAAATACTAAATAAAGCATTATGTACACCTTTTGGTCCTCTTGCCCAATCACGTGAAGGTGAACGAAGAGGCGCGCCTTGCATGTTTCTTGGCGTAGGCGGTTGAAGACATTGATAAGAATCTGAGAAATTTAAGAAAAAAAATACTCTTATAGATAGTTTTTTTGAATATCTTGTAGGAATTGTTAATGACTGGTACGTCCGCCTTGTGTTTTACTTCCTGTTCAATATCTTTTTAGTAAAGCTGAGTCAAGTGAAGCGATATTTGTTATTAGCACTTGGGTAACTCCTTTAGGGACTTGCATATAAACAGAGTATACATAAAGTTAGCATGGAAAACGATTTGAAGGTAAAAATGAAAATGAATGAAGCATAACCTACACCTTTGAGTCCCTTTGCTCAGTCACGTGAACGTGATCGAAGAGGCGCTCCTTGCGCGCTTTTTGGCGTAGGCGGTTGAAGACATTAATAAGAGTCTGGGAAATTAAAAAAAAATACTTTTATAGTTTATTTTTTTTTTAAATGTTGTAACAATCGTTAATGACTGGTACGTCCGTCTACTACCTCACTTCCTATTTAATATCTCTTGAGTAAAGCAGAGTAGTGTAAGGACATATTTGTTATTAGCCCTTAAATAAGTTTTTTAGAGCGTCGCAAACAAAAGTAGTGTACATAAAGTGAGCGTCACAAATTATTTCGAGTTAGAATTACGGATACAAAAAAAAAAGCAAAATAACGTGAGAAAAGGTATGAAAAGATAGATGAACTAGTGAACGGAAAATGGAAATGAATAAAGCATTACATCTTTTGGTTCCCTTGCTCAATCACGTGAAGGTGATCGAAGCACATTTCTTGGTATAGGCGGTTGAGGATATTGATAAGAATGGGGGAACTTTAAGAATAAAATACTCTTATAGTTATTTTTTTAAATACCTCAAGAATTGTCAATGATCGGTAGTTATAAGCATTCGAAATATATCAGAAAACATTTCGATTTGACTAATCGGTTTCGTGGAATTCAACACATATACAGTTTACCGAATTTCCAGAAAAAGTTACAAAGGGAAAACAGAAAGAATGTCAATAGAAAAGTAATTATTTTTGGATGTTAGGATTTTCCATATTCATCCTGAAAATCAAACTCTGTTGTAAGAATCATAAACGACTTTTGTAAGTCGTAAATATTTCCATCTTAACTTGCCAGATGGTTTGAATAAAATATACTAAAATTGTATTTTTGCAAAATTTCCGGAGAAAATGGAACCACAGAAAAATACACTAAAAAGCCGGTTCATCCATTAAATATTATTACATGAAAGGTAATGATTATAGTCTGTCGAATGGTCCAAAAGATTTCGTAGAAACGACTGGATTTCATAGACTAATTTCAATGCCCTGAAAAAAACTGCACGTTTGGGAAAAAATTCCTTTTCATTCGGGATCAAATGCTCGCTAAATAAAAACCGCGTAAAAAACTCGCGTCGTTTCTCGAGTGCACGAATAATCCTAAATTTAATAAAGCCATTCGTCAAAACGAACAAAAAAACATTCCATACAACATCCAAGAAAAAAACAAAGGAAAATGGCATTGAAGAGGCGAGTGAACGTATTTGCTGTTATATTCATACTGAAAGCGAACACGATATGCACTCCCTTGAATTATTCAAAACATTTAGCAGATCAAAAAAACTATATGGAAAAAATTATTCTTAACGATTTCCTGTTACATAAAAATTTGAATAAAGAAAAAATCATTCGCTCGATAAGACATGTTTTCTGAATAAATATATCATGCACGTGCGATTGTTCACTGAATGTACAAACGATTGCTTCACTGCCGATTGATAAGTGGCGTGTTTACGGAATTTTATCAGCCTGGGAATAATCGATATCTAGAGCTTTAGTTCTCAGTAGTTTGCCCAGAAAGCTCCATTCGTACAAAGACAATGAACTCGTTAATTTAGCGAGGATCGTCGCCACCTGCTGCATTTTAAAGCGAGACTCTGCTAGCGTTGCCCGCGTTGACTCGATTCCTGTAGAGACAATGATGCGATTCTTGTTGTTGAGCTGCGACAGCGCATATTTACATAACGCAGCGACCGCGCGCGGTATCTCTTGCGTCGAGACTGCCTCAACCCCAGTTAAATTCATCGCGGGAGCCTGATATTCCTTGCGCCGCAAGCTACACAAGAGATATTAACAATAGAGATTTTCATGAATTCAACTGATATCGATTTAACCTTTGACAATCAATTTAAATTTTAGGTAGTGATATTAGGCCTTGTGATGTTATGCATGAACCGTTCTCTGTCGATTCAGTCGCTTTTTTTCGATCCTCTTCGATCTGCCCCATTATTGGTTATATGAAAGTACCTTTATGAGGTTCTCTATGTGATTTTTGACAACAATATTTTTTTTAATTCTGCTTTTTTCAAGTGCAAATATCTCGAAAATGTAAAATTACTAGCAATAACTCCACTTATATGATGTTGTTTTTTTGTTAGCTTTCGAGCGGAATGTTAGGAATAATTATCCCGTTTCGGTGAGTTTGATTTGTTACAGAAAAGCGGTGAAATTATTTTTTTAAATCAAAAGAAATATGTTTTTCAACTGGGAAAAAAGAGCGTATTCCGGCATGACTGTTGATATCTTGAAAAAATCACCAGTGGCACCGATCGATGTTCTGCTATAAAATAAATGTATTTGTGTTGAAGGTTCCAACAACCTGGATTTTTTTTTTTTCATTAAACGACGGGTTTTTTTCTTTGGTTAATAGAATTACAGAGTATTCCGATTGTCGATATCGCCGAAGGATCATCAGAGTGACACGAGTCGAGTTTCCGGTAGAAACAAAATTTATTCCTTGGAAGTTCCGAAAAACAGGGGAATCATTTTTTTAATACTCAAACCTCGTTCCGTGCCACTTTAATGATTTTTTGCGATATCGATAGTCATGCAGGAATGCATTGTAATTTTTTCAATCCAAGAAAAAATATATCCATTCTTTAGTTTTTTAAAATAATTCTTCGGTTTTTCGGAAACAAGTCATATTTACCATAAAAAATGTGACAATTATGTCAAATATTTCGCCCAAAAGCAAACCGAAAAAGAAACCTTTATTTCGAGGCATTTTTTCCAGTAACTTCAAGCTTCCGAGATTGCGTTTCGAGAAGCACTCGAAAAAAATGACATTTTCTGAAATTTTGTTTTCAAAAATCGGAAAAAAATTATCATAGAGTGCTTATAAGTGGTACATTAATATATCCAATTATGGGGCAGAGTGGGACGGGTCGAAAAAAAGTGACGAAATCGACGGAGCTTGAAATGTGATGTTGAGGATGAACCATACACCGTTCGAAATTTTTCTATGATTATTAATTTAAAGTATTTGAAGTTTTTTTGCGGATACATATTTATCGAATTACATCTACAAATATTATTACTATATTATTATTATTTTTATATGTTATATTACAAGTCCACCAGAATGGCGTAAAGTAAAAAGTAACATTTACTATACTATTATTATGTTTATATATCATATTACAAGTCCACTAGAATGGCGCGAGGTAAAAAGTAAACCGCTGAACAAATTTTAATGTTCGATGTCTGATTTCATCTTCGAATAGAAGAATTTCGTTAAGATTATCTTAAAGCCAGTTAAGTTTATCGCAACAGCCTGATTTTTGTTGCGGCGCCAGCGAAAAAGAGATACTGAACAATAGAGATTTTCATGAATTAAACTGATATCGATTTAACCTATGACAATCAATTTAGAATTTGGTGAGTGATATATTAGGCTGTCTGATGTTATATATGTATCTGAAATTCCGTCCATTAATTATGTAAATATCAAATTATATCCTATTGTGTGTGAATCCACGTTCTTATGAATCTACTTTAAATTTGCAAATCGCAAACCTTCAAAGTTGGAAATGTTAGCGGTTCGACGAAAATCATACATTTATCTACTGGTATATCTTATGTCAAGAGCATTTAGACGAACTAATAGCAATACAGATTCGCATAAATTTAACTGATATCGATTTAATCTTTGACAATTACTTTAGAATTTGAGTAGTGAGATTAGACCGTCTGATTTAATATTCGTGTCGCCCTCCGCGTCACGTGAGAATCAACAATACAGATTCGCTTGAATTCCACCCATGTCGGTCTCGAAATTATAAACACAAATAATTTGATATCATCCTGTTTTAATTTTTTTATTTAATCATTTTCTTTTAGATTGGTTTATTCCTCAGTATTCAGGTTTTATTTTTACTAAGTTTCGACTGTATGAGAATACACTAGAAACTCGGAAAAACCGCATCTCGCTCACCATGCAGTTGACACGCAAACCAGTGCGTAGCTAAGCGGTCACCTATCCAAGTTATGACCGCAAACAATGCTGCTTAACCCTAGAGACCGCCGAAGCCACACACCGACCGCACGTCCACTGCTGTCGGTTATCCTCTTGTTCTTTATTTTCCTAATTATGCAGTTTTAATATACCGAATTTTTGTGTACCTTCAACTTAAAGTTTTTGTGCACAAACGTCCACCAAATATGTGTATTTGTTTTGCAGTCAAATATCGATATTGTCGATGATTTAATTTGCATTTAATTGTCAATTCTTCGTTTTACAAATAAAGAAAGGAAGATAATTTGTTAAACATGAAATGTTTGACTAGAAAATTGTATATCAATTATGTGAACATTAGATTATATCCTATTATTTATTTCTTATTTACTTATGATAAAAAACTTTTTTTCGGGCACGTTTCCATGAATTATTATAAGTATCACTACTAAGGGGACCAAGTCAACTAAAAAATGTCAATATAAAACATTAATTTAGGAATACCCATGCTGTTAAAAAACAAAATTAATTACAACCACTTACAGTATACATCGAGCACTATAAGTGTGCAATCTTGTGCAGTGATATGGTGTACCATACGACTATGGGGAAAAGTGTAACTTTTTCCATTTATCGTAAACTTCAGATCAATCCAAACGGCAAAAAATGGGTTTCGATGGGTCATTTTATTCCTAAGAGAAGGCACTCCGGATTGAACATAAGATTGTTTTTTTCTGATGCTGTAAAGTAATTTTATTCCTAAGAGAAGGCACTCCGGATTGAATATAAGATTGTTTTTTCTGATGCTGTAAAGTAATTTTATTCCTAAGAGAAGGCACTTCGGATTGAATATAAGATTGTTTTTTTCTGATGCTGTAAAGTAAGTTATCAATTTTAAAATGTAAGGAAAATTTTATTTCTCAAGAACTTACATCATATTGATGTGATTAATTCAATTTTCACTGGAGCCCAAAATCCCCTATTCAATCTCGAATGCCTTCTCTCAGGAACAAAATGATCCATCAAAACTCATTTCCTGCCATTCGGTTTGACCTAAAGTTTGCGACAACCGAAGAGAAATGTAGGTGTCGGGGAATGGACTTCAAAGATTGCTACAGAATAAAATTTCTTATTCACATATCTTCCATGCAACATATTTTCGAATATATTTTCTTACTTTGAATGCCTGTCAAGAAAAGTTGTTTAAGCTATTTTTCATCGTTTGTTTTTTCAATATATCCCATTCGGATTATATTTGGTTAATTTCTTGGTAAAAAACAATAAAATGAATTGACACAAACGAAATATACCTGGGAGTTCTTCTGACGTTTCGCTGAGAGGTTAACCATAATACCGGTCATCTCTCAGCACCTCACTTCACTTCTAACTTTTTCTGTACTACAATCAAAAGACTGTTTTAAAAAAAGCGAACGTTGTTGTTGAACGCATACATCGAAGATCGGAAATGCATCCATTTGCGTTCGATCGGTAATAACCGACCTAGAACACGCTATTTCACGTTTAAAAAATCATTATAATGCCTGTAGTTTTTGTATTCTTTGAAATTACGATCAAAAATTTAATGAGTATGTTGTCCACATGATATAGAATCCAAATAGAAAATGATAATTTTTTTTCATTTTTAAAATGGCTCGATCGCCTTGACACAATATAATACAACAGTGGCAATAAAAAATACAAAATACAAAAAATTAGCTATCAGACGAATATAGAAGGGAATAATTACATTTTTTAAATTGTACTTTCAATTAATAATGACAATTTAATTGCTGATTGAATTGTAACTGATAAAGCGTAACTGATGTCTCTCGTAATTGTTTTTATACGTTCGGTCGTCAAGTATTCTGTCGTTCTATAGACAAAAATTAGTCAAACGACGATTATTAGCTTATCTGTACCACCCGCGGGACTATAATATGTTACCATTGCAATTCCCAGTAATTTTATGGCTTGTAAGCCATAAGGAGAATGAAACGAGCTTATAGAGAGCACTGCCGGCAGCAGGGCCGATGATGCGTGGGCACATGGCCTAATAACTTGATTAAACTCGTTTCGCGTCGCAAAAGTCACAGGCACGTGGGGTTTTACTATTCAGGCGAGACGTTAAGCATATTTGACCCTCGTTACTTTGTTTGTCTATTTATTTTTGGGCCAATGTTGATATAAACTCGTTTTTCCTGACGGTGGCCACAAAATATTGACTCGACTTTCCATAATAAAATAATTGACTTTTCATCAATAAATATCGATCAATGTCGATTAATAATAATTGCATAATTAAAAAGAAGAATTCTTCCGGTATGAATGTTGCGATTTAAAATCAAGATGAAATTGGAAAATTCCGTCGACATCAAATTAATGTATAATGCATTGAAAACATTGTAAAAGTCGTGTTTACCGTATAAATATGTTTGTCTCAATACAAATATATAATATAAACAAGATACGTTTATATTATATATTTGCTTTCAATATGCAGTATTTGCAAATAAAAGATAGACGGTACATTACAGTATTATTTACACTGAGAAAAAAATTTACTTGGAATTTATCGTAAATTTGCTGGAAGTTTTATTCGTGAACCGGTGTTGTAAATTTACTATATAACGGCCACGTCAAATTCATTTTTGGTATAGTTATTGCAATGATTTCGTTTAAACTGTATCTAACTGTAAAAGTTCTTCAATTTAAAAAATTTACTCAAATTTCATGGCAAAAGTAGCTTGATTTTATATTACAATTGTACACAAAATTTTTATTGACGAGTTTATAAATACAAACTTCTAGTCATTTCTGACAGTCTTACAGTCACATCTTACAGTATATCTTTAAAATATTTTCAACCATATGTACAATATGGCAGAGATGAAAACAGAGATAGAGAAATTTCTTCCTCTATGAAAAAGTCAAATTTCGTCAACATATATCCTCGTACAGATAACTTTAAGTAAGTTAGAACAAGAAGAAGTGTGTGTAAGACAAAATGACACGTGTAAGACCCGACATTACAACGTTTTCAGTTATCCTAGAAAATTGCCTCGTTTGCAATTATCCCTTGAAAAACAGTGATAACCAATCTTATCTTGTTTTAGGACTCAAGTGCCATTGCGATATCTGCACGGATTCGAATTACACATGTGAAACCGATGGATACTGCTTCGCAAGTACGAGTCTCGACAAGGACGGAATTACGCATGCATACAGGTAAGAAGCTGTGGAAATGCAAAAAAAAAAGGAAATTAATTTGATCTAATTGTTACTACACTATTTTTGTGTAAAACCTACCAGAGCTGCAGCTTGTACGTTAAAATACTCCTCAATTATTACGTTCGAGAACTAAAAAAAGATTAAAACCAGTATTTTCGACCGGATACATAAATTAGCGAAAAAAATGTCTCTCTGATCGACACATTGATTCATTAACGTTTTATCGTGCGTTTTTTTAGGTATACGGAATTAACGAGTGTTTATCGCAGAATATATATTCGATACAAGCTAGAAATTTCGTTGGTTGCGATCGATTGCTTCCAGGAACGACGGACAAGCCGAGGCCAAGTTTTTTTTTCGGCGGGTATTTCACACGATCACCGCGACTATATCTTTTGCTATGGCCATTCGTCGCGATGGTAACCCCTCGAGGCTATCGTGAAATTTAGCGAAAATGAATTTTTATCACGGATAATATTGTGAATAGTGGTCGAGCTCTTGATCTTTGCCACGCATTAATAACGAGGAAAAGCTGAAAAACGTTTAATTATGAAGCATAAACAATGAATAAGAAGGTCTTACTGGTAATTACTTTTTATGACGCTTGCAACGTTAATATTACCTGCTGGATAATATGATAATTGCACCCGTCGTGCAATTGACTTGCGAAGGTAAATCCTCGTTTTATTACTAGTTTCAAAATGAATCGATCGGTAATTCCGACTGTCAGCATCATGGGGACCTTTTTATTACTTGTTAACTTGCTATCTTAGTGCTTTAAATTATTCAACATCAATTGACGTTCTTATTGTCTTATCTCATTGGCAATAAAATCGGATCGCTTTATTAAGAACAAGAAAATAATAGTATATCACACTCCAAGGCGGGATTTTCACCTCGGGTCATTTCTGACATCACTTTGCTCGGGTAACAAATTTCGCAATCGACAAAAATCATGCTCTTTCTTCCCTAGTGAGATAATATAGCACTCTGTGCAAATTCACTACAAAAGCTACGAAAATTAATTTATCGTAGTTAGTAACAAGCTTTTTTCATTGCTCGCAATTCTTTTTTGTTTCCTTGTATTTTTTTCGTACATTTTTATGGAAAATTGGAGTTTTTGGCATCAATTGTACAAATATTTCAATGCCACTTGATAATAAAATGGTAAGAAATTTATAACATTTACAAGGAAATAGTTAGTTAAAGAATACCAGGCGATTTGTAATCTCAGCTGACGATTATTGTCACGTCACGTCAAAATCGGTATAAAGTTGCTATTTCGAAAAAATGTAAGGGACGGAAAAGACCGAAGGATAATTGCGCGGAATAGTTAGAAATAAAAATATTAAAATTAGCATTGTGATATTACAAAAGGTGTGTGGACCGAACGAAGTGGTTTCCACCGGAAAATCACCATGAGTGCAGAAATCGGACGACTGATTATGCGGAATTGTGCTGCGTTAAAGATCTCTGCAACCGGAATGTATTTCCGGGTTTACTAGATCCCGAGGCGTCTGAATCGCCCAAAGGTATAACTCAGCAGCAGCAACGGGTTGGCCACCAAAATGTGTGTGCGGCATTACGAAAAAGAGAGAGAATAATAACTCAATCCCTTTGTTGACTCATCATCCGCCACTGACGTATTATCCATGTACAACAGAGTTGCGATTTCAAGATACTGTTTAAATCGATCATCTAATTATACTTGCAATATATTCAGTAATTATTTAGAAAATTGTAATTTCCAATTACAACGATAAACAAATTGGACACATCCACTTCATTTTTTCAATTTAATGCCATTTGGTTAGTATTGGGTTTTCGAGAATTTATACAATATTTAAACCAAATGGATAGCAATAAAAATTGAAGTTTAGGTGTTTTTAAAAGTAATTAATCATAAATCAAGATTTCTGTTACTTATGAACTTCATTTGCTCAAATTGATACAGGTTCTGAGTTGAATAGAAAAATGTTTTCAAAAATAGGTTAGCAAACAATCGATATGAATATCTTTATAGGCAATACCCAAAAAATTGGCTAGGTTAATTTTTGAGTTCTATATGCTGAATATTTCTATAAACATTTAGGTAAGTAAATACAGAAGACCAGACGTCATATTAAGATAAAATTATTGCAAGAATCATGAAGCGGTCGATTTGGAAAGTGATTTCAGATTGCGAACCTTGTCATGGACGTCATGCCTCTTCTCGTCATATTATATCGACTAACTAAACTAAGAAATACGTACAATTATAGACATTATAGACTTACTTCTCACTTTTCCCCACGGCCCACAATCTAACAGTGTTATAGAGTCTAGAGTCACATGTTAAATAACGCGTTTATTAACTGCACTTAATCTGCGGCCAACGAGCTTTTTTTCCACTCTGTTTCTCGTGTCCATTACTATTATTTATCGAGCTCCTCGAGTTTGCTTTTTACTATTATTATTATTAATTCCTCCACATCGTGATGTTTTTTCCTCTCCATGTCGATAATAATATTGCAAAAAGGCGTAAGTATCATCCACTCTGTTTCATTTTGTTTTGTACTTGAGAAAAAACATTCCCCAAGATTTCGTTTTTGCGCTTGTCTATTATTTTTGTTTTCCCATTAAAAAAAAAAGACAATTCACGAGAGACGAAAAATCACGAGAGGCAACCGAGAAAAGCAGGTATTCACCAGATCCTACGTTGCACGGTGTTCACTGCTGATTTTTTATATATTTTCCTTATCTTGAGTTTTTCGCGTGATTATTTTATCAATTTCGACTTATTTTTTATCTCTTTTTATCTCATACAAATAATCCTCTTCCCAATAACAACATTTCACGACTATAATTAAGAAGATTGTAGAAATAAGAAAATTTTGAAACATTTTTTTTTCGCAAGGTGACTGTTCTTTTAGAACAGAAATTATTTATTTCTGTAAAAGGTCAATTGCTAAAAAAACGATTGCCGTTTTTACGTGAATTTAGGCCCTTAATTATCAATTATGAATAAATTTAAAAAATCATATTTCACAAATTCGAAAAATCAAATGGGCTTGAAGGTGCGTGAACAAACAGCTGTCGTCCCAGCCCGAACCGCTGATCTTCTGCATGACGAGCGACTCGAGAAACACGACTTTTGTCATCGAGTGCTGCAGAGAAGATTTTTGCAATCGTGATCTGAAACCCCAGCTGCACCCTAGCACCAGAGAAGGTACAGTCCGTTGCCCTGGGATTTCATATATACTCCGTGGAGATGCCACGTAATATCTCTAGTTGCACTCCAGTATTTTATAATTATTATCTCATTATATCTGTGCATACTATAGAATATTATTATCTAATCTACTATCTGCCTGCCTACTTAGATCTCTTTATCTACATCATGCACTGTATTTTTTGCTCTCCCACTGACTATACACACAAATATGATTCTTCATTTCCAAAATACTATGCACACGCACTATAAAGTAAAACCTTGAATCCTATTTCTCTTCACTGGTGATTGCTCTCTTTTAACCTATCACAATATTATACGCACGTTTGGCACTCGCGATGCACTTTTACACGCAATACAAAATTTTTACGCGTCAGGAAGAGTCAGCCACGATGAATTACACAGCAGCGTGAGTCACAATGATTTTCCGCTAAATTACTGATTATTGGGTTATGAAAAAGTGTTACTCCGTATATTACATTATTTTCAATGGACCCACAGACTTTGCCTATTCGATATTAAAATATGGCAAATCATTTTCTGATTTCGGCTACGGTAACAAAAATCATTTACTGATATTCTTTGCTTTACTTGTCATGCACAGCGTCCGTGAAAATGTGGATTTTCACACAAATTTTGATTGTTGAAAAATAATTGTGGGAGTTTTTATGCATTAAAACCTATGCAATGATGCAAGTTTCTGTTATTGAAATATTTGTTAAAAACAGTGAAGGCTCACAAAAAAAGTGTCTCCTTGTGCCCTACTCTTCTTTACATTATGATACATACATAATCTCACATAAAAGTGGTTGGTTGGCAATGTTGTAGACCAGATATAATCAATACTTTGCGGTTGCCAAACGCAAATGATGATTGTACCAATAAAAACGCAAATTGACCGATGCAATCAATTTACTCGGTCGACCAATTGATGTAATCACCTAAATAATTTGAAAACCAATTGATTCGGTCACCGAATTAATTTGAAAACGAATTGATCGCATCACCTTATTCATTTGCCCATCTAATTGATGTTTATCAACTAATTGATTGGATCAACCCTTTGATTTAATCAACCAATTAATTTAATTAAGTGATTGATTTGATCAAGTGACTGATTCGGTCAGCGGATTAGTATGAAAACCAATTGGTCGGAAAATTTAATTGCTTGGACGGCCAATTGATTTGGAGAGAACAATTTGCAACGTTTCTAGTGAAATTTAATATTTCTATCACTTGAGTCTTTGGATAACACAACTTGGAATATCCTGCGGGAAAAATCACAAGTGGTTTTTTTTAAATTTGCGTCATTCAACGTTTAAAAAAAGTCTCTAATGAAGTCACGATGAAGTTTCATTGCAATGATTACATGCAAATAAAAAAGTTATGACGTGAATACAGGAGGCAAAAAAAGACGAATAATTATCGCGCATTGTTGACTGGAACGTGCTGTTATTGAATAAATAGTAGGACACCTGGGATGTCATCGTAAATTACAAGACAACAAAATGACTTAAATAAACGCATGCAACTTCGTGAATGACTCTCTTTTCGCGTTTATAAATTAAACAGGGGTAAAGAACTTAATTCATCAATTATAATGCTGTCATAATTTTATGATATTAATTATAAAATTAATTTTTAAATACAAGTAAAAAATAATGATCCCTTTGTCATAATTTGCAACATTTGTGAAACATTTTCAAAACTATATATCCGTAGATATTTTTTTAAACTTCAAGGAAAAATTGGACAAATTTTTTCGTACAAATACATTCACGCGATTTTCATTATCTCAACAATCATTGCAATTTCTGAACATCGTATAAAAACTGTAGATAATTATTGCTACATAATTGTCGAGTTCATCATTTGATAAATGCTTACAAAAATGATGACGCTTTATGACTGTGATATCGTCAATCATTATTATCGTCAACTTTCATGTCAATAAGATTCATTCTCGTTACGACGTTGACCTTATGTTGCCTCGCGTTTTTTACACAATCAAATGATTAATTCTTCGTCATTCATCTTCAACGAGGAGCTGAATACACTTAAATCATTTACAACGAAACTTTTTAGCGAAATGCGAGAACCGTGTGCCATCTTTGTAGGTTTTCCTATCTTTATGGTGTCTTCTTTCGACTTAATCTTCGTCAAGGTGTTATCTCGCCGGAAGCCTTGAAATACAATAGTAGCATGTGATTATCTTGCAAAATGTAGCACCTTTTCGTTATCTTCTGGCCACTTTAAACTTCCCAGCAGCAGCGCATATCGTGCAGAAAGATGAGCAGCTCGTTGCCAACTGTATCGCATTAATTTTGCACATTTATTTATACTTTCAAGCCGAATAAAATTTCCATCCTTTTATTTTCACCATCGAGATTAGATGTTTATATAATTGGTGTAATCAGTTTTGTACATTCGTCTGGCTGGTCGAAAGGCCCAACGTTAAAACCAGATTATTATTATTTTCTTCTACAATTATCCTATTGTAATATATTTATAGCTTTTTTAACGCATGTAAATAAATTATTCGACCACTTGCATTGCCTGATTTACCAAACGCCTTTAGGTCTTCTTATCAAACGTTCCGGTTTGTACATTTGTCCAACGCACCTTTTTTTATTTCTCACAGTAAAAAATATTTCTTTTATTTAGTGATATTCAACAAAAAATTTAAACGTTCGCGTGTTCGCTTATTAATTTTATTCTAAAATAACGGATATTTTGTTCAAATCATTCATATATGTCGTATCATGGGATCAGTTTTATCGTATTTTATTTATTATATGTTATTATATTATATGAATTAGTTTTGAACTTTCTTCCGTTCAGAAAAGTGAAAAAAAAACTTTCAAAATGTTCACTTCCAAAAACTTTCATTAATAAAATTCAAATTAAATGTACATTTTTTTTTTAAATTCTAATGTATTAAAAAAAGGAATTACTTTGTTGAATGAATCTGATTGTACTGAATATCGAGATTTGGCGAAATTATTTTTTACCGTGTGCTCTGTTTTATACTCAATTCTATCACGATGCTTTAGTAGGACTATTAACATTTTTAATTTGTTTTTCAGTTTTTTGGCTATTTAGTGTGTGCACTCTGAAATGTATCCTAATCCAACTGTTCCAGTACAATCCTCTCGAATATCCTCGATAGTTTTATCGGTTCAGCTCAACGAGAACCGTAAAATTATCGGCTTTGCATAATAACAAAACGGGGATTCACGAGCCTCGTTCATCCTGACGATATTTCTTGTTGGATCGAATTTCCAAGGGAGAAAGTTCTTTCGTGACGGGACAAATTGTTCTCAGGTGTTACCCTAAGACGCGGTTCTTCCCAGCGCCTGAGTACTCGGTATGGTGCACCACCAATGACACCCTGCAAACTCCAGGAGGCGGAGAATTCGTGGTCGCCTGTTGCGATCACGAAGATTACTGCAACCGCCATCTCGAGCCATCTTTCACTTCTAAGATAACGGCTGTTTCTTCACTTGGTATGCACCGAATTAAAAGAAAACGAAAACAAAAAAAATCACCTACATTCGAGATGTGGAAGTCCCGAAGCTTTTTGTCAAATGTTCGGTGCTTAATTTCACCCTTCGACATTATTATATCGTACCTCCAACTGCTACGTCATTGTGTGGCACGTGTCTGCCTCTGATCACAGACTTTATCATCAAACTCATTGTTACAATGTTCCTATTTATTAGAGAATGTATCGGATGACGCTCGAGGAAGTCAGGAAAGTTTGCCTTCTATGCTATTTCTCGAACTACAAAACTTCGTATGCTGCGTCGATTATTCCGAGTGATTAATGAGTACACTCAAAAATGTTTGCAAATTTGTGTACCGGAAATTTGATTCGCCAGTTTATAAATGAATTTAAGACAGAATTCTTACGTGATTACATTTTTATATTAAATTTTCCAATTTTCATAGGATTGGGTAAAAAATCCTGTAATTTTACATTTTATTTGAATATCGAATTTCATATTCGAGTTCCTGTACAAGAGCCTTCTTCAGCCGCAGTGGAAATTTTAATTCACGAGTGTAGAAAAATTATGAAATTTTAAATGCAATGTAGTAAGTACAGAAATTTAAGTATTTTGTAATTTCTACATGAAAAACTACTAAAAGTAGTTGAAGAGATTTTCTATCTGAACGTAACGAGAAGGTTTGAGTTTTGCATTGAATCAATCTTCACTACGACAACATAAATTGCTTGTAATACCAAAAAAAACTACGAAATTTCTGTAATGGCGCTTTAAAACGTTTTATTAATTCTCAATAGTTAAGACATTTAAAAAAATAATGGACAACGTAATAGATACTCACAAGAATTTTTATTCAGTATTATATACAGTGTTCAGTACAACAAAAGTTGAATCCAAATCGAATATTAATTTTTTCTCTGTCAGCACTAAACGCTGAATCTCTTCAGATTTTTTTATGGCCCCAACGAACGTCTACACTTAACAACATAACGTTTGGCCGCTACTTGACGTTCGTTTTACTGACGTAAATGTAAATATCACATAACAGAATTTATTGCCAGTCAGTAATGCCGCAAAAAAGATAATTGCAAGCAGGTTTGTAAACCTCTTCAGTAATGCTCATAAACCTGTAATGCATAATTAACTGAGTATTACTTATTTGGCAACAATAATCTATAAATTTCTTTAAATGATTAAAAAATATTCTAAATAATTGCCAAGAAAATAAATTGTCCATAAAATTTCACGTTCTTTGTCCTTTTTGTGGAATTCTATTCAACCATTTAAAAATTCAATAAATGTTTTAACTCGTATCGCAGATTATTATTATACAATGTAAATAATAAAAATAATTTATGATAATTTTTTATTTATAAAAGTAAAGGAGGCTTACAATCGGGAATATTAACACTGTCAATAAGGACTTTTCTCCGAAATTACATGCGCGAAAGTATGTGCAATTTTGACGAATCGATGTGGCGCGGGTTTAACAAAGTCCAGTGTCGAATGATCACCGCCTACGGGCAATCTCAGAATTGCCGCATCGACGCGTCGTTCAATCAGCCGGAGAGAGTGCCATTTTGCGTTAAAGGCACCAGTTTGTCCATTACTCCCGTTATACGTTCTGAAATTGCGTTACCGTCAACGACCACGACCAACGATATCAGACAAAGTACCGGAAAGTAAAAATTACAGCAAACTGTGGCGAAATGTAGATTTCTTCGAGATACGCATAGAAGGTTTCCTCGATCCGCACGTATTATCATTATTTTTATTTCGGCAATTCCGACTCAGGATTTTGTCAATCGACCATCTTCACTCAATCAATGAGAGGGTTACTGTTTTACCATTTGTGTCGTGTTTCCTCGGCATGGGACATTCGCATGAGGGGTAAGCAAAAATTCTCTTTACTGTTTGGCCAAATATTATAAATTTCCCTGTCAAGACGAGGAAGACAGGTTCAAATTGCTGATTTTCATTGACTTTCTCTATACTGATTATATAACTTGTTAATGTTTGTTGATGTCATTTGAACAAATATATTTGTTTTTGAATCAATACTCTAGTACTAAAACAGAAAAAATCTTTGTGAACAAATGTTTACAGACATATTTCTTGAGGAATTTTGAACTTTATACTGAATAATCTTCCATCCACATGGCAAAAAAAGCATTTATCCATTTTTTAAACCTTTGTACATTTATAATATCTTTATAATATCTATAGCAGTTGCAAAACTAAAAAAATGATCCGGCTATAGAATATTCCTCTCGCTCTTTGGAAGAATGTCTATTTCAAATTCTCTATTTCAGAATTATTAGAATATGTATATTAGAATATCTACTTCAAATTTAATCTTGTAATGAAAAAAATTGCAATATTTGTCTAAACAGCAAAGGAAAATTCTCCAAAAATTCGTACCAGTTGTCTTCATCACAGTTCAGACTGTACTCAAACCCTTGGACAAAAATATTTTCATTGACATCGTCCTCGACACATTTTTCAACATATCACTCAATAAAAAGCTTGATATTTTTTACAATCATTCTTGTTGAATTTTAGTGTAGTTTAGGCACAAGATGCCTAAAAAACCATCATTTAGGTAATTGCACTTATCTTGGGTATCTTCATCTGGGTCGTCCCTTTTCACTCGTTCATTTACTCCAAAAATATGAGAGATGATGGTATGAATGTTCGTCCCTCAATGGTGAAAATTATGCACTGAGCCCAGTCAGTAAATTTCGTAGAGGAATTTATCCCAGAAAATTACCGTCTGGTATATGATCGTCGATCATTCAGTGAATGACACTCGTCATTTGCAAACGGATCATTGTATCACTGTATCAATTCCTTTTTCGTAAACCCTTCACCCCTGAAATGACCAACTAACAAACACATGAAACTGTTGTGTTCAGAATTTTCAAATTAATCGCATCTGATTTGTTAGCGGAAGAGCTCGAATCTCGCCATGGTGATGAAGTATATTCGTCGCAGGTAAGGCAGCTAAGAAAATATTTCTGAGTCATCGACATAATGAAGAAAAAAAAATGTTACCCCGAAAAATTCCTGTTACTCCACATCCTGTTTGTACTAACGAGCAATAAATAATTTTAGGACTTAAAGCACGCCGCCTTTTTTATTTCTGCTTATTTTTCGTTGTTTATTGCTTTTGGCACAAGTGTGTGCAGCTTCTGCCTCCATAAAATGCATGCTGCGTCCTTACCTTGCAGCTGGGAACTCAGCTTTTGACGTTTTTCCTTTCGTCATCTGAGGCATGAATTACAGAACGAAAACTTTTTTATATTCCGAAAAATACTGCGTCGCAGTATCAGAAATCACCAGAATTCGAATCAAAGCATTGTTTACACAATTGGCAATAAAAAAAACTCTTCCAGATTTCTGTAAGAATCTCCCTCGTGAACTAAAAATAATTATTAAAATTCTACAGAATGCAACATGAAATGTCCGAGGTCTGTTCATTTATTTCGTAAAGTCTTGAAATAAATAATTCTCTCCATATCGATTTCTTTACTGAATAATGTAAAAAATGGATTGTAAGAATTTATTTTATTAATCAAAATCAATAAATTGCTCTAATTATCTTCGATTGTGCGAGGATAAATGGCTTGAAAACGATGCTTTGGTTCTGCTGGTAGATTGAGAGATGAAAATGTCTAAACTGATTAATTTGTGAACCAAAAGTGACGTCAAATGGAGGCGTCGGTGCATGGGCAACATGGAAAATGGCCTTGACGATAGCATTACCGATCTGCGCGATATGCGTGGTCGTAATGGTGGTTTATCACATCTACATGACGCGGCGGAGACCGGCTAGACACTTTCCAGACGATTCTCTGGAAGCACCTGATCGCCCTATTCTCGGTGGCGTAACTATCCGGGATATGTTGGAAATGACAACGAGCGGCAGTGGTTCGGGTAAGCTCAGTCGTAGTATTACATATTTATCGGATTTATTTCGACGAGACGATCGCGAGCTACCGTAGTACCTACATGAATAATAAATACTGAAATTTGCATGTTCAATGCGCTTTCGTAACCCAAGTAGGTCTGCCGCTCCTGGTACAGCGGAGCATAGCCCGCCAAATTCAGCTCGTCGAGACGATCGGCAAGGGGCGATTTGGCGAGGTATGGCGTGGGCGTTGGCATGGTGAAAATGTCGCTGTCAAGATCTTCAGCTCACGAGAAGAGAGATCTTGGTTCAGAGAGGCTGAGATCTACCAAACTGTCATGCTGAGGCACGACAATATACTTGGCTTCATCGCTGCTGATAACAAGGGTAAGCATTTTGCAAAGAGACAATTTTCTTGAATTCAAACGTATACTCAGGGGATAAGGGTCAAATCCCCAGATTCAAATCTTTATTATACGATCAAGACAAGATTTATTCATGAAATGAATTAAACCAAAATCAAGCTCATAGCTTCCAGTATCTGAAAACTATTGATTGGTTGTAGGAATACTTGATAACTTGCTCATTATATTCGGAAATAATTTATTCGGTGCAAATTCGTTGTCAGAAATGTCTGTCACTTTGTTTTGCAAATTTAAAACTTATTGAAGCTTGACTTTAAAGAAAGAGACACTAACACGTATAGTTTTACCTTTTCCAATAAGTATTTATTTAAATCTGATTTTACTCCAATCGTATACAAAAAAAAATGTGACTGGTGATAAATCTCACTCAAAATATAATGAAGCTAATTGGGCTAATTGATAATCGTTTTGATTTACAATGCGAATTTATAAATTTGACAACCGAATACATTTCAACCCGGAAAGAAATGGTTTTTGGTCTAATTCCTGAATTGTTCTGCAGAGAACAACTATAATTTAGTAATACTCTGAAGTCTCTGTCAAAGTCTTCATTAAAATTATTCTTCTCATTATTATGATGATGTTCTCGTAATAGACAATGGTACGTGGACGCAGCTTTGGCTGATCACGGATTACCACGAGAAAGGTTCACTCTTTGACTACCTCAATCGATCGACGGTGGACACAAATGGTATGATCAGAATGGCCTTGTCTATGGCAACTGGTCTCGCTCATCTTCATATGGAGATCGTCGGTACTCAGGGAAAGCCAGCAATCGCTCACAGAGATCTAAAGTCGAAAAATATTCTGGTCAAGACGAACGGAACTTGTGCGATCGGTGATTTGGGTCTGGCTGTTCGTCATGACGTCATAACCGATACAGTTGACATACAGTTGAACAACAGGGTCGGCACGAAGAGATATATGGCTCCAGAAGTAAGTCGACACTTGACTAACCATTTTTTATCATAATTACTCAGGAATATAGAATTTTTGTTATTATTACCTTCGCACGTTTTAGGTTTTGGAGGAGGCGATAAACATGAATCACTTCGATTCGTTTAAAAGAGCAGACGTGTACGCTCTCGGCTTAATACTCTGGGAAATAGCGAGGCGGTGCAATGTCGGAGGAATTCATGATGAGTATCAACTTCCATTTTACGATTTGGTGCCGTCCGATCCGACGATCGAAGAGATGCGCAAAGTCGTGTGCACCGATAGACAGAGGCCGTCGATACCAAATCGGTGGCAATCAATCGAGGTACAATACTTTTTCGCAGCAGTAATATTATTTTCAAACGGTTTAGATATCAAAGTTATAGAAACATTCGTTTCGTTTGCAAAATTTGTTTTTCATACCTTCTCAGATTTTTTGGTGATTCGTCAGATTGCAATGTGAAAACATCTTTTGAGGAACTTTTTTTTTAATAGAAAATGTATTCAAAAAAGGTAACGGCCCTTTTGGAGAATTCGCAACTTAAAACGAAGTGTCCTCAAATAGCTTAACAATCTTTCCAAAATAGTTTGTAAAACGAAGAATTCTCTTTAAAAGGCGTAAGGGCTCCTCTGTAAATTTGTGAAATGACGAATCAACCGGTTCTCAAAAAACTTGATGACCCCTTTGGAAAATTAGTAAAATGCAGCACATCTTGTAAAAAAGTATCAATAAAAACGATGCTCTGAACGTTCAGCTTCAAAACCACATTGAAGGATGTTTTCACGTAGCTAGTACAAGAAAGTTATTAGTACTCATCACCCTTTACATTAATTTTACTCTCATTACTCATAACCCTTTACATCAATTTGACTCTCATTACTCATAACCCTTCATGTTAACTTTTCTCTCATTACTCGTGACCCTTTACACTAATTATTCTCTCATTATTGATAACCCTCATAATATTAAATTCTCCTTCTCCTCATTATCCAGGCTCTTCAAGTAATGTCCAAGGTGATGAAAGAGTGCTGGTACCACAACGCAGCAGCGAGATTGACTGCGCTGAGGATTAAGAAGTCCCTGGCTAATTATGGCGCGATGGAGGATCTCAAGTAGTGACGAAAATTCGCGTGGGCGTCGTTGCCTCTTGTGTGTTCCTCAAGAACTTTCGAGTGCCGGAAGATTGACGATTTAAACGACGCGTTGTGCGCGCAGTAGCGTCCGAATACTCGCGCGAATTTCTTCGTGATTCGAGTATTTGCGCTCGATAGCAGCTATAATATAAAATGGTACGGTTGACCATTCCGATTTCGGAAAACTCAGCGAACCTCTCGTCTCGTTAAACAAGAGCGTGTGGTTCGTCAGCTATACGAATAACAGCGCCCGTGCTGGCCAAGGCCTTTGATCGTGTCGGGGTTAATTGTTTCCTGGTATTTCCTTCACTAATCGATCATAATCGAATAAAGTAATGACGTAAAATATTATAAATTCGTTGACCGTCGTAGCGCGCGAAGACGATCGCACGTTTGGGATAATATGACGATTAATTGGGCGCTTAAAAGGGCTTTTTAAACACGAGCCGCTATTGGTGACGGTTAAGTATGAATTTAACAGAAAAAGAGGGGGAAAAAACAAAAAAAAACGTACGTACCGAGCGATACGACTTGTTTTTAGTGTTGTAGGCACACCCGAATGTTTTTGCTCAAAAATACAAATTTTCATGTAGGTGGCGTAAAGCGTCACACGACTAAAAGCGGTGCACGCTTTTAAGTCGATCGCACGGCGTGATTCGCAATAATTGACGCGAGACTTTCGAAAATGTTTCCTTTATGACAAGGCAAGGCTGAGGTTGAAGGGTGCTGATAGTGTTTAGAGACTGAACGAATGATAACGACTGAGAAATAAAGCGACGATATCTGGAATGGCGAAATTATTGAAGAAAGGAGAAACAAAGTTAAAGAAAAAGTTAAAAAAAGAACTATTTTCGGGAATTTTATTTGTAGTTTCGTGTAAAGAGCGAATGAATATAGGTGAGTTATTTGAACGATTGATGTGTATATGTATATTACGCAATGAATGCATAGAAAAAAAGAGAGAGAGAAAGAGAGATGGAGTTAACGATGCGTCGGGATGCGTTAGGTTTACATGCTGCGTGGCTTTATGAACGTCAAGGATGAGAACGCTTTGACTTGGATTCACAGAACAAAACAAAAAAACTACAGAAATACAAGGTGAAATTCATGATTTCTCACTTGTAAGCAACCCGTTATCCTCATTAAGGAAATTGCCGCGAATCGCCGAGCCCGAGCCTCGGAGCTGTTGAATACGATAGCCAGACAGTAGAAGCGAGATAAAAGAAATCACGGTCATCCAATAGTCAACATAAGAGTCTTCGGAGTATCATCATCAGTTTATAAACAAACAAAAAAAGGGAAAATATTAGAGAACGCGAACGCGTTTACGTATTTTTACATTGTTTTTCTATTCGACAACTTCTACTACTATTGTTCAGACTGCCTACGCCGCAGGCCCAGCTGCTCTCTTCCATTCTCCGTTAAAAAACGCCGTCAGATACAGTCGAGCGCCGAATTTATTCCGAATTCACATACCAATCCGAAAACCATTGAATTTTTAATGGAGCGCGTCAACAGCCACCGTACTTTGCGGTTTTACACAAAGACTGAAACTAATATTTGTCGTAGAATATAGAGATGAAATAAATGAAAATGAACAAACTAAATAGTCGAGGACGAATCAAGTCGCCGAATAATTCTCTCAGGACGAGTGACGCAATGACGTACAAATCTGTACAGAATCACGAGACGTTAACTGAATCCCCGGTCCGCCCCCTCTCTTCATACATTCCTATTATTCGTAGGTTAATTTTAAATACGTAATTAACGATAATTTTGAGATGCTCTTGGGCCTCTTTGAAATGTTACGGCGCGCTATTTCTAGAGTTAGTTATTAGAAACCCGACATTATTATATAATATGTGCAACGCATACATAACACTCATATTCATATACATATAAATAAATATATATATATATATAGATCTTATATATTTATCGTTCCAATCTGCGCGTTGTAAAGTTTCGACGAGGCTATCCTACAGGTTTATCGAACCATTTAGTACAATCTTGTGCCAATACCCGACCGAAAGTTAACTAAAGCGAGAGACCGCAGTCGATATAAGCGAATATACTCGCAAACCGCATCCCGGCGGCCCTATCAGTGATAACACACGTGCATCTATAGTGTACAAACGTAGAGACTCAATCCACACGGAAATTTATGTATGCGAAATATACGCCAATAATATATGTGAAATATAGACGATTTTAATATATTGTTCACAATCTTTTTACGATTTACGATCTTTACTATTGAATTCATGCTTTTCTTACTCGTACAAATTATAAGACGAAAAAAAAAATGTCAATTTGGAAAAATGTACCTAAAACTGTTTCACGTTGAATTTATTTTTCTGCTAAATAGAAATTTCGTCCTCATTCTTTTGTCCCAAAAGTTTTTCTTGCAGGTGCAATTTTCGACGTTATTCTGTCGATTTTTCAATAGATTTTGTCGGCATCCCTATAGATCATAGTCGATTGAAAGATAGATCAATGCGATTCTTAAAAGAAAATCAATTTAAAATAAATGAAATTCCACGAAAAGTACTTTCGAGGTATCGAAAATTGTCTAATTATGAACAATATCTGAGAGGATACGAACCAAAGTGTCTAAATTAACGTTTGAATGTCTGGTATGCTATGTATTTCAGATATCTTTTTCTTATGTTATAAAACATAATATATGCAACGAAAATATATTATTTTTATATATAAAATATATGTGGAATATGCAGCGTATATGTTAGTTCTAGGCATTACACATGTTATTTATGTAACCACCTACATAAATTTCCGTGGGAGATACAAAGAATCACATCATATCCTCCCATAGTTTTTTTCCGCCCTCGCGATTCCGCGATAAAACTTCGCACGCTAAAATTCACGTGTCTCTGCGTCGAACGACTTTGAATCGCGTCCAGAGCCAATGTAACAGTTAAAAGCGCAGCTGGGCCCCGTGGAATAGTCCGTGAACTCGATATCCGATAAACAGCCAAACTGCCAATCACCACATAAGTTTTTATCCTTCTGTACTATGTATAATATGAATGCGAAGAGCATATGCGCTCGTCTATTATCCTCCGTTCCGCCGTTAAACCCGTGACTGTACAAATAATTATACAAAAGATTAAGGGAAAGAAGAAAGTGTGAGGATCGATGCTTAAACGGCATTAGGAGAAACGTATTTAGGTACCTCTAGAACGATATCCGCACTACTATGTCTAGTTATGCATACATGAATACGTACGTACTATATAGAGATAGCAGATAATCTATTTAAAGCGCTCGAATATGGAAACCGATTGTTAAACGGCTTTTGGAAATATGTTCGATTATTAGGGTTTGTATCGTGACTTCGGAGGTTGGAGGGTTTACTACGTTTTACATACAAATTTCTCTATCCTTTGACAGTATACTCGGCCGTGTGTTGAGGCATTCAGTGCAAAAAGAACTGGCAATCAGTCACATTTCCTCACTAGCTATTATCTCCTATCTTTGTCTAATTATTTATTACTCTTCGCTTTCTTTTTTGTGATCTTTGAGTACTCAACGAAGTACACCGTGAGTCTGTAGCCAGTATTTTTGAGCTGATGTGCTTTGGCACGGTATTTACTCACTTTCTTCCATGAATTGATTTCCCAATAACGAGATTAAGCGGGTTGGGCAAAATATTGAATACTTTTGGCAAGTCGTACGTCGCATTTTGATGAATTGACTATGGCAAAAAAAAACCACAAATTCGAGTAGAAAAAAAAAAGATTTCTCAGGGTCCCCGATGGCGCTAACTTTCTCGCCAGTTCGCATTATTAGAATCCTTTGTCATAAATTAATCATCGATATTATTATGTCATCCGCAACCTCGATTCTCTACTTTATGGCACTAGGATATTTTCTTTTTCCGCAAGATTTTCGTGTATGATATCCCTGTACATAAAGGAACGGTGTAAATGAATAATTATCGACGGTACACGCAAATAACGAGAGCACTTGTAATTTCATAAACGGAATAGTCGACTAACGGCGTTAACGACGAATCGGTGAATGGGTGGTGTTGTTTATACTTATTTTTATGTAAATTAATGCACGATAATACGAAAAAATATTGATATTGTATTTTTTTTTTTCATGGCGTTCTCAAGATTTTTTTTAAACTGCGCAGGTCTGTATAGTGAATGTTAGTCATGTTCGCGACGAGAGGGTGGACAGCACGTTGACACTGTCGACGCGTTCCGTGTATACCGAGTTACCGATTTTTCTTTTTAAGCCAATATTTTCTTTTTTTTTAAACACAGTTAACAGTAAATACGAGAAAACCCGGGAGCTTTGGCTTTTGGTTTCTTTCGATTTCATTGATCGCATTGAAACATGGCGTAGAAGTCAACAGCGTCGCCGTATCGAAATTATTTGGGTCATCAAGAGTTTTTCGCGCATACGATTTTACCAAAATAATTTCAGTACCTGCTCTAATATTACAGAAAAGAAAAGATATCTATTGTAGCTAACAAAAAACAAACCGCAAGCAGTTTTCGAAAAACTAATCGGTGACATTGGCAGCTGGCAACGATTTTTTTGCGGCAACGTTGTTAGCTTTCGTTCCATATTGAAAAATGAGTATAGCGTAGTCCCTCATGACGTTTCTCTCGCACGTCATCAAGAAACCAAGATTCACACATACGAACACTTTCCTGATGTGACCAATAGACGACACGCGCTCCAAAGCGATAACTACATTACTAGTTGTGTAACAATATCATAGTCTGCTAATATATACATAATAATCATTATTATAATATTCCGTAACGACGCGTAGTTGAATCAGAATGGAGCCCGGAAGCGTGCTGTCACTTTTCTAAAAAATATTTTTCTTTTTTTACTTTTTTTTTTCTTTTTTTTTTAGCGGCTAGTATATACAGTGGTTTGTAAAGTGCGACTTGCGCGCGCAATGTTACGAGAGAGCGTGTGCAGCGTGGTGGAATCGCGTGGATGAACGATAATACCGTTAATAGATATATTACGTATCTAATGTTACTGAATATCTCTTGATTTTGTAATAAATCCGGTAGCGATTGTGGAAACTCGGAATCGGAAGAGCGTGCAACAGCTATGAATTTTGTACAAGGCGTAGTATAAAATGCACATTTTTCTAATGCTTCGCGAAGCTGAACGCAGCGAAACGATAACGAGTCTCTACGATTGCTGCGTATATGGCAGCAGTCTACGCGGACCCTACTAACAAACGCCATTGTGGTCTGGAATAAAATTAATACGCTGGAATAAAGAAATTTACTTTGAAAACAAAAAAAATGTTGTGTGTTTAGTGGTTTTCCTCTTGATGTTGGTGTAGATCTTTTATCATTTCGATAAATTATTTATGGCAAGTACGTCATAGCGTTTTAGTGTACTCTGCGGCTTATATAATTTAGATTAGGCGCAATTTTTGCAATATTCCATCTATTTCTTGGAATATTTAGTGATCAAAGAAATATATTAAAAAATCAACGTTTCTCGAGCCTTCGGAAAACTCGATTACTGAATTGGCCCTACAGTTACGCAAAGGGCAAGAAAATGAATTCCCTATTGATTGAACTTTAGAGCAAATGAAGTGAATCTTTTTGAAGTCGGGAAATCAGCTGATACAATTGGTGATATACAGATTGTTATTGTCTGACGCTAATGCCAGCTATATTTGTCAAAATGCAATTCTGAAACCTTCCTTTGGATGTCTTTTTTACATCGGCATACATTTAAGAAAATTATTGCATGAACAGCAGTTTTTTGAGAGTTTAAGCGAAATTTTGACGACTTAATTGAATATTTGATTTTTCGTTTGACTATTTTTTAGCGGTCTACTGCGATTATTTTCTCGTACATGCCTAATTTCGGCTGAAAGTGTAGGTTATATTGGCCTGTTCAGTTCATTTACCGGTGTTTTTGGATTTTTGGTATGTATTATTCCTTTTTATATACTTTGCAATTAAAACACGGTATTTTTTTAAGTTGCATCAGACACTTAGCCATTCTAGTCGCCCGTTGAAATTTACAACGCTATTATGGGAATATTATATTTTATAGAAGCTCATAATAAATAAATCCCTCTGCTGAACTGTTCACTGGTGACTTTATAGTACTCTGCTATTAAGAAACAATGAAAATCATATAAACAGGATAAATATATCTCAAATCAAACAGATTTTGAATTTTCATGGACGGTCACAATGCAACGGGGCGATTTTCTGCTAAAGTACCGATTATAAATTGATGAAATGATGATCCAATGTCAGTAAATCAATGTAGATTCTCTCCAAAATTGACAAGAATTTGGAACTCCTGAATGTCAACTATAAAATAAGGATGAACTAAGGAGGAAGAGATATTGGATTCTACCAATGATCGGCGCCTAAAAAATTTCGTACGTACGCGTTTCAGTTTATTATTAAATTAAATGTTGACACAGGTTAATGTGTATGTCGTACAGCGAAGACTTCTTGCGAATGGGCAATAATACCTATCTATATAGTAATAGAGTAGAATAGAGTAGAGTAGTAATTATTATTTTAATACAATAATTACGTATGTGTTTTGTAGAAGTGTATGCGTGTATCGTTTTATTCATTTATTTCCTTAGTTTAACGATAAATTAAAATGAGGATATCAATATAATCATCGGTCGGTGCGATGTTGAGTGAGATGATTGTTTCATAATAATCATTTTTCTTCTTCGTAAGTAGTAATGCATATCTCTTTTATTTATTAATATGGTTTTATTTCGTTGACGGGTTTTTCGATGTGTATTAATCTCACTCTCTGTCGTAGTCCAATAGTCGAATCGACATCGCTTTCGCTTCATTATTATCGCAGAATGAGTGACTAGTGTTGTTTTCGTCGCGTTTATTAATTTATTCTCGTTGACTCGAGTGAGTATATATAGATTGACCCGAGATCTCATCTGCGGCACGTGGAAACGTTATATTTTATTAAATATCGCGACCGCCCTTACCCCCTCGACTGTCCCGCGGCGGGCACAAAACCAACTTCCGCTCTCGGTGCATATCGTCAAGAAAAAAAAATTCTTTTAGCAAAATTCCAAAAATTTTCATCATTAACAATTACCATAATTTATTTCTCTTGCTAGCCGACACTCTCAATCGCGTGTACACCAATTCTTGTGTGTGTTTTCGTTCTCTATCTCACTTTTTCTTTTTTATAAAAATAAAATAGTTTCTTACAAATCCCAGCGGGCGTTTCTGCTGTGCAATGCTGCGTGTGCTTTTTTATTATTATTTTAAATATCATTATTTCTCTTTATCTTCTCTCGTTGAAATATTATCTTATCACGAAGATGAAATAAGTTCTGCCCAAACAATTTTCAGCATTTTTTTTCCTTTTTTTTAAATTTTCTTATCTCGTCATCGCTGTTGTGCCCTTCCCGCTACCCTCCACCTTCTAGCAACATCGTCTTGGTGTACGAATGTCGGCTCTCGGTTTACTTTGGCTCTCAGCGTCACACTCGACGAATAAACGTCGCATCGAAACAAAATACTTTGCAAATCATTTGTTAACATACCTGAAGCTTTTCGCTTTTTTACTGGACTAACGAACATTTTTGTCAGGTCAACAAATATGTTTCCTGGCTTAAAAAATAATTAGACAGGCTGGCAAAAATATTTCTTGTCCTAGAGAAAAAAGTTTAAACCTCGGTATGTATTCGAATGATTTTCCTTCGTGCAGTTCGTCTTACTCGTCGAGAGGGCGCATGGATCGGCAAGGGGAAGGTGATGGCGGGACTGGCCAAAGTATTACGTAATGATAGAAAGGACGAGGCGGCAGTGTACGTCGCGAGGGTATTAGCAGCTTAAGCGCGGCGTTATTGTGCTAGTTTGACGGAGGTTTAGGGCATTTGGTCTGAGCGGTGGATTTATTTTGTTGTGGGGGGTGCTGAATTTTTTTTACATGCTCTCCTGCCTCGTCTCCTGGACAAGGTAGACCTGGGAGCCGGGAACGGTGGAGGTCGTTACGAAGCTACGGTGTTTGGCGCGAATAAGGGTCAGATTGCTCTCAGCGGTGTCGGCCCGATCCTCGGCCGCTTCCAATTCCCTCTGGAATCGGCGTACTCTCGTCACGCTCTGCTGGGACATGCCCTCTTGCTCCTGCAACTGTCTCTTGTAGATGTTGACCTTCTGCGACGCCTTGTCCAACGACTCCTGGAGAAGGGCGATGTTCTTCGAGTCCTCCTCAACCTGGATCATCACTTCCTTGATGTTGCGCTCCTTCTTGCGGAGGATCTTCACCGTCTCTGAGTGTCTGCGCTTCTCCTCGTCGAGCTCCAACTCCAGATCGCGGATCTGGAAAGAAAATCGTCGTTTATTATGGAATTTTCTTCTTTTTTTTGTTAATTGAGTAAATGGTGAATGTACCGTTAAAGAAGAGGATCCCTGTACCATTTTTGGTCAAGCTAATTTATATTTCTACAGTCACTTTTTAAAATTATTCAATGCAGAACATATGTAATTTTCGAATTTTCCTCGCGGGGGTTTTTTAATACCTTATTATAGGCTTCTACAGATGTTCGGCATCTTTTAAAAGTAACAGCCAAAAAATGGTCGGTAATACTTTTGTGCAAAATATAAAATTTTAATAGGGTTAAAATGTTTTTCTCGAAATTACGTTTTGTTAGACTGTGACCATATCTAAAAAATGACTGTATTGATGAACTTTAAATCTTACAAGCTTCTTAACATATCAAAAAGCAGTATTTGACTAAGAGATTTTTTTCAAAACACAGTTTTTTTTTCAACGAAAACAGAGATTACGAGAAATGTAACATTACGGGTTGTTTAATTAAAAATCGATACTTTCACTTTAGACTGCGGCTATTGTTTCAAAGATCTCATTGAATTTAAGATTATAAAAGGTTGGCTGTAATCAGTAAATTTACCGAAATCTGAAGACACTGGCGAAAAATTGGTTTATAATATGAAGAAATGAAAAATCTTACCCTGGCTTCGAGCTTGCTGATGATACGTTTGCCACCGACGATGGCATTGGCCTCGACCTCTTCAAGACGAATGGAGACATTCTTCACCTCGATCTCAAGGGACTTCTTGATAGCCTCGATCTTGACAATACGTTCCTGCTCTTCGTGAAGGATTTCGACGGTGTGCTTAAGCTCGTTCTGCACTCGCTGGTATCTTTCGTCGCTCACTCTCAATTCCTTCGTGACTTCTTCGTAGTCGCCGGCAAGAGCAGTCAATTCCTGTTCGATCTTGGCCTTCGACGAGGCAATGTTCACATTGATCGTCGTCAGTTCGTTGATGCGGCTCACCGATTCCTCGTACTGCTGCTCGACGGTTCTCTTAGCCCGGAGTGCCTTAAAAAAAATTTACTCATTACATTTCAGTTCTAATCTCACACTTATTGTTTTCAATTTTTTTAGCAGTGCGTAAATTTCATATGTTGATTATATTGTGTGAAAGACAAATTCGAAGTAATTTCGGGCTTTTTAAGATGACTTCATTGGACAAATGTTCTGATGGCGCGTATTTGCTCGTTTTTATAAAGTGTCTAGGCAATATTTCAGTTAACAAAAAATTCAGGAGGGCCATGACCCGTTTTAAAGTGACTTTTGCCCGGAAAAAAACGACTACAAATTTTTTCCAAGTTATTGCACTTTTTTAAACTTTGAGAAGAAAAATTTTTTAAGGCACTTTCTTTTTTTCACAAAAATCTTAGTCAATTTTCTATTTTCTATCATGTGCAGAAATGTTATTGTGCATTTTTTCGGGACCTTCGACGAAAATCAACAATCACAAATGGTTTTTAGTGGTTCCACTTTAAAAACTTCGAGGAGAAAATTTGTTTAGGGCTTTTCCTTCTTTTCATACAGTTTGTAGTCAATTGTCTGTTTCCCAATATGTCTAGAAATGTCATTACGCATTTTTTTCGAGACTTCCGCCTGGAGAATAACGTCTAAAAATATTTCCAAGTTGTTCCATTATATATAACTTTCAGGAAAATATTTTTAGGACCGTGCCTTTTTTTCACAAAGTTCCTAGTCATTTCTTAATTTTCTAAAATGTCCAGAAATGTTATTATATTTTTTTTTCGAGACTTGCCCAGAAAAAATGGCAAAAAAATGTTTTCAAGTTGTTCCATTTTATGAAATTTCCAGTACGGTTATTATGCTCTCGGAGACGCTTGGTCCAAAAAAGTGACACAATGATGCTTTTACGTCAAGGATTGGCTCAAACACGTTGGCTCAAAGAAAATTTCTTTGAGCCAACAACATCCCATTGCCTCAAAATAAATTTGGTTGCTTTGAAGTGACTTCACTTGGCAGCATTTCAAAAAATCTCTTTTCTTGCATTTTACAAATTTTCTAGAAACGCCGCTATATATTCTGAGAAAACTTAGTCCATATGTAAACAATCCCAAAATAGCCATTATGCTTTTGAAGATCCTTAGCCTGAAAAAGCAACTGAAACATGTTTTTCTACATAAAAACAAAAATAAATCTTACGGATTCGTAGTTGCCGCGAATTTCCTCGAGCTCGGCAGTCAACGATTGGAGACGGCGCTGGCTGATGCCCAGTTGATCAAGAGTAACCTGCAACTGGCGCTGAACCTCGTCGTAGTGAGCTTGGAGTTCCTGAAGAAGCGAAAAAAACAAAACCATCGATAATAAAAAATGTCCTTAAACCAAATATGTTAATTCCAATGTCAACTCACAGTCAAAGTGAGGGATTGCTTCTTGATCGTCTTCTGGAGATCAAGATTGTTCTTATTGGCGACATCGAGGGAAAGTTCGAGTTCAGTGATTTGAATCTGGAGCTTCTTCTTGATGCGCTGGACTTCGGTCTTGAGTTTCGTTTCAGCTTCGACAACACGAGCGCTCAACTGCTCGATCTCGATGCTCGTTTGCTTGCTAAAAAGGAAGATAATCGCCAATAAGCCAAATGATCACGAAGGTAATTTTCGAATGACTATTTATCATTTCTTAATAATAACAAACATTTGGAATGAACTCAAGGTTTCTGTCCATCAGGTTCGCCTCGAATTGCTGACAAGGGACAAGACAAGACAATAACGGAGAGGAAAACGTTTGGTTTTTTTCGGTCCAAAGACTCTTTTTTCTTGGGGATACCTCTTGTCGAGGAAATAAGAGCTGGACTTGCATTCCAAGGCTTTGAGCTCCTCGCTGAGTTCGTCCAAGCGTTCGAAGTCCTCTTCAGTCTTGTAGAAGCGTCTGGCTCTCTCCTGCATCATTCCTTCATGATCTCTTTCGTCCCAAAGTGCTTGTTTGCTTTCCCTCTGAAATTTCCTTATGTCAGCGATTTCTTCGGTTTGCGTGAGGTTCTTCAGGGCGTCTGCTTTGAGCTGAAATTCGATGCTCTTCGCGGATCTGCCACGAAGACTCTTGCCATGATCCAGAGCTTGTTTCACGTCTTTGATCATCTGCATGTTTCGAATGTTCTGCACGGAAAGATCGGCCATCGAGGCCGTTGCCTCTTCGCGGAGTCTTCGCTCTTCGCTCAGCTCGCGCAATCTCGAAGACATGACTGTTCTCCTCGTCTCCGTCGTCTTCAGAACTTCCTTCGTCACGTGACTCGCCTCGATTGCTTTCTTCAGACTGAAGTCCGAACGCTTCGCTATCTTTGGACACGATTTATTGACTGTTTTATTTGTACTGTCTAAAAGATTGGCTTAGTATTGGCAGAGTGAAAGGTAACCTTGAGAGGCGTTGAATTGAGTTTGAGCTTAAAGCTTGGTGAAGTGAAGGCAAAATTTTAAAAATACATTTCAGAAGCGAATCAATAGTAATAATAATGTAATCTGCGTTGACAGAAACGTCTTTGATGTGGATGGAAGTTATTTTGATAAGTCTCAATGCTGCCAAGTTGACAACAATAATCTGGACATATATATTCGAGTTTTTTTTCCAAGATTTATTCACGATAAAAATGTTCAGATACGATCGTTACACTTGAGTCACAATAAAAAATGTTTCTCAATTTGAATTACATAAAGTAAAAATAACAATTTTGATAAAATATTTTATAGAACAAATCTAAATAAACACTGAATAATGGATTGAATTGATAAATGCTGATTGTTAAATATTCTTATCAATCAGAATATTCATTACCCTCAGAAATTGGTTTTTGATTGGTGTATACATTATTTCCTTTCTACCAACTGTCTCTAATTAAGCAAAAAATAAATACAACTTTTCCCGCGGTACTTTCTCAATAAAAAAACATTAAATTCTAACCGAAATAAAAACACGAAATCCGCCCAATTTTTCAGATAAAATCATGAATTTCAATCTTTACTTCAACACTTTTTATCTGATCATCTTAATGCCAGATTTCGCATGGGCAAATTTCTAAATTTTGGTAAAATACCATAAAGAATAAATTCAAATAACAAGTAATAAGTGATTAAGTTTATAATATCGGATCATAAAATATTCTAGCCAATCAGAATAGTTATTATCCTCACCCTCAGGAATGCGTTTCACTATTGGTGTATAGCTTTTTTTCTCTCGTACCAACTGTCGCTAATTAACCAAAAATAAAAAAGAACTTTCCCGAAATAAATTGTCAAAATAAATAGGAATTCCTACAAATTAATGATAAATCGCGAGCAAAATCGAAGCACGAAATGCGCCCGACATCCGCGACACTGTCCGAGGTTTCTCTCAGAGAGCAGAGTAGCTTGCAAATCGAGCACTCGAGCCTGGCCTCTTCGGCAGGACCGATTTAGATACAGAAAAGGTCAGCCAGTCGCCAAGTTGCCCGCGCCAATCATCTTCAATTTTTCCCCTTCGGCCCGCCTGATTTACCCTCTCCCTTGGCTGATCAACAAGCATTCTTACTCGCGTCCCGCTTTCGTTACCCCATTGCTTCCCTCGAAACCCTTAAACTTTCTCTCTGTGTCCTGTTTTTTTTTTCGTTTCTTTCTTTGTTTCATTCTTCTATCTTGACCAATCAAAAAACCGCTCTTACTCGCGTCCCGTTTTCGTTACCCCATTTTTCTTATTTCGGAGCCCTCAAACTTTCATTCTTCATCGTTTTTTTAATATACATTTTTTTCCCTTGACTTTCTCTTCTAGAATTTTTTTTATTTCTTTCTCCCTTGACCGATTAAAACTCTTGGTATGAATACCTTTTATTTTGATCAAATAAAACTTATTATAAATTCTGTTGATGTCCATGGTTTTTTTTCATTAGTAGGGCTTTCAAGGGAATTTGAAGAATAATTACACGATGATTACTTGTCAATTTTGCGATGTTTCGCTAATTGTTATAGCTTTTCCAAGCTCTTGACCAACCACTTGTTATTACCAACGCGTTATTGGTAAATAATGTAAATTTGAATCAAGACAACGCGTTGGTGATGTCAAGAGCCTAGAGAAGCTATAGTAATTAACAAAAAGTCACAAAATTGACGATTGATCTTCGTGTAATTGTTCTTAAGAATTCCCTTGAAAATCATACGGATAAAACTTATTTGAAATTACTACCATTCATTTAAATGAAATCATTTATTCATTCAATATTTGATGAAAATAAAATCCTATTATGAAAGTATTAAAAAAAGAAATTTATTTGATGGCCTGATCGGACATTTCAATGCAATAGAATTCATAATATGCAAATAAATTGTACCAATTCAAAACAGAATTGTGTTTATTGCGATTAAATTTCATATTCGATTTTAAAAAACCAATTAGACTAATTTTTCTGGGTGAACCCTTAAATTTCTGGATAAACCTTCAAAATTGCTTCCTTTATCTCTTATTTGTTTTTTTTGTACCTTGAATCGAGCTAAATGTTCCTTGGCGTTCGCTTCAGCGTTGGTCGCGTGTCTAACTAGTTCTTCTTTGGAATACGGTATTATTTCCTTCTTTTCCCAAATTTCAGCGCCATCTGACCACGGCAACTCCGGGAGTTTACGAGGTTTGTCTTTGCACTCGTCTCGACGATTCTCACGATCGTCCATATAGTCGATCATGGGCTGATAATAGTTCATACCGTAGGAGTAATTTTTGTCGTACACGTAGGTAGGATAGTGTCGCCATTTCGAAACCACTGGCATCTGCGCGAGAGGCATATCACTCGGCATTGTTATTATATACCGTTTTTATCACTTTGCTGGGCAATTATTCAATTATTTATCAGTCAGTTGACGTTTGTTTTGACAAATTCTTCAGAGACTATATTTTCTTCAGTTCCAATCAGTCTTTTATTTCTCTCTCTCCTTTAGGATCAAAATGTTTTCGCAATTTCTTCTCCAGAGAATTTTCAATTTTTTGGTATTTTTATTCGTCACCTATTCTCGATAGTCATCAGCGATTCATTTTTATTCTCAGTCGCGATTTCTAACCTCCCGAGTTGCCGCGGATCCGTCGTTGGCCATCAAAGAAGAACACTGGTCGAGATCGAGCGATTAGTGACGACGGATCGTAGAAAATTAAGCCCCTATGACACTTCGTCAGATCTTTTGTAGCTTTTTTACGCGATTGCTTAATCCACCGAAGCTTTGGTATCGGGAGCAACCAATCAGCGGTTCTAATAATTGGACCGTGACTTTGCTCGACTATTGGCGTATTAATAGAGGCTGAATTCGATGAGCTAGATATAGTCGTTGAGTGACGAGAGCTGCTGAAAGAAAATCATTTTCTGACAGGCTTTCGTAGCTCTCGGACGCTTTTTACGTCTTGACGATGTCGTCCAGAGCGTTAACAACGTTTGGTGGCTGTTGATTGAATATTCTTACGTTGATTTGTGAATTTTTCTTCTTTGGATTAGTCGTGAAAAAGTCTTGGAGCAGTTGGTGACGATTAAGGATTAAAAATACGTGAATTGCATAGTCGAATGTGTTACAACTTCTAGCATCAACGGATCGTGACTGGTTCTGTGCATTTCGTCAGAAAAGGCTCGCGAGGGTGCCAAGGATTATTGCACTCAAGCATAATCATTCCTGACCTTGCCCAATCAACCAGACGAATCGATCAGTGGTGACTAATGGACAGGTGATTAAAAGAAAATAAGATAATCGAGCCAACTCACCGAATAGCTTCGATCTCTTCGTCCTTCTCGGCGAGACGACGCTCCACCTCGTGACGCAGCTGACTCAACTCAGCAGACAATCGCTGCGAGCGCTGCTCTTCTACCTTGCGGCCCTGTGTAACGATAATTATAATTTTGATTAGTTTTGAATTACTGAATTACTTATGGACTTTGTCGTAATTTTTTCATATATTTTTTTTTTTGGACATGCAAAATGTTATAAAATAGCGAGGAAAGAGGCTCAGAAGAAATTTTCGCGCGCGTGTGTGTGTAGAGCTTTGAAATTTGAATCTCCTTCATCTCGAAAACTTCTCGATCGTTTGAGATTGAATTTAAAAGACAAGTGAAGCCGCAGCACATTTTTCATTGTTACAATTATAGGCAAAATGTGTGCAGGAATTTATTTTCGATAGCGTTTTGATTAAAGAAAAAAAAGCGTGAGTGCATAACTTTTGTAAAATATGCGATATTTTGCAAAATGGTTTTTTATAAATGCAGCTACATTCAATGTTACTTGGTATTAAATTTGACCGAAATTGGAAAAGTGGTTTGGATTTCATAGTTTTGGAAATGAAAAAAATTACGTCATTGCATTAACTTTTGTAAAACATTAATTCGCAAGCCCGAATTATTATAACTAATATAAGCAACTTTACGCATACCACATTATTTTTCTAACTAATTAATGCTGGATGAAGTTATGGTGATAGATTTATTTTTTCTGTTAAGTGTTATTTCCCCTTGGAGTGTTAAAAAAATTGAAAATTTTTATATACCGGTAGTGCAAATTTTTAGGCATTATTTGGAATATTAAATACAATATCTAAATATTATTCAAGGTAAACTTTAACCGTCTAACGTTTTTAAGATCCTGTATTTTATTTCTGGGATATGTTAAATAAAGTTTTAAATATTCAAGTTCAGTAAAATTGTCCATTAAACAATGAATAATTTACTTTGACGGTTTCCATCGCTATTTTGGATCATGTAAATACTGAAAAAAAATATAGACTAGTAATCAGCATTTTATCACTTTACAATATACATAACTGCCAACTTCACAATATTTTTGTATACATACAAAAAATAATAAGGTCGATTCATTTGCATTTATCCAAGTAATTCTTTGTTTTTGAATGCTCACAAAATAAGTGTTTTGAAGTTGTGGTTTACTAACGGCTTTAATTATCTTGGAAATAATTAAATTTAATTATGGTGAACTTACAGCTTCAGCTTCCTTGTAAGCGGCGGCGAGTTCTTCGCGCTCGTTCTCCAAACGACGGAGTTCCAGTTCCAATTCGTGGAGTCTGCGGTTCATGTCGGCGAGCTGGTTCTTGGCATCGTTCAAGTCGTCTGATAAACGATGTAAAAAAAGGTTATATAATTATCCTCGCAGTCGAGCTGTCGCGGTGAGATGAAGAATGATGATGAGTGACGATTTTTACCTCCAAGCTTCTTGTTTTCGCGGGCGAGTTGTTCCTTGAGATCGCGAGTCTTCTCGAGTTCGGCGTTGCAACGCATGAGTTCCTGTTGTTTGTTGCGGAGATCGCGCTGGCTCTGTTCGTACAAAGTCACTGTCTCCTCGAGGCGTGATTTCAATTCGATGTTGACCTTCTCCATGTGCTCCACACGCTTTTGAAGCTCCCGAGCGGTTCCATTGGCCTTGAAAAATTAAATGTCAATTATCGTCAATTCATCATGTTATTACAAACACTATAAGCTGAGTTAAATTAACTTCTATTAATAAAATTTAAATGCATTAAATTGAAGTTCCAAATAGATAAAAATAATTTTAAAGAAATGTCAACTTAAGACAATAAAAAAAAAACATTTCAAAATGTAAATCATTCCACAAGAATGAGTTTGTATCTGTGAAAAATTTCTAAAAACGCAAAAAAAAAAGGGAATACATTCAATTTTTAGAAAGAAATTATTTTTATCCATTTTTTGATAGTCAGAAAAATATGTATTCAATTCAATAAAATTATTAAGAATGTTTGAATTGAATTCCCAATTGACATTTTACTTGATGCCCTTTATTTTCATTAGCACATTATTTCTTTTACGTGTATTTAATCAAATGAAGTATATTTAACTTAGAAATATGGATATGCTTAATGCTTTTGTCGTTTGTTTGCAGTAAATCGTGTGGTTAAAGAACATTATTTTTTTGTTGTTGCAATTTCTCGAGTACGAATCTTACCTTCTCCAAGTCGATGATGAGAATCTCGACCTCGGACTGGAGACGAGATTTCTGTTTCTCGAGGTTGTTGATCTTTACCAAGAGAGTTTCGATTTGTTCTTCTTGTTCCTGGATGCGAGCGCTGTATTTGCGGCGGATTTCCTCAACCTGAGTGTAATTGATTAAAAAAACAATAATAATTTCGATAACTGCAAGTCAGGATGCGTTGTAAAAAAATTAATTAGGAAAGTAAACGTGCCTCTTCAGCGCGTGCATTGGCCTCAGTCTCGTACTTAGACCTCCAGATGGAGACCTCGCCATTAGCCTTGACCAATTGACGTTCAAGATCCAGACGAGCCTCGGACTCTTCTTCAAGTTGAACGCGAACGGATTCCAATTCGATCTCGACCTTTAAAGATCAATGCCATTCGGAATTGTCTCGTTTTTATCAGAACAAATATATTTTCAGGTCACAGCTATCGAAAGGTCAACGAACCTGGTGCAATGAGGCCTCGATGAGAGAGCGACGACGGTCCTCATCCTCAAGACGACGACGGGAATCTTCCAATTGTCCAGCAAGCTGGGTCTTGGTGTAGATTATGCTCTCCATGTTGACCTATAATTTGAAAAATCAAAGCAATGAGCCACAATCCTAAAACAAAACACAGCTAAATATTAAAAGGACTTCTAGAATTAGCTTTAAACTGCTCACGTATTTGCTTGATAATTTAGATACACTACTTTTCAATGCACCTTTTTAATTTTTTTATCCGACAATTATGAAAAAATTTATCAAATATTAAGCGATCTTCTAGTCTTGAACTGCTAACGTATTTACTATAACAGAGAAATACCTACTTTTCAACACATCTTTTTGAATTTTTATCCACCAATTTTGAAGAAATATTTCAAATACAGGAAATTTATTAGGATTCGACCTACAATTATTAATAATCATTGAAATGAGCCACAACCCTAAAATAGAACGCGGTCATATATTAAAAGGACTTCTAGAATTCAATGGTCAAAATGCCAACGTATTTGATCTAATAGAGAAATAACTTTTCAATACATCTTTCCGAATTTTTTATCTAACGATTATAGAAGAATTCATTAAACATTAAATTTCATTCACCTACAATCATTAAAATCGTAAATCAAAACGTAGACAAACATCAAGAGGACTCAAAAAATGTAACCCTTTCAAACTGACAACGTATCTACTATGATAGAGCAATACTTTTCAATACACTTGCTCAATTTTTATTTACAAATTCTGGAAAAATTAGGTAAACAGTGAAATTTCATTAAGAATGCATTTTACATTTTCATTTCGTGAGGCAAAAATGAACTTTTAAGTGAACACTATTTTCAAACGGGATCTTTGCAACATTTTTTTTACAATTTTGGTGCACCAAGGTAATTAACATTCACTGGAAATTATTTTTTTATACGCAGCATAAAAATTGACCGTTGAGGGGTTAAAAAAATTGGACCATCCTAAAGAAGATCCTTTGCCTTTAATATTCACAACAAACCTTCAGGTCCTGGACTTCCTTGACCAATTCAATGTTCTCCTGTGACAGACGAGTCTTGTGGCTGGTTATGTCAACGATCGTGCGGTTCAATTCTTCAATTTTGACATTGAGCTCAGAAACGTGAATTTCGAGCTTCTCAACGGTCTTAAGCGAGAGCACTTTCTCCTTCGTGACATTGTCGAGCTGAGCAAGGAGTTCGTAAACTTCCTGCTGGAACTTGGCTTTCTCCTTGTCGGATCTGAAGATTTTACCACAATATTTCGTATTTTTGTCTCTTCCAATTCTGAATTATATAAATAAAAGGCCAATGCAAAATTCGAGGAAGGAAGAGGAGTAGGTTGTAATTTTTGTGTGAAATGCTTCATGACTGGCATCTTGGAGAGTAATAGAAAACAAAGATTTTTTTATCTCTGGCGAATGTAACAATTGCAAATAAGTTATAGGTAATGTATGACTTTTCAAACCTCTCCAAACTTTCTTGAGATAACCGGAAATCCAAGAATTTACAAAAATTGCTCATTTGCACATGCGAAGAATTCTCCCTAAAATATACTCAAATGTAGATTTTTTCATTTTGAGATTAGAAAAGGTATAGTTTTCTTCTGAGAAAATAATTGAAAAAATGAAAACTCGAGTCTATGGCAATTTGCCACTTGTCCCGTCATTTCAATTCGGTATGTTTATGCCATAAGAATTCTTCCGTACAATTGAAAATTTCAAGAAAATTTCCGCTCACTGCTTGTCTAAAGCAAGTGTGAACATTGTGAAGAACTCATATATTTTCTACAGCTAATTTGCAATACCTAAACGCATTTTCCATACAGCAAAATAATCTTTATTTAAGAGTTCAAAAAAAAATATTTTTATTAATGGCATCAGTACTTGAACAAGTAAAATATATTTCAATGCATATCTCCAATATGGAAATAACATATGGAAAGAAACTTTTTCTTTTTCAGCTTTATTATAAAATTGAGCAAGAACTTTGTAAGCCTTCCTGCTAAAACTTGGCTTCCTTTTTGTCCGATTTGAAGATTTTGCCACATAATTTCGTATTTTCGTTCCTTCTAATTCCGACCCATGTAAATAAAGCTAAGGAAAATTTAAGAAAGGTAGAGGAGCTTTTTTTTGAGGAATGCAACATGACCAACATTTCCAGCTGGAGCGTAACAGAATTTTGTGTACACGTCGCATAGGTCTTGAAATTTACACGATAGCCAAGATAAAGAAAGAGTGAGAAAGAGAGAGAGGGAGTGAGAAAATGGAAATTGTCTCGAAATATTTGTGGTGCTTCCACCCACGTACTCATGGAGGGTGTAAGGTGTCAGCGAGACGCGATTCCGTGGGATAGTGGGGATTCGGACTCGCTCTTCGTGTACTAATATGGCGCGGCAACGTGGGGTTGAGTATTGCCTCGCGCTCTCGCGAGACTCGTACTCGGTTAAAAATAGTCATAAGCCGAGTGCGCTCGGTCCGATCTAGAGGGAAAGACGGAGAGGTGGATAGATAGTAGAGCGAAGTGCGAGAGTGACAGAGAGAGAGAGAGCCACGCAGGAATTAGAAGCCGTACGCGTCATTTTAACGAGGACCGCCACCTAACCAACCACTCGGTGGTTCACCTCTTGTAGAGCGTCTCCGCCCCCGCAGCCCTCTCGAGAGGCCCTTCAACAGGTGGATTCTTTTATCCACCTGTCCTCATGGCTCGACACTCACTCATTTTTCCTCTGGTACATTGGGATAAATAATTGGTCGAGTTGTCTTCAGGCAACTAAATTGGGAGGAAGTGACCAATTTATCCGTAGGCTGTCTAATTTATTCACTGGGCCAACTGATTTGACTTTTGGGCCAACCGATTTATTTTCTTTTGGGTCGAGCAATTTAATTTTTGGACCAACCAATTCATTTTTTGGGTCGTCAGATTTAATTTTCAGGTCAAACAACTCAATTTTGTCGCGTTAATCAATGTTTTATTTGGGTCGAAGTTTTCAATTTTTGGGTCAAGCAACTCAATTTTTAGCACCAATCGATTTATTTTTTCAAGCCTCCTAATTAAATTTGTGGGCCATCCAATTTATTTTTTGGGTCATTTAATTTATTATTTTTGTGGCATCTAATTTAATATTTGAACCAAGTCATTTATTTGTTTTGTGAATCAATTAATAGGTTGCAAGAACAACTCAATTGGAGTGGTAATCTATTAATATCTTAATGCAACCGATTCATTAAGTGACTCAACCAATTGTATAGCCCGAAGCCCATTCAGTAATGCAAGTGGAGGGAAACAAGCACTTCATTTTCTTTAGGGAATATTCCTCATTGTCATTGATCTCTCGTGTTAAATGGGGAGTAACACCTCTCATCAATCAAAATTCTCTTATTTTGACGCCCGCTGCAAGAATGCTCGTCGAACGTAGACGTCCTTGTAACATTGAGGAGACAAACGAGCCGGGCTATGCCGAAAACGTCGACCTATGTTTAGAGCTGAGGTTCCCTTGGAGAGTCGCCAGTTTAGTAGGCGCAAGGAAAAATTCAATTTTGCAAATTCATAGCGACGATTCGATGTTAAGGGGAGACGCAACAGAAATCACCAAGTCTAAAAATTCTTCACACAACGTAATGTAAATATGGCGACTTGCTTTAGCGCCTTCAATATTTTAAAGAAATACTTTTTTTTAAATGTAAACGTTTGTTTGGACTTAGGATCGATTCGAAATTACCAGTTCCATTTGTGTTTAGCAAAATGTCGAGCTTTCATAATTTTTTGTACGACTTCTAACATCAATATGGTGAATACTAAAACGATTTGTTTTTTTTTAAGAAATTAATTTCGGGGATAAAATATTCTGATCTTCATTTCATCGCTTTTTGATGGATTTCATTCGTGCCTCCCCTTAAAGTGGATTGCGGATGGAGCTCGCGTCGGAATTTTTTAAATTGTTTCCGCTTGGCCTTTTCTTGTAAACAGCTGACACTGACCTGGCGCGTGCTTTCGACAGCTGATCGATCTGATCTTGAAAATCGACAACGACTTCCTGGTGCTTTTTGCGGAGGTGGTGAGCAGTCTCCTCGCTTTCGAGATGCACATCCTCCAGGAGTTTACGGAGCTTCAGCAGTTCCGTGTCTCTCTTCTTGTTGATCTCAAACTGCAATTCAATAATTAATCCGTCAATCGATTATACTCCCGATCATAATAAGTTTTAAAAAATGTATACACCGCGAAAATATCTATCAAAATTTCGTGAATATAATTGCAATTAATTTTCATTATAACACCTTCATTAATATTCTATTATCATAATTTTTATTGATACGATTTTTCTAAAATTATATACGAAGAGTATATTCATATGAGTTTTGTGAACAGAAACGAATTAAAAGAAATTTCTTTCACAACTTTTTTTCGTTGATTGTCATTATTATTAATTTGTTGCTTTATACAACGAGATAAAATTATCATAACTTTTGTCAATAAAACTGCAATGAATTTTTATCCATACAATTCATATTGTGCTGATTCTATTGATGTTATTAAGACAATAATAATTATTATTTACCAAGAGAATATTCTAACAGATTTTATGATGAGAATTGCACGGAAAAGGAATGATTTTGCAATTTATCATTCTTCATTGTTGGTTCTATTGACGGTAAGAAAAGCTATGAATGAAATGGATTCTCAGCGATGAGTTTCAAGGCTGACCTGAGATTCGGCGCCACCCTCGGCCTCTTCAAGGCGTTCGGACAGCTGGATTACTTGCACGCTCAAATCGGCGCGCTCACGTTCGATCTAAAAAGTAAAAAATGGCATTCATGTTCACAAAATTGTTTCGTTAATGGTGCGAGTAATTGGCAACATTGTTTAGAGAGAAGGAAGAGCGAGTGGCGGGTGTTCGCCAAGCTGACGTCATGCCTCCCTTCGCGAATAGCCGCGCATTCTAATTTCGTCTTGCCGCCTCTATATCCGGCGCTTTATTCATATTACAAACGAAGCGTTTATCGCCACCGAAGTGTGCATCATGCAATGAATGTGCGACGATTTTAAGCGCCCACAAATTCCGCAGACTGCGATTTCCGGACTGACGAATTTAAAAAAAAAACAATTTACTGCTTGTAAATTGTTTTTTTTTTCAAATTGTTTCGTTTCGTTGCAGTCTTCCAAAAAATACAAGTTTTGTCATTTCAACTCTGCATCTAGTTCTCATAATTTTATATAAAATATATTTTACGAAATAAGCATATCTTCAATTTTTTTTCTTTTTTTTTTATAGATTTTTTAAATAGTTTTAATATTATATACAATTGTCGCAATTAGGTGCAGAGTTGGAATAAACAAAATATCCCCTCAAATTACCTACTTTTTAATTAATAATAATTCAATCCGGTGAGCAGACATTTTTTTTTTGGATATATTTTTAGACCAGAGTTTATCCGAGTTTCTTGTTAATCCAAGCGCGTTAATTCGCGACATAGTGTGTCGACGATAAGCGGAATGCAGTCAGAGAGGCAAAGTTGAGCTCTCGGTCGTGTTGGGTCGAAAGCTTGAGCGTGAAACCAAAAATAGAAGCGACGTGAGCTGGACATTTCGACCTAGTGGGAACCCCCACTCCGACGTCCCGAGCGCTGGCCGCAAGCTCTGCTTTTTCTTATACAATTCCGATTCCGCGTTAACGCCGTTAAAACGCAATTCCAAAAATAATTTTCTCATTCCTCTGGAAAATTTACGATTTTCCGACGAATCGCTTGCTCTTCCTCCTCTCTCTCTCTCACGTTGCTTACAGCCGCGCGGCCGTTGATTACGTTTCTGGCAAAACTCACCCTCTGACGCAACTCCCTCTCGGACTCCAAATCATCCTGAAGCAGGCGGATTTTGTCCTGAAAAAAAATAAAAGGAAAACATACATTTTTTTGTATTTACAATATTTTCGTCTTTCGCTTTAACTCAAGACCTTAATTCAAACAGGCCTCTTCACGAGTTTACGTAATGGTTCTCAAAATATCTCGAGCAATACGAGGAGAACATTGGTTGGACGCTTGAGGGATTCGCGGAATTTTTGGAGACGTTGGAAGAGGAGTTGACGATTATTTAAGTGGTAACGAGCGTTGGGCTCACTTAGGATTTTTTTCTCAACAGATTTTTGGACGAGATATTTTATTTTTTTTCACTGTGAAGGGGTAGAAGAGTCATCAACAATTATCTCAAAGTGGTAACGAGCGTTGGGCTCACTCAGGAATTTTTTTCCAGCAGCGGAAAATGAATTTCTTTTCTCGCTGTCAAAGGGTTAATAAGGTTGGTACTTGGTTAAGGTGACTGCGAATAAGTACGTCATTGGAAGGCGCCGGTGACGAGCACTCGTATCTCGTCTCGTCGTTAGGCCGACTATTTTCGTACGCGAGCTATTCGATAGCTACATTGCAGCGGTTCACTTTGGTTCCTACCGGTTGGCACTAACATCCCTTATGGTCACTGAACTTTCGCGAGCGTCACTAAATCCCGGCCACATTATATACTGTTCCAGAGAGATGGATTCTGGCTCTGATCCTTAGATGATAATCGTCAGTCGCCACTCAGCTTCTCCATGCCGATTTTTTTTTCATCACCTCGCGATGCATTCATTTTTTTGTCGCACGGGAGACAATTTTTTTTTACAGGGCGAAGATGTGTATATTTTTTAAAATTTCTTTCACTTTTGACACTAGTCGCGAGGCTTGTTTGTGTATATTTGAAAATAAAATGAGTTAGATATGTTAAAGATACGAATGTGAGGATTTATCGGCGGGAGAATGATCGAGGGAGACAAAGGAAAAGAGAGAGAGAGTGAGAGTGGAGAAAAAAAACGTACCTCGAGCCTTGAGAGAGCGGTCAGGTCGGCGCTGTACTCGATGCTGACGTCGGCCGAGCCTCCACCCCCGCTTGATCGGTAAGTGTACTTGGAACTTTTCGCTACCGCTGAAGACGACATTTTATTAGAGTTTTTCGTCCCCTCGGTGTATCCTCCTCGACTTTTTCTTTTCTCCGGGTCACTTGTGAAGACCTGTGCTTTCCCTCAGAGGTTTTGTTATCTCCTCTGTCGATTCTCCACGTGCTGCGGATCGTTTAACGATAATGAGCCGATTGACCGGTTGGTGATTGGTTCACGAAAAATAAGAAAAAACGAGACACGATTAGAACTATGTTTTTTTTTTTTAGTCAGATTATAGGTAAGTTATGATTGTTGAGCAGGATTAATAAATAAACCGAAGGAAAAAAGAGTTAGAGTTTTTTTCGGTGTTATTGTTTGTTCGCATAATCGTTATTGAATTAATATTCTAGAGATCGAAAGTGGAAAGAGACCGACTGGTTGGAGGGTGGGTGAGAGCTGTTCTAGTCGAGTTGTTCGTCGTGGCTATCGGCTAACGAGTCGTCTCTTCTTCTGGGTTTCGGAGCCGACCAGCGCCCTACTCGTAGTGCGCGACTCGTCGTCGTTCGTATGGCGCGCCGGTCATCCCATGCCACCGTCAAAACGAGCTTTCACGCATGCGCGGTAGATCCTTTGGGATATACGCTCCCCACTCGGCGGCGAAAGCTCTTGAACGCTCTACGGTCTGTCTTCTCGTTCGATCATCATCGTAAAATCAACGCAACCACCTCCACCCTACCCGACAGACACGAGGACATCCCCTGTCTTTCCAAAAACACCTCGCCAACGCATTCTCTCCTACTCGCTACTAGGCCAGGGCTTTCTTTTATTTTATTGTTTTACCTTCCTCGTCTCAGCCTCGAAGAATATTGCCGCTGGTTCGCGGAATACATGGCGAAGTAGGGACGATCGTTGATCAATGAGCTTTCTCTCGGTGGCGGAGGAATACTTGGGGGACCCAGTCACCTAAAAAAAAGCATGAGAAAAAAAAGTTCTTCAAACGATGTACTTCCTATATTGAATATAGAAATTTTTATTTCAAGTCTTTATGACAAAGTTATGATTTTGAATGTTTGCGTAAATCGTTCTCTTCCAAAGAATCATTGAACAAGTGGTTACAATGAATCTAATTTTTACTGCTTCCAGAATTGCTATATTCAATCCAGAATGCAATCTTCGACAGATAAAATTAGACATCGGACACTAAAATTGGGTCACCGGTTTGGTCCGAAAGCTACATCAACTGTTACATCAAGCTATGGGAGTATAAGTACAAAATTTGTTAAAACAAGGATTTTTGTAAAATTTTCGAAAAAATTTATAATGTCTTTTTTAAGGTCATTTGGTCACCTTAACTCCATTGTCTCAGTCACGACTCTTTATAGTATTTATTTGAAAAACTGGCCATAACACATTCGACGATATATGATTGGGGGTTTTCTGTTATTACTTTCCAAATGTTGAGTGGAAGTAAGCGGCCGTAGGTTAATGTAATTGGTGGAGTAGATGCGGCTACGAATCGGCCAACCTCGAGTGTTAGGATAGTAAAGAAACACCTTCGACGTACATGTTTACATTTCCGTCCAGGGTGCGGGACCCTCTTCAGAACAATTTAATTATTATCATATCTATATTAAAATTAAGAATAAGAATAGGCATAAGAGTTAGATGTATAAAATTAATATACAGTAGTAAATTTTAAAAATAAATTATAAAAATTAAAAGGCTATTTTTAAACGTTGGAAGGAGCAACTAACCTGTGTTTTTCTCCCTTTGGTCAATTTATTTCGTTTTTTCACTTTCGGTAATTGGGAATAACGTCAAATGTTGGACGACATATGGCGAGTTCTATATAAAATTATTTAGAAGTCAAAGATTTAAAAAAAGAACAATTACATTAAAAGAACAAGAACATTATGCAATTCGTTATCTTAGGCATTCACTATTTCGACCATTTGCTATTTGGATTTCATATCAATAAGCTGAGGGTAAAACAATCGAATGTTCAAAATAGCGATTACGATGATAATGGCCATTCTAGATGGGGACGTTCATTATTGTAATTTGCTTTTTTTGCCAGTCGCCATTTTGGTCATTCGCTATTTTGACCCATAGCCATAATAATTTTGTGATTTTGTAAACACATATAATGCAACAGAATGGTGTGAGGTAAAAAGTACAATTTCTTACTGCTTGTAATTTCCAGATCGAACTAGTGACAAATTTTTAGTATTTGATGTTTTATTTTATCTGTCGAAGAGTACATTCTAGATTGAATATAGGAATTTTTATTTCAAGTCCTTATGGCAAAGCAATGATTTTCAATGTGTAAATAAATCTTTCCCTATAAAAAAATTAATTTTTTGATTTGGTTACAGTAATTTTCAACAATCTGAGCAATTGGTTACAGTAAATCTAACTTTCAATGCATCCAGAATTCAGACTTTATATTCAATCCAGCTCAGAATGCACGCTTCGACAGATATAATAGGACATCGAACACTATAATTGGTTAACCGGTTTTGTCTAAAAGCTACAAGTAGAAAATTTTACTCAACTACGGTACAAGTACAACGTTTTTTAAAAAAAGGATATCGTTCTAGAAGAACCAATTGATTATGACTTGTTTAGGTGATTTGGTCACCTCAACTCCATCGCCTCTGTCACGACTCCTTGGAATATGTATTTGGAAAACTAGCTGCAATTAAATTAATTGATATATGCTTGGGGTTTTTCTATATTATTATCTTGAGGAAGGGTCACAAAATTTTCACACTGGTAATTACAACAATTTTACTATATTTTTACTGTACTAATTCGCGTAGTTTACATTATTTTATTTTATTCTTAAACTTTCTCATCTGAGACTTGAAGAACATTGGTGATCGTTCATCGATGAGGTTTCTCTCAATTCGCGAGAGAATATTAACTTCGTCGTCATAATTACGACTCTAGATAATTTTTTTGGGAAATTGGCTATAATAAAGTCGACGATAAATGATTGGTGGTTTCTCTGGAATTGTTGTACTACAAACGTGTAAATTTCCATCTTTCTGCCGACAAGTCCCGATCGTAAAATCCACTTAACATTTATTATCACATTAAAAAATGACCGTTTAAAATGTTGACTCTGGCAAAAGGAAGCGACATTGGTTAGATTTGTATAATTGTAAGCTTTACTTCTTTATTTCTCGAAATCCGTGAAATGTGGCAATGTTCATTGATAATAATTGTTGATGATTCAATAAATCACATTTTTTCATTAACTGAAAATCTATGTATGCACATTTTACAGAATATTTCACACAAGGTTGTTTCCAATGATATCTCTAAATATGATTTCCTAGCAGAATATTCGCAGGTTATTTCATTACCGATGAGATGATATTAATGACTCAGCCTAGAAGACTCTACGAATGAAAGACCATTTTGGCATTGTTTTTTGAGAAAGAAACATTGAAATAACTGCCAAGTTAAGACAGAGGAGGAGAAGAAGGACGCGGAAGAGTGGACAACGTGTATTCTCATCTGCAAGGAATGTCGGCAGTGAGAAGGCTATGATAGATGGCCCTATTTTAGCACCTCCATCCACTGAGCTCGCGCGTTGCTTCCCTCAATCTCTTAATTTCCTTTTCGCCCCGTCATTTCGCCTCCACAACTATGACCACTTCTTCTGCTTCTGCTTCTTCTTACTTCTCATCCGAAAGCAGTGGGATATTTTTGACGAGTTAATAACAACCACGTGTCTACCACTCATGCTCTACTCTCGTCTAGATATAACAGCAGATCATGACTCGCTTAAGAGATTCTTCTACGAAGAGTCTCTTCATCTAATATTGATAATCTGCTTCATTACACGATCATTTCCCGAATGTTAATAATTATAATTGGAATCATATATCTTTGCGTATTACAAAGATGCTTATTAGCTTTGCAAAATAATAGTAGCAGGAAAATATTGTTTAAAACTTTCAAGTAATCAAGATACCAAAAATAATAATTTATATGTGCAACTTTAGCACGTATAAAATAATTAAATAGAAACCAATAATAAATCTACGTGATGTATATAGGAAATAAATTGTAAGCCATATATTTTTTTCTTAATATATATGTGTGATCCAAATGAACAACAGTATCTCATGTAACAAGTGCATAGAATGCGATTTTACGCACGAGTAGCGATCGGTCGAGTATGTTAAACCTATTCACGTGTTGCATACGATTTTTTTTGACGTAGTGTGCGTTAAATTCGTACCTCCACAAAGAAACTCATTATGAAAAAACCGTACATTATGTGGAAATGTAGCGAAATTTACTGGATAGAAAGAGTTGTCCAGAGAACAAAGGACTCAGTGAAGGGTTAAGAGGGCGAAGCCCCCCCTCATAAAAATAAAGATTTTAAATTGTTCACACTGCACTTAATGTTACACTTGATACTCCAATTTCTTTGGAATATTTTAATTTCTAGAAGGCTACGTAAGTAATTTGCGACACGTCTTGTACAGAATTAAATTAAGCGCTATAGTCTTTACTTATAAAGAAATATATATATGCTGAAATGGGTCATAGTCACAACAAGAATAATAATAATAATAAATTCATACGACTCGCGATTGTTACTTCTCTCTCTCTCTCTCTTATTCTTTACTACAGTTGAAATGTTTGCGATACCGTCTTCTTCAATGACATATTGTGAAGATGACTAAACATGTATATGAGAATTTATCATAAGAAAGTTGTAGAACATATTTCCCCATCGAATGGAACGATTTCAAACTATTGTTCGCATACTGTAAGTAAAAATCTATTTTATCCACCGAAAATAGTACCTATATCTGAATTTTACGCTTGCCACGTCGAAAATCATTGTTCCATCTGATGACATAACATTTTGTACAACTTGTGATTTAAGTATTAAGTATTTAAATTCAGGTGATCCATAATAGGGACATTCATCTTATATATCTGATACATGGGATTCCTGTCCAAAATATTTTTCTAGAGCATCGCCTGGTCCGCATGTTGCGCAACCTGTTTGTCGGTACTTCATCACCCACTTCAAAAAAACTCGTGCATTCTTTCTTCGACTAATACGTCAACATGACTCAACAAATCATCGTCGCATTTCACATTTGAATGTTGTCATCAGTAAACTAGTAAACAGTAAACTAGTCGTGAAAATAAAATATTCAAATGCACAGACAGTTCTTCAATACTGAAATACGCAGTCCTTCTTCTTCAACAGATGCTGAAGATGAGGCAAATTTTTGTTGCGCTGAGTAAACAATCTATTTGGCAGCCGGTGATAACTTGCTTTGTTAAACCAACCAAACTATTTCCCCAGTGTATCCAAACACTTTTCAAGTTCATTCTAATATATGCAATCTACAGAACTATGTTTTCAATTCATAGATAAATTGCTAGAGAGGAAAGAAAATAAAAGCGGGATTTGAACTTTAATCTTTGCTTCTGTCCGCTTTGAATTCCCAAAGGAATCAAATGTTTGTAAACAAAGTTCGCCAATAAAATTTCTTGCTTGAGTCGTGCTGCAGTGCTAAAATCGATGAGGCTGCCCCTTCTCCACCGACCGTTTGATTAACAGGCCGATGGATAGAAGGATCGACGCTCGGTGCATAGAATAGAATCTCACGATGTGGGTAAGCTGTAAAGTGGAGTAAGAGGGGCGGAGATTTTTCGTCGCGGAACGGCTAGTTTTCGGTAGATTTTCGTGAGCCTAACACATCGCCCCGAACCAGGGAGCGTCTAAAAGGATATCGGAATAAAATAAGTGAAGTTTGTGTACCACCCACAAATCACCCAAGGGGAAAATCACGTACTTGCCTCTCTCGTATCATAATGTACTCTATGCAACTCCGTGCGAGAAGTGCGATTTCTCGCACGCGAAGCGAAGCGGAGCAGTTCTCGCACTAGTGAAATAATAGTATATGACGATACGAGTGCGATGAAACTTTTTCAGACGACGGTGAGTTAGCAGCACGATCCGAAGGTCAGTGTTCCAATCGAACGAGTTGAGAAAAAGTTCCTCGCACAAGTTTCGCATACAATTTTATTTCACTAGTGCGAAAAGTGCGATTTCTAATGAACTTTTTCTCAACTCGTTTGATTGCAACACTGACCTTCGGATCGTGCTGCTAACTCACCCTCGCCAGAAAAAGTTCCAACGCTCTCGTATTGTAATATTCTTTTACTTCACTCCGGTGTAGAAAGTTTGCTTTCCATGCGCTTAGTGCATGATGAAAATTAATCTTACACTCGTGACAAAAAGTTTTTCTGCCCTCGCGTCAATATATACTAATTCCTCTATTATTGGAGATCTCCGCGACCAAACGGAATTTGAACTTTAATCTTCGCCCCTGTCCGTACCTGATTTCCAAAGGACTTAAATGTTTGTAAACAAAGCTGACCAGTAAAATTTGTGCTACAGTGTTAGAATCGATGAGGTTACCCCTTCTCTACCGAGCGTTCGATTAATAGGCCGATGGATAAAAGGATCGACGCTCGGTGCATAGAATGGAATTCTACGATGTGGGTAAACTGTCAAGCAAACTGAGAGGGGCGGAGATATTTCGTCGCGGAACGACTAGTTTTCGCTAGATTTTCGTGGACCTAACTCCTCGCCCTGAACCAAGGAGTGTCTAAAAGGAAATCGGATCAAAATTAGTGAAGTTTGTTTACCACCCACAAATCACCCGAGGGGAAAATCACGCACTTCCCTTCCTTGTATCATAATGTACTTTATGCAACTCCGTGCGAGAAGTGCCTACTTCTAGTGCGAGAAGTAGGCACTTTTCGCACTAGTAGAATAAAATTGGATACGAAACTCGTGCGAGAAACTTTTTCTTAACTCGTTTGATTGCAAACTCACTCTCGCCAGAAAAAGTTCCATCGCTCTCCTATTGTAATATACTATTACTTCACTACAGTGTATAAAGTGTGTTTTCCATGCGCTTAGTGCATGATGAAAATTAATTTCACACTCGTGAGAAAAAGTTTTTCTGCCCTCGCGTCAACATATACTAATTCCTCTATTATTGGAGATCTCCGCGACCAAACGGAATTTGAACTTTAATCTTCGCCCCTGTCCGTACCTGATTTCCAAAGGACTTAAATGTTTGTAAACAAAGCTGACCAGTAAAATTTGTGCTACAGTGTTAGAATCGATGAGGTTACCCCTTCCCTACCGAGTGTTCGATTAATAGGCCGATGGATAAAAGGATCGACGCTCGGTGCATAGAATGGAATTCTACGATGTGGGTAAACTGTCAAGAAAACTGAGAGGGGCGGAGATATTTCGTCGCGGAACGACTAGTTTTCGCTAGATTTTCGTGGACCTAACTCCTCGCCCTGAACCAAGGAGTGTCTAAAAGGAAATCGGATCAAAATTAGTGAAGTTTGTTTACCACCCACAAATCACCCGAGGGGAAAATCACGCACTTCCCTTCCTTGTATCATAATGTACTTTATGCAACTCCGTGCGAGAAGTAGGCACTTTTCGCACTAGTAAAATAAAATTGGATACGAAACTCGTGCGAGAAACTTTTTCTTAACTCGTTTGATTGCAAACTCACTCTCGCCAGAAAAAGTTCCATCGCTCTCCTATTGTAATATACTATTACTTCACTACGGTGTATAAAGTGTGTTTTCCATGCGCTTAGCGCATGATGAAAATTAATTTCACACTCGTGACAAAAAGTTTTTCTGTCCTCGCGTCAACATATACTAATTCCTCTATTATTGGAGATCTCCCCGACCAAACGGAATTTGAACTTTAATCTTCGCCCCTGTCCGTACCTGATTTCCAAAGGACTTAAATGTTTGTAAACAAAGCTGACCAGTAAAATTTGTGCTACAGTGTTAGAATCGATGAGGTTACCCCTTCCCTACCGAGGGTTCGATTAATAGGCCGATGGATAAAAGGATCGACGCTCGGTGCATAGAATGGAATTCTACGATGTGGGTAAACTGTCAAGCAAACTGAGAGGGGCGGAGATATTTCGTCGCGGAACGGCTAGTTTTCGCTAGATTTTCGTGGGCCTCCCACCTCGCCCCACTACCAGGGAGTGTCTATAAAAGGTCGCCAGGCGGTGGTGGGCAAAGATTCTCGGCGGCCTAGCTAGAGCAGCTCTCCAAGTAATTTGAGATTGGCCCCCTTCTTCTCCTTCGTACCTCCTTCTTCTTCATTCGCGCCTGTTGGTTTTGCTCGCTCTGCTGCTCTCTGCGTGTAGGCTGTCGATCCTCGTACGTTCTTCAGGGCGAGAAACTCGTTCTCCACGCCCGTGGCTCGCCCTGGCAGAGAATTTCAAGCATCACAACGACCAGAAGACGACGAGAATAACTCGCGTCCGTGCTTTTCGGTGTCCCCGCTTGTCTCAAGCTCAAGCAGATAGAGAAAACGAGGTACATACAGCGGCGGCCTCACGCTACCTTAAGCTTAACGCGGAACTTCCTTGTATTCGGTGTGTTCACGCGCACCGCGAACCTCTACTTCGCCACCCTGTGAGATTCTCGGCTGTGAGAAGCACCAGCAGCTCTTCGTCTCTTCCTCTTCTTCGCGTTCTTCGAGCTATCGTCCATCTCTCGGCGCGCTCTCGTCAATTGAATCTTGACGGTCCGCTGCTTCATCCTTATTGTTACGTCGAAGCGCGGCATATGTACAGTTTGCGGCGTACGCGGCCCTGAAAACAGCATTCAAGTGCGTAAGCCAAGTTGTCAGAACGAAGACCGACGAGCAGTCACTTTGGGGCGTTTAGATATAATCGAGCAGAACCAAGACGATTTTATAAGTAGGAGTCTACTTATGAAGCATTCTTCACCGACGAGGACATTTTTTTTTGTTCTTTCTATCTCAGATCTGTTTCATAATTTACCTTCTAGTAGTGCTATTTCAGGACGAACCGCCTCCCAAAACAATTCAACAAAAATTTTTCGTGATACAATTTTTACTTTTTTTTTTACCTTGCACTTAAACCTCTTTAAGTACATATTAGGCATTGTAATTCTGCAATTTTGTAACTATTCGATTTTTGTAAGATGACTGGGTCTCCTCAAAGGTACTCTGGGCATTTAAATTTTTTTGTTTATTCACGGTTATTGTATCAACATATAAGAAGCTTTCAATTAAATTTAAATCTGAGATTTTGAAAACTAAAATTTATATCGCCTAATGGTGTGGCTAATGAAATCAAAATTCATATTGAAAAATGTATGCCTAAAGTAATTTACATGCATATTTCACAACCTAAGATCTGTTCCATAATTGACTATGTGGTAATGTTACTTAAAGAAAATCAGTCCCCTAAAAAAGTTAAAGAAAAAATTGTAGATGATATACTTTTTCTTAATCTTACATTTAGAAGTGACATTTTTAATCCATGGTTTTTTTATTTTTTCAGGTGACTGGGTCTCCTTAAAAGTACTCTGTGAATTTTTTTTTCAGATTTTAAAATCATGGTCCGTGCTTAACATATGAGGAGGTTTCGATTGAATTGAAATCTGATATTTTGAAAACTAAAATTTGAATCGCATAAAAATGTGGCTGAGAAAAACAGAATGCCGACATTAGTGTACCTCTTGAATTGTCCAACGAGAATTTGGCACGCTCGAGAAGGAAACATTCCTTATTCATGATAACTTTGGTGTAAAATGAAAGAAACATGAAACTTTGTAGATTATTCAAAACCGCTAAACGTCAACAAGCCAACTCGTGCCAAGCTGATTTATTAAAATAAAACTTCCCACATAAATGCAGTTAGTGTTTTGTATTCAATTGGTTTAGTAAAAATATAATATTATATATATGATAAAATATAATATAATATAATTAGTAAAAAAATAAACACATAAGCTCAACATTTCTTTCTCAAATGTATACCGAATTAATTCTTATAACTCGGCAACGGCTAAACATATCGGGATAAAATATGGCAGAAAAGCAGAGCTATTAATGAATTGAATTAAAATTATTTAGGTCACTGTAACTTTATTGGAGGTTGGAGTCCACGACGAGTGAAAGAGCTTTTTGGAAATTGATTTTGGCAATCGGTTTAATTCTTATAACTTGAGATCGCTCCTAACTGATTTAATTTGAATTATTACGGTCGGTTCAATACTATCGGAGGCAAAAACAACAAAAGGATCAAAGAATTATTTTTTTAGTTTGTTTTTTTAATCGATTCGATTCTCGATAACGGTCTATTATTTTGGGATACATTTTGGCACGATAGCAAAGCTGTTAATGAATTTAATTGAAACTATTTAGGTCAGTCTAAGTTTACCGGAGGCTTAAATCAATGAAAGGGTTGAAATGCTATTTTTTAAATTCATTTATTCAATTGATTTGATCCATATACCTCGAGAGGTTTAAAACGTTGGGTAGAAATTGGACACCGAAATAGAAATGCTAATGAGTTCAATTAGAGTTGGTAATAAAAAAATGACATTTTTCAGAACATTGTTTAATTTTTTATCATGTAAGACTACACAATTTTCCCTGTCGTGAAAATTTCAGAGTATCAAACAGACATTCCCCTCATCAATTTATTACGAACAATGTAGCTTGTTAGTAAGTTCGAACCACGATTGATAATATGATCCAAAAGTTATGGAACTTATTAATTATATAACAAGGGCTCAACGTCCAACTTTGGTCTTCGCTTATATAGAATGTCCATATTTCACGGAACTCTCTCTCTCTCTCCCGGAGAAGGCTATAATCGATCAACATACTTTCTCAAAGAGCTGACATAGCGAATGTTAGATAAAATGTTTCAAATTTTTCTCCGTATATTCATCAAGAGATCAAAGATTTTTAAAAAAATGGATAATCATTTATATACTTTAAAAATTAGTAATTAAACTTTATGCAATGTATACAGCAGAGCTGGGCAGGACTTTAAGTACATGGTACTTGTTTAGTACTTCAAGTACAGTTCTTTCAGTGAAGCAGTTGAACTACAGTTTTTTCAGCCAAGTACTTAAAGTACAGTTCTTTAATTCAAGTACTTGAAATACAGTTCTTTCAGTCAAGTACTTAAAGTACAGTAAAGTACTTGAAGTCAAAAAGACCTCAGCACCATTACTTATGATAAAAATAATGGGCGTAGGATCTAAGTTCTATTATCCTTAAAGAAAAATGGGTTAAGAAACAACAATGCATTTTAAAAAAATGCATTTTCCAAACTCTGCTTGAAGTCTTTCACGTGCAAGTATTGCAAGTACCTTCCGCAAGCTTGTACTTCACGTACTTGTATTTAAAGTACTTTTGCAAAAGTGTACTCTAAGTACTTTTAAAAATGGTACTTTAAGTACTTTGCTTAGCTCTAGTATACAGTGAAATGAAAATCATTTCTTTAAAAACCACTTGTTATTCTGATTCTTCCCGAATTCCAGCTCGATTCAACTAGTTGAACGGTTTTTGAGTTACAGTTGACTGGAATTTCAAAACTTTGCACACATACACATTCCGTTCAAACATCCGGAAATGTTTTTCTAAACGACTTTTCACAATGTCTCGGACCATTCTGAGTATCCTGGAATGAAAATTTTGCAAAAAAAACTCTGGCAAAATCAAAGTTTTTCTTATGAAGAAGAAAAATGCGCAGGTAATAATGTTCTGCGGCTTTTAAGTTAAACTTGATGGGAATTACAAAGCTCTGCAGACACACATTCCGTACAAACATCTGAAAATTTTACTGTGACGACTTTTCACAATGTCTCGGACCATTCTGAGTGCCATGGAATGAAAATCTCGTAAAAACAAATTTCTAGAAAACAATTTTTCTTATGAAGAAGAAAAATTTGCAAAAAATGACTCTTTAGTTTGATGTCTCATGTAATTCTAGAATTGAAATGTAGCGGTGAAATTAGAAAACATATTTCTGGTAGATTATGAACGAATTTTCTTTTTTTAATCAATCGAAATTTGTTCAGTGTACACGAATTGACACAGCTCAACTAACATCTAACTTTGGTGACAATGACTCAATAGATATAACATATTGAATATTCTTGTTTCGCCTCAATTAGTACGAGAGATTCGATATGTAGATCGACGAATTTTTGGAAAGTTCGAAGACACGTTTAAAGGGACGAATGTATAATGGGTTCCCTGTTCTCTTGCAAGGCACGTTGGCCTAATTCTCTAAATATATACTACTCCCAACTCTCACCGAGTCACCCTTCTCAAGCGCAGTATATATTGCAAGATCTTGACTCATCGCCGACTGTTTATAAACAGCTTTCCCCTCCGATCGATACGCCGAAACACCAATTTCTTATTAGAGATTAGAATTTAGGCGTTTGCAATGCAAATTTTCTTGTTACAGATCCGCAGTTACTAAAATGTATATTTTAGATGGGAAAAGAAACAAAAAGCGTCCAATTTCTCCCCCGGAAGAGCTCACGAGAGACTTGGCAACGAGTCACACGGTTTCAACTCGGTGAAATGGTCGACGCGTGATGCACCAGACAATTATGCATACTCCAGAAATATGGAGTGCGTAATAGAGTCGATATTGCGCGCCGTCTGCCACTTATTCGTCGCAGGAGGTATAACATCACGTACAATATGTTAAGGTGACGACGAAGCTCGGAAAAACACACCAACATATATACCAGGAGCGAAATTGAGTCACTGACTAAAATCGGACGGAAAAAGTCGTCCAAAGATTTTCGAGACAGCTAATATTATAATACCGTCTTGATGCCGTGACTAGGCGGATCTATTTTCGTACCGCACGAATCATACGTGGGTATGCGAGTGATCCGCATGCACCGGTAATATCTTTCGAGGTAGCTGATACTCCCATCGTATCAAATCGTACCGACACACGGAAAGAAAAGATTAGTTACCATAACCAAATTTTGCGGAAGTTGTGACCGAAAATGTATGTTTATTGAAAAATTAAAAATGCCATAAAATCCGAACGACTTTACCGACCATCACCAAATTTCGTATGTAACAGGGCTGTATGGTATTTTTCGACTGTAGAACATTTCGGTTCATTTGTTGAGATTCGACGCGATTCAGAGGAAAATTTGTTTTTTTTTTCGAAAAATTCGAAATTCTATAAAATCGAAACCGCTTTACCGATTTTGCTGAAATTCAATACTGAACATCATTTAACGTGTCTTTATAAAGAACTATTTAGCTAAATTGGCGAACCTTTACGAAAGTTAGAGCGATCGCGTCATTTTTTTGAAAAATTAAAAATTCTGTAAAATTTGTATACATTGATACATTTAATTAATAATCACGTTAATTACAGATGAATCAATAATCTAGCTGCGTGCCAAATTCGAGCTCTATCCATCGTGCCGTTCGTGAGTTATGGACAATTTAATTTTCGGTTACTGGAACACACGCACGCACACGCACGCACGCACGCACACGCACACGCACATACACACACACACGCGCGCGCGCGAATTCATACATACAGATATATTTTCTAGACCACTTTTCTCGACGTTCTAGGTGATTCTGAGTATGTTAACATGAAAAACTCGAAAAAAAAATTTCACGAAAACAAAGCTTCCTCTGTGAGGCAGCAGAAATGAGTTGACACAACCAATCGATTATTCTATTTCCCTCACAATTCAAATGATAGTGCCAACGCTTCGAATGGTAATAAAGACGATTCGAATGATAGTCCCAATCAGCCGAGTGGTAGTCGCAACGATTAAATTGCTTAACCTCAATAATCTCGCGAGGACTAATCGTGAATAGTTGAGGTTACTATTCGATATGGTTAAGACAACTAATTTTTGAGAGACTGTGTACAGCAAATTGGAAACGAGTTGTCACAACCAAACATTTCTTCCCGTGAACAACTTCTCGATTACAGTTAAGGCTTTCAGACATTAAGGTAAATGAGGTAAACGACCCAGTTTTGGTCATCTTTAGAGCGCAGGCTCATGTTTTCCGCTCCTTCTGATGGGTGTTGTTAAAATTTCGAGAATGTACTTTTTTTATTTATGAAATACGTCATTGTAACCGTAGTCCAATAATTGTTTACATTAAATTATTAGGTTAGAATAATATTTAGATTATCGTTTCAATAACGACGCTTGGCTACCGAGGTTTCGATCACTTTCCAACCTCCATGTCGGCGGTTCGGTCACCTCGCGAGTACTAGTTTGGGTCATCCTGCGGACCTAGTTTCGGTCACTTATATTTCACGATGTTATACAGGCAAAACGGGCGGAAATGAACGGTGTAATTGAAGCAATAACTTGTAATTTATTACTTTCATCATTACCTTTATTTTAATCGGGCCAAATAACAAAAGACAAAGTGAATCAACTTGAAAAAATGATATATTGCTTCGGTACAAAAGCTTCGTTATAAGTGCTCTCAAACAAAAGAGTGTCTACATTTAATAATTACTTTGTGTAATTTTATTTATTTTTTTGTTCGAAAATGTTCAATTATACAGTAGCATAATTATGTTTTAATAGATAAGCACATTCGGAATCGCGATTTAAATTAAAAAATCGACTGATATATGCAAATGTTCGATAACATGTTTTTTCATGCAGTTTTTGAGAAGGATAAACCATAATTATAGTTTGATTCTGACGAGTAATGTACCATTTCGTTTGTTGAAAGAGCCCTAATTGATTGACCGTCTAGATTTTGTATTGTATTAGTTGTTCAAAAGTTACAGCCATTTGTATGCCTGATGTTAGGTTAGGATAGGACAATTGAATGTTTGCATCTTTTGAACTACTGATACTATAAAAAATCCAGACGGTCAATCGATTAAGGATCTTCCAAAAAACAAAATAAGATATTGCTCGTCATAGTCAGATTCTAATTATGGTTTATTCTTTTAGAAAGTTTCGTGAAAAAATGCCATTGGACATTTACATGTATCCGTCGACTTTTTATTCAAATCGCGACTCCGAATGTATGTATATATTAATAAATAATTCTGCTACGTAAGTGAATCCTTAAAACTGTTAATTGAACCATCGGAAATTAAAAAAAAAAAGCGTTTCTAAAAATTCTGTAGTGATTTGATTAGTGTGAAGCGCAATTAATAAATTCATTTTTCTAATGTTAAAAATAGATTCATCTTTGTTTTATAAATTATCTAAAGCCGATGCAAAGTCGTACCTTGCACTTTATTTTATGTATTTTTTTTAGATTTGCCAAATCTGTGTTTAGAAAACATATAGATGATTTTTTACTTTCTCCTGAAAACTACAAAAATTAAGTAAGTATAAGTAAATAAATGTGTAAAAACTGGATAATAATTCTGTACCATTTAAATCCCATTGTAAGTTGAAAACTAACGTAACAGACGTTTCACACAATTTTAACTAGACTGAAATGAAAATCTTGAAACGGAATTTCACAAAAACAAAGCTCTCTCTATGAGACAGTGAAAAAACATGATTCATCTTTATTTATACTTTCTAAATGTTTGTTTGACATTTTCGGAAACATCACAAAAATAAATTTTATGCTAAATAAATGAAAGATAGATCTCGGATATATTCGATACAAAATATAAATAAGCGGAATATGTTACTGAAATGTATCCAAAATTCATACTCAACATGAATTCCCGATATATACGACTTTTCTACATTTTCCCACATCTTCTGCATCAGAGTATCGGGCAGAATTTTATGCCCTACTAAAAAGATCGATATCTTTGTTGTCGACCTATATACAGATCTATTATTTTCACATATTTTTACATCGAAAATATTCGCATTATTTATAGAACTCCAAAATTCTATAGCATATAGAGTTGCTGCCAATCACAAAGTTACCATTTCCCTTATGAATTTTTTTTTATTTCCGAAGAATGGCTAAAAAATCGTCGGTTCATTTTGTTTCGAGTACCAAAAATCTATGTTTTCACCATTTTTCAGATTTTCAGCATGTGTCGTTCGATAACTTGTTCGAAAAAATTCTAGATCATAAAAAATGTGTAAAGAAAATAAATGAAAATTTATAATCTATAGATTTATGTCAATCATGAAAAAACTGCGGATTCAATCGAAAGAGTCAAGGGTTAGTCACAGGTTGAAACCACGCAGAATGCCCTGTACACAACAATTGATTATTCATCGGCCGCTTACTACATCGGCTTTTGTTAGAATGCACGTTAGTTATGCCGGACTGAAGAGGATGCATCCACGAGGGACGAATAACCACGGAAGAACCCACCAACTGTTGCTCGCTGATATTTTTATTGCTTGCCACCGGATATATTTATATACGCGCCTCGGTCTATATTGAGAGCGAAATATTTCTGGGTGAAATAAGGTGCGGTGAATAGTAAAGAAGTAAGCACGCGAAGCGCCGTCGTGAGGTCTTCCTTCCGTGTAATATCCATCGGTACAATAGCTTTCGCGTGCCTGTTATCCCGAAAAGCAAGTTAATGTCAGTCATCAACTAAACTAACGTTGCTAATTTCCCAGCCTGAGGGAAATCACATACAGATCTATCAACGTCTGGCTGTGCAACTGTTTCCGCTGTTCAAACAGAGGTTCAATTGCACCTGTTCAGTTGCCATTAATTTACTCATCCGAGACAATCAGCCTCGACACCAGCTTGGCAATTAATCGAAGAAGCAATTGCAATATATGTAAAACAAAGTGGCACTGTTTTGTATAAATATTGGGAAAAAATCTATGCGCTCAAGAGTGCAGAAAAAATTACGCTTTTGTATTGTACTATTTTGGGCAAGTTTTTTTTTAATTTTATTTATTCTGTAAAAAGTGTGCGTACTGTATCTGAACAATCGGTATAATAGATATAGGATGCAAGCGCCGCTTGTGACACTCTTTGGTAACCGTGTATATAAAAACCGTTGATTCTCGTGGTTGAGTATTTTTTACAGAATTTTTCGGCCATAGGAAATAGACAACTTAAAAATATAGTTATAAATAAAAAAATAAGATGTTTAATTCTTTTTTTATTGATTTTGGCAATGGCAATTTTTTAAAATTTGATTTATCTTCTTTCAAAAAAGACATGGCACATCGAAAGTCGAAATATCGAAGACTAAAGTCACCTTTCTAGCATTCTGATTGGTCGTCGATGGCTTTGACATAGAGCCAACTTCAGGATGTTATTCTTGCTGCAGGATCACGCGTGGCATGCTTTTTGAATAGCTGTTCTTTTCGCAGTTGTGAAATACAATACATTTTCGATCCGAAAATAGATTTCCGTTTTTTTCTTTTATTTTATTTCGTAAAAAAAGACATGGCACATCAACACTCGATTATTTCGAAACAGTTAAGCAGAAATAGAGTAACATAAAGTAATGAATGGTATAAACATGCAAATGCCATGTTTAGCTATAGGGTAGGAGTACCGTTTGTGGCCATCAACTTGATCCATTTGTGGCCATATCTATTGCATGGAAATGACGCTACTGGGCACAAATGGTGTCAACGGCTTTGAACATAGTTTATTAAACAATGAGGCACTTTAAGCATTGCATATTCAATGTAGAATTTGTTCTGATTATTTTAGAATAAACCCATTTAGTAATTTCTATAGATTAAAGTAATGATGAATTGATCTATACATTTTTTGTGTGGCCACTAATGGTACATCTACCCTATAAAGAGAGGAATGAAAGGAAACGAGCGCGTGCGAAGTGAGCACGTGGTTGCTAGTTCCGTAAAAAGAGTGTTTTCTGGTATCGCCTGCACTTTTACCGTGGGGCTTATGTTCATGACATCTAGCAGCGGCAATGTAACCGTGACCATCATCATTTTAGCTTTATCGAGTCATTCTAACCTATTTCTGAGATGCACATTCTTGTGTTGCGACCCAATTACTCTAATTATTGACTCATGGTATTGTTGGCTTACTTTTTTCGTTTAACTGGAGCAATCTACCAAGATAGACATTTGGCCGTACAATGGTGGCACTGGATGCCGTAAATAATGCGTCGTGTACTGCAGCATTACGGAGGTTCGTCGGTAAAATTGAAAATGCACCGAAAAATCTGAAATAATTACCGCGTTTTAAATAATTCATAACAAACTCACATGAATTTTTTGGGAATTTTCTACTACATCGTTTACACAAAATTGATTTTTTTATGCATGCATTTTAACATGGGCTCTTATGGCATATTTACGAATTAAGAAAAAAAAATAAATGAAATTTTTTTTTTACATCGTTGAATTTTTAAGTATTTGGTGGAATTAATTTATTTTTTTTTTTCGATGTAAAAAATGTTTTGAATTTTTTTTATTATTCGAAAATATGCCATAAGAGTCCATGTTAAAATGTATGCATAAAAAAATTAATTTTGTGTAAGCGATGTAGACAAGAATTCCCAAAGAATTCATGTGAGTTTGTTATGAATTATTAAAAACGCGGTAATTATTTTAGATTTTTTTGGGCATTTTCAATTTTACTGACGAACCTCCTTAAGCTGAAGTATATTGACAACCCGGCGTGCCGAATTGCGGCAATATGCCTGCACAGCTCCGTCACACTGTGTAGCGCCAACGTTTGTCGAATCTGTTTAGGCATAGTACCGGCACTTGAACCGTTGAGCACCGCGTGTCGTCAATACCGCAGCTTAATGCAGTACATGCTGCAATTTTTATGGCACGCCGTGCAGCACGTTTTTCTATGAGGGTAGCGTCAAGCAACCGCTCAATTGCACCTGTCCAGGTGCTGTCAATTTACTCATCCAAGATAAGGAGCCTCGCCACCAACTAACTAACTAACGCAATCTAGTCTGCACTCTGTTTTCGGTTCAAAATTTGTATAAACTAAATTTTTTTATTTCCAGAAACATAAAAAAACTTGATACATTATGTGACGTTTAACTAAAAATATGAAATAAAATAAAAACTGAGACAACTCGGCTATTTATTTTAGACTTCACAGATATTTCGGAATATCGTAATGATTTTAATCTTGTTTTATAAAATCAGGGGCAGAATAAAAGACCTTTTTTCTTTATAATTAAAAAAAAAACAAACGAAAAGAGCTTTGAGAAGATGGCTTTCACCAAGCTCGGAATTTCTTTTGACAATGAACAAGACTTTAAGATTCGTCAACGTGGCGCTATCTTGTGAAAAGCTCGAAACTTTTTCGAGCTGCTGCAAAGCCGTTGACGGTAACGGAGAACAGCAGAAGTTCATATCTGAGCATCGACTGTGTCACTCTTATATATACCTATACAGTGGAGAATAGGCGGAGCTTGTTAAAGTATGAAGCAAAGTGAACCTTTCAACCTCTTCAAGATTTGTGCTGCAAGTATAGTTGCCGAAGAGTTACATCTCCATCTGACGGAGTTTCTGGGAAGATCGTCATTCTCTCCGTCGAGCTTTCATTAAGTCGGACAAGCTGCTTACTTTCAAAGGGTTCTACATTGCTTTCGGCGCTCTCTCACCACGTTTACCACCTTACGGCGAAATCTTGAATCTGAAACCGAGATTTATACGCCGTGAAAGCTCCCAATCGGTACCAGAAACACTTATCTCCAAGAAATCCGCTCGTTAATATTTGAATAAATTTATTGAAATAAAACATTGCGTTTTATAATCATATATATTGGCGTATCTCACAACCTTTGATTTATATACATGAAATTTAAACATGCACTGAAAGAAGTTAAGATGGTCCTGGTAATTGCCCAAGTTAAAATTTATACCTTTCGAATACCCTTCATTGATTGAAAATGTGTGAACACTCCGAGAAAAATATCGTAATTTAATAATAATAAAAGTTAGTACGACGATAATCTAACTATAATGTATAGTTGCCAGGAGGAACGGCTATATTTTATGGTTATAGCAAATATAAGAAAATAGTTAGATAAACCAATAATGTAATTCCCAGGAAGAATCTCTATATTTCATGGTTATAGCAAATATAATTATAGTAGCAATTTTCAAAATGATAATAGTTTCAAAAACTATTCTAATAGTTTTAAATATGCCGTTTTGTTGCATATACGATTTTAATGTCTGTTTTCAATAAACTTGGAAGTATCGTTTATTAAATCATATCATCATTACTCCAATTATTAAACATTGCAATCTTTTCTATATGCTTTTTATCAGGTGAAATCGTTGAATCAACGATATGCTTTTCTCTTAGTGAAATATGTCACTTTTGGAGGTCTATGCGAGGGTCTAAAAACCTTATCTCACTCTGAACAACTTAATTGGAGGTCGAAACATAATAATTGCAGTCTGCGGTACTCTTCGTTTACTCCAATTGAGTAATATTTGCCATTTTCGCAGGTTTCAAGAAGTGTCCAAAAAATTAAGAAACTTTCGTGTACCCTGCGTGTGTACTACATTTTGGCTTTGACGAGGGCTTAACTTTTAATGCGGGTATTCAGTGCTAAATATATTTTATTAGTCCAGGTGACTATTCTTGTAGTTGCATTAACTGTGTCGTAGTTACGTTCACAGTAAAGAGAGAGTTAATGTAACTACGAAAACAGTCACCTGCACTAATTAAATCTATTTATCATTGAATAGTTACCAGGCCCATCACAATTTATCTCAGTGTGGAATGCGACAGTAATTTACGGAGAACGAATTATATGAGCATCAAATGTCCTTTAAGAGATACGAATCATATAATAGGACTAAAATATAATCAATCAATTCCGTAATGCACCGATAGATTGTTTTTTGGTTCCTGGTTAAAATGCGGAAATTATTAACGTTGCAACGCGTAACGATGACCTCAGCATCACTTTGTAAGGATTTTGCTCTAATATACATCTTTAGAAAAATAAGAAAAAAAAAAATCCCTGAAAGTTGGAATTAATATAATGTATGTAACTGTTATCGGTAAAAGGTGCTTAAAATTCAGCAGTTATTCTGTAAACTCCTGTCACTCTGTTCCGATGTTGCATCTGACAAGGTAATTGAGCATATCAAATTAAATGTTCATGAAGGTAGATTTATCACGAATTAAATGAAGTGGAATTTACGTCGGAGAGTCAATTATTATTCAATGTTCTTGAGAATGGATTTATATTGACGAGTGGAGAATAAATGTAACAATTTTATCATCTTTAGCCTGCCAATCTGTTCAAATAAGATGATGAAAGTACATATGAGTACGTTACTACTTTCGCCAATTATCTCAGGAAATATGTGTGTGACGTTCCGACAAAAAACCATTTCTTTCTGGGTGGAAATGTATTCAGTTCTCAAATTCGGAAATATCAGATTTTAAAATTCGCATGATAAATTAATATTATTATTCTTACTGCATTCTTTAAATTATATTATGATTGAGTATAGTCATTACCAGTCACATTCCTCATTATTTTGTATACGATCCAAGTAAATTTGCATTTAAAAAAGTACTGATGAAAAATAAAAAACTATGCTTCCCAATAAGTTATTATTTCACGCAGTAAAGTTTTGATAAGTTAAAAATTTGTAAAAGATAGTGATCAATACGTCTGATAATGAATTCGCACCAAATGATTTTCAGTTTAAAATTATAACATAATTTATTATACGAGCACCCTGTGTAAGATTACTTCACCATGAGTAAATATTGCTTTTTGAAGGTTTAAGTATGCATACAAAAAATTAGGGGATCCGCGTTTCCTGATAAGATTTGATTTTTTGTTGATAGTTTGTGACATACGTCCATATATATACTTATTGTTTGTTCTGGAATTATTAGATGTCGCAAATCCCGTGGGAAAGCAGTCCAGCTGTGTAACTGGTTGTTACAAGGATAACAACAGATTGCGTATAAACCCGAGGAAGCGACTGGGCAACCGCGCTGCTGCCCTCGTTTCCTGGACAAAGACTCGCCACTTCCGCAACAGTGGCTATATACTGAGGTCCCTCTAGTTTGCTAACTTTGCCAAGTTTGCTCTACGGGATTTCGCACAGTAGCTGAGTCTATGGGTACTCTGGTGACACAGGTCACCGAGTCCGATGCATTCACAGCTTTCATCTACAATTTGCCACTTTCCACCCCCAGTGTCTGGACCTTGCTCCTTTCACGGCGTCCGGCAACTTTGGCTGTAAATCAAATTTAGATAGAGAGCATTTTTGAATAGATATATTTGTTTTAATTACAGTCGTGGACAAACTAAACTTGTTTAATTATAGTGAATCTCCTGTTAATCAATTTAATAGACAGTTTGGCAGATACGATATTGTTCTAAGATTATTTAGAAGAATAATAGTTTGACTTTTCAATCTGTTTCCTTGTGGAATCAGCAAATAAGTTATAATCATGATAACAATTACTGTGGGAATCTCAAAGAACTGTACAATCGTTTTAATTCAATAAAAATGAATTGAGAATAGGATAGGAATATTAGAAATACGCATGTAAATGGGCAGCCTACAAAACATTTATATTTGAATAGTACAATTCTGTAGTCAAGTTACGTTTGTATTTATATTTTTAAGTAAAATAACGATTCCGTAAAGTTCGTTTCGGCCCGAACAAAATTGGTCATCTCTAACTAATTGACTGCTAGATAATTCGCCAGGCTGTTTGGTAGTCCACATTTATTATTGAATTCTGTGAACCAGAATAAATTGTAATTTTAATCAATTCTGGTGCAGGTAGTGCATCATTTTAGCTAAAGCAAATAAAACACAAATAAAACTCCCTCCTGGATTTTCCTTGAAATGCGTTTTAATAAAAATTGTTAAGATCGACTAAATCGATAACAAACTAATATGTTGCTTGATAATTCACCATTAATTTGAAAAAAAAATTCTAACACCAAAGTAAATGGGTGTAGGAATATCTTTCCGCTTTCTATTAGATTCGGCAAATAGATTTTAGAGGTATTCAAGCCATACTTTTTATTTCAAACTCTAACGCACTTCACGTTCTTATGAATAGAATAAAAACTACATATTTCAATCGCGATCATAAAATTCTTATATCCAAGTAGTGCAATTCGGCTGAAGCAAGTAAAGCCCAAATAAAACTCCCCCCAAATTTTTCGGTAGGATTTGTTTTCATCGATAGACTTTGGGGCTTTGTGTCGTCTGCGTCGGACAGCAGCATCCCGATGCTGTACCATAGAGCGAGCACGCGTTTGATAAGGAGAGAAGTAGGCTGAGTAGAGGTGGAAAATAAGAGCGAGACCGAGACAGTGCGAGAGATTAAAGCTATTCTTAAAATAGGGCTCGGCAGACTGAGAACCGAGAGAAGGCAACGAGAGTGAGAAAACGGTTACCAGTAGAAGGCGAGCAACACGTTCAAGAGAAAGAGAGAAAGAGCCGAAAAAGCTTCGAGAGTGAGAAACGCTGTTTATGCGTTTGTGTGTACGTGTGTTCGAGAGTGAAAGAGCAAGAAGACACGAGCCGACGTAGATGAGGAGGCTCGTGGCTCCCGGCACCGCGACTGCTGCTCTTCGGGGTCCGAGCTTCGTTCGAAACGGCCGACGCTTTCTCAAAGCGAACTCGCGCGCGCGATTTATTTCTTTTCTCTCTCCTTTAACCCTTTATTCGCGAAGAAAATGCTCGGGAAAGTGAAGAGCTCGTCGAGCCGTTCTCCGAGCGACCGGTGTCCGCGATCATCTTCCGTTCACTCGTGGTAAAGACTGCATTTTTCGGCTAAATTTATTCCTTTATAGTTTCGTTTTCATAGTGCAACGACCGTGGAATATTCACCACAGGATTTGCCATCTAGACATGACGTCTTATAGGAGTTATGTAAGTTGAAAAAATAATTTTATTGACTAGGGTGAAAAACAGGCGGAAATTTGTGCTGCAAGAAATTGCAGCATTGGCTGATGGTTTACCGGCTTTTAGTGTTTACCAACGATTCTTGTTGCTTGCTGAGGTGAACGCCCGAGTCGTTGTTACGCTAAAATTCTTCTTGAGATACAATACTATTCAACGTGCAATATGCAAAATTATAATGACTTTATACGCCTTAAGTTTCTGAAGTAAATAAAATCGAGTTATTATTTAGATTTATTATTCCGAAACATATTAATGTTGATATAATAAGTTCGCAAATATTTCATCGGACGTTCGTAATATATTCGTAGGTGAGCTTTTAGATGAAAGCTCCAGTCATTTATACCTTACATTCTTTCTGGATGATAATGGTATCATGTACAATCGGAGTTGTAACCCGTAATTATTTCAAAAAATACATTCGATGAAACAGTTGACTTCGCAATTATGGTTTTTATAATAATAATATGCAGCGATGATAATATGATTAGTCAATAAATTGAGTTATTATTTAGATTTATCATTCACAAACATATTAACATTGGTTGAATAAATCCGCAAACGTTTCATTAGATATTCGTAATGTATTCATAGTTGAGCTTCTAGGTGAAAGCTTCCGTCATCGATACTTTAACATTCTTTCTGGATAATGTCAGTATCATGTGCAATCGAAGTTGTAAGCCCGCAATTATTAAAAAAATACAATCGATGGAACTGTTGACTTCGCAATAATGGTTTTTATAATAACAATATAAAAACACAATATACTATTCATCCTGAGTTAAATCGACGAATGCTGTCAATGCATTGCAAAAATTATAGAAGGTGCTCTTCAATTTTTTTCACCATTCTGCCCAAAATTTATCCGTAGATGTGTTTTCTTTGCAGCTTTTTACAAGTTTACACATAATGGCATAATTGGTGCAGATTATTAGTATGCAATCCTAAGAAACAAACTGCACAATAAAATTCATATCTAGAAGTAACGAGAATAAACAACACTGTGTGGAATGAGGTGAATGATAATTGAATATTGGAAATTAATGCCTGAGATATTAAAACCCAGAAAAATTTCTTTACACGTCACATAGTGTTACAGGTGTCTCTCGCAGAGCTCACAGTACTAAAAAAACAACAGTTCAAAAAAAATTGCTAGAAAATTATGAAAACATACTGGAAATTTGTATTCGACTATGCAATACATTTTTTGTCCATTTCCATTACACTAAAAGAAATTCTTTGAAAACTAGTTGCCAAATCTATAAAATAGTTATTTCAACTATTTTCATGGTTACCGCAACAATGATAATAACAGTATGGACTAAAAATTAACAGTTGTCACTTAATAGTCGATATTTAAAGAAACAATACTGAAAAAGATTTGACAATTTTGCAAATTTTCATTTATGAAATACTAGAAATTTGAATTCCATATATATTTATTCGCATGTCATGTAAATTTCTTGTACATATTTACTATAAAATTGAGTGTAAGATGCATTTTAAAATAAGTTCGCATTCCTGTAATTTGTATCATGGTCGACTAAACATTTATTATCCGCATTGAATATTCTTGTGTAGCTTCTGGGGCCTTATTTACATATGCTTTATTATTATATACGCGTATAATAACAGCATGGACTAAAAATTAATAGTTGTCACTCAATAGTAGATATTTAATGGAACAATACTGAATAAAGATTTGACAATTTTTCAAATTTTAAAAAATATAATACTAAAAATTTAAATTTCATATATATTTATTCGCAAAAGATTAGACAATTTTTCAAATTTTTTAAAATAAAATACTAGAAATTTAAATGCCATATATATTTATTCGCATGACATTCGTAAATTTCTTGTACATATTTATTATAAAATTAAGAGTAAGATGCAATTTAAAATAAGTTCACATTCCTGAAATTTGTATCATGGTCGAGTAAAAATTTATTATCCACATTGAATATTTTTATGCAGCTTCTGGAGCCTCATTTACATATGTTTTATTATTATATACGCGGAGTGAAGATTGCTATGCTCTGGTCTGCCAGAGCAGTGACCCTCGCTACGAGATCGTTAGGTCTTGCGTTGCGCAAGTAGATAGAGTCTGTGTTGAGTCAGCCCCAAGGAAGACAATACCGTGTTACGAACTATGCATACAGCGTGTGCATGTAATTGTCAGGTACACGCGTAACAATCGCGTATGCAGATGCCGCGAGTTTCTCACCCTCTTACGGTTAGGTAACCTTGACATACCGCACTACGTAATTATGCGCGTCTGCCTGGGGTGATTCTATACAATGAAAGAGTCAGCAGCGAGAACGAGGTGAGCGTCAACTAATTGATCCCTTTTGTCTGCGTTCATATATACATATATATACCGATAATATCCTATAATTCAAATTCAATGCTACTTTCTTTTGCCGCATTATGTAATGCAAATTAACCCCATTCAGGGTCGTTAATTAATCTTGTCGCAGCCTTGGAGGTCTAGTGACTATTTTTTACCTACCTTCATTAAAATCACTGCTGAATTTATTCGCATTTCCGTAAAATCTCGTGAGATAAATAATAACGACGAAGAATCATTTGTGCTACTTGCAAATTTGTAAATGGCGATTAATTGAAAAAGTAGAGCTTGAAGAATTAATCGTTATGTAGTTATGATTTTACTGTAATAGATTGCAATGATTGTAATAATGAGTGGGTACTATTAAGCAGCTGCAGAAAAATCAAAATATCAATCTAATATTATGCAAAGTTATAAAATAAATGGAAAAGTATGATCCTCCATAACTTTTATAATTGATTAACTGTGTTTCTCCACAGAAAAATTACCATGACATTTTATTGACAACAAATGTTTCTTTGCAGCTATTAAAAATTATTGATAATTACACATCTCGTGATAATGACATGATTTCCTAGAGAACGGCATTGGTCGTCATATCTATATATGGAAAAACATTGCGTAATTAATGGAAAGTAATGTTGAAGTTTTCACAAAATCCTCACTCTCAATGTTGCTGAATTCATTGCTGCTTTCTTTTGCCACATTATGTCATGCAAATTAAGCCCAGTCAGGGTCGTTAATTTATCTTGTCGCAGTCTTGGAGCTCTAGCTACAGTTTTTTTACTCCATTTTTACCTACTGGTATTAAAGTCACAGTCGGCAACAAATTAAAACAAAAATGTAAAGACATTCCGGTGAAAATATAGTCTTTAGATGTCTGCGGAGATAACTTAAAACAAGTTGTCACTCGGCAGCTCGACGGCCCGTCTTAAGCTGCTTTATTTTTCACTCTTGTCACTTCACACTTCGTGTGCGATTTTCGCGTTTTTTTGCAAGCTCATAATTACCCAGATAAAACTCTAGTACGTTTTTAGTCCTTTCGGTAGATTTGTATCAAAAGCTCGCACACTTTAGACTTAGTTGGAACAGATAATTACTGCTAATGATTAGAATTTGATATTGAATGACCGTCGAGTTAGTGATAATTTCACAAGAGATTCTTTTTCCGTTCCTTCTTTTTATACATTTTATAATTTCCATATGATAGCTCATTTTTTTCGTTGAAAAATATTCTATCGATTTATCACGCTGGTTTTTTATTAAACTTTCTAGTTAGTATGAAAATATAATGTATTGAGACTTTTTGAACCAATTTTAATACGATAGCTGTAACTTTGAAGAGTGAATATTATTAACGATTGGTATTAGCGATGTCATAAAATGTCGTTTAGCAAGTGAGACGATCTGTTCAAAATGAAAATCGGAATAATGATTTAACACTGCTATAATCAAGACTAGGCCATGATAAAAATATCGCTTGCAATCGTCGTTAAAAGCCCATTCAGTATTTCAGCTGCTGCTCTGTAACATGATTCGTTTTTTCTCTTACTGTTTGTATGAAGAATAATTTATTTTTGGTACTCATTTGGTCTGACTACATCGACCACACATTCTCAAAATTTATCTCATGGATTGAAGTATGTTGTTTTTTCTACGATCTAGTCACACCGTTATTCCATTTCGATTCATGATAATTCCTTATGTTTGTTGATCTATCTAATCGAACGTTCTTGAATTATATTTTTTTTTTGTATTTTGCGAATAATGTTAACAATCGGTTCCAGCGTAATCCTAAAATATCTATTAAAAAAGTCAAAAAACCTGTTCTGTTGTAAAAATCGAAAGATGTGACATTGACGTAATCGAAACTACTCCATGATTCATTTATCGCTTGAAGTTGTCGTTAAAAATACCTTTAGTATTGTAGCTGTTTAACTTTATTTGTTTTTATTGTTCATATATAGAATGATTATTTTCGGTACCCATTTTGTCAGACAACATCGATCAAATTTTCTCAAAATCTATCTCATCGGTCCCATTATCATGTTCATAATCGTTCGTTGATCAATCTTTGTAATCGGATTTTCTCAAATCGAAAAATCTTTCGTATATTACGAATAATTTCAACAATCCGTCCCAGTGAAATCCTATAATATATTTGAAAATGTTTAAAAATATATTCTGTTGTAGAAATCAAATAATGCGGCATTGCTATAATCGAAACTAATCCATGATTCATTTACCGCTTGTAGTTGTTGTTAAAAGCACATTTAGTATTTTAGCTGTTCAACTTTATTCGTTTTTCACTGTTTGTATAAAGAATGATTTTTCCGTACCCATTTCGCCAGACAGTATCGACCAAACTTCTAATGGAACTTTCCTGAATTAAAATTTATTCCATATATTACGAATAATATCAACAATTCGTCCCAGCGAAATCTTAGAATATATTTTTTTAAAAAGCTACTCTGCTGTAGAAATCGAATAATGTGACATTGCTATAATCTAGATTATACGATGATTCATTTATCGCTTGTAGTTGTTGTTAAAGGCACATTTAGTATATCAGCTGTTTAACCTTATTCTTTTTTCACTGTTTACATAAACAATGATTATTTTCGGTACCCATTTCGCCAGATCAAACTTTCTCGAAATCTATCTCATCGGGTTTGTTATCATCCTCATCACCGTTCGTGACCAAATCTTTCTAAACCAACGTTCTTAAAATAAAAATTATTTCGTATCGAACGAATAATATCAACAATCCGGCTCAGCGAAATCCTAGAATACATTTAAAAACGAAAAAAAACTTACTCTGTTGTAGAAATCGAATGATGTGACATTGCTATAATTGAGACTACTCCACGATTCATTTATTGCTTGTAGTTGTCGTTAAAAGCACATTTAGTATTTTAGCTTTTCAACTTTATTCCGATTTTATTGTTTGTATAAAGAATGATTATTTTCGGTACCCATTTCGTCAGTCTTTCTTGAATTACATTTTTTTTTTGTATTTTGCGAATAATATCAACAACTCGTCCCAGCGAAATCCTAGGATATAGTTAAAAAATGTTAAAATCTATTCTGTTGCAGAAATCAAATAATGTAAAATTGCTATAATTGAAACTGCTCTATAATTCATTTATCACTTGTAAATGCCATTAAAAGGATATTAAATATTTTAGCTGTTTAACTTCATTATTTCTTTACTGTTTATATAAAGAATGGTTATTGTCGGTACCCATTTCGCCAGACAATATCGACCAAACTTTCTCGAAACCTGTTCCAAATCATTCTCATCGATTCTATTAATATACTATCTATTTTTCGATTTTGTTTCAGCGTTTTTTATTTTATTTTTTTAACGAGTCTTTATTTGAACGTTGCATTGTCGAACTTTTGAGATAAAATCGAAGTACGAAAATATCGTATAGGCCGGGGTTTGAACGAATTCGCCGAAACTCGGCAGAGAAAGCGAGAGCGCGGCAAAACGGATCGTTGTGTGTCTCGTACGAATAGCAGAATTAGCTGGGACTTCCCCAGGGCGCGAGCGCACACCACATTTATCTATCTCACCGCAGTGCATGTCGTTGTCTGGCTTTATGTAAACCGAACGCTCCTCGACGCGTTTCGAATATAAGTGAGCAAGCCATAAGCCAACGACTACTACCGAACTGCAATATTTTACTAGTTTCACGCGATCGAACGTTATACGCTGAAAAAGAAATGTCATGTACTCAATACAACCGTCATTTGCGGGCTCCAAATATAAATGTTATGCACGTAATTTGACTCGTAATTTCTACAATTCCATATTGGCTTGAAACAATAACTCTGAAATAGGTGAAATAACATTTTGTTGTTTCAATGTTATATGGGATTTTACGAATGAAATCTAGAGTTAATTCAAAAATACCTTTTTTTGGCTGCCCGCAATGATACTTTTTTTTACAGTGTAATAAATGTTCGGGGTCATATGTCGAGGAAAATAGCAACAAGCAGTAAAGAGGATAAAAAATCCTCGTTTCTTCTTTTCGCAAAAAGGATCTAGGGCTTTATAATACATATATATCCACTGTATTTTGAGGCAATTGATTTGATATCCTTAAGTACCTGAGACAAATGCTTTTGTGTATATTTCTCACTAAGAATAGAAATGCTTGAGAGAGGAATGGCATTTAGAAAGTCGAAAATGAGGTGTTCTTTTTTATTTATTTGTAAATAAAACGGATTGGCTTACATTATTACAATTTTGTATACTTTTAATTTCGTGTTTGGACTGTTCAAATATTTTTTTTATTACTTAGTAGCTCGTGTCGCAAGGTCACATCGTGAGCTGCAATATTACTGGCATGCTAGCATCGGCTGTAATGGCCTGAAACAGATAAACGAACCATTCATTTAAAGTTTACATCCATACGATGTCGCTGAAGCAGAAAAATAATTTGACATTATACAGATGAGGTGTTCGTTTATTTGCAGCCGATTCCCCACACAATCGAATTTCACAAAATAAATAGCTTACGAAATTTTTCACAAATATCTAAATAAAATTATTCGTTGTGTTAAAACTTGGGTTCGATTTCAAACAAAATGTAAATATGTAGACATATTTGTGGATGATGTGAAAACATTATGTAGAGAATTCAGACTTTTAAAACGTGACATATTTAGACAAAAAACCTAAAATCGCCTATTTTGAAGGCTTTTCCACGCGAACTGATTGTCAAAAATAAAAATAAAAATTCCCTTTGCAGTCCATTCAAAACAACAATTTTCATCAAGTATACATCTTTTCAGAATTCCATATTTTGCAAGGTAAAGCCATTTAAAAAAATATTGAACCTTTTTTAAATTCGATTGTATTTTAAACATGGTTGAGGATAAAAAATTTTCGCCTTTCATTAGACCTTAAATGATAACGAAGTCTTGAAAATATCGTGTTTTCGATCGTTCGAATTCGTGTGGAACACCTCATATAGAAAAAAAAAACATTCCGTTCTCTCGTTAATACCTAATTATATTTGATAGGACGAGAGATGAATAAACTAATTTTGGTAATCCATTAACAGATTAATTTAATCTGTTCCATTCCGCGGCGAGAGTGAGATCAAAAATTTCAAACGTTATAATACTGACAATAACTCGATTAATTTCAATAAAAATGTTGACAATATCAGTAAAAGCAGAAATACGAACTGAATTCCGACTACATCAACTAATGAAGCCAAAATACTTTACTGCGCATCGAGCGTAAAATGTAAAATACAATACATATTTATACTTTACAATCCCGCATTTCCAAGTAAATTATTATCATATATCTATTTTATTCTATAAAACAGTTGAACACCGCGCATTCCCCAGAGCCTCATTTATTTCATTATAGATATTGTCAAGCAATGCTCGAGGCAAACATTTCGCTGCACATTTCCTGGAACTGCAGATATCTCTCTGTTACCGCTCTGAGCTCAAAATAGTTTTAATAAGCATTCCATATTTCCGAATGAAAAAAGGACATAAAAATATATAAACAGGCGGTGAAAAAGTGAAAAAATAACCTTCGCTGCTTGTGAACCCAAAGAGCATCTACGGTTTATTTCTATCGCCGCAGATGACAATTGATTTGATATCCTTAGAGCAGCTGAGACGAACGAGTCTGTGTATGTTTCACACTGCGAATAGCAAAGCTCAACACCGCACTAACGCCTCTATCATCGATCCTCGGCGTTTTTATTTCTGGCGATGACCCCGCGTAACCATTAATCACAATACATTTTGTGGTCGAATGATAGACGATTCGCTTGCCGCGATATCATTGATCCTTCGACACTTTCTTCACCGACAGTTTCGTCGCCGGTGTTAAATTGTACATTCTCGGAACGCTACCGATACTCGGAACGAAAATAATATATATTCGATTCGGAGAGTCGAAGCTGTCGTATTGCAGCGTCACGAACGGACGCCACCCAAAGCGCAGCTACCTCTGTGATTGGATAAATTTAGTCTTTCACCACGTGGCCGTGTTTCCCTACATTTGTGTTTACTCTGCCGTTCGATTTGCGAATTCTTTGTGAACACGGTGCAGTTTTAATGCGATTGCTGGGAGATAGACGAAAATGTAATGGAATAGGTCGCGAAAAATGAGTGATAACTGGAATGGATTGAGACCCTTTGCGAATTAAACTAAGAGGATAGAAACGTCGAAAAATCTAGATAATTAAATTGTGCTGCAATTGCATATATGAATACTTTCACTTCGATGGAAATGCATCACTGGTCAAGTGCAAAAAGTAAAGCATATTTTTTTGAGTGGATTCATCTATATAATGAATTGCATCGGTACAAACTGTTTGTTCCCTTTTCCGTTTGTAGATTTCTGGTTGACGGATAGAACAATTCTGCTAGGTCCACAAATCTTGTTAAAATAGTGGTAACATTGTTTCATTCGGCAGGTTATCTATTATTTTTGCAATTTATTTCTCCTTTCGTGAGAACATCGAATAACACAATGCTATCAATATTTGAACGAGAGATTTTCTGGACCAGTGAAATTATTTTCTCCGTGTAGCGAGTCCAAATACGTTTTGTCAGGTCCATTCCCTTTACAGGATTAATCTGACCGATGCAACTATAGAAAATTCTATTTAAATATTTTTTGCAACATATATCGTCACTTTTACAGTGAAAGATTTTTTCACTCTTTTATTTTATTTCGATGTAAACGTTGCCTTTGAACCTTGAATGATAATTCCTATACTCTCATTGGACTAAATATTCTAATACGAAAGTCAGTTTAATTCTCTTTGTAAAGAGAAATATTTCAAAATAAAAAAAATCAAAATCAAATTAAAGAAAAAAATCTAAAAAAATTCGTATGCATTCAAATAAATGAACATATCATTTTAATTAGAAAAAAGTTAGGTTGACTGATTGTTTGTTGAACAATTGTTTTTTTCACCAATTCTGTTAAGAACATTTTGGGATTATTATTATGCGAAATCCATCCTTTTAGCACGTTCTATATGCATTATTTTTTTCCGATTCTCATCCCATCGAGAAGTGATCGAAATTGTCTCTGAAACTCACTTTTGGCGGGACTGTACGTATCATACATCCTTAAGCTACTGAAACAAAAATTTATTCAGTAAAAAGAAGGTCTTATAAATCGCTTATACGTGCTGTAACATGATCGTCTGAAAAAACGTGGCTCATCGGTAGCTATCGTTAAATTTAAAAAAATTATCAGAAATCACAAAACCAAATTTTAAAATCAATAATATAATATTCGCTGGACGCCGAACCTATAATTTTAACAGAAAGTAAAAAATTTAAAAAAATAGCGGACATATGTATTGTCGGTGGCGTCTTGTCACGTTTTTTTCGCTTTTAAAACTACTTTAAAATAAAACGACACCAAAAATCACTTGCATTTAGGTTCAAGCTCTAATAAATTTAATCTGCTTCAAAATGAATAAATAAAAGAAGCTCATCCTTCGAGTGGTTTTTGAGATTTCGTGGCGGCCGATTTGAAAAACATGATTGATAATTGCTGATGAAACAGCAATGAAGTTGTCTGCAAATGAAAAAGACTCTTATGAACATTTTTTCATCACCGTTCAATTTTTATGACTTTTAGGTGCTTCGGTTCGCTTAGTTAAGCTCACATTCGGTTCAGTTCCAGCCACTAGAAACATATAGATACGGCGTAAACGTGGAGAGAACGCACGTACCCATAGGCTGTAGTAGAGTGGTTGAATCCATTCATATTTAATGGTTCGCTGCTTGCATCACAGCCAAACGTGCTTCCGATACGCACAAAGGATAAACCGGCTGCAGCACGTGCTGCTGTGGCCGCTGAGTACAGACGAAATGCTTTTGCCGGCCGAATTAGCCGCGAGAGCGCTGCCGTGCTTCTAATATCGATCAAATGTCTCTCGGGTAACTGATTCTGTAGGTAATATTGGCGAAATTGTAATCTCTAGAATACAACAGAGTAATGCCAGTTGCTTTGAGGGTTGTCGAAACGTCGATTTTAATCAGAACGGAAAGTGCAGAGAGGCGAGAGTCTTGTGCTCGCTGCGGTATGTTGTGCGAAGCAGAGACGAAGACCCCACTGGCTATATTTAAACAGATTCGAAGCGACTTGTCTCGCACGTTCGAAAACTGTTTCTCTATCTTTCTCGGCAGTAAGTATCTTCGCTTCTTTCACCCTGACGAAACTGGCCAAGCGATGTGTCTCACTTTCCTGCCATTTTGAGAGGCTGAGGCTAGTAAGTTTAGTACCTTTTCGTTCGAGCGTTCAACGAAAACGCGTGCACAGTCGATGCGTAACCGGAAATTGAAAAATGTGTAGAGGTTCAGTCACGCGGAAAAAAAGGTTTAGTAAGGAGACCAAATGATTTGTCATTCAATCTGTACAGTAGTAAACGGGAACAAATGAGCGATTTAGTATGACAAGAGATGTTCGTGGGTCGTTTTTATAGAGTTTTTATGGGTGGGGGTCAAAATAGCGAATGACCAAAATAGTGAATGGTTCAAATAGCGAATTTCGAAATTAGGAACGTCTGAATCTAGAATGGTCGTCATTATGAAACTCGCTATTTCAGCTATTTTGACCATTTGCTATTTTCACTTCCATCTTATTGAAATGCATTAAAGATAGCAAATGATAAAAATGGCGAATGGCTGAAAAGTGAGTCCCATCATTATGGAATTCTATATTTAGACGTTCCTTATTTTTAAATTCGCTAGTTTAGCCATTCTGTGTTTTCATCATTCGCTATTCTGACCTCCACACGTTTATGTTTACCAACTGATCGCACGTGTCTATTAATGCGGTCAATTGGATCAACGATATAAGGGGAAGTCAGACCCGATTCGCTGATGTTTATTGAGAGATATCTGACTTGTTCATCTGCCGATGTTATTGAAAGTATATATATATTCTTTTGCTTATGGCAAACGCATCTGTTTTCGGAAAATGTATGCAACAACGTCACCCGAGTCGAAATTTTAACCCTTCTTGTAACCTAAAATAGTGGAGATCAACGAGCGTAGTTTCGAGTGTACAAGATGGCAGTCTGTAGGGCCCAGGAAGGGCGTCGCGAATAAATTTACATTTGAATTTTACCCTACCAGACTCTTGAAATGGCAGAAAGTAGACATCTCGACTTAACGGAGGGTCACGGAGGGTAATGCAGACCCTAGAAAACCTCCGTAGAACCGATCATAGGACCTCCCGACCCTCCGTTTAGTCTATCGCAGAGCCTCCTGACCCTCCGTTTAGTCTATCGCAGTGCCTCCCAGACCCTCCGTTAAGCCTACTACAGAACCTACCAGGTCCTCCGTTAAGCCTACCACAGAACCTTTCATACCCTCCGTTGACCCTGCGAAAGTTCCTCCCACATACACTATTACACCTTCCATTCACCTACACATCAATGGAAGTTCAATTACTTATATTATGAATATAAAAAACAAATTCAGGAACCAAAACCGTTTATTCAATTTTATCTTATAGATGTAATATATTTAATGCAAACAACATTTTTAAATAAACTTTTCTTTCCATAACTTAAAATGCACTCAACTAACGTAATATTTCATTCGATCAACTTAGAACTCTAGAAAGACTTAGCTTTTTCGGTACATCACATTACTTTAAAACTTAATAGTGAGCACGCTTTGGTTTATACCTACTTCCAAGGAACACTCGAAGAGAAAGTAGGGGGAGAAACAAAAATAAAACATGAACATTTGCTCGGAGTTTCGAGAATAACGATATAGTTTTGTGAATACCCCGTGCGATTTAGGAGGTTCGGTGACGCCTCTCGAAGTCAAATTTCATCAGTGTAAAATTTTCGTTACACATTTTTTAGAGTTTATTACACAGAACAAAAATTGTAGTGGGTGATTTCTGTTACAGCTCGTATACTTAACCCACAGAAAGATTAATAATGACGGATTTGCATATAGATAACTGATGAATGTTTTTACAAGTTTGATTTGTAGAATCAGTTTGCGTCTATATGTACATAGATGATCAATCGTACATCGCAATACCAATAAATACCATGGAGTTGGAATAAAAAAAATTGTCGAGAACTAATTTCGAATTATTTTTACTGTACCAGCAACAACGTGCTCGTTTGGCTCTTTTCGTTTGTCTTTTCTTGTGAACAAAAATTATATAGGTATGCATTTTTATACGACTTGTGACTCTGCATGACTTATTATTTCTGCTTCAGAATTCCGTTATAATCGACTTTCAATGTGATATATGACTTTTTGTAGGAGAGAAGATTCATTTTCAGTGATAAAATCTATGATAAGAAAATGTTTACATACCTCGATTCACTAGATCTTTTTTATGCTTTCTAGCCCTATCCTATACATACGTATGTACCAATGCCTTCTGGATTTACCATAACTTAAATTATATTACTTACAGCAATAAGGTGTTAAACGCTTTATGAGTTTTTATTAAGACGCCTTTTTTTTCTATGTTTATATTGCTTAAATAGGGTTATCGGGATTTTAATAGGTTACATAGGTTCAACGGGGATTATATGTCTCATTCAGGGTGAGTAGGTCGTAGGGAGGTCTATGGCTAGGGCGTGTAGGCCGGAGGAGGCTCTACACGGAGTGAGGAAGACTCTATGGAGGGTGTCAAATAACGATTGAACCTCCAACCAGGGTCACTGTCGATTGTACGGAGGGAGAAACCGGCGTCGGCGTTTGCCTCGTCAAAGGATTTGGGATTCCCGGAGGGCTAACCGAGGGTTAAAATTTCGACTCGGGCAATTTCTCGAAAATTATAAAACTTCGTAAAATCTTAATCGCTCTTCCGATTTCAGCTAAATTTAATCACAAGAAACATTCAATGTATCTTAAATTATAAAGAACCATTTAGCGCAATATCGTAAATTCTACAAAAATTATAGCGTTCACGAATTTTTATTTACTTTGAAAAGTTCTTGATTCTACAAATTTTTGCGTGCATTTTGTCAAAAATTGCGACAATAAAAGACGCTGATTCACTTGTGTGCCAAACTGTAGTTCATTCGGTTGACTGGTTATTGGGTCATATACAGAAATTTCAGAGGCCTGAGATGAAAAGTATAATTTAACATGACTATTTTCAAAAAATCCACTAAGAGAGATGCGAATTTAAATAAGATAGAATTCGAAAACTTCTTATCTCAAACTTCAAACACTTTCACTCGTACATTTGAAGTCGTTGTACGACTTCTGCCGAAAGATTCATTTTCCGTTGGTACCGCAAAAAATTGACTAGAACAATTTAGAATCGAGTCAGTTTTTTTAGTAAACCTTCGTTTTCGTAGTTCTTGCACATAGAAGTGAGTATTCAGTGTTTGTTACGTTATAGTCGGTGTCACTGAACTGAATCGATAAACACAACCCGTTTTCTCTTGTCCGCTCGGGCGTTTTAATCCCCCCAACACGCGCATTGCCCATCATAAACTCTGGAATAAAGCCACGTGTGTCCCGTTCCACTGTGCATATGTCTTTTCCTCGTCCGGACGGAAATCTGGAGATACGCCAACTTTTCATATACTTTTCATCGTTCACTGGCTATGCATCAACTGGGAGACCCTGCGTAACGGTAGACGATGGCGATAGCTTCTCGTCACGCTTTTGCAATTAATGGAGCGTTTTAACATTTTTTAGCTTTGTCGTCTACTCGTGGACTAGCTACTAAATTATATGGTCCATTCACTTTATGAACAATATACCGCGCGAGTACGATAAACGGTAATGTCCTTTTTATTCACTTCCACAGTCTTTAAAAAATCCAATAATTAATTGTTAATGCCTTTATCGTTCTTTTCCACAACTAAACTTTCGCAGTCGTTTATTAACTGAGACGATAAACTTTATGCTAATGATAAGCCGTTTGATTTAAAATTCTAAAAAAAAAACGCCGTATTTTTTTACATCCCCATTATAACGAATTATGTAATAATTGTTTTCACCCGTTAAAGCACTTTTATTCAAGCTTTTAAAAGTAAGAAGTATTCAAAAAATTCTTAACCGTTATAGTAAATCCGAATTTTATGAAAAAGATATAATAATCGTTTTGACTCTGCAAGCAACCGACAAAATCTTTTTATTCCGGTAATCCATAATTTTCTAAATAAAAATTGAAGAATACATTTTGAATTGTTACAAGTAACCTAATATTTTTTAACCGCAGTAATATGGATTCCAAAAATCGAAAAAAATGTATAAGTCCTAAAATTATTCAGAAGAATATTTAAACAAATTATTTACATTTTTTTGATGACATGTAAGATTTGCGTGGCCGAGTTCAAGGACTTTCGGTACGAATCTCAGTCATATCAGTGGCAAATTATCGAAATGATTTTTTAAAGTTTAATGCAGAAATTAACCATAATTAAAGACAATTTGTATTGCCGCATGTATACTTAATCCATAGAAAGAGAAGTAGTGACGAATTCACATAAAACTGGTAAACATTTCTTTTCTTTCAATAAACATTTTCGTTCAATTTTTTCCATCAAGTATAATCTTTCATTGCTTACTCATTTCAGTAAATGATAGCTCATTCTCTGTCCGGGGAGACATTCTACAAATTGACTGCTTTGATATTGAATAGATTCCGGATCTATTAAAAAACAGCCGGGAAAAATTGGCCGATAGACAAAGGCCGATTGGAAAAAAGGCGGATTGAAAAAATACCGATAGAAAAAAATGCCTATTCGGGCATCAAAACATGCAAGATGATTCTAAATTCAACTCCACGCATACTGCACGTTCGTTCGTGTTTTTTATATCGTGTATTAATTCATTAATTAATCGAACTTTATTTGCCGGCAACGTAAAGAAATATATATATCTGCAGTGAGGGGGTCGCCCCCCGCCTCTCCCCTCCTCGCGCTATCGTGCGTCACTACATTCATTTTTTACAGCAGAAGATCAGCCTTTTTAATGCGGCCTTTTTACCATCGGCCATTTTTTCCTGATAGTTTATAGTATGTCTAACACAAATAGAAATACTTTCTGAAACAACAGACTACAATGATGGAACGTTTAACAATATAGAATATCTAGGCGGTCAATTCGTAAAGTATCTATCGAATAAAACAAGGAACTATCATCTATTCAAATCGGCAAAGAATTACAGATTATACTTGAAAAAAAATAAACGAAAATGTATCGCATTGACATAAAACGTCAATAAGTTAATCTTTATGCAAATCCATTTTTCTGTGGATCGAGAATATAAACATGCTTCAATAGAAATCACATTCACCACTGTGTTTATTTATTACATGACCCGTTGCAAAATCGATTACAAAAATGTAGCACTGATTTGACTTTGAAAGTCGTACCGAACTTGCTCAAGTGTTTTGTCTCGAAAGTTTACTCAGTCCATCTGTCAAACCAGACATTAGCACATATGAGGAAAAATGATAGGTCATAAAAATGATTTCTCAAGCGGTATTGTCTCCGATATGAAATAGCATAACGGAAAATTGCTTGACACTTGGAGCATTACAATTTTAGGAATGGTCACAAACTCTTCGAAAAGCCACATTTATAACACTCGCGTACATCGAAACCCACGAAATGCCCTCGAAGATACAATGGGCAGCAACGGCCACTGCTGTTGCTTTGCCGCTAAAACTTTTCCAATTACGCGGAAGCTTCGGTGTGCTGTTGGTTGTACACGAAAGCCGGGAGCGCCCAAAATGTTTCAGTCTGCATTGTTAGACCGATGAGCTTTCACCGTGGAAGCTTTTCAGGTGCAGGAATCTTGGGTGTACTCGTTGGATCGCGCTAGACGCGTTTCTCGAGTGGGAATAACGGGTGAACGGTCGATGGCGTGTAGCTAGTACCAACGGTCGAGTATATATCTGTGTGTATACGATGCTCTCGTTGCCGTGGAGAAGATCATCCTCGAGAGGAGAGGTCCCCAGAGGAAGACGTTTGGCTTTCCCGTTCGGCGCTACGTAGTAGTAGCTACGAACCAACGATGGAATTTTCTGGTACTCGCTCGCGCATGTGGAAACGTGTGTTGGACTCAAATGTAGCTCTTTCAGCACCGAGACCCTCAATTTCCTCCAGTTACAGCGTGAAGCGGGCATCAAACGGGAGTCTCAAACCTTTGCATCGTTCGCATCCCTGCGAATTCCATCCTTTCTCTCAATTTCCTTCTCAGCATCGTAACTCCTCAAGAAAGTGGGATGACAACGACGTGCCACGATCCTGCTTCGAACACAAGTTCCTCCTTGACAATTTACGATACAGAACTTCAGAGAAAATGAACCCGGAATCTTTCGTTTAATTTATTTATTTATTTTTATGACCATCGTTTGATTTAGAAGTCAGTTATAGTTGGCTGAAGGAAAATTTGGACGTACGGTCAAGTCACCAGTGGATGAATAATTAAGCAGAACGGTTTATTTATTATTACATCTTATGAAATGTAATTTTTCCAGTCTGTCCTTGAAGATTTTGATTGGCGACCCAAACATCAAATTATCGGGTGCAACGGAAAATATGTCGTGTTTTTAACACGAAGTATATAATAGTACTAGACTAATCACACGCAGTGGCGCGCGTGCCTAAAAATTCTTTTGCGCTGCTGCGCTTTTATAACCTTATGTCAAATTTGACACCAAACTGAACTTGTTTTTCGCAGGCTTTCACAGCAACTAATCACAACTCGAATAAGTGTCAATAATGCTTTCCGTTACCCATGAACGTTTTAAAAGAGAGATATTACGATACGAGTGCAATGAAAGTTTTTCTGACGAAGGCGAATTTGCAGCACAAGCCGAAGGCGAATGTTGCGATCAAACAAGTTGAGAAAAAGTTGCTCGCACGAGTTTCGTATACAATTTTATTTCACAAGTGCGAGAAGAGCCATTTCTTGCACGCGAAGCGAAGCGTGTGAGAAGTAGGCACTTCTCGCACGGAGTTTCATAAAAATAAGTACTGCATACTACAAATCTTGAACAGGCTCATCTACCAAAATAACCACAGTAAATAGTTGAAAAATAGTCAAATTAGAAAACGAATGTTCAGGCGAATCGTCAGAATTACTACTGAACTCTCAAAAAGCTGTTGATCATTCACTGATGACTGTTTTATTACTGGTGCATTCACCCTATCTGCAAACCTTTCTTACAGCCCCATATATTTTTGTACACATTCTGAGATCTCCAGAAAGCTATATTTGTTCTTGGGTAAGTCATTTTATACAGGGTGTTTGTATAAAAAATCATGTTATTATTTTTAATCGAAAATAATTTACTTCGTGTAAATTCGCTATCACCATATTTTACAAGTGTGTGAATTATGGAAATTTTACTCCTTGAAAAAATACACCGATCCGTTAAGCTGTAACCAACAAATGGGTTTCGTGGGTTTATCTCCAACTATAACAGAATCTACTGAAATTGTATAGAAGTTAAGGTTTTCTTTGTTTCTTTATTTTTAGGCGACTATCGAATTTGAGTGATTTGCCTTTCTGAGAGCAGCGGTCAATTACTGTTTTTTTTTAAGTAATAAAATCATTTCTTCAATTCTAAGACATATTGTCATATGGATTAAGTGATGGCCTCTATCGATGTGACAAAATAGCGTAATAATATTTAAAAAATTCGGTATGATCATAAATTACAATTACATTACCACTGCTTTCATAATGGGTTTCAAATTCATCTAAAGATTTTCAGACATTCAACGTTACCGAATTGTATTTCCGGATCACTCATCAAATTTATTCGTAGACGATCAATATTTCAAGTCTTCTGGAAAAAATAATTTTCGGACGTAAATTAAATCTTTCCGAAGTGAATTCCCGTTAATGCGTTACTTCAAAGCGTTCGCATAATTACATCATGAAAAACCGATCGTATTAAAAACATCTTCTCGAATTTTCGAAAAAAACTGGTGAGCCCTAATCCAACATCAAATGGCTTGGAACTTTTCCAAGCAATTGAACACAAATAGCATATAATAATAAATCAGAATACAATAAAAACATTTCGAATCAATTTTCGTTGCAGATCTTCAGATATCCAACATCAGAAAATTTTACTCCCGGATCATTCTTAGAATCAATTTATCGACGATCAATAATTGCAGCATAAGTTTTGTCTCTCTTGAAAAGATTTAATTGTCCCCTAACAATCTTAAGCGTTCACATAATTACACCGTACAAAGTACGAAATGTCGACTTCTCTCAACAAATTCCAGCAACAAATTGATTCGGAAAAATTCCTGAGCGTTCACACAATTACATTCTACATACCGAATCGAATTAGGTATATAGATCGTGCGTAACCGGCTAGCGGAGTGTAAGCGCGCGTCATTGATGCGAGTGTCCGCGGCTCGAGTAACGTACGCGAGCTTCCTCGTTCCTCTGGTGCTCTGCCTGGTTGCCAAAAAATTTGGCCAACGTCCAGGCTCTGAATCGTAAAATAACTTTCGCCCGCGCGGCCTCGTTGAAACCCGGCATAATTTCTTTCTCGTCGTACAAACAAACGTTCGTGCTTTTGGCTTGGCGTGTCCCCTGCGCTCCCTCCCCTTCTCCACGGGGTTTCGTCGGGACACTGTCGGTTATAAAATACATCGAGAGATAATATTCGCTTGAGGGATTCCTGACAGCTGGTCGTGTGTTATAAATAACAGTAATAACGATAATAGTGCGCGAAGCAACAGAGGTTAAATCAGCTTGACACTCTTCAATTAGTCTGGGTGGTCGTAAGCGCCCCATATGAAGCATCCTTTGTTAATTCAGCCATTTTTCTTCCACCGACATCTCAGATCTGCCCCATAACTGATCAAACCGAAGTACCACTAAAAAGACACTCTATCTGAATTTTCAGAATTTTAAATTTAATATTGAAATTTTTTTTTCAAACTGATGTATTTAGGGAAATTGAAGTTACTGGAAAATAATGTATGAATATAAAAGTTGTAGTTTTGTGTCAGTTTGCCGATGGAATATTTGGTGGACGGGGTTAAAGTTCCGAATGGTAAATAAACGAAGGTCTAAAATTCCGAATATTAATACCTCACCTACATTTTTGACGAAAATTATTCTAGCGAATTTCCTCAAAAATGTAGGTGAGAGAATGGATTTCGGAATTTTAGACCTTCGTGTATTTACCATTCGGAACTTTAACCCCAACCCCCATTTATTTCGTTCTTTTTAAGTATTCTATCCACTTGAACCAATTTCATGTTCAGTTAATCGTTTTGTTTAATGAAAAAAGTGTAATTGACTCAAAAAAATATATAATGTTTTTGACTAAATATTGTGTTGATTTAATGAAACTGTCTTATGGAAAACGTGAGACAAATACTTATTCACATCATATCGTATATCTTCGACCCTACTAACTAAATTTATCGTTCGATCAAAACAATATTTGTTCCAATGTGGACAATATTTATTTCAATGTGGACGATATTTATCAGAACTCAGTTAATGTTAAATTGCTTCAATTGAATAGATATTCAAATGAAACGCCCATTTTGTACGGCATACGTTTATTTTCTTCAACCCTTTAACCTCGATTCGTGTCACGTTGCTAATTTTTTTTCACTATCAGCAGTCACGCAGTAATCCCCTGTAATTTTTTTAAGCCAGAATAAAATATTCGTTATTGAATGAAAAAATAATTTCGCTGTTGTTCGATAAAAAATCGGAGTTACCGTAACATAAATTTATTTCAAATATCCCCTTCAAAAGTTGCCGAAGAACGAAAACTTTTATGAAGATACTTTTTTTTCAGTGACCTTAAGTTTCCGAGATATGGTCACTAATAAAAAAACGATAATTCCGAAAATATTGGATGAGGAATCTGAAAAAAATCATAGAGACTGTCTTTCAATGGAACTTTGATATATCCAATTATGGAAAAAATTTGGAGTGCTTGAAAAAAAGGTGCTAAATTGACAGAGAATGCTCTATATATTCGTGTGTGAGTAATATCACGCCGAGTAACACACGCTCATCAGTAGCACGCGAGGCAAAGAGACTGTCCAAGCAGATGCGGTCCCTTAATCGTGACCCCGCTAATTTTGCTTAATTCACAAAGCTTTAAAGGCGACGGAACTCGACAGTCCCTTATCACTTTGTGATTTGAATAATGATAACAGCTGTTATCATTAAGCCGCTGTTAAATGCTGTTTAACTGCAGCCGCAGCTGTTTTGTTAAATTTCTTTCGTGGGTTCATGTTCTCTTTAGTGTGAATATAAATTTCACTAACAGCATTGCCGCACGCATACGATATTGCCATTCGCAAAAGTTAAATTCTATTTTTAATATTTTCCTGCGGCAGCTGATAATCTCATTGCGGAGTTTCAGTAGCTCGTTATCCTTGAGATAGCTCGGTTTGTACGTTTATGTTATGGTTCGCCCTCGACTCTAACGACGCACACACTCGTAATCTGGCTAATACAATGGGATGGCGAATATCCGACCGGAACTGACCCCGGCTGTTACGAAATGGCAAATAAGCGTTAACGCGAATGCGTATATTGCTACGTATACGCAAATGGGAATCCCTTTCGAGCACAATGCCTGTGGATATTATAATGTTTCAGGGTGATATCGGTCGACTACCTTAATTCAATTTCTCAAGGGGGATGATTAGCATCATTTCGTTGCTTCGTTTGCTGCTATAAAGTGAGCTAATATCGAGAGATATTGTGTTGCTGTGGCAATCATTGAGGGAAAACATTTAGCAGAACGAAACTAAGTTAGTTTCGCAGAATTTTTTTGACGTTAAAATGGATTGTCTGATATCGTTAGAATTTCAAATACTTCATATTCTACATTATGAATATTAAGAAATATCTTTATTTTTATTTTTGTAATAGAAACATTTTAAAAAAATATCTGGGTCATGAATTGTGAAATGACGGTTACAGTTGGCGTCCATGTAGTTTTAAAATGACGATCACGTGACGATAATTCACATGTCACTGAGAAAAAAAAAGTTTGTGTTAACTAAGTCGGCGTTTACGCTCGTTTATTTTAAGTTTAAGTTGGTATAACCGACATTTTTTTCAACGCGAATATATATTTGACAAGTCAACTTGATAATTATTGAGGACACTGAACATTTGGTTGACCCGACGAAAAAATCGTTTAAACGAGTGTATAGACTGATTTAGTTGAAAACATTTTTTTCTCAATGCACTGTTTATTCCCGCAATTATAACGCAGTAAACGTTTTAGTGCATCCATTCTTTTTCGTAAAAAAAAATTCTGCGGAGTTTACCGTAAAATAAAAGTATGAGACGTATGTGATTTTTTGAAAAAAATCGATAATTATTGAGGACACTAAACATTTGGTTGACCCAACGAAAAAAACCGTTTGACCGAGTGTAGACCGATTTAGATCCAAACATTTCTTTCTCGATGCACTGCTTATTTCCTCAATTATAACGCAGTAAATGTTTGGGTACATCTACATTTTTTCGTAAAAAAAAATTCTTTTGTTTGATTGAAAAATTGATTTTGTTAAAAAATCACATACGTCAATAATCCAGGATACTAAACATTTGGTTGCCCCAACAAAAAAATCGTTTGAACGAATGTGTAGACTGATTTAGTTCCAAACATTTTTTTCTCGATGCACTGTGTATTCCCTCAATTATAACGCAGTAAATGTTTGGGTACATCTTCACTTTTTCGTAAAATAAATTTCTGCGGAGTTCACTGTAAAATAAAAGTATGCGACGTATGTGATTTTTAACAAAAAATCTCGTCTCGCAACTTTTATTTCGCTTAGCTGAAGACGTTCAGCAAACTGAAAAATAAAAACAAGATTTTCATCATCTTCATACCAAACGTGGTAAGTCAAGTTGAGAATTGAAACTCAATCTTAAGATGATGTGACATGACATAAGAGCCGTTTCATATTCCAGTGAAAAGCCAATGGAGTTTCGATCCCTTTATTTACTCTGCAGTGAAATCGAATTCGGAATTACCCAATAATAAATAACAAGATAAAATACGATTTTCTTTCACCCCTCAAAATTACTGATCACATACCCTTAAACTGGATCTCATAATCGTCTCACAATATCCAATCTTTAAACTGTAAACGCGGTTATACTCAGGAATAAGCTTATCAAGGTACGAGCTTATCAAAGGCCAGCGTGTACCAATTACGTCGTGTTTGAAGCGACGAAGCTTAAGCCGCAATATCGATAAACATTATGTCAAACAGGAACATCGTTAATATCTGCTGAGATGTTGCTTAATATCAATTATAATTATCGATATCACTTATGTCAACGATAGCTTTCACTTGAGATGCGAATAATAAAATTTCATAATAATTATGGTAATATAAATATTAAAGTACGATAATTGCTGTCAAGAAGCGATAACAGTTGTGATGGATGGATATGTGCGAAATGAAAGATGTATCGAGACAACGCAGTTAGCAACTATGCGATATATCTAGATATCCTTTTGACCTACTACACTGAGAGAAAAGCATATCGTTGATTCAACGATTTCACATGATAAAAAGCATATATGAAGGTTTGCAATGTTTTATAGTTGAAGTAATGATAATATGGTTCAATAAACGGTACTTGCAAGTTTATCAAAAACAAACATTGCTTTTGTATATGCAACAAAACGGCATATTTGAAACTATTGGAATAGTTTTTGAAACTATCATTTTGATGATTGCTACTATAATTATATTTGCTATAACCATGAAATATAGACGTTTCTCCTGGAAATCATATTAATAGTTGATCCAAATATTTCCTTATATTTGCTATAACCATAAAATATAGTCGTTCCTCCTGGAAACTATACATTATAGTTAGATTATCGTTATTCTTCTCTGAGTGTATGGTTCTGAAGTTTCGAAACTTTTTGTTAGATGAGCTAAAAGCAAAATTGGAAAAATGTCGTGAAATTAGAATTGGTATGAATTATGAGGTTCTTTATGGATCTTCATCGCATTTTGCATGTGGCATTGATAAAGTTCATACTTTTATAGAATCAGAACCAAATTTCTTTCAAGTTGACTTAATTTAGAACGACATTAATTATTCGATAATTTAAAATTCTGTAAAATCTGAATTTATTTATTGATTTCTACTATAAATTAGAACGACAACATCAATTTTTTAACAATTCACAATTCTATGAAACCCCCTTATAGATTTACCTGAAATTCGACTATTTTCTTGTATTACTTCCTTCGTTAAAAATATTTTATCACACAGAAATATCGTAAACATCACCATATTAATTATAATTATCGATATCCCTTATATCAATGATAGCCTTCATCTGAGGTGGAAATAATGAAATTTCATAATAATAATACTAATAATAATATCAATATTAACGTACGATAATTGCTATCGAGGAGCGATAACAGGTGTGATGAAAGGATATGTGCGAGATAGAAGAGATATCGAGAGAACGTGGCTAGCAAGTGTTCGCAATATCTAGATATCCTTTCGACAATCTCTCGACATAACCGTTGTCGTGAATTTTCAAATCTTTTTGTCAGATGCGTCAAAAGCAAAAGTAGAAAAGAGTCGTGAAATAAGAATCGGTTAAAAATATGAGGTTTTTTTATGGATCTTCGTCGCATTTGACATGTAGCATTGATAAAGTTCATTTCCGTATGAAATTAGAAACAAAGTTTCGAAATTGAGTTGGTTTAAAACGACATTAACTTTCCAATAATTCGAAATTCTATAGAATCCGAATTTATTTATCGATCTACACCCAAGTGAATAGCTACTACCTATAGCTAGATATTAGCTTGTCCATGTAAAAAAATAGAGCTGCATTAATCTAAGTTGACTTGAGTTAGACCGACAATATCAATTTTTCTATTCCTTCTTAGCTTAAACTATTTTTTTCTATTAGTTTCTTTTGCTTCCCCGTAAGGAATTGTTTTCGTGGAACTTTTTTCCAAAGCATCTCAGGATGCTCAAAACGCTCTAAAACGTCGAGAAAATTTTTTGTATGAATGTCTGTATGTGTGCATGTGTGTGTGTGTGTGTATGTTCGGAATCTTGTTACCACGATAGTGTACGCAATTTTAAACATATCGCTCTAGAATTCGGCGCACATATATAGTGTGGGTAGACAAAAGCTGAGTTGAAATTTGGTACGAATCCATTGAGTGATCATTACATTTTGAATTATTAGAGAAATATTCAAAATTATTACATTTTGAATATTTCTCAAATTTATTCATCATGCTCTGACTTTTTCATTTTTCAATACATTAAACTCAAATTTCGTCCACATGTAGACTGTTGTAGATCAATAATCGGTTCAAAATTTTCTGAACATGAATAAAACCATTCAAAGTTAATGGGATTTAAATTTTTTTGAATTTCCTGAAAAATTTGTATTCCCGAAATATTGTATTGACATAGCTTAGTATAGAGTTAAAGTCGGTTAGAAATCAGTAATAAACGTAATTAATCACACAACATAACTTTTTTTACGGGGAAGTTGAACATAATAATAAAAAATTAGCAAAACCGAATTTTCATGAAATCTAAAAATTAACGGCGAAGCAACACGATAATTCGAATTGCCAGCTTTTTTAACGAAATATTTTGTCAAACAGAAATATCATTAACATTGGCTGAGATGCTGCACAATATTTATCATAATTATCGAAAAAAATCCTAAAATTTATGGATCTTCATTGAATTTGACATGTACCATCGATATCGTCAGCTCCGTATGGAACCATTTATTTTCGAAGTTCATTTTAGGAAGAAAAAAAATTGAACTTGGTTGATCGAAGTTGACTTGATTTAGAGCGACAGCATCAATTTTTCTATTCCCTCTGTGTTTCAACTGTTCTTTAACGTTGCTTCCTTTTTTAAGAAATATTCTGTCGAACAGAAACATCGTTACACTGTAAAAAAAAATCTACTTGATTTTCGATGTATCGGTACAGGGAGTTTGTATGGATAAACTGGTATAACAAATTTTCTACACGGGTCAGATTTAAAATAAAGTATGGTACAGTAGTTTCAATACTCCCCATGAAATGTAATGTAAAAGTACACTACTTTTCATCATCCGCTGAAATTTCACTACAAGTTTACATTAATTCTACGTCACAATTGTGATTTAATTTAATTTACGTTTTTATGCATGAAAACTTCCAGTTTTTTTAACAGTGTAATATTTGCTGGAATATTGCTCAATATTTATTAGAATTATCAATATCACTGATATTAAAGACAACGTTTAACGGAGATGAAAATAATGAAATTTCATAATAATAATAATAATAATAATGGTAATATCAATATTGAACGTACGATAATTGCTATCGAGAAGCGGTAACAGATGTGATGGAAGGATATGTGCGAGATAGAAGACATATCGAGAGACAGCGCGGTTAGCAAGTGTGCGCAATAGTGTAGATATCCCTTCGACGATCTCTCGACATACCATCGTCCTAATTCCATTATCGCTACGAATAGTATTACCATAATAACGAGACCGGAGCGATGCTCGCGCGCTACTAGACATGCACCCTCCGTTGAAACTCGACGCTGAGAACACGCTAGCATTCCATCTCCGATTCTGACTTGATCCCCGCACGAAAACATCAGCGGAGAGCCATTCAAGGTTTCACTTGTACAGGATTCACCACCGCCATCACCACGAGCAGACATAACTTTCACGTGTGGATGACGTTATCGCTTATATGCCCCATGTATACTTTGAATCCTCAAATGTTTAACTTGACACCTTCTGTCGCAGCCTTTACGCTAATTTCTTCGTACATGAGGTTCCATTGGAATTTACAAGCTCTCACCCTGACCCCCATTAATTATTTCAATGATTCTTTATAAAATACTATTGTAAAGAGAACAGGCTTATATTTATTGTTTGGCACTACGACTAACATTTTAGACAGGAAATTTTTTTTTGTATTTGTATTTTTGAGTGTCTTCGTTTTTTTTAACGTATATATCTTGGAAAATGAAATTTGGGCGGATTAATGTAAACTACATAACAAATAAATTTTTTTTTGTCCTCTCCAATTTAATTATGTAATGCTGAACATGATAACGTTGTTCTAAAAAAAAATGGGTATTGAATTATTTTTTTATTCTTAAGAATTCTGTTTTGAGTTTTGAAGTTTCAGCCCGATACACTGAGAGAAAGAGATACTACCCGATAGTGAAAATATACTATCGAATAGTATATTGGATGTTTCGTATAGGGATCACTCTCTGGAGTGCAACAGTTAGTATAATTATAATAATGGTTAATATCAGATTGTACCAAGTACATTCCGTATAATAAACCCTTACAATACACACAATACACGGTACTATCCAAATACTACCCGATAGAATATAATATTTAGTATATCGGATATTAAAAATCTTAGTATCTATTTCTCTCAGTGTAGCTAAAAATTTCTCCGAGTTAGAGCCTTTATAAACATTTTTCAAAATTCAAAAAATGCCTATAAAAATTAAATTTGTTGATCGATTTTTCTCAAATTTAAAGATTAGGAATAACTGTACATGTTGTATACATTTCAGCTGATTCGGTCACTTTTCTCGACCTTTTGGAGCATTCTGAGTAATCTGACATAAAAATCTCAAAATTTTTTTTCTTTCTAAAAACAAAGCTTCGTCTATGAGGAAGCAAACATAATCAAAATACATTTTTGGCTATATAATTCCAGATTCTCTTTCATAATAATATTATATATTCTTTAAGAAAATAATCATTCAAGAAAAAAATTTGAATAATTATTGTATAAGGGTGAAAATGTTCATACTAACAATTTGCAGACCATTCTAAATACTTTTCTGCCACAATTCCACCAATTCGAGATTCCAAAATAATAGTTATTTACATCTATTGAATTAGTAAGTGGTATTTTTATCACCACAGATTTAATTTAGTATAATGGTCAATGTACACGAAGAGCAGCAACTAATGCAAAAGTTGCTGAATAAATCATGAACGTTTCCGGCACTCCACTAGCTGTGTCTAAATGCGTGATAAATAATTGAATTTCGCTGTGGTATGTAATTCCTTTATTCGGAAATGAATGAGCTATTCCAGAGGTTTGTTTTCTTACGTATATATATAGCCATAATTACTCGATATATAATGGCGAGACCGAGCTCTCGCTGGGGAAGCGTAAATTTTATTGCGAGAGTCACCCGTTAGATAGGTAAAAACAGAAAGGTTATTACCCTCGGTACGGGGCCAGGTCGTGCCGCGTCTATTTCTGGTTAAGGGCAGTTTGCCAAAATTATGTTAATTGGAGAAATTATCAGTTTTTCGCGCCGTTCTATGGAGTCGCATTAGGAGAATTTCGAGCTTTATAGGCAACGGAGCTATAGATAGATGTCGAGATCGATATTGCGGGAACGTGTTAAGCACTATTATGGGTGATAAATTGTTCTGCACAAAAGAGAGATGAAGCGCTATAAAATGTACTAGCCGCCATCGCCGCCTCCTGCGCTGCTACTGTTGTCTCCAGTGTTTATAGACACCATCATAAATGTTTTCAATACAAACAGATCGGAGCCAGTCTCGGTCACTCCCACGGCTTAAAGCCCGCTGTTGCCACTTTATTACACTGTCGACAATGAGGTCAATTACGGCCCTGAATCGGGTCATCAAATTCGCGTTCGCCTACCCCAGCTTCTCTCGTATCGCAATTTAACGGCCGATCGTTTATTGTTTATGCGCTCGACTTCATGCGCATTCGTATGTATGAGAAGGGATGGAAAGGGTTTCAGCTGGCCATCAATCAATGGTCATTTGTGCTGTTCACGTATTCATACTGTTCGAGAATTTTGCGGAGAATAAAAAATGCACTGTAGCTCGTGGAAAAATGGCGGGGAATAAAATTTCTTATAATATGTATGCTGAAAACAATGTATATGGGTCATTTTGATAATTACCGTCAGACGTTTGTACCTCATCTCGCTGATTTCGTTATAACTTTTCTAATTTTGAATATCCACGGAGAGAATTGGATCTATGAATATCGGTGCCATTCTCAGAAAATTTGGTACGCAGGTGGAACATGGATTTTATTGTAATAGCTCATATTAAGAATTTAGAGCTTATGATACTTATAGTAATCGTCCAAAATTTGGTCGATTTTTTTCGGGATTTTAAATGTCGGTATTTTAATCTGTCGATATGTACATTTGTCGATATTTAATTGTTCGGTATTTTATCTGTCGGTATTTTGACCGTCGGGACTGTAATTGTCGGTGAAATGGCTGGCATCCCAATTTTCTATACTGCTTTAGGATTAATTACATTTAGGGTTTCTTGAAAACCGCGAATAAGAACATAGTTATTATGATGTGCGGAATGTATGTGTGCACGTCAGATGATGGAGTTTTTGAATGCATACGTTTGTTGTTAAAGATTTTGTAAAAGTTTTTCTTAAATTCAAAAGTATTTCGGGTCGAGACAATTTTATAAACGACTCGAAGAGAACGATGGAATATTGCCTTGTGGTATTATACTACAGGATGAATCGGTTTTTCAAATTTCAGATGTCCTAAAGAGCGAAAATCACCGAGGTCAGCCACGTACCTTTTTTTGAGACGTCTACTTTGACCGATAATAATAATAATAATAACAATAATAATAAAACGTTATAAAATTAGGTAAAAAAATTCATTTGGTCATATTCATATCCTGTAAATGTCAAGAATAACGTACAAAAAAACAAAACCATCGTTTGTATTTTCTTATACAAAAAAAATCCCGACAAAGAAGTACAAAACGTGCAATTTTCCAGACTACTAACATAGAACTACCGGCGATTTTTCGATTATCTTGTAAAAATTATTTTAATACCAGATCAATGATCTCAAAAAAAGTCGAGACGTATTCCTATGTAAAAAACTCTCAGCTCTTAATCAAAATACTGTTGTTCCGATCCGAAAGTATTAAAATTGTAAAAATCAGATGACAACTTCAAAAACCGGGGTTTTTTAAAGGGTTCGCCTTTCTCGATTGTTTATTGTGTATTTTTATAAAAAAGATGATAATTTCTCACGTCATATTTATCATTTCAGTGACTTTTTAGATATTTTATAAATTAATATCTATAAATTTTATAAAAGTGTTTTTCCAAAGACTCATTTGATGCAACTAAAAAGTTTTAGTTGCATTTATTGACAATATGTTCAAGATTTTATTTATCGAAGTTGTGAAATAAAACATAGTCTACTGTTTCCTTATTTTATCTTCGTATAGAAAACCAATAAAACTTCATTGCAAATATTTCACAGTAATGTTCTTCAATTGTATTTACAGCTTTGAGTTAAATTGAATCGAATGTGCCGTTCGGGTAAATCTTATATTCTTGTGTATATAAATTCGAAAAGTTCCAGTAATGGAAATCTTTATTGTTTATTTTTGCCGAAAACAGAGCCGACGGTCTTTGAAGTACAATTTTCTACAAGCGTAACAGACAGTAAATTGCGGAAGTATCCACGTACAGAATGTATAATAATCCACTTGCTTACAGCAGTCCGATGCAGGGACTTACAAGGGACGAAGCGCCAGTGGTCTCGGTGGAAGCTACGCCCGAAGTACCTCGACCGCTGGAAGTACATTGCCGAGCTACCGAAGTACATATTCCAGTGGAAACTCCAGCAGAGTACCTACCAAAGAGCGTACGACTTCGGGATACTCGAGTTCCAGTCTCGAAAAAAAGGACCGTGACAAAGTCGACGATAAGCCCTCTTACAAATATTCCTGTAAGTTGTATTTATTAAGGAACTTTGATTTTTAAGTATAACATAGCGAAAGAATTGTCAGAAGTAAATTTAAAAAAATAAAAAATAAAATAATTGCTCATTTTCCATGTTTTTTTAGCTACCTCCACGAAGAAATATGTTGACGAAATTTATCGCTTATGGAGAAAGCTTATAGAGAAAACTGTAGAATAAAAAAAAGATGTAAAAGACCGATTTTGCAAACTTATTTTTTTTATGAGTTGCAATTAATTCAATGAATGAAATTTTAACGCTTCGGTTGATTTACTCAATTTGGTGCTGAACATTATTGCGCGTTATTACATACATATCGGAAGTTTTCACCTTTTTTGTCAAAGACGCCAAAAGTAAAAACGAAAAAGAGATGCCAAATTCGAGTTTGTATGAAATCGGAGGTGATTTATGAAACTTTGTCGAATTTAGTATGCAGCATCGACGAAGTTCATCCGTGTAGGGAATTAGAAACAAATTTTTTGAAGTTGACTTGGTTTAGAACGACAGTGAGTTTTGAAAAATTGAAAATTTCATAAAATTCAAACTTCTTTACCGATCTTCACCAAAGTGAATATCTACTAGCGCTAAGTTGATTGAAGTTGACTTGAATGGCAGCGACAACATGAATTTCTTGATGATTCAATATTCTATAAAATACGAACTGCTTCATGGATTGAGCTCAAATTTAATAGCGACTATTCTTTCACGTTACTTCCTTTGTTAAAAAATATTGCTCTCATTAGCTAAACCAATTTAGGAGCTAAAAAGCACAGAGACTTTTTTCGAAAAATTCAAACATTTATGAACTTGAAATTTTTCGTTAATTTTTACAAAGAAAAAAGCGAAACTGTTTTATTGGCATATTGAATTTCAACTCAATTGTTGAGCCCGTTCTTGAAATACAGTGATTTGTATTTCGCAAGTCCGCTTCACATACAAACATCCATTTGGACATTTATTGTAAGCCACTCAACCTGATGTTTTAGTCTATCTCGAGCATTCTGACAATAAAAGCTAGGAAAACAAATTTACGAAACAAAGCTTTCTCTATGAAAAAGTGAAACAGTAGAAATACATAAAAGCGTTGTATTATATTTGAGAAAGTAAAGAAGTATTATTTATTTTGTATCATTTTACAGGTACAAAAGAACTGGAAAAGGGGAGACAAAATTCTGGGCGAACGTCGGCAGAGGATTTGAGCAGTAAAAGTTCACTGTCCGATAGTAGGTCTTCGCTCCTCGAGAGATATTCCTACCCGGCGAACAAATCAAATTCGGAACGACCAACCTCGGTCCTGGAGAAGTACAGCAACCGTGCGACTTCTCGAGAGCGAAGCAGGGAGCCGGATGTGTCCTCGCGCTATCTACCAAGCACATATCCAGGACCCGGTCTGAGAGGAAATTATGGCAACGACAGTAGAAGCGAAAAAAAGGTCGAACATCCGCCGGTATCTTATAGAGGACTTCGACCCACCTCAGGACGAAGTTCTCGCGAACCAAGTCCGGAGGTTTCCTGTGCAAAAACTAGTGCATATAGAATGTATCCGAGAGCACCTACATATGGAAGAAGCACCAATTCCACGTCGGGTAACATATTTTATATTTTAGTTACAGAGCTTCGATTTTATTGCTAATTTAAGGAACAATAATAACGACTATTTTTGTCTACAAAAATCTGAGTAGAAAATATATTCTCGAGAGTTTGGTTATGATGCATTCTCAAGTAATATATTGCAAAAATATAGACAAAAATCGACAGATATTCATGAGAGCAATAAAAAAAAGCTCAGTGAGACTTTTGTCACTTTTTACTAAAATTCAATTCACCCAAAAAGGCCAGTACTGATTTCCACGTCAAGCAACATATTTTCGTTTTCAATGGTCTAGCTGCAATAGTTAGGTGCTGTTTTTTTCTTTCAATTGCATTTTTTTTTCTCGATAATATCTGTCGAACAAAAATAAACGAATGCAAATATTGTATACTTTGTGTAAAATACAAATAAAGTCAAGTTTTTTGAAAAATAATAATTAACTCGATTCAGAATGAACAATCCAATTCACAATATTTTGAAAGCGTTCAATAAGAAACTTTCATTGTCTTGTAGATTCAAAAGTGAAAGTGAATTTAAATCTTTTTATAAAATAGGAAATTTCTGCGACGATAGTACAGATTATTATTTAAGGTCCATTTCTTGTAACAAGAAGTAAAAATGGCAGTGCGCAGCTTAACCAAACAATAGAGCATTTTTCTACCATCCTTATCTATATTAACGTCCTTCACGCGTAAAATCTAAAGACTCAAATTGTGTATACATCAGAAAATACTAATCATCATTCCATCAATAATTCGAATATACTGTACTTTTATTATATCAAAGTCAGAACTGATAAAAATTCGCTATTAAAATGTGAGAATATTTCTGTACAAACCATATAAAGCAGATTCCTTCGTACTCAGCAATTATCAATTTCACAATTTATAATTACTGACAATTGCATAACTTATAATTGCCGCTGCTTCCCCAAAAATAGGTGCTTCAGAGTCGAGTCCCGTTTCGTCGATTACCTCAAGGTTCATCACCCCAACGTCAAGATATACGCCCTCGCGAGCGCCAAGTCTGCTCAGTCACGCTCCATCAGAAAGATTGAGGGTCTCGAGTATCGCAAAGCCGGTATCCGCTGAAATCAAAACCGAGGAAGATCCGAAGAGAACCAACGGAAGAAGCGTAGAATCGCCGAAGAAAGAGAAAGCCGAGTCCCCGAAGAAGACCCTCCCCGACCAATGTAAGGCTTTGGCCAATGAGCAGGAAGACGAGGACGACGAGGAAAGCGAAGACGAGGAGGCGGAGGATGAAGAGAACCACGCGATAACGTTGACGATGATTTCAAGAGGAACCTCGCCATCACCTCCGAGCTCCTCGGGTTTCGTCAGTCGCCGCAGAGCTGATGTTGCTCGGCTATTTCAGAAGGAAGTCACCAGAAGCCGCAAGAGACCGGAAACGAAGGACGCGGAAATGCAATCTGATCGCATGGACGATACCGCTCGATATTCAAGATTCGGTAGCTCTACGTCGAGGCTATCGACAACGCCTTGGTCCTCTTACCTCGACAAATACGCTTCATCGGGTACATCCTCGAGGGGCTACGGATCGGGTAGTAGCGTCCCCGTCAGCAGAATCGCTTCTTTCGGTTATACGAGACAAACGGAAAGCAGCCCGTCCACCGTGCGAAGTGAGCCTTCGCCACCAAGATCCAGCCACATTCAGCAGGAACAAGCAACCCCAACTAAAGTTGATACTCGCTCCAAACTTCAAAGTACTCCCTCGCCTTCTCGTAGCATTCACGAGAATGAAGCCAGCAACGACGAGTCATCTAGCTATCACTCAGCTTCAAGAGGAGCAAATTCACCTTGCCTGCGTCAACCCTCCGCGGAAATCGAAGCTATCGTTTCCTCGAAGAGCCCAAGAGCCACGAGAAACGAGGATGCCAATCAAAAACGTTCTGGCTCGAAACTTGCGCGTGCCTCGCCTAGAAACGAGGAAAAACTCTCGAGATCTTCATCAAAAAGCGAGGTCAGCTTATCCGCTGAACAGAGTAATGGGAATTCGAGCATATCGACGTGCACGACGTCGTCGAAGGTCGAGGAACGCCCTCGGACTATCGAGGGTCAAGCCGACAATCAAAATCGCGAAATTCCCAGGCAAAAACGCGATGGATCCGCGGGATCCGTTGGATCTTCTGCTTCTTCGCGACGGGATTCGATTCCTCGATCCGAGCCGATATCCTCCAGCCCTTCGAGCGTCAGCTCTCGGTCGATATCGCGAAACAGCTCGACGAAAAGCTTGACGCGTAAGATGACGCGAAACGAGTCGTGCTCGCTGTCGGACGGCGTTAACTCTGTCAGCGTGCCAACTGGCAGATCGAAGTCGTCGTCGGCGAGTTCGTTGACGAGTCAGGGTACAAAAATAAAAACTACACCGTCACCGATCGGTGGTCAGACGGCGGGTAAGGCCAGCAGCGTTAGTTCTTCGCAGTCACCGGCTTCTTCGACATCACACGCGATTCCCGCGAACAATACGAAAACTACGAGCTGCAGTGAAGCCCGCGGTAAACCACCTGTGCCGAAGAGCGACGCTAACACCGCCATGAAAATGCCAAACGGATCTGGAAAATATGTTAACAAGGATTTTCGAAAATCGGCGCTCAACATGGACAGCGGTGAGCCCAGCGCGAGAAACTCGAAATACTCGGACAGAAAGCGAAGCAAGTGTCAAAGAAGCGTGTCCGCGAGTTCTCAGGAGTCTCAATCGGAGGCTAATTCCGAGCCGATGCACCAGTTGCTTTCATCGACGTCTCCGTCGGTTTCCCTGAAGTCAGCACGCTCCGCTTCCAAGTTAAACCTGCTTCACAAAAATTCCGACACTTCTAAAACATCTGGCTGCGATCCTAAATCAGCCTCTTCGGTTTCGCGTCTTTCGCTCGTTAGGAAATCGAAAAGTCGCTCGAAATCACCGGCCCGAAGAAAACAGAGCGTGGAATCGGTCACGACGACGTCCAGCTCTGAAAGCAGCTCGGATTCGAGCTCCTCGAGCTCCGATAGCAGCGATGATGGCTGTTTGCAACATCCTTCACAAGAAACTCCGGGAAGTGCGAGCGGTGGTTCCAAAAGGCGAAGGAAAAGGACCATGAGCTCTCCTCGAATGGAAAGGAAGACGAGCGCTGGGTCCTCGAGGACCAGCATTCTTCTTTCGTCGGCTGACGAATCCTCACTGACAATGGATAAGCCTCCGCGACCACCTTCCAGTCCAAGGTCGAGAAGCGATCGCTCCAGCAAAACGGAAGAAGCGAAGTCTTTCCTTGTGAGAGCTCTCGCTCCTGTCACGAATCTCTTCAAAGGAAAACATCAGGATTCGGGGTCTGATGGGTGGCCTGAGACGGACAATCTCAACGAAGAACTTGGACCGGATACGAGCAAACGGCCAACTCCCTCGCCCTCCTTATCTAAATCCATCACTCAGAGTTTGTCCAAGAGTCTGAGTTTCACAAACTCCAACTCCGATAGAGGCAGCGAACGGGTAAGAAACTCGACCCACACAATAAAGCGTCAATCATCGGGCGAGAGACCCTGGTGGATGGATCCTAACTCCGACAATGTGCCAGACGGTGTGGAAAGGGTGAGCAACCCATGCAACGACGAAATCAGCCAGGAAACCACCATCAGCACTTTGCTTCCTGACGATGGTGAGTTTTTTAATTGTTATGGTGAAATGTCACTGGGTATATCTATTTCACAGTCAAAGTTTATTTTTTTCTTAATAGTGTGCGATTTTATCAAGGCAATTGAATCAGGCTGTTAGGAATCTTATTTTCGATTTCAACACTATTGATTAATGTTAACAAAATTTATGCAAGAATTTATCGACGTGGGTAGCCAGAGATAAATCAACAATTTTCGTTACAGAATATTTCTCTTGTTTCGCTGCCAGTATCGCATGAAAAAATATGTGCGTGTCGTTCCGCAAACAAAAAATGTGTTGCTTAGTGACAGAATCGTCTATAATATCATATTTTTTGATTCTCAAACTTTGTGTAATGCTGCATGGAAGTGGTACGTCACATATACAAAAAAAATTGACAGTTATGTGGAGAATGAGTAGTTTCAGGTTCTTTACGGTGATTTATATTTGAGATGAAATTAAGAGAGCATCAATGTACTAAATACTTTTTTACAAAAAATTCTGAAGTGAATTACAAAATTGGTGTACCAAGCAATGATTTTAAGAAGAAAACCAAAGTTAAGTTGTGCTGAAAGAATTGGCTTATAAATAATGGAAAATTATATTGGAATTCTTCTCCGACCGATTTTGTTGTATGAAAATGTTAAGAAGACAAACATTTTTAAAAGAGATATTGTTACTAACCCGAAGAGTTAAAATTTTTTCCATGCAGAAAGAAATTCTCTGATTACGGCATTGATGCCACATTTTTATGTACCAACTACTAAGATGAATAAAAAAACAATAAAACCGCACGAAGTGTCTTCCTTAAACTTGTAAAAATGTCAGCTTTGAATCTTTCTACATACTTCAATACCTCCAGTCGCCGACTTTTACTTAGATATAGATTTTTTTAATGTTCTTGCATACTTAACTGGATCTTCTTAAAACTATACTTTTTTAACAATTATCATACTCCTCATAAGTACAAGCTTTGTTTGTTTCGTTTCCAATAATAATCATTGATGAACGTTTTCTATGAATCCATGTGAGTTATTGAGATAGTATCATTTGATTGCAGGTAAATTCAAAACGAAGCTATGGAAGCAAGATTCCGGAGAACGCGCTTGGTGGTTGGACGCGGGTGACAATATTCCGGAGGAAACAGTGAAGACCGAATTTTCATCAGGTTCGCCAATATCCAGAAGAAGCACGAGTCGATGCAGCGGAAAATCGGCGGAACGAAGAAATCGTATAAGACATCAGCAATCGGGAGAACGAGCTTGGTGGATGAGCGAGGATCCGTCGGAAGTGCCGGAGGGTGTGGAGATCGTGTCCGTAGCTCCATCGTCCACGGGGATGCCAACATCCTCGCACATCGAGGACTCGGAGAGTCTCGCCGAGAGCGAGACTCTCGCGAGATCGCTCAATAAGATCAGGCACATTGAATCGGGGGAGAAAGCCTGGTGGATGGACAGCAACTCCAATATTCCCGACGGTATCAAGAAAATAACACCGGATATCGAGTCGAACAGCAATTCAGACTCCTCGGAATCGTTCGAGAAGCTTGAAATTCGATCGACCGATCCATCTTCATCGGTGCTGAATAAAGACTCTCCACGGACTGTATCGAGATTCCCAATTGAATTTTCACAATCCGTGACCTCTCCGGCCGATCTCGAGGTTGAGGAGCCACTTGGCGAGCGCGCCAGTCCTGAAGGGGTAAATACCATCAATAATCAACAAAATCTTACTTTATAATGATTTCTTGTCGAACTTAATATTCACTGCTAGTATTGAATACTGAAAGGCGACACAGCTTTACATTCTATCAACACAACGTGAATTTTACTCTATAGAATTCGTTCACATCATTAAGCGCAAGGCTATATATTTATTCATCATTCATTGATTTTTGGTATGAAAAAATCATTTTTTCTAACGGGATAAAAATTTTGGCGCATTTTGGACGTACATCAGTATGTTATAGTATCGATCCCATTGATACTATAACGAAATGAAATGACAACATGATTTTTTTTATGTGACGCATTTTCTGCCTAATCAGCCATCTTTTCTCCTGCCATCTCAGATCTACCCCTTAATTTGTTATATTAAAGTAGCACTCATAGGCACCCTACGTAAATTTTATTAGGTGTTTAATTTCTTATCTTAGAAAACGTCGTATTCTTAAAGTGAACATATCTCTTTAACTCCGAGTTATTAAAAAAAGATCTTGCAATAAAAGTTGTAGTTTTGCGTTAGCTTTCAAACGGAACATTTCAAATAGTTCATACGTTCTAGTAACACTCCATTTTTTAGCGAAATACCGGGGAAATTATTATTTTAATTAAAAAACCGGGATTGTTTTCGGTAAAAAAAATGATAGCATCTTTTAGTATGTGTGACGATACCGCGAAAAATAGTCAAAGTAGCACGTGTAAAGGTTCTCGGACAAAATAGTAATAAGCTTAAATAGTATATTACGACCCTAGGTCAGAAAACTGGTGTTCCTGGTTCCCGTGATATTAATGCCGAGGCGAAGCCGAGGCAATTAAACACCAAGGCATCCGGCATTCTGGTCGTGGGTCGTATACCATTTTTCTTTATCCCAGCCGAAAGTACGGTAGAAAATCAATTTCAGTTTATGAATTAACGGCAATTTATTTATACTCTTTTATCCATGACCTGCGTCAGCGCGCCCTCTTGGTCATCTCGTTAAGTGTAACGTATCCCAGAGCGAAGCCGAGGTTTTTGTCGGTAGGGGGCAGGCCCGCCCGACTTTTGCAAAACCAAGGCGATCCAAGGTTTTTGCTGGTCCGGGCGGGCATTAAAATTATAGATATTACATTATTGTTGGCATGATTAACACTTTACACATCAAACGTTCATAATCTGAATGCCCGTAATAAATAGATGGATAAATATATTTGAAAATTGCGGTTACGTACAGACGAATTAAACAAGCGCTGTAGTGAATTTAGCATTGCTACTGAGCCATAAAAAACTTGTGGCCCGCTAGAGCGCGCTGTGATTCGACCAGGCCACAAAAATCATTGTTTCTGAAGTGAAATCCGACCGGGAAGATCGCACTTTCGGCTCTGAGACAAAGAAAAATGATTTTTTTAACGTTTATCTAATTTTTTGCTTCACACCTCCAAATCCATATTGAAATTCAGAATGCCATTAACTAATTACTTTATATTTAGTAAGAAATGCTAAAATTTGATTAAAAATGTCCCAGAAAGATAAAAAGTTCAAAGGTTCATTATAGTCTCCACGTAGCAAAATACAAACTCTCTAGTGCAATAAATTTGAATAAATGAATGACAAATCGTATTACGTTCGTATTTGCTATTTGATGAATGTGTCTAAATTATTTCCTGAATTTGCATTCGCATTTGCAGGTGGAGAATCCTCCAGCTCCGCCGGAGAGTTACGGCAATGGCAGGAATTCGCCCTACGATAACGTGCAGAGGCCGACGGACCGACGGAGATCGTCTCTCCGTAAGCGACCCTCGACGCTGCCTCTCTTCATCGGTAATCACACCAACATCGATGAGCTTCTGGGAGATGTCTCGACACCGCGTCACAGTCCGGTGGTGTCGCGCGTTCGTAAACACCAAGCGATGGGGGGTGAGTCGGAACAAATTAACTACCGCGAGCACACCCGATGCTCGCCAGTGCTGTGTAGTTTCTGCCGTCGAGCGTGGCCACCTCGTGTCCCTCGTGTATAATCGATTAATCCGGACAGAGTTTACCATTCGCTCTGGCCATCGCTTCTTCCCGGTCTCTCTCTCTCTCTTTCTCCTTCTCTCTCTCTCTCTCGGGCTGCCCCTAGAATTTTGATCATTTGAATTAGCTGGTTAACGTCCGCGGGATACCGATACTACCAAAATAAATCGATCGGTTTTATGGTACTCGAAAACCATTAACGCGACGGAAATTGGCTCGATAATGCGGTCGTGCACTCGCGATCGACTTGCACTATGGAGCAAGCACACTCGTTGCGCGTCGCCAGCCTCGTATTTCGTCCGATGACACGCTCCAGTGGATCAACGACCGAAGGGAGGTTCGCCCTCCCTGCTACCATTGCCAATTAATGACAGGGTCATGCTATATGCTTTGTTTACGAGGACAGCTTTGCTAATGCTTTCGACTTCCATTCATGGCATTTGTTCTATTGAACCTTTTGGTCGTTTTTTTGGATTTTTGTTTATGAATCCACGTACAGTTATGCGGAGTGACGGGATTTTGGGTAAAATTGATGATGTTCGGTGATGGATATCTTATTTGATTAACTGCTGGTGTTATATGAATAAATATGCACTGTTGATCGAACACATAAAAGAAATCCGGATAATGCTAATGCTTTCACCTCCATACATTTGTGCTATAAAAACATATTGGGTTTTTGCTTCCTCATATGGGAAGCTTTGTTTTCGTGAAAACATTGTTTTTCTTCGAGATTTTAATATCAAGACACTTTGAATTGTGTAAAAGGTCGAGGAAAGTGGCTTGGAAAAATTGTCGGGATGTATGTATGTTTGTATGTGTGTTTAATGAAAGGCCAAAACTCATGTAACCGTAACTTGTAAAGTATTTGACCGAATCAGCTCAAATTCGAACAATCTGTATAATACTATTTAATCTTCCATTGGTTTATGTTTTTCTTTTCCATTCTTTATATTTCTCATGAAAGTCGTTTAACGCATTTCATTTTTATAAAAAAATTTTAATTTTGAAAAAATACGTAAATGCGTTAGTTCGAACGAATTTTTGGCTACTGAGCTAAGACGTCGTATTGAATTGTTCGAAGTAATGCGACATTTGGTATTGAATTTGGACCAAAACAGTAAGGCCGTTCGGCTTTTATGAAATTTTGAAATCTTTTTGTTCCGCTCTAATTCAAGTAAATTTCAAAAATAAAATTCAACCCTGCTACGCACCAAATTTGGTGATGATCGGTAAAGCAGTTCGGATTTTGCGTCATTTTGAATTTTTTGAAACTTTCAAAGTTTCCTCTACGGAAGAAAAAAATGAATGAGGAAACAGAATGTGCAAAGTTCTACTTTGCATCATTTTATAAAAATAATCGCATACTAATGCAAAATTAGAGGATCCAAGTCTAAATCGGTGAAATGCATTGATGTGCATCTCAATTGATTGGCTAATGGTATTATATAAACTGATTTAGGCTGTGGACCTGTTAAGTAACTTTTTCGACCGTATCAAAATAACTGATAGACTGATAAACTGATTTCCTCAAAATCAATTTCCTAACAAGTCCGAAACCTTCTACTGATCTTGACTGAATTGGATATAGCGCATTACCTAATATTGTTTCAATTATGTCGAAAGTTTGTGCTTGCTCGATACCATTTTCAAAAGCATACATAGCATTGAAGTTTGAGCTGGTTCGGTTGAATAATTTTCGAGTTGCAGCAATGTACTCATCATCAAACATGCGAACAATGTTTTAAAACCATTTTTCTCGAAGTTTCAGACTATTTCGAGTGGCTTATAAGAAAATCTCGAAAAACATTTCATGAAAACAAAGCTCTTTCTCTATAATGAAGAAAAACTTTAATCTGGCACTTGTTCCGCCATGGAATTGAAGTTTATTCTCTGTGTATTCGCAGAAGCAAGTATCCGATGTAATTATTTTTCCGTAATATAACGTAGCCCTATCATATTCAGATACCTAATATAATTGGGTGCTTTTTACCTTATTGACCACAGTAAAGAGCGCAAAAAAAACTTTGCCAGTTTTAGACGATAATATATTAACAAACAAAAATTTATTTTACAGACTACTTCTCAGACAGTTCGGAATGTGAGGAAATAGATGCAGCTCAAGTAATAATCCACGACAGTACACCGAAAACTCCGATAATTCAACGGAGGAGGTGAGTACGTAGAATGTTAACCGCACTAACGAAACATGCTCAAGCATCTCGACTGTTTGAATCGACCCGTGGCAAAGTTACCCCGTCATTCTGACCAACGAAATTTCTCTTCTTCCAGAGATGCTGAGAGACCACAACCCGACGGCTACATTCCGGTGAGTTTCAATATGAAGCCAAGCATATATATAGGATAGATGTGGCTAAAGAAGAAGAAGCGTAGTGTGTTTTTTTTTCAGTGCACTAGAATTATTCCTTCTCTTAGCAATATTATTCACTTCCTTAAGGCCGTCATATTTCTTTGAGCCACGCTGAGTACAGAGAGCGAGAGGCGACTATTTAAAAAATTTGAAAGGCGCCCGTGAAAGATGCTTTTACATGGCGATGAGCCGTTTAGATTGAAATAAGGCATGCAGAGTGCCGGAGAGAGGTTCCTCCTCGCCTCCTATTTTTCACTCTCGTGCGCTCTGCACGTTTCTCTCGGTAGCTGCGTTGGCATTCAAGATTCAAGTGCATCCTTCGCTCGGGGTTCTCGGCGCAAGACGAACTCGAGAGCTCCGCAGTCCCAAAGGGGTGAGAGATGCCGAAAACAAAAGGGAAGCTGTCGCAGGATGAGAATAGAAAAGGGCTGCTCTGTCGAAGGATAGGAAGGAGGGCGCTCGAGGAAGTGAGTGCGACATTATTGTTTTCCGCGCGCGCGCCACGAGCTCTACGTGCGAACCCGACTCTCTGTATAATTCTGAGCTCTTCTCTGTACTCTACCTCTCGCCATTGCTTCATTCTTTTCTTTCCACTTCGAGTCAGCGAATTCTCCTAACAAAGCAGCTTTTTGCCTCTCGCCGGTCATTGTCCCAGCTCTGGAGACTTACGTCTCGATACGACACCCTCAAAAACGTATGCAAGCCATACCACGTCTGTAGCATAAAATAGTTCTTCTTCTTTCAGTTTACGTAACTGTTTTCAATAGACAAATATTTCTTGGCGGTTTTATTTTTATTTCAGTCTTACACTTTTTCTTGGCCGACTCTTATCTGGGCTTCATTAATTGTCGTGCGATTTTGAAAATTTGTTTTTGACTCCGATAAAAATCTGCATTTATTTTATTTGGCAACTCGCAATATATGAAATAATTTATGGAGTAGTATATGCAAAAGAGTTACTTGCGGCGCGAATTTAAGGTTTCTTGAGACTTATAGTCTTAATTGAATAATTTAAAATAAATACGAAACCTTTTTTAGGTCTACAGGGAAAAATTGGCTGACAGTCAATTCTTTTACCATTCCACGATCGACGAATTATTTTTTATAAATATTGAGAGACATTATCTTTTTCGATAGTTTAATTTTTATTTAGATTTAGCTTTTGACTTTTTCCAAAAATTTTTACGAACTGAAAACTAAATTTACTTGAAATTCTGTACCTTGCGGAATGCAGAATTCGTTTTTCCCTTGGGATATCTATTATATTGGAGGCTCGCTGAAATCGTATGCGCTCCTAATTTCAGCCCCTACGAAAAGTCGGCACTATGCTGTTATCGCACTTTTGTCGGGGCTTGCGAAACTCCTATCTAACGGGTGAATCGTGCTTTACTATAGCAGAGACCGTACGTGACGTCTGATTATTTTTTCACCGGGCAATTACCGCCTCGAGCCATTCGCCACGTTCGTGGACCATCGCCCCTCTGCGGTGAGACCGCCACTCGAAAACAAAAGCCGTCTCGTCGCAAAAGGGGCGTTTTTACCGGCTTTATGGCATAATAATAATACCATTAATACTGACAAAGCAAATCATATCCATTACTTTGAAAACTGTTATTTTTCACTGCAAAGATAAATTGAATGAAAGGTTCATTTTATATATCATGATGAAAAAGTAAATTGTCATTTATTCTAGGGCCGTTATTTGGTATAAATTTCCATTAAGCAATTGGAAAAAAATTCTGAGAAGATACACGAAGATAATTAAGAGTCGGGCATTTGGTGAAAATTATTGACATGGCGAATGATGTTTATGAATGTGAAGCCGCAATCTTCATTTCTCTACAACAGTAAATTGATTGAAATGTTAATTCCATGAACCAGATGAAAAACAATTACCATTTATTCTAGTGCTGTGATTTGATAACATGTTCCATTACGTAATTGAATAATAATTAAGGGCGCTGGCTTAATGAAAATTGCTGATATTGATTCGAAAATATATCCTTTGTTGGGGCGGGGTTAAAGTTCCGAACGGTAAATACACGAAGGTCTAAAATTCCGAAAATTAATATCCCACCTACATTTTTGCCGAAATTCGCTAGAAAAATTTTCGTCAAAAATGTAGGTGAGATATTAAATTTCGACATTTTAGACCTTCGAATATTTACCATTCGAAACTTTGTCCCCGAGACGCAAGGAAATCGGGGTTAAAGTTCCGAATAGTAAATAAACGAAGGTCTAAAATTCCGAATCTTGAAATCGCACCTACATTTTTTACGAAATTCGCTAGAAAACATTTCGGCAAAAATGTAGGTGGGATATTAATTTTCGGAATTTTAGACCTTCGTGTATTTACCGTTCGGAACTTTAACTCCGCCCCCCTTTGTTTAGCAACTGGTATTATAGAACAAACCTGTTCCCGCATTGAACAGAGAATATTTATTGGCGCAGCTAGAAACGCATCTCTCTTTTGCATGTAGACTAAAATAAAATCGTGTATTGTGAACTGTAACGCAATTTTATGGGAGTTTCGAAAGACAGAAAGGTAATGGAAAAATCTTCAGTTGTACATGGAATACATTATTCCGAGTCAATTATGGCAATTTGTGATAACGGCATAAGTATACTATAAACTTAAAGAGAGATTTGAAAAAAAATCATAAATCAATTACAACTTCACCAATTTCCCGAAGAAAAAAAAAAGTTATATTCTTGTTGAAAAAAATACATATCATGTACAACTCAGTATTTTTTAAATTTATTTTTGGCTCACAATTTTTTATTGAATTTAGCGCTAAAGTTTCTAGAACATGATTTTATTTAAGGTTACCAACAAAAGCTACAAAATATTATTTGTTTTTCGCAGTGTACAACTTTCTTATGATATCTGCAATTAAATAAGTGTGTTATTCTTGGATGGATATCTGAAATTTTAATCTAACTTCCACCTCTTAACATTACGTAAAAACCGTCGAGCAAATTTTGACCTCCTATGATGCTGTGCTGATTATTAAATTAGGGGAAATCAGTAATACGCACCTCCGTAAATTGGGCAGTGAAAGTCCATATTTTTGCCTCATGTAAAATTAAATAAAAACATAGATAGTAGAGCAAAAATGTAAGGCGCACATAAAATTCCATCCTTATCAGTATTCATACGCGAAGCAGTTCGCAGAGAAAGTACGGAAGTTTATTTAATATCGAAAGCGGAAACAAAAGAAAAAGTATAGGAAAAAAAGTAAGAGTGGATATGCACAGAGCGCATCGAAGAGGAACAGTAGAAGCCCCTAAAGGCGAATAAGTAGTTTACATAAACGCGATTTAATTGATTATGTTTTGCAATAAAATACCGATGGCGATCTATGTTCAAAATAGAAATAACAAATACGAAATCACGATCTGCTTTATTTGTGAAACGTACGCGTAACCCTTTCCCGTTCTAATTTAAAAAATAATTTTTTTTGTTGCTGAAGTTATTTAAAAAATACTCCATTTTTTTTCTTAATTTTTTTTTTCGATAAATCGTTTTTTCAACATACTAATATTTTCAAATAATTTTTTCGGAAATTGTAATTTCGGTTCCCTTTGAAAATCGGAAACCAAAGTATCCGAGTAAGTATCAGATAAATAACATTTCAAGTCTAATTGGAAAGTGGGTATTGGACTATTATCACATTTTTCTGGTATTCTGAAAATTTTTTTATCTCGTAACTTATAACTTCATAATCTTCGAGCAATCGAGTTTTAATTATCAAAATTGATGAACTAACGTTTAAAATAATGCTCACTTCCTTATCAGGCCTAGAATGTACGTTATCCGATATGCGATTTTCGAGAATTCCAGATTCTAAAAATTCTCGATCGAATCTGATAATACTTTAAACTTACAAGATTGAAATCTTAGTTGAATACTGAAGTAGACGATTCTGTGTAGAGAATCCGATTATGGCAAAAAAAACGCTGACAATTCGAAATATCACGTTGCTTTCCCGTTAATTTCTAGCCTTAATGAAAATTCTGTTGTTCTTATCTTTTCATTATAATGTTTGGCTTCCTCGCAAAGGAAACTTTGTTGTGTGAAATTTATACGATTTTGTACTTTAAAATGTGATTCAAGAGTAATACGAATCGTGATAAATTTTATCGCAATGTATGATCATACTAGAACGGGAATACTTTTTTTTTAGGAAATTAAAAAAAAAATTAAATTTCATAAAATTTGAATGCTTTGATCGATGTTCAAAAAATGCAGTATCAATTATTAATCTGTAATAGTCCATTTGTGGACCAATTTTGAATGCAATATCTTGTAAAATAAAAAAGTTAGAGCGTAATGAGTAATTTTGGGAAAAATTCAAAATGTAATTACTTTGGAACCACTTAACGGATTTGTAACAAATTTCAACTCAGCTTTTGTCTACCCACACTATATATGTGTACCAGCTTCTAGAGCGATATATTCAGAATTGCGTACGCTACAAATAATTTTTCTCGACGTTAAGGAGCATTTTGAGCATTCTGAGATGAAAATCTCGAAAACATTTTTTTTACAAAGCTTCTCTTACGGAGGGGCGAAAAGAGCACCAAAACTTTGAAGTCCAGATTTTCGTCCGGTATTTTGTTGAATAACCCATATTTATTTTTATAATAAAAATATTTACAGTGTACGGTCAAAATGTAACACAACAAAACAATAAGTGATAAAGCTGGTGAACGAAACGAGGGTAAGAAAGTTATAACGACGTTGCTGCTGCATAACACTGCGCGAGATTCCTCGTCGATGGGGGAAAAATGATGACTTTTACGTTTCTTGTGCTGTCAGAAATTGAGTTTTGGAGAGCACAAGTTAAAAATTGGGTTCTCTCAGGCAAATTCTCTGAACTTAAATAAAAATGAGAGTTGAATACAAAAAAAAACTCGGGTAGGCATCGGAAAAGTCTTTTGAAATATTTTTTAACTTTGTGAACTTCAAAACGTGGTCGAATGTAAACAGAGGTATTATTGAATTTCTAGATCAGATTCGGTTATACGTTAAGATTTTCAGTTAAAAACTAAAGTACGCAATTCCTTCTGGGAATTATGAGCGAAAACTTTCAAATTTGCGCTTTTCCTTCATTTAAATATAGTGAATTGAATCATAAAAAAAGAGCGCCAAAAATTTGAAGGCCAGAATTCGTCCCACATTCGTTCGACACATTCGTGTAATAACTCATATTTATTTCTAGAATAAAAATGTCTACAAACAAAATCTAAAATAACAAATGCTGAGTGACAAAGCTGGTTATTAATATATACCTATATTTATTTTTGTAATAAAAATTTCTACAATCTACTTTCTACAAAATATAGAATAACAAATGATAAGTGATAAAATGGTGAACGTAACGAGGGTAAGAAACTTATAGCAGCATTGCTGCTGCATAACACTGCGTGGGATTCCTCGTCGGCTGCAAAGAGGGGGTTGGCCGCGTGGAGGCGCCGTGATCGCGGCAGTCGACAGGTGTTCGTGAGATTCAGTGTCGCGGCGGCCGCTCGCGAGGTTGGGCATACATAGGGCCGTTCGCATTTTTTCCACGACAATAACCGAAAACAACGCGTTTTAAAAACGTTTTACAAGTAAAGTATCGTGACAAACGTATGCAAACCGAAGTTTCCAGTGTATTTTAAGTATCGACACAAATTTGCGGCCGAACGTGCGCGTTTTCTAACCTAAATTTCCACGTGATCTTCGATTTCGTGTTTAAGGGAAGAAAAAAAAACACACACAATCTACGCGCAGACTCCGAGGTAACCGCGTCAACTTATTGTTTCCGGAAATCACGACAACAGGGATCGGTGCAGCATCAATTCAATGTTTTAATCTCAAATAATTACCACAAAACTGGTAATACCAAAGTGTCTTAAGAATAATCTTTGAAGGTCGTACATTACTACGATTACGCTCCAACTCACAGGTGGAACGTCAACGAGTGATAAAATATGTATTTCTCGGTTCGAGAATCGAGCAGAAACGTATGAGCTTATGTTTATTCGGAGATAACGTCGTTCATCATCAAACATAAGCATTTCAAGTGTTTTGAATACTCCAGTGCTCAGGATCATTATTTGCTACCTTATTTTGGTTTCTATCATGTTATGATATTCTATTTATTCAGAAACAATGTCGTTTTTCATAGATTGTACGTATTCCAAGTGTGTTTTGATATTATGTTATTTGCTACGTTATTTTCGGGCCGACGGTGTTGTTATAGGATAACGCTCATTGGGTAGACGTCTTTGCTTTTAGTTACGTATAGATAGACCGAGTCGCGGTCTTTCTTTGCTTCGTCGCTTGGAATTTCACACGACTTACCTGGGCGCGTTTAATCCTTCTCTCTCTCTTTTCTCTGTCGTTCTTTGGTTCTCGGCGCTCTCTCGAGGCACCATAGAGGCATTTCGATCGCGAGCCATGGCGCAGACTCGTTTCTCCCTTCTCTTTCGCCCCGAGTCTGTTGTATACAGTGGTAGTGCTGTGGCCGAGGGCCGCCAGCAACAGCCGAGTGTACCACCAACACACAACACAACAGCGTGGAGTCAGGGTCCATGGAAGATCGGGCGAGTGCTGCTCGACTCTTCAACTACCCGCAAGAACAATGCACGCGAATCCTCGCAGTATATAACAGGATGGATGACGCGTACTCCCAGCGAGTTTGAGCGAACGATAAACAGAGAGAGAGAGAAGATGTTTCTCCTTTCTCCGGCTCCGATATGATAAGAGTGAGGCTTTTGCCACGTTTGCCAAATCACTGTCGCTTACGCGACCACTTGTACTTTTCTATTCAGCTCGTTTTTGTATTCAGACGTTCCATGTAATATGAGATGGGATGTAGACACGTGTTTGCTCTTGGTATCTGTTGACACTATGTTCTGATTCCACGTGTATCGAATTTTAAAACAAACAATGATGAATATTATAGTTTTTGTTGAGATTTCAAATCATGGTCACTTTTACTTTTCTGTTTGAATTATTTTTTCGCAAATGGACATTTTGAGATATGAACCAGAGTATTAGGTTTTGGTACCTGTTGATACGCATTAGAATTGCAGGGCTCAAAAAAGAATTTCTTTAGTAGGTAGGAGTTTTCTAGTAAGCTTCTAAATCACTATCACTTATACGATTTATAGTTTTTTTATTTAACTCGTTTTTGTATTCAGAGGTTGGATAACTTATGCATGAATGAGTTGGTATGTAAACAGACGTGGGTTTGTTTTCGGTATCTGTTGACACTATGTTCGAATTCCACGTGTACCGAATTTGAAGTAACGATAAATATTGTCGTTTCTGTTAATATTTTAAATCATGGTCACTTTTACTTTTCTGTTGAACGGCCTTTGAGATTCAGCAACGTTTGAATCATTTCTGCAAATAGACAAGTTGGAATATAAACCAGAGTATTGGGTTTTCGTATCGTTTGATATGCATTACAATTGCAGGGCTCGAAAACGAGTTTCTTCATCCTGTATTCATTAGGGATAATTTATTAGTTCTGACTTCTCTGGTAAGATTCTAAATCATTGTCGTTTATACGATGATTTGTACTTTCCTATTTAACTCGTTTTGTATTCAGAGGTTGGATAACTTATGCATGGAAGAGTTGGGATGTAAACACACGTGGGTTTGCTTTCGATACCTGTTGACAATATATTTTTATTCTACGTGTACCGAATTTTAAGAAATGATAAATATTGTCGTTCCTGTTGAGATTTTAAACCATAGTCACTTTTTCTTTTCTGTTTGACGGCCTTTTAAATTCAGCAATCTTCGAATAATTTTTTGCAAATGGGATATTAACGAGACTATTGGATTTTGGTCGCTGTTAATTGGCATTATAATTGCTTGGCTCAAAAACGAGTTTGTTTGATGGGTATAATAGGAATAATTAATAATAATATATTAGCACTGACGTTTCTTCATAAGGTTCTTAATCTCGGTTGCCGTTAAGATCACTTGTATCCTATTCAAGTCCTTTTTAGATTTAGCGTTAGTTTGTAATTTTGTTTTGTAAATGGACGAGTTAAAACGTAAACACGATTATTATCTACCGTAAGGTATCGACATTGCATAACAATTCCACGTGTTGGAACTGAACTTCTACATTAGAAGTATAAGGGGTAATCTATTAGCTCCGACGTCATTCCTATGGTTTTAAATAAGTCTTTTCAATTTCTACATTAGATAATTTCCAACAAAAATATCAAGAGAAATATATTTATATTTTAATATATTTATTATAATATAACACACTGACTTTAGTTGATGTTCCACGAAGAAATTTTTATGGTTTTCCGAAAAAATGATGATAACCTGTTTACCATTGCACAACAATTATATTTTGTCAAGCTTATGAACCTGTTTTCATAATTATCTTGAGTATGCCATTGCTATCATGAATAATTAACTGATTGTAACGATCACTTCATGTAAATTAAAAAGTAGTGACCTAACAGTCAACACCTAAGTAATTCTCAGAACGACACTATCTCCGAATAATAAACATTATATAGCAATTCCATCTGTCGAAAGCAAGTATTCCTTTAATTATAAATACGTTTTGCATCATTGGACAGTGTGTACAGAAGTGGATTAAACACAGCATTTATCAGGAGACGAGTGGAATAATCGTTGAACACTCGGCTCCCGATAAAAGGCTTTTATCTCTTGTATAGCCAGTCGACTACAATCGTAATTAGAAGCTCTCTTTGAAGCAATTAGCGCGATGAGTTTCCAATGAGTGAAATATACATAAATTGAAAAGCAATATAGCGAAAGCAGTTCGAGTTCGTACCACTTAAAATATTACCGGTAACACAGCGCGCGGATAACAAAAGATATGATGCAAAAAATCCTTTTTCCATTTCGTCGCATTGAAATCGAAAACATTTCACAAAGCAGCTGCACATCGATCCCTCGAGTCGTCGATTTTCGTATCGAAAACATCCAAACAGACGCAATAAACCTCTAATAATTTATTTCTCAGCATGTTTCGAAAGAGTGCAACAATATCGTAGGAATATCCTGCACACTTGATATAACGAGCGAGCGGCGGTGGCAAAGTGAAGAAGATCTCTGCGCGAGCGGGAAAGAGAGAGAGAGAGAGAAGTGCATAGAGGCGTTTCGGATGACGATAAAATCGACGAGTGCACGGAGAAGAGTTGAGTCGCAGTGAGAAGAATCCAAGGCCTGGAAATAAAGAGAAGAAGAAGAGTGAACGTCGAAGGGGGTTGCGCGGGGCAGCGCGAATGAAAATAAAGCAGTGCTACGTGGCAGAAGTGGACGGTGAACCGGTTCGCGTCCTCGGTTCCTCTTGTGCCTCGTCTTAGAGGGTAAAAGAGATCGCGAGGAAGAGAAGAGTCCGCGGCGCGGTGGCCGCGTCGACGTCGACGTCGTCTTCGGCTCTCGATCGGCGCGGACTCGCACGTGCCCAATCAAAGCTTCGCGGTTGCTGCTACTCGCTCTGCGTTCATACACTGCCGCTACCGCCGCCGTTGCCGCTGCCGCTGCTGTTGCTGCTGTAGTATTATCTATCTCTCGAGGCTCTCGGGCCGCGGAGAGGAGAGAGAACCAGCCGAAGCACCAACGAATCGTCTGTCGGGATGTCGCTGACGTGCAGGGTCCAGTATCTCAACGACGTCGATCCTTTTGCTTACGCTAGCTCGTATCCGGAGCCACCGAGACCGCCGGTGCACACCTTTAGCGCGACCTTGCCACTCATCAACCAGCTTGCCGCGGTGCATCGACTTCTCCGAGCACCTCACCGGGTGAGTCAGTCGTTTTTAAAACGCCGCACAGCTTCTAACATCGATGATCATCATACGTGATGCTGTATTTTAGGTTATTGTTTTCGCCGAATGACCTTTTATTAACTCCCGACTGCCCCTCTCGGGCAAAAAGACGGGAGTTATGCCTTTAACGGCGATCAGCTGATTTGAACGACTGCTTTGTAGCCAATGTTCTTGAAAACGGTAGATACTTACTTAACGAAATTTTGTACGTCACTTATATCACTAGCGCCCAACGTGATTTTCCATAAATTACAGTGATAAGTTGCTGATTCACTTAGATAATTATGGTTTGCAAATAGTACAAAAAGCCTATTTGAATATATCGAAATGTCACAAGATGGCCGCCATTATCGTGCTGTAGTGTCACTCACTCCACAGCGCATATGGCAAAGTGTTTACTGTAAAAAGGATGAAATAAAAATAATTTTACAAAAATTTAAAAACTTCCGACTAAAAAATAAGCCTAGATAATAAACAAATGCGGTAAATAGAAAATGGTGAAATAATTAAGTAACATATCATATTATAGTCGCGAGATTCTTTTGTCATCAGGTGTGAAAATGATATGTTACTTAATTATTTCACCATTTTTTATTTACCGCATTTGTTTATTAATTAAGCTTATTTTTTAGTCGAGAGTTTTTCAATTTTTGTAAAATTATTTTTGATATATCGAGTTTTTTTTTAATTGTTGGGTAAAGTAGCTCTGCTACTTCATGGTACATGAGATTGACTGCGATCAGCTGATCATAGCCAATTTTTTAGGCTACGATGTACAGTGGAATCTTGATATACCGGACTTCAGCGGATAGTCCGCAGTTTTCTACAGCGAGAGAAAAAAATTCATTGACGCCACAGAAATTAGTAGGTAGATTCTGTTTTTATTGATTTGAAGGAAGTATTTCTTCGATTTCAATGAAATAGTGCGCTTATATTTTAATGAGGACATTTTATAGTCTGGAAAGAAATATTTACTTAGAAGGCATATAGTAGAGAAACTGTTTTATTGTTTTGAAGGAAAGTTTTCATTGATTCAGAGGAACGGTCTCCTCGATTCATTGGAAAGATATACTTGATGGCAGGAAGTGCTGGGAATTTTATCGTCCAATGTTAAATACTTTGAGAGCTGTTTTTCGCACCTAACCTCACTTTTTTGTTTTTCGGTTCTCCCGTGAAAACGACGTCGAGTTTTGAAGAGCCCGTACTTGAGACCAGTTGTGCCGTAATTGAGAACGTTCTCTTTAAATTTGAGCTTTATCTACTGAGTAATTTAGGAAAAAATTGGTCTCAAAATTCGGAGGTGTGGTGGGCGAAGTGCTTCTGCTTCTTTAGTGGAATCAATGAAAGAGACGATTTCTTTGATTCAATTTCACTACTTTTGATTGAATCAATGGAATCTTTTCTTTCGATGTACACTTATCATTAGTTTTGCTAGGTGATTTATTTATTATGAGTTTCTGTAAAAAGTAATAGTTCCATACTGTTATTAAACATTCTAACGAACGACCAGCATGTCGAATTTTCTGATGGAACTACCAAAATATCGTGTTTCCATCGCTGAATATATCTCAAAAATCTAGTACATACAAAAAACCCTACAAACATCAATAAATGAACAAGCCAATCTACACTAAATTTTCGTTATGAAAAGGGGTTCCACGAAAAAAATTCGTAGCAGATAGCAAAAAAAACAGCCAAATTAAAAATCGAATGTGCAGTTGGGTCGTCAAAATTGCTCATGAATTCTGGAAAAGTTATTGCTCATTCGCGGTTGACTGTTCAATTACTCATGCATTCACCCTATATCACGACGGCCAGAGTCGCAATTAGAGCGAGGAGTCAGTAAACATTCGGGCGCCATTTTTGTAGGTTTAGTCGTTGGTATATACTGTTACGAAGAAGGGAAATAACAACATATTTTTTGTTTTGGGACGAATATAATATTAATTACAAAGCATTTTACATTACGTCATCCCGATCGCAATCTATGTTATCGAAGTTTGCATCGTTGAGATGCTATGACGTAAAAAAATAAATCATTAAAACCAAGATTAGCGTCCTTTGAGGAGCGCTGTAATATATGGTGACCTTTCTTCTGAATGCTAGTAAGCGAAGTCATTTTTATTTCTACCTCTTGTTATGATACAAGGGAATCAGAATTTTCCACTATTTATTTCGTTGCATCCCAACGATGCAAATTTTAGGCATCATCGCAATCTCTCGTACGTCCGGACAACATGACGTTCTACTCAGACTCTCGTCTGTCTCTATCATATTCAAGTCGATCATCTATTCGTTTGCCTATTGTCATATCATGTGATCTGCACATATGAATCTCCACATTCGTTACAATATTAACAAAGTAATGGAAAAGTCCTAAAAAAGATTAGGACTCACTATAACAATGAGAAAAAGAAGATATCGAGAAACCGAAGAAGTGTTTTAAAAAGCTTTGTTCATAACCTCAAAGACAACAAGGCAAAATATATTAAACCAACAGAAATAGGTAACTCGGAATTTCAAGAAACTTTGTTCATAACCTTGAAGACAACAAGGAGAAATTCAGAGCTTGCGCGGCCTCGTCATTTGATCGATTTTTGGAAGTAGAAAAATTGATAACTGCGAAAAAGCCCTTGGAACTGCAATGTATTTGTGGTTTTGCGAAAAAATATTTCCTGGTGAACCGAAAAAGCAGCCCAATAATGGTATTGACGTTTGCATCGTTGCAATGCACCGACATAAACAAATAAATCCTAAAAACCAAAATTAGCTTGCTGTGAGAAGGGTGACCTTTACTTCCAAAGCTAGTAATCGATGCCAGTTTTATTTGTATCTTTTATCATTCGACGTCATCAGAATTTTTTAAATTTATTTCGTTGCATCCCAACGATGCAAACTTCAGCATATCATGCTAAATATTTGTATTGAAAATCACGAGATGAGCTTCGAAGACCATGTGGTACATTACTGGTTTGCTTTTGATTGGCGCAACCCATTTCAGTGGCGGGACTTAAAAAACCTCGATATAACGGACATCAGTCCGCACTTGTTCTTCATATCGAGGTTCGACTGTAGTACGAAATGATTATGATTTTTTTAAAGAATATCTTACATGTGTTCGAGGTGCCAGCAATAATAGTAGAAAACTAGGTTACCATTTACTAAAGGTAAAGAAGGTCACTGGAACATTTGTCTTTGGAATCCAAACAAAAAGTCACTGATTCAGGCTATTAACAATCAGTTTCGATATTTCAACTCTACATTTAATTCTGAAAATTATAACATTGAAGAAACATAAAATGTTAGACAGAATAGAATGATCATGTGCATTATTAATTTATTTTTTAACCTGGCGTCGAGTCGCTACCACGACTCTTGATCCTATTGCACTTTTTCAGTTATTGTTTCAATACTAAAAAAAAATTCGTAACTGTCTCATCTTTTTAATCGAAAAGTGTTATTATTATTAGATTTATATACAATAAAAAAATTTATACTCTTGCGTGTTTCAATAAAAAAATTCTGAATTCCGAACTTTTTATAATGTCGTTATCTGATGTCATCCCATTTACCCAAAATAAAAATAATCGTCACGATCATTGGCTCTTCTCACAGCGTCAATAACGTCTTTAGTGCGTTCTTGCTCACTCCCGGATACAAAGAGACCAGCCACACAGCTGTGCTCGTACCACCTTTTCCAACTGCTGAATATATTTCCCCCGCTGCTGTCGCGTTAGTGTGCGATCACACAGAGTGTGCAATGCCCACCACCTTTGTTGGCATCGGCGCGGTTCAACGTGTTTGTGTGGGTGGCGGCGACCCGCAATACCTGCGTCAATAAAAGCGCGACACTGTATCCACACAGAGAGAGAGAAGGAGAGAAATCGCAGTGCCGTTTGTGCGATGAATTGTGCGCGGCTATAATGCAGAACAGATTACAGTATTAGAGAAAGATTTATTTCCCGTATATACACGGATTCCGTTTCGATATCGATATTATTGCTCGTGGGTTATGAATAGAGTCTAAGTAAACAATGAAAAAAGATAAAAAGAGAAGGTATTTAACAAAAAAAAAAAGCTTTTCCGATACACATCGTGTGTATCTCGCAGGGCACTCGATCGTTTATTGTCAGGGCAAGCAATAAGCCGCGGGAGATATGGTCGTCGACCGCGCGAGTTATATTTCGTCGATTGCTCTTGCCCGAGCCGAACTCCCGTTGAGTAGTTGATGGGTCGAAGCGGGGAACGCTGGACCACGTGTAACGGTACCGTGGAATTGCACGACCCTTGGGAAAGAGGCAAAAGAAAAGTAGAGAAAAAAGAAATACAAAAAATAAAACATTATATACATATACATACATGTATATGTACGAAACAGTGGAAAGAGATGAAGAAGGTGCACGGGCGTTTACGGCTCCGATGTTACGTACTGTATGTACTCTCTGCTGTGCACGTAGGAGGGCTTGCTACGAAGGTTATATACATACATGTTTATATGGGGCATTCCATCTGCTTTCGAACTGGGACCATTGACCCGTTCGATTCGGTCCGCATTTTGTTATGTGATTGATGTAGGTCTAACAAGCACTACATTTTTTTTTCAATTTTTCTCTATAATTTTCGAAAAATAGATTGACAGACGTCACTATTTTTAAATCTGTAATAATTTTGAGATTTTTTTTTTTGGGGAATTAATAATTTGGAAAACAATAGTGAATTCAGGATCAGGAAGGAATTATCCCCCACATCGGCTTGATAACCGAATGATTCATTTTCCAACAGCGGTTTCTTCGATTTTTTTCTGTTCCGCAAACTGAGTCGTCCGAACCGAAAGTGCTTTTTAGAGTTATTTCAATGATACAAAAAAAGCTTCCTGATGGAAGGGTTAGAGATTGGACCACCGGTCCACGTCGGCCTGATTTCCGAAATATTTATTTTGTAAGAATGGCTTTTTCGATTGTTTTTCTCTTCCTTAAACTGAGTCGTTTGATAATTCATTTAAAACAATCGCAGATAATTGAAAATGAGGTAAAAAAATCTGATTATTTTCTTTTTTCGTAATGAATGCTTTTTAGAGTTACGGCAATGGTACAAAAAAGCTCCCTATCAGAAAGGTCAGAGGTCAACCTCGGCCCAATAACCAAAAGATTTAGTTTCCAAAGGCGGTTTTTCCGATTTTTTTTTGTTACGCAAACTTAGTCAGTCGATAATTTATTCAAAACAATTGTAGATAACCCAAAAACACGGGAAAAAATGAGTTTCATGTTTCGTAATGATGATTTCTAGAGAAATGTTGATCGTATGATAACAAACTTCCTATCAGAAGGATGAGACTTTTAATCAGCCCACATCGGCCCAATTACTGGAAGATTTATTTTCCACAAGCGGTATCTCCGATTTTATTCTCTTACTCAAACTGACTAGTTTCATAATTCATTCAAAACAATCATAGATACTCAATAATGCGGAAAAAATGTTGTAAAGAAAATTTCATTCAGAATGAGTGCTTTTTAGAGTTATCCTAACGCTATTAAAAAATAGCTCCTTATCGGAAGGGTCAGAGGTTGGTCCTAGGTGGAAACCCAGTGGAATACCCCATATATACATATATATAAAAATACAGAAATACAAATATATATATATATAAACAGCCATGTCTATATACATATAATGGCGAGCAATGCTGCCATAGCTTTTGCCAGTACTGTTGGGGACCGATGTACCGGTTATCTCGGTACGAGACTCTCGCGTGGCCTGCTGCTAGCTGGTGCTGCTTCTGGTGCTGCTGCCTCGCCATAACTTTTCGCCCGAGAGCGCGCGAGCGGTTCGCCTGCTTCTCCCCAACGCTCGATTCAATTCCGCACTCTCACGACATCGTCGAGAGGAAAATTGAATTTGCCCCGGGAGTTTTTCGGGCTGCACGGTTTCACGAGTGCGAGGCACACAGGAGAACGAAGCTATGGGCAAAGGACGTCCGAGCGTCTCTTCCGCACACTCGACTAGCGAGAGCTGTCGTTGACTCTCTCTCTCTCTTTCTCTTTCTCTCTTACTCGCTCGCTTCGTGTATAGCCCAACAGGGCAACCAAGCCCGGCGTGCCATCGTAATTAAATTATTTCGACGCTAACTCGAGTTACTTAATTGAGTTAGTACCGAGACTGCGGTCAACAACTAACGCTCCAAACAACCATTCCCCTACCCTTACGATCCTCGAGAGGTGACGGCAAACACGCGCCCTTATACAGTGTCGCACGATGCTTGTGCATATATGTATGGATATATATATAAATATGTGTGTGTTTATGCGTATACGTGTGTGTTTGTGTGAGTGGAATGCTGTAGGATCTCCGCTGAAAAGCATCTGAAAAATAAAACCCATTTAATGTCGGTGGGTTCTCTGACACGGAAGGAAGAGACGTCAGGGGCTGATGTTTGAGAGGCAAGGGTAATTGCCTATCGAGATTTCATATTTTTAAAGCAATTATCTTTTTGTGACTCGGGCATAAAAAACGTCCTCTGCGTGGCACTTTTGCGGGATAAAAGTGTCCGGTTGCATGACAGTATTGACAAGATTGGTTCCCATTTTCGCAGTTCGGGAATATTTCAGTTTCGCCCCTGGGGACCTCATTTATTTTTGCTTTCGGCTAATGATACGTTGTATACTATTATTATTGTATGTGGTGGGAGCAATTTATGGGAATTAAATGGGTCATTGATTTTGCAGTTCCTGGGTATTAAATTCAGCTTATATAAGTATGTTAAATTGAGGTACTTTTGCATTGAACACTAAGCTGACTTTAATAACGCGTTCAATATACTATAGCATTTTTACATCAAAATAGAATATTGATTTTAATATATGTGTTATTTGCAAAATATGATTATTTTCAATACACTACATCGATTATCATAACAAATGGATTGCATGGTACAATTATATGGGAATTGTAGCAATCGAATATCTCGTTGTGGGATTAAAATATGTGCAATTAACAATTCCAGTAACAAGATATGAACATCCAAAAGGAGATAACATTATTCCATACTGCGGTAAATTATTTTGACGCCCGTTGGTGTTTTCCTCATCGATACTCTTGTGGCCTGTGGGTGAAACAGATAAATTCCCGAATCAGGAACGCTACCACCCCTTTCATCCCTTCACTCTAAATTAAGCGCAGCGTCAAAATTTCACGTGTTCTTTATTGGTCGCCTGCGGCTATGGTATATTCACGTTCCACACAGGTGGGGAATTTATCGGTAAACGCACACGCTGATTTTATTTCACGGGAAACATAATTATACGATTTTATCGTTTGTGCCACAAGGGAGGGTGTTTATATCGGTTAAAACAGCGACGGGCTTTGACAGCCACTCCGTAGTTATTACGATGGCCAGAAAGGGTATAAATACGCGCGCTATGAGTTTTGTTGTAGTGAAACGTACGAATATACAGTGAACAGAACAAAACGTCACGGTTCAAATTACCAAGCCGCTGAAGTACGATTATTAAATGGAGAATTAAATATTCTTATGATAATTCTCACAGCAAAAATAAATCGAATTGATTTTCTTCCCATACTGAGAGAAAAATATATTATTTTTAGAAATTTTTTTTATTTATTTGACCTGTATTTGTGAATCTACTTGGTCAATTGCCTCGATACGTTGTGAGTATAATGAAAGGTTACATGGCAGACGTATAGAAAAAATGCATGATCTTCCACAGATTTCTAAAAACGAAAAAAAAAATTTCAAACGTTTTTAAGAAATTACACGAAATTCTAAAAATATCGTACACTTATACAGAAAATTTAACAAACTGTTTCCATTTGAAAAAAAAGTTAGGACGTCGAGTGAGGTATTGACCAATTTTTTAAATTATATTTGTAAATAAGTGTTTGGAATTATCACGATGTGAAATCGATCATTGTGGCACCTTCTTCACGATAAATTTTTTTCAAATATTCATCCCATCGAGAAGATTTGGATTTTTTTTCTGAAACTCACGTTTTACGGGATTGTAACGCCCTTACATATTAAAGCACTTCGCAATTGCAGTCACTACGACTATCTTTTTTTTGTGTAATAAATAAGCGCAGAATTGTTTCCCTTATTTCCATTTTTGGTGACAACTATTACAAATAGTCAACCTCTTTTTTTCGGAATAATAATTAGTTATCCATTTTTCTGAATTGAATTTTTTCAAAATGTGCTCAACTTTCTAATATTTGAGTTGTACTCGCGAATCTATTTGATCGATTGCCAGTATTCTTTGTGAGTACAATCGCCGATTATATGGCAGACGCATATAAAAAATTTCTGAATTTCCATAAATTTCCAAAATAATTAAATTTAAAAAAATGTTTTAAAAAAATTACACGTAATTCTGAAAATATCGTACCTATACTGAAAGATTGGCAAATCATTTTCATCCGAAAAACCGTTAGGATGTCGAGTGGTTTGTTGACAATTTTTTTTTAACTCTGTAAATAATTTTTCGGCCTAATTTTTTAAAATTATTTATCCCATCGAGAAGATTTCGAAATTTTCTCTGAAACGTACCGAAAAAATGTACCGATCGTACATATTCAAGCGGTTCGCAATTGCAATCACTACGACTACTTTTCTTATGCGTGAGATATGAGCGTAGATTTGTTTTCCCTACTTCAATTTTTGCTGACAACTATTATAAATAGTCTTCAAGGCAAAACGTATCACAGATAACAGTAAACTGCGCATCCGACTTCCACTTGGTGCACAAATACGCGCCGACGACTACCGTGCAGCCGCGCGGGGCTTCACAAGCCGCTCATATATAATGTTGCGGAAAATATGGCTCCCGTGACTGGCACGATTCGGCTTATTCTTCCTTATCAACGATAAACTACTTCCTCCGCTTGGCATTCTCGCATTCCTTTCTTCACCTTCGCCGCGTGACGACAGAGAGAGAAAGAGAGAAAGACACTGCGACGCCTCCGCGTCATCTCGCGTGAAAGTAGTCGTGTAGGTATGTATATATCCCGCACGCGTTTATTGCCTGCATTGCAGTCTACATATTTGGTACAATTTTATAAATTTCAACCACACGAAGAGCCCCAAAGAATTAAAACATTCGGTGGACCCGAAATATCCTGAAAAATAACAGAAATTGAATGGGTAAGTCGGGAAGGATATAAATCTAAAAAAAAATTCCAGTCACATCCACTCTCCAATTTTTTATAGGCAAATTCACTCAAAGCTACAAATTTTCACCAACGCTGAATGTATTTATTTTTATAGCGGGCTCCGCATAGGTTGTGAAAATCCGAACGTAAAATATATTCATTCGATTCGCCTAGAAGGAAATGACGTACATTGGACTGGGAAGACTGTGAAATTGGGACCCGGACATTCTGGAGAAAGCAAGAAATTTTATGGTCGAAATTTACAGGAGACCCGGAAGGGATTTTCAATGTTTTACTAAAGTGGTTCAACGTGGAGCAATGTGCTTACATTTTTGTTTGTTTGGTGCAGGACAGAGAGCTTGAAAACCGGATCGTTTGTCCCGTGACGCAGGCAGATGACAATCTAGATCGCTGCAGTAAGAGGAGACGCAGAACGACAAAACGAGACGAGACGGAACGAAACGGACCAGCATAACCGGGCATAGGTCAATCCTCGAGGGCAGGAGACAAGCGGTCTTCTAAATGAAAAACATCTCGAAGAAGTGCTCTACTACTACCACGGGAATTGGAGGCCAAACCTGGTTTTTCCCGAATAACTGGAGAGCTACTTGGAAAAACGCTTGACGGAAATGGAAGCCCCTTTCCCGGCTTGAATACTCGCGGGTCTGAATACCTGGCTCTACCTGCTCAGCTGCTTCCTTCCAAGCTTTCGCTCTCTTGCTGTCTCTTCAGCTTGCTCGACTCGTTTCTTCTGTAACGAAACTGCGAGGCTAATCGCTGAGTTTGTGCGTACAAACGTTCATATGTCGCTTTGTATGAACTCAACGTTAAAATGTGCTGTTTTGGAGGATTAATGAGGGCTCTAGCGTTACACGGAAAAAGAAGAAGTTGGGAGAACCATTTGCAGCATATGCTGTATAGCAAATTAGTTGCAGCAACTAACTCGGTCTGTGAACTGATGTATTCGCGATTAATTATGATAAATAAGGTAACCGACCCAGTTCCGTTCGTCTTTAGAGCCCGGGTCCATCTTTTTTGCTGCTTCTGAATGCGATTGGTCGAAATTTCGAACAACAACTTTTCTTGTTTATGCAATGAACCCTTCTGAATATAGTCGAATACTTGCTTAGGTTACATTGTTAGGTTTCAATATTCAAATTATTGTTTTGCTAACAACGCTCGGCTGCCAAGGCTTCGGAAACGTTCAAACCTCCATGTCTTGGTTTCGATCACCTCGCGAGTACTAGTTTCAGTTACGTCGGTTGGAATTTCGGTTACTCCTTTGTATTTTACGATATCGCGAGCGAAACGGCGAAAATGAACGTATGATCAAAGCAATAACTTCCAAGTGCTCTTAAATAAAACAGTGTTCATATTTAATAATGACTTTGTGTATTTTTATTTATCTATTGCTTTCAGAATGTCCAATTATACATGAACAATCTGCTCAATTAAAATCGAATTTCGTCTATTTTTTTTGGTTGCACTGAAACTTGGTTTGGACTATAATTCGAGACTGGAATTAACAGATAGTAATTTATGATTTATTATCCTTTGCTTATGAAAATGTGAAGCTTTTTTCCATATTTAAGCAATATTTTATCATTTGATTAATTGTTTAATTGGAGATGAACTCGACTACAGATGTGATTTGTGCAACAAGTGACCGTAACTGCAACCTAACTTAATTTGCCTAACCAGTAACGGACACGGCAATTTTCATGTAAGAATTTTCCGCAAAATAAATTCTGACAACACTCATCAGTTGCGTGATTTATTCCGAAGTTTTCCATACACTATTTATGTCTCTGAATACTTGCAAATGATCAAATTCGATGTTTTCCGAGACCCTTCGGCACGTACGCTCGCACAACGGTTGCTGCTCGAAAGTTCAAACACATGCGCAGCGTCTCTCACTCTAACATTTTTTGGTAAAAAATTCCATGGAAAGATTTGTATTTCGACAATAATGTGGAGTGAAAAACAGTCTTAATAATAAATATACATTTATTATTAATATAAATGGGTGGTCGATGACCGAAACCGGGACAGTGACCAAAACTGAGCCGTTTACCTCAGTACGTAGGACAAACGAGTTGGTTCTTGTAACCAATCACAAGGTTGTTTTCACTACCAGCCTTCAGATGGTGCAACCAACCAGCGGTTTGCATGACCAATGGTTAATTCTTGCACCCAATGACTAATTTCTATAACCAACGAGTAGTTGTCAAAACTCACTGAGTAGTTGACGCTATATCAACTTTTCCAAGTGGTTTGATACACCATTTTGCACTCCAAATAAATTATCAGTCGCGGTTCAGAATTGCGAATTCCTCGGAGGAATTTAAACAAGGTATAAACTTTCACAAGGCAGCGCTGACTTGTAGACAATTTAGTTTGCACGGTACTCATTCATCCATGACGCGATTATTCGACAAATATTCTTGTGCGGATGAACTGTATCCTTCTCGGGCTCAGAACGCTGCTGCAAAACGGATACGTCCGGGAATTTGCATGATCCCGTCGTAAATTGTGACCCGACAACGCTATGGTTGCAGCTATGAGTTTTTCGTTTCGATGGAACGAGGAAGCGAGATCAACGACCCTCTTCGAGTCTTCGGTCGCTCTGGGGACAGGCTTTGTTTTTGTTTTATGACATTTGGCTGGAGAGATTTTTTTCCCTTTTTTTTCCACTCAGGAAATACCCGTAGTCTGTAAAACTCACTGGAATAGAACTTCGGCAACAGCTTACTTGGAAATTCAGTAGGCATTCGAATACGCGGAAATATAGAGTTGGAACCGTTGATTGACATAAATAGAATTGAAGAATTGATCCATTAACAAAAGCTCCCAGTTCGATAATATTAATGTATCGTGGAATAGAATGCAATGAAACCAATATGGAGTCGATAGTAGTTTTATACAAGTTCTATTTTGATTTAACACTTATTGTCTTACGTCGATTGTTATCTCTCTAATCGGTAGGACTTGTACAAAAACTATTTCGATGCCGATTTCAACATCGCCTTTGTCACAATCTAATGTTATTATTGCGAAAACACGAAAAACATTTCACTAATTTTCGTCTGTGATGTTTTCCGATGACACTTTAAGTTTCTCTGGCAATTAGTAACACGACCTAACTTTACCGATCAGGGAAAAAATCAAAGACAAAATATAGCTTTATTCCACATTTGTTTTTCTCCCTTTAAAAAAAAAGTCGTTCATAATCCACAAGTACATCACACATTCCATTTTCATTTGCAGAGTTGCAATTTCAGGAATTTTAATTTTTCTAATAGTTCCACAACGCATTATTTTATCTCTGAAAATCTCGGCATCATATCTGTCCTGTATTACGTAGAATATTTGCACATCGCGAGCGTGGGAATTAAACTCGTTCGTAAGGGTCTAAAGAGGAAGAGAGAGAGATAGAAAAACAAGTAAAAAAAAGGAACAAGTGTTTCGTTCTTGCACTTCGTGGAAACAACTCGTTTCACGGATGAACGTTCAACGCTCGGCTGATCCTCGCGGGCTGAGCGCAATGTGGCTTATGGATGCAGCTCAGGGTGTTGCGTTTCCGCGTGTTCCCGAGATCGCTCTGTACACACCATCTCGTTTTCCACGGCGCCGTAAGTCCCGCGTGGTTGCATTTGTTCGCGTGTGCAAGCAACTATCCTCAAGGATTACCTTTCCACCACGACCAGCCCGAAACAACCGCGAGAAAGAATCCTGACTGTGGCAAGAAATGGCCCTCGGAGCGAGTGAGCGATAGACAAAGAGAAAGAAAGGAAGAAAGAGAAGAATGCATTCGCATTTGCTTAATGAGACCCATTGCCCTACTGGATAAAAGAATAGAAGTAGAAAAAGACCACATCGCCATGTTCTGCGAGGCGACCTGCACTTTTATACCGGCAGATCCCTTTCCTGGCCGTAATGGGTTCCGGCAACTTGATTCCACGCCAGTTCTGTTTAATCCATGAACTTGGACTCATAGCCCGTCCGTTTATTTGTACACGCTGGAGAGATCTCGAGTTATGCAAGCTAACGGAGTTACCGTTTGTAATATTAAGATGAACCGTGCGAAATTCACGTTGCCTCTCTGCTGGGCCCGTTGGAAACGTCTTGAGGGAGGCTTTTGCTTTGTTGGCTCGGAAAATTGTAGAAAAATTAATCGGGCAACAACTTGTCACACAGAAAGCTGACATTTTTTTCACTCATTGTAGTTTTTATTGTGAACTAGAGTGCATGTGGTATTTAAATGAAAATACTGAGGAGGTGCTGTTTTTCTAGGAGGAAGTTTTTTTTATTCACATTGCCATTATTTATAATTTCGTTATAACTGAGAATAATCGGTATTTTGAACCACTTATCCAAACTAACGGAGTTCCCGTTTTGAATAGAAAGATGAACTGTGCGAAGGTCACGATGCTTCTTTACTGGATTCGTAGGGAATGTCTTAAGGGAGGTTTCTGCTCTGTTGGTTCGGAAAATTCCAGTTTCGATAGAATAATTCATTGGGCGAAAACTTTTCAACACAGAAAGCTGACTTTATTTCAGACTATTTGTAGTTTTTATTGTGAACGAAAATGCATCTCTTATTCAAACGGAAATATTGGGCGGTGATATTTTTTCTAGAGGAAAGTTTTTCATTCATTACTATTTTTCTATTTTTTATCGAAATTTCGTTGCAATCGCGAATCGTTGGCATTTTAGATCACTTCAGCAAACCGTTATTTTGAGAAAAAAATGGTACCTCTCCCATTCACGCAGTAGTTTCATTTCAAGAAGAGTTACGTTTTCACTTATCATAAAGACTACGTTGAATATGAAAAATTTTAGCAATCTGAGTTGAAAAGATTTTGCATAATGAATTCTATCAAAATCTGTTGAAGTTAGATTTTGCATTCCAAATTCTTTTTCGCTTGCGTGATCTAAGTATTGAAAATTTCTGTTAGCAATGTTATGTTTACCGTCCATAACGATGTTTTTATTTGTTCGGTATGGCCAAATCAGACTTCAACGAAATCATAGATTTTCTACACTGAGAATAAAGCATATCGTTGATTCAACGATTTCACATGATAAAAAGCATATAGGCTTGCGATGTTTTATAGTTGAAGTGATGATAACATGGTTCAATAAACGATTCTTCCAAGTTTATTGAAAACAAACGTTGAAATCGTATATGCAACAAAACGGCATATTTGAAACTTTATAATAGTTTTTAAAACTATTATTATATTGATAATTGCTACTATAATTATATTCGCTATAACCATGAACTATACGTTCCTCCTGGGAATTATATCAATTGTTGATCCAACTATTTTCTTATAGTTGCTTCAAATATAAACTATAGTCCTTCCTCCTGGTAATTATACATTATAAGTAGATGGTCGTCGGACTAACTATTTTTATTATTACATTACGATACTTTCCTCTGAGTGCACACTCATGCAAAGCAATCGTCTGCAAAATGATTTTATATTTTTAGCACATAGGTATATAATATTATTGAACACAATGTAATTGTGCTTGTCACGATACTTTGTATATTCAAGGAAACTATAAAATATAAACGTTCCGTGAAATAATATTCTCCCGAGTAAAGTTTATTACATGCACTTACCGAGTATATTATTTTTCTTAGCACATTGATGTGACACATCGCTTTAAAATGATGTGCCACTAGTTTTCGCTCGCTTTACCATGATCGCCAATGACGGCTTATCACTACCACACATATTCGTTAAATCTGCCTAGCATATCACTTCAAGACCAGGCAAACCGCAGGGTAAAATCATAAAAGTGGAACGCACGATGAATGTTAAGTGTATGCAGTAAAGCGAATAATCGCTACGTAGTTGCGCATTGCGCTCCTGTTGTCACGCGGAAACTTCAGCTTTTTGTATACTTTTGCACAGAACTAAAGCTGTTATATATTACATACATAAACAACAGAGGAGTAACATGATGGAATTTCGTTTAAAACACATATTTCCTCTCTTGTTGTTGATATGAAGCTGGAAAACAGTCTGCGGGTAAATTTTTGTTTTTTATATGTATTTTAAAGAGACATCAGAGTGCTTTCTCATAACTAAACCTAACACGAAGAAGTAGTTCCAGTTTCCTGTAACACAAATACATTTTTTTTATAGCACTACAAAATTTTTCAATTTGGCCCAATAATCATAGATGTACTGAATGCAAAATTTGCTCAAGACTGTCAAAAATATTCCGTATGAACTTTTATTACATGTGAGACAAACGTTTTTACATTAAATAGTATAATACATTCATACAAATGAGATATAAAATTACGTTACTGATTCCCATGAAAATTAGGAAATGTATTATAAAAATTTGTGATTTCATAACTTTTATTGTGTTTAATATATTTGCTGATGAATTAAATTTTCGGTAATTAATTTCCAAATATTTTTAATGGTGTGGATTACGTCTGAAATAAGACGATATAGTACAATTTTTTGGCCATTGGCTTGATCTTAGTAGAAAGACAAAATTTTCATTTTATGAGAAAAAAAAACTTTCTCTAAAACCTAAACGAAAGCCTGTTTTGAAAAGCTGTTGGATACAAGATACTTAATTAAGTCCTATGTAATTACGCCCTAATGAACGTACTTCGTCCCAGTTTTTTATAAAAATATACGTGCAGGTAAACACGCATTGTATATAACTGAATGAAAAACGTAATTAAACTCTCGATTGGAGTACGTTGGTGACTTTTTTCGTATCGATGTCGATGTTCGAGTGACTCGTTTCGCTGCGGAGCTATTTGTCGATATGGGGTCGGAACTGGGAGGTTTTTAATCACGAGATCAAGAAGGAGATCAGGTTCGATTCGGATCTTGGATGAAAAATTAAAGAGAGCAAAAAGGGAGATGCCAATAAAACGTCAATGATGTAGTTGGCATTGACGTCAGAGAAGCTAATAAAACTGCCGTCCCGTTAAATGCCTGAGCCAGATGCGAATGTCTCGTCGATGCGGTATCAACTCTCCTTCTGTCGTCGTCGTCGTCGTCGACGTTTCGTCCTTCTGCTCCTCGCGCTTCTCCCGTCCAACTACGCGTTCATATCCTCTCATTTGGATCGGAGACCTTTTTTTTTGTACTTTTTCCTCCTCGTCGTCTATCCTTTCGTCCCTCGCTCTCCTCCCGCCGCAGTACAATTAGATGAGATCACGGTATTGCGATTGAGGGCAAAGTCGTCTCTGTGGGAAGAGTTTATGTGAATTCTTTTTATAATGAACTCTATCTCAATTCAATCAAGTGGGAGGTGGGCCGACCGTCTGTTTCATTTTCTCAAATTATATCTGCGTCCTCAGTCTCTTTTTAAATTCCAATTTACATCCGGAAGCTCCTTAGTTCATGGAGCCAACGACATCAAGATTTTCGCACCAAAATACCGTCTTTTTATGTTGCAAGTAAAAAAATCACAAAAAGTGGTATTCATTATGGATATTTTTTTGTTTATTCTACAGAAATTAAGATTTTTGTACGAAAAGTCAACATCAATTGAGGGAAAAAATATGCTTAGTAGAAAATTTATTTTGTCAACATGCCCATACAAAATCACATTATTTTCATGTCGATATAATTAATCCTAATTATCCCAGAACATCTTCAGATTACATAATTTAAGTTAGAACACTATTTTATAAACGAATAATCTGTAATTTATTATCCATTCTTTCCTAAAAACTGTTTCCCTCTATTCTTTGAAAGGCAGTGATACTCCCCTGCCCCTCGCAGAAATTTCGAAAGCTGTTTTCTCCCGAACAGTACGGCAGAAATGGTCCGTATTTTGAGGCGATACGCGGGAGTATCGTAGAATTAGGCTAAGCTTCCGGCTCCTCAATCGATTCAATCGTTTTTTTATGAGAATTAAAAAAGTGCGAGAGAGACAGAGCTATGTCCGAGAGAGACAGACCTATAGGCGTTTAACATTCGGCGACGAAATTTCTGACGGTGTATCACTGCCTCTTAAGGAGAAATTATTCTACATTTAATCAGCTTTCACATAAGAGATGCTTCGTTTCTATTGTTCCAGATTTGATGAAAAACGGTTTATTGATTTTACATCAATGTTTTTTCTGCGAGTCATTGAAACTTTTTCTCCCGGTGCAATTTTTCTTTTTTTACGGTGAGGCCCAATTATTTATCAAGTGACCAGCCTCTCCTCTTGATTCTCTGATTGTATGATAGATGCCCATATTAGCAACAGTGGATGCTGTTCTTCATAATCTCCATGGACTGATGAAACGTTCGCGACATGCGTCACACAAAAATGTAATCATTTTTTTGCATAATTCAAGTTGGACCACTATTTTACAAATGAATGATCCGAAATTTATTGTCTATTTCTTCCAACAAACTTCCTGCCTCTTTTCTATAATGAGAAATCATTCCACATGTGATTTACTTTCACATAGATCCACATAGTTTCTATTGCTCTAAAATCAATGAAAAACGATTCATTGAAACTTTTTCTCCCGGTGCAACTTTTCCTTTTTTTACAGCGAGGCCCAATTATTTATCAAGTGATCAACCTCCCCTCTTGATTCTCTGATTGTATGATAGATGCCCATATTAGCAACAGTGGATGCTGTTCTTCATAATCTCCGTGGACCGGTGAAACCTGTGCGACATGCGAGCCCCGTGCGACGTGCCGTGACGACTACGACGAGCAGCAAGCAGACTCTCGTTTTCTTGGCCTTCCCTTGCGGCTGGATTTGGCTTTGCTTCGCCATCTCTCTCATCCTCCACCTTCTGCTTCATCGTCCTCTTCCTCCTCTCGCAGCAGCTCTCGCTTCGAGCGCAATCTCTCCTCTCGTCTAGTATTTCTACCGTCCTGTAGTTTCTCTCTTTTTTTTCCTCTCTCTCTCTCTCTCTCCTGGCCAGTTGCAAATTCCTCGCGAGCTTCACCGGCCCCGCACTGGAATATCCTTCTTCACTCGAGTCCTCGTCTTCTCGCTCAATCTCGCTTCACACTCCATCCCTGCATCGTCGTTCAGCCGCTTCAATCCCGACTGGCGCATAAGAACACACCGTCTGAATGCTGATACGCTCGACCTCCACAGCATGCAGACACGATCTCACACTGTACACTGTAGCTAATACTCTCCCGCGCGTATTTAATATTCCGATGGAATGATTGACGCGAGAAAATTGGAATTTTCTTCGCTTCGCTTCCTCCGTTTTGTAAAGTTTTTTGGTTATTTATTATTATTTTCTCTTTAATATGTCGGGTCTAAGGTAACGGTACTTAATAGCCTTGTGTATACCTCGATGGAATCATGAATCTTCGAAGAAAATTCTTGAAAGCTCGCCAACTTGCACCTACAACCTTCACCAACCTTATCAGCTACAACACTTTGAAGGAAGTGCAGTGTGACCCTGCAGGAGATTTAGAGAAAATCGGGAGAATCTCGATAAAATAAAAATCAATTTTATCGAAAGTGCTGGCCATTCTTGAGGCCTCATCAAATTATGTGTATGAACGAAGTTAAAAACCGTTCTTGTGATGGCTGAAGTATTCCAATTCGATCATGATAACACGTCAGATTTTCAATGATTTTAGTCCAGAAAATGGCTATATCTTTACAACGATTTGTGGTATCATTACAAAAATCATTCTAAACATTCGTTATTCATATACATCGTTAAAAAAAAAAATGATTATGCTCTAAAAAAATTTCAACGTCGGTATCACTTAAATTTGAAATCATCATTTTGTTGTCAGATCCGTTATAAATTATGCAAAACATGGGAATGCCACCGACAAAACAGAGCTAGAACATGAACTAATACGAGTTAATTTTCAAGCTCTGATGTATGTTATAGTACCAAAATAAACTTTCAATAATTAAATCAGTATTGTATGCATTTTATGTCCATCGGAGCCTCAAGTCAAGTCCCTGAACAGATCAGATGTGATTTTGAATCAATCAGATCTACCTATGGTTTATAATACGGGCCTTATCTCGATCAGATCAGTAGCCTCAGAATGACCAGATCAGGATACACATCACGGCCTGTTAGTAGCCTGATCAGTAGCCTGATCAGAATCGGAGTAAGCGGATCAGAAATGGCGTTACATACCAGGTCAAATCTGGATGGAGCAGCCATATCCGGGCCGGATTAATAATTCCGGAAAGCCTGATAGGGCCCGGACCACAGCCGGAACGAATATCTACTCGGGATATGAACGGACTACCTTAAATGCAGACAGAAGCATGTACCTCATTGCTACATAGCGCATCGGTTTAGCCGTGTAGCTGTATAATGTCTCAATGATCGAGTGAACATGTGGCTGGTGTTTCTACGGACGTAGAGTATTTTATATCACGACCAGTTTTCTCATAGCTACTTATTCTGCTCGCGTTTCGCTGTACTCTGGATTGTACTTTATGTACTGTTGTACTATACTTCCACGAAATTTCGTTATAATTGCGAATCATCGGCATTTCGAACCACTTATCCAAGCTGACGGAGTTACCATTTGTAATATTAAGATGAACTGTGCGAAATTCACGTTGCTTCTTTGCTGGAATTGGGCAATAACTTTTGAACACGGAAAGCTGACCTTCTTCAGACTCATTGTAGTTTGTATTGTGAACGAAAATGCATCCCTTAATCAAACCAAAATACTGGGCGGTGCTTTTTTTTTAGGGGGAAGCTTTGCATTCATTTCTCTTTTTCCATTTTTTATCCAAATTTCATTACAATCGCGAATCGTTCGCATTTTGGGTCACTTCAGAAAACATAACAACCGTGATTTAAAAAAAAAAGTACCTCTCTCATCCACGCAGTAGTTTCATTTAAATACGAGTTACGCTTTCACTTCACGAATCCAGATTTCTGAGTCATTATTTCCGTAAATGGCAATTTATGGTTACATTATTTTCATAATTATCACATCGTATTTTGACGGATGTACGACAATACTGTGATTGTCAAACGTTGTGTAATCTTTTGAATATCTATTAAAAAAATGTTTAGTGTCTTCCACACTCATGTGGCCCGGACCACAGCCGGAACTAATTTCTACTTGGGATATGAACGGACTACCTTAAATGCAGACAGAAGTATGTACCTCATTGCTATATAGCGCATCGGTTTAGCCGTGTAGCTATATAATCACTCAATGATCGACTGAACATGTGGATGGTGAGTACGGACTGAGAGTATTTTATATCACGACCAGTTTTCTCATAGCTACTTATTCTGCTCGTGGAATAGGTAATTGTGCAATAACTTTTCAACACCGAAAGCTGACATTTTTTACACTCATTGTAGTTTGTATTGTGAACGAAAATGCATCCCTTAATCAAACCAAAATACTGGGCGGTGCTTTTTTTTTAGGGGGAAGCTTTGCATTCATTTCTCTTTTTCCATTTTTTATCCAAATTTCATTACAATCGCGAATCGTTCGCATTTTGGGTCACTTCAGCAAACATAACAACCGTGATTTAAAAAAAAAAAGTACCTCTCTCATCTACGCAGTAGTTTCATTTTCAATACGAGTTACGCTTTCACTTCACGAATCCAGATTTCTGAGTCATTATTTCCGTAAATGGCAATTTATGGTTACATTATTTTCATAATTATCACATCGTATTTTGACGGATGTACGACAATACTGTGATTGTCAAACGTTGTGTAATCTTTTGAATATCTATTAAAAAAATGTTTAGTGTCTTCCACACTCATGTGGCCCGGACCACAGCCGGAACTAATTTCTACTTGGGATATGAACGGACTACCTTAAATGCAGACAGAAGCATGTACCTCATTGCTATATAGCGCATCGGTTTAGCCGTGTAGCTATATAATCTCTCAATGATCGACTGAACATGTGGCTGGTGTTCCTACGGACTGAGAGTATTTTATATCACGACCAGTTTTCTCATAGCTACTTATTCTGCTCGCGGTACCCTGTACTCTGGCTTGTACTTTATGTACTGTTGTACTACACGTACAAGGGTCCACATACCTTGAGCCGTGGCCACGTAGATAGTCCGTACAGAGCGGTAAATACGAGAGGATACCTGTATTCGCAGGAGAAGCGACAGAGCACCGGCAGTTGCTGCAGAGTCGAACGTCACAGGAAGCTCCCAGTTAATCTACGGGGCTGATCTCATTTCTGCTAATTGGCCGATAGGAAGGCTCGATAAGAGAACGATACACTCGCGATACGGAGTCTACGCAACGTTTATGCGTAATGCACGCTGTAGTTACCAAATAAACCTACAGCAGCGAATTATTTGCTGATGTATACGGCTTTTTAATGATTATTAATACAGTGCATAACCGGAAAAGAGACAAGATGCGGATGGCAATAGCGTATCAGTGATTATATGAATAATTTATCTAAAATGCGAAATTGTATATTTGTAAATTATGGAATTGTTATGAATTTTTATTTGCTGATGGTGATGGGTTTTTATCGATTATTAATATGGTGTATGACGGGAAAAGGGACAAGTTGCTGATGGAAATAATGATTCAGTGATTATGTGAATAATCTATCTGAAATACGAATCCATAATTTGTGACATTGTTATGAATTATTAGTTGCTGATGTATACGGGTTTTTAATAAAGTTGCGGATGAAACGGCTTTTCAATGATCATGTGAATAATTTATCTGCATAACAAAATAATATGTTTATTAATTATGAAATAATTATAAAATATTATTTGCTGATGTATGGAGTTTTCATTAATTATGAATACAGTGCATAACTGGGAAAGAAGAAAGATTTGAATTAAACAACGTTTCAATCAATGATGATGTGATTAATTTATCTGAGCGATAAAACAATTTATAACGTTTACACGATAAAGCTATGATTTCTTCCAATGGATTATTATTTCGACCTATGTTTTCAATACACTAAAAAGATTGTCTGTTATTCTTTAAACTGCGTTGTATTTCGTCTGAAGATCAAGTCATTAAGATATAATTAGCGTTTCTCTATTCATCAACAGCACATGATATTATAGCGTAGAACAATGCTTGAGATAATCTCATCGAATTTATTTTTGCATGAAAAGAGCGTGCTTAAAAAATAATACACCGAAGAATTTTTTATATTTCACTAAAAAAACGTTTCCAGACGATTCACAGTTTGATAAAAATAATGATTATAGCTTAGAAAAAACATAAAAAATTTAAATATAAAATAACTAAACCAATGTCAAGAGATTGGACGCAAAGCATATGATTATATCGAAATAAGCTATGCTTCTACCGATATTAAAAATAATTCTGAACTAATGCAGTTTAAATAGCATATTAAATACCTTTAAATATTAGCATAATATATATTCAGTTCATTTATCGACAATAGTCCGAAATTATTTTACTATTCACCGGAAACATTATTACTTCAGAATAACAATTATTATTTTTTTATTCATCTAGTTTTTATAATATAGATCACTATTATTAATAACTATTCTTTTAAATTATCACTCTCAAAATTATCATACGGATTAAAAGAGATCACTTACGAGCTAGAATAAAAAGCATGCCTTTTCATAGAAAGGTTTCAATATTCCAGACGACACAGTGCGGATTTCCTTCCTTTATTTTATGAGAAATAAAAATTATTATTGATTGAAAAAAAGAGTGGGCAATGTTTCTAGAGATTGCGTTTCTCGGAGCATGTCCCAATTTTCCTCCGAAACACCGCAGGTTGCACACAGTGTTAGCTTTCACGTTGGTAGATCGTAGCCAGGCGTTATCCGGCCATTGCGTACCACGGGTAGAATTCTAAGGGCTAGCGGTGAGTAGCGAGCGAGGGATAGCCACACGGTGGCGCCGCGCAACGTGTTTCAATCCGTCGATTTCCAAACTCCGGTATCATGCAACTGATCTCCGGAAAATTGGATACGTGATGCGACTTCGTGGATTTGCCCGAGTTTACGAGCGTGTGCTCTGTCCGTTTACTGCTTCAGGTCCAGGACCAATTCGTATCTACCCTTTTCAATCGTCCAATGGATGTATCCTGTGGTATTCTTCGTTGGAGCTCGTACTACCAACGAATCTCAAAGTGCGCCACAAATCTTTTGCAACGTCAGGATTAATACTTCGCAGTTCTAAAGATTTTTATTAGATTATGTTCTGCTAGGGGATATTCTTCAAATGGCCAGTATTACACACAGCTTGAATGGCTTTAGTGAATCTGCACGAGCGCCATTTTAATTTCAAAACTGCGAGCCAAATAAATTGAATTTAAATAAAGAAAGGAATAGAAATCCTATGCTTTGTCAATGTGCACAAGGGCTATTTTAATTCAAAAACCAGGAGCCAAATAAATTAAATTTAAATAAAAGAAGGAATAGAAATCCTGCTTTGCCAATGTGTACAAGGGCTAATTCCAATTTCGAGACATGAAGCCAAATAAATTGAATTTCGAAGAAGGATGGAATATGTCTGTGAACGTAGCATATCGAAAATTGAAATCTCACCAACTAACCGTGGATTCACTTGCATCCAGTATAGTTCTATAGTTCCTGACTTTTTTCTACAATAGTTCAATCGCGTTGCCCTTTAAATCGGTATTTAAAGAGATGAGATGCGAACTTCTCATATGATGAAGTAGTATCTTATCATATCTGGAATTCTCAAGCATGGAAAAGATGTATTCAGCATATTTTTATACACTTAAAAATGTTTTTATCAATGGTTCTATCGATTTACTCTTAACAAATAAGATTTCAGAGATGCGATGCCGACTTCACATACAAAGTCTACAACTTATATATACATTAGAAAATAGCATACGCCGAGTGGTAAATCCACTGGCAGGTATGAAAAATGAAAAAGTGGAACCCCTCTTTTCTGTCACGTGGAACTCGGCTCAGCTCCGCTAGATGGCGAACGACCCGAAACGTTTCTCGGAAGTGATTATTATGTGTATAAGTACAGACTATCGTAAGTCACTAGGCGCTCATGTATTGACGGGGCCTCTTTACTTTTGTTTATGAGTGGTTCATTAGTATTTAAGTAAAAATAAAGACTCCTGCATCGGCTAGGCTTACTGGAGTTTTCCTTGTGCCCTCGCGCAAATGCAATGAAGGGAAGGGTTAAGGGGTAACGTTAAAGTCTAAATAAGACATACCGAGGAATAATTGAATAAGAAATTAATACATCAATTTGACTTTATCCGCGTGTTATACAATATATTTTTGTTTTATTATTCAATACACTAGATCACACTTAAGACTTCCGGAGAAATTTTTGATGCTGGTTTAATACCTTCTTTATTTTGGCGCAACAACATTTGGTATGTCTCGATCCACTACGCCAGTTTTAACATACTATAATTCGAGACACTTTTAATGTTTAGCATAGATTGTTTTCATACTTCTAGTTTTGCGTTAGGTAGCAACCATCTAAATGGATGTACCAACTTATTCGTTGGGCGTCTCAACCAAATCAGTTTTGGCAGCTCACATAACAATACGCATGATTATTTGTTCCAGCTAACCGCTTTTTTAAAAAATTCAACCGTTTCGTAAAAGATCGACATTTAGAATATCCTTGGTACAAAAATTGTCCCAGATCATGATGAGATATATGGGCCAATTTTCGTTATATAATATATGGGTACGAAGATACGATATACGGGCTATTCATCAGATATAAAAAGCCTATATATCGTATGATCTGGGCCAATTTTTGTACCAAGGATATTTCGGATGTCGATATTTTACGAAACGATTGAATTTCGAAGAAGTGGTTAACTGAAACAAATAATCATGCTTATTTTTATATGGGCTGCCAAAACTGATTTGGTTGAGACGCCCAATGAATGAGTTGGTACATCTTATTATATGGACTATTCATGAGACATGAAAGCCCATATATGGCAGATATCTTTGTGGTATATATCGTCCGCGTGACTGTTGGCCACCTCGTATTAGGGTCACTTGGCTGACGGCTTTCACGTTTGAAAAGGCATACTCTATGCAATGCTGCTTCGAGAAAGGCCTCACTGGTCCTCTAGTACCTGCCCACGAACTCTCAACGTCGAGCAGCTGGCCCACGAAGCGATTTATTCGCGGATCGTTGCCGACCCCGACGACCGACATCTCGACATAACACCAAGTATACCGACCAAATCCCTATACATTTACGACGGTCGAAGAGGTTCCGGCGTGGCTGAGTCTACGGTCGACCCCAACATACAACACCAACAGTAGCGCCAGCTACAAGACTCTTCCGGTGCAATACACGAGCAAACGACGTGTTGGATAAACACTCGCCATCACCAACACCTTCTATCCTATCCTTCCATGCCGTACGTGCCTCTGGTTTTAGAGCGACGGATTATTGGAAGCTCTCAAGTACCCACGACACCCCAAAGAGCTACCTCACATTTCCTTCCGTCTCTAATGGATCTACTGCTCTCAGTAACCCGATAATTGGACGTCATCCTCGAGACTAAATGGAAGTTGTTACAGGAAACAGCCTAAGACAGGAAGATATCGCACTGACATGGCACCACTTTGTTTCAAACAATCGTTGCCACTTTGTCAGTGATATGAGAATTTACAAACAATTACGTTTTTAATTGGAATTAAAAAGTTAATTAGAATAGGAAGGAAACAATCAGCGATGATTAAAGGAATTGCAATTACGCTGAACAAGTGGTAGATGCTATCGACTTTCACTTTCATCTTCAGAACAGTCACATTGTATATTATCCAATAAAGCAGTAAAAAAAAAATGGTTGAATGAACTAAATCGGCGTACAGCTTCGTTTAAATGAATTTCTAATTGGTATAATATTTTTGTTACCGTGAATATTTATTTGACAACTAAACCTAATAATTGTTGTTATGATGCTTCGACATGACAACCTGTAATATTTTTATTTTCTTAGATGGAAGTTTGGCAAATCGTAACTCGGGGTGTGAGTCGATCGATGCTGAAGATTTCGTTGTCATGGATTTTCCTATATCGTAGAATCAAACATTCGAAATCTTTGTATTTTTGTCCGTTTAAATTGCTTTATCGATTCGTAAATTGGTGAAGCAATCTGAACGGACGATATTTAAACTATTAATTTTCAATCGTGAAGAAATGCGATTTGCCACACTTCCATCTAAGAAAATAAGAATATTACAAGCTGTCACGTCGAAGTATCATAACATCAACTAATGAAAACATTCAGCCAAAGTCAAAATAATATAAACCTAAGAATCATTGAAGAAACTGAACATTTGATTGCCTTGATGAAAAAATCAGTTGACCGAGGTTTGGAACGCCTTTTGTGTGTAGTCGAACTCAGGTCAATTTAAGCAGTATTATAAGGTTATGAATTTATAAAGTTATGAATTGATGAAGTTATGAATTAATGAAGTTGTGAATTGATGAAGTTATGAATTGATGATGTTATGAATTGATAAAGTTATGCATTGATAAGGTTATGCATTGATAAAGTTATGCATTGATAAAGTAATGCATTTATGAAGTTACGAATTGATGAAGTTATGCATTCATGAAGTTATGAATTTATGAAGATATGCATTTATGAAGTTATGCATTCATGATGTTATAAATTTATGAAGTAATGAAGCGTATGCTAAGACTGCAAAACACTTGCGAGAAACGCTCCGTCTATTTGCCATCTAGCGGCGAAGACTGCAAAGCTGCCCTGAGTTCGACTACACCCGAGGGGCCTTCGTTGACAGTTAAAAATGGACCGTCTGCTAGCCCAGTGGTGTCCACCAGGAAGGTCGACACCACTGGGTTAGCAGATGGGTAACCACTTAGTCGCTCACTAGTTCTTGCGCTAACTGTTGATCAGGAGGCGTTTTCCTATTTTTTGAAACCATACCGAAGAATATACAAAGATGAAAAACAATATATATTTTTTTCTAAAAAAAATTAATACCAACAACATTCTTGACAGTCAAATAAGCCTTCTATTGCTTCAGAATAAATTGATTATTTTTCCCGATAAACCATAATGTAGTCTTTTCAAGCTTACGTATGGCCAATTTAACCAAGGGATTTGATTATGAAACCTGTCTTGGGCACACTCAACCAAACACACGATCGACATAATTAAATATTTTGTCGATAGCATTACCCAATCGGTTGGATAAAAGATATATTGAGTTGTAATAATAAAATTCAATCTTTGATATTGGTGGTGAAATTTTAGTCAACCCAACCAATTATTTTTGTTGCCACCTGTAATCTACAAATTCGTTTGACTCAAACGAAATTCATTTAATGTTACAAAATCCTTTTCCCGGTATATGTATTATTTTTTAAATTAAACAACGTCTAGTTTCGCCGGAATTGTAAGTAAAATCGCTCATTACACTAAAATGTACAAGCCAATAGCTCAAACGATGTAAAAGTCGTGACATTCCTTGAAAAAAAGTGTAACTCAAGGTAAAAAACCGATTAAGTCACTCTGTTTCTCGGCGATGTGATGATTAAACTCCCGAGTCAAGAACCGGAAGTAGTTATGAATAAATAAGTCGAGAAATTTTGCGAGCTATTATCGTTGGTCGAAATGAGAGGCCCTAAGACTCGAAACGCACCGGTTTGAATACAACAATAACCTTTGGAATTTTCATTGTGAAAAAGATAAGATAGCCCGGATATGTTGAGTTGATAGTATATGCTATGAAGCTGGATAAGCGGAGCTGCGGTAGAGGGAACGGATATACGCGTAATATTGCAGAGTATACGGGAGGGACGTACCGCGTGCATAAAGCCACGCGTTCCAGAATTAATGAACTAACTAGGGAGTACAATGGCCGGGGAATTCCGAGTATCTGCCCGCTTATGATGCTAATGTTGCCTCTTTACTTTGCATGACAATTACAGCAGCAACCCCCGACGTTGCTGTTGCTCGCGCGTTTCCACCATTCACTGGAGAAACTGGTAGGCGGCCAGGCAACGCAGAACCCACGCACGACAAGCAGCAGCAGCAACAGCAGCAGCAGCAGCCTCTTTTCCTCTCGCGACGGTTCATCCTTTACACCAGCGCACCTTCTACTCCGTCACCTCCACTTTCTCTCTTCTACTTCGTCCTCCGCACGGCCAGCTCCCGCAACGAGTGTCAGCCGAGAAAAGAAAAAAACAAGACTTTCCTGTGAATGTATACATAAACCGTAATATATCGTTTTTTTTTCGTACTTTTTTTCCCGCGACTCAGTGACATTATTAATAATTTCTTGAAAAAGAAGCCGTGGACATTGGATTTACTGTTGTCAATTTATTACTGAGTTTTCTATGAAAGAATATTTACTTACACATTCACAATCATTGCTTCGTCAAAAAGACCTTAAATAAAAATTCTTACGCATCCTAGAAATTCTAGGCTAGAATGCACTCTTAGGGAAATGAAATTAGTTTTTCGGTTTAATCTGAAAGCTGCGACAGGTTGGAAATTTTTACTTTTTTCCTTACTCCATTTTGAAGCATTGTATGTCTTTGCAAAATTGCAGGATTATGCTGCGTAGTATGTACTTCATGAGGTTGAAATGTACAATTTTTTAAATGAAGGGTATCATTTGCATAATGTTTTTCCTTATGCCTTTTTTTAGATGACTGAGGCCTCTTAACTCGGGCTCTGGTTATTATTTTCTTTGTTTAAGCGGAAAATTTGGGCTTGCTAAATCGAGTCTTACAAAAAATCGCACGGCCAGCACCCGCAACGAGTGTCAGCCAAAAAAAAAAAACAAGAGTTTGCTGTGAATGTATATATAAACCGTAATATTTAAATTTTTTTCGTACTTTGATTTTCCGGAGCTCAGTGACATTAATAATAATTCCTTTATAAAGATGCAGTGGACATTGGATTTACTGTTGTCAATTAATTACTGCGTTTTCTATAAAGGAATATTTATTTACACATTTACAATCATAGCTCTGTTAAAAAGACCTTAAATAAAAATTATACTTCCTAGAATGCACTCTGAGACAGATGAAATCAGTCAATGGACACTAAAATTAGTTTTCCGGTTTGACCTGAAGGCTAAGACAGGTTGAAAATTTTTATTTTTTTCCTTACACCATTTTGGTGGACTGTATGTCTTTGCAAAATTGCTGGATTATGCTGTGTATATATATAAGTATGTACTTAATTAGGTTGAAATGTGCAATTTTTTAAATGAAGGGTATCATTTGCATAATGTTTTTCCTTATGCCTTTTTTTTAGATGATTCAGGCCCCTCAACTCGTGCTCTGGTTATTATTTTTTTTTGTTTAAGCGGAAAGTTTCAGCTCGCTAAATCGAGTCTCACAGAAAATCGCACGGCCAGCACCCGCAACGAGTGTCAGTCAAGAAGTAAAAAAGCTTGCTGCGAATGTATAAATAAACCCCAGAATAGATATTTTTGTCGTACTCAGTGACGTTTATCATTTCTTTAAAACAATGCAGAACTACGCAGATTGGTGCCTTATTTATTTTTTACTCCATGATGAAGTACGATTTTAATACATTAACATGCTCTATTAATTATTTTTCCATTTAAGTGGAAATTTAAGCTTAACGAATCAAGCTTCAAGATAAATTATGTAGTAAACGTTATCTTTTCGAAAATTTTCAAACTTCGTTTAATCTAGTACTAAAAGTTACATCGCTTTGATAATGTTTCATACCAAGTTTCTGACCGATTGCTCATAATTGTTTAAATTAAAGCGTTGATAGATATTTTTCGTAATCTTAAAAATCTCATACAAACGAAAAATATAATTCTTTTGTTTTAAGGTAAGAAATCATGAATATTGGTTATTGCAAAACGTTTTTATGTTTGACGGATGCTTACAAACTTTCCAAATAAAATTACGTGAGTTCATGAAACTATGAGATTATTTTGGCACATTGCTAATCAACTTCAACCTCGATTACTTTCTGATTTATTGCGACACTGAAATTCGTCTGGTTGAGTTGTTGTAACTCATATATCTTTAGTATTATACACAAATGTCCCATGGTGAACAATAATGGTAACAATTTGTCATTAATTTAATTTACTTCTACTGCTCATAACTTATATTTGATTGTAGCAACTTCGGACCAGGGAATTGGCTGTACAATTTGTGGAATGTGCCACACGTATAAATTTCCATGTCTCGGAGGTGGCTCCTCTCTGTTGGTTGCAACCGAGTGCACGTGCCCCTTCACTCTTGCGCACTAAGCTCAGCTCCGTTCATTTCCCTTGGCGCGGAGGATAATTTGTCATCGAGCAGCGCGCGCGATACCTGCTATTTTATTAAACGGGAGTTGCAGAGCAGCGCGGCCTTCGGATTGAGTCTTGACTGGGGCGCGCGTTGCCTGATTGTACGCGATAGCAATCGAAGCTACGTTATATAGACGGTAGACAAGCGGCGTCCAGTTCCTGGCGGCACGTCGATCGAATCGCGAAATTGCAATCGCCCTCCTCTCGCAAATCGTGCTGTGTAGAAACTCAGAACGATATACACAAGCGAAGGTAGGGCAAAATGGGACGCAAAAGCAAACAAAAATGGCTTCATCACGAAGCCCGAACTACACTTTTACTTTTTACCGTTTTTCACCCCAAAAACTCGTTTCAAATAGTGAATCTTGAGCATCGAAAAATGAAAATTGTGGGGTGAATAGGATAAAATGGGACACTTTTCCAAATTCGGAAATGTATAATTTTAACTTGGTGCTACTGAACGTCAAGTGTTGATTATGTTCCAATAACAATTGTTTTATGATGAATTTTGGCATTCCGGAGAAAAAAAATAGACCAGAACTATATGCACAACGGAAGATGGGGGAAAATTGGATCCATAAGCAAACAATGGCAAGAAATTCCGAAATTTAGTTTTACTGCTTTTACCCCCAAAAACCTCGTTTCGAATAGTCAATTTTGAGCATCGGAAAAAGAAATTTTCAGGCGAAGGGTGGCAAAATAGAACACTTTTCCAAATTCAGAAACTTTTGAAATTACTTTTTGAACTTGGTACTATTGAACGTCATCAGTGTTGAGTATATTCTACTGCCAATTGTGTTTTTGATTAATCTTGAAATTCCGGGGGAAAAAAATGGAACAGAGCTAAACATGGAAAGGTGAGGCAAAATGGGATGCATAAGCAAAGAAAAATTTTGTATCATGAAGCCCGTAGTTGGAGATTTACTGTTTTTCACCCTAAAACTTCGATTCAAATAGTCAACGTTAAACATCTGAAAAAATAATTGTGGGGCGAAGTGGAACAGGGAGGGGACACTTTCCTAAATTTGGCAATGTATGATTTTTTCAACTTGGTGCTACTGAACTTTATCAGCGTTCATTATATTTTGATGAGAATTGCGTTTTTGATTAATTTCGATTTTCTGAAGAAATAGTATATTGTGCAACAAGGGTCGAAAGTGTTTAATTGCGACGAGTGTGGGGTTTGCTGCCCAAGCGAAGCGAGGACTGCAATCACATGAGTCGCAATTGCTAATTTCGGCCCATGTTAAACACTATATTTTTTGTAACGAGTGCATTGAATGGTAGTTTTGAAGGAAGAACAGTGAAAAGTGAAAGAAACACGAGCTATACTCGCGTTGATCTATTGTTTTAACACTGCCATGAAACTAGTCACTTTCGGCCCGACAAACTGCTATCGAAAGCACCGCTGTTCATGCACGTGTTACAACAAAAATATATCGTCAGAAGCTAAATAGAATATTTCAAGTCTTCGAAATATTCGAACCCCTTATTTGTATCAAGCGGTCACGTGGGATGAGAATCATGAATGCTAGTCACACATCTGTTGCGCTGGGGTTGGTGAATTCGATGAAATTAAGTATACGTGCGTATTTTGTAAATGAAAATTATATGTAGGTATGTACCTTCAATTTTTACTGTATAGTTTCATATTGCTTTAAAAATGAAGTATTTTTAAAACTTATGTCTTGCATCCGAATCCTAAAAGTTCGGTAAGATTTGTTAATGTTATTATTTTTTTAAGTTATTTTGATTTTTTCCTCGAATTGAGTTGTAGAAACGCAATTTTTTTTCAAATGTCGGAGTGACCAACTTTGCCCCATTTTTCATTTTATTTTTAGATTATGATTTTTATTGCTTTAAATCCTTAAAATTATTCAAAAAACGTTGTCTTTTGAATGATTTGACTTTATTGTATTGTAAAAACGTGTTTTCAACACAATGCCGGAGGTTCCACTTTGCCCCACATTTTTACCCCAAATGACTATTCCACTTCGCCCCGTATTTCATTTTTTTATTTGATTATTTTTATTGTTTTAAATCCTCAAAATTATTTCAAAGACGTTGTCTTTTGAATGATTCGACTTAATTTTTTTCCCAAAAGACTGTTCCACTTCGCCCCACCTTTTTCTTTGAATACGGTAAGCGTGTCGAATATGGGTCACTAAAAAGTTTCGGCCTGCATCTTCTACCTCTAGAGGTAAATCTGTCTATGGTTGCAGAAATAGGTTCCCAGTAACTCTCACTTTAAAGACTAGGCACTGAAGTATTTTTAATATTCTTTTTCAAGATCGTCGTACGGTGCTCTATTGGAAGTTCTTCTAATGGAAGCTCTTTTTCAAAAGTTTAGAAATATGGGCCATCCTTGAAGACGACTAAAATGGACCACTTGAATATTCCTGGAAAATAGTACGGTACTCTTCGTGAACTGAGTACACCAGGAAAAAAATACGATCGCTGCTCAAGATCTGAGAAAAGAATTTCATAAATTCCTTAAAAAAAAAAACATGTTGATATATTGTGAAAGAATCCTTTTTCGTAAATATTATTTTAAAAACACTTTGAAGAAACTTTGTTTGAAGAATTTTCTTTTTACAGCATATTTTCTATCGTATTTTATTTTATTTTTCAAATATTGGTTACTTTTTATTAGAATGGTTCAATCACATTGAGCCGAATTTGGTGCATGAGGCTTAATGTGATATATAGGGTTAATATAAATCAATTGAATTCGATTTTTGCAACTCAATTTTAATGTGAATAAGAATGCAAAGTAGAATCTTCCCTATTGCTTTCTCATTGTTTTTAAACTTTAATAAATCAATCGCTATAAAGGCGTGTGTTTTTCAATTTTAGCTTTCACGCTTTAAAAAAAATTGGAAAAGCCGAAAAATCTTAATCTCTATACACATTTTATCGAAAATTGCAACAATCAAAGCCAGACTGCAGGACCACTCGTGTGCGAAATTTCAACTCAATCGGTTGAACAGCTCTCGAGTTTATTGGTGATTGAATTTTCGAGGCTCTGCACACGCATATTTTTTTAAATTCCACTTTTCTCGATGTTTTGGATCATCCTGAGTGTCCTTTCTGTTTGTTTTTTCCTGAAAAAAAGCTTCTATAAAATCAAAGTTATCTCTATACGATGTGAAAAGTGATCCATACTACCGAACGCCGTGCGACCTATACTTTTTCACTTTTTTCGCAGATTTCAGCTACGTTATGATAGAAAAGTCTTCTTACTACGTAATGTGACTAAAATATATAAAACAAAAAGTTCCTTGTGAATTTTCGCGGCTTTTAATGGACGAATGAATTCAGGTCCTAATGGAAAATGCGTTCAACTCGGGTACCGTCGTTAAATTTTATCGTGACTATGATATAACGTTGGCTTTTGGCGGCCAGATTAAATAAAGTATACATTTTTTATTTAAGGTAGTCCTCCTGTACGGTCTGACGCCGTATAAGTTCGAGGGAAAAATAAACAAAATTTTCGAACAGTTCTCGATGAGATATAAATCTGAAAAAAATCGAGCGTATAGAAAATGCTGGAAAGGTTATTTTGGCACAATAATAATTAAAAAATGTTATTAACAAATTACTGAAATAAATAATTGTGCAACAAATTGCCCGGCAACCTATTTTTTTTGTTATGAAAATGATTTGTTTATTTTTCTAAATACGTATGCATTTTTTCAGATTTTTTTCTGATTTTCAATTTTACACTTGAAAAACGGCAATTTTCAAACATCAGATAAAATTCTGAAAAAATCCACACGTATTCAAAAAAAATAAACAAATCATTTTCATAACAAAAAAAAGTTAGGTTGCCGGGCAATTTGTTGCAATTTGAAATTATAGCTTCGTTATAAAAAACTGGAACAAAAATTTCTACATTAAATCGAGAATGTACTCTTCGACAATTAAAATAAGACACCGAACACTAAAATTTGTTTATCGTTTTCGTCTGAAAGCTATGACGGGTGAAAAATGAAGATGTAAGATTTTTAAAAGAAATGTATGACTTAAGTCATTTTTTTTCTTATGACTGGGTCTCCTTAATTGGTAATGATTATTGGAATCGATGATTAGAGTGTTCTATTCTTTTGTAGGTTATTTTTTAGTTGTTTTTTTATAACTACTATCAAGAACGTGTTCGCTTCGTGCGCACTCTTTTCCTTCCATTTGTCTTTTCTTATGACTAACCATGACATTTGCATATTCATACAATTCGTGACTTTACGTGACTCTATTTCTATTTCAGTGTTTTGGTATAATCAACATTCGATGGGCTTTAATTTTTTCGGCAAAGAAAAATAAATGGAAGAAAAGAAAATCATTTTTCGAAACATATATGTATTTCACAACTACGGAAAAAAAAAAAATCAAAAAATCGCGCCCCACGTGATCCTGCAGTGATCATAACAGTCTGAACTTGGCTTGACGTCAAGGCTATTGACGACCAATCAAAATGATAAAAAGGTGGCTTTAGCTTTCGATATTTCGACTTTCAATGTGTCACGTCTTTTTAATTAGAGAATTACTAATATTTAAGTATGGTTAGAGCGCTCCACACTAGTTAAATGAGTGCTAGTTTTTCGTCTATACAAAGTTTTATGGGTCAATTGACTATAATCAATGGTGCTTTGTACTGAAATAGATATCCTTGACTTAGAAAAACATTAATTTCAATGAGTTTACTGAAACATTAACTAGTTTATGAAAATTTTTGCGAAGGTACATATTGGCTCAGTTTCCTAAAAGTATAATCCGTATTTTTTGCTTGATTGTTATGTATTACAGCTCATTCCCTTCCTTGACAGTTGCTCTACGAATTCACCATCTAGATATTTGATAGTATTCTCCATTAAAAAAGTTACAGCGATATGTTTACCCATCAATGAAACTTCTTCGTAAATAAACAGCTGTAATTTTTAAATCGGCAATACTATCCAATATCTAGACGGTGAATGCGTAGAGCATCTCTCAACGGAGAGAATAAGCCACAATACATCAAAATCAATTTAAAAAATACGGATTATTTTCTCAAAAAGCTGAACGAATATATGTCTTTTCCGAACTAAGTATAAACCCGTTAATAATATGTGGAGATCGAGTGCAATTTAATTTTTACTAAGTAAAAGAAATATGCAGTTATGACAATCACCATTCATTGTAATCAATAGATGCATACAAATTCGTCTATAAATTAAATAATGAATTCAGCACTCTTATTTCAATTTTTTTTGCAACTTCCTTAACATTTAAAGTAACTGACTTAGTTCATTACAAGTGAATAAACGAAGTTGTACATTTTGCGATATCAAATCTGGGTCGTGACGCACTAGACCATAATTGCACATTGGTCCATATTTACCTCTTTCACTCTATATACACAGTCGCAGTTAGAACCTGTGGTAGCTCCGGGGCTGTTGTCTGGAGTTACTTCTCTTCGCCTGCAGCAGGTAAATATGCGCTTGTGAGGTAAATCCTCGAGCCTCTGCAGTGGCGCGTACGCTGCAGCTATCGATTACTTTGTTTCAAGGATATTCAGCGCGGGTACGATGCACCTAGCACCGAGACCACTATGTGAAATGAATACAAGTGGGTTAGAAGAATTCGTTAACTGGAATCACTTTGTACTGAGACAAGCCTCGAGATTAATTCATTTCCTACTTTGTATCGCATGTAGCTAATGTATTAGACTCGCCATGAAATCCAACTGTACGTAGTACAGCGATTCGGACGTTGGATCCCGGAGTACATAGATAATAGAGTGGAAGCGTTCCGGTCAAGTGATCCAATCGCTTTCTCCTGCAGCGTAATGCAGACTTACGTATATATTAGTGACGAAGTATAAGTAAGGGGAAGAGTATAATGCAGCGAAACGCAAGTAGTACTAGATGCCACGTGCGCTTGGTATAGTGTAAAGATACTCTGAGAAAAATGAAACGCTTACACAAAATAATTTTGTAAAAATATATAAATATGATTCAAGATCTTGGTATTTGATGAAATTATACGTGTGGTGAGAATACACTGACAAGCTGAGCTAAATTAAATATACGAAAGAGCCTAATTATTACAGTATAATTGAAGCCAATAGAAACCTTCGGATAATAATAATGAATCGAGTATATTATTTATTTGAAAATTTATTTGATTAAAGTAATAGAATATTAAACAAGTTTGAATAAATATTGTCCACATAAAAACGAATATAGTTTTTATTCAACGAAATGTTCATTTCAGTCAACAAAACAAGGAATTTAATTTATAATTTGTTGCCTATTGAACTAGAAATACGAATTGAAAGTTTATCAAGGAGCAGGATTTTATTAGGAAAGCAAATTATTAATAGGAAAACATAAGACTATTAAAGAGCTTGAAGATCGTCTTAACCCTTTCAATATCAAGATAGCCTATTTTTTATCTTGAACGAAAAGCTATTTTTTAAACATCTTTCTAAAAGTTTGTTGGAAAAATCTGAAAAAAATGTTTCAACAGTAGAATTCAATTAGGAATACAGATTATTAATTTGACGACAAATTTTTTCAGATTTCTAAGAAATAGTTATTAATAGGAATGCAAATTAAGAATTCGAGTATACTATTATTAATATTCAATTAATAATTTGACTATTTTAGTAGGAACGCAATTATTGATTTGCATTCCTAGTAATAATTATTTCTGCAATACAACTAATAGGCTATATTGACATTTAAAGGGTTAAGAAGACCTTTAGTCTTTTCAATGGCCAAGAGTCTTCAGTTTTCCCATTGAATCGTTCGTTGTCAATGTATCTATTCTACTCTCGTGGCATTTCTCTCGCTCATTTGGTTCGCGTGCCCCTAGAGTGCAAATAACCGTGACGATACCGCTACATCGAACTATGAACTATTTTTTAAACATCTTCCTAACAGTTTGTTGGAAAAATCTGAAAAAAAATGTTTCAACAGTAGAATTTAATTAGGAATACAGATTATTAATTTGACGACAAATTTTTTCAGGTTTCTAAGAAATAGTTATTAATAGGAATGCAAATTAAGAATTCGAGTATACTATCATTAATATTGAATTTATAATTTGACTATATTAGTAGGATCGCAATTATTAATTTGCATTCCTAGTAATAATTATTCCTGCAATATAACTAATAGACTATATTGACATTTAAAGGGTTAAGAAGACCTTTAGTCTTTTCAATGGCCAAGAGTCTTCAGTTTTCCCATTGAATCGTTCGTTGTCAATGTATCTATTCTACTCTCGTGGCATTTCTCTCGCTCATTTGGTTCGCGTGCCCCTAGAGTGCAAATAACCGTGACGATACCGCTACATCGAACTATGAACTATTTTTTAAACATCTTCCTAACAGTTTGTTGGAAAAATCTGAAAAAAAATGTTTCAACAGTAGAATTTAATTAGGAATACAGATTATTAATTTGACGACAAATTCTTTCAGGTTTCTAAGAAATAGTTATTAATAGGAATGCAAATTAAGAATTCGAGTATACTATCATTAATATTGAATTTATAATTTGACTATGTTAGTAGGATCGCAATTATTAATTTGCATTCCTAGTAATAATTATTCCTGCAATATAACTAATAGACTATATTGACATTTAAAGGGTTAAGAAGATCTTTAGTCTTTTCAATGGCCAAGAGTCTTCAGTTTTCCCATTGAATCGTTCGTCGTCAATGTATCTATTCTACTCTCGTGGCATTTCTCTCGCTCATTTGGTTCGCGTGCCCCTAGAGTGCAAATAACCGTGACGATACCGCTATGTACATCGAACTATGAACGTTGTCTCGTCCGCCCGCGCGTCTCTATCATGAGCGATCTCATCTCTCTTTCTCGTTACAATCAAGGTAATTGGGCATGTCTGCGTATGGAGGAACTATACTATATTCACTATAGCAGTACAACTAAGTTCACACGCGTCTCACGCGCCAGAGTTCCACTTAACCCGAACTCTACTTGAATAAATACGCACATATAGCATCCACTAGTAAATTCATAAATGTACATCGCTTAGCGGCGACGGCGACTCTCTATGCTTTTAATATAGTAGCTCCGCGATTTGCGCGTGTCCTTAACGAGCTGCGACTCGTGGATTAATTTCAATTGGCCGGCGAGCGCGCGGCACTCGTCGGATTTCACTCGATCTCGCGATTCCGAAGAAGCGTCTACACGCGACCTGCTTATTAGTCGCACGCTGATCGCAGGAAAAGCAACGGTTCGTCTATTTCTACTGTATTTATCTATTCGTCATATGGAGGACATTCCCTGTCAAGTCAGATCATTTATTTTCAACCCTCTCAGGCTTTTTTATAATTTGATAGATCTCAAAACTCGATCGTACTTACTGCTTTTATTTACTCCCTTATAAAGGGAGCTTTGTCTTTGTGCAAACATTTTTTTTCCGCGTTATCTATGTCAGGGCACTTGAAATGGTCTGAAATGTCGAAAGCATTGATTTTTTTTAAAATGTGTGTATGTTGTTTCGCAGATTTTTGGCTAATGAGCTGAACAGTTCTTGAAAAATAAAGAAATGAAAAATGACAGTCGGTATCGAATTTGAGCCAATCCATAAAACGGATTAGATTTTACAGAATGTTGAATTTGCGAAAAAAAAATCGTTCTAATTCGACCAAAACGTCTCAAATTTTTTACAAGATCAAATTAATGTCCGGTTTTGATAGATATTAAATTTAATGATGAGCGATAAAGTCATTTACATTTTTTAAGACACTGAATTTTTCACAAAATCTCTGTACGTTGTCTAGCTCTCACGAACTTTTAGTTAATAAGCTTTTGATGAATAGAGCTATGAAAAATGACGTTCGGTTCGGATTTTATAGAATTCGAAATTTTCGAAAAATTTTTGTTTTCGTTCTAACTTAAGTCAACTTCAACCAAACTTATATCTTGTATAAGGTCGAATTGATATTGTGTTGTAATAAATATCGAATTTGGTCAAGATATCTGATTTGAAACATTGTGTCTGTGACGAAGCCAAAATCGATTGACATCCTCATCTCTTCAAGAAGTAGCTTTGCAAATAGCGAAATAGAATAAAGAAGCAATGCGCAACGTTCTACTTTAAATCCTTTTTTGTTTTTCGAATTAACTATTTTGGAAAATGTATTGTTCATTAAATTAATGGATTTCAAAAAGTATAGGTCAAATAGCCAAAATAGAGCGTCTCAAAAAAGGTGTCCTGATGACATTGTGATGATACAAAAACAATGCGCTTCCATGAACTCGGAAAAATTCTAGTAGTACAATCAACTTCGAAGTGACAACTATTTATTTTTACTCCATGCAACTATGTAACTTGTGGTAACTATTAAGTAGTTGTCGAAACTATCAAAAACGTGAATTTTCGAATTTTAAATTTGAATATTTACAAATGTTCTCGAGAGGCTTCGGATTGCCACTTATAATAATATCATACTACGATACGAGCTCAATAAAACTTTCTGACGAGAAAGAGTTCGCAGTATGTTGCAATAAATTTAGTCGAGAAAAAGGTTCCTGCACGAGTTTTGTATACAATTTTATTTCACGAGTGCGAGGAGTGCGATTTCTCGCACGCGAAGCGAAGCGTGTGAGAAGTAGGCACTTATCGCACGGAGTTGCATAAATCTACTAGGCGAGAAATAATTTCGAAAATAGTGTTAGTGGAGGATTTGCGGTTAGGGACGTTGTGTTATATTATATTTATTTTTGGTATATAAGTAAAAAAGAGTGGGCGAATTTTCAAACAATGTCTTCTAATATACTTCGAAGTGTGACTATGCACATTCTTTTATTTAGCTTTGCTTGCGGAGATGATTATGCTAGCTGTATTTATGTATCTATGTATATCTATGTGGAACCTGTGACCTAGGGTCTGTTACGAATGATCGAACCGCGACGGTTCCGTAAGGTCGACCGTAACGACCCAGTTAGGTACGCCTTGAACCGTACACTCCTTTGGCTCACGGGGGGTCAAACGACGCTGCTATCCTGCCGCGTGGAACGAGATTGCTCGTCATCTATCCTAGCTAAATGCGTTATACCGAACGCAACAGAGGGCCCGAGCAATTACGCTCATTATACGCATTGTTTCTGCGAAAGCCTCGTGGCCTCATCGCACGAATCATCTCGTTATAAGAACAACTATCGCAATGCCTTTTTATATTATTCCGGTCGTGTCCTTGTTCACGCTTCGCGTACTCGTAGCCGAGATTGTAATGTTTACAAGTTGGGCTTGAAAAAAGTCTAATAAAAATTGATTTGGATGATTATCAACATTTTGAAGCAACCGTCTTTAAGAAACCAGACTCATTAAATTATAAGTCGAAAAAAACACACAAATCTATCTCTAAATGACACATTAATGCCAATTCTGAAAATATATATAGTAAAACATAGTCAGGGTACTAATAAAAATGCGCAATAACAATGAAGCACTGTGAATCCTTTTAAGAGCCGTTTTTTAAGTTATCAGTCGATTTTGACTGCCTTAACAGTTATTAGTAGAATGATAGTATTTTTTTTTTCGAGAGCTGGGACTTTTTTTTACGAAAGAACATATCTTGAGCTTTTGTGCTAGAGCTCATCAATCCTGTACTAAAATAATTTTGCAAAGGAAATTGAGCAATCGCAATAGTTTGATAACTTTAGGAAACCTTAAAGACACACCCGAAAAAATTGGAGAAAATTAAAGCTGTTATAACCTGATCAGGGAAGTGTAATACAACCGTTGGTTAATAATTAATAAAATCACCTTGTTATCATTTACCACTGTTTGTTGTACACCGCTCGTCATCACTACAATTGGTGTGGACTTATATAGATTTTAACGACGCATGTTCAACAGTTCAGTCCATAAACTTAGTCCACAACCGCTGTTTAAGCGTCTTACTTCCTTTTTCTTCAATAAACTTCCCCATATTTGGTCAATAACTAAAAACATGGTTAAGACGTCATTTCAGACGTCAACTTGCAGCGAGCCTCTTTATTACGTACACCTTCAAATAAATCTATTTGAAATTTAATGTACATTTACTGGACTTTTTAATGCCTAAATTGGTATTCTAAATTTACTATACAAGATCATAAATTCATTTTTGGTACAGTAATCTTTATAATTTGCATCAATTTTACTGTAAAAGTTCTCTCATTTTTTAAATTTGCATTGATTATACCGTAAGTTCTCTTATTTCTTAAATTTTCTTAAATTTTATTGCAAATAAATTTTTATTTTCAAAATTCACTTAATTTTCATTGCAAAAGTATCTTATCCAACAATTGCTGTACATAAAATTTAATTGCCAAGTTTATACGTAAAAACTTCAAGTCGTTTCTGTCAGTGCCCATAGCTGGGAATTTACACCTTTTCCGAAGAAATCTACCAGCTATGCTACTGTCGTTAACGCGTCTCCGTAGGAATATAACTACAAACCCGTAGAAGCTATAGATCTTGGAACGGACGAAGTTCCCCCGAGAGAACCACAACATAAAGCTGCATCGGTTAGATAGCTAACAATGCACGACGCAGTATTGGACGTGAAGGTGGTAGAGGATCGACAGCCGTTTAGCGGGTGAACCGCGCAGCAAGCGGTCATCGGTATCAACGCCGCGTGAAAAGGGAAGCCCACGCAATACACCGAGAGAGTATCGACTATCGAAGCCTCACGACCGCTTGACCAAGAGTTACGTGCGAGCTGCTCCTGCTGCTGCTACTACCGCTACTCCTGCCACTGGCGCTGTTGTGTTGCTGTTGCTATTGCTGCTGCTTCACCTTGCCCCTCTCCTTTAGTCCTCTACTGGCTCGGGAGCCACACATTAGCTAGGCTCGAAAGAGTATCGAGTATCACGTAACCTTAGAAGATTAGACTTAATCTTTGCTGCACTCTGGGATCTCTAATACTGCAACTCGAGACCTTTCCGGGGATTTTCGATAGTCGGGACACGGATAGCCAATGTATATCTCAGCACTTTCGCTTGCAAACTGCGCGGGCGAATTCTACGTCGCTGAATAAAGGGTCTTACCGCTGTACAGCGTTTCGTTGAAAGTGGAGTTTTTCAATTATCGGGACGTTCCACTTAGTGTATGTGCGTTTCCTCCTCTACTTCTCGGTAGTCCACTTTGCAAAGAGAGATTTCGTGATGTAAGTTTTAACGACTGTTGAGAAATTAAGTTGTACTGCCTTGAAATTGATTGCGTCATGGAAGGACATCCGCTTGGATGTCCTTATGTGTTGCTGAGTTGTTTAGTTACCAAAAGGTTCAAGTTTTGTTGAGTTACTAAAAAGTTTTTGAAAGTCATTTCAGTTGACGACAGAGCACTACATACATTTAGGGCATTCCGTGCCGATTTAGTCTGGGTCTGAACCTCGACCTCCTCAATTTGGCTTGGAATTTTCTGTAGACCCTCAAATGCACCAGATTTTATTTTTCCGGAGCAATTTTTTTTTTTCAAAATACTATATCGAATGCGACAGTTAGAGATCTGGAAAAATTCTACAAGCTAGCAATATTTGTCATGAAAGATTTTGCTTTTAGTATATAGTCAAGTAATATTTATCTTGTTCAGATCTCTACGCTTCTACGACGTAACCGACGGAGATACGTTCGTTATGTTGATATTGTCTATTTTTAGCTGTATATTGTTCAAGTTACATGATTATCGAATAAGTCTAAACTTATTCAAAAAGATCCTAAACGCTACCCTATTGTATAAGGTCTCTAACTGAAAAACAAATGAATAATTGTTTAATTGAGTATCAACATTTTATAGCTAAGTGGTTAAGATTTTTCTTCGTATAGTTTCTAAGCTTTTTAAATTAAAAAAATTATAAAAAAATAAATCTACTATAGACAACTTGTTAAACATTTCTGTATATGTACATAAATGTTTGTAAAACATTTGGCGATAAAATGTGGCTTGTATGATGCTGGAATAGAGTCATAGTCCGGAAGTATTCCTGAAAATCTGAAACAAATCTCAACGAATCCGGTTTCACATAAATAAACATTTAACCAGTCGCTGGCAGCAGGTTGATTTTTTTCTATTTCAAAAGAAATGTTTCCATCAAAAAACCTTACATACTATGAGAAGAAAAATCTTGCACAGTTTGGTTATAAGCTAGAAAGTTTTGATATTCAACAAAGTATTGTTCAGAATTTTCGCAGATTTTTTAATTATCGCATTCGATATGTCACTTTGAAAAAATCTAAAAAGAAATTGCATAGAAAAAATCGAAAATATAAATCTGATCCATTTTGAGGCTCTAAACGATCCTACAACAAATTATGACGCAAATCGGGAATGTCGAGGACCCAAGTCGAATGGAGATGGAATGGCTTCTTTATATTGTTATAGCGATGTGTCCATCGATGAACTGTATGCAGTGAGAATTAAATTAGAATTTTTGTGTCCAAAAAAAAAAATGTTTTGTCCACAATTATCTTTAGGACCTTTTTGTTAATTATGCAGGCAAAGTTTAAGCGGTTTCTAGCTTAACATTAATAGTACAATAAATTATTTTATACTTTTTTGTACAATTAGCTAGTAATCAACAACTATGAATTGATTGTTGGAGAAGATTTTTTTGACAAGGACAAAAATTACGATTTCTAATTTTTCATAGCGTTGTACATGTTTCATCAACAAAAAAACATTGAAACTAGTACAAAGTAAAAAACCACTTTAATCAAATTATTCTCAAAATAAGGATTAAATTGTTTTTGAAATTGTAATTGAGGATTCTGGCCATTAATTTGTAGACTGTGAATCAAAATCTTATAGACTGCGTAGTTTCCTATCTTTCTATTCTAGCGACTATACATACGTTTGCAATAGATTATTATTTTTCTACATAAAAATGGTATGTGGATTTTTGTAAGATATATGGAATTTACAGTATATCTAGTTTGTGTAAATGGTTCTAAATACTTAGTACGTAATTTAGTATCTATATACGGCGATAAAGGAAGCGATAATGCGTGTTTTCTTGCTTGAGAACTAGCGCAACTCGATAAGACAAAGAGGATTTCATTCGTGAGATTTAATAGCGATTTAGTTTCTGATTGCGTTGAGAGATTAACTCGCAAAAGTCCAAGCAATTGTCGAGCTTCCTTCGATGCAAAGTGCTCGAGTTGTGATAATTCCCAAGGACGTAGCTTCGGCGCTCATAATGTTGCTATGGCTACCGTGAGCCAAAGTTTCGCGCTGGCTTAGCGAGTTGGGAGCTCCACGCCAAGACTAATTGCTCGATCGGTGCCTCTATACCATCTATACCTTCTCGCCCATGTATCAAACCCTTCTCTAACATTTATATCCCAGAACTAAGCTGTTATTCCACTAAGACATTAAGTTAAACCACCATTCCTACCAGCTACACCCACGCTGCTAATTCTTCGCCACAATTAATTAATTCTACAACAGAATTCCATTTCGCTGACGAGAATCTAATTTAAAAAGAAAATAAAACGTTTTCTGTTTCGATTAGGCTTCTGAAGTTGGAATTTTGTGTAATTCCCTTCGCTTGTAGATGAGTTTACACTAAATTGATCCTAAGTAGAACTTAAGGAATTGAGCACAAATACGACTTAGACAAAAAGTGAAGGGAAGTGTTTTCCTGCCTACGCCAATTGTTCTTATTTATTGTTACTTTGATTACTTAGTTAATCAAGTCAGTGATTCTAGAAAATAATTCCGTTTTGTTGATAACGATGGAATTAAATAGAAAAATAAAAGTTTTGACGAAACGTCATCATTTTTTTGTGATTTATATGAAAAATAGTTGATCTATGAGATATTTTTTTCACGTTTTCAAATTGGGGGTAACTTGTCGATTTGTCAAAAAATTATAAATGAAACTCGATTATCGAAAAATGCTGACAATTTTTTTTCAGTAGGTCGCATAACGTTAAATCATGATGGGACAGATTGAGAGAGGTCAGAATTAAAATTATTTTCGACTAGGCATGAAACATAATATATTTTACTTCCAAATGTGCTTACATCCAATTTATTGGAAATAATACACGAAAAATCGAGCTGAACGCTTAAAAAGAGTTAAAAATACAACTTTTATTAATTGCAACATTTGCAGTCTAATTGGATTTTTTTCTGAACTACAAAAAGCGAAGGAAATAGCTGACGCTTCAGCTAACTACAGCAAAAATATTTACCGCGTTGACCTGGAATACCTCAATATATTTAACTTTCAAACGAGCTTACACAATATTTATCCAAAATAAAACGTAAGTAATCAAGGTGTATGCTTCAAAGAAATAAAAATACAACTTTTATTGACCGCAATATCTACAGTCTAAATGAACTTTTTCTGAACTGCAAAAAGCGAAGGAAGTAGCTGACCCTTCAACAACTACAGCACAGATATTTATGGCGCTGACTTGAAATGCCTGAATTTATTTAACTTTCTTTCGAGCTTACACAACTTTTTTTAGAAATAAAACGTTAAAAATTAACCTGTACGCTTGAAAACAAATAAAAGTACGGATGTTATTAATTACAACATCCTCCTAATTGGATTTTTGTTTGAGCCCAAAAAAAATGAAGGCAGTTCCTTGCACTTTAGCCACTTCAGTACACCTAGTTAAACTTCAACAATTTATTATTATTTTTTTTTTCAATACCCGTCGCTTTTCACGTTTTACAGACCATATCCATCCATCTTCTCAAGTCTTTCGCCGGCTTTCTGTTTCAAAATAACGGATTTTTTTGGCGGCGGGATAACTCGGCAGAGGATTTTCTCTCGTACCTAACATCGTTGGCTCTCAGGGCCAACAACCTTCACAAGCAGGCCACTCTAGAGTGCATCGCTCCATCATGGATGTCACTAGGGAGTTTCGAAATGAGATGCGACCCTCTTGCGACTTTCATTTCCGCCTAAAACTTCCGCCGACCCTGTAACATTGCACATAACCTCGACAAAGGCGTGCAAAAAAAAACAGAACATTATTACACATGTTAAAAAAAATGTTATGATGAAGTTTATGAACTCAGAATTGTAAGCATCCGTTACTCACAAATTATCTTGGTTATTTGATTCACAGATAATTAAATATTGATCATATTTTTATGATATCTCATTTTAAGCAGAAAATGTTTAATAATTTTTTTCAGTTTTTCTTTCATATGTTTTGTGAAAAGAGTCATTAGAAAGAGTTCCAGATCATAAAAAATGAAATGGCCTTATTCCAACATTTTTTCTTACTTTGAATGTCTGTAAAAAAAGTTATTGGAACTATTTTTCATTTTTTTTATTTTTTTTTCAAAATATGGAATTTAGATTATAGTTGATTGCTTTCTTGGTTAAAAAAATTAAATAAATTGACCTTTCAACGGACATAGCTGAGAGTTCTTCTGACGTTTCGCTGAGAGGTTATTCATAATACCGGTCATCTCTCAGCACTTTCTTTTATTTCTAAAACCTTTTTTCGCACCATAAACAAAAACGTGTTTGAACAAAGTGAACGTTGTTATTCACATACGTTGTCATACTTGTAATGCAGTGTGTACACGAAAATTCGCAAATTATTTTGCAACACTTAGTAGATCTCCATTTACAACATCATATAAACACAGGTGCGTCTCTACGATGTATGCGCCAGTGGCGACAATCAGAAGTGCATTGATTTGTGTGTGGTCAGTAAAAATCGACCGCACACAGCACATTTTTATTCAATCCCGGTGGCGCAAGTCACACGTTCGCTCTATTTTAATACAGCAAGAACGTAAAATATCGCCAAAATACGCTATTTCACATTTACAAAATCATTCAAATGCCTGTAATATTTGTATTTTATGGAATATCAGTCTAAAATTTGGTAAGTATGTAGTCCATGACGTAGGATCCAAATCGAAAAAATGAAAAAAATGATTTTTTAATTTTTTTTTAGGCGACTTTATCCGTTTAATATGGTTACAACTTTGCGATATGAGAGTGGTTCTATAAAAACGTCAGTCACCGAAAAGATTAAAGACTGCAATGTAATCTGCATGGATATCCATGTAGGTTAATTTATACGCGAATGTCCGAATCTATTTTAAATGGGTTCGAATTTTAGCTGCAATCGTGAAGTCTAACGCGATATCATAATCGCGTACAGTTATGAACTTGTCGTCTGAGGATTATCAGAATTTTATTTGGGTCAGATAGGATTTATCCAATTCAATGCTACGTTCTCTAAACAAATTGTATGTCCGCAATTTATGGGGATTTGCAACTTTTGCAAATTATGAACTGACCGACGAAAATTTTGTACGAAAATGGTATAATATTTAGGGATGCTAAATACATAATTTAATAGAGATCGGTATAAATCTTCGGATAATACAGAAATTTATTTTGTTTATTATCATTTCCTTATAACTAAAATTACGTGAATTCCAGTTATTTAAATTTCTCCAAATCGAAGATGCAAAGAAGAATCTTGCATATTACATTGTTACTATTTTCCTCTTTTCACAAACATTCCTCTATGAAGAAGCCAAGATTGACGAAATTTCTCATGGAGGTAAATTTAAAAAATGTCAAAAACTATCAGGAAGCAATATGCAAGTTTTTATTTTACATACTTTACTTCGTATTATTTAACTGTTCAGCACATTTATGGGGGAACTAATGCAGGGAACTTCAGAGAACTAATGCCGTCACATAGTCACTTTGTGTTAGTTTCCGCGTGAAGTAACTGCACAGTTACTGCAGAATTATTAGCTTCGAAAAGGTCGAGCTCAGCGAAATACTATAAAAAGGATTGCCAAGCGTTGGCGTTGACATAAGAAATCCGGCGTCTACTTGAATTCGGGGCGTTAGATGGCAATAAAAAACAAAACGCCTCGAGCACTGTTTTATTAGCGCTTGAGCGCTCTAGCACCGCAATGCTTTGACACAGGAACCATTGCCGCGCACTTGCACTCTATAATCATCCGTAATGATAGAGCGAGAAGAGAGACAGAGTACAGCTATCGGTGACCGCTTTGCGACTGCCGCACTGAGAGAAATATATAATTGAACCAACGGAATTTTCAAATAAACTATTTATTCGAAAATATTCAAATAAACCGTTTATTTGAACCAATTATATATTGCTCCTTCCTAGCAAAGGCTATGTTTTCAGAAAAAAAAATTTATCGACATTTTTACGTTAGAACATTCAGAATGGTCTGAATGTTCCGGCATTTCATTTTTATAAGAATATTAAAATTTTGAAAACAGCACGTAGACTGTAGCACGAACGGATTTTTACTTATCAGGCTCAAATTTTGTATTAAAATTTTTTTACACTAATGCGACGTTTGATATTGAATTCGGAATTTTTTTTTGGTTTTTATAATTTCATTTGGTTCAGTTTTTATGAGATTTAACAATTTTTGAAAATCTTTCGATTACTTCTAATTCAGGTAAAATTTTAAAAAAATCGACTGAACTTTTCTACAAAGAAGAAAAAACATTCAGCCCTGCTACGTATCAAGTTTGGTGGTGATCATTATAGTGATGAGGATTGTAGGCGATTAAAATTTTTTTTAAATGACGATGCAAAGTTCTATTTTTGGAAAGGTTTTTCAATATTTATTCGAACTTGGTCAATTCTTGATTGTTTCAATTGAATGGATTTTCAATGTCTCAGTGTGTCAACCTTTTACACTGTAAATAAAATTAATACACAGTGTAGGAAGCTTGTTTACACAAACGGGTATAGAAAATTTACTACACTAGAAAAACGTAAACTTAATGTACTATTGTTCTAAATTACTTACGATAGTGGTATTAATAAATGCACAGTATACTAAATTCGCTATGCGCGTCCTATTTTTAATATCTGTTAACTCAAATTTTTCAACACTGTTAAATATATTTAAGGTGAAATTACTGCACTTGTGCAGGAATCACTTTTACAGTAATAAGTATAGAAAAATTTACTACACGAATGTAACATAAATTGATTCACAATTCTCCTCAATTTCTTAATAAATTCTCATTTTGAATATAAGTTAACTTGAATTTTATTACACGTACATTCAATTTTTATTTTCTTTCGTACATTAAATCGAATTTCATATACGTGTTTGGTAAAAATACCATACACAGGCTTAGTATAAATTACTATACAGTATATGAATTTTCCAAATATTTTTTACAGTGTAGACAAGCATTGCCGACTCTCGTTACCCCAAAGGATTTCGCGTTACGCGTGCGTGTCGTCAATCGTGCTTGCATACAGTCTCGTAATACCGTGTTTAATGGTGTGTTGAGTGGTTCGTACTACTAACTACTACTATATACTGCTAAAGGACACATGTTGGTGTCGGTCGCGCGACACCGGGTGTGACGTCACCCTTGGGGTCGACTACTTTCTCTGATCTATGCAGGACTCGTTTTCACACTTGAGGGTTAGAGTAAACGAGCAAAAAACGATCCGTACTTTATGAATTTCTTCTCAATAAACATTGGGGTTATCGATTAAATTTTTTTTTGTAAAAAGGGGTAAACATTAAGACGTTAAAAAAAAATTCCTTCAATAAAATATCGGCAGACGTTTTTCAATCACGTTGTACAGTGACCATAATTTTACATTATCGATTTATCTAAGACAAGAAAAATATTTTCTAATGTTCAACAATGTCTAATATCAGAATTGTCAATTTTTTTGAGGATTTTTCAGAAAAGCAAATTAAGTTGGCCATGTTCAATTTGGATATTAAATAAGCAATTTTTTGTAACTGAACATTTTGATATTAACGGCGTTTACTAAAATCTCTTGCATATTCATCATAGTTAATTAGGTTATGGGCATATTATGTAATCAGAATATTCTTGCATCACTATCATTCGATGCACAAAACTACTAAAACGTTTCAAAAAGGTTAACACTGATTTGATTAGTGCGAACTGCTTTTAGCTCCTTGATGATAAAGCTTCGGGCTGACAAGCGCGATTACGAAAATCGGAGCATACGACGTTTGAGCGAGTCTCGTATCGCTCATGTGAGCGTTATGTGTCACCTACAAAATCACTGGAGCGCAACGAGTCCTATATCCACCTTATTTGAAACCGAGAAGTTTTCCTCTTTATATCTAAACACGTATAAATCGCTTCTGCATGTCCTGCTTCACTTGACGTGCACTCAACTGCAGCTGGTGAGATTTGAGCTCCAGATCTTTGCTAGTAAACTTTAATCCTGCGTTCAGTTAAGATAAGACGATGACAACTTTAGTAAACTCTTTCTTCTTGTCTATGTAAATTAAATTTAACTTTTATTCTACATGATAATGTCATCGTCGAGTTTAAGTTAAAAGAAATTGAAAAATGTCTGAAAATACTCAAATCAGATAAACACAGAATTCTTAAAAAATGACCTTCTCATGGATGAACAATATTTCAGTAAAAATGTATTCAAACTGTTTTGAAATCACATTTTTGCGAACATGATAAAAATTATCAGTGTTAGATTAAGGATGATTTCGTACAAACGTACTCAAAGTATTTAAGAATGTCTAATAATATAATAGCAATAATATTAATGATTTTGATCAATTTTGATCCGAATCTCGTTCATTGTTGGAATTTTTAGGTGATTGTAATACAAATGAAAAATTTCGTTTTGCACAAACCCATCTTGATACCTTCTATTTCTTCTCGAGACAAAGCGACAAAAACTTTAGTTACCTTAATAGTTAACTTTTTTTCCGCAATTACGAAAATAATACTTACCATCGATGAGCAATATTCGAATAAAAATGTATTCAAACTGTTTTGAGATCGAATTACTGCGAATCTTTGAAAAATCAGCAGTATATATTTCGACGAAAATATCTTTTTATGAAGGGTCAGTACTGATATCAAACAATTTCTGTAAGGAGGGTAAATCACTCGAAAATATCTTATGTAATTCTAGGAAGTTTTTTTTTTTTACAAATAAAACATATTCTAGAAACAGTCAATAATATTTCAATAATTTTTTTAAAGATTTTTTTTTTATGCAAGCGAATCTCGGCTCGCTTTGGGTCTAGGCTCAAAAACATTGTTATTTCGTGCAGAATTATTGAGAATTTTTTCATATTTCAAAATGTAGGCTAACGGTATGTTAACTTTGAAAAATCGTAAAAAAACAACAAAAAATGTTTTAAACCTGAAAAAAAATTCAAAAACATTTTGAATTTTGTCCAAAAAAAAATAGTCGACTAAATCCGAGAGGTCGAGGGTCGGACCCGAGTCGAATCGGTATCGAATATCCCAAATGCTTTAATACAAATCATCCTCCATTATTGTTATTTAATGCAGTACACAGAGACAAAAATTTCCCTTAATTCGAAGAAATAGGTAGATTTAATTTTTTTTTTTTTTTTTTTTTTTTTTCAAAGAAATATTTACTTGTTTTCAATGAAATATTGCCCTTGAATTTCAAAGAGAACATTTCATTACCTTCAAAGAAACATTTCCTTGAGAAGCGTAATCGAAAAGACATTTTGATTGCTTCAAGGAAACGGTGTCATTGATTTAAAGAAATGATTTCCTTGAGTGCATCAGGTCCGGAAACAATGAAACAAAGTTCTTTGTTTTAAGGGAAAAATTCCTCAATTCAATGTCACTGCATTTCATTCAATTTCTCATCATTCAAAGATAAGATAATATTAGATCAAATATATTATTCCCTCGATTTGAAAGAAAAGTTTCTTAGGTTGGGATTTCAATAAAATGTCTTTGAATAAAGGAAACTTTTTCTCTCGGTGAAACTTTAAAGAATCGATTACGAACATTCTGAATTGATTTGACTTCGAGAGTCGTTACCGATTCTCTTCAAAGATGAATTTGTACAAAATGACTCGAAACAATGAAACACTTAATATCATTACAACAATGATAATAACTACATTAACAATATTAATCGCTTTCGATCCAAATATCGCTCATCGTTGGAAGCTTGAGGTGATTGCGATACCAATTAATCATTGATTTTTGCACAAACTCACCTTGATACCTTCCGTTTCTTCTTTTGTAGCGAAGATAAGCTTCACTCTCGAATGCAAGAGGCACGCGATGCCGTCGCGCTCTGCGCTGTTACTTACACTTGCGTTCGCACTCAAGCGTGAAACACGTACGTGTTCAAGACGGTATAAAACGAAAAGGAACATATCGCGAGGGTAGTCGTTAGTGTGCGAGCAACATTGGATGCATGATACGTAGGTACGTCACCCATATAATCGCTCGAGCGAATAGAGAGTTGCCTATAACGTGTGCTAGTGCGATTCGATATATCTCGCGTGATATTCTCCAAGAACAACACTCTCTCGACAAGATACTCGTCTTCGAGAGCTCCATATTCATCACCTTTCATCATTTGACTGCAATGAACTCGAGGCTGTCAACGTACTTGGCATAAACCCACTAAAATGCTTAAAAAAAAACAGCTTTATTAAAATTATCAATTGATGTGTATCGATTAATACATTAATCATTTTTGGAATTAAAAACAATCTATTATTTCTTTGAACTTAGGCCTTTCTTTTTTAAAGCTTATAAATAATTCATATCAATTGTCTTTGTAGCATATTCTATCAAATTGGTAATAATAATCATAAGCACTCAATTCCAATTTGAAACTCTATGAATTTTCCTTGTTGCGACGTTTAAAAAATCAATGAAGAGAAAAGTGATGGTTAGTGAGTAAACGATATTTTGTCATTTTTTTGCTACGTCAATTTTTGGGAATTTTTTTAACGAATCGTTTGTTCTTAATGTTGAGTTCATTCATCTCTTTATGAGGATAATCAAAAAAGTTAACGGGGCATAAATGATTTAGAATCTGACATAGTTATAAATCCAGTCGTATTTACCATAATTTGACTTTAAAATGGGCTGGTATGAAAAATAGGTTGGAATTTAGATTCTTTTCGAAAAATTCGTGGAAGCACTTTCTAGCAAATAGTCAAATGGTAGCGGAGGTCGTGCTGCTCGTAACTATGATAAACTCCGAGATTCTGAACGAATTTGAATCGAAATTTATTCTATTACCTGTTCTGGTATCTAGGCCAATCTATTATGGAGGGGGACAGCTATGATCTTCTCATACTATGCTATTTTAGTTAATTATATTGAGACTGACTGATATCAGCTAAAGTTTCACTATTAGTGTATGGTGATGAGGATGATAAAGATAAAGTTAATTTTAAAAGTACTAATGCACTCAATAGTTATCAATCAGTAAACGCCATAAAGATGATTGGTAATGAACGATGATGAATATTTATTCCTAGATAGTAATTAATATTTTTTTAAGATCGATCATAACTTTTACAAATTCTGCAGGGCTCATAGATTCTCATTAGAAATACAATTTCACTATACATTATACATTAACTGTATTAAAAAAAGTTTATTGAAATTCGGAAAACTTTCTTAACAGCATTAACTTTTTTTGAAAGTTTATTAAAAAATTTGACAAACTCTGTGGGTTTTTATTATGAAAAAAATCCTATTACACTTTTTTGTAATATCAGAAACGTCATGAGTTCTTACAACTCTGATTCCTATCGCATTTAACGGTGCGTTTGTGTGTTACACGACTTCGATTCGCTACTTCTCAAAATTAGGAAGTCTTTTTTAGCATCATTCACGTTTTTTTCTAGAAATATTTTTCAAAAATTGATAATGAATAATAAAGAAAAAGTTTCCCGAATAGTAATTCACATTTTTCAAGGTTTTTTTTTAAATTTCACAAACTCTGTAGGTTGTTACTATAAAAACATTTTTATTATACATTTTATGTTTATTGTATTATAAAAAATTTATGAAAATTAGAAAGTGCTTTTTTTGGAGCATTAACTTTTTTCTCTAAAAACATGAAAACAAAGTTTCCTGAAAAGTTAATAACATTTTCTTAAGTTTATTAAAAAATTTCACAAGCTTTGTACGTTGTTATTATGAAAACAATTTTATTACACATTTTTATTCAAAGACGTAATAAGTTCTCACAACTCTGATTCCTATCGCATTTAACGGGGCGTTTGTGTGCTATACGACCTCGATTCGTTGCTCCGAAGTTGCGGAAGGTACACGTACCTCAGCGGCAGAGCAGCCGCGCATACAAAGATGAGATTCGAGTTACGTAACGGTCCGGCCGAGATGCATCTCTCACTCCGCGGCTATATGTCTCTCTAGCATTCGAGAGCTGCCCTACTGCTCAGCTGTGCGTGGAAAGGAGCGTAATAGCAGAATGCAACAGACACTGTAGACTCTCAGCTGCGTGAACGATGCACGTTTAAGTGGCGCTGGTTATACTACATATAGCGACTCGGCGAGAGCGAAGCTCATTCTCTCTACAAGAGACCGAAAACTATTTTCAAGCAGCCCCAGAGATTTTTAGTAATATGGGTCACCATCTCACGTCTTTCCGGCATTCTGGGCTGGCCCGATGCAATCCCGACACCATCGCTTGTTATTATCTCCGCCTAACTCTAATCCTGTCTACTCGGTAAAAATATCCATCATAAAAATTTATATACTTATTAAAAAAAATTGTCTATAAATTATTCATCTATTTTTGTTAAGGATATATGATAGGTACAGTCTCGCCAATCGTGAGTTTCAGAGAAAATTTCAATTACATCCCGATGGGATAAAAATTGGAAAAAAATAATCGATATTAAACGTGCTGAAAAAATAAATTTTGCATAGTAATAATACCAAGATGTTATTCACAAATTTCTGAAAAAAAAAACAATTGTTCAACAAACAATCAGTCGACCTAACTTTTTTTCTAATGAAAATGATATGTTAATTTATTTGAATGCGTAAGAATTCTTTCAGATTTTTTTCTTTATTATGATTTTTATTTTTTTTATTTTCAAAAATGTGCGCGAAATAACAAATTTTGGATATGTGTTCAGCATAAAACCATCTACTACACTCAAGATTTTTTTGCAAAACGCATATCCAAAATTCGTTATATTCTGCGCATTTTTCAAAATAAAAAAAATCAAAATTAAAATGAAGTGAAAAATCTGAAAAAAATCATACACATTCAAAAAAATTAACATATCATTTCATTAAAAAAAAGTTAGGTTGACTGTTTATTTGCTTAGCAATTGTTTTTATTTCGCCAATTTGTTAATAACATTTTGGGATTATTATTATGCGAAATCAATCTTTTAGGCACGTTTTATATGCATTATCTTTTTCCGATTTTTATCCCATTGGGAAGTGATAGAAATTGTCTCTGAAATTCACTTTTGGCGGGACTGTACCTATCATACATCCTTAATATTCACGTATTTTAAAGGGAATTTTTCAGGCGTTCCTGTAGGTCGTGCCTCATACCTACTTTCTTACATTGTAATAGTTACTTGTTGTGTAATATTTATACATTTATTTAATTATTCTGAGCAAAATAGAGAAAAAATTGAGCTATAAAAATCCATACACTTTGCTGATTTTTTCAATCAATGTAGATATGAGTGTAGATCGAATTAAATTTATCGGTTTATGCATAATAAAGTCCAAAGTTCGCACATTTGTTTTCGGAATATTATTGACACTGCACAGGAAAAAAGGATATTGGAAAATCCGTAATAAAATCATTTACCGAAAAAATAACAGAATGAAATAAAATTCGTCGGTTACACAAATCGCAAAAATGGGTTGACCGATGGGCTCACTGAGATCTCGTGGAAGTGCTGACCATTTTTTATGGCACTGCGTGTTAGTCGATACGACTGTACAACGGAACAATTTCGGATAATTGTTGACAGTGCAAGTAAACAAAAACAGAAACAAATCCGCGGTAAAATGATAGAACGATAAAAGTTTCGAAATAAAATAAAATACGACACAACAGTAAAAAAAGCTTCAACTGATGAATTCCTGCAGTATCGTAGTAGTGTAGCAAGCTTTTGATGATGTAACAAAGTCGCGTGCTTGTCAATAAAAATGTGCAATAAAACATCTGAAAAAAAAACTCACTGTAAAAATTTTCATTATGAAAATTAATATACTTTTGTTGAACGTTTTTCTACATAAACCGGTGGATTGAATTTAATATGCGAGTATAATAAAAAATTAATAAACAGTGCATCAAACACGTTGAAAAGTTCATATTCAAAATAAAATTACTGTGACATTACTGTATAATTGTATATTAAAGCTTAATATACCGGTTTATGTATTAAAACTGTCGATAAATGTATATTAATTTTCGGAACATTCCTGACAGTATTACACTAGTCAACCTGGCAATTTTATGACTTGGTGTTGGTACTCACTGCAAAGTGTCGAGGTACAGTTACATGATTTTCGGTTATCGGTATATAGTGCAATGTGGTTTTAGCTCGTGATATCTTTCTTGGAAAAGTAATATGAGAGCCTGATGAACGACAACCCGGTGCCGAGGCAAATGAGTTCGACGAACCGTCGAGACTTTATTTTTATATTCTCGCAAGCGGCGCTCGGGGTTGCTCACCTCAGGGCGACGATTTATGTCACACGATTATCCATACGGGTCCTCAACCGAGCTGAAAACTCTCCGGAAACTGTGCTGAATGCCAGAATGTTGTTGCAATTCCGAGTTTGATTTATAGTCTGCTTCTAATGGGACGTGGATCATTAGAAATAGCTTTAAGTAATTTTTTCTAATCAATAAAACACAGCAAGGCAGTTTATTAAATTGCAGAAAATTTGCATTAAGTAGTAGTAGTAAAAGCGTTCTACTGACAATGCGTTTTACAGATTTTTTTTGTCCTTTTACATTTAAAAAAAATGTTTTCAATAATATATCTATGATTTTGGCCGTACACGCAATGCCAATAGGCCATCGACCGGAGTCCTTCAGCCTTTTGCATTAATTTAATTTAATTTACCTAAATAAATTACAACATTGACGAAGAAATGTTCCATAAGCAGAGATTTCGAAAAGATTTTCTTAAATCAAGAAAAAATTTTCTCTTAGTGCAATAAAATGTGAGATAGTTGAATTAGTTAGACATACTATTTTTGGCCACCTTAAAAAAAGTATGAAATAGAACATTTAATTTAATAGAAGAAACGTTGAGTAGATAATTGAGGGAATTTACATGAATTCATTCGGAAAATCGACCTGCAGTAATGGAATAAAAATAATCTAAAGAACATAATAATGAAGGTGGCCAATAATGGCCAATCTCCTGGTCAGATATATCTCTCATATAAATTAATTCTATGGATAACTCTATATTTGACATTGTAGATAAGCACGAGTAAAATACTGATAAAAATACTACAATCACTAGGATAATGAAAAAAATTGCTACTGGCGTATATGCGTAACTTTCGCGTCTCGTTTGTGACTAGCGTGAAGTTTTCATGATGAAATTACTGGAGTTTCGTTCATAATGCGATAACTGTAATATTACGTTTTGAAATTTGCGTCATAGCGTTTGATGCAACGTGTGAGGAGTACTTCAACAACTCTCATTTTTCTCTCATTTAGCTCGTGTTATTCTCGTCATTGCAATAGTTTGACAGATTACAACTCGTTAATTTTCCGATTAAACTTATCGAAAGTATTTAATAAATAAAAACGGTTTATTGGTTTTCAGAAAATGTGCATTAATTTAATTAACCTAAATATATTACTACGTTGACGAAGAAATGTTTAATAAGCAGAGATTTCGAAAAGGTTTTCTTAAATCAAGGAAAATTTTTCTGGTAGTGTAATAAATTGTCAGATAGCTAAATAAGTTAGACATACCATTTTTGACCACCTTAAAAAACAGTATGAAATAGAACATTTAATTCAATAAAAGAAACGTCAAGTAGATAATTGAGGGGATTTATATGAATTCATTCGGAAAATCAACCTGCAGTTATGTAAAAAAATAATTTAAAGAATATAATAATGAATGTGCCCAATAACGACCAATCACCTAGTCAGGCATATCTCTCATATAAATTAATTCTATGGATAACTCTACATTTAACATTGTAGATAAGAACGAGTAAAATACTGATGAAAATACTCCAATCACCAGGATAATGAAAAAAATTGCTGCTTGCGTATATACGTAACTTTCGCTTCTCGTTTGTAACTGGCGTGAAGTTTTCATGATGAAATTACTGGCGTTCAGTTCCTAATGCGATAACTCTAATATTACGTTTTGGAATTTGCGTCATAGCGTTTGATGCAACGTGTGAGGAGTATTTCAACAACTCTCATCTTCCTCTGGTTTTGCTCGTGTTATTTTCGTCGTCGCGATAGTTTGTCAGATTACAACTCGTTACTTTTCCGATTAAACTTACCGAAAGTTATAGTTTAAATTGCTGGAGTATAACAGGATTTGGTTCGGTATTCGTATGCAATATTACATCAACGATAAAAGCCATAAGTGTGTGACCGCTTATAACCTCAACGTTAAATCCGATAAAACTTCGATCTGAGACATGTCGACAAAATTACAAATACATGGTAAAAAGTAGTAACACAAATAAATTTTTTAGCTTTATGAAATAAAACTGTAATGCGATGATTTTTTCGCACTGATAATATAATATTATCCGATACTCGTTTAGACTTATGCCATTTAATAATTTAGACTTATGCCATTTAATAATTTTAAATAATTGCATTTCCAGCTCGATGACACTGCACTCCAGCTGTACAAAGATGGTGACTACGGGGCCTACTTGGATCTTGAAGCGTCAATCAGCGAGCAGCAAGAGGAATTTGAGGGCTTCCAGACAAAGTAAGTAACCTCAAAAAGAAGTAAAGAAAAAGGTGGTGTCTCTGAAGAGATTTTCAACATTGTTCAACAAAGTATGCGAAGATGTATTGCACGAGAATGACGGTGCAATCGACAGTCTCGTGAGCGAGTAAAGATCTGGTCCGACCAATGCATTTTCGTTGGTTGTGCTCGGTGCAGGTGTCACTGTGACACGTCACGTAGAAAAGCCATTTGGAATCGCAAACCGTGCAAGCGAGCGCAAAAGCAGGAAGTGGATACCTGCCTTTTGAACTGTCATACGGCATACAACCTATTTTTCTTCGTCGAGTCTGCTCGTGAGAGATAGAGAATTATAGAAAAAGCTCGAAGAGACGGACATTTATTTGAAATATCGCGCACATTTCTCATTTATGTATCGGAAGGTATTCCTCCAAATGCAGCGCTGGCGAATCCAGCCCCTCTTATTTTTGGCCAAGATATACTCTTGACAAGCTTGGCAGGTGTTAAAAGTAAGTGAGAAACTGTTTGGAGCTATTTTAACACCAGATTCTCCGAGAGACCGCATAAAACTGGAATATTATTTACGTACTGACCCACTTAAGCCTCTGTAGTATGAGGATGTCTTTCTCTCGCTCAGGTGATTAAGCGGAACACCATTTATCAGCTTAAAATTTTTTTCTATATGTTCCATAAAATGATAGCTGAAAATTTTAAGAATGTGAGATTAAATTCCAAGAACGAGATTTCAAGTATTTCCGATGTTATTGTGGATGAGCCCCAAAATTTTGAAGCCAAAAGTAAAAAGTACTTTCTTCGACGAACTTTTACCCAATACCTACTTTTTCATTTCCCATTTAAAATAACAAGCGATAAACTTTTCGAAAATTATAAAAATCCCTTGTATTCGAAAGAATGATTCACCTTAAAAACATTGAAATTTAATGCAACAGCAATTAAAAATGAGATATATTTTACCTTGATAACATAAGTTAAATGCAAACAGTGAAATTCCTTCATTTGCTTTTTTTTAAAATATTTTTTACTTTGCTTTTGTCATTGTGTTCTTGCAACGTTAGACCGCATTAAATTTGCAAGGTCGGATATGATATATTTCTAAAAATGAAATTGTCCTACTTCTTATGTTTGCTCAGTAATTTCTTGTATCAATTTCTTGTAATTTATTATTATCAAGTGTTCACTACAAGACGTTGGAATCAGTGTAAATTTACGATGAGATAAGCAAAATAAGGTTTTATAAGAAAGATGAGAACAACAGTCAATTTGAGACTAATTACCACCCTTTTTATTTATTGTTTGATGATGACTGTCAGATGATATCATTATCATTGTGCTGTCTCTTGACTTTATAGCAAGACTTAAGAAAGTCTTGCTATAAATGAAGCCATTGTTGAAATTCATATTTTATTGGCGCCATTCGATGCAGAAATATGTTGTTTTAAGTCAATGATTTAAAAATATTGAGTTTATTATGTATTAACTTTCAAGATATTCTAGTAGGTAGCGAAACTGATATTTGAACCATTAGGCAGATTTGCACGATAACTCAAACTCCTCCGGTATAAACAGAGGGACTAGAGGAAGGTGAATCGACGGCCCGACGTGGCACAAATGTCACTCAGCGAGAGTAGTATAACACTGAGTGTTAAATTTAGTCAGTCGACGCTTTTCGGTGTTATAATTCGTGTTCGTTGTGCTGTCCAGTCCAGAGAAACTGTGACGTCGGGCTACCATATTTTGCCGACTGAGATATATCCCTCGTACATTTTGCACGTCTCGTATAGCTTCTCCATTATGTTTCCATGCAACATTCTCCAAACTATTGACTGCAGCGATACTGTCAGTGGACTTCCGGCGAAGTGCAACTCGACACATGACAGCTCACATTGCTCACAGTCAGAACTATTAACTTCGGACATATTTGAACAATAATAATAATAATAACAGTCCTAATAACAATACTTCTTCGGTTTTTTATATATTTGGGAAACCAACAGGTTGAAATTCGTTAGGCTGCAATTGAGAAAAGACAAGAAAATAAACGGTATGAACATGAGTTCTCGATTATCAATAATAATACCAGCATTAATAACAAATATTTCTTGAGATTTTTTATTTCATTGTTCAATCTCTAAGCAGCAACGACAATTCTTGTTAGATTTTTTTAGAATAATTTATTTGCTTATGATTATTCATAACGAATGTATTGAAAGCCATTATTTAAACATCTGACAGAATTCTGAATCAGACTGGTTAAAATTAGTTACGCTGCAATTGATAAAAAACGAAAAAATTAGCTGAATAAACATGAGATCTTGGTTTAATTTAATTTTAAATATGTGATTTTAATGATAATACCAGAATTAATAAGAATATTTCTTGAGATTTTAATGAATGGGGCATTCCATACTAACTTGACCTGTGTCTGACCCTCGACCTGTTGGATTTAATTTCCGATTTCTTATTTTATTGTTCGATCTCTAATCAGCAACGACAATTTTCTTTAGACTATTTTAAGAACAAATTATTTAGTTATGATAATTTATGACGAGTATATTGAATTCCATAATTTGAAAACCTGGCAGAATTCTCTTAAATCCTGTATCAGATATAAATTTTTTTCAGCTCAGATCCAAAGTGGGCCGCACCTCGCTTCTATTTTTTACGAATTTTTTCAAACAAAAATCGAAAGAAATTTCGATGTGTAAAAATTCTTTCACTGCAGACTATCGTTTGACCATTTCTATATATATCTGGACTTCGGACATTTTTTTCCGATTTTTCGAAGCGCTTTTATTAAATAAAAATAAATAAAAAAATTTACCGCAAACAAAGGAAGTAAAATGTAGTAAAATCAACGAAATCTGCGTTTCTGGCTGGTGGATCAATTATATATTGAATTTATTGAAACCAATATTTGGACATTCGATCGTTTAAAAAGTGATTGAAACTAAAATATTCATTTGATGAGAAATAATCTCGGTCAAATAACGACAGTTCGCCATCGCCAACCGCATATTTCGTCGATTTTATTTCTAAAAAATATCCTTCAGTGCAGCAGAAATAAAAATGTTCCGGGTATTTATCGGCTTAAACAAGTCAGCATAAATTCAAAGGCTTTTATTCCAGCTATGAAACTATTCACCACAAAACTCGTCCGGCTCAGAGATTTGTACCTCATGGAAAAAAAGAGCTTCAAAGGTCGGAGATTCTCGTGTAACAGTCTCGACGGTTCGACTGCACCGGAACGATCCGATTTAGCGTATCTACAGTTCCAGTGACAAAAAATATGCCTCTCGTATGACGAAAGCGAAAGCGGAAGAGAGAGAGAGAGAGAGAAATTACGGCACTCGATACATTTACCGATGCAAGTCTCTCTCTATCGTTGCAGAAGCGTTTGCGAGTGATTCGAGTAGCCCCGGAGCTTGCGCATGCACTTTTTATTTGGACCATGGTTCCCAGTTTTTTCGTTCGTTCTTTCTCCACCAAACCTCCGCGTTTTCAGCTTTTCTGCCGTCACTAGTAACCAATATGAGAGGAAATAGGCGGCGGGAGAGAGAGAGGGAAGAAAGGACGGAAGGGGGAAGGGCGAAAGGGTGAAAAAGGGGTTCACCAAAAGGGTTGTTGTACAAATATTTGTTCGGAACTTGTGTGCGACCCAATATTTGGCAACGACGTATATATTTCCCAAATGTACTCTACACAATCACATTCAATATGTACAATATCCATCAAAGTGATCCCGCATTCGCATTGAGTTTTTTTTTCCGCCCGCGTATTACTGAATTTTTAAATGTTTAATCTATTTTTTATTCGTCATGGCGGCGGGAAAATTCATTGATTCAATCAATCTACGCTGTGAAAGATTTCGATATTAAAATAGAAAGTGTTGGAAGATGCAATTCTGATATGAAATTAATTTCTGTAATATGAAATCCGTTTTATAAAGGTTTGTTTCTATCAAAGTGTAAACCCTTATGGAAAAGGCACAATAAGAACCTGATTATGTCAAAGAATTTTTTTGACGATAATATTATTCCATTTTTTGGAAATCAACAATTTTTTGGGATTTTTCTTACAAGATTTGTATCTTGTATTCATTCACAAATTGAAGTGTGTATTCCGTTGTTCTTGTTATGCATTCAATATTCATTTTTTTCCGTGCCAAGTTTTCTTCATGTATTAGGTTATGTAAATAATTTGATACAATTTCGATGTATAAGTAATTCACGGAATATTAAATGTGTTGCAAAAAATTCTGTTTCCGTCAAAGTACATACGTTTACAGAGAAAACTCAACAAAATCCTGACCATGTCGAAGATTTTATTACACCTATAGATTTTTTCTTAATTCTAAATTATTCAGTCAGGATATATTTTTTTGAAAAATTTGCATGCCATATTTTATTGACCAATTAAACGTTCTACACTTTCCTTTTTGTTGTGCATCGAATATGTATTTATTTCTGTGCCAAGTTTCCTTGAGTATCAGGTTATGTAAATGACTAAGCTCATGCGACTCATATACCAAACAGCGGCCGGCATAAAATAAAAATATCAAAGAAGATGACATCATCTTGAACCCACGCATTTAAGAAAAGTATTTGCCTTTGATTTTATCTCAATAACAATGTCCATGTTCCATGAAATCATAAATGATAAACAAACTCACCAATTTTTCGGCAAAAATTTAGACATTTCATATCTGATATTAGAAATTATCATATTCAAACACCGAGAGAAAAAATGTCATAGATGTCAAACAAATGGGTGAATTGATTTTTTTTTCACGAATTTCAAGGGAATATTTTTTCGATTTCAATGGAATAGTGCACTTGAATTCCAAAGAGAACATTTCACTGCCTGTAAAGAAACATTTACTTTGTGAGCATACAATAAGGAAACAGTTTCATTATATAAAAGTTTTCATCGATTCGAAGGAACGGTTTCCTTGATTCATTGAAAAGATATACTTGATGGCTGCTGAACCTTTTATCCTGAATTTTAAATGCATATAGGGCTGTCTCTCTTGCACCTAACCTCACTTTTTTGTTTTCCGGTTCTCCCAAACAAACGGATTTTAGTTTTAAGCAGCCCGTACTTTAATCCACTTCCGCCGTACTTAAGCACTTAACCCTTCAAATTTGAGCTTTATCTGCCGAGTAGGTTAGGAAAAAAATAGGTCTCAACATTCTGAGCTGTGGTGAGGGAAGTGCCGCTGCTTCTTTACTGAAATGAACGAAAATAGCCGTAATGTTGAACTTTGCAAATTGTTTCCTCATTTTTTTTTTTGGTTTTTCTTACAACTACCTCTATAATGGAGTATGTCAATCGATTTTGAATCCCCCATAGAACAAATTTTGTAAGAAAAACTAAAAATAATAAGGGAACAAATTGCAAAGTTCAACTTCGCAGCTTTATTTTTTATCGCAGTTCAATTTCTGAAAAAATTGAACCAAATAACGAGTTATGTTACTGTGTGCCTATTATTGTTAAATATCACGGTTTTCATGTCTGAAGATTGACTTTGCTATCTTATGTTTTGTTGAGGTTAATGGAATATCATCATTTTTCCAAAACTTATAATTCTGTTTCTCGACGGATTCACTCCAGATTTGATCCCATATCTAGTTTAACTATAATCGACTCGAGGACCAAATTTTAACCCGATACGTTAAAAATTGTGGAAGTTAGAGCACAAGCAAAAAATTGAAATGCCATACATTTTGAACCCCTTAATGGATTAACACCAAATTTAATCCTTAATATTATCTGATAACAGTCCACTTTTGGTACAAATTATAGCCTGATATCATACGAATTGCGGGAGGTAGAGCCCGAGCAGACATTCTCCAAAAAATACAAAATGCCATAAATTTTAAAAACCTTGACGGATTAACTCCAAATTCAATCCCATACCTCGTTTAACGACAGTTTACTCGTGGTTCAAATTTTACCCCGATATCTTCAAATTGCGACGGGCATCGTGCTAAAAAAAATTTGCACAGACACACAGACACAGACAGACAGGCGGACAAACGGACGGACGGACGGACACATAGACAGACAGACACACAGACAGACATTTCGTACACGCCATTTTTCTCGACGTCTCAGACCATTTTAAGTATACTGACATGAAAATCCAGAAAACTTTTTCTTCCACAAAAACGAAGTTTCCTGTCTGAGGGAGCAAAAACAAAAGCAATTTCTTCGATCAAATGTCACTACTTTTCACTGAGATCTTTCAATGAGAAGATGGTATTGAAACTCAAGTATTTCTTTTCATTGGCGAAGGTTGTCTTGAATCAATAAAATCTTTTCTCTCGGAGCATCGAAGGCGAGATTTGATCCAACTAACCCCGGTTTTCCCTTGAGTGTGAAGTTAGTGCTTGGATGCATAAATATCGAATCGATAGATCCCGGTGTCCCAGTGGAATCCCTACTGGGGAACTCCTCCAGCACAGCAAGAACAGTTTCCTACTATCAGGCGCTTACGTAAGATCCCATTTCATTGCGCGTATATCGTGCCGCTGTCTCCTGTAATTATAATGCTATAGTGTGTATACCGCTTGTGTATATAGCTACATATTCGCCGAACATAACGGCGTGCCGCGAATCTCTCCCATGGGTTCAACAACCAAGCACAATGAGAAGCCTGAACGTTTAGCTTCTATACTATGGTCCATGGTGTAGTTATAGGTGAGTATGTGTACCTACTATGCGCGGTATAATGTAGGGAATGGCATGACGACGAAGTCGCGACGACGATGACTAACCAACTCTGTACGCCGGTGCGTGAAAATTTGCCTCTGGGGGTCGAGGGAGTTTACGTATATATGTATATGAGGCATTTCATATGAATTCAGCCACTGAAAAAAAAAATTCCCGAAAAAATTTAAAAATCAAGTACAATGATTATAATAGACAGACCAAATGTTAATTTTTTTAAAATATTCTTCTGGCGAAATATGCCATGTTTTTTTATTTTTTATTAAACCTTTTATGTCTCGGCAGCGATGAATGGTATCAACATCTATAAAAACCGAAATGTGTGTTTTTTCATGGCCTACAAGACAGAAATTGATTCAGAATTAATTGTGTAATTTCAGGCGTTATTTTACGGCAAAACCAATGGACATCTTTTTTTTTTTGCGTAAAGGACTTCGGATATTGGGATCGGAAAAATTCTTTCAAATTTTGTAAGTGAATGCCTAATTTTTTAGGGAAACGATTTTATTGATGCCTAAGAAATAGGTGGGTTGATTTTATTAACATTGATTTCAATGAATAGTATACTTGAATTTCAAAGAGACCATTTGATTGCGCGTAAAGAAACATTTACTTAGTGAGCACATAATAAAAGAACTGTTATTTGTTTTAAGGGAAGTTTTTATTGATCTGACAAAATGACCTTCTTGATTCATTGAAAAGATATACTTGATGGCAGCAAGTGGTCGGTATCCAATCGTCCAATTTTAAACACGATAGGGCTGTCTCTTTTCCACCTAACACTGTTTTCCGGATCTGGCAAATAAACGACTTCGAGTTATAAGGAGCTCGTATCGTACCCATTTATTTAGCCCATTTCTCGCGTATTGGAGCACGTTTTGTCCAAATAGAGGTTAATTTGGCGAGTCGCTTCGGAAAAAATGGGTCTTAAAATTCTGAGATCTAATGGGAAAAATGCCTTTTTAGTGAAGTCAATAAACAATTAAAAAAAAAAAACAAAGACAATTTCATTAATTCAATGTCACTACTTTACTAAAAATATAGTATCGAAACTAAGTATTTCTCTTCATTGGCAAAGATTGCCGTGAATCAATAAAATCTTTTTTCTCGATGTGTAAGTCGGCTCTCTAACATTTTTTTTCAGTATAATTAGGCTCGTTCGCTTCGTGAAGCCTATCGACAGAGATGCTGTATTTCTTGGACGAAGAAAAAATATCATGTATAAATTTTAAAGAAAATTAAGAATTTCAAATTTGCAACAAAAACTACTTTTCCGAATAAGTTCTACAATAACTCCGCATATCTATTTTTTTTCGACCTGTATGACGACCCTTTTCATACTCAAGAACTGAGGTTGATGATTTTGTAAATGGCAACTCTCGAGGAAATAATTCTGCTGATTAACGTGGCAAAAATTTAACGGCTCTTGTTTTCGCATTTCGAAATGTAAAAATGCATAAAAAATATATAAAAATCATAATATTAGTCTGATTATGATAAACGATAGCTCATTTCGCTTATTGAAAGATGGTACATCGATTGACTGGACACATTTTTTCGTAATATCCTCTGTAAGAAAAGTGCAACCTTTTTCATTTACTCTAACCTATCATTAGATTTACACATGCTTGTAACTTTTGAATAACTAATAATTATAAAGAATCTGTCTGATCAATCAATGAAGCATCTTTTAACAAACAACATAAGCTATGATCGTAACATTATCATACTAATATAATGGTTTTTTCGAATATAAAAATGGATGACGACTACTACATCCGACATTTTTATGTATCAGCGTATTTTCATTTTAAATCGTATCCGTGGATAAATCTATATACTAAGAACTATAATGTGATCAGCAAGCTACTCTTTAGAACAGTCGGCAAAATATCTAGTATGTATAGAAACGCGATTAAAAATGGAAAGGAAAGATAGATAGAAAGATAGAAAGATAGAAAGAAGAAATGACTTGATCCTACCAATCGATCATTCTATTTCCCTTGCAACTCAAATGGTAGTGCCAACGATACGAATGATGGTGCCAATGATTCGAATAATAGAGCCAACAATTCGAATGGTAGTCCCAACCATTCAAGTTGAAGACTCAATTTTTTTATTGGTTAGGCTGGACATTTTTGCAAGTACCAATAGTGAATAGTTGAGAGTCCTATTCGATATGATTGGGGCAACTAATTTTTTAGAACAGCTATACAGTAAATTTAAGACGTAGTTGTCACAAGCAAACTTTTTTTCCGTGTGGTTAGACTAAATACTGCGAAAGGGTTACCTTAAAAGGCAGACTGATTTATCGGCTTAAAATCAACGAGGTTTAGACTCACCAGAGTTAGTGATCGACCATTTTTTATCAAAGATCCATAAAGTTAGTCGAAACTATGGAAGTTCTAGCTCTGGTTTGTGTAACCTCGAAAGGGAGTTAGAGATCAGGCACAATGAAGTCGAGAGAAGGGCACTTCGTGTCACCGTCGACCTGCCAATCTATAGTTGATCGAGTCGAGATCGCTCGTTGCCCGTGAGGCAGCGAGACCTATCGAGGAATTCGATCCGCGCTCGTTAAAGTCCTTTTGCTTAGTCACTTGAGTTCAATCTACTTTTGCAAAAGCCTGTGAAGTGTTGAGAGAACGATTCAGGCTCAGCCAATTTAGTTTAGTAAAAAATAACGTGGAGAGACAGTAAAAAATTAATCAACATTTTCTTAATTAAAAAAAAATGTTGTCCTTGAACAGTTTTTTGTTGTAATTTTACACGGAATCGTCGTTTCCACTCTTAAATAATAAATTGTTATGTGACTTCGTTAGAACTGATCACATTTTTTCCGTATAATTTTTTTTTATAATCTTGTAGATGTTTGTGAAAAAATTAGATTCTCGAAATCGCATTTTTTTTGTATATTCCGATAAAATGAATTTCGTATTGCATACAATAGAATCTGTATACTGAGATTTTGTAAAACATTGCCTAAAGAATAGCACAAAATTTGTTTCACTAACGAACAAAAATACGACGTGTAATCGAAATTTCCGGAAAAAAAATGTTCTCAAAAGTCCGACGAACATCCATTTTCTAAACTCCGTAAATCAGCGAGCAGTGTAATATAATAAAATAAATACCTAACCTAGATTATTTCAGACAATCGATCAAATATGTATTTGACTAATTTATTCAGTGAATTAATGAATGCATAGCTCTCGAATTTTCACTACTAATTTTCAATCCTCATAAATATATAATATGAAGAAGCTGAAACGGACGGATGTTGAAAATCGGTTGCGCCTGAAAAATACTACATGCCGCACGATGATTGTGGTTCGAAAGTCCTGCGGGCATTAAACGGACATTTATTAATTACCCGATGAATCAAAAACTTGTTGGCCTTGTGGGCTTTGACGCGGCGCACGTTTTATTTGCAAAACTTGAGAGTGCACGACGGGACGAAGAAGGCCGTGAGGCCAAGAACCGGGAAATTTATCGTGGCTATGGTGTACAGAGCTCTCGCGGTTACTCGTATTCCATGGATGCATACATATAGTACACAGCATCCGATCTCTCGAACATTAATATCCTATCCGGTAACATCTTTCTGTCGGACGGTAATGGATACTCTTGGGTGATCGTTCATGGTTCCCTTTGCTCTTTCGCTCTTTATTCCCATCGTCCACGTTCTTTCTTCGTCCCGGTGTAGGTGAAGCCTCGCTTCTTGGGCCGCGCTAGCAATTTCCACCGGTTCTCGTCTCGTCGTCATCCCAACCCTTACTACGATAGACTGTACATAGATTGCCACTTTAATCTGACATCAAGAACCATTAAAATAAATGAAAAACCGGAATAATGGACAAAGTTTATTTGAGGAGTGAGTCAGACCCAAATTGCTGATATTTGTTGACAGATTTTTTGCTTGTTTATCTCATCATGTCATTAAAATTTTTTGTTATCGTAAAATTAGTTAGGTTGTCACTTTTTCAAGATAACATTTTTTTTACTTATAAAAACTTGAGTTCTAGGCATTATTTTTATTTTGCCTTTATCGCAAATCCAATGCCGGAAGAATTCTTCTACTGTACAATTGACAAATTTTTAGAAACTTTTGACTTACCAATTTTTTAATAGTTTACGAAAATTTCAAACATTGAATGACACAAATGATAAACAAGTGAGACATCTATTGTAGAACGTCAGCAATTTGGATTCAATTACCTCGTGATAAACAGACTATTTATTATTCCAGTTTAAAACTCGTTTCAATGATTCTTGATGTCAGGCCAAAGTGTCAATCCATGAACATCTGATGATGCCGTTATAAAATATATTTTTTTAAATACTGAAACAAATATTTTTTGCTCTATGGCAGAAGCATATAATTATTACTAATGAGCTATGACTTATTCGTTCACTTTAAGAGCATGTGATACACCATCAGAAAATACTCTCGCACTATTTTTTTAAAATTCTGACAAAAAAACGACTGAATCGATTAAAGAGTCAGAAGCTTAGCCCAATTCTACGATACTCTCGCGTATCACTTCAAAATACGGACCATATCTGCCGTAGCGTTCGGAAGAAAACAGCTTTCGAAATTTCTGTGGTGGGGAAGGAAGTATTACTGCCTCTTGAAAGGAACTGATTGATTCTCAGCCCAGTCACAGTCATTGAATATCCAATGAGTTTATTCTTACGATAAATTTCCATTTCAAAACGTTGAAATTGCTCTTCGTCGTTTACCGAAAGTTTTCAAACAATTTATAAATATGATGTCAGGCAATAACTAAACTTTGGGAGAAAACAAAGCTTGCAGGTTGGCCAACAGGTGATAAGTGGCCAAAATTGTAACGGCTGGCCTCTATCCTGTTATCCCTCGGGCAACGTGGCGACTGTGCAACGGTCTCGCAGCTACTTGAAAAAGATTTATAGCAATGAACTATCAGCAACAGCTGGTACGATATTAGCCCCGCAGTTGGGCTAATATCTACGCCAACAGAACGTAATGCACCAGTGTATACAGGGTGAAATCTTATATTGTACTGGTCTCTATTTTCCCAGCATCTGGAGGATCCAGCCATGACTCTTATCCTACACCATGACTCGACGTCTATATTTTAGTTGGTCGCGTGTGTTCTTGGACAGTGTAATATGAAATTTTGTTAAACATTGTGGTGAAATCGATACACAGAAGGTGTGGTGAGCCAGTAAAAGCGCGACCTTGTGCCAGGCTGTCGGAAAAGGTGACTCAGATGTTCGTTCGTTGTTTAATAATAGAGGTGCTTACTTTGCGGGTCCACGTAACTCGGGCTTCTGGCAAATTTTGCTAGTAAAATTCGAGTAACGAGTGAGAGCACAGGTGCACGAAACTCGATATCGTAGGACAAGCGCGACGACGTCGCGTGTGGCTTTTTGCCCAGATACGATGTATGATGTTCATCTCGAATTTTATCACTCAGTTGCCTTAGAAAAAAAAACAAAAAAAAAGTGTTTAATCAATCGCTGGGTCAACCAACTGATTGTTTACATCAGTTATCTCTACGTTTACATCAACCGACTGAATGTTTGCATCAGTTATCTCTTCATTGATATCAACCAACTGATTATTTACAACTATCAACAGATTGCTTACAACCATCAACAGATTGTTTACAACGATCAATAGATTGTTTATAACAGTTCACTGAACGTTGATATCAACTAACTAATTGTTTGTATCAGTTATCTGTTTATTTACATTCACCAACTGATTGGTTACAACGATCAACTGATTGTTTACAACGATTTACGGATTGTTTACAACGATCAACTGATTGCTTATACCGATCAACTGATTGTTTACAACGATCAACTGATTGCTTACAACGACCAACTGATTGTTCACAACGATCAACTGATTGTTTACAGCAACCAATTGATTGTTCGCATCATCCGCTGATTTATAGTTTGATATTTCTCATTACTGATTTTTGACAATGCTTTTGAGATTTGATGTTATGAACTTCTTAGAAAGGGATCATGTAAATCATCGCTTGGCCAAAATATCCAATTATTTGAATCCAACACATTCCTTAGATAAATTATTTAATTAGGCGACTTCTACTGTATAATATACTGAAAATATCATAGTTTTTGACGCTAATTATGCAGCTTGGAACGTATTCGGACATGCAAATTGGTAACGGACAACCAATTATAGTTCTCCGTGTGAGTGATAAATTCAAACTACATTATAAAAGATCAAGTATAATTTCCTAACTTCCATTCACAGTATAAAACACAGGTTAAAAGCACACTGAACCAGCTTATCTTTCTATAAGTAACGGAATATCCCACCATAATCAACCGTATGCTCCCGTTACCCAAGAAACGTCTCTTTTTCGTCCTCCCCGTCTCTATCCCATCCAACAATAACTATTTATTGACATTTCAGTTCACCTTCCCGTTCAAGTATAGCGAACAAAGATATGACAGATTCAATTCGAAATAGGATTGAGTCTCTCTCTCTCTCTCTGGAAGGCCATCTGGACCCTCGTCATAGGCTCCTTCAGACTGTTTCCCCAGGAATCGGGAGTTCCATCCTCTCCAAGAGCCTTCAGCTTCGCTCGTCTTGTAACTCCGGGATAAATCGTTTCGCAGCAGCGCCAACAGCATCTCGAAGCTCGGAAGCCTTGAGGCTTCTCCCGTACCATTCACGAGACATCGATTGTGCCGAGTGTCGCCGAAGAAGCGAACTCTCTGCGCGACTGCCTCGATCAACTCGAAGTAGCAGCCGCAGCGGTAGCGCTATACGGTAACATCAATGGATGTGGAAGCAAATCTCTTTTCTTCCATCTCTTCCGCTTCCGTCGGCTGCGCCAACATGAGCTTCCTCTCCACCTTCGAACTCGTGGTGGGCACACTCTTCTGAGGTACCAGCAAACAGGGAGTTTGCACCGCGCACAACGCTCGACCTCGCTCCCGAGTCTCGGAATAAATCGTATAACTGGGTTTCACGATCTATTCCCAGGGCATCGCCTGGGAGTCTAGCGGCTTCGTGTTCTCCATTGCTTTATAAATATATCCTTTCCCCGCTCTACAACACTCGTTCGACTTCCTCCCCCGTTGCCACTCAGTATTATTCCCTCATCCACGATTTACCGCGACTGCAGCGCTGCTACTTGTTGTTGTTGGTGGTGCTCGTTTTGCTTCTGTTGTTGTTGGTGCTGCCTGGCGTTGTTGTTATTGTTACTGGTGGAAAAGGAATAGCCAGTGGAAGCAACTCATAAATAAATATGCAAGGAAACTCGTGCCGTTGCGATGAGAACCGCTACCACAGAGCTATATATTCTTATGTAGCTGCTGCTCTCGCGCACGACTCGAGAGCAGCTTCCAGTCACGTTTCTTCACTAATCTCATATTCACTCGTAAGCTTCGGATGTATAATGAATTTTCACTTGCAAATATCCCTGCGCCCACTTATTCGCACAGCTGCGACAATATTATTTGCTCGTGATACAAGGCGTTTAGGTTAAACGTGATATTATCTCGTTCGGAGATTCCCACCGATACTCGCTGTTTACTGAGTTTAGGAAACGATCGCCGGAGACGCTTCGAAAACTTTCGTTTTCAAAGGCGACGATCCTTTCTCTAAAACAGTTCGGATGTAGGGCAAAGGTGTTGAGACCAACGTCAGAACTTGGTCGCTGAAGACCCGGAAAAGTTTGTAATGCAACTGGAAGCAAAGTTATATCGATACTATGTTCCGCTATCTTTGATCTGGGCGAAGAGTGTGGCTTAGTAATTTAATTTAATGAGGGTTATGAAGATTGAGTCACACAGATTAGATGACATAATTAAAAATGTAAAAAATGTATTTAGTCTTTCGCAATTTATTGTAAATTCAGTCGTGTGAACCATTCGATTCTTATGTTTCAATTATGAGCACCAATACGTGATTCGATCAGCAGCGACAGTTTGTAAAAATTTGGAGAAAAAAATATGGGCACAATGAAATTTTGTTGTAGTTTCCACAATCGTGTAGTAAAAAATGTTAATTGTTAATTAATTCGTCTCTTTTTATATTTTGTTACTGTCAGTTGCAATAAGAGCAGTGTGTGCTAATGAGAAAATAATTGCATTCCATGGCTTTCACGTAACGAATACGTAATAAATTGAATAAATCTCTTCTACGGCCTCAAAAAATGGTTTATTATTATTTTGGATAGAAGCTGGAAATTCATTAGTGAAGTGCGTAAATTAAACTTGATGTTTTCCAGGAATATTACTTTTTTTTTAAGCCAAATTTGCTATCCATGAAAAAAATTAAATTAATAGATAGTAGAATGAAAATTTAAATCAAATTATTTTGTAGTTCAAATAAATAGAACATCCGTTTCAGTACAGCTCTTAGTTCTGTTTGTCGAGGGCATCCGATATATAGAGAACATTTCCGTTGTGCTCCAGATTGACGAGCAATTATTCTCTGCGCCGTGTGAGCCCCTTAATAATAAGTGGGCCATCAAAGGAATTATGGACATCGCCGCAAATTGAGTCGGGAAATTTTTTTGCAATTAAAGATGGAATTATACTGTATTAACGCAGAGCCAGAGTTTTGTACGTGATGAATGTACAATTACCCCAAATATCTAATCTGATGTTATCCGGTATGTTTCAAAACCTCAATAGCGTTGCACTTGGCATGCGATTAGAAAATAAAATTTGTGTGGATTTTTTACATATATTTTTGAGCCATAACATTACTGGGTGTGAGTACAGAGCTTTGAAGTTGAAACTTAAAGTTAATGGGTGCCCTGATTTTTAAAATATCGTGGTCGCCGACTTTAAACATGAAGTTTCAAGAATAACGCTGTAGCTCCGTTGAAATTATAGATTTTTGAACCATAAAATAACTAAGTGTAAGTACTGAGCTTCAAAGTTGAAACTTGAAGTTAAACCGTGCCGGGATTTTTGAGATGTCGTGGTCGCTGAATTTGAAAACGACTTATCAAGAATAACGCTGCAACTCCGTGAAAATTATATAGTTCTGAACCGTAAAATTACTGAGTGTAAGAACTGAGCTTCAAAGTAAAAATTTGAAGTTAATCGGTGCCGTGATTTTTTAGATGTCGTGGTCGCTGAATTTAAAAACCACTTATCAAGAATAACGCTGTAACTCCGTGAAAATTATATATTTTCGAACCAGAAAATTATTAAGTGTAGGTACTGAGCTTCAAAGTTAAAACTTGAAGTTAATCAGTCCCGTGATTTTTAAGATATCGTAGTCACCGACTCTAAAAACAAAGTTTCAAAAGTAACGCTGTAACTTCGTTAAAATGATATATTTTTAACCCATGCATAAAATTACAGATAGTGCTTATCAAGATACCATACTCTTTTGGAAATATATAATTACCGTTGCCAGAAAAAAAAGCACAAGGCCCTTTTTTTGGCCGCCTGGCGAGATATAATCCCTTAAATGCTTTTCCTACAACGTCAGCGTCGACGCACTCTGCTCAACCTAAACGTACCTCATACAGTCGTTCGTATATTGCGGCCACTCGTGGTTTACAATCATTTCTCTGTCCTCACCTTCGAACTATCTCGTTAGCGTTCGGATTGTACTTCGGTAGCACGTTCCTTTTGTTGAACGGTAGGACAAACCACAACAGAGCATGCCTACTGAAATAACGACCATTGGACTGTCGTATTAATCATGAGAAATGTCGCAATTATTGCATTTACGAATGTTACCTAAGATAGCTACTCGAAAAGATTTACAAACTTCCGCTGTGTAACTGCAATCGATTTGATCATTTCATTCACAAATTTATTCTTATTAATTATCTCCACATATTCGTCATTGGATTCAATAAAAAATTCAAATATTTTTTTTATTACTAAATCAAAAATTAGTATTAAAACAAAAACCGATCGAATAGATCACCTCTTAATTGTAACGAACAATTTTTTACACAGATCTACAAAAAAATCATACACACGTAAAAATCTCGAGCTGAAAGATTGCGCTCGATGGTTCGTTGGCATTTTAGATTTTAGACTACACTATAAGAAATGCAATTGTAAAATAGAATAATGTATCGTAACTGAATGTCAATAAACGCACATACTACTACTGTATTAAAAATTTTAATAAAGTACTAAATAGTTATTGAAAAATACGAGAATAATGATAGATAATAGAAAAGTATTCACACTGAAAGAAAACAATTTCTCATTTTTAAACTGATTTAAAGTCGTTTAAGAAAAATAATTTAACCTTATCAATTTATGGAAAAAGTAAGTAAGTCATTACGGTTATGAACACTAATAAACAATACGCAGTTCGGTGCTCTATAATTACATTCATCGAAGTTACTCGTAATAGTAGAGGAATCGATTGCTCCATTGTCCGTTTTACGGTCTTTTTTCAGCGTGTTGCATCGTCGGGTTTAATGCGAGAAAAAAAGGCATCGAAAAAAAACGATTCCTCAACAACAGCCAACAATTATAGTGGCATTTCCGTGGGCAACGAAAAATGGCTGGGGGATTAAGCGTTGTCTCGTTACAATTTAATTTACGAGGTACGCGAATGCGCAATTGCCGGTGTAAATATAGCGCTGGAGTAGCGTTACGCGTAGAGCAACAAGAGACAGTGACAGGGGAAGGAGAGCAGAAGTTGGAGAAAGGCGGTCGTTAACCCGGTAAACCGAATTGAGTAAGAATTCGATGGTTACTCGAAAGCGAGCTGACCATTTCCTCCGAAGTGTGAAATAGGCTCTGGTCTACCTTAAACACCTGCTTTTAAATTTATCTCCGGAGATAAAATGTCTCCACAAACGAATGTACTGACAAGCTTCGTTAATTATTCAACTACAGTCGCTGATAACAAGATAGATACGCGAGAGATAGAGGAACGAGAAGAGGGAATGTTAAATAATTCCCACGATTGAAACTTTGTTCTGGCGTGAAAACGGAAAACTTGGGAGATTATGAAGAAGAAAAAAAAGGGAAGAAAGAGCGCTTAACGACTATCCACTCAAAGCGTTAACTCAAGTAAGGTGGAAAAGAGGAGAGGGGTGCAGTCTTTCGCAGCAGCGCGACTGCAGAAGCAAGAGTGGCGCTGCCGAGGGTGGCAGAAAACCCTCTTGGAAATAAGGTGGAGGCGAAAAGTTTGCTCTGAGCGCGTATACTCCTATTCCTTCGGTCTCTTTTCCTCCCTCACACACTCGTATTTTTATCCTCGCCCGTATCTTTATCGCTTTTTCTTTCTATCCCCTGCCAGCTATCCCATAGGAGAGCTCCAGACACGAAAAGACTCACGCCTGTTACAGGTCTCGGCAGCTGCGCCAGAAATTCTCATCCTCTTTTCCTGCTCGCGGTCGTTCGTTTTGCATTTTTACTCCGCCGCGACAAGGCGCCCGTTAGAGACGCGGATTATATCGGGATATACCGAATAATTGATGGCCGATATCACCTGGCTATGTGCTGGAAAAAAGATTTCATTGGATCCACGAAAATTGGTGGATTGATTTTTTTTCCATTGATTCTAAAAAATTTCTTTTCCAATGGCAAGTTGCATTGCAACTTCAGAGGGAAGATTTCATTGAGTCCAAAGAAATCGGTGGATTAATTTTTTTTTTCTCATTGATTCCGGTGGAATTTTTTTTGTTCACTTCAATAAAATGTTGCATTGGAATTTCGAAGGGAAGATCTTATTTACTCCAAAGAAATGGGTACATGGATTTTTTTATTTGATCAATCCAACAAAAAATTTTGTTTTTTTAAATTAAATATTGCATTTGGATTTTGAAAATAATAAAATTGCCTGTCATGAAACATTTGCTTGATGAGTATAGAATAAAGAGACAGTTTGATCTAAAGAATTCCAAGATATAGTTTCCTTAGGAGGAGTTGAAACCTAATCAGTCGATAATAAAAACTGTAAGCAATTTTTTAGAGGACACCGAACGTTTTTTGATAAAAGAAAAATCTTACATCATGACAATTAAAATAAAGTTCTTAATTTTATGAACATTGACAAAAGGAGATTTAATATATTTCCATTGACATTTCCTTAACGTAAATAACATAGAAAAAATCCATAATTTTTATTATATTTGTCATAAAATTCGTTTGAAATTGAATTTTCTAACCAGCTATTGAAAGACTTAAGACTTTTTTTATAAACTAGTAGGGTCGTTTTTAGTACATGAATCAATTGCAGTCTTTATATACCCTAACTCAAATATATGAGAGTGCGCACCAAATATTGGGAAACCGTTATAAATGCAGTTTCAGTTCTAATTGGAATTCTAATAATCCGTCGCATGTCAATTTTCCGATACGTTGTAACTACACAATCTAATTTATCCTGACATAACAGACGAGGGTCTAGACCGCATTTCCTAATATTGAAAACATGAAGTTTACGTTTTAGTTTGAGTATTAATAAACTTCCGCATCGAAATACCATTGAATATTGCAATTTCACAAGCTGCAGTGTGCAGTCGATTCGAACGACCTGCATTTTTCATGTTTCGTCCTGCAAAGTCCCGACCTATGTTGGACGTACTCAATAAACCAGATCTTCAAGCTGTCGAACTCACGAAGACTAGGCAGTGAGTATCAATTATATATCGATATTGCCGTTCAATAAAATATTACAGTGGTAGAAGCAATCGACTTTTATATTCTCATTCATTCAACTCTATGAATCCGTTTCTCTGACCATATAGAACATAATTTTTTTTTAAATACAAGTTTCATGATTGCAAGGCCTTTTAAATTTTAACATGGCGTAAGATGATTTATATAGCAAACTTGTAAATGTTTGTAATATGGTTGTTGCGATGCATATCTGATTCATTACTGCAGTTTTTCCGATTTTTTAACTGACTTTAGTTGACATTACTAATCGGTTGATTGTCATGACTAATCAGTTCACCGTTATCATCAGTTGGTTAATTTTCGTGATTGTTAATATTGTATTGTTGTAGCGACAGTAAAAACTTCATTAAAGTGAAAATGAAAAATAATTCGTTTTTCTAACAGTGATCGGTACTATCGGTAATAGTGATAGTAAATAAAAGTCAAAAAAATAAAGGTCAATCTTCCAAAAAATTACATACTTGTGGACATTGTGGTTTCCGATCGTATTTTAACTGCGACATTTGCCCAGATTTGTCAAGTAGAGGACGCTCAACTTTTTCAGGTTTTCAAATTGACAATTCTAGCTTTGGTCTACTTATTGATTTTCGTCAATTTTTTCAAAGTTTGTTCGACAAAAATTTTTTTTAAGCATATCCCATATAGTAAACGCCAGCAGTAACAACAGGCCGAATGCACGGGAAAAAATAACTTCGTTACGGTAACGAAAAATGATGCAAAGTCGAACTTTGGAAAAAAATATTTCCTTACCGACGTTTTAAACAAGATTTTCCACTTGAATTGTTTGAATCGGCCATTTTTTTATCCTTAATTTTTAAGTTGATGTTGATAATCAGTTGTCATAATAAACCTGAGTGATAAATTTTATGAAAATGAAGTCACTTTTTGTATATTAGCTGTCACATCAGATTCGAAAAGTCTCTCTGTGTGTCATTTTTGCCATAAATTATTTCCGACAGGACTTTTTTTTTAATTGATAAAACCAAATGCAAAGTAGAAGCCAGTTTATTCGAGAACTGACTAAATACATATTTGGTGCTACAACTCTAATAGAGAAAAAAACTGAATTTTCGGGGTATTTGTCATTGCATACACTGTTAAAAATGTACGGTGTCAACCGCTGTGGTATGGACTTTTATTCGGTGTACCCTTTATAATTTTAATAGTAACACGTTTTACGGTGTAAAGTTAACACGAGTGGTTTCGTTAAATTTATTTCCGTGTTAATTTTCTTTTTTAACACTGATTCGTCACTTTTCACCATGAGCGGTGTCTATCAGAAATTAAAAGATGTAATGAAACAATATGCACTGAAAAACTTGAAACTCAACATTGCATTGCTCGAGTGAGTTTTATTAGTAGATAGCTTAACTTACTCATATCCGTACAGAAAATATTTTTTCCACGTACCAAAACTTGACGAAACGACAGATTTTCCGGGCTTTAATGAAATTAAAAAAAAATTGTTTTTAATAATGCGCCTTATGCAATTACCGAGGCGTAGCACACAACGTATGTTCACAAATAACTACAACCATTTAATATTACAAGAAAAAAAAAAGTTTTTTTAGTTATAGACCTCGCAACGTTGCATCATAAATGTCCCTAATGTTATAAGCCAACCGTATGACAGCACGAACAATCATATTGTACACAAATTTGCAATATTCTGAATAAAAATAAAAATAAAAATAAGATACTCGTTGAAAAATTTATTGACCGTAAAAAAAAAATGCTTCTAACACCCGAATAGAATAAGGTTTCAACACTAATGTAGGTTTTAATTTCTAACACGGTGCTGGTGTTAAAGATGACGTTGCGAGCGGTGTTAAATCGGTGTCATAATATTATAACACTATTTGTTTAACAATCGCCCATTATCACCGCAATTAGTGTGGACCTATATCGACGCCGACTTGGTGTTGTTTTTAACACCGGATTTTTAACAGTGTATACGTTTTTTTTTGTGAAGCCCGTGTAAAACCCGATGAGGTTTGAATCCTTTCATCGTAGGTAATAGACTGACCGGCGATAATAGTCTCGCGAAGATTACGAGTAAACGCAGACGGCGCTCCCTCACCTTTGTTCGTAGAGGACGTCGAGCCATCGGAATTGTAAATTGTATCTGCGTTCTACGTCCGACACACACGGGAGTAGGGCTCTGGGCGTTACGAGGCGCCAAGTCGGTGCGATCGAGTTGCTCTCGCGGATCGTTTCGCCAGCGTCTCTTCTACGGCTCGGAAGTGTGTGTGGTAACTTTCGAGGAATGGATAGAGAACTGGAGAGCGGCGAAGAAGAGGTCGGTTGCGATGCAGCAGCCAGTTGCAACGGGGCCGTTAGACCCGCGGGAATGGACTAGTATGTTGTGCCAGAGAGACGAGAACCCGAACGAATTTGCTCCTTCTTCGGGGTAAGAGTACGACGTACGTATCAGCTCCTCATCCCTGCATCCTTCCGTTCCTCTCAATCTTTCGCTCTCTTCAGGGACGCGACACTTCAAGTGGCAATAAAAGTAAGCAGACTTCCGCAAACAAGCTTCCGGCCATCGACTGCTCTGCTCCTCTCTCTTTCTCCTTTCCTCTCACTGTCAAAGAATTCACTGTGAATTCGACCCAAAGACTTTTCCATCGAGAGCAAGATTCCTCAGTGTGTTCGCTGGGGAATCTCTGGATCGTCCAGCGTTTCTAGTGAAAATCCGCTTCCTGGAATACCGTGTATTGCGTTTTTTACTCTTGAGTGTTTCCTCCAGATGTTAGTCGGAATCAATTTTGCTTGGATAACTGATATATGGATTATTTGGTTCGATGTCATTAATTTTATATTGTTAAGATTTGGGTCAACATTGTTTTGTTTTTTGAATTTATATGATAAGGCAAATGACATAATTTATATGGTGTGAATAGTGGAAAGTTGTAAAGTGAACTATGAGTTCTGAGAATGTGATTGTTAAATCATTGAAAAAAAATGTGGAGATGCATTACTTGAATCAGGGTCTTAGAAAACCTGGGAATTTATGGAAGGTCCAGATATATTTTCAATCATATATTATTCTCTCAAATACATTTTGAATCAATTTAATATAAGAAATTAAAAAAAGAAAATTCTAAAATATTTCATATTGTAACAACAAAAATCACGTATTCATTTCGAAAAAGCGAAGACAATGTTGAGCGATTCATTATTTTCAACAAAAAATTTCTTTATAATTGGTTTATAACTTTTCGTTATCATTATTACCAAAAATTAATTGTTTCGATAGCTTTTATAATAGAGTTGATACTGGCATGTTTGTTGACACAAGTGTTGAAGAAATTTTTTTTTCGTTAGTTTTTTTTTCACCGGGATCAAGGGCATGAAAATATTCGGGGACTTTTACAAGAGAATTCGAATCCTGGGGGACTTATCTGAGGTACTTATATTACATATAAGGTTGATTTTGTTATAATGTCGGGGACCGCATCAAATGGACTTGAAATACACGAGGACTAATGTAACGGATTTGAAATACTCAGGAAGCCAAACCCAAATTCCCTGAACTCTTAAAATTCTTAGCGTCTCCAATTGTATAAGAGAATATAACTAACAATGATCAGGCCTTAACGGCTGATAATGATACTTAAATGAATCAAAACCCCACGAGAGGGGAAGATTTTATACACCTTATTTTCATAAAGTTATTTTCGAGCCCTTTATTCAACCTGCATCAGAAATAATTTAACAATTTTATAAGACATTTCACATAGTAGTAGTACAGGTATTTTATTGGACAATGTATACATTTTTTTTAGCGCCGCGTACATTAGTGTGTTAAAATTAACTACATTTACATTTTGGCATTGTCCAATGGGCCATCGACCGGCGGAGTCCTTCAGCCCGTAAATCTCGCAAGGTTATGTGTTGACTTATTAACTTAGGATGGGTATCGAAATATTGTGTTTATTGATTTTATGTGGAATACTATACGTCATGTGATTTATGTTTCGAGTAAAGATAACAGAATTTCAAATATTGTGTTATTCGGCGTTTTGTGTCTGGGGATTACGTTTGGAGGACGGATGTGGCATAAGTATGAAATAAATTCAAGTTTGGATTTGGCGTATATTAAGATAAGTTGTTTGTTGTGGTGTACGATAGGAGTGATTTTAGATGTATTATAGAGAAGGAGATTGGAAGGGTTATGAAGAGGATTGTTAGGGTGTCTGATTTTGGTGAGTTTTCTGAGCTCTATTGTTTCTGCCGTTTGGACGTTTTTTTTAGCTGGGTTGTTGCAGTTAAGGAGGAGACATTTCACATAATTTACAGAATTATGTGAAATATATTTTTTTTACTCGTTCAAGCGTAAAAAAAAGTTAATGAGAGTTTATGAACGTCCTCTCTTTCTCATTTGCCAGTCTAACACGTCGAGAGATTTAAGGGACTTGGTTTATCCAGGGAATCTTAAAAGAGAATTCGAATACTAAAATACAAATCTAAGTTACTTAGAATATTAGGGGCCTCATCAAACGGGCTTAAAATACTCGTGGACTAATGCAACGAATTGAGAATATTCATGAAGCCAAATCCAGGTTCTCTGAGCTCCTAAAATTCTCAGTGTCACCAATTGGTTCAGAGAGAGACTTACAATAATTAGGCCTTGAGAGCTCTTAATGAGACTTGAAATGATAAAAGCCCGACGATAGAAGCCCTTGGTTCAACCCAAATCACAAAAAAAGAACTTAACAATTTTCTAACAAATTTCCTGAAACGAAGCAGAACTCATCAACAAAAATGTTCTCATTTAGTGAAATATATAATTTTTTACTCTTTCAAGAGTCAAGAAAAAAAAAAAAAAAGTTAATTAGACTTTATGAACGTCCTCTCTCATCTGGCAGATTGTCTTCACCTAACGTAGCTAACACCTCGAGAAAACATCTCCGGTCTTTCGGTTGGCAGGAGAAACGTGAAGCGAACGCACCAACGAGATATCCTTGTTTTCTCTGGGTCTCGGCCGCGTCTCCTTCGAGAGCAATGAGATGAGGATTCGTATATAGCTGCCGGGAGGCACGGAGAGTTAATTGGATTGGCGGGGACGCGCGGAATTGAGAGAGGCGAACGAAAAGGTGGGGCGGGACCGAGTCGCGTCGTTATCCAAGCGAACGGCTGTGCCAATGACACGACTTGGCGTGTGTAGCCTAGCGCGGCCGTTTCAACTACACGGAGCACATCTCTCTCCCAACTATACCGCAGCTACGCGCTGGTGATATCGTGAAATTGCGAGAAATCGATTGTCGATTTGGTGCCCCGCGCGGATCATGCTATCAGCCATCGCATCTACCTATATATACATTCATCCTATGCCGCGTTTCTCGTTTCTGTTTACACTATTCGATTGGACCATGTTGCTCTTGCTGCTGCTGCTCCTCCATTCTTTCGAACAGTAAAGGACCTTCTGCGATGTGGCACCACTGTTAAAAGGGATTCAACTCCGACCACACTAACGCACCTCTTCACGTATTTTTCTTGGCGAGATAAAAGCACGCTCGTGATGTGCTGCCGATCCGCAAAGAAGACAAAAGCTTCGGTAAGAATGGGACTGATAGGCATTTCTTTTCTTGCAACTGTTCGAACGCGCTTGCAATTTTTCGAGCACCTCAAGAAAGTGTAAAGAAAGGTTTCACTACTTTCGGGTTAATTAACTTTTTGGCTTGCAAAGAATGCCTGATTGTTTGTTTTTTTGAGATTTCTTTGTTGAGATTTTCATGTCGGCGTTGGATTGTTGAAAAAATAGTTTTTTTCTTACTCCCCATATAAAAAAATATATATTCTGAACCCGAATATTGACCCACCTGAACAGTTTCGTACGATTTTTTTTAGAAACGAAGCACGGCTTTTCGTATTTCTCATTTGATAAACATATAAAGAATCGAATTGTTTGGTTGAACGGATATAGATATTTTTCTGCACAATAGACAATTTTATGTATGGTAGGATTTGATGGCTTGCACGATTACCTTTAATTCCGTGCATCGTAGAACATTTCAGATCTCATGGGTTTCACGATATTTAATTTTGCGTGAACAAATGTCTATTACTGACATTTTTTTGTCACAAAAATTGAAAATCCTATAAAACTTGAACACGTGGTTTAATTTGTTTGAAAATTCTTGTAAGCAAAGAGTTCTACTGACGTGCATAATTTTAACGCGGTTAATAAATGACCATCAAAATTTCTGCATCTTCAAAAAAAACTTTGTCCCGTTGTAGCGCCGTGACATTAGTTCTGAGGGGAAAATGTCTCGGCACTAGATAATCGAAAAAGGAACAGAAAAGGCAGATATGTTTTTTTTTTCTAGGAGTCGATCTAGCTAAAATATGGCGGTCCAAAGTTTTTAAACGGCAAAAAAAATATTTCTTTGCCCTTAAAAAAAATCCGGCGGAACCCGCCACTAGATAATCATGAGTACTACAAAAACGTCATACGGCATTTTTGCTCTTGATCAATATTCTAGTCAGGAAACGTGGACAAAGAAAAAAGTCCAAATAACTACTCACAAATAACCGTCACTTCAAAAGTACGAATAACCGCCACTTCAAAATAAGAAAAGAAAGAAGATGTCTCTTACAAGCTTTTCTCTCCGAGTCACAACGGAAAAGATATAGCCTGACAAAGTTTTCAATTTGCACAGATCGTCTTAATGCCACACGAATTTTTTTTTTTTCGAAAATATCCGCCATCGGGGAATTACAAAAGAAACAAAAAAGTGCCCAGACATTTTCCTCTCAGAACTAATGTCACGGCGCTACAACGTGACAAAGTTTTTTTTTGAAAATGCAGAAATTTTGATGGTCATGGTTAATAAAGCCATTTTTAAGATATTTAGAATAGAATTTTTTGAATCTGTCACCTAAATTCATAGGAGGAAATAACGCTTGATAAATCTGATATTGCTTCTGGTATTACTGAACCAAGAGAGTAACATTCGAGCAGTCGAGTTGGCAGTTTCAAAAGGTTTCAAAACAAACAAACAAAAAAATTGTAACATATACTCGAATGAGAATTCCTCGTGCGTCATCAGAAAGTTCCGGGCGGCGGTTCTCGGCGATGAAAGAAAATACTGCTATGGTTAATTTCAGTGAAATGGGAAGTATTATATGCATGGGCTATGCCGAATGTGGCGACGCGAGATGTAAGATCCTGCTACCGGTGTATCCTTTCTTATTGCCGCTGCTGACCACTATACTCTGGGTACAGGTGCACCGACTCGGGATTCGCCTTTCGTATAACCGGTTCTCTCCCGCCTCACATATGTATATTTCAGTTGAACACAAACGCGTGTGTACAAACGATGACCGAGAGTGCGTCATTCGCGAGCGCCGAGAGCTTCTTCAGCATGCAATATTATTTTTATATATATATTGAACCGTTTATACTATACATATATATATATCTTTTTTTTATAATCATATATACATGATGTAGTCCAGACCAACTCGAGAAATATTTTACTCGAACTGTTTGACAAGCTACTCCATTATTTTGTATGTCATTGTACTTAATCAACAAGAGCGCTTCAATTTAAACGGAAAATTGGATTACTCTATTTTTCAAAATGATTTTTTTTTTAATTCTGCTTTGTGCTTACTCGGATATAGCCAGTGATTTTCCACGTTGTTGTCCGAACTCGAATAAGAATGCGGGATTTTTTAAAGATTTTTTTACTTATCAATGTTTCCAAAAAACCGTGATAAGTTACGGTCAAAACGGTTTTCAAAAAACAGTGATAAGTTACGGCCAAAACTGTTTTAAAAAAACAGTGATAAGTCACGGTCAAAACTGTTTAAAAAAACAGTGATAAGTCACGGTCAGAACTGTTTATGAAAAAACAATACTGGCCATGATGGAAAAATTTTGAAGAATTCTCAAAAATTCTTTACCACACTTCACAATCTGTAGTGGACGAAAGAAAGTGGACTTTCGTTTCCACTTGTAAAAAAAATATATCGAATAATGAATTTGAAAAAATTCAAAGCAGCAGTCAATCAATTGCGAGCTGATGCTTAACCATCTTAATATAAAACACAGGTTTTTAAACCTTTGTAACTGATTTTCCTACAGTCATTTTTTTTTCTAATTTCAAAGTTACTCCAATTTTGAAGTTAATTCACAACTGACGGAATCACGAAAAGCTACGACACCGACTACATCATGCCATTTTCGTGGCTGATTTGAAATAGAATATTTCCATTTGGCACTGTACAAGCATTACTTATCAAATGTCGAACATCTGAATGTTATCACCGCACGAGGCAATTTTTTTTATGGATGTTCTTTCTTTGAACTGTAAGGAAACGGATGCTCACTTTGGGTCTGGGCTAGAAAATTTCTATATGTGGCAAAGGATTTTTAAGAATTCTAGAAGAATTTCAGGTTACGGCCAATAATCTGTTTCTAAAGATTGAAAAGGAAAAAAAAAATCGAGGAAAAATCCTGCTTTCGTTTTAGAGTTCACTTTCCCATAAAACAATATAAAAACATTACGGTCTCATGGCTTTGAAAGTTTAAATATGTGGCAAAGAATTATCAAGGATTTTCTTAAATTTCTACGACCAATGTATTTTTTAAGAAAATAAGGGTGATAAGTAAGAAAAAAATCGAAAAAAATTCTGTTTTCCTTTTAGAGTTCACTCCACCATGAAAAATAAAAATTCACTGACCATAGTCGAAAGGTCAGGGGTCAGACCCCGGTCGAATTGATGTGGATTGCCCCATATATATACACAAATTGGACCAACCGTTGGGACTCCGCCTTCAGTCCTTTGACTTTCGTGTACGCATATTGGTCCTACGGGTGTGTTAGACCGAGTCTGCTCTTTGTCCGTGAATTTCGTCCGATTTTTATTGACGATCAGTCGGGCAGGACGCGCGGCATCGATTTCATTCCGGTTCTCTCCTCACATATATATTTCTTATTCTCTGGACTCTCGCGTGCACCGCAACGTTCGGTCTCTCCTGCCTTAAAGTCGCATCTTTGTTTAGCCAATCGAGCGGAAGAGAGATCGACCTCTAAGACACGCGCACGCTGTCAGGTATATGCGATTCCGCTCTCACTGCGGAATTTCGCTATGCGTGGTTACATTTCCATGGGAATAGTCGTTGGAATAGCCTATAGCTGGTTAAACGTTGTTGGTATATATGTATACGTGCTGCAGAAAGAAACGTCGAGCTCTCATCATTCTGTGCGCTTCGTCACGAACAAAAATGACCGACATTTGTGCTGTGTAGATATATATATATATATATATACATATATGTATGTACACAGCCTGATCGCAACTCTCCAGGGAAATTGTTGGATTCCGTACGACTCTGCAATTAGTATTCCTCGTCACTCGAATTTCTCTCTATAAGCAACCTAATGGTGGGAAGGAAAATCGTTGAACGCTACTGTACCAGAAAATCATCCGGGAAGATTCAATAAAAAATGTGCCAAAAAATTGAGTAGAATGTGAGGAAAAACACACGAAAATACATCAGTTAATTGGATTTTTTTTCGAATGGGTATTTGGTTTTCGTAATTGATTGACACAACCAATTTATTAGACTTGATATGGGGACTGACTAATCCGTTAGGCTCAGTATAATTGAACACATTTACTAACCGGTTTTTTCAACTAATTCGTTGGTTTCACTTGTTATTTTGACTCACTATTTCATTGGCCTAACTAATCGGGTAATCTATCCAATGGGTTGGTCTAATTAATTAATTGATCTCAGTGATGGATAGGTAAAACGAATTAGTTGTGACTATCCATCAGTGATAGGTAGAACCATTAGTCGGGCCAGTGAAATCTGCCCCGACTAATTGACCGATCGTAATAATAACTTGTTACCGGAATATATATATTCTCGACGTCGAAAACTCGAGTCGACTCATCGAACACCTCGACAATAGTCTATATATCGAAATTTAAATTAGGAGTCAATCCTTAAGGTACTCGCATGTACGACGATGCGTATATTTGTCTAATACGCCGAGAGCTCGACAAGAAAAACTGCGAGCACAGTCCTATACCCCCTCCATCTAATTCAAAGACAATGGTACGCGACGTCACGCGTGTCGAACTGTATCGACGGGCAACGACCGGCGAGATCACGAAAATCCACTTGTCTGCCGAGAGCGCTAGGAGACGGTCAGCCCTCGAGGACCTCGCGTATTATTAGACGAATTAGGAGATATTGCGTTACGTTAAATAGCGAATATTGTCGAACCGTGAAGGAAGCCGTTTATAAACTGTTTGTCAACTCACAAAGGAATTGTGGATATTTGTCAAGGAATAATTATATATCGTATTTACGTAAGTAAAATTGAAACACTTATATCTGTCTATCTACTTCTCTGTCTCCCATAAACTTGCAAATTTCCTCCTATTTGGGTCCCCCAATCGAATCCCCCTGCGAAGTCTCTAAATTGAATAATTATTGTCGAGCTAGTCGAGTAAAATTAGACAAATGTATTATTACTAGTTTATTAGTTTTACTATAAAACTAATTGGCGCCCATAATCAATTTAATTGTCGAATTCAGAGCCCTGGCAGCCGTAGACCCAGGCCGCGCCAGGTGTGGCTTTCATAAAAATTTCTGAAAATTATTGTACTAACTCCTCCTAAAAAAGAAAGCCTGTCTCATTTGGCGCCCAACGTGGGGCAAGTTGGGAAAATTGTCAAATATTAATTAATAAAGTGTCAAATGAATATCGTAAAGCAAGGAATATATTTGTAAAGTCGAATCTGGTGAGAATTATAGTCGAACATTAGAGGCTCCGCGTACAACGCTGCGTAGCAACACGAAGCGTCTAGGTCACGCTTGAGCGGCGCGGACCAAAACATAAACACGAGCGAGACGCTTAGCGACAGAACTCGCTGCGAACACTAATCCCTTTGTTTTTCACCATACTCGACTATTTATGTTTGAATAATACTTCAAAATTCTTTTCTTTTGCTTCGCTTACTGTCCGCTTATAAGTATTCATTATCTATTTATTTTGTATTATTTATTTCTTTATTTATGTTTATCTTGTACGCTATTATTTAATCTCTTCTGCATTACTGTCGCATTTTATTATTTATGTAAAACACCTTTGTAACACGATCATTGGCCTGATTATACACGTGAAGTTGTTGTTGAAAATAAATCCTATGAATTTATTCAGAATTAATGTAAATTGTCGAACAACTGAATTTGGAAAGTAAACCATTTTCAAAATTTTTGTGAAATATTTTTCTTTGAAAATTCGTGAAATATCTATTGGAATTAATTGAAAAATGCAGAACCATCATAAATTGGAAAGTTTATCTGTTGAGACAATTCAAAATAGTCAATCAAATTAGTGTCCAATTATTTATTCTGCCAACGTGGAAATTCTCCATCAAAATTTGTCACATGTTTTAAGATATACGCTGAAACTCCATCGAATGTGATATTGTGTCCATAAATTGTCAAAATATTATCCTGAACAAGTCGAATTGAAAATTTATTGCAATTTTGTCGAGAAGGCATTGGCAAGGCTGTTAACGGAATTTATTACTATCGTCGAATAAATTGTCAAAAATATTGGCGAATTAGTTAGTCAAATTTGGTATCACGTCATAATGACATCAATGTTTATCTCGCCACCAAAGAGAACGACACGTGCGGGAGTCAAAATTGTCGCGGACACGGGAAAAAAAATGTCGAACGTTCAAGGCTCAGATACGTCGCTTAACGATATGTTTCCTACATCGTCTGGAAGGGGAAACGCGTCAAGCGGAGACAAGTCGACTGAGTCTGTTCGAGAGCAAACCGCTAAGGGCGCGGGGGCGGAAAAAATAATTTCTGCCCAGAGCTCGGACACGAATGTTCCGTCGAAGACGATGGCCGGTGTCCTACCGACGGAAGAGCGGGCAGGCACGCCGCGCGGCCGCGGGAGAGGAATACGAGGAATAACTCCGACGCCTTTCGAGAGTTCGCGACTATCCCCGATAGAATCGTTGGTGGGCTCGATGAATAAGAAACTAGAAACAATGGATATTACGATAGCGCGCGTAGAGATCCTCGAGGGTAAAATGAATGAAATATTAAACCATTTGAGTGGTTTATGTAAAGTCAATGTAGAAACCCAGGTGCAGCCCAACTCGACGGTAGAGGGGGGAACTGTACTTGGTGACGCGGCGATATCGCTCGTCGCGTCCGAGAAACGGTCCCAGGGCAACCGGAGAGATAATGATCAATTAGATGTTAGGTCGAACGATCGAAATAAATCGGAAAATAAAATTACGCAGCCGTTGGGTCAGGAGACTCAACAGTTATCCCGAGAAAGATTATCGAATCCCTCGGAAGCGTTTTGTTTGGAGAATGAGAGTCGCTTGTTGAGTCAAGATGCACTTCGAGAAAGGTTATCGAACCCCTCAAGTGCTTTTGTTCCGTATCGCCAAGCGAGCGATCAGAACGAGATTGGAAATAATGAATCGTCTAATGTATCCCGCAATTTGCAGAACATCTTAGTTGACGACATAGGATCGATTGAGCGGGAACTCCGTAAGGTACATTTTCGGGACATCGCGGGAAATAGTACAGGCAGAACATCAATGGTGAACCGACCGGGTTTGTCGAACGGTCAGCAACGGAATTTCACTGACGAGAATTTAACTACGTCAAATCGACAAACTAACGAAACACAGACAGGATTCGTCAACATCATGATAAAACGAACAACACAGGGTGGCGAAGACTACTTCGAGGAAAAACGCGTGACAACCGAAGCGTTTGAGCAAATGTCGCGAAGCGGAAGTAATTCACCTCTTGAAAACAAGTATCGTCAAAAGCACGACAAACGATCAAGACCACGGAGGAGAGGCGTCTTATCGTGGAAAAGTAGTGACTCTAGCGACAGCGACTACGAGCCGCGACGATTTGATGAACGCGATGGATCGCGTACTAGTCAAGACAATAATTCGAGACATTCAATTAACTTTCAATATGATTACGAACTCGAGTCGGCCATGAAAATCGGTCGAATTGTCAGTAACTGGAAAATAACATTTCCCAAAACAGAAAAAGACCCGGATCAATTCCTGCTTATCCTTAAAGACCAACTCGATGCAAGCGGAATAGACAAAAATAGATTCATTCCTTGTTTGTCAAACATTTTTGAGGGACCCTACCGTTCCTGGTACCTTCTGAACAAACGGTCTTGGCGGACATGGAAGGACTTCACGCGTGCTTTCCGATACCAATGGGCAGTAAGAAAGGACGATGGTGCTCTTTTCGGTGAAATACGTGATTTAAGGTTCGAAAAGGGTGAAAGCCTTGCGGAATTTACTTGCCGAGCACGCTTGATTTTCGAAAGGATGCAACACCCGCCATCCTTTCGGGATCAACTAAGACAAATATTAATCAAGCTCAATCCGCGACTAACCTACGAAGTACTTAACTTGGGTATTTGCAATTACGACGAATTTCTACATTATATAAACGAACGTAGTTACATTCACCGTATATCGCTTAATTCACAGAAAGGGTCGCGAGATAGATTGTCGAAAACTGACCTACAATATCTGCAGAACGAATCAGATGAAAACGAGACTCAGTTTACGGAAGACGATGACAATGGCGAAGAAACAGCTGAGTTGCACGTTATGAATTCGAGTAAAAAAGAACCGTCGAGTAATTCAAAAACATTAGTAAAGCAAAGACTTGAAAAGAACCTTTCACGCTTCGAGAACAGCAATAATTCAACAGCAAATTCGAAAGATCAGTGGGCTGGATCAAAATTTGTTTCTGACCCGAGCAAAATACTTTGTTACAATTGTGGCGAAATTGGACATCGCTCACGCTTTTGTACTGCCGCAAGACAGGAGCTATGTCATATTTGTCGAACAATTGGTCATATTAATGCAAACTGTCCAAAGCGCTCGGGAAACGAGTAGTGCCCGCGGTAACAAAACCTCTGGTTACCGTCACTGAGGGCACGGAAGAAGGGGGAAAAGCTGCATTTAACATCGAACAAACTAAATCATTAGACAAAGTCGATTTGCCCGACGATACAGCAACGTTAGACCAATCTCACAACGCAAGAACTGCACCGACAGTTGAATTAGAAATCATAGACGAAATAATAAGCGACTCAGAAATATCCGACGAAGATCTGGATGTTCCGACATTTACTGCCACAGATGAATCTTCGGTTAAGATTGCAAGTTTATCGACAATAAATTTAGGCGAACAACACTCTTCGAATGTGGACAATACGCCAAACGATTCATCAGCCACAGGAAAACTACGTGACTGGCGACCGGTCGGCATGCCAGCTCATCTCATTTACCGTTTAGCGCAAAGGCGTATTTTTCGAGCAAATAATGGCCTAACAGAGCCAATGAAAGTTGTCAAAATACCAGTCGAGATCTCTATTTTTGGCGAGAAAATTCGTGGTATAATAGACAGCGGGAGCGAGAGGTCTTATTTGAATCCGGAAACTTACGATCGCGTCAAACAGTATCAAGTCAAAGACCTTTCACCAGATTCTACGTCGGAAAACGGAATCCGTCTCGGAGATAAATCAGTTGTCAAGAGTCAAGGCGGTACCTGTTTCGTGATTGATGTGGGCGATGTATACGGCCCCCAGTGGTTTAGTATCCTTCCAAATTTGTCAGGTAATTTGATTCTCGGTATGGACTTTTGGACATCTTTTAGAGTAAAAACAGATCCAATAACAGAATCATGGTCTCTGGATGGAAGCAACATCTCATACCCAATGATACACCGCTACGTTACGAGACCGGAATTAAAAACTTTGACGGTTGACGAAACCGCTAAATTGAAAACCTTTCTTGACGCGGAATTCGCAAAATTTGACCGCGAATCAACTGGTGTAACTGATCTGATAAAACACGTGATCGAACTGACCGACCATACCCCGCACCGACAAAAACCTTACCGACGTAGTGAGGTAGTTCGTGAGTTTATCAACAAGGAAGTTGATCGGTTATTAGACAAAGGATACGTAACTTGGAGTAATAGCGACTGGGCTTGTTCTCCAGTCGTAGCCCCTAAAGCCAATGGTGGCTTAAGATTTTGTATAGACTATCGTCCGGTAAACCGCCAGACAGTAAAACCTGCGTATCCCCTCCAACACATGAAGTCTATTTTGTCTCAGTTGCATCAAGCCAAGATTATTTCGACCTTAGATATGAGTGAAGCTTTTCACCAAATTCCTATGGATAAAGATAGTCAAAAGTATACGGCGTTCGTTGTCGAAGGAAAGGGGTTATTGGAGTGGCGAAGAATGCCATACGGGTTAACGGGAGCCCCATCTACTTTCCAGTGTTTGATGGACAAATTAAAGCGACGAATTAAGGAATTAATTCTAGAACGCAATCTCCCGAACAACTGGGCAGACCAAGTATTCGCTTATCTAGACGACTGGATCATTGTTAGTCATAACCTCGACGAACATCTAGCAATTTTGACGTTGTTATTCGAAGTGCTGCGGAATGCAAAGCTGATACTTAATCGCGAAAAAAGTAGTTTCGCCTGTAAAGAAGTAAAGTTCCTAGGGTATATAGTCGATGAACTCGGGATGAGACCAAACCCCGAGAAAATTCAGCCTATTCTTGACTTCCCGGTGCCAAAAGATAGAACGCAACTTCGTCAATTCAATGGCCTTGTAAATTGGTACCATCGACATCTGAAGTGTATTGCACGGGTACAGGGGCCCTTGAATAAGTTGACTAGCCCAAAAGTTCCATGGAGATGGACGCAAGTGGAACAAAATTCCTTTGACGAAATTAAGATCGCATTAGCCGATGCACCGCGACTCTACACGCCGATACCGGGTCAGCCTTTTGTTTTGTATACCGATGCCAGTGATTTTGGACTTGGCGCAATTCTCGTTCAGCAAGATCCATCGACGAGCAAAGAAATTTTAATTGAGGCATTGAGTCGACCATTACGTGGTGCAGAATTGCACTACACTACCACAGAAAAGGAGTGTTTGGCTGTAGTATGGGCAGTAGAAAAGTTGCGTTGTTACCTGGAATACATGCCGTTCAAGGTTGTCACCGATCATCAAGCTCTCCAGTGGCTCTACGGATTAAAAAATCCGGTGGGCCGCCTGGCCAGATGGGCGATATATCTGTTACAACATACAATGACAGTCGAATACAGACGCGGCACGACTAATGAAGCACCAGACGCTCTATCACGCATGTTTGATCTGGATGTAGATCCTTGCGGCTGGGAAAAATTAGTCGACGAAACAGTAAAAGGACGAATACGATTGACAACGATTTGTGACCAAGACTGGTACGAGACAAAACGCAAGCTCGTAAGCAAACAACCAGAAAGATTTCCAGAGTGGAAGATCGAAAACGACGAACTGTATTACCATCGACCAGATTACGGAAAATTATTAATCGACGACGAATATCCGTGGAAAAGGGTAGTGAGATCAAGTGAAGTAGCAGACATCTTGCGCGAAAACCACGAGTCCCCACAGGCCGGTCATCTTGGTAGAGACAGCACCTACGATCGGATTCGTCGAGATTTTTATTGGCCAGGCATGTCGCAGGACATAAAGTCGTATGTCGAGGATTGCGAAATTTGTCTTAAAATTAAATACAATCAGCAGCCAATGAAGGGCCCGTTAATGACAAGACCTCTGTTGACACCTTGGGCTCAATTGTCAATCGATACAATAGGACCTTTCACTCGTTCAAAAAAGGGCAATGTCTATATAATTGTCATCCAAGATCTTTACACAAAATATGTCGAATTATTCCCTGTACGGAATCAAACCGGCAAAATCGTGGTTAGTACCCTTGAAACTGTGTTCGACAAATGGGGAACTATTCCTGAGTCAATTATCTCAGATAACGGCACGGAATACTTGAACAAAGATGTGAAAGCATTCCTAACGGCCAATAGAGTAAAACATATCACCACCCCATTGGCGCACCCACAAGCAAACCCTGTGGAACGCGTTAATCGAACAATAAAACCAATGATTGCCGCATTCATTAAAGACACTCAAAATGAATGGGATGTAAATCTGTCCAAGCTTCAACTCGCGTATAATACCGTACCACATGCTGGTAGCAGAGTCACGCCTTTCTATCTGAATCACGCACGTGAAGCTACCATAAATCCGAGAAAGCGCGTCGTTGACGACAGTCAAGTTATAACCGACGAGTTAGTAGATAACTGGGTGAGGAAAATTTCTAAATTCGACGAACTTCGACATAAAGTCGAAAATCAAATTAAAACCGTTTCCGACAAACGTCTTGCTAAAGCTAACGCCACTAAGGTAAAACAATTCGACTTGAAAATCGGATCAGAGGTATATTATCCAAATAAAAAGTTAAGTAGTAAGGTCCAAGGTTACTCGGCAAAATTAGGCCACCGATACCTGGGTCCTGCAATAGTAAAACGCATAATTGGACCAATGATCGTTGAATTAGTTGATAAGAGCCATAAGATTGTCGGAAAATATTGTGTAACGGATTTGAAAATTCCCCGCCGAAGTTTACGTAGGAGTTAATTTTCCATACAGATTTCGACAACATCGACGAAATGTCGCGGAAGCTGGATCAACACTGGGAACCAGACAACATGAGCGACGAGAAGCGACACCAAGAGCAGGAGCGCTTATCGGCTTTGTTCAAGGAAAAACTGCGCATCGAGGCCGAATGGGAAGCCTTATATGACAAAATTCACTTCCAATCGGACGATGCTTCGACAGCAGATACCTTGTCTGTCGAAAATTTGCCAATTGACGGACCAGATGACTTCCCAGACGTCACTCTGGAAGAACAAGTTTCGTCAAGTGCCACGGATGTACCTGGGACAACCACCGAATCACAGGGCGAAGCGAATGTACCGAGTTCTGAGGCCATGTTATTGCTAAATCAAATTCGCTCTCTCCCACCACCGAAGTTGAAGTTGACAAAAATAACGAAAATCTCTGCAGCCGAAGTCCGTGCTGAGAACCTTAAACGCAACCGAATACCTTCAGGGCATCATGCGTGCAAAAAATCGACGACTTTGGGAAGGGAATTGCGAAGCACCGACGATCCTACTGCCTTGACTGCACCGTCGGTCATGGTCAAGCCGTTACCATTGGCCCAGGCACCCTCTTTCGACGATATCCTGAGGGAACTCAACGTGCCAGAACTCACGAGCCCCGGTGACCGGAAACCCGTCTACCTGGCTGATGGTCGCATCCTGAGTGAATCCCTGCTGAAAGACTTGATCAACAAACGAGCCAAATACTTTGTCGCACGTTTGGAGTCTACTAAAGTATCCCGGGGAACTCAAACATTCATCAGCGTTGTTGGCAAACAACACGTAGCAGGCTGCGTTAATTGTCGATCCCGCGAACACCATTTCAAAAACTGCAATTTGCCTTATCGCCCCGGATTTTGTCAAATTTGCGGCGCCGATGGCTTCGACACTGCTGACTGCATTTATCCACACGGCATCGAACATGAGTATGCCCTGGGTAGATGTCCAGGATGTGCTAGGGACATCAGCCTTTACTGTCCAGAGTGCCCCGATTGCAACATCCGCTACGGGGATATCGTTGACTGGCTGAGGCTCAACTACAGCACCTGGCCAACTTCGCTTGTTCCAAAGGACCACCAATACCTGGTCAACGAAGGCGAGGAAGCCCTGAAGAGGAAGGTCAAGGCTAAATTTGACGATCCTTCCGATCACCACAATCGAGTGCGAGCGTATCTTATCAGGGAGAATGCATTGGCCGCTGCATCAACTCTTGCCAACCCAGCTGCCCAGTCCGCCCTCACTTTGTCGGAAGAAAAAAGGCAAAATGCGATTCGTGTTTTGACTTCCCCACGCGCCAAAAAGAGCCTCGACGAAATTATGTCTGAGAGACCGGAACTGCGCGATGGCGAAGAAATCAAGATCATCATCCCGACAAAGTACAAAAAATGAAGCAAGAATTGTCAACATCCGACCTCAGTAGTCACCTAACACTGAGCTTCTCCATCTTCTGTCTTTTTTCGTTTTATATTTCATTATTTGTGTTACCTGAATTTGAGAAATTCGTCAGGCAATGGGCCAAAGGCCATGAAGTTTTGTTTATTTTTTTTTTTTAAAACGCCAAGGCAAGTTTTGCTGTGTGTGCAGTTCAAACATAAATATGCTCATTTAATTTTCATTTCGTCCACGCACACAGACTCAATTATTTTTCTATTGTCAAAAGTTATTTTGTTTTATTGGAATTTACATTAGTGTCAATGTACGACGCTGTAAAAAAAAAAAAAAAAGTTTCAGTTCAGGCCTGTATACGCCTGAAATAAACATAATTTTGTTTTGTCATTTTATGTGTCATCTCAATCGACTCTATCCTAATATCCATTCCTCAAATTTGCAAGATTATCGTGAGACATACCGTCGGTGTTTACCGGTGGAGGAGGTTTTCAGACGATTATAAGTGTTATTTGTGACCAAAGACACACGGCTTGCTTGACACCATACGAAACCCTCTTGTTTGCGACGTCGAGGTTCGAGGGAGGAGAGTGTTACCGGAATATATATATTCTCGACGTCGAAAACTCGAGTCGACTCATCGAACACCTCGACAATAGTCTATATATCGAAATTTAAATTAGGAGTCAATCCTTAAGGTACTCGCATGTACGACGATGCGTATATTTGTCTAATACGCCGAGAGCTCGACAAGAAAAACTGCGAGCACAGTCCTATACCCCCTCCATCTAATTCAAAGACAATGGTACGCGACGTCACGCGTGTCGAACTGTATCGACGGGCAACGACCGGCGAGATCACGAAAATCCACTTGTCTGCCGAGAGCGCTAGGAGACGGTCAGCCCTCGAGGACCTCGCGTATTATTAGACGAATTAGGAGATATTGCGTTACGTTAAATAGCGAATATTGTCGAACCGTGAAGGAAGCCGTTTATAAACTGTTTGTCAACTCACAAAGGAATTGTGGATATTTGTCAAGGAATAATTATATATCGTATTTACGTAAGTAAAATTGAAACACTTATATCTGTCTATCTACTTCTCTGTCTCCCATAAACTTGCAAATTTCCTCCTATTTGGGTCCCCCAATCGAATCCCCCTGCGAAGTCTCTAAATTGAATAATTATTGTCGAGCTAGTCGAGTAAAATTAGACAAATGTATTATTACTAGTTTATTAGTTTTACTATAAAACTAATTGGCGCCCATAATCAATTTAATTGTCGAATTCAGAGCCCTGGCAGCCGTAGACCCAGGCCGCGCCAGGTGTGGCTTTCATAAAAATTTCTGAAAATTATTGTACTAACTCCTCCTAAAAAAGAAAGCCTGTCTCAAACTTGATCCATGTAATTTACCAGATCGATTAATAATCTGGTCCTAGGGTTTGATTTGCCCAGCTAATCGTGAATCCTCATTTATTGAATAATCTAGCTCTTCCAGCTAATTATTTGGATTCAGTTATCAATCAATGAAAGTAATTCATTAACCAGATTAATCGGTCGGGTTTGTTTTGTCATATATGGCGCATTCTTTATTAACTTGGCCCTTTTGTTCGATGGTCCTCACGGATATTTTAAAAAATTTGTGAGTACGTTGTACTACTTGAGATAGGCTTCTGAGATTTTTGAAGATTTTTTGAAGGCGCTGTTCTGGATTTTTCGTTTTTTTTTAAATAGCACGATATTTCAGAAAATATTCGTCTCTTAGGAAATTCTTGGGATCATTAACTTTTTCATTTTTTATCTTCTTTCGAATGATGTTGAAGACATAATTTTTCCAACCAAAAAAAGATAATTTATCGCAAAAAAAAGAATTTTCAAACAAATAACATACCTTTTATTTTGGTCTTAATTTTACAGGGTACTTCGCGTTGTATGAAGGTTGTGAGAAATAAATACCTCCATTTCTCAGACGGTACAAAACAAAAAGAATAAAAAATATGAAAAATAAATTAATTTTTTCCTACCTGGCGTCGCATATGAGGTAGTGTTTATCAACCGGGCCACTTTTATTGGTCGACCTTCCGGATGTTTTTTTTTAATCTGTCAGTTTGATGTACTATTTAAGATGGAATAGGGTTAGTCGAATCTCTTTAAGTCAGTTTCGACATCTGACATAAAAAAACAAATTCAATGCAAGAAATTGGTCCTGATCTCAGTGTGTCTGACGACACCACCGACGAACCAGAGTATGAATAAATCGCTAACAATAAATTTCGCATTCATCATCCATGAACTTTTTCAAAGAGAGATATCGAATTTTTTTTAGATTTCGAACAGGACGGTTCAGAATTAACGGTTCTTTAAGTATCGGTTTATCTCAGAAGATATTGGCAGTCAAAAAATTCTTAGCAACATTTACTTTTAAATTTTTCACGTATTTTTGATAGATGTAAAAATCATAATTTTAATTCATAACAGTAGAAAGTTTATTTTTTGCAAAAAAATAATTATGTATATTTTTTTTTTACTAAAAACCCACCTTCGTTTTTAGTCCCAATTTTACAGGGTACTTAGTATAAAGATTCTGAGAAAGAAAATTTTAAGTGGCACCGCCGATTCTTAGGTAGTAATAAATGATTTCATTTTTATTTTTTACCGCCTAAGAATTGCTGTTGCCACTTTGGAATTTTTTTCTCAGAATCCTCATACAAAGCAAAATATCTTGTAAAATTAAGACCAGTAACGAAGGTATTTTTATTTATTAAAAAAATGAATTATTGTTTTCTTAAATTATCTTTCTTTCATTGAAAAAATCATGATTTTAACATCACTCAAACAAGATAAAAAATGAAAACATCACTGATACCAAGAATTTACTCTGAGACCAATATTTCCTGAGATATAGTGATTAAAAAAAAACACATTAAAATAAAAATAAAATATCCGTGAGTTCGACCGAAAAAAGTGACACAGTTGATAATGAATGCCTCATATCCCAAACTGACTTAATACGACATTTAATACCTTTTCTCAGCAACAAAAACATGATCCTCATCAATGAAGTCATTAAATTAATCGCCGCGCACTTCACTGAATATAAATAGGCTCCATCCAATCGATGATTTACCAAAACGTGGCTCATTTGTTTTCATTTGACACGTTACATCACCGGAGAAATATAATCGCGGACGAATGGCATGACGTCGTCGTCGTCGTCACACTATGTCCCAAGGGAAATCGGCGAATCCCGCCAAGGATCCGGAAGCACGGCAAAGTGTTAAGCCTCCGGCGGACTGGGCATACTCGTTTCGAAGCGCCGTTCGAAATCCTTTTGAGCATCGGCAAATGGATCCACGAGGGCCGGACGAAGCTGGCTGTCCAAGGAGATTTGAAAAAGCTCCGAACGGAAGCTTTGCATACCGTTCGTTCGCTCCGTGAATAAGCTTCGGCACGACGATTGCGTCCAAGATATGGGGCATTCCATACCAACTCGGTCTGGGTCTGATCCTTAAGTTTTTGAGTCCCCCATTTTTTATGTCACTATCCTACCTCTAAACAGCAACTACAATTTTTATTAGATTCATTTTTGAACAATTTTGATACTTATGATTGTTTATAACGAAAACATTGAAGTCCATTTTTTTAAAATCTGACAAAATTTTGATAAACCTAAATACGATATCAATATTTTTTTTTTTTTTTTTAACAAAGTGGGTAGAACGAAGCTGGCTGCCCAAGGAGATTTGAAAAAGCTCCGAACGAAAGCCTTGCATACCGTTCGTTCGCTCCGTGAATAAGCTTCGGCACGATGATTGCGTCCAACATATGGGGCATTCCATACCAACTCGGTCTGGGTCTGATGCTCAAGTTTTTGGGTCCCCCATTTTTTATGTCACTATCCTACCTCTAAACAGCGACTACAATTTTTATTAGATTTATTTTTCAACAATTTTGATACTGGTGATTGTTTATAACGAAAACATTGAAGTCCATTTTTTTTTAAATCTGACAAAATTTTGATAAACCTAAATAAGATATCGATATTTTTATTTGTTTTTTTAACAAAGTGGGTAGCAGCTTGCTTATTTCTTTTTACCAATTTTTATTCAATCGTAAATTGAGAAAAGTTGAATGTGTGAGTTTTTTTTTACTGCAGGCTATCGCTGGAATATTTCTATGTATCTCAGACAACGGGGAAATTTTTTAAGATATTTTTATTATAATAGGAAATTTAAAAAAAAGATTGAATGACCCGTACGTCGTTTTTAATAGAAGACATATCGCGCTCGCTATCGCATATGACTTAAAATTCTGTATTTCGCATGCACGACTTCTGTGGGTTTAAATTTTTTTTAAAATTATGGCCTTCAATGTGTTTATTATAAATAGTCAGAAGACTCAAGATAAAAAATTTGGAAAACAATTGATCTAAAAATCTAAAGAAATTATCTTTTGTCTAAAATACACGGAGAGAAAAGTCTTAGAATAGCTTCGAGGGTTTCTGTCCTCGATTATTATAACTTACGTACCCGGGTGATACATGGGCTTTGATAAAATTATCGTTATGCACGTAGAAGTATTCAAAATATGTATCGTAATCTACCGAATATTTTTGGGACGATTACTACACATACAGTGAGCTGTAAAATGTTTATATGGGCTATTCTAATAAAGCCATATGTCACCTCTGTACCATATTTTCTGCGAGTGCCATCTATATTCCCAGATCCATTTCTCTTCGTGTCCATAGAAATGTTCAAACGATAGTTTCCGGTAAAAGAATTATTACGCATCCAACGTTTTTCGATTCCCGATTTGGAAGAAATTCGTAAAAAATAATAAAAGTTCAGCATAGTTTCGACCTAAGCTTGAAAATATTCATATCTTAAATAGTGTTTATAAAATTTTTATTCGTTTTATAAATTATAGCCTTCGATATGTTGATTATGAATAATTATAAGTTTAAAATTTAAAAAATTCCAATTAACTAAAACGCTCCGAAAAAATCGCAAAACATCCTCCGAAGTCTAAGGCATATAGTAATGTTGATAAAGTGATACCCTACAATGACGGGATTCTAACGCACCTGATTTTTTTAAATTTTCGATTTAGGAAAAATTCAACAAACATCAATATCTCATCCAACATGAGAATTTTGTCCGATAAAAAAAAATAGCCATCAATATTTTCAATATAAATAACTATCAGTATTAAAGTTGTTAAAAAAATCTAATTAAAATTGTGGTTGTCCCTTAGATGTAGAACAGTATCATGCAAAGTCGGGGAGCTATGAAATCTAAGGGGTCAAGAGTCAGTCCCAGGTTGAGTTGGTATAGAATGCCCCATATACATATCCAAGCCGTGTGCCGTACGCAAACCTTTTTTTTTTGTCAGCCAGTAGTACTCCTCGCTACTGCTGTTGCTTAATCGATAATCCTTCACTCTCCAGGGAATTCGATGAAAATAGATCCTACCTATCTCATCGTACATCTCGCTAACAAGGATCCTTTCGCCTCGTCATTAAATAAATATTTATGAAAAAGAAATAAGCTTTCATTTATATCAGGCTTTTATAAGGTCCCATTATTTTTTAACAATCTTTTCTCAGGAATTTATTTCCATAATGGTTATTTAAAATATTATAACATTGTTCTAAAGGTGCAAAAGAATTCAGAATGTTTTGTTAGAAATTTTATGGAAAGTGGTGAAGAGCATTATATTTATTATTCAATGAATTGGTTACTATTTTATTTTTATTCGAAATTAACGCTTCGATGGTCAAGCGCCTTAATAGAAAAATAATATTTTTTCCTGAATATGGTAGATAATTTTCAGAAAAAGTGAGAAGATGCATTTTCAGATTTAATTTTTTATAGATTTCCAGTGTATGGAAAAAAATTTCAAAAAATTTTGTATTCGAATTAACAAATATGTGCTGATGAATCGGTGTTAGTATATTGTAGAAAACATTCTATTGGCTCTTGAACGTTTATAAAAATGTGGGTCTGTTTGTAAAAGCTGCAGATTATTGTAGCAAAATAATATCTATTGAGGTAACGATCTGATTAGGGATGGACAATATTCAAATAAAATTTTATTGAAAAAACATTTGTGTCTGAATAACTGAATAATTATAAAAATATTGTATAATTATCATATTTTTCTTTGTCAACAAAACAAAATTCCAATGAATTAATGACTAAAAATGTTTTCATTGTTTTCATTTCAAAATTATTCACTTTTTGAATGGAACAGTTTTTTAAATGAATTTTTTATCGAATATTGGTCATTCCTGGATTTGATATAGATTTATTAGATATAATAAATAAGGACGAACCTTGGATATTTCTTTCCTTTTTTTTTCATAAACAGTAGATCGCTATATCCATTTCCCTACAGTACGAAACAACTAATTCATCAGTTTCACTCATTATTTTGTCTCATTAGATATACATTCATTAAATATAATAAAGAAGAACAACCCTTTGATATTGTGTTTTTTTTTCCATGAAGAGTAGATGACTGCAGAAATAGAATAGTGAAGTATGTCAGCTTTGAAGTAAAAAGAGCTTTATTCTTTATCCATTTTCCTGCAGTACTGTACATGTAAGAATCGTGGAGTCGCATTCTTCGCTTCCGTATCTCTTAATTTCATGCCTTCGTGATTCCGCCATCACGTATCAAGACTCACGGTAGCAGCTCGACGCCGAGTATATAAAGAAAAGATTTAAAAAATAAAAAAGTATCTCAAATACTGCGAATCCGTTCCTATGCCTTTTGTGAATAGTAGACTGCGAGTACATATACAGACTGCCTCTCTGAGTTTCTCCACGACGTAAGCTCTTTTTCCGCAATTTGGGCTTTCGAGAGCAAATGTCTTTCCATTCGGTGAATTGCCGTCGAGTTGGAGTCTCTTCTATGCTCTCGGATAAATATTGCACGTGCTATGTAGTCCATGATTTGCCGCTTCGTCTCTGTCCCTGTGAAAGTAAACCTGCAAAATTATTTTCAATCCCCTTTCTACACGCTTATTTGGTGCGTTCGATGAAGTATGACGAGTTCCATGATTGATTTAACTTTTCCATAATCTGTGGCGATAAATAGAAATAAACTGCATCGAACAAGCGCTATGTTTTTTTACCGGCCTGCCTATTGAAATTTAAGTACCTTTTTTTAAAAGACAAGTTTACGTCATAGTTGGGATATTTCGAAATAAATTTACTGCTTCCTATGAAGATTAACATTTTTTTAAATGTGAAAAAAATGTTTTTTTTTCGTATTGGTAGAATGTAGATTCAGCAAAACCGTTTGGTATCTATATTGTTCGTGATAAGATTAAGTTCTTTAAATGTTGAAGCTTTCAACGCCGTGATTTCTTTTTTCGCATTTTATAGATATCGAATTACGGCCGATTTAGCTTTCAATCTGCTTAAATATGCTCATATTCCAGTGATAATGTACAAACTTTTTTTTTAATAAAAGAATATTTACCAGTACTTACCGGTTTGTCTTATATCGACAAACTAGTGAAGATTCAATATAATTTAATAGGATGCCTTTCAGTATGAGTGTCGGAATTTTTATTCCAGGTCTTTATGACATAGCTACTATCTTAAATATGTAAATAAATCTTTCTTTATCGATAACTCAACAAATAATTGTTTACAATAAATCTGATTTCCATTGCATCCAGAATTGCTACATCCATACTCGAATGCACGCTTGCAAAGACAAAACAAGACACGAAACACTACAATTTTTTCATCGATTTCGTGTGAAAGCTATAACTTGAAAATTTTTGCTTTTTACCTAACACTATTTTGATGCATTACAATTTTGCGAAGATCTGAATGTATTTCCAAAATTGTAGAATTATAATGCTTGATATATACTTAGTTAATTATAAATAATTATAAGTATTACAATTTAACATTTAAAAAAATTCAATTGACAAAAATCACTCTGAAAAATATAATAATGGCCGATTTAGCCTCCAACCTGCCGAAATATTCTGATATCGACAAACTCATAGAGTTTCAATACAATTCAATAGGAAGCATTCTAGTATCAGTGCGGAATTTTTTTCACTAAATTATTGGTTACACTTAATCCACTTTCCTCTGCATCCAGAATTCTTACACTTATCTTAAATGCACTGTTCGACAGATAAAATAAGGAAAGGAACACTAAAGTTTGCTCTTCACTTTGGCCTAAAAACTACACAACTAAAAAAATGTACGTTTCACCTCACACCATTTCAATGCACTGTATATCTTCCAAAAATCGCAGAATTGTAATGGTCGACATGTACATTAGTGAGGTTAAAATGCAAGATTATCTAAAACAAGGCTACCACCTACAAACATTTTTACGACTTTTTTCTATGCTGTCGGAGCCGGAGCGTCATATATATACTTAAAAAAAAATTGCACGTGCTAAGTAGCGCACGATTTGCCTCTTCGTCTATATCGGCGTGTAACTAATCCTCTGAAAGTTAGCCAAAGGAATGTGGGAGCCGAGGGACAGATAAGGGAGGCTGTCGTATGGTAACTGTGCTACATACAGAAGCTGGAGGGGCTGCAATGCATATCGATGCTGTATCCGAGTCTCGTCGTCCAGAGAAGAGATCGATATCGGAACAGCTCGAGATAATCGGCAATTAAGCCTGCCAAAAGGACTACTCGCGATCGAGCGCTGTGCTCTCGTCGTCTCGCGCTTATACGTACTCTCGGTACATCGTTAAGCTCGCCAGAGAGAAGAGCAGCGGCTAGCCATCGCGGCGGCGGTCGCGAAGGGATTCCGGGAACACGGACGAGCGACACGTCTTCATTAGCCTTTCATGAACGTTACCTGCGAGCGAGTAGTACCAGTGGCAGCATCAGCTCGTCCTGTAGCCTGCTCTTTCTATATATATCTGCCTGGTTACCTACCTACGAACCAGTAGAGGTACTACCATCAGCAGTACCACTATACGAGTACAGCAGCATGCTCTCATCATGCTCCAACACACGAGTCCCAACGACGAAGGATTCACGCGTGGGTGTGTATAATCCTTCTTCACTGGCGCTCCACTTTGACCCTACGTAGATGCATGACCGCGTTGGGCTTCGTTCGGCACTGTACAATGACTCACATGGCAAGTTACATGCAGGATATTCGATATATACGCACCACGAGGCGAATAAGCTGCGCTGAATTGCGTGGCAGTTGCCTCGTAAGGGATTATTGCTAGGGAATTCATAAAGGCGAAATGGGAACGGTATATTTTGAGTTGTGGATTTTTTTTTTGGAAATTTTTAATGATTGTAATAATTAAAATAAATGTGGGTGTAGGATTCATTAGAAATGGAATTGCAGTGATTTTGAAGAATTTCCGTATTGGAAGTAAAAAGATGCCTTAAAAAATAGCGATGCCCTCAATGTTGGGAAAATAGTACATGGACAATTGACATATCGAAGTTCGGGGCATCTATTTTTAATTAATCTGAAAATAACATCAAGGTGAATTTTGTCTGACATTATTCTATCAACTGAATCGAAACGAGACCATCGTATGTTCTCTATGTGAAATCCCATAACTTTAGCGTGAAAGGTTTTCGCATCGGATCGATCATTTTTGGGATGTGCCCTAGTTTCCCTTCATAAAACGGTCCTGTGAGCTTGCAAACTGCAGTACAAAGTCGCATCGACGAAGGGTTCACGCGTGGGTGTGAATAATCCTTCTTCACTGGCGCTCCACTTTGACCCTACGTAGATGCATGACCGCGGTGGGCTTCGTTCGGTACTGTAGAATGACTCGCATGGCAAGTTACATGCAGAATATTCGATATATACGCACCACGAGGCGAATAAGCTGCGCTGAATTGCGTGGCTGTTGCCTCGAAAGGGATTATTGCTAGGGAATTCATAAAGGCGAAATGGGAACGGTATATTTTGAGTTGTGGATTTTTTTCTTGGAAATTTTTAATGATTGTAACAATTAAAATAAATGTGGGTGTAGAATTCATTAGAAATAGAATTGCAGTGATTTTGAAGAATTTTCGTATTGGAAGTAAAAAGATGCGTTGAAAAATAGCGATGCCCTCAATGTTGGAAAAATTGTACATTGACAATTGCCATGTTGAGGTTCGGGGCATCTATTTTTAATTGATCTGAAAAAAAATTAAGGTGAACTTTGTCTGACATTATTCTATCAACTGAATCGAAACGAGACCATCGTATTTTCTCTAATATGAAATCCCATAACTTAAGCGTAAAAGGTTCTCGCATCGGATCGATCATTTTTGGGATGTGCCCTAGTTTCCCTTCATAAAACGGTCCTGTGAGCTTGCAAACTGCAGTACAAAGTCGCACGGACGAAAGGTTTACGCGTGGATGTGAATAATCCTTCTCCACTGGTGCTCCTCTTTGACCCTACGTGGATGCATGACCGCAGTGGGTTTCGTTTGGAACTGTACAATGACAAGAATGGCAAGTTACATGCGAAATATTCGATAGATGTACAATAAAAAGCGAATGAGCTGCACGGGATTGCGTATTAGTTACTTCATAAGGGATTATTGCAAGGGATTGATTAAGGCGGAATGTAATCGGTGTATTTACAGTTGCGAATTTTGTCTATGAATTTTAATAATGATAATAATACATAGAAATGGCGGTTGCATTAGAATTTTATTTGTGACGTTGGTCTCATTGATAAAGAATTTTTGTACTGAAATTGAAAAGATGTCTCCAAGAATAGCTTCAAGAGTAACAAAATTGATACATTGACCAATATGTCCTCTAATACGAGACCTTACAACCTTGACATAAAAGATTTTTCCATCAGATCCATCACTTTTAGGATGTGTCCTAGTTTCCTTCCATAAAAAGATCCTGTGTGCTCGCATGCTGCAGCACAGAGTCGCATCGTCGAAGGGTTCACGCGTGCATGTGAATAATTCTTCTCCACTGGTGCTCCACTTTGACCCTAGGTAGACACATGATCACAGTGGGCTCCGTTCGGTACTGTACAATGACTCGAATGGCAAGTTGCATGTAGGATATTCGATATATGCTAACCACGAGGTGAATAAGCTGCACGGAATTGCCCGTCAGTTGCCTCGTAAGGGATTATTGCTAGTGCATTCATACAGGCGGAATGAAAACGGTATATTCGTAGTTAAACATTTTTTTGTTTGGGAAATCGTCATAATAACAATAACAAAACTAATAAAAAGAGAGAGATTGAATTGTAGGATTCATCAGGAATGGAATTGGACGATATGTCTCATTTGCGTAAGGTGTTCGTATTAAAATTTGAAAAATATCTGAAAATAGCGATGCCCTCGATGTTGCGAATAAACAACATTGACATTTCAAGACTTAAGGTTAGGAATATCTATTTTCAATTCCTCTCCAATAAAAATAAGGTGAACTTTGCCTGACCGTCTGCTACCAACGAAATTGACACGTGAGCATCATACATCTTCTAATATGGAACACACCTCAAGCATGAAACATTTTCTTATCAGATCTGGCGCGAAAATGATTATTTTCAAATTCAGATCACAAATCGACATATGTCAATAAGTGCGATTTTTGAGGTGCGTTAAGATGAAATATCTTAAAAAATTTCGAACCCATTTCGAGATCGATTTGATGTCAAATCTATTGACTAATTTAAGCGTAATTTGTTTCTCGATCTTACTAACTTTACGCTCATAAAAAAAAACTTCAATCTTGCAATTACGTATATCATTCTTCGAGAAACGCAAATACCGTTGGTCAACGTAAAGTACACGATTTATTACGAGCAGTATTACAATACAAGGTGAAACCAAGAATTTATACCTTAGCGATCGGGTCGCCCAAATTTTTATGTAGAATATGGATAAACGTGTGTATATATATATACTCAGCGAACTAAAGCCGAGTACCATTGCGTGGATTCAGCCCGTCGTACGTAGCGGCTTTCGATGTAAAACGCGGAGCTGCGAGAATAGCGAGAGAGGAAGAGAGCTCGATACGGAGAGTGGAGAACCGATAACATTGTCTCGGAATCTCCGCTCTCGATCGTGGCTCTCTGTTCTCTCCCGCGAGAGCCTGTACTATACAGTCTGCGAAGAAAGGGCGGAGCGCGCGGAGGACCAAGAGAGTGAAAGAGAGAGAAAGAGAGAGAGACAGTGATACAGAGCGTAATCGATATGCCCGCTCGCGCTTTCCTGGTTTCCGACTAAGAGTGGGATCGGCCGTTGTTCCTTGCGAAACTGGATCGTAGAAGCAAGCGAAAGAGAGAAAGACAGAGAGAGAGAGAGAGAAGAAGAGGAAGAGAAAGAAAGAGAGGGAGAGGGGAGGGGAGAAGCGTCGACGAGAACCTAAGGGAAGGAAAGAGGAAGAGGGCCAGGCATCTGAGCGCGTACATTGGTAAATTACGATGCCGGTCTCGCGCTGGATCGGCGCACACCAGTTAAAGCGGTGTAACCGCACGCTTCGGCCCCCGCGACTATATATCTGGAGCTCGCGCGAGCTCGGATAACTATATTATACTGTACACTTATATGGAGAAAAGTGGCCTGCTGTATAACGGTGCCATTGGTTGGTACACAAGAGATCGCCAACCGAGCGGTACCTCCTGTTAAAAAAAAAGTCACAACTCGTAGCTATAGTTCAGTAGGTACGGAAGAGGTGGATTGGAGGGAGATGAACTGTGAAAGAGATTGCCCGGAGAATGAAGGGAATAGAGACTCGAGGGGAGGGAGAAATGTGCGCGGGTGAAAAGCGAAACGGAGTACGCGGCGGGTGGCGAACTGTGGTACTTCCGGTTCACGTGGTAAACGACCTTTCTCGAGGGCGTGGAATAAAATATGCTGCCTGATGACATTCGTATAAATTTTCCTGCATTGTGAAAATCTCGACGTGTCCAATATGTACGATCATTGAGGAGGTATCGCAGGCTTAGTTTCTTCTAAGTCTTGGAAGGGCCTTTAAGATCGGTATTTTCTGAGTTTGCTGAAAGCCCTCAGGTCCTTTTCTCAATCCCTAAGAGCCCTCAAGCCCGATTTTTTTCAAGTTTTCTAAGGGTCCTGTAGTCCGCATTATTCTGAGTGCCCTAAGCTTTCGGTGTCTATTTTTTGAAGTGTCCCAAGAACCACAAACTGAAATTTTCCAAAGGGTTCCACAGTCCTTCAAGCACGGTTTTTTCGAAATCCACAAAATGTCTTCCAAGCCTGAGATATTCCAAGGCCTTTAAGAGTTCCCAAGTCAGGATTATTCTAAGACCCGTCAGAGAATTCAAGAATGGATTTTTGTGAAGCCTCGAAGACGCCTCGAAAATCATGTCCCTAACCGCTCGTAAGCACAGGTTTTTTCAAAACCCCCCCAATGGACCCAAGTCCGAATTTTTAGAAGTTACTCAAGGACATTTAACCCTGGATTGTTCAGAAACTTGTAAGGGGCCCCTAACCCTCGATTTTTCGGAGTCACAGGCTTTTATAAATGCAATGCGGGTGTGCAAATTACTACGACCCCTGAGTGCATGTATATATATATATCTGTGCATTTATATCATGTATATATATATATATATATATATATGACCCTACGTATTCCCGAGAATTTGAACGCTGGATCTCGGTAACCAGGTCCGTCGACCTCGAGAACTTATTTGCCCTCTTAAGTTGATTACCAGCGAGACCTCTCGTACCTTATTCACTCGGCTCTGTTTGAGAATCAAGTTGGAAAGACGAGAGAAGACCGGCATTAGAATGATCCCTACGGTTCGCCGTCGCAAAAAGGAGCCATCCATTATTCGTGTAGTACTTAGTCTTTGAGGACAGCCAGTCAGGGAAAAGTCAGTTATATTCATTGATGCATATCTCACTTCTAGTACTTAAATAACTAGAAAATATGTGCTGTTGATCTTTCGAACGAAAAAAAAATTCTTTCCTGGTTGGCAAACACGGTCAGTCACTCCGACTCACTAATTATATTTTTGCTTGGCTTTACGATCTGCACAAGTTCATAAAATAAGTCTTAAATAATTCTCAATTGCGCATTATCCTTCCAGCTAGGATAGACCTTTTTCCTTCTGAAGTTTGATAGAGTAATAATTGATTCAGAACTTATCCATTCCAGACAAATATAAATATTCCGCAGCAGTTACAAGATAGTTTAGTATGGAAGTTATTACGGAAGGGAAAACTCGGTGTAAAAGTGAGTGCAAAAGATATTCAAATGCAGATTCCAATAGAACGAAGAGAGACTGGCAATATGAATATCCTTTCGTCGTGCCCAGTCACTGACCTCCCCACGTGTTCCCACGCTGAAAGCCATCTTCTCGGTCTGTCGCCTCGTTGATTACGATACGCCCTCGCGTGTGTATATACTCGCTTTCTCACTAGGCTCCAAGAGATCTGAACGCGCCTGAGCTCTCTGATCTTAGCGTCTGCACCCACCACGAGCTAGGTCAGTACCGCAAACGACTTAGTTCCACGCCTGGCGAACGAGCCGTGCACTCCTGTAGTGTCTTATACTCCCACAATGTCCGCACGGTTAAACACGACTGGATTACTACAATTTCTGGTACAGGCTATTCAGCACGGTGCAGTTAGGGTGATCAGGCTAATGCGACTTGGAAAATACCCTTTTTCGTGCGGTCCAACGTGGAAGAGAAATTTAATAGCTTCGAAGAAAAAATGTGGAAATTGCGACGATCAACCCCTTCAATATGGCAGACGTAAATATATGTTTCAGATTTCATTGAGAATTTAATGTGTCGTCACTTATGACACCGAAGAGATAGGTTTTATTATCGTAAAAAAAATCTTTGAGCTTAGATGGAATATACGGTTTTCAAATTTTATTCATCAAATTGATTACGGTAGAGGAAATAAATTTCTTGTCGAGTTCAAGGCTGGAGAAAATTTTGGTAGTTTTGTAAAATCGGTTTGAAAAAAATTCAAAATTACTGCAATTAAATATGGCTGATGCAAGAAAAGGTTGAGAATTTTCATGACAAAAAAAAATACTTTTTTGTTGCCATAGGTACAACACGGCACTTAACGGTGAAAAACCCTCCCAAATTAAACCCATGAGAATGATTGTCATAAATAAACGTTATCAATTCCGTTTTCATAATATCTTACCGCCGTAAAATAACACGATATGGTATTGAAAGATAATGCATCACTATGTATGTTTTTTACTATTTTGTTCCTTGCATTTTGAACCAATGCCTAGAGTTCAATAGAACATTAAAAAAAAGTTGAAGCTGCAGAAAAACTTAAGGATACCTCTTCCTATTCTATAAATTTCCTAGAAAGATCATTACGTTTTTCGAAGACGCTTTGTTTTCATTTACCAATTTTCACAAAAAGATCGTTACGTTTTTTAAGGACCGTTTCGATTTCTTTAACAATTTTCTACAGTGTTACATTTTTTGCGGCACTTTGTATAATTTCAGGGTTTTGCTAGGAAAGCTATCGCGTTTTTCGAGACACTACTTTGCGGAAAAAGCGTCGCCAAAGATATTTTTCGACACCGAGACAGAAAATTATATGATTAACGGCAATTTTCGCGAATGAAAAAAAAACGTTTAGTTTTAATACTCTATTTTCATTGAATGATTCCACTGAGGAGGTAACGGCACTTTCCTCATTACACCTCAGAATTTTGCGACCTGTTTTTTCCTAAACTACTCAGCAGGTAAACCTCGAATTTGGAGAGGGAAAACAGGAAAACAAAAAAGTGAGGTTAGGTGCGAGAGCGACAGCCGTATAGGTGTTTAACATCGGACGATGAAATGCACTGCACTTGCTACAATCAAGTATGTCTTTTCAATGAATCAAGGAAACCGTTTCTGCAAATCAACAAAAAAATTTCTTCAAAACAATGAAACTATTTCTTTATTATATGCCCACTAAGGAAATGTTTCTGTGCAGGCAATGAAACATTCTCTTTGAAATTTAAGAACTCTATTTCATTGAAATCAAAAAAACATTCAGTAGTAATATCCCGAGACCTCCACAATTGTCGGAATATTTTCCGATTGTTTCGTTGCTGAGAAACGAGAGGGAGAAGTTTCGCATTTTAAAATCCCGAACGTGTAGCTCGAGGGATTTTTGTGCGAAACTTATCCCGATCATTGCTAAGCAGGGAAACTAGAAGGAAATATTACGATTAATTTTGAAGGTCAAGGGGTATTTATCGGATTTTCTTCGAGTCTGGATTTCGGCTAAGCACAGAATAGTATTCGAGGAAACAGGACATTTATGAGAACTTGCATTGTGATTAGTTGAAATCCAGGCCCGAAAAACAATTCGTTAAAACCAATGATAGTAAAATCAACCCACTCTTTTCTTTGGCGTCAATGAAATCATATTTCTCGCCGTATTAAAAAAAAATTATTTCAATCCCTTCGAACATTACCCCTTAATCGTTTGCGATCCATGTGACTCTCTCTGACCTCCTAAACTGGTCAATTTCACAGTACCGGGGTTTTCCATCGTGCGGAAATAAACGCTCGAAGCAGGGCGAGTGGATACATAAATACATTAGCAAGTATGTATGCTCAGGCAAGCAAGAAGGGCGAGCAACGCAGAGTGATAATAACCGCTACAAACTTCTTGGAGGACACAGAGACAAGTCGAGGGGAGAGTATGTCTTGGTCTTGGCGAGTCTCTCTAGCGGGTAGTCGAGTGATGCGCGGGACCTTCCCACGTTGCCACGTTCATTGGGTCGCCGCAGTCTCGACTCGACTTGTTCCGCCGAGGCCAAGGCCCCACTCGACGCTTATTCCACCGATAAACCCGACGATAAATGCGCAACTCGAGCGGATCGGAGCGTGACTCCGCAAAGAGTCACTCTCCAGGGGATTCGATCATCGCCCTCTCCACGCTTAATCTTTCCAAGGGTCGTCGGGTGTCTCGCACTTCCGGAAGTTACTATTGGGAATGATTAACGTCTTGACAACTCTTTCGAGACGTTTGACATTCGACTTCCCGTTATCTTCCACTTTGGGAAAATGGAATTTAATAATAAGCGGTTAAGGATTCAATTGGGAAATGATTTATGTCAATAAATTTGAGCTAATTTTTTCAAATGTATAATTGGACATTAGGAAATGCGTGAATTTTCATGGTGTCCAGCGATCATGGAAATCATGGACGTCGTGGAAATATCATGGAATTTTATGTTTCTGGAAAAATCATGGAAATGACATGAATTTTTAGTCAATCATGGAAATTTTCATAATGTTCGCTGTTAAGAAGGTCCTTAGTTTTTTCCAGTCTGACAAATTTTATTTCTAACCATCATATACGCGTTTATCTCTTTTGCCGAAACATTTTCATAATGTAATTAAAAATAAATAATAAATATGTTTTCTTTCATGCTAATTTTTGGCTACTTTTGCCTCTTACATTCGTATATAGTAATCATGGAAAAATCATGAACATTTTTTAGGGATTTTCGCTGGATACCATGATTTTTAAATCTCTTGAAATCTGTTTTTCAAAATATTGACGTTGCAAATTCCCTATGCGAATAGAGACGTTCTGACTTTCATTAATTTGTAATTTTGTGGGAAAGCGTGAGTTTTATCGCCCAGTAAATCGATTAAATGATTTCAATAATAAATTTTGGATTTATTCAACAGAAAATATTAATCAATTTTATTTTTTATGTATTTCTGTTTCGTGTATAATAATTTCAATGTCACGAATGGTTTTTTTTTATCGTCTTAAAAAATACCCTGTAAATTCAAAAATGTACTTTTTCAAATATCCATTTAAATAGTGCATTTTTCAAAATGGTAACAATTCTACTAATTTAAGCCAGAAAAAGGTTGACCATTTAGGTCAAATGGTCAACCTTGCGAATTGAGAGGAAAAGTAACTGATTACTTTTCCTCTCAATTCGCAATTAAAAAACCCACCGTATCCAAATCATTTCACACCCATTAAAATATTGGCTAGATTATCATTTTTTTTCATTTCCATAATTAAATTCCAAAAAAATTGAAGAACCAATAAACGAACCTCAAGTAAAAAAGATTATCTCGTCTGAGATATGGAAGTGGGAATTTATACTCTGCATAAATTATATGGACAATCTATACACAATTCGCGTATGAAACCAGAAATGAAATAGAGTTTAGATATTGATTACATATGAACTGTATATAGAGTGTATAGTACATAATATGCCCAGCCCCATACTTAAAACTACATACATTTTGTACTTAGGAAGGCACGCACCATTATTAATGTCTAATACAAAAAAGCACTTACCCATAAACATTGAAAATAGAGAATTCTTCTAAACTGCAAAAGGTTCCACTCGAACGGGAAAGCTTCCAAGCCTTTAAAGGGTTGACCATTTCGGAGTGTCTTTTGTCCGCAGTGAATATAGTGTTCGTCCTTGCTGCCGGGCGCGCACGTATCTCGTTTGTCTCTCTTTCTGTGGCCCGACATTTAAAGCCGGAAGGTACAAATTGCAGTGTCGTGTCGTCTCGGAGGAGAGCGCGACTGGATGCATCAGCGGAGGGAGATCCTGCGATGTCGCTGCGTCGTCTGGTCGCCGTCGCAGGCCCTGGCGTCGCTCGCAGCATCACGAGCATCAGCAGGAAGTGGGACACTCACCTGAATACTTGCTGGCAATCAAGAGTAGCCAGTTGAAGGCACGAGACACGAAAGAGAGTCTCGCCGAGCAGGAAGAGAGAAAGAGAGAAAGAGATAAGAGCGAAGCTCCTCTCGATTGCCACCGTTGGCTCCTGGACGCTTGTCCATCATTCAGTCGTTCTCGGAGTTGCACCCGGTGCGGAGGAACCAGGTCGAGAGAATATACTATACGCTCGGACATTGAACGTTCCGTTGCTCGCGAAAACGCATCTCCAAATATATACATATATAAGTATATGAATATATAAATATAAACACGCACCGAGTCTCCTTTAGCGTGACCTTAAGCCCAGATGTATCGTTGGTAACTGCGTGAGTTTTGCCTCGCGTGTGTATATTGCGTTCGTGCACCGTTTTGTACACGTGAATTTGCATCGCACGTCCTTCAACGTTCGCTGCTCTAACTCTTGGCAATATATTATTATATACACGTATATATATAGATACACGTGTGTATTATTATTAGTAAATATCCGAGGGTGAACTCTCGTGCGCTGAGGTCGAGACATAAGGAGGTCAGTGTGCTCTCGCGCGTGGCATTATAACCAAGCATAGTGCGTAATCGATATCACGTTAACTCCGTTACAACGCTCTCCTCTTGGCCTCACGGCAACATGATTGGTCTGCAACGATTGCAACCACCACGCTCTGCTACTATACTCCCGCACTGCGGTCGAGGATTCTGCCGCATCTGCAGGTATTGTTATAGATATATTATCGTGCGGTTTAATGTAATGTGTTGGTCTGCTGCGTCCGGCGGGTCAAGCACATTATTCAGTGTTGATGAACTTAGTTCGCCTTGTCATTGCCAGTGAGAATAAAGTTATCAACACTGACTGGTGGGAATTCATGTTTTTTCACTTCCTTATAGAGGATGCTGTGGTTTTATGATTTATTCTTTTCTTTAAGTCTCACGTCAGGAGACTTGAAATGGTCCGAAACATAGAGAAAAGCCGCTGAAGAAAAATTGTGTATGTATGCATTCGTGTGTGCGTGTAATTAAGGGCCTATAATTAATACTACTGTACTCGTAGACCACTCGAGTGAATCAGCTCAGTTTGAATGATACGTTGAGTACTAGTTACACATTAATTGGTATTAGTTTAATAAAAATCGCTTGACCTGTTCCGTTCTTATAAGATTTTCAAGATTTTTAAAAAAATTCCGTTTGCACTTAACTCCAAAATATTTTGGTGAAAAATTGGTAAAGTGAGTCGGCTTCATTAGAATTGAAATTATTTTTTAAAATTAACGTCATGATATAAAGTTCAGTGATCCTGAATGAAGTTCGGTGATCCTGAATATTTAATTTAATGAAGATCGGTAGCAGGGTTCGTTCTGTACAAGAATTCGATTTTTGTTTGTTATTTCTCGATTGAAATTTTGCTGACATTTTTTTTTAAATTTGTTTATTCAAAAAAAGAATGCAAAGTAGAACCCTGCCAATTAGTCTCCCATCATTTTTCGCTTTTTATAAGTAAGATTCACGGAAGATGGATCTGTTAAAAATTGATATGACTCAAAAGATTTTTTATTTTTATTGCCAGTAGAATATATAATATACACAGGAATTTCTACTGAAGGTCTCGGAAAATATTCCCTACGTATTTGCGGTCGTTTTCACTACCATAATATAAGGTACTTTCCCCCAGCGATATGTCGTAATCTATACTAAATCCTACTATATGTATAACGGAAGTACTCCTGGCAACCCTCGTCAGGGTGTCAAAAAGTTAGAGGCATTGACGTCTCGCCCTTTTTGCCCTCGCAAGTTCGGCTGAGCTGAACGTGTCCCCAGAGTTCGTTTCTACTTGAGTTTTAATTTGACATGAGAAAGAATCTGGTATTGGTAGCTTCTCTAAGTGAATTTACAAGAACTCTGAACTATATTTAAGTAGTTACTTTAACTATTCGATGGTTAGAAAAACACCATGGAGCTATAAACAATAACTATAAAAATTAGCAAAAACTTCTGACTATTAAAAGTTATAAGCGATAAATCAATTTAAAAAATCAAACAAAGAAAAAAAGAGCATTATTACTTCCGCATTATTATATTATTATACGGTAATATGACTAAATGTAACAAATATTTATGAAAGATAGTAATTTTTAAACTACTAAACTATTAGTACAAGGACGGAAAAAAGTCTGTTAATTAAATCGTTGAATAAATCAACCTTGACGATAAAAAAAAAGTTTGCTTCGCTTAGACGGTGATTTTCTCACGAACAAAAAAATGAGACCTCACCGCAGCACATCAATTAGGCAGTTCCGTCCGCATTACGCGCGGAGTGAAGAAATTAAAAACTGCTTAATAAACATAAATGATTATGACTGAATAAATTAAAATAAATGATTATCAGTGAATAAAAATTAAAAGCTCGTTAATACAAAAAGGCGCTCAAGACAAACTCTGCAAAAAGAAAAAATATGTTCGATCGAGTATCAATAACGTAGTACATTTCTTATTTTGACAGACATTATGATAATGATATTCAAATTTTAGATCCAACTATCTAGACCTGACCTTAACCTGATCCTCCCCTTAAGTGGACCAAATCACTTTTAAAAAGTCGTAAGAATTTTTTTTCAATGATATACATCTTTAAAAAAATGTTGCACTTATATCTCATTAAGTACACAACAAACATTATAATTCTCCAATTCTATAATGACATACAGTGCACAAGAAAGGAGTAGAGTCAAAAGTAAAATTTTCCACTTGTCGTAGTTTTCAGACCAACCGCTGGACCAATTTTATTGTTCGATGACTAATTTTATCTGTCGAATTCTGAATTAAATATATCGATTCTGGATGCAGTGAAAATTGGACTTACCATAACCAATTGCTTAATGCTTTATCAATGAAGAAAGATTTATTGACACATTTAAAATCATAGCTTTGAGATAAGGACTTGAAATAAAAAATTCTAAACCCAATCCAGAAGGCATTTGTCAACAGATAAAATAAGATATTGAAGACTAGAGTTTGTTCACCGTTCTGATCTGAAAGTAACGACTAGTGAAATTTCTTACATTTTACCTCACACCATTCTAGTATAAGTCTTCACAAATATGGCAATCTTAATTAAAACCTCGTTAAATATATAATATATATATATATATATATATATATTATATATTTAATAAAGCTTCAATTTGGGATTTTTTCAAAGACGTGTATTCTTTATAGAATTTTTTTTCTCATGACTTACTTTGACTGTGACTGGATCACCTCAATCTTAACCTTAATGAAAGTTTATACGAAATATGTTTATGAGTGTGTATCCAAGCGGGTGTAAATTATTTCTTGGTTTCACGAGGTTTTTTATCGGAACGGCTGAACGGAGAAAAGAGTCTGGTAATCATTACCCAATTTGGTATAGTAAACTTGGTTTATTCAACACAAGTCAAACTTTTTGAATTGTGATCACCAGAAAATTCTCTCCGTGTGCTTTTTGACTTGTTTCATTGACGCCAAACAAATGGGTGGGTTGATTTCGTTTTCATTGATTTTCGAAGAAAACATTTCATTACCTGTAAAAAAATATCTGCTTAGTGAGCATATAATGAAGAAATAGTTTCATTGATTTAAAGAGAAATTTTCATTGATTTAAAGAAACGGTTTCCTTGATTTATTCAAAAGATATACTTGACAGCAACGAATGCTGGGAATTTGATAGTCCGATATTGAACACCTATAGGGCTGTCTCTCTCGCACCTCACCTCACTTTTTTGTTCTCCCGTTCTTTCAAACAAACGGCTTAGAGTTTCAAGGAGCCGGTACCTTAACCCATTTCTGCCGTACGTTCTTTTCAAACTCGAGCCTTATCTGCCGAGTAGTTTAGGAAAAAAAAACAGGTCTCAAATTCCTGACACTGCCTCTTAAGTAAAATCGGGTGAGGGTCAAAATGTCGAATGACAAAACGTTGAACGGGCGAAACTTTGAATTTTCATTATTGCAAATATTAAAATAACGAAAGGAAAATTACTCGAAATTATTACTTGTGCAAAATCACTATGTCGAATTACTGTTTGATTGATAGGCTGATATCTGAACGGTTTATTATTAGGAAAATATTTTCTGACACTCTGCACTTCGAATTGATAAACTACAGATTCGAATAATGTTTAGTGTTGATATTTTCGAAATGGTAAAAGGAGAAGATCGAATATTTTAAATAGCCAGTATACCTTAAGCAAAGATGTCGAAAATACAAATTTCGTATGAGTCAAACTTAGATATGTATAATATCAAAGGGTCAAAATGACGAATGTCCAAACGGCGAAGGGTCGAAATGACGGCGTCCGCGATAAGATTCTTGTCGGGCACGCTTGCAATGCGCAAAACACTATGTGCACGTCTGACGTAGCTACACGGAGACAGACAATTAACGTCAAAATAGTGCCCTAATATGCATGCTTCGCAGCTGCGGATAAGGCACTTACTCATGCATGCGTAAAAAAAACAATTATAACCCCTAAAAAGTAACAGTTTCGCTATTTCGACATTCGAGTTTTCGGACATTCATCTTGTTTCAATTCGACATTTCGTTCATTCGTTTTTTTGACCGTTCATAATTTGAGTCATTCGTTATTCCAAAATTTCAGGACTAAAATTCTCAAGATTATAGTTTCAATTTATTCGATATTTCACCATTCCCAATTCCAAATTTCGTTATTCTTCTTTTCAATATAAATTGAATTCGAAATTCTTGTATTATCTACTTTCATTTTGTACTTCAGAAGTTCTTTTAATGCTCGTCCGTCTACATTCGAAAATTCGTTTTTTTCAAAATACAATATATCAGGCAGCCTTTTTTTAGTCTTTCGACCAAAAGTATCAGATCATTCAGTACAAAGATAGTATAGAGACCCAAGTATTTCTTTTCATTGGCGAAGATTGCTGTGAATCAATGAAATCTTTTTCCTCGGTGTATGCTGACGAAGGGGAAGAAGAAGACGCGATCGGTTACCGCGTGGTTGTTCAAAGCGCTGCAGTTGCCGCTGCTGTTAGCAGCAGCGCAAGCTCGCGCGGTCCATGCTTGTCGTCGTTGCTGCTGCTGCCGCCGCTAGCAGAGAAACGAGCGGGCCGCACGAATCGCTTTAACGAAGTCGCTTTACGACTTCCCGCTCTCGGTGCTCCTTCTTTCGCACTCCCTCGCGGCGCGACGAACGAGGCTTACGTACAAACGTAGGTAATATACCTACTATACTATATGTATACTGTTCGTTCCATCTATACGTACCTTTAGCCACCCTCTTGGGCTCCCTCGTCGGCGAGCCGACTCCGAGACGCCGTCGCTTCTTGCAAATCCTCCGGCGGATCGGTCCGTCTTACTCACTTCGTGAGGCGGCTATTAAATTTGTCAGATCTCGACGTGCCCTTTTCCCTCTCGAGAAATCCTCGACGCCTCCTCCTCAGGCATACCTTCGCTTCATGGTGCCTTCGACGTGCTATCGACGCCTCTGACAAACTAATGCACCTTCCTTCCATTGCCACACTCCTTCTTCATCATCAAGGATCTTTATTTACACGATATTTCAGCCACTATCCTAAGATCACTATGCTCACGGTAGCGACATGTTTCTAACTCGTTGAACTAATGTTTGATTTTTTCTTTTATTGCCGAAGAATGCATGGATATTTATTTCTACGTGGAAATATTAATATGCACAAAGCATATTGAAAATATAATACTTTTTGGCACTATATATTTAACAGATATGTTACATCCATATTCTTCTATGTGGGGTCACAATTTTAACTGTTGTGCAAATTGTCTTTGTTTTGACACAATTATTTTATACTTTTCTTTCGTTTTTTTTGCTCAATGCTGTAAAGTTTAGGCGCGGAAGAAAACAGGAATATATACGAACAATCTTGGCATAAAATTCGCATTTCCAATTTTTACGTGGAAATGGGTTTTTCTTTCAGAAAAGTTTTATCTTACTTTCCCTCCTTTTCCGAGGTTGCTTTAACCCGGAGTATCCAATTTAAATTGAGAATTCATTTTTAATGGGATTCCACTGTTTGTCTAATTTTCAAAGAACTGTTGCTTTACAATTATAGAAGATATTTTGAAAAGCCTTGTCTTCAATAATTCCATGGAAGGATATCAACGACAAAATAATATACTAAAATTAAACCTGACACAACAGCAGAATGACGGAACATTATAGTGATGAACAGTACCCGAATAGATTTCGAAGTAATTCTAGGTACAGTCCTGCAAAACGTGAATTTCAGCCACAATTTCGGATACTTCTCAATGGGATAAAGATGTGAAAAAATCCAGCTCACGCAAGGAGCTGAAAAGATTGATTTCGCATAACAATAATTTTTTAATGTTTTTAACGAATGCCGTATCTAGGCCTAACATGAACCTGATAATGTAAATTTACGGCATACAAGAAAAAATTATGCCATACGACGACCGTATGCGGACCTGACCAGAGAAAGTAAAGGTAAATTAGACAAAATCTTGGTCGGAATGCCACAGGAAGACCTTATGCGAAACGGATAAGGTTGAAGACCGGCTATCTATATCAGGTCACAGTATGTAAGCCGGACATGGGTCGGATCCGGGGGAAAGGTGGCATTGTTGAAGTAGAATGCCATATTTCGGCCTTACATGGACTTGATCAGGTGAATTTACGGCGAGCCCTATAAATAATGTTACCATATCCAGCTTGACATTGGCCTAATACGGTGGAAAGACGGCATTATTAAGTACGAATGCCATATCTCGGCCTCACATAGATCTGATCAGGTGAATTTACGGCGACCCCAAATAAGGTTACGGTATCTACAACTGATCTTGACCTTGTGTGACAGCAGGCATGCCTGATAAAATTTCTACTGGGGTAACTGGTCCAGACAGTCCATTCATACTCCATAAGCTTACACCACATTTATCCAGAAGCGATCTTCCAATTTCCATCGAAATTTCGTGGTGTGCTTCAGCTAAACACGACCACCAATAGCTACATATCCTTGAGGATTTTGTGGCGATCAGAAGATTTGGTGTAGAAGTACGACGGAAATCACTCGAAGACCCTCTTTCCTCGAATGTACGCACGCTCGAGCGAACGGACGAATGTGTACCAACTACATACATAGTCCATCGTTGGGAGGACAGGAGGAAAGGAAAAAGAGAGAAATGGAGCATCAGAAAGACATACCACCAGGGGAGGTTCTTCTGCTTGGTGCGGGCGTCGCGTCGTGGATATCTCGCTCGCTTGCCTAGCTTTCGACACGAGTAAAGAGTATGTGCTCGGGTTGTGGGAGCGGAGTCGAGGTGCGGGCCAGTGGAAGCTACGAGATAACATTGAGCGAGAGAGAAAACGACTCAGTTGGAGATCGTGAAACTGCGCGCCTTTCTTTTGCTTGTTCATGTGGCCCAACGAGCAGCGACAGACTATATACCTACGAGGGAACTCGCGGCGCTTGTCGACCGACTCTTAGGGCCAGTCGTCGTGGCGCAGTAGTCGACCAAGTGTGTCGAAAAAAGAAACACGTTGAAGGTAACGCTAAGAGCGCCAGACACACAGGGAAATAAAAGAAAGAAAGAGAAAAATGGACTCGGAATAAGCCCGGAGTCGCGTGTCGACTACGAATTCGCGGAGGACCGATCGAAAAGGGCTCTCTGACTTCTCCTGAATATCCCTCACGGAGTTTTCGGTGAAAGGCAACGCGAGCTCCCTCGCCACGAAAACGATTCGAAAGACGTTTGCACGCTGATCACGTGAACGTGCGTCAAGAGTGCGTACGGCACATACGACAGCAGCCCTTCGTATCTGGATATGGGCCGTTCCGTACCAAAATTGCAGGGGCTTCTTAGGGACTCTTGGACCTGTACCATGATTTTTCAATGGAGTTTTTATAATTGCTAATGTCGATTTGCATACATTTTTTTAGGAATTGCCTATCGATTCGTTAGTTTTTAAATAACTGTAGCAAAGTTAACTGGGTTTTTGACTGACTGCGATTTGGAACAGGATTTTTTGGTATTGTTAGAATCCCGAATTTTACTTCGATATTTCTAACGTAAAAAAAAAAAAAAAAATTTCAAGGCCCTCAGACTTACCTGTGACTCCTACGGATCTTAGAATCTAGACCATGATTTTTTGGATGGAATCATTAGAATTCCGAATATTAATGTGGTTTTCGATTACTTTTTTGGGGAATTGTTCATTGACACGTTATTTTTTAAATAATTGTAGCTTAATGATAATGGGATTTTTATAATTTCCTTGTAGATTTTCATTGAATTTTTTGGGAATTACCATATCGGTTCGTTACTTTCTAAATAACAGCCGCGAAGTTACCTGTTTCCACCGAGTCTGGGATTTGGAACAAGATTTTTTAATGGTACTGTGAGAATTCCGAATTTTATGTGGGATTTAATTACCTTTTTTAGATATTTTTCATTGACTCATTATTTTTTAAATAATCCACCCACAAAATCTCGGCTCCGGAACATAATTTTTTAATAGTATTTTTATAATTCTGAATGTTACTTAGATGTCCATTATATTTTGTGTTCATTTTTTTCTACCAACTCGTTATTTTCTCAATAACTATATATCTGCACAAAATTTACCCCAAACGGCAATTACTCTTTTCCTTCATTTGTCAAAAATATTATTGACATGAGAATTAGAATCAGAAATTGGTTGCATTTTTCATCATGACACTTCTCTTCTTTTAACGCGATTATCCCTAAAATATTACATTTAATGACCGATTAACGGTAAACATAAAATTTCCACAAAATCCGTGCGTTTCAAAGTTAAAAAAAAACATAAAAAATCATGTAGCATATCTAAGACGTCGAGGGTCAGATTCCGGTCAATTTTGTATGGACTGCACTATATACACATATGTACGAATACCTCCCGGGAACTCTTCATGTCCTTTTTTACTTACGAAAATGGCATTCGACTTCTAGGAGTTTCTCCACGAGCTTGCGCACACGTTTCATTCACGAGATACGCCGCTTCCGAGAGAACAGGAGGACTCAAGCGGGCATCGTGCTTGGCCTGTTGACGTATGCACGCGTGTTATCCGCAAACTGGTTCTCCATTGCGGGAACTCGTGGATAATTCAGTGGGTTCGGGTTCGTTTGCAATCAGGCCTGACTCTTCGTCACACACAGTGTTCAGATAGGACACAGCCACGATTCTCAAGAGCGAAAGATGCAAGCCGTGTGCTTTGCCTCCTTTTCTTCCAACTCCTTTGTCTTATTCTTATTATTATTCTTGTTATTATTATTAATGAAGAGTTTCCCATGAACGAACGAACGTGAATGAACAAAACTTTGAGTATTCTATCTTACCATGTGCACTGAGATATTTACCGGTATTTTCATACCGATCTATGCCAGTAGTGATCAATCAACTGCATCACATGCAATGTCCATATTGATATTTTAAAAATCTCATTATTTCCGAAGCAGCAACTGGATATTTTTATTCATTGGTTTCAATAAAATATTTACTTCAATTGCCAATAAAACATTCAATTGATTAGAATAAAAGCAATGGAACTTTTTCCTCGAATCAATTAAACGTGCCCGAGTTGAAATTTAAACCTTTCGAACGCCTTTCGCTGAATGAAAATAGGTCAAATATGCCACCGTTTGCAAGGTCTTTCGTGTTTGCTGAGGTCTTTGCAAGGGCCTAAAAACCTCATCTCACTTTGTACAATCTAAGTGGAGGTCCAAACACAATCATTTCATTTCGCAATACTCTTTGTTTACTTCAATCTGTCATTTTCGGAGGTTTTGAGGAGTGTGAAAGGAACCTTCGTGTTATACTCCTTTTAGGTTTCGACTAGGGTCTAAATTTTCTCGGGCACTCTTCGAAATTCAAATGCAAAATTTTTCATTGAAAATCGGTATTTTTACATCTATCTATGCCAGTAGTAATTAGTCATTATTATGTGTCATTGTATGCGACGATTCTCGGTCAAGTTTTATTTATGATGGAATGTTTGCGAATCACATCTCGGTTTGAGACCGTGATACAATAACACCTAATGTAAACACTCGGTTACAGCCTATAGAGCAAAAATGTATTTGACGATAAACTGAACTATTGTGAATTAAATTCTGCCAGGGCCACGGTAGCGTGAGTGGTAACGCGATAGGCTAGAATTTCTGGGGTTCCCGGGTTGTCGCGGATTTTTTTTCACAATTTGTTCAAGATAAAAATTCGTCGATTGTGGCTGATTGAAGAATTTGTTTGATTTATCAAATAGATTCATTAAACAGCTGCAATCGACACTTGTAGAAAAGATTGGTATTACTGAAATTTGAGTTTGGCTTCGGTTTCGCGCTCTTTGAATCCAGCGATCACGGTCAAACCCGAGACGGGCTTTGCAAACATTCCATCATGAATAAAACTTGACCGCCAATCGTCGCATACAATAACACCTAATGTAAACACTCGATCACAGCCTGTAGAGCAAAAATATATTTGACGATAAACTGAACGATTTTGAATCAAATTGTGCCAGGGCCACGGTAGAGTAAGTGGTAACGCACCAGGCTAGAATTCAGGAGTTTCCGGTTCATTCCCGGGTCGTGGCCGAATTTTTTTCACAATTTGTTCGAGATAAAAATTAGTCGACTGTGGCCGATTAAATAATTTGTTTAATTTATCAAATAGATTCATTAAGCAGTTACAATCTAACACTTTTAAAAAAGATTCGTATTAGTGAAATTTGAATTAGGCTTCGGTTTTGCGTTCTTTGCATCTAGCGATCACGGTCTCAAACCCGAGAAGGGCTTCGCAAACATTCCATCATGAATAAAACTTGACCGCCAATCGTCGCATGAAATAACATTCAATGTAAACATTCGGTCACAGCATATAGAGCAAAAAAAAGTACTTAGTCATTTGCATCACATGCAGTGTACAAAACACTAAAAAGAAAGATCTCATTGCTTCCAAAGCAAAATATGAATATTTTTTAAAATTTGTTCCAATGAAATATTTATTTGATTGTCAATAGACCATTCAATTGATTCAACGAAACGGTCTCCTCGTTTTAAAGACATGAAGAAAGGAGCCGTTTTTTAAAATCATGAAACCGTTTCTTCGAATCACTAAAATGTGCTCTTGGAAATTCAAATGCGACATTTTTTATTGACAGCCAATAATTGTAAAATCGGATACGACTCTCAAAAATAAAAATTGAAGACGTACACTTCCCTTGTTTTCCTTTCAATTCTGTTTTTATTTTGTTATCATTATTATTATCATTATTATCGTCGTTATTATCATTACGATTGTTATTATTAAGGGGGAGATTCTCGTAAAAAAGTGAATGTAAATAATCGTATTTGTCATTTTATCTTCAGTTGAACACCGAGATATTCATTGGTTATATATCTATGCTGGTGGCCTTCCTCGAGTTGACGTCTTTCAGAAAGCTCTTTAGTTCTATATAAGATCCGGCAGCTGGAGGTGGGGAATATACGCAAAGAGGTATATAACTCGACTCAAGGCTCATCCCGGTGCATAACATCGAAAGTATTTTAGCACTGACATCAACACCAGAAAGCTAATGTTTTTGCTGCTTCTTCGTTCGGTGGCTATCGATCTACTCCCCACAAAATCTAGGCGAAGATACTGCGACCAGTTTGTTGGCAGTGGTATCCTATAAAATGAATCGGGAGAAATAATGTTTTAGGACAATTGTATACTCGAAGAATTTTTTCCTCAGTGCCAACCAATTGAATGGAATTACTAATAAATACTATTTCTGGCAAGCAATTTGTTGGAACTACCGAAAAATCTTATTTCTGCCAAGCAAAAAGTAACAAGATCAAAGTAAAACGCACAGTAAAGAGATTTTCGTTGTAAAAACGCTCCATTTCCGTTGGTAAACCGAACTGTGCTTCAAAAATATAATTTCTTCGTTCAAGCTGTACTCTTTGATACGTAAAATAAGTTTGTAAAATCTGAAGTTGACCAGTGCAATCATTTTTTAAATATGGTGATCACCGACTAAAAAACTGTAGTTTCGGTAAAAATGCTGCAACTTTATTATGATTATAGATTTTCACACCAACAAATTATTGAAAGTTTTTCAGATGTCACTTTTTGAGAAATCAAACTTTGGTAGAAATACTTAAACACGAATATAAAAAAAAAACAATTACCTTTATTCTACTTGACTAGATACAAGACGAAAACTGATAGGTTGCCTTACGCAAGTAAAAAAATTATATCTAGTCTGACATAGACAAATTGGGAATAATCCGCATGAATTATAGACAATCTGTATATAATTTATGAAAAATAAAGGTTTTTTTTTACAGGCGATGCAATTTTTTCTTCGAAATTCTAATGCAAAATTTCATCGAAATCAAAGAAATTTTTCGTTGGAATCGATGAAAAAAAATCGATTCACCCTTTTCTTTGGAGTTAATTTAAAAAAAATTCTTGGTGTATAGTCAGTACAGTGCCGCTGAGTTGAGAGTTTATACTTCTGACCTCTTTTCTCTGACTATCTGACAAAGTAAGATAGTTTTAGCAAAAAGGACGAATGAAGAAGCTTCAATATAAAAAATTGGCGTTACACAACCATTCCTTTATTCTATGCTCATTAAATAAATGTTTCTCTAAAGGTGATACCATTTTTTCTTCGAATTTAAAATGCAACATTTAATCGAAATCAAAGAAATCTTTCGTCGGAATCAGTGAAAGAAAAAAAATCAATTCAGCCATTTCCTTGGAGTTAATAAAATCTTTTCTCTCGGTGTACGTCAGAACAGTGCTGCTGATTTGGGAGTTTATACCTTTGGCATCTTCGATGCTCCGTCGCTGGCATTGGTATGGTAATAAAGTGAGATAGTTTGGGCCGGAAGGAAGAATGAAGAAGCAGGGCAGCAGCGAAGCTATGTACATCCGGGCGCGAGCCAAGAATAACTCGACGTAGCTCGAGGAACGCCCGAGATCGTTCGTGAGAGAATGAAGGGTGTTTACGATAGAATCACCTCCTCATCTACTGGAACCCAAGGCACGTATTTACCTCGAGAATACAAAGAAATCGGTATACGTGTACACGTGCACAATCTATACATATTCAATACAGTCGATGAATATTCCCTTCGCCGATAATCTCTCATGCTTTCCTCGAAACTATGATTATACATAGCATCGATCGGTATATCGAGGACTCTAAAAAATCGTTTTACCTCTCTAACGAATGTTCCCGCTCTTCGATCTTGCATTATCCGTCGATAAATGTTAGCGTTCAGCCTTAATGAGATTCTGATCACTCCCTCGAGTCCATAAATCGTCTATACTTCCGATGCTCGATTTTTCGTGCGGTCTTCCGATGCTTCCGATACTTGATCTTCATTAGTCAATACCCCAGACGATTGATCCTCTCCGAAGCACGATTTTTTTTTTCCACTTCGCAACAATTTCTTACGTCATTTTAAAGGAAGTAAAGTGGGATAAGCCGAGCAGAGAGAAAATTAGGAGTGAGATGTTTCTGTACAATTTTTTTCATGTTCTAAATTATCGGTTTTTCATGGGAAGCGACTCTATGATTGATTTTTATTAGTTGATACCCGAGACAAGTGATTCTCTTCACGAGTCGCGTTGACGTTTTATTTTTTTGCAATCAATTTCATCAACTTGCAGCTTTTTTAAATTCGTTGCTTCAATTATAGAAAAAGTTATATTAAAAACAAAAGTCTCCAGCAACAAAAAACAACATACACAAAATAGCGAAATTCCTTGAAACAAAATACTTAAAAAAATATTATAAATCAATAATGGTTCTCCACAGAAAAAAAAACATTGTTTGTTGAAATAATAATTACCTTATTATGAGTGTTCGAATTCTGAAAATTTCTCTGTAGAATGTAAAAAGTGCTATTATTTCTGAGAGGCCAGAATATTCGAGAACGTCTGTCGCAAGTGCACCAGGTGATAACCCGAGCAGAGAGAAAATTAGGAGTGAGATGTTTCTCTACAATTTTTTTTATGTTTAAAATTATGGGTTTTTCATGGGAAGCGACTCTATGATCGATTTTTATTAGTTAATACCCGAGTGATTCTCTTCACGAATCGCGTTGCCGTTTTATTCTTAAGTGTATAAAGATGTGAAACGTTGCATTTTTTTCATAGAGTCAGATACGATCAGCAGAAATTAGAAGTGAGATTTCCTCTACCATTCGCGGATAATTCTCTGTTTATTAGTGTTCTGGATACTCTGGAACCTTGATCTTCATAGGTCGATACTCCAGAATACGGATGGGTCCCAAAATTCGTGATAGTATTTTATTTCTCCATCGCAATAATTTTTTCTGTCATATCGCAGGACTTGAAGTGCGATAAGTCGTGGAGTGTCACAGATTTATCCTCGAGAGTCAGATATAATCAGTGAAAATTCAGCCCGGAGACTTTTCACTAAGATCCTTGGATAATTCTTTGTGGGGTTGAGCAGGAGATTTCAAGGTGCGAGGGTAGAAGTCGAAGGAAAAGATAAGGAATAACGAAGTTCGTTCGAGCGGCTTCGGAGCCGCTGCGTGGAGCTCGAAAGCGTGTCATTTATAATCGTTAGACTTTGGATCCTCGCCGATATAAACCTGCGAGGCTCCTAACTGCCGTACGTATAGTTTCCCTCCTTTTCCGCAGTTATTTCTTGGTACTCCAGTCACTGGCCACATTCTGGTCGCGCGTACTTCTCTCCTGCTCGTTCCTCGTAAAATTAGAGATAAAAACGATGTTTACATAGTGGATTTGAATTTGTTTACAAATTTCTGAATTTTTCGACAAGTTTCTACAGTTTTTACAAATTTTAAAAAATTTCTACAACTTCTACGAATTACTACAGATTCTACAAATTTCTACGAATTTTTACAAATTCTACGAATTTTTACGAATTCTACGAATTTTTACAAATTCTACGAATTTTTACAAATTCTACGAATTTTTGCAAATTCTACGAATTTTTACAAATTCCACAAATTTTTACAAATTCCACAAATTTTTACAAATTCCACAAATTTTTACAAGTTCCACAAATTTTTACAAGCTCCACACATTTTTACAAATTCCACAAATTTTTACAAATTCTACAAATTTTTACAATTTCTTACATATGTTTCAGGAATCTATCAGTTCCACAATCTTTCGGATCAGGCTCATGTACTTCTACTGAGCATTTTTGAGAAATACGATCCACTAATCATTTTCAGATATCTAAAAATTTTACAGATCGAAAATTCCTACATATAGTTTTCCCTTTCTTCCGCAGTTATTTCTCTCAGGTGGAGAGATTGGCCACATCCTGGTGGCGCGTACTTCTCTCCTGCTCGTTCCATGCACAGATAGGGGTAGAAGCGATGTGAATATATACGTTATAATACTATATACGATAGCTTACTGGTAGGAGAGGGGCGGGCGGGTGATGCGCAGTTACCGCACGAAGAGGCGCCGAGACGGCGAATCATCCGTCTGCAACAGAAACCCCGCGAGATACGTATCTTCTTGGCTAACAACCGAAGATTAACGAGATCCATTATCCGCCCCGTCCACCCTCGTATATGCAGCCGACTTACCGCTCTACCTCTGCCTCAACCAACATTTACGTGAGCACGGCCCAGGTATCAGTCTCGCGACGGCTTTCAAGCCCTCACTGCGCGATGGACAGAGTCAGCAGCATGCGAATTCCCATTACACTGGAATTTCAACAATTTTAGTACTAGGCTGTATCGTTTGAATCACTATTTTAGTTTACGACAAAAATTTCTTATTTTCCACTCACTACACCTAAACAAAAGATTTCATTGACCAAAGGAATGGATGCCTTTTTTAATATTTTTTATTCCAACGAAACATTCCTTTGATTTCAATGAAATGTTTCATTTGAATTTCAAAGAGAACATTTTATCGCCTGTAAATAAACATTTACTTAACGAGCATATAATAAAGTAAAAGTTTTCTTGATTCAAAGAAACCAGACGGAGGAAAAAGGGTAATTGAGACAACTACCATTTTATGAATTGGCTATAAATAAATTCCTAGAACGATTCACGTAGTAAATCGTTCTATACCTATAACCACCTTGTGAGTTGAGACAACGAAAAAGAAGTGTTCCAAATTCATAAGCGGTTGTATGGTTTCAAAATTTGACCTCCAAATACTACAAGAAAATCTATACGGTCAATCGCTGGAGAATTTTTCGATAATCAAAACGAGGTATTCTTCATCATGATTGAACTATTTCAACGGTATATACTGCGAAAAAAAAGTGCACAACCATAACATCGAATATTCGCAAATATCAGTCCATATTCTATTCTCATCACGGGTGCAATTGCATTCACATATTAAAACCCACTTCTGCACCTAACTAACTCTTTGAAACCATTAACTAAACCACCAGAAATGGTAAGGAACGTTTTTACAAATTCAACGCTCATACGACGACCGTTAAGCAATCCAAGATCCGTAAAACACTCAACGGTGCTTATAAATTCAGCATTAATTTTCATAAACGACCTAATGACGCCAATCTACCCAATCCGTGCAATGTCAACTAAATTCCTCAACGAGAGGGCGAGTGCTTTTGCGATTTGCATGTCCCTCGGAAATCTAGATCAGGAAGTCGGTCAGCTCGAGTTTGCACGCCAACCGAGAGTCATTCTGCCGTAAAATTTACGAATTAAGCTCGACACGAAGGTATACATGCGCGAAGAGGGGAAGAGAGATAAATAGACAAAGAGCGCTCGCTGAAGCGTGCTTAGTCCGCTCTGGGGCGTACGCCGCGTACTACGTACTATTGAGAAACATATTGCGACGAGCAAACATATCTACTCGGTGGTTCGTAGCGTGCACAACGCTGCCGCGTCAGACCGGGGATTTTCTACCTTGAGATAATGTAACACACGCTGCTGCATGTAAAACTCTGGCTACATCGTCCGGGAACAAACGTATATGTAATATCTGTTACCCGCCAGCAATGCTGGTGCACTTTGCCATGGGGCGTCAAGTATTATTACGTGCGTGTGGGGATTCTCTATGTGTAGCATATGGGCCATTCCACACCGATTCGACCTGAATCTGACTCTCGACCTCTACAATTTCGACCGCGATTATTTGTGTTATTGTCTCGGATCTAAAACGGGCCTGCATTTTTTTTTGATTTTTTGTTATTGTCCATTTCCAAAAAGGGTAATATGGTTAACCCGGCATTAAGAATGTAAATGAATTTCCAAAAATTCTGTATCACATATAAACAATGTTGAGCCTGAACCGAAGTGAAATTACATCTGTTTTCGTGTTTTGGGAAGTTTTTCTTGAAAAATGAATCGAAAAGCTTTATTTTTAAAATGACTTAAAATTTGAAGATAAAAGACTGGAAATAATGTATTTTTAGCTGTAGCTAGAACATTTTCATATGTTTCACAGGTTTTTTAAAGATGTTTTCGTTTTTTCGTTGTTTTTTTTAAATACGAAACAAATGGATGTTAAATTAATAAAACGTAAAACGACGAATCAAAATATTGAATATTATTTCCATTAGCCGGATGCCTGATATTAGATCTGGTTTGACATAAGAAAAATATTTTTTTTTCGCGAAGAACGATAAAAAAATTTACAAATATTCCGAAATATTCTTTACAAAAACCAATAATACATAAGAAAATGTTCTAGCCACAGCTGACCGTGAATTATTTTTCAGTTTTCATATTTTAAGGATCATTTCGGATTTTAAAACTTTGCTGAATTTTTTTTTGCCAAAAAAAAAAGTAAAATAATATTTAAGATTTTCAATTCTGGACAAAAATATTTTAATTGACAAACACTGAATAAATAATTGACATTTATAGAAAAAATCGAAAAAACATTTCAAGCTCTTTTAAGAGTTAGAACGATAACGTGAAAAATCGTGGACAAAATCCCGCAGGTCGGGGGTCAAAACTCAGGTCGAAATTGTATAGAATGCCCCGTATACGTGACTTTTGAGCCAGTTGATCGTTGATTGTGCTTGCGAGCGTGAACCCCCTCTTTTTTCTATTCCTCTCTCACTCTCTGAATATGCCCGTATATTCTTCCCTCGCGTCTTTCCTAGCCGCACGCAGTGTAGAGGTACGTAGAGTGTGTGTAGTCAGCGTTTTGATCTCCCACCCGAGTCTATTGTGTGCTCCGCGGGGATCGCAGGCCTCGAGCCGACAAGAAGCCATCGAGCACTGAGCCCCCGAGTGGACGAGGACGAGTCAGTCGCTGCTTAGGTCTCGGCTCTACCGCGAGTCCCTTGTTTCACGAGTGCGCGTCTTTATGTAATTCTTGAGACCTACCCTAAACAACCGAAATATCACGTACCACTCATTGATACCAATTCCATACATGTGTTAATTTAAGGCGTTATACATTTTAAAAATAAAGAAAATAAAAAAATTACTTCGCGTAGTTACCGCGTTGTGCTGGGATAAATAAAAAAAAACTTTAAAAAAAATATATATATATCTATATATATATACTGTGTGAGTTCTTTGCCGAATCAGCCCGCTGGATAATTCAGGGTCATGTGGTTGGGGAACCTTCGCTATGCCGCCTTTCTGGTAATTATTTATGGCATTCTGCCAATAAATGAAAATTAATTAATTGCCATCCGAATTTGTAATCTGACATGATGATAAAAAATAAAATCAAAAATACATAATTCCTTTGTACCGAAGTCGATGTTCTATTAATTTTATTCATTGGTAATTATTTGTGAAATAACACCATTGAAAAAATTAAATTACTCGCTAATCGATTTTTTTTTTATAATAAATGCACGCAAAAAATTAATTTGAAAATACATCATTTTGTTTTTGCTGAAGTGCATTCTTAATTGATGTAATTTATTGATAATTATTTTTGGAACATTGCCAAGAGAAAAATTAATTAATTACCATTCGATTTTCGAATCGGACATGAAACATAAATGTATGACAAAAAAAAACTAGAAAATACATCCTATTTTTTGTACTAAAGTATATTCTCAATTAATGTAATTTAATGGTAATTATTTGTCGAATATTGCCAAGAACAAAATTAAATTAATTACCATTTGATTTTTTAATCCGACATGAAAAGTAAATGCACGACAAATACAAACTAAAGAATACATCATTTTTTTGTGCCAAGGTATAAGTTAAGTTATTAATGAGATTTACTTGAAATACATTGCTTAATTTGGATAAAGATACATTGTTTATATACTTTTATCGAATATACTATTTTTTAAAAAAAGTATTCATTTTATTTTTAAATATACATGAAGTAATTACCATTTATAAAAAAAGTGTAATTAATACATGTAGAAATATATTCTCTTATATTTCTTTTATGTGAATGTGTCGGTGAAGGGGAGAGAAGGGATTTCGGTTGTGAGACCATCTGGGCTCGGGGGAAATGACTGGTCGAAACGATGGGTCGATGCACCTGTTGCGTCGCAAGAGTAATTCAGGCTTACCGGTGAATTTGAATAATTGGAGAATTCGCGAGGGATCCCGCAATCTAGTCGTTCAAAGGGCGTGTTTTAAATTGTAGTAACAAGAATTTTTTGTACTGCATTTCAAAAAACGTTTTTTTGTATGGCCTTGTAAAAATATATCTGCTCGAAGCCGCTGAGATACTTCGCATAGAATCCATGCACGATTGAGATGGACTGAACTTTCACTCACTCACTCCACGCATCACATACATTGTTAGTTTGTGTTTGGCTATTGGAGGACGTTGGATTCGCGATCATGAACCATGACTCCACTGTTCTTCGACCGGAGACGTCGAAGGGACTCGACCGACGGTCAAAGGGCATTCGCCAACCACTTTGCTCAATTCACTTAATCACAGCGAGAAAGAATTATTTATTCCAACGATTTAAAACGACATTTCGAATTTTTTTTAGCTTGCAGCCTTCGAATTCATAGTTTGAAGTCGAGTCTAAATCATTTCATTAATAATAATGACTTAGTTCAAAGCGTATCGAAAATATGAGACTTATTATATAACTAATCTGATAGTTGAATAGAAATAATTTTTTGCTTGCTCGGAGAGAAGCTTTGTTTTCATGAAAAATAAATTTTTCAAGATTTTCATGTCAAAACACTCAGCATTGTTCGAAACATCGCAAAAAGTGGTTTTTTTTTTATTAAAAAAAAAAGCACGTGCGTGCTGTACCTTGCGTAAAATTGGCCATATTTTTCTAAATAATTTTTGAGAAATGCATGTGCTGTTAATGGTGTTTGGTATTGAATTTGACCGAAATCGCAAAAGTGGTTCAGATTTTATAGAATTTCGAAATTTTTGAAAAAATCACGTTTTTGCCCTAACTTTGGCAAAATATGCGACAATGAACTTAAATTTCATACATGACATCGGTACGATCTAGCGATGATTAGTACATAGTTTCACATCATAATATTCATCATATATAGTTCAAATTTTTGAGAATTTGAAGTTTTGGAAAAATTATAATTAGTGCATTAACCTCAACAACACATAAGATAGAGAAGTCAGAATAGTTTTCTTGGAATCAGAAGTAGTTTTGCAAGAAAAACCAAAAATAATCAGGACGCAATTTGCAAAGTTCAACTTCGCAGCTTTTTTTAAATTCGTTGCTTCAATTACAGAAAAAGTTATATTAAAAACAAAAGTCTGTAGAAACAAAAAACGACATTTACAAAATAGCGAAAGTCCTTGAAACAAAATACTAAAAAAAAATTATAAATCAATAATGGTTTTCCATAGAAAAAAATTGTTTGTTGAAATAATGTACATAAGAGGGGTGTTTAAATTTTTTTAATTTCCCTGTAGAATGTAAAACGTGCTATTATTTCTGAGAGGCCAGAATATTCGAGAACGTCTGTCACAAGTGCACCAGGTTCCTTCCAATTTAGCCACAAAAAGGTAATTAAGGAGGCTTCACGCTAAAGTGATTTATGAATGACCGGTGAAACGAGCTTGACCTCTACGCTGTTCGAACTCAGCAGCAGGCATCCTGAAGATTTGCGCAATATTCATGATACCCTAAGCCACTCGCGAATGATCATTTATTATCCTACGCTGGAGAGTTTATAGCACGCTCGCGCGTCTGATAACCAGGCAATGCGAGTAGCAGCGGCAGTCTCACGACTTTCAACAAATTGGCTGCTCAGACCGCGTCAATTATCGACTACAAAGCATATAGCCACTTCTATTTTGCCACGCGAAGTATTTTTCGTCGTGTCCTTGTCCGACTGTAATTTCACGAGTATAAATTCTCCCGCGCTACTGGCTCGCTCGACGTATTTCTATTACACACACATTATCTCACGCAACTCGACGATTGCTCGACTCACTTACGCGAAGATCAACACAAAAGCTGACAGACGCTCCGATTTTTGGCAACATAAACGCGCTACAGTTTTATTCTCGTATTTCATAATGCCGGTCGTTGTAGGCGTAGAATTTTGTAACGATCCTGTTGCTTACAAATTCAACCTTATTCTATATTTATTTTACAAGGGAAATGTTAGTAACAATTTTAAAAAATATCTTTATCCTTATGGGTAGCTAAGTGTTTTAGAAAAATTTTCAAATGTTTTTTTTTTTCATAAGAAAAAAATTAGAAATATGTTAGAAGAAATTATTATTTTTTTTCATCAAATCGAAAGTTCGAAAAACAAGTTTATCCATTTTGAGGCGTTAAATACTTGAGTAATTTTGCCTAATCGATTTTTTCTTTAATTAAGAAAAATGAGAAATATTTCAGAAATTAGAAATATATTAGAAGAAATTATATATTTTTTTTCTCATCAAATCGAACGTTGGAAAAACAAGTTTATCCATGTTAAGTCGTTAAATATTTGAGTGATTTCGCCTAATAGATTTTTTTTTATTAAGAAAAATGAAAAATATTGCAGAAAAAATTATGTTCTTGTCTTTCATACAGTCGACTGTTGCAAAAAGTTCAGAGCCGCATTTTGTAATGAACCTATAGCTTATACCTTTTACCTGTTTTTGAAATTATGTTGCAAATAAATTATAAGTTAAAAATAGAAAAGAAAATTGTTATCCATTTTGGGTAGTTAAACATTAAAGTGATTTTTGCCAACTAATTTTCTTCGGTGACACGAAAATAAGAATGATGATAGAAAAATTTCTATTTTCACAAAACAGGAATGACTTTTCCTTAGTATTTCGTTGTACCATGAACGTGCTATCGAAAAATGAGTAGATACAACTTAAGAATATTTTTAGAATTCATTAATAGTAATTTCTATAATAAAGAAAATTCTACAAAAATGCAGAAAACAATTTTAATACTTTTGCATCCACTCGGCATTTCTTCAAGCTCTGCGGTTACCGAATTATTACGTGATGTACCGATTACTAAATGATTAAGTAAGGATGATGACTAATAAACTACTCAGTGCATTCTTAATCTTGCCATGTGAAGCGCAAGCAATTATGCAGGCCATAAATTTGTTGAAAGACACAAATTCCATACGAGCGTCCATTTTCACCGACTCAAAATCGACCCTACTAGCTTTATCGAACTGGACCTCCACAAATATCACTATCAGAATATCACAAATATCAATATCAGAAAGTCTAAACGAAATTGAACAGTTGCAATGCTGATCACATGGAGGCTGTTCTAATATGATTACCATATCAGCAATAAATAGTAGGCAACAATCACGCGGATAGAGCTGCAAAAAAAGTCATTCAAGTAGTGGTCTTTAGAAAATTGCAAAATTATGAAGCTCGTTATGTATTCAAAGCGGTTCCACTTCAAGATTTTTTCAAAAGGAGTGTATCATTAACAGATTTTTTTCTTATGATTTTTTAGGCGACTGGGCCCCCTTAATAATTTAGTAATCCAAATATCAATTTCCAAGAAAGAGGACGCTCACAATCCTGACAAAATCGTGAAGATGCTCATCCCCTAAATAGTGTATTAGCGTAGACTTTACGCAATAATCTGTTTTCGCGATCGACTAAAAGGCTGTTAGTGCGGTGCTTCGTACATATTTATCGCTGTTAACGAGCGAGACGAGTCTCGTACAGTGCAAGAGACCAATATACGCCCGCGTGCTAGCCGTACGAGTTATTTAGTGGCAGTGGCGACCCCCCCGAGCCCGATTTTATATTGCCTTCGCCCAAGATTTATCGGAATCGGTGCACAGCCGGCAGCAGCGGTGTCGCGAGCTCACCAGCTGGTTGGCAATTTTTGCTGCGCGTTCCCTGACTCGGAGCGGAAAAGGCGACCAGTAGTCAGCGGAGCTCGACGATAATGGAAGGAAAAAAAATCTTATAAAAAAAAAAGGTGGAATCAGGACCACCGAGCTGCGAGAGCCGAAAGCAGAGACCGCTGCTTCTGTAACCCCTGAAAGAGGTGAAGAGAAAGAGAGCGAGGAGAAAACACGCTCTCGAGAATTCTCGAGCGAGTCGTCAAAGCTCTCGCTTTCTTCTTCTTTTCTGCTTTACTCTCGAGGCCAATAAGCTGTTGTTGTTGCGAAGCGTGTTTCGAATGTTCGGTGAACCGTAAGAGAAACAACAATGTCTGCCGCTTGATTTCATTCCCTCGACGCCTGCCCGAGCACCAATATTTTCGTCGCCTTGCCGCGAGTATTCCCTTCGTGGGACATTTAAGTCGGGCAACCGTGGTCAAAAATGTCTTACTCCGAAGCATTTTTGAATCACATCTAAAGTCGAATTCACAGCTTTGTGTACCGCCCTGGAAAATGTTTCGGAGATAATATAGTTGTGAGGGTTGAATGTGGCTCACAGATTTACAGTTATTGCGGTTATTGTAGTTATTGTAGTTCTTATGTAGCTATTGATCAGATATGATTCGAGGCCGGATGTGAGAGTCGTTGCCATGAATTAGAGTATTTGTTATTATGATAAATAAAAATTCTATTTATGAATTTATTATTGTTGTTATTTATCAAATTTATTAAAATATTTTATTGCATTTAAGGGAAATATTAATTCATGAAACATGTTTCATGAATGGACGGTGCTTAACGCTTGAATGGGCTTAACGCTTGAATGGCTGTTTTTCGAAAAAATGCATTTAGATGGTAAAATTACGAAAGAAACGACAATGTTTGCCGATTTAAATATTCCACCTTCGTGACAATCGTTGTCAAAAGTGCTTCACTACTGCTAGGTATTTTTGAATCACATCAAAATACGAAACCTCGACTTTGTGCTCTGATCCAGAAAATCGTTTGGAGAAAATATAAATATAAATATGTTGTGAGGTTTAGATGTGGTTCACAGATTAACAGTTATTGTAGTTCTCATTAAGCTATTCATCAGATATTATTCGGAACCGGATATGAGGATCGTTGCGATGAATTAATTATCATATATGAGAAGTCTATTCATTTTTTCGAAAAATGTATTTAAATGCAAAAATTAAAAGAGAAACGACAATGTTTGCCGATTTAAATATGTAACCTTCGTGGAAAATTTAAACCAGACAACCGTTGTCAAAAATGCTTCACTACTGCTAGGTATTTTTAAATCACATCAAAAGTCGAGTTCCCAGCGTTGTGCTCCGCCCCAGAAAATGTTTCGGAGAAAATATTGTTGTAAGATTTAGATGTAGTTCACGGATTTACAGTTATTGTAGTTCTCATTTAGCTATTCATCAGATATGATTCAGAGCCGGATGTGAGAATCGTTGCGATGTATTATGAATTTAATTGTAATTGTAATATACAAAAATTCTATTCATAAATTTACTATCATTCATTATTAATTGGTTATTAAAATACTTTATTGTATTTGGGTGGAACATTAATTAATAAAACATTTTATATGAATAGAAGATAATAAACCCTTCAACAGGTGGTGTAGAATTTTTTTCTACACTCGGAAATAACCGTTTTGCAAAAAATGCATCGACAGTAGACACGGTAAACAAATTTGGTCGTTATAGAGCTAATTAAAACGATAATATGCTTTTGAAACGCAAAACGATAATGAGTTTTTTACAACAATGTGTAATAATGGCTTTTGCCAATATTTCCGTTTTTCCACATCTGTTTAACCGCTGAGGTTTCTGGAAAATACGCGATTGAAACAATAATTCACGTACCAAAATAAATATTTCTATTCAAACAGGAGTTTCCACTGCTCTTCCAAACAAACCATAATATATTTTTGTATCAGATAATTCGCAGCACTGTGTCAATTCTTCAACGTTAAAAACATGTGTTTTCAAGCAATAATTTTGAAATTACGTACTAAAATAAATATTTTCATTTAAACAGGAGGTCCAACTGCGCCTTCAAACAAACCATAATATTTTTGCATCAAATAATTCGCAGTATTCAGCTATTCAACAGAAAAAAAAAAACAAGTGTTCCAAGTGATAATTCTAGAATCTCATATCAAAATAAATATTCTATTTATGCTATGCATTTTGATATTTTAAAAAAATACATGATCAAAGCCACAATTCTGTAATCACATGCAGAATAATGATTTTTTAAACCGAAATACCTGTCCAAAGTAATAATTTTTACATGACCCATAACATTTCTTTTCAAGCAGACGGTTCCATTGCGACTTTAAATAATGCAACGTATTTGCACCTCAAATTACACATAGCATTCAACCGATTTACCACAGTATTATTATTACTTAACGGAGTGCCAATTATTGACACATCCGGTGGTTGCGGTTCTTATTGAAAAATCCTCGACACGCTTCAACGTTGATGGACAAAGCATCGTCAGTGGATTCGGCAGGAACTCTTTCGAAGAATCGGCCGCAGTGGTGACGAGTTCGATTCCCAAGGACGTTCGTCTTGAGGGCAGAACGTCGAAGCTTCTCGGACGAGCGCGCGTGCGTTTCAGACAGAAAATATACGATTCGATTCTTTCGCTGCCACTCGAAGTTTCGACCGTGATTGAGAAGCCACATCCGTGCTCTTCCGGGCTTTCATGTCATCCGTATAAATCCCTCGTTCTTCTTTTCGCCTCAGCTACTTCTCGAAGCTTTAATCGATTTTATATTAGTGCCGGCTGTCACTCTTATTCAATGTGAACGTTGCGTGTAATCCGACATCGACTTGTCATTGATTAAAGAGGGCTACGTTGCTTCAAAATTATGAATATATAATTGAACATATAAAATTATGCAACTTTATGAAAAATAACATTTAATACTTATATAATACATTATGAAAATAATGATTGTAATTCGTATTTTTTGTCCACATTACTGACGCAAATAGTTTTTCAATTTTTACCTTGTTATAGGTGCAAATGTTTTTTTTCAACCTGTCGCAGGAGCAAATATTTAAAAAATTTTCAACAGCTCACAGGTGAAAATAGTTAAACATTTTTTTTATCTTTTTGAAAGTTGCAAATATTTTCCAATTTTTAATTTCTCGAAAATTAGCAATTTCTCGAAAATAAGCAATGGCGCATATACAATTAGGCATCTTTATGAAGAATGTTACTTGATAGATACAAACAAAAAGCATAATTGTAATTTGTATTTTTCGTCCACTTTATTGGCGCAAATAGTTTTTTAATTATTAACTTGTTACAGGTGCAAATGTTTTTCTATTTTTAACTTGTTACAGGTGCAAATGTTTTGCTATTTTCAACTTGTCGCAGGAGCAAATATTTTTCTAAGCTTTCAACGTCCCACAGGTGCAAATATTTTTTTTTTAAATGACGTTATCGAACGTTGGGAAGATTTTATAATTTGTTATTTCTCGAAAATTATAAATAAGCACATATACAATTATGCATCTTCATGAAAAATAGCACTTCATAGCACGAACGAAAAGCATAATGGAAATTTATTTTTTCATAAATTGAATTGATGAAAATATTTTTCCTAATTTATAATTATCGAAGGGTTCAGTTATTTCCACGAAGTTTAAAAATAGAATAAAAATACAAATTCTTTTTTTTCCATCCATAAAATTATTTCAGATAAATGACAAGTTATTAATGCGTTTTCAGAACTTTCTCTCCATTTTTTATGCAGACTGAATATTTCAAATAATTTGCGTTCTTTTTTTTATGTTCTATTCATCCGATAGCGATTTAATTCACATAATTTTGTGGTGCCTTGACCACTTGAAAACCCAAAAAATAAAAATCGAAAAAATCGATGCTAGCAGTCGCTTGACTCTATGATGAAAGAACTGCTGTAGTGCAGATTCTCCATGATCGCGGTTCTTCGAGTATGCCGATGGTCGCTACACGCGCACGTGAAAAAAGTTGGTCGTCCTGTACGTATTCAACCTCAGCGCCACACCAATCACTATTGATGCACCATTAAAGGAGATTGGAAATCCTTTCGTCGGCGTCTACAAAGTTAGATGCTGCGCTCGCATATATAACTTTACGAACTCGTTCGATCCGACTATGCACACACTGAGGCACCAGCGACTATATCCCATCCGCTCTGCTTCTGCAATTCAATCTTCTCGAATCTGCACACTCGTTTATCAAGTGTCGCGTGTCAACCGCGCAAGGTGGAAAACCGCGATCCAATGATTATGCTGTATCAGGAATTCCGCGACTCCATTCAGAGAATCATCAGTCCAGGAATTGCGTAATTCAACTTTGCAAACAAGTTTTAGCTCTCAGACTAAAGGCACTAACTGTTATTGATATAATTAATTTTCTTTGTCACTGAATCGCGATTACACATCGCTTGTCTGGAAGAAATGAATTCGTGGTTAGTAAATAAGTCTGAGTCATCATTAAGTCGAATATGATTATTAGTGAATAAATTTATAATTATTATCAATTATTGATGAATAATTACTATTGAATTCATTAATTGTTCCACGGTTGATCCTGTGAGAAGAAAAATAGAAGGATAAATACAAGAATAGAAAAAAAAGCTTGTAAGGTAGAAACTTGGATAATCATTTTTAATACCACAAGAGCTTCGAAATATCAGATTAATTTCGAAGCTCGAGTCGAATTCGGGGGATTATTTTTCCCATTCATGAGACGAAACTTACGGTTTGCGTTTGATAAGATCCTTCGACTGTCACAATTGAATTCAATCTGTCCGTTTGACAGATGGTTACCGCGGCTGAATGATTTTTTGCTTTATATATATAGTAACAGACAAAATTACCAGTATAATACCGTGTAGGTTGTACCACGTAACGTTGAATGGTGTAATTCTATTAATCGAAATTTGGATGCGAAAAATAATCATTATTATTTTTCTCATTCGATTTTTTTATGAAAAAATATTTTAGATATTTGGAAAGTAATATGAAAGCAGTGTCTAAGAATCCACTGTGCAATCTCATTGGCTTGTTTGCAGAAAGTATTGAGAGCTTTTTTTACATAAAAAAATGATAAAACTTTGGATATGTATTGTTTCCCTTGAGTGATACCCAATTCAAGTGAAAATTACCAATTCAAAACGAATAAATTTACTCAGTGTATGATGATTACGTTTTCATTTTTGGGAAAAAATGTAGTCATGACTTGTATAACGACGTCTATGCTAATTAATCTTACCATAATAGACGAGTAGGAATTGTTCCATTCACATGCTGACTTTTAGTTGTATACTTCAAACCGTTTAACGAGCAAAAAGCTCGACGAGACTCGACGGACGGTCGAAAGGCATTCTTCAACCATTTTGTTCGCTTCATTCTATCATAGCTCGGTTCATTCAATCAAGGAGGAGTTGCTTATTTCAACGATTTAAAGCGAGATTTCGAAACGTTTGTAATCATGTAAGATTGAAATTCACAGTTTGCAGTTAAATCTTAATAATTTCAAATGGGTAAAAACAATTCATTTTTAAATAGTGCACCGAAATAAATAGATACTACCCGATAGTAAAAATAAACTACCGGATAGTATATTGGATGCTTCGTATAGAGATCGCTTTCTGGAGTGCAACAGTTAGTATAATTATAGTAATGGTTAATATCTGATTGTACCAAGTACATTCCGTATAATAACTCTTACAATACACATAATACACGGTACTATCCAAATACTACCCGATAGTATATATTATTTAGTATATCGGATATTAAAAATCTTAGTATCTTTTTTTTTTGTGTGCTACTTGATTCACCTGACTGAATCGACGCGATGCCTCCCCCTTTTAAAAACCTCCTCAAATTCAGCTCTATAAACTACATATATCCAACTTTCACGTCGAACACTCGAGTAAGTACCACCAGCACAAGTAAAATAAAAAATTTCGTGAGAAAATGATGAAGTTGCGATTGCTAAGTAAGGAACTACGAACCAGTGACCGGGAGGCGATAGCAGTGTCTGAAGGGTGTCGGGAAAGGGCGAGAAGGTTGGAGGGGGCCGCGTCGAGTTCAAGCCAGGAAACGAGCAAAAACTTCGACAGAATTCGATCGGCGGTCGAAGAGCATTCGTCAACCATCTTGCTCGATTAATTCAACTGTGGCGAGAAAGAGTATTTTTTTTTACTGATGTAAAGGGAGATTTCCAAATGTCTGTTAGCGTATAAAATTCAGATTTACGGTTTGTAATCAAGTGTCAAAAATTCAAGAGGCGGTGACAGATCGTTGAAAATTTAGGGTTGTCTTTCTCGCACTTAATCTTACTTTCTTGCGATCTGACTCTCCACAACAAACGGCTTTGAGTTTTCATAAGTTAGCCTATTTCTTAGGCTTAGCCTATTTCTGCCGTACTTTCGCATATTGACTTAAAATTTTACCGCTATCTGCGGAGTGGTTGAGGAAAAAAATAGTTTCCAAAATTTTGAGCAGTGATGGTGCAAGTACCACTGCCTGATTGATGTGACTGTACCAACGATACCTCCTCCAAACCCTTCTCAAATCCGGCTCTCCAAACTTACATATATCCAATACTCTCGTCGTCCATCCGAGTGAGCACCAACATCGAAAGTAACATAAAAAGAATTTGTGGGAGAATGATGAAGTAGCGATCGCTGAGTAAGGAGCTACGAACTAGTGACCGGGAGGCGATAGGAACGTCTGAAGGGCTCCCGAGTTGGGCCGGGAGGCCGCATCCAGTCGAAGCTACGAAACGAGCAAGGACCTCGATGGAACTCGACCGACGGTCGAAGGGCATCCGTAAACCATTTTGCTCGATTCATTCAATCATACCCGCGAAAGTTATTCATTTCAATGATTTGAACAAAGTTTTTTAAACTTTTTTTAGCGTGTAAAATTCTGAGTTATACAGCTTGTAACGTTCATGTAACAGATCTGAGAGAATAAAAAAAGCACGGTGAAAACATTTTTGCTGGCCCACAAATCTTTTACTAAAATAGTGATAGCATTGTATTATATGCTATCCTAGGAAAATATTTTGTCGGACTAGCGAACCAATTTGATGGATTGGCAAAACAAATTTGCCTAGCGAATAACGCAATATGTTACACAGAAACCACGGAATTTATAGATGGTAACCAATGGGCATCGTGAAATATGGCATTAGTAAATTATTATGTATCAGAACCAACCGATTAGTAACGCCAACGAACCGATTCATCACCGACCGTCCGATTGGGAACGCCAGCCAACCGATTGGTAATGACAATCCACCGATTGGTAATGACAATCCACCGATTGGTAATGTCGATCAACCGATTGGTAATGTCAGTCAACCGATTGGTAATGTCAACCGACCGATTGATAATGTCAACCGACCGATTGGTAACGTATATCATACCAATTAAACTACTTCTGACGCTCCACGCATTTCAAGATTGGTGTTCTCGACTAACCAGTTTTCTCCGAGTATCACTAACGCCTCAATATACATATAATCCTGGAAAACTGAAACATATCTATAAAAACCAAAATCCCGTCCATCTTGGGCCTTAGAAACTTCCTCGAAGAGGCTCCCCAAACAACATATATCCAACACTGTCGTCAACTACCTGAGTGAGCACCACCATAAAAAGTACCATAAAAAGATTTCGTGGGAAAGTGATGAAGCTGCGATTACTAAGTAAGCAGCTACGAACTAGTGACCGGAAGGCGATAGGAGCGTCTGAAGGGCTACAACCTAAGGTGGTAGAGCCAAACATTCTGATCTACAGCTTGTAACATTTATCTAACAGTTCAAAAAGATTGATAAAAGTTCTGTGAAATCAGTTTTGCTAGCCCGACAACCCTTTTGCTAAAATAGTGATAACTAGCATTTTATCATATACTAGGGTAGCAAAATATTCAGTCGAACTAGCGAAACAATTTGCTGGATTGGCAAGAAAATTTGTTAGCCTAGCGAATAACCCATTATGTTATCACGAACGCGTCGATATACGGATAACCCTAGTAAATTAAAACACATGCATAAAAACCAAAATCCTGTCCATCTTCCTCCGTAAAAACCTCCTCGAAGAGTCTCTCCAAACAACATATACCCAACACCGTCATAATCTTACCCGAGTGAGCACCACGATCAAAAGTAACATAAAAAGCTTTCGTGGGAAAATGATGAAGTTGCGATTGCTAAGTAAGGAGCTACGAACTAGTGACCGGGAGGCGATAGGAGCGTCTGAAGGGGTCCGGGCAGAGCCAGGGGGGTTGAAGGGGCGGGGGGCCGAGTCGAGTCAGAGCTAGGGAACGAGCAAACAGCTCGACGCGGCCTGAATGCGGGGATCCCTCCTGGCTGCTCATTTACGAGCGGAAATATTATTAACGCGGAGAACGAGGAGGCACAGAGGCACCACCTTCCGCGCACCCGCAGCGCACCGTTCTGCCTCCCGGCCCTAACCATTCTGCACGGCGTCACTTGAACATTTTTTGCCCTCTCGCTCGGCTCTCCATTGTCTCGATCGTCAACTGGCTTTCTCATGCCACGCTAAGATCGCGTGGGAAGGTTCGCAGAGAGGTGCCATAGCTCTGTTTGAAGTTCAGTGCTGCTGGCGGTCGAGGCCACGACTGTGAGGGCACCGAGCGCTGAGCGCACGGTTTGCCCGCGAGGCCTTCGCGCCTCGCGACGATATAACTACACAGGCGTATCTATGTATCTTCAGGAGCGCGCGAGGATCACACAAATGGGTGTACACGCGCCTCCGCAAGACACTCTAACCCAATTTGGTTGGATATGTGTGCAGTATCTAGTGGTGAACCCACCGAGAGCCTCCCTACGTCTCTCGCACTCACGAGACTTAATTAATTGAGCAATTACGCGTGTCGGAGAGGCTCCTACGAAACGGGATTAATTCGCTATTGTAATTAATCATCGTCGGGTGGATGGAGCAGCCTGGTTAACCATAATAGTTACAAGTCGCGTACCGTTCAACCGCTTCCGAGTATACTTATTATGATGTGCTATGTTTACTGTAGTCACTAGGGCACATTAGCAGTTGTTTTGTCACAATTATTCTGTACACGTTATGATTATCGTGGGTTACTATCGTTTACATTGGCTTGTAAGGAATTTTAGAGATTATGAGCACCTACTTACGGTTTTGGTATCTTTTTTTGTTCCAGCCGAAAAAACTCAATCGTCCTCAGGACTCAGCTGTCCGTGCGAGTCCATACCATAATCGGTAAGTTTCAGAAGTGGAGAATCATTGATGGAAAGTCTTGTTTAGCGTTTATGTAGGAATCTTAAAGTATGCTTTAAATTAGTAGGCTTTATTTTATAGGCGTATTGATGAGATTATAATTGAAGACGGCATAGTTCTTTGGACATCATAAGCGTGAAAATGGAAACTTTAGACTACCATTTAAACATGAGCGTGAGCATTTATAATATAGTTATTGACATTTTATCAAAGTCGATTGAATTCAATTGTACAAAGCAAAAGCGTACACAGATTTTTTGATACGTGTTTTGTATTCTGTCAAAAAAGTACTACATTCTTATGTTCGTTTTGACTTTTTTTTTTTTACAGTAAACGATTTGTCCACTGTTCTATAAACTATAAGTACTGTAAATGCGTAAATTTTGACCTATTCAAATTTTAATAGAGCAACATAGAATCGATGTAAATAATTTCTATTGATTTATGTATTTCCATAGATATCATCATAAATATTCGCTTAACTTCGTGTAATTAAACGAGAATGTCCATCCTCGGAAATGGATGTGCAGTCACTGGATTTCGTATTTACGATTCTCTAAATACCCATGCTTCCGAATAGCATTCATTTTATCGTACAATTATAGTTTAGAGGCAGAATAACTGGCGATTAATGGCTGAAACTACCCAGACTATTTAGTAGAGTGTATTTGTCGCAACGCACTTCCAATGCGCAACTGGAGCAGAGACCAATGATATTGTTTTCCGGGCGCAATGTCTGAACTCAGAGTCTAGCAATTCCTCCACTAACGCAGTATCGCATTTTTATTTGTATAGATAACGCGTATTAAATTCAGTTCAAAATAAACGCATCTTGTTCACATTACCTTTTTTTATATAAATAGAAATATTCATATGATAAGCACGTCTTTAATCATGTTTTTAATGCACTATTATTTAATTTTACACAGTACTTCAATTTTTTAATAATTACACACTGTATCTGCAACAAACTTCCCATACAGTATATCAATTTTCATACTGAATTTTACTTTCTATTCTATACGAAGAAAAATGATTTGCTAGGCCAGTTACCATACCATCATCAAATTCGCCTTTTTGCTAAACCTAAAAACAAAATCACTGACAAACAAATTTTTTTGCTAGTTCAGCAAATGTGTTTTAAGGACTTGAAAATAACTTGCAAAATTAAAAGATTTGCTCCCGTGCAGAAATTGAACCGAGTGGTCGTGAAAAATATAGGGAATTATTAGATTTTGTCAGGACTTCTATAATAGGGATTCTATACTCGGCTCACATTACCACTCATAAAGGCTTCCCTAATATCGTTGCGGGCTATAATCGGACCATTCATACAGGATCCTAGTAAGGGAGCTTCTATGGGCTCCGTTTATATTTTCCCAGGGGTGTCACAATATAAAAATTGATCATCCATATAATTATTGACGACCAGAGTCATCCAGGTGGTCACCCATCTAAGTATTGACCGATAGGGTCAGCTAAGCGGTCATCTTTTTTAATATTTACCGCCATAATAAATTACGCGGTCATTCAACCAAGTACTGATAGTCAGTGATGCGACCACCTATCCGACTGACCCTTCACTGGTCAGGCAGTCATCTATTCAAATACTAATGAACTAATCTTATACTTATACTTATGAAACGTCAGTTATGATAGAACAAAAAAATTGTACTATAATATAATCTGAATAGCCGAGCGAGCTTAAGCACAGCGCAACAACACCATCTAGAGGGTTCCACTTGGAAAAAACAACTTCGTTACGGTAACGAAAAAGATAGTTGGACCCAACTAAGTGACTCAGTGTTGTGAGAGACAGACGATTACTTGGTTAGATAAAATTTTTTCAAGTGGTTGGCTCCGATCGGTGCTTGAACTAAATAGTTAGTTGGACCAACTACTATTTTTGCCCCAACTATCTTCCTTAGTTAGATCACGAATGAAATTTGTTGTGTGACCTATTTAAGTCAACTCAGTCGGAATGGTAAATGTAACTAATGCCAGGTCGTTACACCGACCAACCGGATGGTCGTGTCAACCAATTTTCACTCAACTAATAAATAGTTAGTTGGCCCAACGAAGCCGTTTTTTCCGTGCAGGTTCGATTCCCGTCAAGTACAAAAATAGAAATATGTTTTTTGCACCGATTAATAAGTACTATCGTAGAAAGAAAGACGTAATATCTGATTGAAAGCACACAATTGATCGATTGAATAAAGGCAAATTGTTATTCTTTAATTAATTTCTGAAATTATTCCCATAACACCTGAATAGGCCAGCCTTTATAGGCTCTAACTGGAAACCTATAAAGGCCCTGAATTTTGCAGCATGACTAGCCTAGTATGGCTGTGATTAAATTTCCATTCTGGTCCCCTAACAGAATTGGGGCAAATCAGCAAGGGCCAAGTCGGAGCCCCAACTAATTTTCTGCACGGGCTACACATTTTTCTTCGTGTATAACCGTACAAGTAATGCTCGAAAAAGCTCCTCGCTCGAGTCGAATAAACCGCTGTCGCTTGTCGCACCGAAAATGGATGGCGAGCGTTGGAAAATCGAGTAGATGTTCCGTCGTCATTTAGGATGCTGGGGAATACAGCTATTCAAAGTCGGTTTCGCGGTGATCGAGGGATGTATCGAAGAATAAAAAGTCACGATCGAATGAACCACGCCGATTCACCTGTCGGCCGTTCCCGTTCGTTGAACCGCTAGCCGCGCGGCCCCTTGGCCGAGGGGAGACGGTCAAGAGATTCTCGGGTGAAGGTCCAGGCTGTAGGAGGAAAAAAAAGGACGATAAAGGGTCGAGGGCCGAGCGTCCGAGGTATTTTACATATTTTAACGGTTCTCGCCTCGTGCGTTGCCTCGCTCACCCGCGGAACCCTCCTTCCCCTCCCAATGCCTTCTCACACACTGCGGTGTATTCCTGGCTACGCTCACTTCCTGCTCCTCCCTGATGTACAGCCCACGTCCCAATGAAAAAAGTGTACTTAAAGTCGAAAGCCCCGAAAATCAACCTTTTACGAATTCTGTAAAAATTGGGGTACAGGTTTTTGTGGGGCAATTCACATCAATTCGACCTGAGTCTGACTCTTGACCCTTTGGATCTGATCGATGACTTTTCGATGCTTTTCTCACTCTAAAAGAAAAGCAGATTTTTTTGAAGAATTTTTTAAGTTTTTTTTTAAATTACTCTTTAAAATAAATGGTAGTCACAATTTAGAAATTTGGAGACATTTCTTAAAATCCTTTGACACAATTAAAAATAGGGTAATTAACATCAATTCGACCTGGGTCTGACCCTCGACCTTTTGGATCTGATCGATAACTTTTTACCATGCTGTTCTAACTCAAAAAAGGAAGCAGATTTTTATTATTTATTTTTAATGATTTTTTTTATCATTCTTTAGAAAAAATTTTGGTCGAAATAAAAAAATTTGGAGAAATTCCTTACAATCCTTTAACACACATAAAAAATTACAAAATCTAGATCTAAAGTGAGCAGGCATTTGCTTCTTTTTTTTTTAACTTTCATCCGCACAATTGCTGGAGACCTATATTATATTCCCAACGTTTCAAACAGAATTCTTCGCATATCATTTTTGCCGCGAATATTCGTTTTCGTTCATTTGCATAGTTTTCACGTCTTTGACCCACAAATGTTCTAGATTTCACTTTGACTTTTTTTCTGCAAAGTCTGCATACAATGTCGAGCATCCTATAACATTTATATTAAAATAGAAGGTATGCTTTTAATTCAAAAGTCCATATAATTTGAAAATTATGGTAACGACTTTTCCGGACACCGGAAAAAAAATAAAAACATAACATACAATACGAATTTTTCGAGTGCCAGTAATTTTATAAAAAGCCCAATTTTCGTTTTCAGTCACCAAAGTTCTTACAACGAATTACTATAAATCTGACGAACGTATCTTAAAAGATAAATAATTAAATTGAAATAACGGTTCAACCTTTTTCCTCCTATCCGCAAATCGGTTTCCGTTCTACTTCACATTGAAAAAAACGTCTAGATATAATGTACCCAAGAATATGAGATTCACGAGCTGCTTACATTAAAGAATAATAAATTAGCACCAAGCGCTGCAAGTTTTCATATTTAGAACCATAATCATCATACACTTGCATTATATTCAAATTATTTCTTAAAAACTGCAGCGCTCACGAGGCAGCAATTTTTGTATGCAAAGGACCTTCCGTTCTCGTCAATTCATAATCAAATTTTTGTTTGCAGCGCAGAGCAGTGATAAAGCCTAATAGCCCCGTGGCTAAATAGTTTAAAATCCTGCATCATGACTAGTGAAGAGCCGACGATGGGATTCGGAGAGCGCGGAGCGTATACACGGCTAGCGTTTAATCATGTAAATATGCTAGTGCGTGCGTTTCACACGCTGCTTTTGCACTGTCCGGGAATCGAATAAGCCCGAGAGTGGCAAAGCCGTCGCGAGCACGTGGTGCTATCCTCTAGCCTGTATCACGCGACAAACAGGGTTTCGCATTTCGCACGAGCAGCACACGATGAAGCAAATCAGCAGCAGCGACTCGCCCACGGGCATTAGTCGCGCACACGTCAATTATTTATTTGTTTTTTTTTTTTCGTTCGGACGCTCGCAATGATATATATATGTATATATATTATTCGTTTCTATTGTCGTTGTCCGCAGTTCTCGTTTCACAGCAGAGATGAATATGGTTGCCGTACTGAGAGAAATATTTTATTGAATCAACGGAATCAGCAAAATGAACCATTTACTTGGATCTTTTAAGTAAACCATATACTTAAACCAATTGTATATTTCATTAATCATTTCGTTGAATAGAATCAATATTTAATTGGCTCAACAAAACATTTAATATCTTTGAACAAATATCGTGTTGATTCAATGAAACTGTCCCATGGAAAATGTGAGACTAAATACTTATTCATATCATATTGTATTATATTGTCAATGCTACAAACTTTGTTTATCGTTGGATCAAAACAATATTTTTTCCAATGTGGATGATATTTATTTGAATCCAGTTGAATAGATTCTCAAATGAAACGTATACCCGATTCATTTTTGGGCGACGATGCGAATGAATTTTTTTTCATTTTCTACAGATAACAATGTGAATTAATTGGATCCTTAGTTTCGTTGTTTTCAATTATATTATTTAATGGACTTGAGGAAGTACTTTTCTTTTGCATTTACATTTAATCCACTCAAATAAAGCGTAATTTTGATCAAACCAATTGTATCTATGAAAACAGTTCCGCATGTATATAGATTCAACTAAATAATTCTACTAATTCAAATATATATATTAAATACATACTATATCAGTTACTTAATGGACCCAACGAAATATATAATTGCTTCAATTTCACTGATTCTTTTGACCCCATAAAATCGACTGTTTTTATGCAACTGACTTACTTAAATACATCGTTATTGATACCTTACGTATAGTTGCCTCTAGTATCAAACTATTTGCGTCATATATAGAATTCAAATAAATGATTCAGTGCATTCATCGGTTTTTGTTTCCTCATTGCGAGTATATATCCGATATATCGCGTGATAGCTCGAGATGTATATCGACGTGAATGGTGAAAAGCCACGTAATGTCGATATATTATGCTTTATTCATCCCCCCTTTCTTTTCGGTAATGAAGGTACTCGAAGTATATATACGCGACGAGGAAGAATACGGTGTTGCATCATACCGTTGAAGCTTGATGGTTTTTTGGAGGCAAACGATGGAGATAATTACGGATATTTTTGCGCGTGGGTGGGGCAAAGAAACGCGCGTGCTTCTTTGAGCTAAGGGCCGGTCAGCCCCGCGGGCCCTGAAACCGCTATTCTTAGAAGCAGGACCCTCTTAATTCCAATGGCGACTCCTCTTCTTCATCGGGTTCTCCTCCACCTCCTTCATTTCGTCATTGTCCCATCGTCTTCGTTTTCTTCGTCCTCTTCTTCCTCTTCGTCTTCGGCCTAGCCCCTGAAGCAACTTCCTAATTACCGTCCGCTGGTGCCATGGTATACGCCATGACCGCACGTCTTGCACACCTTCGCTCTTCCTTTTATTTATTCTCGTCCTTTCTACCGACGTACGCGTGCGTATCTTCCTTTGCCCTCGACCCCCCCCCCCCCCCCCGCCCTTTTATTTTACTTGGTTCCACCATCGAGCAACTCGGAATGCATTATGCATACGCAGATTGCGTGATAGTGACCGATTATGCGCGAGAACCCGGTGCACTCAGTGCATATATAGCCAGACCTTCGGAGCCCTACTTACCGGGCTGAGAAAATACGAAATCTTTTAGTGCGGTGACCTACAGCACGAGCACATTTTGTTACGTCAAATCAAAGGGGAGGTTTATGACGAGCACAGATTAATTAAAAATGAGGTTTTTTAGATAGGGACTATTTTTTCTCTCAGCGAACCAAAAAGCGAAACTAATCTACTTTCTTCAGGATGAACCTTTTAATTGGGGCGTTTTTGAACGGAAACAGTCTTTGAAGCTTCTCGAGTTGAAATTTAAATCTTTCGAACACCCTTCGTTAAATGGAGATGGGTAAAATGTGCCACGTTTGGAGGTCTATGCAAGGGCCTAAAAACCTCATCTCACTCTGTCCACAGTATTCTTCGTTCACTCCAATTGGGTAATATCCGCCATTTTCGAAGGTTCCGAAGAGCGTCAAAGGAATAGAAAGACAGGAATTTTTGTGTGCCCTGCGTGTCTGATACATTTAGGTTTTAAAGAGGGTCTAAATTTTAACTCGGCTTGGCTTATGAAAAAATGGCTCCAATTAAAAGTAACCAGTTAAATTTTGAAAAAGTGTGCAGTGTAACTAAGAAGAGAATAAGACCTAGCAAAGGGCAGTCCATCGTCTAATGGTCTGTAGGTCTTGCGCAGAGTGCAACCACGTTTCTGGATTCGATGCAACGGATTGATCCAACCGGTTGGTCAAGTTACGAAAAAAACCTTTGGATTCATCCTGCAGACAGAAATTTATTTTCAATTTTCACTTTGGTGAGGGAAAAATAGTCAATACAATAAATTTGAAAAAAAAACCCTTTTTAAACTGACTCGTCTCCCTTGAGAAGAGAAGTAATTTTATTTATTTCATAAAACTTACGAAATAAGTACACGTACACACACGCATACATACCGCCTATTTTTTCATTCTACGTCTTTTCATTCTCACTTTTTTCAGTGTACTGACACACTGAGAGAAAAATATATGGTTGAAGTTTTTATACTTTTACCGTACGGTGTAGTAACCAGGCGGAATGGTTATTTTTTATAGTTACGATAAAGACAAAAAAACAATAGCTGCAATCACAATTATAGCTCAACTAATCAAAAACATAATATCCGGTATAATCGTTCCTCCTGAGAATTATATTAAGATAATAGAACTTACTATTCCACTAAATTTTTCTTTTAGTGCATGTATATCTCACATTTCGTGAAAACAGAGTTGTTTTCTACGGGGAAGCAAAATCATAAAGTCGAATGGAGTTGCAAGTGCAAATTTTACATTCCGGTTAAAAAATACCACTACGTTGGCATAAACAGTAGGCAATGCTCACGAGAGTTTTATTCTCGTATCTAAGTTCATGAAGTATTTTCTCAGTATGGTTATAACAATTTCGATCGCTCCACTTTTCTCGTAACTTTTGAGAAAGTTCTTGAAATAGGAATTCCAATACTTGGACTGGACAGCCTCTTTCCATAGCGAAAATTGGATCTGGCAAAACCAATTTCGTTCACCGGTACAATCTAAACTGTGTGGCAAATACAAAATAGAAAAAAAACTGCAGCAGTGACATCGGCTACAAAAAAAAATTGTACTCATAAAAATGTTCTACTTAGTTTTGATTCCTGCCCAATGATATTGCAACATAGAGTTAAAAGAGTTCGATGTGCCATTGTGAGACCATTCCATTTTCAAGGGTTTCAGGTGACTTTTTCGTCTTGAGAGGAAATGTCACTTTCGCCGACATTAACAAAATTTTACACTGCGCTAATGAATTAATATAGCACTTGAACGAACTTTTTCTACATTCAGAATAAAAACTATTACCGTACGAATAAAACGTTTCTAAAAAGGAGTGCAAAAAGAGTTTAGAAATTCCGTAGATATACCGATTTGACCAATGAAGGTAGACGAAATCGGAGGAAAATTTGTGGTACGGAGATCCTCAAAATCGAGATCCTAGAAAATAATGGGCGATCGATTTATAAGAACAATGACATACAATATGTTTCCCTGAAAAAATCAATCGCATTCCCGAATTAATCGTAATCATTGCAAAACCGTGACATTAACTATTTTTGTACAATAATTACTGATAATTATTTATTTTTTAACAAATAAACGCTTTCCCATTTATATTAATATTACCGCATAAAATAAATGTTATCTTAAAAGCGTATTCAGAGTCGCGGTAGTGACTCGACACCAAATAAATAAAAATGAATGATCTTACCCGTACTTTCTCTAAGCAAGTTACTATCTAAGTACTGAGAAATTCTTCTTCAAAAAATTCTTACACTTTATATAATCCCCCGTTAACTTATATGTCTCACTTTCCAAATGCAATCAAATAACTACTAGTAGTAGTAAAATGTTTGTTTATTGACAATGCGTACAATTTTTTACGCAAGGCCAATTGGCCATTGACCGAGTCCCTCAGCCTGAAATCACTACTAATTAATCTTCATTTTTTAAATGTCATTCACGAAGCAGGAAAAGGAAATTCCGCTTGACAATGGTTCGATATCCTCCAAAATTGAATATAACAAACACAGGAAAAGGGAGCAAAATGTATCCTATACCTCGCGACCTTGTCGTTGAGCAATTTACAACATTTAGCCATACACAGTTGAAATTCTGAGTGTAGGATTTTTTTTTCTTTTTTTAAAATACAGTCAGTGTCTACAAGAAGGATTATTTTCAAAATGTTAGTCACGAAGCAGGAAAAGGATATTCCGCATGACAATGATTTCATATTCTCCAAAACTGAATATACTAACCACAGGAAAAGTAAACAAAACGTATCTCATACCTCGCGACCTTGTCCTTGAGCAATTTACAACGTTTAGCCATAGACAGTTGAAATTGGAAGTGTAGGAATTTTTTTTCCCTTTCTTTTTTTAAAAATAAAGTCAGGGTCTGGAAGGAGGATCCGGGGCCAGGAGGATCTGCACGACTGTACATCGAGAGCCTGCTGGAGAGGAGGCGTATAAGCGCCACATTGTTTGGCCGTATACAATACACGTACACGTACATATAGCGTGTAGAGTGCAGCGTTTCAATACAAGCTGAGAGCAAGAAGTGTATTACGCTCTCGTGTGCGGCTGAGGCTCCATATACATAGATAATAATGGGCAGCCGGTCTGGCTGGTTGTCTCGGGTATATACGCGCATACATTATAAACTTATGTATACACGTTTGTGTGGCAGACACATACAGATATATCAATATACATTTATATACATGCATATATGTATACGTGGTGCGCTTGCACCTCAGCGAGTCCCTTTGGCTCTTCCGAGTAACAATACTCGTGGTCGCGCGCGCAGAGTATTATTATAATAAATGGTTGCGTGTTGCTTGTCTGTTGCAGAAAAATTACTGAACAGCGAGGGCCGCGAGCTGCGACGGGCACTCTTCTCCCTCAAGCAGATCTTTCAGGTGGGTTTGCGAGCGTCAGGCGGCGCTGGCTATTTTTAAACTCCGAGACTCGTTCTCTCATCTTCTCTACTCTCTTCTCCTGCTCTCTTTCTCACTTCCAACTACCGCCCGAGTAAATATTTGCCAGAGAACCCAACTCTTCCCTCCTCGTCCACCCCCGCTCACCGCTTCTCGCTTCTTATTCTTACTTTCCTTTCTTTCTTTACGGTATTTCGGCTACGTACTGCTACGATATAAACGCCGAGGAGAAGTGTCTCTGCGCTCCACTTTTCAGACCACATACTTTTGCCATATTGTCATTTCTACCAAGTTCAAATGGAGAAACGTCTCGTAATGTTCTCTCACTATATTTCTTTACGTGTAATACGAATACTCGGTTCTTTGACAGTTTTTTTTCTTTTTACTGTCTTTTTGAAATCTTTTTTTGTTAACTCTTGTAAGTGGTTTCAATGATACTATTTATTTCACTACTACTACTACTACTACACTACCACACATTATTACACTACTAGTTTGTTTTTGTAATTATGATTTTATAATAATAATAGGTAGTGATTATAAAATGAGTGTAACGATTTTAATAGCTTCACTTTTCAGACTACATACTTTTGCCATATTGTCATTTCTACCAAGTTCAAATGGAGAAACGTCTCGTAATGTTCTCTCACTATTTTTCTTTCCGTGTAATACGAATACTCGGTTCTTTGACAGTTTTTTTTCTTCTTACTCTCTTTTTTAATCTTTTCGTTAACTCTTGTAAGTGGTTTCAGTGATACTATTTATTTCTACTTCCTCGTCACATACGAAGTATGTAAAGAATAATGCATTGCAATAAAAAAGACTTAGATTTTTATGGACGTTCATGTTTTGTTTGTCCTCGATTTAAAAACAAAAATTTATTTATTTCTGTACGCGCCGCATGAACAGAGTAAATCCACGTTTATTTATGATTATAGTTTACAGTACAGTTTGTTTTTCTAATTATGATTTTATAATAATAATATGTGGTGATTATAAAATAGAGTGTAATTATTTGAATAGCTGCAAAAAAAGATTGATTTCCGCTTAAATATCGGAAGAAATAGTGGAAAAAACGGGAAAGATAATTAATGCATTACTTTCTTTACGTTTATTATTTTTCTTTATTTTTTCAAAAAGCTTACCTTGACCTTTTTATAAAAAAAAAATTTTTTGGAGCTATTCAAGAGTTTGTTTATTGTATTATAACCGCTATATGTTACTATTCTGAAATCATAATTATACAGCTCATTTTATCATCATTTTTATTTCTATAACTATTAGACACTTGCACCTAAAATACAATAACTTTTATCAAAAACCGTGGGTCATAAAAGCAACTTTGTTTTTGTCTTCTATGTTCATGTACTTTTGAATTATTGTTTGCATAAATCAAATATACCTTTCATAATAAAAAAAAAGGTTGAAAAAAGTTTTCAAGGCATTTGTTAAAAAAAATTGGACTGTTAGCCACGTTCGATTGTAATTCGAGTGGGAAACGAATTGCGCATTTCCTCGTAATTCCAGGCATATTATGTCCCTCGACAAGTTCATTATTCATGTAGGCAAATAGAAGATTGAGGGTAAATTTTGCGGTGCAGACAGATTTCAATCAAACTTCGTAGATTTTCCATTATGCGAGTGACTTCTCATTCGGTGATATAACTAATTCCATTCGAGCCCGCCGAGGCTCTATCGCCGTGGGCTTAGATTCCTGTGGAAACCGAGAGACAAATTGAAGGGTTGAGTCTGACGAGCCTCCGAGTTCTCTCCGAACCTCCTCGAAAGGCTTTCCCATTCCTACTCCATCGCCCCAGATCTGATTGCGATATTCTCCTCCCATCGTCCCCTACTCTCATGGATTTCCCATCTGATATCTTACCGTAGAGGTAGAGCTCATCACAGACCCAGCAAATGCATCCATCGTCGCCTAACGGATGACATATGCCCTCGGACCCATCAAACTGATCACACTTTTTTTTATCTTACAGGAGGACAAAGATCTGGTACACGAGTTTGTGCAAAATGACGGACTGGCCTGTCTCATCAAGGTCGGCAATGAGGCCGACCAGAATTATCAAAATTATATATTACGCGGTAAGTATACACTGCGATCATTCGTCGCTCAATTAGCGTTACGCACTGCGACCATAGGTCGTATGGTGATATAAGTCCATACGAATAGGGATGTACCAACATCTCTTTGACCTCATTCGAAACGAGTTGGAAATCTGTTTCGAAAAATTCAAGAGTTTACGGGAAAAATTATTGGTTGGATATGCTCCGAGTGGTAAAAGTGGTTGGGCTATCAAATTTGATGGTTCCAGAATCGGATCAGTTGGTTAAAACGACAAATTAGCGAGGAAGAAACGGAATTAGTGGAAGAACCAACCAGTTTATCGGCCGAACTAAAAAATTTGTTGGTTGATTGGGTTTCAAGCGGTAAAAGTAGTTGGGCCAATAAATTTGTTAGTTCCAGAAACCAATCAGTTGATTGAAACGACGAATTAGCGAAAAACCAACGAAATTAGTGAACGAGCCAACCCAGTTTGTTAGCCAAACCAAAAAATTGGTTAAACTGGTAAACTTGGTGGCTTGGAATGTATTTATCCATGTTAGATTGTTAGGGCAACAAATTGGTTTTTTCTTGGTGCGAACAGGTCAGTGAGGAACTCGTGAACAACAAAAAAAAATTCTCAAATCAATCAGAATTAGAGATTAATAATTGAATAGAAAATGGTATTTTTTATAACTGTTCAATGTCTATTTTTGATATGTCTTTCTAACTTTTGATAAAGAATATCGAAAAAAATATGAGTATTGGTACTATTCTCCTCGAAAAAACACTCTATACTTTTTATTTTTACTAGAAAAACGCATTTGGACGTAAAAATTTAAAAAGTTCATCTTTCAAAACTGCTATTCTTCATTATTTCAATTTTTTTCAAAGTGTTCAGCACTTTGAGAGAATATTTTTATTCAAAGGGTAAGTTCTATACCCGATAAAAGAACGTTTATTCCCGTTTTAATATGACGATCTTTATTATAAAAAAATTAATAAAAATATCCACGCCAAAAATCACTGAAATTTCATAATACCGATTTTTGACAAAATCTGTTATAGCAAAGTTTGTTAGCAAATTGTTGCAACAATTAAGCAGTCGAAAAAAGGGCCTCATTAATTATTTTAGCGTCGATTCTAGTGAACCCAATGAATGTATTAAAAAGGTCATAGATTGTTGAGGGGATTTTTTTTTGCCGTCCTCTGTGAACAATACTACTAAATATAGTTACTGAAGTGCTAGTGTTCTTTGGCAGCACGTTTTACCTCAATATTGTCCTTATCATCAACCGCATACTCTGACTAAGACAAGCAGTGTGCGCTGAACATGACGAGGACGTCGCTCAAGGAGCTAAAGGTCGTTAACGACAGGAAATCTCACAATCTTCTCGATAATAATCGTCCCTTCGTAATGCCTCTATCCCCGTTATCGATGTATCCCAAGCAACTAATGAAGTTGCGATTGCATCGCTTCATCTCCCTCTGTTTTTTTCTCTCGCTTTCTCTCTATACCAATCTCATTCAGAGCATCGCCCCATTTTTCTATACATTACAAACCCAAGCAGGGTTTGTAATGACCCATTACTCTTTGAATTCACTTATTTTGTTTATTTGTTCTATAAATAATGCGATATTGGTTTTTTTAATATTAGATTGATTTCGTAAAAAATAAAATTTCGTTCAAAAGAAAACGAAACGTCTCTCGCAGAGTTATTATAAAATGTCACGAAAATCAAAGTAACGAAGAAAGCGTTTGGGCATTTTTATATTCCTATTTTTCTGGTGTTTTTTAGTGCCTTTATTTAGACAAAAATACACCTCCGCTCTTTTTTAGAAAATGCTTCTGCAGTTTCTTACGAATATCGTTGGCCATACAAAAAGAAAGAAAAGGAGGAGAAAAAAATATCAAATTCTTGATGCAATAAATAAACAATAGAGTGATTTTGGAAGTAACAGACTGTTGGAACGCTGTTCTTCAGTAACTTGAGCTTCACGCGAATGATAAAGTTGAAATTTGTTACATATTTCATGTTTTGAAACCATTTTACTCGAACTTTAGAAACTTTCAACTTTATATGAGGAAATTAAAATTCGAATAACGAGCTACAGAGTCCATTTTTATTTAGTTCATAAGCAGAACTGGAAGATTTTTGGGAATAATTAAATATTTTCACGTTTTTATTCGTTGAGTCACGCTCGATCAGATGCTGCCATTGGTCAACGGAATGACCGGAGTGATAAAACAGTTGAAACTGAATAGTTGTGTACATTCACTGAATAGGGAATGTACACACCGATTTTATTGCAAAGAACACCATTGATGCTGCATGCGAGCTCAATGTGTATTTTATGACATGAATTTATGAATACCATTTTTTTCTCATAGAAATTCTCTTCGTTTATTTTTTTTTTAAAATACATTGCAGAAATATTTTTTGAGGGAAAAAAAGGAAAACTTGTGGAACATTGTTAAATTTATTATGACTATGATTTATTACCTAAGTTACGTCACTGATATTAACATAAGTGAGTATCTGAATTTTATCGACCACAATTACACATCTCACATCTAAAAACAATATAATCATAGCATATATGTTTTCTATTTGTTCAACATTTTGATTGGGGTGCGGCTAAAAAAAAATATATATTTTTTTTTGTTACTTGCCACATTGAAAAACTAATATTGAATTAAAATAAATACATAAATAAATATAAATAATAATAAATAACATTATAATATAATAATAATAAATTCTCACTGTATTCTTACCAAAGAAGATGGCAGTTCATCTTACGTAACCGGTTTTTTGGAAACGCAAAAAAAAAATCTGCTCACGCGGAATTGAATTTCTCGGAAATTATGCGGTCTAAAATATTGTACGATATGTGAAATTGAAATTAATCGTTGAAACTATCAAATGATACCATACATAGCATCGTCCATCCTGTACAAAAGACATTATATCGGTCTAAACAAAAGACTTGATTTTCTAGGCGTAAATCAAGTGGGAAATACAAAAAATCGTCGAGCCATCTCTAAGAAAAATTCGTTCGAAGTTTCTCGTTCACAAGAACACATACTATGATCCAGACAATAATCTTTTGATGTAGCAAATTTAAAAAAAAGTTTTCTTTTGGACACACCTTAATGTTGATATATGAAATACATACATTGCTATAAATTCGGTGTTGAATTCACTCGAAAAAATGTGTATATAGGTCCACACCATTAAAGTGGGTTACTACGAAAAGTGAACTTATCGCACTGAGAGAAAAATTTGGTAATTTAATAAATAATGTAGTGGGACTGACGATAATCCAACTATAAACTCCAATTCCCAGGAGGAACGTCTCTATTTTATGGTTATAGCAAAAATAAGAAAATAGTTGGATCAACGACTAATATAATTCCCAGGAGGAACGTCCAATATTTTATGGTTATAGCAAATATAATTATAGTAGCAATTATCAAAATGATAATAGTTTTAAAAACTATTCTAATAGTTTCAAATATGCCGTTTTGTTGCATATACTATTTCAACGTTTGTTTCCAATAACCTTACAAGTATCGTTTATTGAACCATATTATCATTGCTTCAACCATAAAACATTGCAAGCCTTCCTATATTCGTTTTCCCATGTGAAACCGTTAAATAAACGATATGCTTTTCTCTCAGTGCGGTGTTAAATTATCGACTTCACTCCCATCGATAGTATCGCGGAAACACAAAATTTCTAGTGCACCAAACCAGCTCACTTAAAGTTTTACACCTAAAATTTTTTAATTTGCACCTTACCGATTCATTCCCATGGAGAAAAATATTAACTCAGTTATCGATGTAAAAATAACTCTCTCAATTATATTGAAAACAACACCGAAGATTTTGAACCCTAACACCATACGATTTTACACCGTGAATTTCTAACAGTGTGTATATCATAATATTCGCATGTCAAAATTTCTCAAATTGCACATATATTTATTCTGGCACAGCGTCTCATTCAGTGCATCGTTCTGCCTCTCTATGGACTCTTAAGTAACTTGTCGAGTTCAACGCTGTTAATCGAGATAGAGTGGCTCTGCATGCAGAAGCCGTAAAACTTTTTGACTTTCGACATGAAAGAGCGATGAAGTGTGTTAAAGCTTGAGAGAGGAGATCGGGTAGGGAAAGCCCTATATAGATCCCGCAAGCTCATTCCGGGCTTCATAAATCCAACGGGGTGTGATACAGCCAGGGTGAACAAATGCGCGCGACTCGTTCTCGCGGATAACGAATGGCCCCGGAACTTGTGTATGTTTCGTAGTTTAATTAAAGTTGGTCCGTCCGTTAACGCGATCCATTGAAAGTGGACGGTAAAAAAAAAAATAAAAAATAAAACACTAAGTAGTGGCAGAGGGTTGGTAATGCAGGGAGGCTGATGATCACTGAAGCAAGCCACTCGTGACTTAGGCGTTCTGGGAATTGCGAGCTCGTTGATTAACCCGCGATAATAATTCGTATGTACCGCACCTGGATTCCGAATAATGACTCGTGGGATGTGCGGAGCGCAAACGAGTCGAGATAATTTAACCGATCGGTCCCCTCGCGGTGGCTTCTCGAATTTCACGGTTTTTTTTTAAGTCACCGATGCGAGCGCTTGATCGAGTGTGAAACGATATGAAATTTCAACTAGTTTCTCTGCAATTTCGTGTTCCAGTGGTATTTTACATAAAAAATTCGAAGGGCCTCTTGTCTTCCCTTCGCCTCGACTTATGCCACTATAATCAACGGGCTTTTCACTCCATTTCTTTTCCATTCACGGCAAGCTTATTCGTTCGGCTGAGCGTGCTTCGCTGTCCGCATAAAACGGAATAATCGACCAGCCAGACGATGCGATAATTACGCCCGGAGAATTCGAGCGAGATGGTAGAAAAGTCGAAGAACTCTCGTTCGTCGGCGATAGCGCTACGTGGGCCAAGTATTTCAAGCGCGAGAATTCCTCCGTTTACCGCACTCGTCGACTGCAAAGTTTTTTTTTCCAACAACACGCACACCCAAACTTTTCTCTTGTCTTTTTTTTTTTGTTATTTAATTTTTTTTATTTTGAAGTTGCAATGTGACCCGCATATCGATAATTACCACGCTTCGATGGCGCTTGAAATTCGAATTTCAGCAGTCTCGGACTATTCTTGCGTTCGGAGACTCGGTGTATAAAAGGCGGAATAATATAACCGCTCGTTCGACGAAAAGCTAACCACTGGACGCTTCACTCCAGACTGGATAAATATTGAGAGAGCTTCCGCTGACGAAGTGTTTGTAAATAAGAGCTGTAGGAGTTTTACATTCTTCATAAGACGGTATTTATACTGAGATTTTATAACTAGAGAACAGCTCAAATCACGATGGTGGTATTTACCATGGAAACAGAGTAATTGCTCCTTTTTGTTAGCATAAATTTATTCTTGTATCGGTGTGCACAAATTTTCGCAATTTGCTACTTTTTTTGCGGGTCTTATTGCACAATTTTTCTTGAAAATACAGCTATCAAAATGCTAATTCTTAGGAAACGCTGGAAAACAATAATAAAGTTAATTACAAAGTACTGAACAAACCTTGGAAGTTTTATGTTAAAAAATAGCTCCTCTTGATATTTACCATAAAAGAAGCGTATTTGTTACCTTATGTTCACACAATTTTGTTTGTGTCTATGAGCGTCATTTTTGGTAATAAGATAAATTTTTATGACTGCTTTATTGTTTAATTTTTATGTGAACTGTAGTTATCGAGATAAACATTTTTCGAGACAGTTAGAGAATAATAACGAAGCGTTTTGCAAAACAATAAAAAAATTGAGAAAGTTTACCATTCGAGAAGAGCTGATATTTATCACGAACAGATCATTTTTTTTCCTGTTCGTAGCTCATTATTTTGTCGATATCGATGTGCGGTAATTACTATTTATTCTATTCATTCATATTTTAGAATGTATGATACGTACAGTCCCGCCGAAAGGGAGTTTCAGAGACAATTTCGATCACTTCCCAAGGGGGTAAAAATCGGAAAAAAATAATGCATATAAAACGTGCTGAAAACATTAATTTCGCATAATAATAATCCCAAAATGTTATTAACAAATTGGTGAAAAAAAATTGTTCAACAAACAATCAGTCAACTTAACTTTTTGTCTAATGAAAATGATAAGTTAATTTATTTGAATGTGTTTTTCAGATTTTTTTCTTGATTTTGATTCTGATTTTTTTTATTTTGAAAAATGCGCAGACTATAACAAACTTCGGATATGCGTTTTGCAAAAAAAATTTGAGAGTAGTAAATGGTTTTATGCCGAACACATATCCAAAATTCGTCATTTCGCGCACATTTTAAAAAATGAAAAAAATCAAAATCAAAATGAAGAAAAAAATCTGAAAAAATTCGTATTCATTCAAATAGATTAACATATCATTTTTATTGGAAAGAAAGTTAAGTTGAATGATTGTTTGTTAAACAATTGTTTTTTTCGCCAATTTGTTAATAACATTTTGGGATTATTATTATGTGAAATCAATCTCTTCATCTCTTCGAAAATAATGCATATAAATCTCTTCAGTTTTATATGCATTACTTTTTTCCGGTTTTTATCCCATCGGGAAGTGATCGAAATTGCCTCTGAAACTCACTTTTGGCGGGACTGTACGTATCACACATCCTTAACGGGCAAATCCCAATTTCAGGAAAATAGAGAACTGTCTCACAATGTAGATTACAATTTGTAAGCGCATGGACGCCTACATTAAATGTAATGTGTTTAACAGTAGTGAAGCATACTAAAGTAGTTAAACCATAAGGTTCGTATAGATGGTAATACATTGTAACAAAAATCTTTAATGCATAAACTGGTATAATAAATTTTCTGTACAAGTCGGATGTAAAGTTTAAGTATCGTACAGTAATTTCAATCATTTACATAATATTCAATGTAAAAGTACATTACTTTTCATAATGCGCTGTGATTAATAATTACAATTGTGATTAAATTTGATTTATGATTTTATGCATAAAAACTTCCATTTTTTAACATTGTAGGTCAGTTTCGGCCGACGAACTATAAATAATAGAAGTTTTACATTCTTCATCAGAATAATGTTATAAAATTTATGATTTTTAAACTCCCGTTAAGTTTAATCTGCAGTGATAATATTTACCATAGAATTATGGAAATTATTTTCTTTCTAGTATCATAAGCGTTTATAAATATCAAAGCGTGAAAAGTGTTTAAAAAGTCCACCATTTTCATTTTATTCCTGAAAATACAATGAAGTGTGTCTCTCAAGACAAAAATTCCGCGGATATGCTGAAAATGCAATGAAAATGAAAATTGCGAAGAGATAACCATATTTTCTTTACATTTACAACCATATGAGAAGGTGTAATGAAATATTAATATTTACAATTTTCTTTTGTTGATCAGCTTTGGGCCAGGTGATGTTATACGTCGATGGAATGAACGGTGTGATGGAGCATGGTCAAACGGTTCAGTGGCTGTACACTCTGATAGCGAGTCGTTTCCGTCTGGTAGTCAAAACGGCGTTGAAACTTCTCTTAGTGTTCGTTGAGTACGTCGAGACGAATAGTTTGTTGCTGGTACAAGCAGTCAGATCGGTCGACACGTCGCGCGGCATGATACCATGGACCAACGTGATGAAGTTACTCAAAGATTACGACGCTGCCGACACGGAACTCCTTATATATGCAACGACTCTCGTTAACAAGTGTCTCAATGGAATTCCCGACCAGGACACGTACTATGATCAGGTCGACTGCTTGGAAGAGCAAGGCATCGAAGGAATCATTCAGAGATACATGTCGAAACAGGGAACGGATCTTGACCTTCTTCGTCAATTTCAAATTTACGAGGCTGTTTTACATCACGAAGACGGAAACGATCGTGGCTCCCCTATTAGACAGTTGGATGACAACATCAGGTATTCATCGTGACATTAATCTCCAAATGGCTTATAAAAGGCTTTTTTTTGTATGTACCTTACTCAATATTGTCTTTTCCCTTCTCGTGCTTTTCCAGAAAAACTCTACGCAACCGGAAGTCCCTGGTGGACTCTCACGAACGCCGAAAGTCAAGGAGGCACTCGACGGGAACGTCACCTTTGTCACTGTCCCTGAACGCTCGTCTCAGTCCAAGGCTGAATCACTCTCTCGGTCTGAACTCTCTCAACGGTACGCTTAACTCGAGCTTGCCCGACGACGACGATGAATCCAGCAGCTCGCAAAGCTCACAGGGTCTCGGCGAAGTTCAACTCAATGGCAGCTACAAGGAAAACAAAACTGGCTTTCCAGGTATTGTATTTTATGTTAAGTCTAAAGGAAACAGTGGCTTAAACTATAAAAGCTCAACTCCTTATTGATATCGTAATACAACGTATACAAAAGTGACTCACATAAAACAATTTTGTGATTATCTGCATTTTCATCCTAAAGATCCATAGATTTTAATTAAGCACTTATATCTACTCAGTGATGGTTTTATTCGCTTTATAATTATGATGTTATGATAATAATGAGTGACGGTTGTAAAACAATGTGTACACTTTTTAAGACCTGCAAAAACTATTGATTTTCAATAAAATTTCACGACAATCTTTTTGAAAAAATGGATAAACAAAATCAATGCATAATGTGAATTTAGGACCATACTCTTTAATTTTTGCTTCTATTTCGTAAAATATTTTATTCGAAATGTGTATTGTTTTACAGCTTTTTAAAAGCTTGCACATAATTTCATTAACACAAAATCGTAATTATCAAACTTGTAACTTATATTTAGTGAATGAATCGAGTTCTACAACTCAGGTTCACTGCGATGATTTATCTATTTCAATTTTGAGAAACACTAACTATCAAACTCAAATAACGCCGTAAACGATGTGGAAATAATTAATTGTAGCGGACGTTGGTGTCACGCCCGCGTTGAGACGACGACGTGAGCGTGCTGAGAGACAGCGAAGCTTCATCAGAGAGCAGCAAGAAGCGACAGCGACACTAAGAGCCTCCATTGGAACACCGGACGATCAGGAAGGTGAGAATGTCTCTTTCCCGATGTATTTTCTTCGCAAGTGAGTATTAGATTCGTTACAAGAGTGACGTTGAATCTCGTTGGGCGCCTCTCTGTCATGTAAATGAGGCAGTTTCCGCTCGCTGATTCAGGAATACTCACTTCGTCGGCCCGGGCGCGAGGGTCTCTTTCTATTATTCTTCGCGACGAGGAGCGATGGTGCACTTTGTGTATTGCTTCATCCATTTATCGTGCACTTCGCGAGCCCGGTTCCTCCGTATGTATATAATGGAATAGAATGTGCAGTATACGGGTTCTTCGATTCGTCGAGACGTTGCAAAGAGCGTTCGCGGGTTTACCGCCCTGCCGCTGGCGTAGAACCACTCGGGAACGCGTCTTCCTATTTCGTAGCTCTCCAATAGTCAATGCTACATCGATTTGTACCGGATTTATTGCTTATATTGCAATAAATTCTATCAACTCTCCGTGATATTTTATTGATAGATATTTCATATCCCAACTTTGGCTACCCAATCTCGCTTTCATGTATTCATTGAACAGCCTCAAGAAAGAAATTTTTCTTCACGTGCCACATCTAAAAACTATCGTCCAGATTCGAATATGCATTTGTGTTAAAGAAAAATTCGTAGGAATTTTTATTAGAGCCGCCACAAGGGCCTTTTATCAGTTTTTGGAAAAGTAAAAACATATGTTTACGCGAAATTGAATATCTGGAGCACTTGCGTTCTAACATGTTCTACGATGCAAAAGTAGTACTTTGTAATACTAATGTGAATAAACCGACTTTTCGACGGAGGTTAGGAAGTTGGCCGCGCAAGTTGTAAGTGAGTAGCACAGAAACACGAGTATAATTTACTACTTTTTGGAATAAATACGAGGCAGTAGCTTTAGTGCTCTAGTGCGTAAAAAGTTTGTGACGAGGTGGCTGCAACTTTTTTTCAAAAAGGAAGACTTTTTTGCTCGGGTTACAAAAAATGGAATTTCAATGCATTCTAATATCAATATTAACTATATATTTATAATATCAATGAGCAAAAGTATTCATTTTTCATTAAAGCTCCGTTTGCATCGAATGGGCTGCGCTTTACAAACGGCTCACCTTACGAGAGAAACGCCGACTCGCCGAGTAACAAATTATCCCGAGCGAACAGCCGGAAGGATCTGACACCGCTGATGAATGCCGCTAACAAACTCGACTCCGAGGAAAAGAAACCATGGTATGGGAAAAGCCCTGACGAGGGTGTCGAATGTGACGAGGGCAATCACACTGATGAGGAGGAGGATCGCAGAGTCGTCGTGCCGATCAAGCGTGAGGGCACTGTAAAAGACTTGACGCAAAAATTGGCAGCCCAAAATCTTATACCGAGCAGTCCTGTCGAGGATAAAGTCTCCAGGTAAAATTAAAATACGAAATATCCGTTATATGGGTCTTTTTTCAAATATTGCTGGCTTTTTATTGGGATTTTGTATATTTAAGATTACAATTGAAATCGAGGATACATTTGCACTAACTTGAAAATTATGCAAGGAAAAATAATGGAATTTTTGATTCCTTACAATTATTATGACAAGAAAAGACCCAATAAAAAGCTGTAAAGTAAAACTTCCCAAATTGCTTCCTTATATTGTTTGGTTTTTGTTACAAAACTAACTCCATGCGGAAGTATTTTAATCGATTTTGGCTTCCTCATGGAGAAACCTGCGTGAATAACTAAACATTATGAGGTGTTAATCGATTTTGGCCTTCTCATAGAGGAAGCTTCGTGAAAAACCAAACATTATGAGGAAGCAATTTGTAAAGTTCTATCTTTATAAAAGTTGAAATTCTGGAAAATTTGGACCACATAATAAATTACGACAAAACTATGTGTACTTATCATCGCTAAATAGTACCGGTTTCATGCATATAATTTCCGTTCGGTAAAATTCACTAGCAAAAAATATTAAGCTGTGATACAAAAAATACAAACTGTAATATAAAGTACCTGCACTTATAAAGAATTATTTAGGAGAACATCATCAATGTTACAAAAGCAATTTATAACGTACTTTTGTGAAAATTTTTAAAAAGTTGTAAAATGAAAGTTTCTGCATACATTTTGTTAAAATTTGCATTATTTAAAGATAGACTGATGTTCCACTTGTGTACCAAATTTTAGCTCAATCGGTCGAACGGTTCTCGAGTGCAGGTGATTGAAATTTCAAAGCCCTTTTGAACACACACACACACACACTCACACAATACATGCGAACATTTTTTCTGAACGAATTTTCTCGATGTTTAGAGCATTCTGAGTGTCCTGCTATGAAAATCACAACAACAACAAAAATGTCATGAAAACAAAGCTTCCCGATGGAGCAAAATTACATTTTCCGTTATGTAAAAAAGTGTTTCACTTTCAACGATATTGTACACATTTTGATTAGCAGCTATCGTAAATATCTACAATTGCACTAACCAAATTATAAGTGACATAACGATTGTACGTTCCACAAATTTTCGTTTTTTTCGCGTTCGTGTCTCATTTTTGTTGCGAAGTCAATCCGAAGAAATAAAACTTGAATAAAATTGCTTGTTACAGGATAGGGGACATGAGTGGCTTGATATCGAAGGCGAAGGAAGGTCTGGCAAAGTCGAAATCGAAAGCCGACGTTTTGAAGTCGCCAACGGGCGACGCTCTGCCAAAACTCACCGAGGTGAAGAAGTCAGAGAACGAGCTTCACTGGGAAGAACTCGTGAACCAACTTAAGCGACCCTTGGCCCTGTGTGACCTTGATTTTACGGACTTGAACTCAGACGACGAAGTGGATGTGTTGGGTCCTGTGAACGTTGCGAACGGCGTTCCACCGCCGCCACCGCCGATGGTCGCAACACCGCCGAGTGGTTTCTGTCGCGCGCCGCCTCCTCCTCCGCCCGGCGGTAGATTTCCTCCGCCCTTTATGAATGGACCTCCGCCTCTCTTCGGCGTGAATCTAAAATCCGCGCGGTCTGGCGCACCAAGCGAAACCGCAAATTCACCAAAAAATCCTCTCGCCACTAACGCGACAACCACCAGCTCGACTAATAACCCGGCCGCGATATCCAAGAAGAGCAAAAAGACGGTGAAACTCTTCTGGAAAGAGGTGCGCGACGACCCGATTATTCTCTCCCGTCTCGACAAGAACAAAATGATCTGGGACGAGCTTCTGCCGGTCCCGGTGGACACCCAAAAACTGGAACATCTCTTCGAAAGTCGTGCCAAGGATCTCATCACCAAGGTGAGCGACCTCTCTTTTTTCGTCCTGTTTTCTGTACCTTCGCACGCTCGTAAATGTTTGATCGTCTTTAGAACGGGATTTTAACTGGGGTCGGAAAAACAGTTGGATGATATTACGAAATTACATATTTCTCACTTTTTTGAGGTAGTATGGTCATGAAGTTTATTATTCAATGTATTATTGCATATTTTATATGTCACAAAATTTTCACATAAGGCATTTCCGCTGAAATTTATATTTGACCCTGAACCCACTGATTTTTTCAAATCAAATACTATCTCGGAAAAACAGAGGCGTATTTTTTTTTGTGCGCCGCTACGACTAATATTTCCTCTAGGCGAGTTTTTGCAAGATTTCCGACTTGACCGCGTCTTTTTTTAAAATTCCGTATCATAGAAATGAATAGTCCTATCGAAAAATTTCTGAAATGAAGTTCATTCCGTTAAGTGACGTTAAACAATGAAACATTGATTTGCAAAAAATATCATTTTTCATCATTTTTATGTTCGTTCATAAAAAATCTGTGTCGAATTTTTTATTTCTTGAAATCCTATGCAGGTAGTTTTTTTTGTAAAGTTTTAGCGAATTGGAGTTCTCGTGATGTATTAATTTTAAAATCAGGTTTTTTAGCGAGATGTGACTTATAGACGTTCATTTTAGTATTATTCTATATGATTACATCTACAACTTGGTTGTACATTCTAAGTTTTTGCAATTTCACGTCATACTAAATTACTGAACAATGATAAGAAAATTACCTTATCACCAACAAAATACTGTTCTAAGAAATAGGTTATTTTCATTAATTTTAACCTAATATGATCATACATGACAATGTTGGTCGTAGCGCCGAACAAAAAAATACGTGACTGTTCTTTCACGAAATAGCATTTTATTAAAAATTATTTTGAAAATTCGACGGTATCGGGGTTTGAGTAGGGCGATTATTTTCCCAGCATATCAAAGGCAAACTGACATTGGAAATGATCAAATTACCTGAAGTTGTAATTAAAATTCGGCAATTACTGTCAACGATTAATTCGCGAGCATAGGATTCACTGTGGGCCAATATGCCAATACCATAAATTCCGAATCACTGATATATTAGTTGCGCTAACTAATTAGTTTCGGCCCGAATCCCGCAGGCATATATACATACATGTAATTTATGTACCTATCTTTGGTGTGCAACATTATGATCAATCGGTTCAGAAACTATGATAATAAACTGTCTTTTAATATGACTGATAGACGTTCAACAGTCACGGTCCGTTTTTCGGTAACTGAAACTGAGAAAATTTCCTAATGATCTCTCATTTCACTTTGAACTCTGACCATACTATCTCATTCTCACAAACATCAGACTTAATTTTTTACATTAATCCAACGTTTGCTGAGTTTCTAATGAAAAAATTTCTATTAAATTTTGGACGCACATTTTTATATATTTTCTTCTAACTGTATGTGTCACTGAGCTAGAAGCAGTTCCGATGTATCAAACGAAATTAAAAGAAGATAACGCTAGTGTCGAGTGCATTTGAAAGACGAACGAAGAATTTTCGACTAACGACACACGATTCGTTAGGCTTTCTAGAACGTTGCACATTTGTGCGCTGACTGTAAGGTGCTCTCTTTTCATTGCGATGATATATGTCCGGGTTTAAAAAACGTATATGTAGACTGTGGCTTAGACGAGGCGGGTCAGTGGTTAGCAAAAGATACCTTGTACATTAAAGGGAATGGAGTCTTTTTCTCTTTTCCGTGTCGAACGGTCGACGAGATAAACAACTGCTTCACAAACTTTCCTCCATCTGTTATAATATATATTTTCTTCTTTAAAGCTAGAACTTTTACGGTGAAGCTTCTTTTTCTTTGCGCCTCTTCATCTTCGTACTTTTCACGATTATCTACGTACACCTGCGAGGCTACTATTGAATCAGGCGTCTGTCGAGTCTTGTATCCGAGCGACGAGATGTCACAGAAGAGGAAAAGGTGTAGGTTCGAGTCGATAAAGATTTATCAAGACTTCCGTGGGTTCCGCAAGGACTGCAGCCAGAGACATCGTGGAGAGAAGCATTCAATAGGATTCCTCGACGATATCTCATGGGAAATTTACTTTCGCAAAAGTTTTTGTTCGAGTTTAGAAGACTTAGCGTGATTGTCGATATTTTTTTATATCAGTTGGTCAATTGAAGTATAAATACAGTAAATAATAATGGACACAAACGAAAACTGCTAAACGGATGAACTCAATACTCAAAATACAGTGCAATATATTTTATTTCACGTTCACATGCTTAGTAACTACAAGAGAAACGAGTCAGTCGAAAAAGTGTATTTTTCTTGTAAGGACTACACTCTTTCTCACTGCAGCAAACACTTGAAGTAATTCTCTACATTCAGGATGAATTTGAAGTATTTATTTGTAACTTGAATTCGTGGTTGGGTCAATTGGGTGCATTAAAACTGAATTCATGGATTTTGTACTCTGCACATGATTCAGAGACACTTTCCGATGGATTGGCCTTCGTGAAGTCTCATTCGCTTTGCAGTTACTCTGCACATTTTTCAGTTGAACCGATTTTTTAGGTCCTGGAAGCAGATATAGAGACAAATGTATGAAATCTTATAGAATCTTTCAAAGTTAGACCTCTAAAAAAAATAGCTCGGATTAAAAAGTGCACTGTGTAAGTGCAGAGAGAAAAGACCAATCCTGTTTTCTGAATCATGACAATGCGGAAATCATACATCTACTTTCGATGCAACCAATTAAACCAATCGGTTGGTCAAGATACAAATAAATTATTCAGGTTTATCTTGAAAGAAAGGTATTACTTAAAACTTTTACTTCGGTGAAGGGGAAAATTGTCCTTATAATTAAAAAATACTTCATTGTCTGACCTGTCGTCCTTAATCCAGTAGTTTAAATAACTACTGTTTAAAAGCCAAATTTTGCATAGCATCAACGTATATTTAAAAATGGCTAGTCTCCATGCGGCCCGCTTTATTTTTAACATTTTTTTCATCTCGTTAACGATTCAAAGCCGGGACTAACGAACAGCAATTACGAAGGCCGTTTCGACGAAAGCCGCAGACCGTGGATAAAAATATAAAATTTAGTCGTCTAGCTATTTTCGCATTCGCGCGCGTTTTTTTTCTTCTGTTTCTACTTCACGCGTGTATACGAGAAAACATTTTATGTCACGTCACTTAACGCGCCACTACGGCTAATTACTTCGAGTCCCTATAATTGCGAGTGCAGTGCGTAGGTACGAAAGTACGTGCGGCTACTGGGCCCGAGACAGCTTTACCCTTTTATTTGCATGCTTCCCTCGACTGGGCACATAACACAACCTTTTTACTTCCGCGCGAGAGAAGCTCGCCCCCTCGTTACTTTTCTCGTTGGCCGCGCTTGTGCTTTCACTAGTTTTACTCATTTTCCTGTCTTTCACGGTTTTCATATCAACGGTGCGGTTAAGCAGTGTTTAAAACGCGGTGTAAAAGACAGGACTGAGTTGCTTTAAGGAAGCGCGAGGGAAAACGATCGTCAGGGAATAATAGTTGGTCCCGCACAGAATTATCGCGTATATACTATCCGCCGCTCCACGTGAATAAGTTACGAACTCGTTCTTCCAAAAGTTATGCAAAGTTTTGTGACGCGCAACTTTAGTACCGATAAAATCTGCGATTTCTTTCGCTATCTCCACTCGTTAATACGAAGAAATTTGCTGCACTATATCCACGTCTTCTACAAGAACTCTTCAAAATTTTCGGATTAATATTTTTTTTTACTACTGCGAGGCTCCAAATAATCACCCTTTGTAACTTGTTTTCGAGTGTTTTTGAGAAATACTTGATGCAAACATTTCTGACTTCTGGAAATAATTGTATGACCAGGAAACAACTTTCACCGTTCCCTGAAAACTTCACTTCTTTGCATGTCCTTTGCTAGGACATGAGAAAGTTAAAAACCGATATTTGTATCGCACTACGGTTATAAATTGGTAATGTTGAAATTCGAATACCGTCATTTTCCGAGGCCCACTTATAGTTTATCATTCATTTAATCGTTCTTAAAAATTACTTGAAATGTTGGCTAAAAATGTCTGACGTGAGAAAAACTAAAAATAAATTTTATAATAATTGCGATATGAAAAGGACGCATTGACATAATAACTATCGTCCAAAAGCCTGGAGAATCTCCAAGCAGAAAATGCATTAATCCCATTTTTCAAAAAGTATGCGTGACCGCTATAATCCCTCGATCTCCTTCTATGCTCAGTATTTCCGTTCACCCAAAATCGATTCTTGCTGCATCGCAAAGAAATTACCATCTCCCGCAAATCTGCAATAAACCATCAAAAGACTATCATACGAGATTGTCTCAAAGTTCGACTCAAACTTCGTCGGTGAGATTTATCGAGACTGCCATGTGAGAAGTTGCGCGCGTTTGCAAAACAGAACTTTATCAACCGAAGCGTCCAAAGATTATCCGATTGAAAGACTAAGCAGCAGTGGCGTGAGAAATCCGGGGTTTTGTGTTGTTTCCGAGGGAATAGTTAGAGCAGCAGTTCAGATAGCACACATAATCTATATCAGAAGTACGCGAAGCCCTCTTAAATATTAAACTTTATGCGAGGGGCGAGTAACACGTGCTCGTATATACGTACTTCGTAACTCGTCTGCTTTCTGATCCGCCATGGGAGTTTACGAGCATGCGAGAAACGACATAGTTGTCCTAATGAAAATGAGATTGATATTGAGTACGTGTACACGTAATTGATCGATATCGGTACGGGTTGCGCCGAGAATAGCGACAGCGACTGCAGCAAACCCTAACGATAATGCAACGATGAACATTACACGGCTGGAGCGTATAGAAATATTTTAATCGTGATCAAAATCCCCCTGTAGTACGTTGTATGGTGATGGTTTATCGCAAACGACTAATCTGTTCTTGTATTCTTTGCAAAATATTGTTGGTGCTCGCACGAAAACAAAATGGCATGCTGGAATTTTACAGGAGGTGAGTCTCAATTTCTTAACTTCTTTTAACGAGATTAGCGCGTCACTCGACGTGATTTTTCTTTTCCTTTATTCTCTAATTTGCTTTCCTTTATCTTAACAAACTTTTATATATGTACGAAGATTTTTATTCTTGTCTATATATTCAGTGCTAGCTTTGTCGAGACAAATCACGTCGTTGATGTCCTTTATCAAATACTGATGCTTTGTGTAATTGTTTGTACTTGATATAAACGACCTGGCTTGGGAAACCTTTTGGGATATGCTTGTGATCCGCTTCCCTCGGTTTATCCTCTGTAGTGACTGAATCGAAATATCACCGACAAAGTGGTATGCGAGATTGTACGTGAGTGATAGAGAATCTGGAGACGATGGTGAGATGTTTGTTGGAGTGTCCACGATACGCTAAACCTCTCGAGAGGGAAACCTAACACAACCTCCCTTAGGTCGCTGTTCGAAGGGTTGTTAGCTCTACGAAGCATAGTAATCGTCTCTGACGATTCTCTACGTTGATCCCACTGTTGTACGATACTAAACATACTAATGCTCGACTCTCTGAAGAGTTAACGCTTGGAATCGACGCACAAACCAACGCTAATGAGCATGCACAGAATTAGCTAAACCTTTTAACACAAATGTAACGTTGCGCGTTGACTGATGATCCAAAAACAGTCTCATAACAAATGTATTCCTCTGTGACGTATTAGAAGCAACAGGAGATGAATAAAAACAAAGAAATCATCGTCCTGGACCACAAGAGATCAAACGCCATCAACATCGGTATGACAAAACTTCCACCGCCGAGATCCATAAAGACAGCAATTTTGAAGATGGACGCAACGATTATGAATCGTGAAGGCATTGAGGTAAGCTCTACTGGATATATGTGTATATATATGATGTCTTAAAGTCGATACCATAAGCTGCTGCTTTTGTTTTCTTTTGCGATTACTTTGCTACGAGTTTATAGTATTTTTCTCATGTTTTACTTTTCTTTCGACTTACTTTCTGTAGAAACTCTTAACGATGTTGCCGACCGAAGAGGAGAGATCCCGAATTCAAGAGGCGCAGGCCGCCAATCCAGATCTTCCTCTGGGATCGGCTGAGCAGTTTCTTCTTACTCTGGCGTCCATCTCCGAATTACCAGCGAGATTGAAACTTTGGGCCTTCAAACTTGACTTCGAAAACTCCGAGAAGGTTCGTCGATGTTATATCCGCCGCTACCTCGCTTAGAGGTTCTTTTCGCGTGCTTTAGCGAGCGGCTGAGCTCTCCCTCGAACTTTACCTGGAAAAAGTCTTCTCCGGTTCAATCGATGTATCAAAATATAGAAGGAAACAAATTATTCAACTTAAGTCCATTAAAATGTCTTAACTTTTTTAATCTGTTGAGCTACTGTCGTAGCTCGACGGCTTTACGAAAAGTATTACGTTCCACTGGTTTGTCTGAATTTTAAAGTACTCTTTTTATAATTAGCCGGGATATTGAGGGGCAACGGTACAGATTTTGAAAAAAGCCTGGCAACTGTTTTTTCACTTACTCACAGCTAGACATGCTCGAGAATTGGTGTAGAAATCCAATACATAAATCGTATTAACGTTTTTCTTTCTTAATTAGCTAAGAAATATTTTGTAATCACATATTTGTGGTCGTCATTTTTTTTCTGAATAATTCATATTCAGCTAGAAACATAGATCTCTAGCTTTCCGAATATGAAGAAATTCGGCGATACGTTGCATCATGATCCTGTAAAAAAAAAAAGATTCGTGCAGTTTTGTAAAAATCGATGAAGGTAACAGACAGAAAGCTCTGAAATTTGCCAGCCCTTCAAGATAAATAAAACTCGCAAGAGCAGTGTCTTTTTTCTGTAATTGGATCACCGCACATAAAAAGTAAGAAAGCAAAATAATCACGAGTATCTTTGTGACTGCAGGAAATTGCGGACCCTTTGATGGATCTGAAGCAAGGAATGGAAACGCTGAGAGTGAATAAAACGTTTCGCGGTATTCTGAGCACGCTTCTATCGATCGGGATATTTCTCAACGGAAATGAGGTGGGTATTGAAAGCGAGCCAAATGATATCCGGTTAATCTGCCTTTTTCGGTGAATCTCGTCTTCTTTCCGCACTCTCCATCTTTCGTATAGTCTCGTTATCGGCAATATTCTCGTAACTGTTGGCCTTTGAAACGAGCTCTAATTACGACTGGTGAGATGCTCCGAAAAAAAGGAACATTCGCTACGAAAGAAGAGAGCGAATAAACAGACTCTTAGACTCTCTAGAGAGCTACGCTCTTCGCCCATCGTTCGCACTACACCTACTTACGTCTTCGACATCTTGTTCCTTCGTAGGTGAAGGGCTTTCAGATGGAATACCTCGCCAAAGTGCCCGAAGTCAAGGACACAGTGCACAAGCACTCTTTGCTCCATCACCTCTGTCACATGGTGATGGAGAAGTTTCCGGACTCGACGGACCTTTACTCAGAGGTGAGTGGTTTCGAAGATAAAAAACAAAAAAGAAAATAGCCTCTAGGACGTGCGGCAATCCATTTTCAACCCACATTCGTCGAGGGGTTCAATTTGTCAAAATTATGGACATTCGTATCACAATCCGATGATCAATCTCGATGTGTCACAATGGAATCAACATGTACAGCAGCTGCATCTGAAAATAAAAAATTTCCAGCGCACTACAGCAACATAATATATGTTTAAATCGCAAATACTAACAGTAGTTAAATCGCAAAGATAATACAATTGATAATAGAGAGTCGCAATTCATTTTCAACAACTTAATAGATCGGTGCCGTGACGAGAGCTTCGAAGATTGATTTCGACGAGCTAGCGTCGAACATCAGCAAGCTCGAGAACGAGTGCAAGGCGTCGTGGGACCACCTGAAGCTGATAGCAAAGCACGACGGATCGACAATGATGAAAGTCAAGTAAGATTTGGGGATTTAAAAGTCTTTTTAATCCAGCCGATGTTGCGAGGCGTTACCCAAAGATTTTTACTGAAAACTCTCCTGCGAAATTGCAGAAGACGCGAGCCGCTCCGTCTAAGAGCAGGTCCAATAAATTTGCGAGTTTTCTCTCTCTCTTGCTCCGGAGAAGTTGGCTCGGGCCCAAGCAACCCTCCATTAATTACTCGAAGCTTCTTCAGCCTCCCTCCTTCTCGCAATCCTCCGCCTCTCGCTGTTTCCTCTGCTCACGTTGCCTTTTTTCTTTACGTTTTATTTTGTTTCTTTTCTCGTGTATATTGACCCACGGCTTTCGCCTTACTCCGTTTTTTCCCTCGTCTTCAATCTTATCCGTTTTCAGGAAGTAAAAGTCTTTGGAAGAGTAGAAAGCGCGTTCGATGGATCGAAACTCGGCGAGGAATAGAGAAAGCGCAATAACCTTTTTAATTTTTTTCTGTTTTTCAGGATGTCTGATTTTCTAGCCGATTGCGCGGAAAGGATAATCGTACTGGGTATAGTTCATCGACGAATCATAAATCGATTTCACAAATTCATCCTTTGGCTTGGAATACCTCTTCATCGTGTCCAGGATACAAAACCGAACGAGTTCTGCAGGATAGTATCGGAGTTTGCTCTGGAGTATCGAACAACTCGCGAACGAGTGATTCAGCAACTTGAAAAAAAGGCCAATCACAGGGAGAGAAACAAGACGAGAGGAAAGATGATAACCGAGGTATGTCCAGTATCAGTATCGCGGCAGTGCTTTTCTTCCGAGTAACTCGAGAAAGAAACCCATGGTTTCTCTTGTTTCGATCAACGCTCGCATTCTCTCATCATTTCCTCAAGGCCCCGATCTCATTTCTTCTTCCAGGTGGGTAAATTCCGCACGAAAGAGGACAGAGCTGACGCTGAACTTCGGCAGCTTCTTGGCAGCGACATTTCCGACGTTGAGAGTATCCACGGTACTCTGCCTTGGAGAAGACAGCGCAAAGATGGTGAGTCCCGATATTTACTCATGCGTGCTACTGCATAAGAAAGACTACTCGGCAGAATCGCTTCCGGTCAGTAAATTTCGTTGCAAACGACAATATGCGTACGTAAGACGTATGAGAGTTCCCGTATTTCGTTTCCTCTTGGATGTCGCGTACGTCGCAGGTTTCAGCAAGCGTAATCGCTCGCGGTTACCGGGATAAACGTTAGAGCCGTGTGTTCTGTGAAGGAGAAGAAGAAGAAGGAGCGCGAGAAGGAACGGGCACGGCTCGTAACGGGAGATTTAAGAAAACTGTCCAGTCTGAGAGCCCCGCAGCTTATGGGACATACGAGCGGCGCTTAAATATCATACAAATTGAGCCTTTACCAAGGTAGACTTTATGTCAAGCACAGCGTTCGCGAAACTCTGTTGGAATAGAGCGTTTTCCCTCGGTATGTGAAGTAATCGGGCGCGGTTGGCGGTCGCGTCTCCTCGTGGGGTGGGAGAACGAAGCAACGAACGTATTGCACTGGCTGGCGTGTCTGGTGACGGCTTCTCGTCTCATGGTAATCGTTCTACGGGGGCGACGAGGCAAAATATGATACGCCCGGGGAGTTCCGGCGTCGACTTACACTCCGCAAGACATATCGGGCAGTAAAGGCGAACTTGCTTCCGTTCGGGGGAGGATTTTTATCCAGGCAAAGCCGCAACCGCTACCGCAACAACGTCCTCCCAACTCCTCCTCACATACTAACACACCAACGTCAAACATTGCGCTACAACGACGCTCGTAAAGTTTAGCTCTGCGAGCGGCCGCTGCGATACAAGCGGGTGGCTGCCCCCACAATAACTTGGCTCCTTTATTCCTGTATACCTCACGACGGAAACTGCATCGTCCAAGTTAGTGAACGAAGAGACGATGTACACGCTGCCTGCGTTGACGTACACCGACGCAACCACCTTCTTAAACTTCACTCGACGACATACACGGTCTTGAGTCTTATGGTCTCGCCCGCTGCTTGTTTAACACTTATCTCCCTTGACCCGGTTTTTTCTTATGTTACTTTATGTTATATTATCTAGCGTACTTTAATGAAAAATCCGTTTATAGCTTTTTAATCCTGTTATCAATTTTTGACTCTTCATGGTTGTAAGAATTCCATGAATTCGCTAACTGTTCCGTCGGTGACAGCGACCCAACCAGCTTTTTGAACTACACTCGACGACATTATACGGTCTTGACTCTGGTCTAGCCCGCTCCTTGTTCAACACTCATCTTATTTGACCAAGTTTGTTATTATCGCACTTTATGTTGTGTTATCTTGCGTACTCAAATAAAATATCCATTTAAGACTTTTTAATCTTGTCATCAGTTTCTGACTCTTGACGGTTTTAAGAATTCAATTAATTTGCCGTCTCACGCGTTACTTTCTGCTCTGTCACTGTTACGAAAACTGCGGGAGTATAAAGAGTCAACGAGAGCAACGCAATGAGCTTTTTAAATAGTACTTGACGACGTACACGGTCTTAATTCTGGTACTTTTGCACACTACTTGTTTACAATCAAATTCCGCTAACTCAGGTTTTCATTATATTGTCTGACATAATAAATAATACTTATAATTCCATATATATATATATAACAGCTTCTCGATCTTATTATCCGTCTTTGACGCTTGACAATTCTAAGGATTCAATGAATTTGCCATATCCTCACGCGTTCCATTCTGCTCTGTCACTGGTCCGGAGTCTGCATGGGTATGAAGAGAAAATTCACGTCGAGAAAGAATAAAGAAAGAGGAGTGAGAAGAAAGATGGAGGAATGTGCCGTCGACGTTTCTTTGAGACGAACCCGTGGGTTTGAAAGAAACTCCGGGTGGTACGGAAGCCATTCAGTAGGGTCTTTCGTCCTGAAGCTTTATAATAGCTGTCTCTGTATAAACTTTTATTATTCCCTTCTCGCTTTTCTGCGCTCTCTTCATCCTCTCTAGGTGGGAAATCAATTGCGCTGATAACGATAAGCACATTACCGTGATGATATTATACCTATTTATTATAAAGAAACTAGCTTGAGGGGAAATTAAATGTCGACGCGGCGCTTCGACAATTTGTGTTGCAGGAAGAACCGCCCTTGGACCAATAATCAGGGACGAGAGAGGCAACGGAAACGTGACTGACGGAGACGATGAACTCCTCGAATCACTGGTGAAAACCGCCACGAAAACACCAGCGACTCGTACGACTCCGCGGGAACGCAAGCGGACAAGACACGCCGACCGTAAGTCTTGTAAGTGCGATCCCCGCACCCTGCACGCAACCATGCCGCACATTATCACGACAACCGATTAGAAACAACATGTTTCCCTTTCATATTCGGTTGTCAGAAGGATCGTGACTTATTCTCTATAATTCCTTCTCACTGTGTTTATTCTATTTATATTTTGTGTACAATATTACACAGCGGATTATTGACGGACCGGGTCCGTTCTCTGTGTGTTGTTTTCGTAGTGAATTCTGATCGCGAAAAGCTCACAAATCCCTTGTGCATAAAAAGATGATGCAGCAGCAATGTTGAAGATTCGCGTAGGGCATAAAACTACGAACCACGAAGTACCATAAGAAAAGTATCCTTTCAATGGCTTTCGGAAATTGATTTTCTTGCTGCGTTCCGTGAATTTTCTCGGGACAATGACTTGTGCTGTGTTGCCTCGGGGCGAAGGACGAAGAGGTATCCGGTAAGACGCTCGCTTGAAACGAAACGGAGAATAGAAATGCGACGAGTGTCCCAACTCGTCCGGATATCTCGCTCATAGATCCAGCGTTGCTCGCAGAAATTGAGTTACCTCCGGTGCTTGCAGTTTCGCTCGAAACATGAAAACCATAGCATTCACGGTTGCGAAAGGTGAAACCCGACTCGAGATGAGGTTGGGATTGTGTTGTAACGAATATCGTCGGTAGCAGGTATACAGACGACTGGCAACTTTGACAGATAGCCAATGTCAGAGTCGAATTCGATAAATTAACGTTTCGGTCCTTTTCGTTGAAGAGTTGTACCGTTTGTAGATACTTTTAAATTTTCTTCCTCTAAATGACATTTCAGTCAATATTTTCATAATCAGAGCCGTGATGGTTTTTAATAAATATACAAAACAGAGTAAATACGAAATTTGTGCCAGCTCTAGCGAATAGCGCTTTTACGAATTTGTACAACGTTATGTGCTACAGCTGTCAACTCATAAAAAGTGTCGTGCATTCATATTTTTTAACGCATTCCATAAATGAATTGATAACAAGTTGGGAATTTTTTTAATACTGGAATATTATGGTTTAATTTATCTTTCCAGTAATGTAATTTTTCATATCTCTAATTATATTGCAAATATGGAAAATAAAAACATTCTGTGAGCAGTGAAAAATTCACAATGACTAATTCGATGAAGACAAATCTCGGTCTTCTGTATAGAACATCGTTGTACCGCATTTTCTGCAACTTTTTAACCATCCGTACCAAACATTCCATTTTAGTCAATATTTCGACAGAGAGAAAATTTTTATTTAAAATTGTCTCCTCTGGAATCACCAGCTCTTACAAACTATTGCAGTTTATACGAGTTTCTATAGCTTTTAATACAAAATAGCGAGAAGGAGTAGTGTGAATTAAAATTTCCATATTTAATGCATAAATAACTTGATAATGGTTTTGAAAATCTTAAAATACTATAAAATAAGAGTCGAGGCCATGAATACGTCCCGGTAGTTCCTATTGATCGTAAAATAAACTTCGCGCAACACTTTTCATAATAATTTCATTTTTCATGTTTGTAATATAATTCAGAGCACGCTTCGTGCAATGAAAAAGCGAAGTGCCTCAGTCGCGAAGAGGCTGCGACAGAATAACGTCCATCGATTCTACGATCCTCGATGGCAATACAGGAGATTATAAAACGGTAGAAGCTCGAGAGGAGCGCATCGTCCTCGACATTTACTCGTGGATTTTCCTTCGTTCAAGTACGAGCTTTTGCCGAGTATTCTCTCGTCCTGGACCTACAGGACCCTGTTACCCTCAACCGCCCGTGATTTTGACCTGGAATTTGGAGGAACCGCCCCGACGTTTCGTTTTTTTCAATCAATCTTCGTTCTACTACGTATAAAATAATCCTGATGGCTCGGGAGTCTGACACGCGCACGGGTTTTCTCCTTAATCCTCTCGGACGTTCGAGTGAGCCAATTGAACCTTTCGACGTATTTTCGGATAGAATTATTGATTAGTACTTCGCTGAATATTATAATCCGATGGAGTATATCGCTTACAATTATATTTCAATACAAACAGGCAAAATCGTTGTATTCGAAAACTTTTATTACTTTAACTATGGTAAAACTAATAAAAGTTTTATATTCCAAACTTTTACCAAACATTATATTCTGTAATTAAAAAGCATATTAAAAAATGCGGTAATAAAGGTAGCGTTGGCAAAGGGTGTGGTGATGGTTCTTAATTACTAAGGTGGGCGTCTCAGTCATCGTCAGCCTACAAATAATCCGTTAAACTATGAATTGATACAAATTTGTGATTGAACTTTACTTTAAATTTTCATTTTACAAGATTTATGATAAAAATCAATAAATCATACTGTATAAATTAGAGTTGATAAGATAATTGCCAACAAATTGTGGGTTTTCATTTTGAAAATCAAGAGAGAAAAATTAAAACGTCACGTTTGTGCAAAGCCTGTTGATGACTGCGATGCTTACCTCGGTGTAATGCCGGTGGTGGTGTTTACGGGGCTGCCTAGCTTCTGCGTTACTCTTTTCTGTCCGACAGTGAAGCGATCACGCACCCGGGAGAACAACACAACGCCGGAAGGGTATCAACCCTGAAGGGTCGCTCGAGATTCTCTCGTGATCGTGTGACCAAGGATAAGGTTCGCTCTGCTTTTTCGATAATCTCAGCTTGCATGGCATGTTATCGTGCAAACGTTGCTATAGGTCAGCATGATATTTTCCTCCTTCGTTGTTTCTTTTCAGAAAAAATACAGCTCTTCGTGTATTGTGTGCATATGTCTCGTTTTTTTTTTTTATTAACCTTTAGTGTGTTTGCCTTATCTGACATTTATATGAATTTTCTCTTTTATTATATTTTACAGGCAGGCCGTGTGTCATTTGTGCGTGCATGCACGACTTTTCAGTGCGTTTATCAAACTCGGAGAATTTGCGGTCTCGGTTTCGTGGTTGGATCTGTATAACCGTTTATCTCAAATACCGAAATGAGCTATTGCGGCAAGAGCGGCTGTATTATCAGTGTATTGTATGGAGCGCATTGTATGGTGCACTACAATAACGACTGGGTAGCAGCGGGAGTAGCAGGCGGACGCGCTAGTTAGTGATAGCAATTCCAACTACAACAGCTCTATTCCGCTCTGAAACGCGTGCCGTCCTACCAATAATTTATTGACATCGCCGTAGGTTTCGAGACACACGCAACCAACCGATGGTTCATCGATTATACGCACTGCTATACGGTGCTAAACCACGCGATACATTCATCCCGTAGGGCTTCACTCACGGTTTAATCATCGGTTTCTCATCTTTTCCATAATCCTCGTATTTTCCGTCGCCGTTGCAGTAAATCGAGGACAATCATTGAAATTAAAACCATGACGATTAAGATGCTGTCATTCTGACAATCTCCATCAAAAGTTTCGTCCCATGGAAAATTATATACGCTATAATTTAATCACCTCGTCATAGAAAGAATCGATATCACGGGTATTGACGGCGTAGTCATTAATAATAGGGGAAGAAGTAATTACCATTGTTGAATTTATTTCATCAGCAGTTTTGGTTTTTCGTCTTCTTTATAAGCTTCGTATTTTCTGTCCTTGTTACAGTAGATCGAAAAGTAGGGTAAATATTAAAAGCATGACCAGTAAGATAGTATCACCGTGACAATCTGAATAAAAAGCTCCATTTTATGCACACGTCAAAAAACTCTTTAATTCAATCATGCCGTCAGAAAAAAAATTCGATATCACGTACAATATTGGCGAGGTAGTGATCGATAACACGTGGTATATTATTTGCCATCGCAAAAGTCAATTTATAAGCTATTTATGTAACGTCGATGGAGGTATATTTTGCCGAATGTGCACCGTGTCCTTCTTCCTTCACGCGAACTTTCGCCCGATATGTCTAATAATACGAAAAATGTCACTCTTCTCAGGAGTGTCTCGAAAATGAGATGATTGAAACGGTTCCAATTTGTTTAGACCGTTCGTGTAAACTCTTCCCAGTCTAGACCAATTTCTAAAATCAAGTTCTTGCTTGTCGTTAAGAAAAAAATTTCTACTCAGAGACGAACAACCTTTTTTAAATTCCACAGATATTTAAATAATCATTACAATAATCTATACACTTATTGTTATCAACGAAAGCTCAAGAATATGATTTCATCATGGATACAAACTTTTAATGTGAATAGTACTACAGGAAATTTTATTTTTGTGATCCCTTGATTTTCTCCACTAGAATGAATTTATTTATTTAACTCGAGCAACAAAGTGGATTGTATAAAAATAAAAATTTATCCTCGACAGCGCGTTGTAATTAACTATATAAATTCAACGGCATCTCCAATCGTTCTTGTAAAATTTGGCAGAGCTCCGGTACGTTACCCGAGTCCAATAAATTGGATTAATCGCTTTCACCCGGGGAAACAAGATGCTGATAGTCCGTACACCAGTATCCCTGAAAGAGCGGGAACCCTCGCTCGTCTCTACATCTTTAACGGCTTCCCGACACAAAGCTACAAAGCCGCGCGAAATCCCTCTGGCTTTTCGTAAGACGATGCCCGGCCAGAAGGAGTTTAATCCCGGCTGGAAAATTAACATTTAAATAAGTTGGCTTCTTTATCCCCAGCAGACTCGTGGAGCGATATATGCTTGAGCTGTATACATTTCATGGTATACTTTCTGTGTCTTCATTTTTCCCTCCATTTTAATCTGATGTTAAACTGCTTTGGTGAAAATTCATGGAAATTCGTAAAACTGATCGAGCTTGGGGTGCGATTGAGTTATTTCGCTCCGAATGCTCGACGTCTCTCTGAATAACGGCTTTGAGGTGGAGAAGTTAAAATGCAGCACAAAATGTGGCCGATAATTGCCGACAGTTGAGTATATTGTAGCGAATGACGATATAGCCACGAAAGCTCGGTTATGTCGTTTTTCATGCTATTGACCTGGTCTCGCCTGGCGCGTCGATTTGTCAGGCCTTAGCCCTGTTCCGGCACATTGATTTTGCACTGAAGCGTGCTATCTCGTATACTATACGTATACGACGCTAGGTGGATACATTCACACTCGATGAACTCGTAAACGGTACTACCATTACCGATATTTCGAACGGGCTTTTCATTCGAAATTACTCTCACTGCTATCTCCACTTACTTGCAAGCACAATTGTGGGAATGTAGGCTGTACGAGGGTGCAGAATCGCTTCGCTGATGCTCTTCACACTATTCCGGGAAGCTCTATACTGTTTGTTCGGGTTTCCATACACCCTCCGACTTGAACCGTGCGGTTGAAGAGACGCGACTGCCGAGTTTGAGATAAAGTTTGTGGGTGACGGCCGCGACGACTGTAAACCTTCGCCTTTGCGCCTTGCCACGTTCCTCTAGTTTATACTCCACTCATAAAACAGTTAGGAAGTTGTTAGACGACTGTGAGGAATCTTGACATAGTGGTTCTAACATGACATTGCTGACTCAAGTAGTCAAGTAAATTATCGCTGTGTCGATAACAGATATTCAAAATATTTAGTCAATTAAAATAAAGTTAGGCCAAAATGTTTTCACTCATTTTTAAGGAGTACATTTTCTAGGTTCATTATTAAATTTTGATTGAAAAATATAGTCGTTCCATTTCAGGATTTGTAAGATCTATTCTTTGATCTTTGGTAAGCTGTAATGCAGATGTAAACTTTCTGTCATGTCACATTCTTCTGATTTATACCCTGCTCGTAAGTTCAGATTCTTTTTAGAGGACTGTGAAGTATCTTGACGTAGTGGTTCTAAAATTGCTGATGAAAGGAATAGAGTCAATTATCGCTGTGTCGACAGTAAATATTGAAAATATTTGGTAAATTAAAATAAAATTAGCCCAACATGTATTCACTCATTTTTGAGGTATCCATTTTCTAGGTTTGTTAGTAAACTTCGTTTTAAAAATATAGTTGTTTCATATTACGATTTGTAAGATCAATTCTTCAATCTTTGGTAAGCTGTAATGCAGATGTAAACTTTCTGCCATGCTACGTTTTTCTGATTTATACCCTATTCGTGAAACAGTTCAGACGTTTTTAGAGGACTATAAAGAATCTTGAAACAGCAGATTTACAATGCCGAGTCGTTGAAATAATCAGTGTCACCAACAGACATTTGAAATAAGATGCGCACAAAACGTATTTATAGATTTTCGAAGAATACATTTTCTACATCAACTAATACATTTAAAAAAATGTAGTTATGCCATTTTAGGATTATTTCCTTTGTGGAATCCATTCTTCAATTTTCGGTAGGGTACGATGTACATGTAAATTTTGTTTTACGAGTCTTCGATGCCTACTTTTTGTTTGAAGAGAAAAGCAGTGCCTTGGGAGTAGAGCGAATTGGTTGCGTTCGCGTGACGTACGACAAATTCCCTTATCGCATAATTTCCTATTCGTCGTTAGCTACTCGCAAATTTTCGCATCACCTGAGGCTAGACAGTTTCCCTAGGAATTCAAACTTTTGGATTAAGTAGGTAACATACAAAGGCCACGGTTTTCCATTCTCTGTGGAATAACTACCGGAGTACACGACTCCTGAGAATTGAGGATGCGCAAACTTTGTTACGACATAAATTGTGCCAAAAGTTGCGATTCGAAACTATAATGTCATAGATATAAAATTCACCAAAATAGCCATAATTTTATTTAAAAAAAAGGGTCATGGATACAGCTTATTGCATGCAACCTTGACGTTTTATCGACATTAATTCAAGGATTACAAATTACTCTGTTCTTTGCTTCCTTTTTTTTGCATATTATCTGAAGCATGATTTGTCAGCATGGGTGTGTCTTGTGCATGAAGTGGTAATTTAGAAATTAACGAAGTCTCGTCATTCGATGCCACGAGCAATTGGTTGTCTGTCCAGCACGCAACCGTTTCCTCAGGTTTACCCGATTCGAAACATGAACGTCACTCAGTAACTAACGGTGAATAACTTTACATGCCTCGGTAGAGTTCGTCCGAGTTTCGTGCAACGAGCGATAACCTGGCTTCTATCGATGCATTTGTATGCAAACCTCGCGCGTGCATCGACACGAATTTCCCTCGAAGAGAGAAGCAAAGGAAGCATGACTCCGGAGTTCATATCTCTGACATTTTACGCAGATTGGTTTTATGTTGTGTTTTCATGCAGATTACAAGCATAATGCAAACACGGTAAATCAAAAGTGTTGAATACTGTAAAAGCCGAACAAATAATATTTACGGTGACTTTTTCGTCATTTGAACAAGCAAAATTCGTCAGAATTGAAATTTATCACGTAAATTTTGTAACGAATACCTATCTTCACAAAAGTCGTTTGCTGAATAACGAAAGTTTTTGTTTTAATTTACAAAATTATACTTCTGTATAAATAATGCGATGTGATGTTACTTTTTTTTACTAAGTATTTTTCTACTTCTAGGTAATAGAATGCTTGTTATCAGCGTGCAAAATAAAATATATAAACCACATATATATAGAATATAGACATCCGGTAGACCGGTTTATAATGTACGTTTGCCTAACTGGTTTGGAATGCACATGGAGTTTTTTTAACAGTGATTTCGTCGGTTTGTCTTGTTTGTCACACCCTGAATGTCCGCTTGAATCTTGCCAAAAGAAAATCCTAAGCAATTCCACCTGTAACCGTTTCGAATCTGTTGCAGTGCGTAGAACGCTGAAGAACGGTCTTTCGGAAGAGGAGAAGAAACACATTGCCGCATACATCAAGGGCTACTAACTGTGATAATCTTGCCCAGATCTACTAGCGATAAAGGTAAACACAGCAATTTCGCGGCAGTGAAGTTACAACAGTCGTAACCGCGAGCGTGATAAGTTAACGCCAGAAAGAAAAAAAAAACTCCGCGCCGTAAGGGAATGTCAATTAACGTATCTTTCCGTCATTAGACGTCATTATACAAATTCCAAATGGCTGAACTAAATAACTGGAAGCCCCGTGGCCTTGAGAGCGATCAAACAGATAATTTTTCGTCTAAAGATCTCTTCGAAATACTGTTTTTTAAATATTCGACATTAGCGTCGTTGAGTGGATCGAAACCCACTTAATCGTGTCAATCCTCATTTATTTTTAATCCTTGTCTCTTCTCTCGTTTGTTTTAATAATCGTACCTCGAACCGAATCAAAATTACAACCCACGAGTTAATCGATCGCTTTCCGCTGGGATTCGTGATTTCATTCAAGACTCTGTGAGAAGCGAGAGATTAAGGACGGAGAATGTGGAGAGAAGAGACGAGATATGGGTATTTGCGGTGGATTGCCCTCGCAAATTGTGTCCTAACGTCGTGGCTTCGGTTCGAAACTTCGAAATCTAAACGACGTCGAATTTATGGGAGATGTATAACGCTGCCTCGACGAGAGCGCTCGTTGGTTATCTAAAACGAGCATCGATAATTAATGTAACAGCTGTGCCCTCCCGAAGCAGAATCGTAGGTAATACGCGCTACCTACAGTTCTTTTTCAATAATAGATCAAGAAAACTAGTATTTTTCTACGCCAGGATCCACGTAGATTCGTGATTACGTGTCAAGCTAGAGATTTATCGATTCGTCCAGCCAGTCAACTAACTGCCTTATTGCACGAGCCTCCAAATAATGTACGGAAATACAAAAAGATAAACTTGATATATTGCCTGGAGAGTTATTTGTATCAATAGCGAAGAAACCAAGTAAATCGATTAAACTACTATGTACGTTTCTGTGAGAATGTTTCATGAAATAAAGAATGATGAATATATATATATATATATCTATACATATATATATAGTACTTTACCTGTTGAGTGTACATTTACTTTCCTCTTCCCCGTCTTTCTCCTATCAGCATATTCATCGATGCGCCAAATAATCGAAGGGAAAAAAGCAGTGAGAGCGACACGTATTTTATTAACAAACTGTGTTCGAGACACATGATTTATTATTAACCTTCATCCAACTTTAACAACATACAATATAATGTAGTAATAAAACGTATCAGTTACGATAATAATGATAGCGACGAGAACGTCCTCCATTCACTTTTTCATTCACTTTCGTGTGTTTATTATTTTTTAATCGCGTTATTCTTTTAAACCTTTTTTTTTTTTTTTTTAATATTTTACTCCGCAGAGTTTTTCCTCGTTAAGGGTTGTGGATATAGCCATGGAAGGTTGAATGAACAAACAGTTCTGGGATTTTATAATTAATTGATCGGCGGAGACATACGTGAGGATATGATTAAAAAAAGTATCACCACTCTAGAGGTTTTTTTAAAAAATAAAAATTTCGTAAAAAATAAAATGAAGAATCACTTTCACTCATAAATTCGAGCGGCTCATCAGTTTGTTTTTCTGTTCAAGTCCGGTGTGTTATAAACGTTGTCTCACGCGTGACAATTTGATGAAACTTTGCTCGCACTTCGAAGCTGGATGAGGCATCTCGCCGAGCCTCTAGTACGACGTCAAACTCGGTTCATATTGTACACAATTTATCGCGATTTTTCTCATTCGCCTCATCCCTCGCTTTCCTTTTATCGGACCAACTTTCCGAGCGTTTCAACCCTTAGGGGTGAAGGCTCTCGCAGGAAGGTCGAAAGAGGAGAAAAAGGGATGAACGGCGAGTGGAGAAGCTGAGAAAACCCCGATGGGAATGAGAATGGGTTGGCTTCTGGGCGTCCACGACCTCGACGAGACTCATCCGCGGCTGGAAGACGAAAAGCCACCAGCAGCTCACAACTCGTCGTGCTTTGGTCCGCTGAACTCGTCGTGAGAGATGAAGCCGTTCTTGTCCGTGTCTTCGTGCTGGAATATCTCCTCTACGAGTTTGTCGTGATCGGCAAGCATTTTCTTGACATCCTCGCTCTCTCCGCCGTTCGATTCCTCAGCCTCCAGCATCTGTTTCCTCAGGTATTCGCTGACCTGTCGTAAGACAAACGAGAAACATAGAAACACGATAAAATAAACGTCAATTCTACTATACGACAATCTAATGTTAAACTTCATGCTCAAGTTTGTCAAAATATATATAACGCTTCGTTCCTTCGATTCTAGACTCTTGGTTACGTGTATTTCGAATTTACTGCCTCAAGTACCAGAGACTTTAAGCTGACAACCAATAGATTTGACTTTTTGAGTTTGCAACAAAAATACGTACATCGTCGGAGCTGCTTTTCTGTCATAACTTTACAACTGTGTTTTTATCTTCTTGAATGCGTTATTCCACCGACAGGGAAATATCCGAATGCTTAATGAGAAACATTATGAAAACCATGAAAACTAAAATAAAAATAAAAAGTTTTAAAAAAAACTGTTTTGTGTCTTTGAAAGAATGAAATATCTTACGATGTAGAGTACTACAGGATTAATATTAGAATTCACTTTATCCATCAAGTAAAGTAACAAACTGAATTTTGTAAAAATAGGGAAAGAAAAATATTAGACTGTTGAATTATTCTACATTTTTTGCTATGTTACAAGTGAATTCATATTGGTTAAATATTTGAAATATCGTTCCTGTCAAAAGGCAGCAATATATTTAAGTCACTGGTACTTAAGGGGCAAGCCTGAAGCGGCACTGAATAATTAACTCTTGAACCGGAGATGCATGGATAATTTAAAAATGCATCGAAAACGGTGTTGCGATTTGTCTCGCCAAGCTCGGACCTATCCGCGTTGAGATATTGAGATATCAATTTAATATGAGGCTCCCGGGAGTCTCGAAGGTGTCGCATTAAACTGTAAGAGTATTAAAGATGAATTGCTGCGAATACTACCAGCACCAAGACGCCCCGAATAAAGGAAAGAAAAGATATCTTGCCATTGTCCTCACCTCCTCGCGAGAAAGCATATTGTCTTTGTCAGCGTCGATTTCTTTGAATACGTTGGCCGTTGGTGGCGAGTCGCTGATGTTGATGAGCTCTACGTCGAAGAGTAGAGTCGCTCCTGAAATTATTACAGACGTTTTAATAAAAATACTAGCGAGCAATAAAAGTAATAATACTGGAAGTAAAATTAAAGAGACAATATCAAAATCGTTGGGAGCTTCTGTACGAGAGACAATAAATCAGGGAATTTCGAAAGCTCCCCAACGAATCATCGGAATAGCCAGAAGCCGCAACGAATCGTCTAGTCTTTCTCTCAGTGAAGCCGAGACCGTCCACTGTTCACCCGACGGCACAACGACGACCACGAAATTCATCCACGTCGACGAGCGACCGATGAAACGACGAAACAGCCGAGCTCGACTGATTGCCCGAAACCCGATAAAAATCCAATACGTCCAGGATGTCGCCACGTGGGAACTCTATAGCTTCGTCCTTTTCTGGCTTCCTCCGGATTCTGTACTACGTACATCGCTTCTATCTATATCTGAAGCTCCGTATCCCTTCGGCCATACGAGATAAATTTTTGCTCGACATCCTTTTGACTAAATATAGTTTTTTTATATCGTGTATAGTTGACGTAACGAATTGTAAAATCCACCGACGGGCCTCAGCATTTTTTTTTGAGGTTCATGATTCTATTAGAGATGAAAAAGTATCATTGGAGCTTAGGATATCACCGCAAACGAAATCCTATTTTTTACCGAGCATATCGATGAAATATTGCCTCGATTTTCGAGCGACATAAAAAATTGATGCTTTGTCGAGTGGTATCCGATTTAACGTTGTCGCTTTTTTTTTAGTTCTATGTGACAAAGTTGAGTGAAATGAAAGGTGAGAAAGGTGAAACACAGCAAAATAGATTTTTTTTCAAATCACAAGCTTGACCAACAAATTCCTTTTGCTAAATTTTTTGAGCCGTGCCAAAAATATCGTAAACATGACTTTGCGGTCCTCTGATGTTGATAAAATATTCATAGAACATTGATATATAATATCGAACCCGTCGTTATGCGGTTTTTTATTAGCTACGTTGACACAAACTGTCAAATCCATCGAGAATTCGTATAGCAGAAGAAGACAATCAGTGGTCAACAAAATACAAAGTATCACACGGTGGAAAATATTTATTAAACACAAGCTTACATTTATAATCAAATTGCCAGATGAAGAATTCACAAAAATATCTCTGATTTTCTTGATTGAGTACTGCGATGGGGGTCGAAATAGCGAATGACTAAAATAGTGAATCCTTAAAATAGCGAATATCGAAATTACGTCTTGATCTAGAATGGTCATCATCATGAAATTTTTTATTTTAGCCATTCGCTATTTTGACCATTCACTATTTTGACCTTCATTTTATTAAAATGCATTAAAAATAGCGAATGATAAAAATGGCGAATGGTTGCAAAAGCGTATTCCATAATTACGGTGATTCTACATTTACACGTTCCTCATTTTTAAGTTCGCTATTTCAGTCATTCAGTCATTTTTCAACAGGCTCAAAGTAATTATAAAGACCCTCTAAAATTATTACCCAAATATAATTTCCATTGACCCAATTCCGAAAGTTAGATGAAGAACGAATTTGTCTTAAAAATATATTAAAGTAGTTAAACTTCCAACAAACAGTTAAACCTTCTCTTTACTTCAGTCAAGAGCTATACTTCGACGGATCAAATTTACAAATTCACCCCTCATTTGCGTAGTAGGTGGCGCACTAGTATCCTCAAGTGCCTCGAAACTGGGCCACCTAAACGTGTACCTTGAGTCTACAAATTCCAATGCGCCAAAACTCGGTGCTGCAATGCGAGGCACTCTGAGTAAATGCTGATCAAGTCGTAGGAATGTGTGTTACAAGTCGAGCGAGTTCCTCACGGGAGACGAGGTCAAGCGTTACGGTGGGTATATAATCGCGTGTGTGTATCGCGCCTTGCAAGAGCCTACAAATAGCTTGAAATCTAACAGGAGAGTTATTGATTTTAAGGCTGGCGTTGGAGGCACGAAAACGAGAAATATCGATGTCCCGAGTGGTAAATTTGAACCGCAAAGCAACGGGGTTCTATTGGGGGGGGGGGGGGGGGGGGCGTGAAAGGGGGTCTGCAACAACCCCCAGGCTAACGAACTGCACCACGACGCCGCGCATTAATTATGGACAGTCCCGGCTGCGATTAAACGCCCGCTAATGAAATATGGTGCTTAATTATTCGGTGTTTGAACGAGTGAAATTGATATCGGTCGTGTCGAACCCAGATCGGCCGTTGCATGGTACACGCGAGGTACCAGAGAAACGAGCATCGAGAGATCATATAGTATACATCACAGTAACATTATATACCAACATCCACACGTAGTTTTGGCTTTTGCGAAGAGATGATCGGTAACGGCAGGCTGTTCGATAAAACGCCATATGGAAACGACACGCTACAGCTGCAGATGGTTCTATGGAAATTGGACAAGGATCACGAGTCCCTTCCGTAACGCAACGGTTTTCACTGTTTCTGGCGGTAGTATCTAGTTCAGCCGCTACATTGAAATGCTCGGTAGCGCTGATCGCTTCAGCTACGAATACGAACTCGTCTCGCGTGAGGCTCTCTCGCAGCATCCAGGGACACACACGATGCGCCATTCAATTTAATGGTCACCGTTGCCATCGGCCTCTCGCTTTATCGGAATTCTGTCCAATTGCATTTTTGACTTCGATTTTCCGCGTTCCCTAACTATTCCCTTTGTGATCACTTGCGTGCTCGCTTCCTCTTCAGGGTAACGCGGTATATGTCGCCAATCCAGAATGGGTCTCTCGGGTAATTTGAAAAGTGATGACCTCTCAGCCTCATCGAGAGGCCCCCGCGCTACTACCTCCGCCAACTCGCTACCATCCGCGTTCATCGCTCGGCTATTCGCGTTCTCACTATCCCCTCTAATCCTGTACACCGCCAATTTCCGTGAAAGTGGGGGAGAGCGAGTAAGAGGGGAACAGGACAGGGTCCGATGGACGAGGACTCTGTCAATTGCCAGATCGACGATCGTTATCCGACCAACGGCCGCTAATTGCTTCGTTTCGATGCACTCATATCTCTGGCATCGTCTAGACACCGTTGGCTATCACTTTTCAGGTGGAAATTTCATTTTGCTTGGAACATTCGGCTATCGGACTGGATCTATTGATACATCTGTGGGTCAGACTCAGCTTTGGAAAATATTTCGATCGGAAGTAGCTCCTGGAGTGAAATCTAGGCTTAACCTTTGAGAGTATTTTTTTAAAGGAGCAGTCAGAGTCAAACCTTAAGAATGCTTGTGCTGAAATTTGTTTCTGAGGTCATTGTCTTTAAAATATGCTAATTAGGGTTGAAAAGTATGGGTAACTTTTTACAATATATTTTCTTTAAATCAGCAGTCCGTCTCAGCTCAAAAAAATACTTGTACACTGAGAGAAATTTTTATAGTACAGTTAACTACAAAGTGATAACTATTGATTTTTAGTCCTTTTATAGTTACGGTGACTATAAAAATAGTTGTTAAATAGTAATTAAGTAGTAACAACTATGATTGTACCAACCACAAATGAATAGTTGTCACTTTATGGTTACTAATACCATAATTTTCTCTCAGTGTACTAAAAGCGGTTTTGGCTTGTAGTTGGCTAGGATGTTTAACATTTTACAATATTTTCTTCAAGATTAACAGTCAGTGTCGGCACTTAAGAATGTTTGTGTTAAAACGTATTTCTGAGGTCATTGGCTCCAAAATTGCGAATCGGGGATGGAAAATATGCGAAATTCTTTACAATATTTATTTGAAGATTCACGGAGAAAACGGTTTTGCTATGCCAGCAAATCTTTTGTTAACACAGTGATAATATTGCGTTATCTGCTAGGTTAACAATTTTTTTTTGCTCGATTAACATTTTTTTTTGCTAGAAAAAAATTTTTTTTTGCTAATACTACAAAATTGTTTGCTAGGTTAGCAGATAACGCAATGTTGTCACTATTTTAACAAGCGATTTGCTGTCATAGCAAAACCGTTTTCTCCGTGTTAAGCGGTCAGTCTCAGCCGAAAAAAATGATGTTTGTACCAAAAGCAGCTTCTGGCTTGTGGAAGACGGCAAACATTTTACAATTTTTTTTTAACAATAAGCAATCAGTATTAGCTTTTAACAATATTTGTGCGAAAACAAATTTCTGGACTCACTTACATCGGACTTTGCTGAATCGTGATGAAAAGTATGCTGAACTTCCTTACAATATTTGCTCAAATATTTTGAAGATCAATTTTCAATGTGGTCAAAATCGGTAACGTCGTTCCGATTTTTTTTTTTTTTTTTACAAACCTCCCTCTATCTAATCTCGATAAAATCACTGTCATACAATGGCAACTTTAAAAAAAGCAAAAAAAAAAAAACAACGTGCAAGATTCTATTTTGCATCCTTTTTTTAATAGGCGTAACGTCTGTCAATAATTACGCTGCAGAAGCGTTGCTAGCTCTCATGCCATGACTGAAGCTAATTCGGTACCAAAATCAATAAGTCTTTCCCGTATTCAACATTAAATCGAATATTCACCTCCTGGGATGACATTTCCTGCTCCACGATCGCCGTATCCCAACTCAGGGGGGATCGTCAGTTTCCTCTTCTCGCCGACGCACATGTCAACGAGTCCCTGATCCCATCCCTTGATAACTTGACCCACGCCGAGTTGGAAGGTGAAAGGTTGATCCCTGTCCAAGCTGTAACAAGAAAAAAAGACAATCATGAGCATTTTTGTCATTGGAATTTAATAAAATTTAGAGCCGCATTTCAGTCAATATTCCCATTGGGTGAACCGTAATATTCCAAATGTTAGTGGAAACCAATCACCCGATGTATTGCATCCGAATAGGATGCACGATAGTGTTTCAATCAGCTTTGGTATCGGTTTAAGACGACGTTGCTCGCGATATATTAAACTCCAGAGACTGGGTATTACATGCGTTTATACATTGTTTGATAGCAAACAACTATAGTAGTCTGTATTCTGTAGAATGTTCGCTCCGAAGGTGTAGATACGTTGTTACTTTGATGTCAACATTGCAATAGGTAAAACACCATTGGATTTGTGACATATAGCCATGCTTTTGCAGCCCTTCGGCCTTTGAGAAATCCTTTTGTCGTTTCCAGGCATTCATACGCGAAGACAAGCATTTTGCGCTGCTTCAAAGGGAAACGACTGCAGTGTAAGAAATAGTATATGCAGAATTTTGGAGAATGTATGTCTGTATTCAGATACCTCAGATTTTATGTATCAACATTTTATTTTATGTAGATTAATATTTTCTTTATAATGAAGAAACGAAACGTTATGATTTCAACATTAGAAAAAAATTGACACAAGTTTCATATTCTTTATAACTGCTTTTTCTCAACGGTAATATGTAATTAAATACATGTAAATTTTGTTAAATCTAACAGAATTTTCGAAAAAAACATATTCCATTTTTTTCAACAAACGCGTCCTCATTACTGAAAGTAATATGTCTGAAATATATAATTAGACATGAAAAATTTGTGCTAAATAAATTATTTACAGTTAAAGATAGCCGTAAAAAAACTTGACCATGAACAAATATTGCTCTATGACGTGTACAATAAATCGGCATTCTTGTTTTTTCGAATTACATTTTTACTGTCTCAATGCTCTAAAAGTTGAAGGTTTATTCATAGCACATGTAATTTACCGTTGTACAAATCCCTGTACAAAATAAGCTAACCTCAAAAGGAGACCTTATTCCTCATCAAATGTTATACCGCTAAATCGACAAGGGTCAATTTGTGGCTGTTTGCCGTAAACAGCGAATCTGCAACTATAGGCGTAGGTTATCTGTAGTATCACGTACGCATAAAGACTGGTGACCGTAGTACGGCAGTCTAATTATTTAATTAACAACTGGAGTTTACTAGCGGTAACCAAGATCCCTCCCTTCCTGTCCGATGTCTCAGGCGTTTACTACCGCAAGGGGTTCGTAACTCGGAGTTTACTGTCCAACCGGGAAGGACCGTATTTCAACATCCGGCGCCCAATGGCTCGAAAGGGTTACCAACACTAAGTTGCGCTAGGAGAGCACACGAACAGTCGTATCCTCTTGGCGCATCACCCTCCGCGTTAACCCCTTCATCTTGCACTTTCTTCTCTTCCAGCCCAGCATCTAACGCCTTCACTGAGCCTCGTATTTTACCGAGAGATACTCGAAGCTATAGTTCAACCGTTGGCGAGTACATGTTACCCGAGTTTTCAAAAAAAATTCAACGGGGCTCGCTGAAACGAGAGATAAAGAAGGTTTAGCACGTCCGAGGCAAGTGGGTGACGTGCGCTGGATAAAGGTATCAACTTGGGCGTGAGCGAAACCCACCGCGAATTTTTTCAGGCCGAAGGCGAAAAAAAAAACAATTGCTCCTGGGACTGCTTCTCGTGCGTGACAATAAAATATTGTCATATAGCTTCAGGAGCCTAATGCTCTGAGCAAACGACGTGTATCTTCGTCCCAGAAATATATACACATTTTAGTTCAAATCCCGCCCCTCCATCCGCCAAGCTCTATCAGCTTCACCGGAGTGACGTCATATATCTAGGTTGAACTTTTGTATCTTGTCTTTGACGCAGAGGGATTTTAAAGATTCAAAAGACCACCCAGCTCCACATTACTCTCTCTCTCTCTCTCTCTCTCTGTCTCTCCCTCTCTTTTTTCCGCTCAACGGTGGATACCATTTTCGTGGAGATAGCAGAAAAGGGAGATATCGCCGTGGGCGAGCATCGATCTTCGCTTCAAGACACATGTGGGACCTCAACGATATTACGTGAAACGACACATCTGTGTGTACAAAGGCTCTTTTGAATCATAAATTTAGAGACAGAATGTGTGCAATAGTGACTGAACGGTATTTTACTTGAGCATGGAGAGTAGATGGCAATATATTCAAAATAGTGACGAAATTGGGCGAAATAATCGTATAAAATATTCATTTTTTTTCCCAATGAGTAATGGAGGGGAAATATTTTTTAGCATTGTTTACTTTTTTGGTTTTGAGGATCGAGGTTCGCGAATAGTAAATTTGGAAAATAATCGGTGACACATTGATGGAACGGTATTTTTTTACTTGAAGATTTGGCAATACTCAAACGATATGGCAATAATCATAAGATATTCAAAATATTAACTCAATTCTTTATGAAGGTTTGGGTAAGATATTTGTAATTATGTTGGAGAGAATGATACAGTAGAGATAACACTGAAATGACTTGATTACAAAATCGTGAATATATTTACTAAATTGTTGATGAATATTTGCGTAACATATTTATAATTATGTTGCACAGAATGATGCAGTAGAGATATTGTTTCAAGATTAAAATTTTTCAGTTCGTGGAATTGCGGATGTCGTCGTTCTTGAATTATGATTTTCAAATAGAATATGTGCAATAATGATTGGAAGGCAATTTATTTAGGAACGAGCACTACTTGATTAAAAAATATTCGAAACAGGGATAAAATGTTTGACTGTAAAATTTTATATAACTATTTTAAGCAGAAATATTAATTAAATGTTTGTAAATTTTTTATTTTGTATAACCAGTACTTTCAATGACTCTTTATCAAACGACGCTGATTTTCAGCGCTCCGTTTGGATTGTATGTGCCAGATTGTAATGAAACTTTTATGCTTGAGCCAAATAAGAGATTGCAAAATTAATTGGATTAAGCGTTTACTTCAAGTGCTTATTTATGACCACACATTATCATACTATTAATTATTGAATACTCACCGCAGTTCATGTATACTAAATTTAAATAATAATAGAAATGTTTATCTGAAAGTTATGGTTAATGTAATGGGTACGCGAGTGAAAATTTAATAATTTACCCACAACCGACCGTGTGGCAAATATGATACATTATTTATTCGCAATTAATACTTTCAACTTTTACATATTAAACGTGTGCACATCTAAAGGGGGCGTCTCCTTTCATTCGTGAATTAAATTCTCGAATGGAAAAGGAATTTTGTTGGTTTACGATTGAACCGAGTTGGAGTATAAATTCCAACGCTCGAGAGTGGAAAATCGTTATAGCAGTACAAATGTCAATTCCATGATAACCGTTTCTATTAATAGGAGCAAATTAAATTTTGCATTCAGGCAACGGCGACACTGAATCTTGAAATGGGATTAGAACTTCTATTTCTGGTTTTGCTTAAAAAATTAGTGGCTTGAACATATTTAAACTTCAAGTTAATTATTTATTGGCTTCATTCATTATTGACGGATAAGACTATTTTCCGCCGTTTTCGACCGTTTTTCCCCATGTATACATATAGATAATACTATAAAAAGACCATTTAAAACGACAATTAACAATAGTTAGACATTTTCCAAGATACCATTTGGAAGAAAATTGGACCGTTTTTTAATTCAACCGGATCTCGAAAACGATTACAGATAAAAATTTGGAAAAATCGCCTATCGTCTTTATCCAACAATAACAAAATATTATAAAATAAAAAAATACATCTATCATATTTTACTTTTTGACGTTCTATGTATCAGAAATAAATGATAAGTATATCCGGCATATTTCGCAGATATATTATTTGCACGTAATACATATTTCTTATCCAAGCTAAAATATATCTGCGTTGTGAAATTTTTCGGAAAAAATATACGTATCAGTCGTATTAAAATCCATCTTTTCTGTATGATTCAAAGAATTTCCATGCGGATTCTTGGCTCCTAAATTGTCATCCAAGATCATGCTCTTCGACGCTAAATAAAGAATGAATTGCTTCTTCAGGATAAACGACTAATTACTCTTCTACCGTAAAAGCGTTTCGACGAACATTGAAACATGAACAGCCATTAATGAGGCGTAATTCGAACCTAGAATTAAAACGCTATTATTAGCACTATTCCCTCTATCACGTATTTTCTTCTCGTTAGTCCCTCGCGAAAAGGGTCGAAAAACATTGCAATTCCAATAAAGCATAAACGTAGTGACCAATGTCATTGGATATTCGATCGGTCGAATTTCGTCCGTAGGTTTACATACGCACGGGAATTCAGCAAATAAATAATCCGATTGAAAGCATTCTTTTCTCGATATCCATTATCCTCCATTAAGCCAGAGTAAATCCATGCGTAGTATTGTTGTAATATCGAGGGACTGAAGAGCGGATAAGTATAATATAACATATTTTACTTATGAATAACACGACCACGATCATGCTGATGGAACAATCGTGTACGCTACTAAAATACACCTGTTATATCATCGAGCTTCCTGTAAATTATTCATAGCTTCATCTCTCTTGAAACACGCTCGATATTAGCGGATTTTGATATTGGCCAGTCAAATCATAGGAGAATTAATCCACACGAAGTACTTTTTTTTCTGGAATGGAGAAGCCGGAGAACGAACTTGTACCTCTTTCTTTTCGGAGTTGGCGTGTCGCCGCTTTTAGCCATTAATATTCGGAAGAAGGAAATAAAAGCGCGCGGAGAGTAAAGAAAACAACTCCGGAAACAAAGGGACTGTCTAGGCCGCGTGGACTTGGCACGTCTCGGCGCCGAGCATTTGCATATTTCACGACAGGTGAAACTAGCCGTCCCCTAGCGAAATATAAATCCTCGGCGACATAGGCGCGTGTACAGGAGGCATATGTCGGAAGCGCACTGAGCCTGACGGCTGACCCGAGAAAGTACCTTGCAGCCAAGTCGAATGAGTAGTTAAGATGTGGAGTAAAAAAAAAATCGAAAGTTTTATCAACAACTCCAACGTGTATGGAATTAATTATTATGAATCATGGTCGAAAATCTTAATACTCGAAAAGTAAAAGTTCTATTTTTTGAATATGCACTAAGAGAAAAGCATATCATTTATTTAACGATTTGACACGGTGAATATTCGTTTTACCGTATTATATTCATAGGAAGACTTGCAATGTTTTATGGTTGAAGCGATGATAATATGGTTCAATAAACGATACTTGTAAGATTATTGGGAAAAAAACGTTGGAATCGTATATGCAACAAAACGGCATATTTGAAACTATTAGAATAGTGCTCGAAACTATCATCATTTTAATAATTGCTACTATAATTATATTTTCTATAACCATAAAATATATACGTTCCTCCTGGGAGTTATATTAGTGGTTGATCCAACTATTTTCTTATGTTTGTTGTAACCATAAAATATAGACGTTCCTCCTGGGAATTATAGTTTATAGTTAGATTATCGTTAGTCCAACTGTATTATTTTTTAAATTATCATATTTTTCTCTCAGTGTGAGGGATTCTTCGTCAATTTAGCAACTTTCGTTTCAACCCTCTGAGATTAATCCCAAAATTGGATAGATTTTAGTACTACTTGAAAGTACTCTCTCCCATTTTTTAGATTCGTAAATCTATTATTACGGAAAATAGGGTATTTCTTCAAATTTAATATATCTTGAAAAATTAAAGTCATAGAAAAAAATTGTTTTAACATAAAAGTTGTAGTTTTATGTGAACTTTTTAATGCATTTTTTCAAACAATTTTCCGATCCTATAATATTAGTTTTTCGCTAAATAATATAAAAATTATTTTTTTAACCTAAAGAGGTCACTTTTTGTTTACTGAAAAAATTACAGAACCTCTGCGCCTATGTGACATAAAAAAATTGCCAGACTGGGACCGATCAAAGTTCTCAAGTAAAAAAATAATTTGTTCGAAGTAAAAAAAAATGTGACGAGAAAAAAAATGTCAATAACGTTTATTATTTGAAATTTGTAGTTTATGCGATGATAAATCAATAAAATAGTTCGTCCATGATAGACTTTTTTTAAATTTGATTTTTTTAAATCGAAAGCACTCTTCGACATGAGCTTTGTTTATGATTTTACAACTTGGACACTCCTGAAAAAAATTGCTTGCCGAAAAAATCGAATATCTTATTCCACATTTCTTGTCTTGTCACATCAATGTGACAATCCGACGATTATTTTCGATTGATTTATTGTAGTATCTTCGACCCCTCAACTATTGACCACAGCTTTTTCGTATCAATTTCAAAGAAACAAATTATGATTATGATTGGTCCATATGACCATTACGATAAATGTAAAAACCCATTAAAAAATACTTTCGTCCCCCGCGCTTGCCTATAAGTCTTCGTACACATATGTAATCGTGTACGTGAATGAATTCGGGATGCTGCTCTTTGCAGAGTATGTCAGGCCGAGAGAAAGTTCTTTGACTCGTAAAAGCACGAGATGAGATGAATAATTACAGTCGTTGGAAGTGAAGCGCACAATAGAGTCTCTCGCGAAAGAAAAAGAAAACATTGTTAAAAGTAACAAAAAGTAAGGATAGAAGGAATAAGAGGAGGAAAAAAAAATGAGTTACAAAAAAGAAGATGTAAAGAAAGTCGGAAAATTTCATTGGAATTTTCAACCTTTGGCCGTCCTGGTGGGCTATTACCGGCGGGTCCTGCAGGAAGCTCGTTAACATATCAAAGAACGGGGGGCGATATTTAAATTTATTCCTAGGGAAAAGCCTTGCGAGTATCGGCGGAGAGTGCGCGATAGGTATATCATCCAACCTACGTAGTTATTCACCTTATATAGTGCAGAGAGAGCCACGGAGCTGCTCTACGGCCTCTTCGCCGTTCTCCCGTATGAGCAGCAGCGGAAGATATACATATAGTTATGCGCGAGGGGCTACTACAGATCCGCTTATATATATATATGGTTTTATATATATATATGCATATTCGCAAAGGGTTTGCGCTTCAATGTGCGGTTTTCTCTTGTGGTGGCCGCGGAGACCAAGTCTCGGTGATGGTCCCCCACAAGAGCCCACGATATACAACCATGAGCTTTAACCTTTTCATAAAGGCCCGCGCGAACCATTTTCCTCCGCGAAACTCATTTTACTTGGAATCTCTCTCTACCTTCTGTATGGGATGTCTTATCCGAGCTAAGCTTGCTATTGTCCAGTTACCGTCCCGCCACAGGACCGATGCCTCAGGATCTTCGAGCTTCTCTGTTAAAGCTTCTTTAGAAGAGGAGTAAAAACGCCCCGATGGGTTTCGCTCCTCCGTTTAATCGATATCGGTTATGGGTCACGAGACTTGTGTACTATGGTATGTAAACAATTTATGAAAATGTAATAAACCGGGTTTACAAAAAAAAAGTAATGGGAAAAGGGAGAATTTCGTTCTGGAGGGTAATGGAAAATTATTTAACGCTGGTTCTCATCAAATGGCGAATTGCTGGAGAATTTTAGGGTCGCCTCGATAAAATTACTACAATGTGTTCTTAATTTCGTTAAGGCACTTTTGTAATTTTTATAACGGCCACTGTTTTGCTATCTCGGGGAGGGAGATTTGTTTTTATGCTTTTTTTCGAGATATTTATGTTAGGATGCTCGGGATGTCCTTCGGCCTTCGAGAGATGTGGTTTGGGTAAAAGGTCCATGTGGATTTGATCGTACAGGGCTACGAAATTTCAATTACCTATAACTCGAGAACTGGTGAATCGATTGAGCTGGAATTTTGTACACAAGTGAAGCAGCTACTGGTCTTTGATTGTTTTAATTTTTTTACAGAATGAATGGAAAAATTGACGTTTTATAGCTTTTTAATTTTTTTCAAAAAAGTGCTCGAATATTTGAAAAATTTGTTGAAAAGTTTAACATAAGTAAGCATACATTTAAAGTTATTTGATATTGAATTAGAGAGAAATTCAGAATGTTTGAAAAAAAAATATGTTACTGTAAATATTTATGTAAATCATCGACTAGCGAGCTTAAATTTCTTAAATAAAATCTCACAAAACTTAAGTTTCCAAAGTGATAAAAAAATAAGGATGCAAAGTCGATCTTCACGATTTATTTTCTCATTATTTTTAATCTCATACGAATCTACTACTATGAGAAAAAGTAGAAAATAATAAGAAAGTAATTAACTTCGTACCTTTTTTCTCAAAGCCAGGGTTGAATCAATCCCAGTTTTACTATAAAATGGTAGAAAATTTGTATACTTTTTATAGCAATGGATTGTTTTTTCATTTCGATTTTGAAAAATGATTAAACTCCAATGCCCAATGGCTATTGTTTGGCAAAAAAGAACAAAATACGCGTCCTTGATAGATTTGATTGGAAGCGTAATTTCAACCTTGATATTTTTGAATAGTAGTAAAATGTAGATTCTGCTCTATAATAGTATTATGCATGTCGGCATCATATTAATCATAATATTGACCATAAACGGATGTTCATAATATGTTACAAATGATGAGAAAGTAATTTGCAAAATTCTACTTTGCATCCTTTTTCCGAAAATCAGAATTGAATTAATTCCTGCTTTAGTGGAAAGTGAGAGGCAAAATTTTGTATTTTCATAGCATCAGATTATTTTTACTTTCTCATTCCATGTTGTTTTTAGAAAATGACCAAACTTCAATGCCCAATGGCTATTGTCCGGGAAAAAACGAGAAAATACGCGTCTTTGATGGATTTTTATTGGAAGCGTAAAGAAAGTTTGACGTTGCCATTTCAGACTTGATATTGTGAAATACTAGTGGGATGTACATTGTGCTCTGTGATAGTATTGTGTATGTCGATGTATCCACAGTTTTACACAGCTGTTGCGTTTCAGTCGACGTAACTATCGGCTATTGTAGCTCCTGTATCCACGAGCCGTAAAATGCTTTATCGGTCTCTCGAGTGACGCGAACCTGTATATATATTTTCGATATATGACGTGTGCTGTTAACGTCCGACACAAACCTATACATATATGCAGCAGTATCTTTAAGCTGTTTGGTCATAGTACGAGATGAGACGCAAGAATTTACTGGTACGTCGGTGGCTCAAGCCATTCGAAGAGACCGTTCGGTACGAAACGACAACTGGCACGGCCATGAAACTATCTTAGTATCGGGTAACTCGAGTACGAGAACTCGTAAGTTTTGTTTTATCGTTGAAACGTAAAACTATCTTGAGTTCCCCTCGCACGATACGTAATGATTTAGGGAAAATTCCGACGACACTTGTCCCTCTACATAACAGCCTTTAATGATCTCATTTATTCGTACTACAACTACTAATTAAATTTGTTTCAAAGAGTCTCGCTAAGCGAATGTACTCTGCTTTCGTATTAAAGACGCATAAGACTGAGTAAAAAGTTTGCTATGATGGAAATTTTTATGCATAAACTACTACGATAAATTTTGTATATCATGGGGATATAAAATAAATCTCGAGTATAATGAAAATGTTATGAATGTCGTGTTTGATATAAGGTAGTAATTTTGTATAACAGTTTACGATTTAAAATTTACTATGTTGGTAGCGTGACATTAGAAGTATTTCCAACATCGTAAAGGGCCTATTTAATAATCTGGTTTCTTATAGCTCATTGTTTCATCGGGTCAGGAATTATTAGGTAAAAATATGCTGTTCGCTTCGCAGTACCTTCCCCGCTTTTCCAAGATTAATCAGTGTTGAATACTATTCCCCGCCCATTTTCTTTGATGGTCCTTTCAGGAACAAATAAGGTTGATGTATTTAACGGATAAACGAACAAATATCTAATTTGCTTTCTTTCAGAAACTTTCAGAACTTGGGGAAAAACTTCTCGATACCGAACGTCGTAAGACACATAACTAAAGCTGTAGATTTATGGCAAATCTGTTTACTAAAAAGCTAACGATATCTTGTAGTTTGTAGAGTAACTTCCTCGTATCATAACTGATTTTTATTTTACTCATTTTTCATTCCATAAATACTGAATTTTAATAACGATTGTCTATTATAGATGTTTTCTAAATTTTTTTAATCGCTTTAAATTAAGTGGGGTTTCGTTAGATGAATGGAAGAGCTTCATTGAAAAACATCATAAAGGACATAAAAAAACAAACATGTCATAAGATGAGTATTTGATGACCAGCGAATGGATGTTCTCGTGGTGAATAAACTGAAGAACTAGAGGTTGAGCTTTAATAACAGAGATCAGCCCATTCCGAAAAGAAAACGGGTTTACAAAGATCCTTTTCACCTCATATAAGTGAGTCCGGCGGTTGGGGATTAAAAAAGCGACGAGGCACTCGAAAAGGAAAAAAAAATGAAGCGGGATTACAAAATGGCAGTCCCTTTGCTCTTATCGCAAAGAAGCTCTTACACGTTTTCGCTGTATATGCACCTCCTCGGGCTTCCGAAATCCCCTGCGGTCTCGAGCAAGCTCTTCAGTAGCAGTAGCCGCAGTAGCAGCAGTAAGAGGTTTCTTGGTAAGCACGTTGATGCTCGTTGTAAATTTCTAGTACTAAAGCATATACAAGGGTAGGTGGCTTAATGTAGATTTAGATAGCCCGGGGCACCAGAACGCCATGCACGGCTTTTAAGTCTTAGAGACTTTGGCTAATTAATTTATAGACACAGAGTTTCTATACCCTCACATCGTTGTGTCTCTGGTGGCAACTCGCAGATTACGTGTTGCGGGTACTTCCAACTCCTACAGCGTAGCGACACTTTGAGAAAGTGTTGTCACAGTATCACCTGGGTTTTGCCACTAAAAAGAAAGGCAGTTTAGAAAAAAAAATGATTTCTTTTCCAAGCGGCTGCCATTTTTTTAGTAGGAGTAGTGAAAGAGTTTTATTAACAATACGCTTTGCATTTTTTTTTCCTTTCTTGCGATACTTTTTTTTACCCAATTAATGCCAATTAACCACAAACGCATTGCCAATAGGCCATCGACCGGAGTCCTTCAGCCTTGACTTTCTCAACATATGGTCGTTAAAATATTTTCTTTATTATTATTATTTTAAAAAAACATTTTATTTAGGGGTTTTTCGCAAAACGGGAAAAGATGGGATCCTCCAAATTTAGTCTAGAATCATTTCTAACCCGTTTTTGTTTTAGATGAACTGGTAAGGCTTTTTTTATGAATAAGATTGATTTTTACTCTCCGTGGCTAGAAGAATGAAATACATTTTGAGAAATATCATTTAAAAAACAGCAGTTTACAAAAATTAATTCTTCTTAACAGCTGCCATTTTGTTCTTCAGGAGTTTAAAAACAAAGTTAAAAAGAAATTTGATTTCACTCTTTGTACCTAAAATAGTAGGATACATTCCCAACAATATTTACCTAATATCTAAAAAAAATAAAAATAAAATCTTCCATTGTTATTTACCTGAACGGCCACTCCCCATAAGTCTCAGAGCTTTAATCTAATTTATAAAAACAAAATTTCTATACCCTCGTATCATCATGTCTCCGGTAGCAATTCACAGATTACGTTTTACGGTTGCTTCAAGCTCCCGCACCGTAAAGACGCTTGAGGAAAATGTTGTCACCGAGCTTTCTCTCGGTGTGACCAAGTTTTTTAAATTTTAGTGCGGACAATTGCAGGGTTGAAATATAAGGTACAGGCTACAAAAAAAAAGTACAGGGTTTTATGCATGTTTTATTAGCGAAGAGATCCTAGAAGTGCAGGAAGGAGGATCGATGTTCGGGAAAATAGTTCTTCGCTTACCCCGTGACATTGTTTGAACTGGGGAAGAGGGGGCGGGGCAGGAGGGGGAAACGAGGTGCCGAGGGTAGTGGCAGCAGCAGTTGCTGCTATCCCTGGAAGTTGCTATAGCACAGCCATGTTAGGATTTCCCATGCGGGGCGTACGTTACGTTACGTTACGTTACGGTGCACCATGAAATATGCAGCAACGCTATCTACTCCGAGGCCACAACGTTTCGAGGGGACCAGCGCCGGCAGCAGCGCCAGTAATGTTCTTCACCTCGCGCTTCTCACCCCTCCTCATCCCTCCTTCGCCATTTTACCTGCAGTTCTCACTCCTCCGCATTTTCGAGGTAGGAGAGATCACCAAACTGACCGCTAGCTATGTCGCGCCTCAAACCAACCCTCCACCTGACATCCTCTCAAACTTCCTCTTCCTACAATCGAATTTTTGCCGATCCTGGATAGTCTACGTATATGACGCATCCTGCATGAAAATGAGAAGAGAACCCGACTTCTGATCTGTCATTCTATCGGTGTAACGTGAAAAGGTGCTGACCGGTTTTTTTTTTTTTTTTTTTCAAGAGCTACTTGACCCGAGTCTGTGTAAACATCAGTATAGGCCACTATTGATAACGTCAAAGGAGGAAGTGAATTTTCGTTTTTTAACGTGGCCACCAAAAAAGTACTTGAAATTTAATGAACGCGTAATGGAAGTTTTAATGCATAAAATGGGATACGAAATTCAATTGGAGATAAATGTGATGTTTTATTGAGATGGATTACGGTAATACGAATAATTTGGCTCGATTTTAATGTTAATGGACACCAGATTTTTATTGCAGTTATATGTTCAATTATATTGATGAGTTTATGCGTGAAAATTTTCAATATTATCTGTCGGTGTTTATTTTTCGACAAGTTGGTTGCACGAGGAAGAAAATGTGTCTGGATAAATGGTGTATACAAAAAATTATTTAACGTTAGATTTTTTACTGCTGTGATAGAATTAATGTGAGTAAATGAGGAAGACTAGAAAATATGGGAAAACAACTCTGATTAACCTTTTGAATATTAATTTGATCGCCAAGGCGACCCAGTGAATAATAAACACAATCGCGTCTATTTTTCTTCCGTCCGTCTGACTGATGCAAATAGAAGGTAATGTATTTGCACTATTCCAGAAGAAACCAGAGAAATGTCGGAGCCACTTTTTTCACCAGAATAAATGGTGAGCTCTTTTTAATGCAATTGTTAAATATTGAAGGATAATACCAAATTATATTGCAGTGAAGTATAATTCAGTGTAAACTTTCGATATTCGACTGCTACAGAAAAAGTATGTGAACCGACTAAAACACTGAAAAAACACGTCACTCCAATCACTTTTACGGTTTTATTTGAACCAATGAACACAATTTTTCAGTATTGTTAACAAAATATTGACTTTTCCTGAAAAAATAGTGTCAATGACTTGCTAATAGCAATGCCAGATAAAATGTATTCCAATCGCAATCTGGAAAAGTTGATACAAAACCACATCCCGGATATGCGAGAAGCGATAAAAATTGATTTGAAAGTTGTTGAGAAATCGCATTTCTCGGGGCCCTCAAAATTTTCCATTTAACGAATAAATCGTGAGGATCGTGCCCTTGCAGCGAAATTCCTCCAGAAAGGACACCGGAAGGTCCGCAGAATATATTCTTGCCTTCCGACCCGTGGCGTGTTTCGCCCACCTATAAACGTCGTCCAACTATAGGTATTTGCAGTACCAAATGTAATTTACACGGCGCGCGTGACTGCGCTTAATCCAGACACGAGGATTCCGCGCAATTTACCCGTTAAATTCTGTTTGTACGGCGGTGAATATTTCGATCGATGGTGCGAGTAAACGACAGTGAAGATGCACGCGGTGCACAAAGAAAACGAAACAACAAAAAAACTGTACGCGGTCAAGTATCGTGAAGATCGAAAGTTTGATAACCGAAGGCGAGAATAAGAGCGCGAAGAAAGGGGAGGTTAAAAAACGAGAAGAAACGGTGTACGATCAGAGGTATCGGGAGTATCGATCCTCCGCTGCAGAAATATAATAGCTGCGACGTCGGAGGTGGCTGCGACCCTCTCAGTTTCGCAGCGCAATGCCGGAGAGAGACAGAGACCGAGATACGACAAGAGCGAACGAATCTTTCGACGACGAGGGAGTTTCCACTTGGAAAGGTCGCCCGGAGCGCGAGAGCCTTCCTCCGCACACTCTCCCGTGGAGATCTCTCGCGGGCTATCGAAACGGGCCACAGGAGAACGCCTCGAGGCTACAGCGCTCCCGTAAAACGCGACGAGCCCCCTCGCGTCGGTCTATGCCTCGACCGCAGCAGTCCCGCCAGCAGCACTACCGCGTCACTCCGCTTAGGAAGGGGTTAATGGATTTCTGAAAAGTTTTCTAGCCACTCGGCCTCTGTTCGAGCGGAATATCAAGTTCCGAGTAGTGAAATTAGCGAGTCTTTAAGGCACGTTGAAAAACCGTTACTGGACTGCGGAGACCGCGACCGTTGACTCGGCAATGGATGACGAGGAATGGGCGAGAGAGACAGGGAAAGGGGGCAAAAAGATGGATACAAGTACTGCTGTAAAATGACCGTCATTTTCGACTTGCATCCGTGACGCGTCTTTATGATTGTCACACGATGTCATATAACTTCATTTTCATTTTTGCCGATTTTTTAAAGTCTTGTTCATTTAAGTCATGTAACATGACCGCCATGTTTATTCACGTCGTGTCACATGGCCGACATGACATGCATTTATGTGAACGTCGTGTTGATTAACGTCATATTGGTATACGTCATGTTTATTTACTTGTCCATTCACGTCATGTTCGTTCATTAACTTCAAGTTTGTTCACGTCATGTTACATAGCCAACATGACATGTATCTAGATGGATGTAGAATGACGATTACGATATGTTTTGTCATTTTTTTTCCGCATGATGTGTTCATGCACATCTTATTTTCGGATCTTGGTCATTATTGTCATGTTCTCCAATTCAACACTCGTAATGTAAAGTTCCTGTGACCATTCATATGAAGGTCACATTTCGGTTTCATATCACTGGATATAAGTATCAGCCACTCCAGTGATGCGCTGAGGACAACTAACCGCGTGCAATCCCGTTTCGTCTCAAAATCGTGGCAGTTCTCGGTACATAGCTACGAAACTACGGCGTAGCTGACGCCGAGACAAAACACGAGTGACTCGCTGCGGCAGAAACCGACAGAACAGACCTCGGAGAGAAATGGAACACTCCTTGATGTGGAAATACACTGCGCGCTACGTACCGTAGAAACCGCTACGGCTGGGACAAAAAGAATGAGCGTGGAAAAAGTGGTGGAAGGTGAAGGAAGAACAAAGAAAAAAAACTGGCGCGACTAGTGAAACGACGAAACTTTCGCAGCGGCAACCGCGGCGGGCTAAGTATACTTTTAAAAGTATCCTCTCTGGATCGCGCGAACCGTGGCCACGAAGGTACCTTGATACCGAGGTATATGTACTCCCTAGCTTCGTTTCTATACATAGCGACGCTCTAGCTTCTTGGTTTTTGTACTCGCGGAAGCACTCGAGGGTGTACGACCACGTTGAGATAAGTTTACCATACTTTTCGAATGGACGTGAGGCTTTTCACGACGATTAACCCCCCCAATTCCCCTTTCTCCAATGCTTCTTGTGTTTTTCTCAGCTTAACCCACAGGCTACGATTTTCTTCACTTCGGGAATAGTTATCGAGCAACGCTGCGCGTTCGGTCACTTTGAACGATAAGGAAAACTGTCGCACTGAAGGGATCTGGTGGATTATTTTTTGCGAACTGCAATTTAAATGACGCTCGGAGGAATTTAGTTTTTTTCGATGAACTTATCGGCATGGATGTGAATATATATAACTTTTCCGCATTTTAAGTACGGGTTATATCGTTTATATGTTTTTTTAAGTATTCGTTATATTTTTGGCAAATTTTTTGCAAAGATTTATAAGACTTACGTGCGAAATATATTATTTTTTTAAATACATATGTCTACCATATAATACAATATACATTTTAGATACTTTTTCTTACGTATTACACTAAATTTCGTTGGAATATAGATTACGTTCGAAGTAAAACTACCTTACGATCTCATCAGAAAATATGAAATTACGACTATATTCGAATACAAATGTTTCAAAAATCTCATCGGAACTTGTTAAAACTCATAAAGTCCTACCAAATACGCATCTATTGTTATCGGTATGAATCATGTTTCTTGTCAATCCTATTATTCTAAATACGATTTCCTAAGCAAGGTTGCAATACTTTTCTACATGATTACCTGTAAAAAATCCTTAGCTGAGGACTATAATAAGATATTTAATTATTAATTTTTTAAAATCACTTTTTGGTGTCCGTTAAAATCATAACTATCATAATAATCACATTTTCTTCGCATTTTGAATGAAACTTCCCGCGGTGTAGCAAACACCACCGAATAGTAGTGTGTAAGTTACGACGAACGTTAGCTCAGCGCAAACTCCTTCGCTACGGTTGAATGTATCGCGGGAAAATTAAGTGCAGTGCGGGAATGTTAAATGGAATGCTGCAAGATGTGTGAAGGTCCACGGTGAATATAGGACCATATCCGGTGGTATATATAATACATACTGTGAGCTCAACGTTAGGGTAGGCACCGAGTTGGTACTCTCGGTGTTTCACACGGAGGGAATTCATCGAGGATCCCTCGGCGTTCGGCTCTCAAGACTCGCGCGCATCTGAACCACGAGGTTATTCTAACCGCTTCTGCGTTTAATTTACGGTCACCGCCCGCGTTCAGCCGAGCGCCAAGCTTCCCTGCTTCCTCAACGTAGCCAACCACCGTCGCAATCCACACCCTCGGGATATTGATTCTGGGGTGACGAATATTATATCGCGCTTCGTGTCATTTCGAATGGTGGACCGAATGATATGTGGCTTAATCCGTAATTCATCGGGCTCCACAATATCACGTTTATTTCGGAATATCGTCACGGAGGCGCAGAACAATCAAAATCAGAATGGTATAATGATACCTACGTATTCCGAAATGTATCAGAGGTAGAAATTTTCGTAGTTTTATATATTAGAAATACATTTAACACAGAAATTTATAGGTTATTATATATATTAGAAATACATTGAATATACAACAGTCATAGTTTTTATAGAAATAAACATCGGTTGGATGAAAAATTAATGCGAAATCTTGCCTACATTTAATCTCCGCGAAGCAAGGCAAATAATATTTTTCAATCAATAATAAAATATTAATTTATCTCATTTGAATAAAAGCTTATTACAATAATGTTGAGGGCGAAGGAACGAAAAAAAAGTTCAACAAATCCTATTAATCAGCTACATAAAAATATCTCTAAATGTATTGAATTTTTCGAACATATTATATCAGCTTTGAAATATTCATTGAATTATATTAGCGTTGAAGAGACTTTATGTAGCTTTTGACACGAGTCACGGTCATTGAATTTTTTAATTACGCTTTAATATGATAATGTCAGTTATTCAAAGAAATTTTTTAAATTCCTCTTGGAATGAACGGTGGAAAAAGTAGTTTACGATATCCACGCTTCTGGAATTTGTTAGCTGGGCACCTAATTGCGAGAGGTCAGGGATCAATATAGAGAAATCGGATCGGCCTCGGGGACGCAATATATTCACACGCAACGAGGCTCTATCGTTTGGTCGTCTATATGATCGTCGGTGGGGTGACCCGGCTGTCGCCAAATGCACCCTGTCCGTTCTCTCATTGTCTCGCTGTTCCCTATCCCGCCCTTTGTCTTCTTTCTTTTTTATCCGCGATTCGTAAAATTTCCATTAGCCGAAATGATTGCGCAGGTGGCTGTATATCTCCTACGGGGCTTGACGAAGCGGCAGGCTCTCGTTAACCCCGCTAGCAGAGCGAAGCTCCGCGACCGATCTCGGAATTACCCTTTCTCACATTTTTTCGCTTTCATTTATGCACGAACGCGGAATCTCCGCATCGTATAGAACGTAACTTCACTCTGCGAGAGAAAGAGATGAATTTATATTTCAAAAGCGTGTGAGGCAGGTATATGTATACGGGGCAATCCACGTCAAATTCTAGAGTCGCACTCCCTCTGATTTTAACAATTTGTTACGTGTTTGTCCTCCGATTTCAACAATTTATCGTGATTTATTCACCACCATTCCAATTTCTTTAAGGCTCAAAAAGTTAGTTTCGAAAGCGCAATTTTTTTTAATCTTGGAAAAATGTACAATTGTGTGATTGAAATTTTTTACAGATGATTTATGACATTGAGCGGTACTGTACCAAATTTTTTGTTGATCGATTAAGCGGTTGCAATATTAAGTGATTTTAATTTTTTTTTTTCTTAATAGTAAAAATAGACAGTAAATTATATCCAGTTGCTTCAAAATCATATTTTAGGTCATTAGTGTGATTTTTTAAAAGATTTTTAAAAATGGCGCTGTCCAAATCAGCTATATTTGAGCCTGGAAAAAATCGAATAAGTGGAAAAAAATGTGCCAAAAAAATCCAAGACCGATTTGAGTGGAAAACAGCTTTATTATAACAAATCTTTAAAATCGAAGAGGGTGAGGCCTTCACCCTCGTGGAAATCTGACGTGGAATGGCCCACATACATATAGCTATGCGTACATATATTTATATATGAGAATAGGTGCACTACCTGGTTACACAGGAATATAACGTCGTAATTCTGTGAACGTAGGGCAAGAGAGGGAGAGGAAGACGCAAAATGTCGACGCGCTCCTCGTAAATCGTTTTATGCTAAGTCTTCAGTTTTTCGCTTCGCCGTTCGACCGCGTACGAGCCACGCGAACCGTAATACAGGAAGCCAATATACTGGTACCAGATAATATACCTCGACGGGCTATAGTGCTTCTCGCGTGCCATAAGCCAACACAGCGTCAATTCTCCCCGCGACTATCTATATATGTACATTCGGGGTGCACGACGATTGAAAACATTATAGTCGAACGAGGGTTTTGGTCTTAAAAGTTAACTGCCAGTTCCTTGTTCATTAGCGTAGTGAAGGTAGAGAGAAAAATTGTCATTATTTTCAGCAGTAAAAGTACGACATATTGATTTTGTTGCTATATAGATAATAAGAGGGGTGAAAGAGAGTGGTAGTCGAAAGTAAGTAGTAAAATTGAAAACAAAAAAAAATTAGAACGTGGTTAGTACTCTGACTTCAATTTCGCTAATTGGGCGTTGCAAATTCGTGTAAAGAATTCGTTTTCAAAAGCAATTTGACACGGAATTTCTATTATAGGCCATAGGAGAGTACTTACAAAATTCTTTGTGGATTTGGCAATTGTAAAACAACTTTTTTGTTTGTTATTTTTTTGATGATATTTATATTTATACATTAATATTTACCTTTGCACACAGCTCTAATTATTTACGGTCATAGTACACATTGAAAAAATGTATGGTCGACTCTATTACAGATGTAAATGCAGTGTAAAAAATATTCCGGAAATCAATATACATTTATGAGAAGTTTTTATACATAGTCCGATATGTTTAATTTATTTGACATACAATAATATAGTGATATTACAGTTCTTCAAATTGTTAAACGTGTTTATTATTCATTCATTAAATTCACCTCATACTTTTTCATTAAAATTAGTACATCGGTTTATGCATAAGCGCTTCTGATGAAAGTGTATCAATTTCCATAATGAACGTTTTTACAATATTCCATCGCATGTAATTTTTGTCCTTTAACGCAGGGAATTACTTTTTTTAATAGCAAATATGTGATTGCCGTTATATAACCTATAATTCACCGATTTCCAATTAACTCGAAGATAAATAGGAATGAGAAGAAAAATATTGATTGCAGAATAGTGAGTGCAAGATGGGGGCGGACCAAGAGCGGAATGGAGCATTAAGTCGTGGCGAGCATAGGATGACTAGGTCCTTAAAAAAAGCCCCTTGGTCCCTGATGAGATGGCGCAGCTGGCGCGTATGAAATTTCCATATTGTCGAGCGAAAAGTGCCCGGACGGCTGTCGTGGCTCGTCGTTCGCCAGGGTAACAGCGAGGAAGACGGCAAAGCGGATCTGCCGGGAACTCTGCTGGGCCCAGAGAGAAGACAAACCCTGGCGGTGGCGTCTTGTGCGCAAAACATTTGCAATTCCGAGCGAACCTCGCGGCCGAGCCCGAATGCTATCTGCAACCGTTGGACTTATGGTGCATGCGACGCGGATGAAATCTTTTCTACCTCCGTATTCGCATTGGTAGGTATAGTGCTTGCTGGGTTTCAACGTAAACTATCTTACCCCGAAGCTTGCATACATTGTTGCGAAAAGTTAACGTAGAGCGACTCAGACAAGTCAACAAACTAAACATGTTTTTTTATTTTGCTTCCGTATCGAGAAAGTCATTTTATACTTTTTTTCAGAATTTACATATCAGAACGCTAAAAATGCTCCAAAACTGCGGAAAAGGGGTATAGAAAAATGGTATGTATGTAGGTATGTGATGGAGGGCCTAAAACCTTTTTCACCTGCGCATTCGCATTTGAAGGTTTGGTGCTTGTATAATACAAACTATGTTAGCCTGAAGCTTGCATACATTAATACGCAAATTTAAGGTAAAGCGACACATACGAGTCAACAAACTAGACATTATTTTCATTTTGCTTCCCTATCGAGAAAGCAGTTTTAAACTTTTTTTTTCAGAATTTTCATATCAGAACGCTAAAAATGGTCCAAAATTACAGGAAAGGGGTTTGGAAAAATTCTATGTATGTACGTATGTGATGGAGGGCCTAAAAACTTTTTTACCTGCGCATTCGCATTTGAAGGTATAGTGCTTGTATAACGTAAACTATGTTAGCCTGAAGCTTGCATACATTAATACGCAAATTTAAGGTAAAGCGACACATACGAGTCAACAAACTAGACATTATTTTCATTTTGCTTCCGTATCAAGAACGCAGTTTTATACTTTTTTTCAAAATTTTCATATCAGGACACTAAAAATGGTGAAAAAAGGACCGAGAAAATGGTTTTAGAAAAAATGTATGTATGCATGTATCTGTCTGATGGAGAGCCCAAAAACTTTTCTACCTTCGTTTTCGCATTGGTAGGTATAGTGGTTGTGGGGGTACAACGTAAACTATCTTAGCCTGAAGCTTGTATACATTGATGCGCAAATTTAAGGTAAAGCGACTCATACGGGTCAAAAAACTAAACATGTTAATTATTTTGCTTTCGTATCGAGAAAGCAACATGAATTTTTTTTCCAAGATTTTCACATCAGAGCACTAAAAATGGTCCAAGATGCCGAGAAGTTCAGGAAAATTTAATTGTTTAATGGAGGATCTAAAATTCATTCCACCGTGAGTTGGGAACTATACTTGACAGCATCAGCTGAATTTTTAATGCCATGTAGAGTACTGGTCAATTATTACTTGGTATTAGTTTTATTAGAATCATTAGACTAATTTTATTTTCAAGATTTCTAAGATTTATAAAAAAATGGTCGTAAATGCTCCAACTAGTATAAACTTTTTGCCACAGAGCTAAAATCTTTTATGAAAATAAATCAAAGCGGTAGGTATCGAATTCCGGTAGAATCGGTAAAGGGCAGAGGATTTTATGGAGTTTTTTAATTTTCAAAGGATTGACATCATACATGAACTGTTGCAAGATTCATTAAAATAGCATATCTCACATGGAACCAAAAAAAAGTCACTTCGATTAGTTTCCCATGAGCCCATAAGTTTTTCCATTCATTATTAATTTTCTCATTAAGCTAGTTATCAACAGATCTTAAAATTTCATAAATCAAATACAAACATTTTCAACCATAAAATAACAAAAGCTAAATCGTTAAAATTTAAGTTTACGGTGCGCGACTCCCTCAAGTTGGAAGCGCAGTTTTCGCATAACATATTTAAAGCGTCGACGTCCCATGGCCAGAGTCAGTTTAACCTCGTTAAGCATCGAGTTGTGCACGCCAATATTTGTAACGTTAAGAGTGCATTAAACGGAGTACAAAAGATCCGCAGACCGTAAAACCTTTTCGCTTTGGTCGGGTCTAACAACCGGGAAATTATTACCCCGGCAATTAATCGAAAATCTTTAGATTCTGTCGGGCTGAGGGTCTCGTCTCAGCGGTTGTCTTTGCTGAAGAGCGAAGGTATGATGAAGCTAAAGCGGGAGTCGCCGGTCTTAAGAACGCCAGGACTTTGCCTCGCTGAGAACGCGCCACTTGGTCGTAAGACAAGAGATGATGACGCAGCGGGTTACGTTATCTCGGCAACGTACAAATGAGAGAAGGCTGAAGAAGTTCCACAGCCTCGGGGTGATAGATTACGAGTTTCCGAGATCAAAGCCACAGATATAAGGAAAACTCCTCGGGCCAATTTACCTTCTAAACGCCAAACTAAAAATCGAGAGCAACCAGTGCGGCTAAATGGAACAAAAAAAATAGTGTTTTTGACGGGGCGTCGCGATAACTGGTGTGGCTAAGGAAACCGTGCTAGTTGGAAGGGTATTGAGCCGAGATAAGTGCTTCTGCTGCGGTGGTGAATAGAGTGAGTAGAAGGAAATCGAGTCAAAGGAAATGGAAAAAGCCCTCTCTTGTTGAGAAAATCCTCGGGTACGGATGGTAGTGCGGCTGGTAGTGAAGCTGCTGCTGGGCACTCGATTCCTATCCAGTTTCCATCCTCTTGAATTGCCGCTGATGCTGCTGCAGTAGCCGAGAGAATGAGAGAGAAAGTGAACTAGACTCAAGAGCTTTACTATAGTGACTGTATGTACAGATACGTACATACACAGATCGGCGAATGAGATGGGACAAGATTTCACCCTCTGTTTGCCAGCGTTCAGCCAAAGCTCTTCGATTATAATCGATATTCGTTTGCCGAATCTATCGCGTCGGGGTATACGACGACGGACTGCGGATTAACGTGTAGATTGGCCACCGGCGTGTATGTCGGAAACGAGAGACGCAGAGGGATTGCTGGGTATTACTGGCACCGTCGAAACAAGCCTTCGATTATCGGAAGCAGGCCTTTGCTTCCAATGGAATCGGATCGTGCCAGTAGCAAGAGCTATATCCACGTACGCGACTATACACTATAGATGTTTTATGTGTGTGTATATAGGTGCACGAATCGACGAGTTGTACGTGCTTCGACGACTCAACTGCGCTATTGAATTGCTCACCTAGACCGAAGCGGATTAGTGTACTCTGATCGTCAAGAAAATGTGAAATTGATGTTGCAGTTGGAACTATTTTACGGCAGTGGTTTATAAGGTGGTCATTTAATTATCTTGCAATTACTGGGTGATGTATTTGTACCTAATTTACCGTGGGTGGTAGAAATAGGCGGCAGCAGGTATTTTTTTTATTAAATATATTGTCCGTCTGGTGGATAATGGTGGTGTTTTGAAATACCTTATTATATGATACACTAGCGCGAGAAGTGCTTACTTCTCGCACTAGTGAAATAAAATTGTATACGAAAAACTCGTGCGAGAAACTTTTTCTCAACTCGTTTGATTGCAACACTCGCCTTCGGTTCGTGCTGCAAACTCGGCTTCGTCAGAACAAGTTTCATCGCACTCGCATCGTAATATACTTTTATGTATGTATATGTACGTGCGCGAATAGTGTACGTTTATGTGTCTCGCAAATGCAACTGCGCTATTGGATTGCTCACCTAGACCGAAGCGGATTAGTGTATTCTGCTCGTCAAGAAAATGTGAAATTGATGTTGCGCTCGGAGCCATTTTGCGGCAGTCGTTTATACGGTGGTCATCTAATTAACCTACATTTTAACTTGTTAATGTTTTTGTATTTAATTCACCAAGTGTAGTAGAAATTGACAGTAGCAAGTATTTTTAATTAATTAAATTCTCCGTCTAACTAAATAATGCTGGCGTTTCGAAGAATATATTATAATAAACATAAAAGCATAATTATAAAAGAGTGCAGGGTGGAAATTCGCATATTGTTTTTTGAATATTAAAAAAGAAAATTTAATTTTATGTACTCCAAATCATTCATTTGGTGCTCTCAACTATGTTACTCGAACTGGATACCGACTACCACGAATACCTTTTATTAAATTTACTGAATTATGACAGCAGCACGAACGTTTTAATTAAATTGTCCGTCTGATTGGCTAACATTGGAGTTTCGAAAATATATACAATAATAATGATAACAATAATTATGACAAAACCATAATTACAATGGAATGCAAAAAAGAAACTTGCACATTATTTTCTGATTATTTTTAATTTTTTACACCTTTTTTTTTCGCCAAGCCCATTGGCCCTTTCATTCACACTACATTGTTCATTCGGTGCTCTTAACTGTGTTGCATCGACTGTATACTGACCACCACGAATTTCGTTCAATTTTACCGAGCAGAACAGGAGTAGATACAGTCTGAATGCAAAGTGGATTGCATGATCACTTAGTTCGGATAATGTTTATGGGTGTTAAACATAGAATAAGAATAATAATCATCATAAAAGCTTAATTACGGAATGGTGCAATGTAGAGACTTGCTTGTTATTTCCTTGTTTTTTCCAGTGCTCACAAACTCACAGAGAGGGTTTATTTTTTTATTTTTTTCCCCCGTAATAATAACTCGCAAAGCTTATGAAAAATGGATACACTTTTATGCGGGAGAAAGGGAAATGCATTTTCAATACAACTTTATGAATAATTCAGAGAAAGAAAAGTTATTAGCTTGAGGACCTCCATTAATTTTTTAATTTATTTAAATTTACTTTCTATCTTAATTTAAGAAAAAAAAATTCAATATCTTTATAAAAATGTTGCTTATGCAAATACACTAATAAAATGTATTTATGCTAATACATGATTGCTGGATAAAACCCAGTGACTGTATACTCTGTTTATAATTACTTTGTAGAATTTAGTTGATTGTTTCGTACAGATATCAACAACCACAAAGACTCTCCGCAGAATTCGTGTTCACTGCAGTTACTGTGAGAACTCTATGAAATCTTAATGCTGTCTTATCACTAGAACGCTAATTAACGACGAGCTTCGTGAACTCAGAAGTCTTAGCTATCCAACTGACGGTGGATATAGTCGTCGTTAAACTTACACACATAAAGGATCAACTGATTACATCAACTGTTATGTACCCAATGTAATTCCGCTTCGCAACGCTCCCTGTTATTTTGGATTAATTCGTCACGTCACAGTCACTGGAGATAAGCTCGCCATAAAAATACTTTGTTAATGAGAACATCGTGGAAATGAAGGCTGAGTTATTAATTCTTACGCCATGCTACAATTTTCTCGTAGTTTATGTCACGGTGACAATAAAAATAATAACTTTTTATACATTTTGATATATATTTTTATAATTATGAGACGAATGTTGAATTGATGTGGATATTAATATGGGCAATAATTAATACACAATGCCGCAAATAGATGATAAATACACAGAATAAAACGATTAATTCGAAGACTACCAAAAGAGATCATTGTAGAATTAAATATCAAACACAATACAAAATCAATAAATAGAAGGCTTTTATTATTACTCCAAAATAGTAATTAATCACAGAAATATCCATATATATATCTCTAATCCATGTCTTATTAAAAAAAATCGTAGCCGTAATTTTGATTTTTAAACAAGCCTCAAATTTTGTCAATGTCACACTTATTATAAATTAGAAAATTACACACGCATACAAACACATTCTCACACCATAAACAGACATTACAATTGACAGTCTCTAAAAAGTCACGATTTTATTTATAATCTCTATTTTATTCATCGGTCTTTGACGATCTTGAATTTCCTTGAAATATGTTGAAAAGATTTCGTTTTCCATATCCTAAGGCCTTGTTGTGGATACTTCATTTCCAATAAGAAGTTAAACTACAAAAATATAAATTTGGTACGATACGCTTTTGATAATTATATGTATATAAGAAAAAAGTGATGTGGACTCCGTGACGGTCAGACAATCTATATTCATATCTAAATATACAGATCGACATATATATTATATCAATTCAATTTCTACGATTTATTATATAAATACTAAATTTCTCGACATTGCACCATAAAATTCTCTCCGTAAAGCTTCACTACTTTCCTAAGATAGAGTTCAATCAAAATTGAAATTACTATACGATTTTTCGTATACTCTGTCAACTTTGTATAAAAAAAAGTCCCCGGGCTAATTATCCTATTTATTTGAAGTCCTTGCATCAGTTGCAGGTCGAGTCTATACCGAGGCAGTAAAAACGTACAGCGTAACAGTGAAGCACATCGTATACACATTCTATGGTATAACGGCAGAAAGAGCGAGAGGGCGCGAGCTGATAGAGATGAAATAGCACGAGCGTGAGTCTGCATGCATCCACTGACCCTTAGCATCGTTATCGTAGCCGTTAACTCGGGTTTCATAAATAAAAAAGGATCCTGCTACGTTCCCTTGGCTCGGGTAACTGCAAACTGCAACGGCAGCGTTATAAGGAAACAGCTATTTGCAATATCTTTCACAATATACTATAGCTGAATATCGTTGTACAACGCGTGACTGTTGTGTGCTTTTCTGGAACGTGTTAGACAGGCTCAGCCTCAAAATCGAGCAAACTCACCGAGAGCAGTGGTATTATCCCAAACGGTGGCAAGTACCTTATATATAAGGCATTCTCTGTCAACTCAGCCACTTATTTTCGACCATCTCTGATCTGTCCCATAATTGGATTTACCCAAGTACCACTAAAGGCAATGTACATTTTTTTTAGATTTTTTAATCCGATTTTTTTAGAAAATACTATGTTTTGTCAAGTTATTCAGAAAACTTGAGTTATTGTGAAAAAATTTCTCCACATAGAAGTTGTAGTCTTGTGTTAGTTCTCGAAGGGAATGTTTGAAATTATTTTTACGTTTTCACAACAATGATTTTTTCACCGAAAGACGGAGAATTTTTTTTTAAATTCCAAAAAGATATTTTTTTTTTGTTCAAGACTCAAATTGTGCCACTCTGGTGATTTTTGCTCGATATCGGAACTTATGTAGGAATACTGTGAACTTTCTTCCATAAATAAAACTAACATTTTTGCATGAAAAAAAAAAAAAAAAAAAATCGTTCTTTAGTAAAAAATCAGTGTAAATTATTTTTAAAATTTCGTTTAAAAGCTAACCGAAGATAATAACGTTAATGCAGAGACATTCTTTTTCAATATCTTCTAGTTTCCAAGATAACTTTAAAAACCACGGAATTTTCCAAAAAACTGACTTTTTTTTATTCAAATGTAATTTTTTTAAAATTCCTATCGAATGTCTCGTAGCGCTACTTTGATACAACTCGTTATGGGACAGTTCTAAGATTGTCGAAAAAAAAGTTGGTGAATTGACAGAGAATGCTGCATATTCGGTTACGTAAAAGCTATTTTATTATGTTGACGGCGTATTATTCGTCCCTGAACCACACAAGAGGACACGTAGAATTGCGAGGTACGTTTAATAAGCGAAACTGCATGCGGCGGGTTCATTCACTCTGCAAAAAGCACGGAATATACCCACAGCGTTATGAATGGTATAGCATCAGTCGCGACACATATAGCCTCGCTTATATACCTCTCAGCACAATTTTCTCAACTCTTTGTTTCCATTTTGCCGGCTGAACCTTACAAGCCAGCCACCTACTCGAGGCACTCGAAAAGATCTTCCCTTATTCGACGACCACCCACGCCATTTTTCTCGTGTATATGTAGTTATAACCTCGGTTATTCCTGCGCATCTAAGTTGTCGTGGAAAATGCGAGGACGTTCTCGGAAAACGTTAAAGTTTACGCGCGTTATATATCGCACGTAAAAATAAGCTACAGCTAAACGAGAGCCACTCGAGATACGCTCTTTGAGAAAAGGCACTCGAATAATAGTGGGACGAGAATAAGATCTCGGTACATAGGTACCGCTCGTAGCTCTGCACACCGCGCAGCTGAACATCCTGCGCGATTAAACTGCGTATAGAGATGTATATGGGGCAATCCAACCTGTTTCCACTCCGATTTGGATCGTAATTATTTGTAGGCTTAATTGGACCATCAAATGCACCAGATTTGAAAAAAATCTTTCTATGGCAATATTTTTAATTATATTTTTAGAGTAACATATCGAACGCCATAATTTGAAAATCTGAAGAAATTCTGAAAAATACTGTGTACAAGATAAAAATTTTCTAACTTATAGCTGAAAGTGGGCAAGATTTTTTCTCATGGTTCTTAAGATTTTTTGATCAAATGAATAATTTTTTAAGTAAAAAAATACAAAAATCTTGCTTACTTTGGCGATAAGCTAGAAAATTTTCATATTCAATCGAGTATTTTCCAGAATTTCTGCAGGTTTTTGAGGTATGGCATTTGATATGTCACATTAAAATTATACAAAAATTGATATAGAAAAAAAAAGAAAAAAAAATTGGTGCATTTGAGGGCCCAACTAAGCTTACAAAGAATTATGACCCAAATCGGAGAGGTCGAAAACAAATCCTGATCGAAATGGTGCGGATTGCCCCATATATATGAAGGTAGTTCGTATATATCAGAGCTGTTGAGACTCTTTCGTCGAACTGAGGTGGAGAGCTGAGTAGACCATTGTAATGGTGGGATTTCTAGTTTCTCGTAGTTATTTCGTCGCAGGTGTGCACGATGCTGCCAAGTTCGAGCGTCGAAATGTATGACTTTTGGGAATAAGCTTCGTTAATAAGTTTTCTTAAAAATATCGTTTTCTTATAAGTTCGTTTTCACGAAATTTTTATTCCTCGAGATATTTCAAAGCATTGAGAAAAATGAATTACAAAAAAGTTTATTGTAAAAGGAGATTGAATTTTTTAAGGATTCTCACATTCCTCTCTTAAAAAAGACATGACACAGCGAAAGTCCAAACATTGAAGACTGAAGGTCATCGGTGACTTTGACATAACGCCAACTTCAGACGGTTATAATTGCTGTTGTTTCGCAGTTGTAAACTGGAATACATTTTTTTTCCGACAAGAGATCGTCTCTTTGTTTTTATTTTTCTTCGTGAAAAAATACACAGCAGGTCAAAAGTCGACTATATCGAAATACCGAAGCAGAAATAGAGTTATGTAAAATAACGAATGGTATAAACATGTAAATTTCATGTTCAATCATAAGAAGTGCCATAAGAATTCATACATTACGGGCTGTGCCCTGAAGAAATTTATAAAATTATCCTCTTTTCTACAAATTGCTTGATTTTTCGTTGCTTTTTATCTTATTATCACCCTTTGAGAAAAAGGTCTCTTGGTTTTAGCGCGTTTTCTACATATCGCTATCTTTCATTTGATTGCGATACAAATATAGTCAATTCTTTGTGTTCAAAGGCAAAGGGTTGTGTTGTAGGAATTCCTGGTTCTTGGAAGTAATATCAGTAATAAAGGTGTACACAATGGTGCAGACAATATACTTCAGTATCAAGTTTTTCCAGGCATATTTTTTTTTATCATTTTTGTAATAACTTTGCACATTAAGGTACATTGAGGTAATTTCGTAGGAATTTCCCTCAGGAATGCCGTAATAAAGGATGTAGGTAGTTGGTACGTTTAGTTTCCGCGGAATTTTTAATTTAAGATTGAAAACACAATGAAAAACTATAAAACGATTAAGGACTCTTTTTCGCCTGTTGCGAAATTTGAGGTTAAGAAGTTGAGTCGTGAAATTCTGCATTTTTGAGGTCGTTTATAATCAATGGATATCAACATTTATGAAATCCAATAATAGTTAAGAGTGAGAATAGTATATTACGATACCAGTGCAATGAAACTTTTTCTGACGAGGGTGAGTTTGCAGCACGAGACGAGGGCGAGTGTTGCAATCAAACGAGTTGAGAAAAAGTTTCTCGCACCAGTTTCGTATACAATTTTATTTCACTAGCGTGAGAAGTGCGATTTTTCGCACTCGAAGCGAAGCGTGTGAGAAGTTAGCACATCTTCCAGAGAGTTGTATAAAAAACATGATTGTCTGAGTTTTTAAAAAGTAGGACTACAACATAAAACATCACAGCACTCTGATTTCTAATACATTACATTTCTCATGACAAAATATATCCACATCAATAGTTCAATTTCGGTATGCAAAATTTCATGGATTTTTTTAGTCATAAATAAACGTACGACTGGGCCGAAAAGGTTGTTTTTTTTAGAAGAAAATGAAAAATGGAGAAACATGTATAGAAACTAAAACTACCTGAAGTTGAAAAACCCTTTTTCCTGTTTTAAATCCTATTTTTTGTTCTAGGTCCTACATTCTTAATTGAAATAGCCCTCCATCTAAATAAAAAAGCAGAACCCAAGTAAAAAATAAGGTTCTCGGAACCGTCATTTTAGGAACTCTTTTCTTACTCTGGTTCCTACATATCCAGAGGAAATGGCCCATAAAATTTTACACAACCCGAACTTGTACCGCAAGCCATGCAATACCCATACAGAAAATAGCATCTCCTGGGAGTATCGACAGGTAAAAAACATTGCGAGTACGAATACGACGGATCAGGCGGAAAAGTCGTTTCGTTGTCGCGTCGAGGGTGGATTTCCCTGTCGTATCGAGTTGTAATTTGATAGAGCATGCTCGCTGTATGCGTGTCGTCGCTTTGCGGACGTGACTTAGAAATTTGTCGGGTGTGCTTCGTGCTCGAAATGCGGGATGCGCGTGCAACTTTCACGTATTCAGGATACATAATTCTCGTCCGCTGTCGTGTTGTTGGCTGGACGAGCGATCATTTCACGGGTAAAAGGCTCTCTGTGCGACTGCACTGATATCTGTGACTATCCATGGCGCGAATGCGAGCGGAGAATCAACGTCAAAATAACAAAAGCCGAGAAATTAATACGGCTCCAGAGATGTTAAACGACGTGCGATCGAACAGCATCCACTACTACGCTTTCGTCGTATTACAACACGTGACCACGCGTCATGCCGATTTAATGAGGATAGTGCTGATGAACAACGCTTCATTAAGCGCAATATCAACGATGAATAATAATAAACAATAACGTTGTTGGCAAACGGAGCTTTCGCTTAAATTATCATCGTTTAACAAGCTCAAAAGCCAGATGCTTTGTCCACGGTACAAATGTACATTGTGACTTAATTATCGATTATACCTCTACCTTTCATCAGTTACCCAATACTTAATACACGCATATTAATTATAATACGCACAAAAGATTATTTCATCACGAGCCAAAAAAAAACAATCTTTTCACGTTGTAAAGCGCAGGAGGAATAGTGGAATATTCGCTGGTCATGGGTTCAACATACGCTGAGAAACAAAGGACTCACGGCAGGTTTAGTAAAGCCGTTAGTTATTGATAACGGGAAAAGACCGTATGGTTGAAACGCTCGTTTTCGTTATATGCGCTGGGCGATAAAGTTTCAGGGCAAAATGATGGCAAGTTTTCAAGGGAATATTAACTCAACAGTCGATATTGCCCGAGGAGCATTTAATAAGTGAACCGGGCTTTATGAACAGTATTTGTGCTAATTTAAAACCTTTGTGTTGTCATCATTTTGCTGGAACGTGAAAGAAAAACTTGGGTTATTCGCTGGAGTCGAGTAACTCTTTCCCTTTGGTTACGCGCCGTTACGAATTTATGGGTGAGTAACGCTGTAAAAGTTTACCGTCGACTGATAATGAAATTGGTTTGTAACTATGCGACGAACGTGTCCCGATTGCAGCGGACCTTTGATAGTGGACGGTCCACTTTAATTCGATCTCTATGCACGCGTCGAGAACTACCATCGGGCATGATAGCTTTTCGAAGCTTTCGCTGAAAATAAAAAGTAAAAAGGAAACTCGTTATTCGGATCTCGATCAACGAGCTCGGCGTTATGGCCACTGGTATGTCATGGTATTGGCACCGGTGCGTCGAGTACGTTGAGGTCCGGGCGAAGGTGAAAGAAACGGGCTTTCGGGATGAGCGCACTCGCAGCCGCAACGAACAGCCACTCATCAATCACGGACTTAATATTCCAACGGGCATTGCGATATTGCCAAAAGCCGAGTGTCCGGGAAATTCATGCTACTCTCATCCCTTGCGTGAAATATGCCGACCGCGTGCCTAACAGTTCGCTATTGTAAGTAACCACTGTGTGTGATGACACGAAATACTATTGAACATCCGACAAAGACTCTTAATTGCACGGAAAATCCACCGTGCGAATGCAAGAAAGGAATCGATGCGATAGAAAATTCTATCTTTAGTGCACGATTTATAAAAGCTATCAAACAACATGACAATTTTTTATTTTTATTTTTGTAAGCCCTGATTTTAATAAACTTAATTGATTAGATACTATTTTACATTGGAATAAATTATTAGAACAATTCGTCATTACTATTTGTTGTATTAACTTTTGCAAAGCATTGACTAGTGAACCCAAATCTAAGTAACGCTAATCAATTCGCTGTTGTAAGTAATCATTACGAGGTATATCATAAAATACTATTGAACATCCGACAAAAACTCTTCATTACAGTCAAATTCCACGATTTGGGTGCACATCTTGAATCTGTACAATAGAAAAATCTAATGAAAATCATCAAACAATGTGATAATTGAAAAGGAAGCAATTAGAAAAATGATTAAATCTGATTCACTAATTGATCAAATGACAATTTTCTCAATTTTCGATGAATTATCTAATAAATTTATCTGTTTAATCTATGGCATAAATGTGTCATAACAAATTAGTTTTTTTTTCATCTCTGATTCCAATTATGATAGATATACATTTTTATTAGTGAAAATTCATTTTCGAATAATTTGAAAAAATATGTATATCGAAGACTGAAAGTTTCATCACCTTTACAACAACTTTTAAGGGGCGAAGGATCAGGAAACTTGAGAGGATGAGACTGAAGTGATCTCCGCTTTCTTGAAATTTTATAAAAAATAAGTTAGCGTAAAATGCTGAAAGCCATATAATCAGGAGATCACGGTATCAAAGGACCGAAAAAACTCGGCCAGCCAACATACGGCGAGACCGCAGAGCCAATTATGGGCCCCCGACCTTATGGCGCATCGCATCTGCTTTACTACATTCGCGGCGAGACTTACACTCTGATACGAGGGGACTTTCTCTCGCGCTTTCTCGTCGGTGAGGCATGTCATCGAGAATCGATTCTGAAACTCGGCTCCGCGGAATTTATTCCCCGCATGAGCTTATCTCTACTTCCGGAATGCATACCCACTACATCTTCCGAGAAAGTGTGGCTTGCATGTCGTACCATGTTGACGTAGTTTCGCTTTCGTGCGGACAAACGAAAACATGCATAGAAAATGCCTCGCACGAGCTGAGCACACGAACTGAATTTGGAAGGATGTCAAGCGCTTTAAGGTTGCATCTCGAATCAGATATTATTTCTGCTTTTGCAAAACAAGATATAAATACATTTGACACATTTCGACCGCCTACCAATTTTTTAAAGAGTAGAATGTCATAACTGGAGAAGAATGTCATGTAGTGGAATTTTAACTGATAATCATTATTAGATTATCAGATTTCCATAATCACCTTTTTTATCCAGGCAAATATAAGCCAAAAATAATTAAATTCTGGTTGTCGTTGATTTTATGTTATTATGACGTTATAAGTTCGTCATGTTCATGATCAAATTTAGCTTAATTGATAAAGAAAATTACAATCAGCAAACGATTTGTCTGAAACAATTTTTTAGAATCTTCAGAAGATCTATTTTTATCGAATGTGAATCCAAAAACACAAAAAAAGTCATCCATATAGAGGAAAAGATGAAGATCTACTTCGTAAGATTCAGTAAAAATGTGATACACCATTCTCATTGAGAATGATGAATCTATTTGGCAATTACTATTATTGTGCTCGGTTTAACTGAAGGGTTAAAGATTGTTATATGCTCGTTTGGCAATGGCTTTTCTATCTGCAACAAGAAAGTGCACGTTGACATGGTACACGACCAGAAATTGCGTACGCGAGGACGATCGGAGCGTTTTGTCTCGAGCGAGTGAACTTTCGTTACGGGCAATAACGTTTCCTTCCAATTTCGTGCCGCGACGTAACTGTAGCGACGCCCGAAGGTAACAATTCGTGCTCGTCAGCGCGTTCATAAAGCGATTTCTCGTCGGCATTCGCAGGAGTGTTCTCTCTTTCTCTTCCTCTCTCTCTCTCTCTCTCTCTCTCTCTGGTTGCTTGTACGGTGATAGGTGCTGAAGGTGGTTGTGCTGTCGCTGAAAGCTCCTGGCAGAGCCACCCCCAGGTCTATCCGTCGTCTTAACTCTTCGACCCGGACGACGAACCCGCCCCTGGCATTTTTGCCAATCAGTCCACCTCCTGGCCCCTGTTCCAGGCCCCCTAAGTACCAACTTCCCTTTGATGGTAATAAAATCTGCTATCAACGTCCAGACTCTAAAAAGTCCTGCTGGTATCTTCCGCTTAGTCTGTTCTTCATCAACTTTCGACCACATCAAATGTGAAAGAAGACAAAGCACTTTTACGCCAGTCCTTTCACCCTTTTTACCCGAACATTTGTTAGAAACTGGAAAATTACTTCACCAACACACAGTCGTCGAAAAATCAGCTTTATTTAAAACTCGATTAAAAAGCTCATGTACCAGTGAATGGAAATACATGAGTAGGAGTATAAAATGTACACACCGGCAACTTTCCTCAACGAGACTCGTTAGATGTTCGCCTCGTTGAAGCCGCAACTTGAACATAATCTTCACTGAAAATATTTTATTTTTCAGCAAGTAAACGCTGTCCGATTATTGAAGAAATTCGACCGGGCTTATCGAGAAAGATGTATCCAAACCCAGAAGAGGTTGCTTCATTACTCCCTGGCCCTTGACCCTCTAAGAGCCAATTTCCCTTTGATGATCACAAAATCTCCTATCAACGTCTAGACTCTTAAAAAACTGATAGTATCTTCGCTCAGTCTCTTCTTTATTAACTTTCGACCACATGAAATGTAAAAAAAGGAAAAAAGGCTTTAACGCTTTTCCTTTCACCCTTTTCACTCAAACATTTGCCAGAAATTGGAAAATGACTTCACCACCTCGGTGCTTTTCCCCGCTTACTTTCTTCATCAACTTTTCTATCACATAAAATGTGATAGAAAACTAAGTCTTACTACGCTTTTCCTTTCACGCTTTTCCCTAAGCGCTTGTCAGAAATTGGAAAATGACTTGACCAAACCATATTCCTCAAAAAGTGAGTTTTCCAATCAAAAAGGGATAATACGTGTCTGAAGACGTATGAGTAACAATTCTGGATAGTATAGACCGTCGGCTCAACAAGACTCGTTAGGTGTTTGTCTCGTTACCAGCGAATCGATCACGGAACTCACTGAAATTTTTTTATTTTTCAGCACTGTAAACGCTTGCCGATTATTGGAGAAATTCGGTCTGGCTTCCTCAGAAAGTGTATCCAAGCGCAGGGGCGGCTTCGTTATCACGAACGTAGCAATTAGTGGGATGTGCGGTTGAGCCCTTTGTTAACCACCTTGGAAGCCGCGGGTAATGAAGCCTGGAAGGTGGTTAACGGTGATCGAGAAACGTTTCTCCCTGGGTCTATGCCAGCCGGTGGGTAAACCGCACTCAGAATTATCCGGAAAGTAAAGTATATATACCTACAATACCGATAGAGGATGTACGTGTGCCATACACAGTGTGATACGGGACCGATCAACGAAGAATGGTAAGCGTATACAATTATTGACCCGGTGTCAACAGAGCGTTCATTGGACTTGGTGCGGATACCCACTGGGTAATTGCGCGTCCGCTATATGCGCACGTCATAGGCCCTGCCTGTTGGAACGCCTCAAACAATGCCCAGAGAGATCAACGGATGGGATGCTGGGGTCGCGCCAAGATCATGCTAGATAGCTAGGCCACGTCCTGCAATCAGCATCAAGGGCATCACGAGCTTGCAACTTGCGATGGACTGATCGCCCAGTGAGAGCCAGTCTTGTGTGTAATGAAATATATAGTGTATTCTCGTTGGCACATAACGCCACCCGTCCATGGAATCTGTCCGGATATCAGATGCGATAGTACGCACCACAGATAAACAGACATTTTGTATTGTGTATGGAAGCTTTAGCGTATGCGGGCAAATACGCACGTGGAATTTTTCGGGAATGATCTCTGAAAAAATGTAGGGATCAAAGTAAAGTGAAAATACTCCTGCGGGGTTTACAGTAATTTTACCATACTGTCAAGTTATGGGGATCCAATCACCTAAAAAAAGTCGTAACAGCAAAGTTTTAGAATGATAGCCTTCGTTTAAAAAATCTTAGATTCAAATCTCATTAAGTAGATCATTAGCGCGATTATTCTGCAATGTTGAAAACACATGGGGCAATCAACCGTGTTTCGACCAGGATTTTGGTGGCTTTTAGCCTTCTACTAAACCTACAAAGAATGACGAGCCTAATCGAAGAGGTCGACGTCAAATCCTGGTCGAAACGGGGTAAATTGCCCCACATACAGTGCACCAGAATAATGTGAAGTAAAAAGTGAAGTATTTTACTTGTTGTAATTTTCAGACCAAACCGGTGATCAAATTTTTGTGTTCGGTGTCTTATTTCATCCGTTGAAGAGTGTATTCTGGATTGACTATACCGATTCTGGATGCAGTTTAAATTAGATTTGCTGGCACCAATTGTTTAATGATTTTTTTATAGAGGAATCTTTATTTACATATTTGAAATCATAGCGTTGTCATAAGGACCTGAAATATAATTTGTTTACGTATCGTTACCATGGAAACGCAACACGCTTGAAAGTGTGTAAAAGAGCGTCACAATGTAAAAGTCTGAAAATAACACACTCTGGGATTTAGCGTGCAGGTAATCGCATATTAACCAAAACTGGTAGTTGCGCGGTCGGTTTGCGGCTCTGGCGATCTCCCGTGTTGAGCAGCATTGTTTACGGCCATAACTTGGAGAGGTAACCGCTTAGGCGTGCACCGGCTGACTCATCAATCAGTCAGCAAGAGCTCTGTTCTTCTGAGGCCTCGGTGTATATACTTAAGTAAGTTACTTTCGTATATACACCAAGAAGTCAGAAGAATCTACGACCGTTTTCCCGTGCTCATGACGAATACGGTACAGTGTAACTAAGTGAGTTGCGGACGTATTGGAAATTAGGTTAGCTTAGTTAAGTGTGGGTAGGGAGTGATAAGAGTAAGGGTGGGAAGGGCCGTAAAAGACGATTGAAGCCATACCATGGAAAGAATAAAAAAATCTTTAAAAAAAATAAATCTAATCGCATATTTCCACATACACGAAAAAAAAGTGGTTGCTCTAACCAGTCGTCATGGTTAAATACGTTCCAAGCAACAAAACTAGCTGTGAGGACCAACTATTGGGTGTCACACCCAATACGTTATTTGTGATGTTCAATCGGTTGGTTGTGACGACCACATCATTGGTTGTGACACCTGATAGTTGGTTCTTACAATGAATTTTGTCGCTTGGAGCGTATTCAACAATGGCAATTGGTTAGGGCAACCACTCATTTCTTTTCGTGTACAGTGTAACGTCTCAGATGCGTAAGGGATAAATCGCCAGAATGCCGAAATATTTCTCGATTGACATACTGAATGTAGGGAGGAATACCATATTATTCTCCCCGAGCTGAGGTTTCGCGGTGGAGGGTTTCTCTCGGTCCATGCGAACTGTGCACGAAATCGAGGTTCGAATACAGATGAACGAGTGAGGGGGAGAAATCGGGTAGGCACACGAAGAGACATCGATACTCGATGACCCGAACACTACATGTAGATATGGGCGTGTATGTATATACTCTACGCGTTGTGTAAATACCAACGGCTTGTGGACGACCCCGAAGAACAGGGCCAAGCGACAGTGCGTGTCTTCGTATTGCGGTGTCCTCGAGGGAAAAGGAAATGTGAAAGTCGAGCCCGGAATGTCGACTCGACGCTCGTTATGGATATCTGTAACGTGGCCGAGACATCCGTTTCATACGAGTAAATAACATCACCAGTTGTACGTGTCGATATGGCTGTTATACTGGAAATGCATCATTCGAAATCGTGTATGCTCTGTCAGGCCTCAGAGCCTCTTTCAATGAAATTGAATCTGGGTCAAGAGGGCAAAGCTATTCAACTGCCCAACTCTGGCGCTGCTCTCCTTTTTTTCTGCACTCATCGTGGCGACGGTTTTTATATCAAACTCTTGACACCTACCAGATTTTCTCGTGGAGCACCAATTATCGGATATTGCTAAATTATATTTGCAGTTACGGGCTGGATTTTCATCGATTTTTAATTTTATAATTCATACGTCCAGGAAAAGAGAAATTGGACGATTAAAGAATGTTATTTTTTTTTCTTCGTCGTGTTGTGAAGAGAAAAAAAATCGTTTCAAATGGAACTCTCGAGTGCTGTGGACGTCTTTCATGAAATATTAATTATTCACGGTCCAATAAATATATTCGCAATCCGGTAATTAACGTGGAAGGTTGGAAATAAGTTTGAAAAAAGTATTTCACTGAAAAATGTAGTTTGAAAGTTGGCGACGTTCTTAAGGTTGATTTTTTTAAGGAGAGATGGCAACGCGATGTCTAAGGGACTCTTTCTGACAATCTGTGTCACGAATTTTATGTGAATTTTTTTTTTTTTTAAGCGGTTGACCGATATACGAGAGCAGCGTGAAGGTTTTAGGTGGAGAAAAGGCATTTGACTTGGTTTGCACGTCAAGTAGGTGTAATGTATGCTGTCGTATAGGGGCGGATCTCGTTCGTACGCGACCGGAAAGTATAATTGGCACAAATTGTGGCGCTGAACTGATACCTCCCCCGCAAGGACGTCTTTGTTATCGATTAATTTACTGACGAAGCGAGTTCCTCGGTCTTTGTCCCTTCTTCGCTAAGAACTCCTGCTGAATGTTCATCTGATGAAATTTTGTCCACTCATCCGAATTTCGAGATCAAACTCACGCCCGAAATCGTGACCCATCCACACATCAATTACTCATCATCGGCTTTGCAAGAAAATAGCCTCGCCAGAAATAAATTCATGAAAAAAAATGTTCTTATCGGATTTCGTATACATTGGGCGTTCAAATCAATGTCTTAAAATACAGGAAATATACAAAAATGTAAGCATCATATTTCATAGGATCGAAACGAGATCGATAACAATTAATATTGCCATATCGCTTGTTATAGATGCAGGCAGATATAGTAATTCCTCCTGGAATTTTTTTCGTTGGATATTAAAGTATATCCAAATATTTATTTATGATGGTTTATAACTTCGAAACATCTAAGATTTATTCAGTGATTTGAAAAATATATTTGCATAGCCTAGACTTTATTTTTGCTTCCACATAAAAACCGAATGAATTATATATTCACGAGTACATTTTATTTTCATGAGTGAAAGCGGAAACTTAGCGATCAGTGAAATGGGACTTCATCAGTTCTACGAGCACATTTCCCTGCAATGCTTCCGGTATTTATGACACCGCATGACGAGAACAGGTACTCGCTCTCTCCTTGTGGCCTCTGGACATGACTGATATAAAATTGTTTGAAATATCATCAAACAAAAAAAAAGCGAGTCCATCAGCAAAACGACGAGTGACAGGTCTCGCACACTGTTGACCGTACACTGATTAGGTGAGTAGTCGGTTGCCGGTGGCGTGCTTGCTCGTAAAAAATAAAAATAAAATAAACGGGGGTGCGAATGACGAGGGTGAAAAGTATACTGTGGCGTTCAAACCTCACGGCAAGGAATAAACAGAGGTTATTTCTAGGCGATAAAATATCTACGTTATTTTCAACACATTTGCCTATACGAAATCGCGATATCGACTGATCGCGTCAGCGGTTAAATCTAAAAAATGACACATTAAAACTTGCTTTTCAGGCATTGGCAAATTTTATCATGACGTACGATGAAATGTCCTGCATATGAGAATAGACACTTCGACAGATAATAAGGAATCGAGCAGTGAAATTTGTTTATCGGTTGGCTCTAAAAGCTTGACAAGTAAAAATTTTCATTTTTCAACTCTCATCATTTTGGTGTACTGTGTATCTTCAAAAATTTTAAAATCATAATGCTAGATATGTGCTTAACAGTGAGAACCACGACGTGCGTTAGCGATTGGAAATAATGGTATTGAAAATCTGGAAAATTCACTTATATGCCTCTTCGGACTCTTTACAACATATTTTAAACCGAAAATTGTACATTACGATACGAGTGCGATGAAACTTTTTCGAGACAAGTGTGAACTTGCGGCCCGAGCCGAACACGAGTGTTGCAATCACGCGAGTTGAGAAAAAGTTTCTCGCACGAGTTTCGTATACAATTTTATACCACAGTGTGCGTGAAGTGCCCACCTCGCTTCGTTTTGCTTGCGTGCGTAAAACAGACACTTCGCGCACTAGTGGCATAAAATTGTATACGATACTCGTGCGAGAAACTTCTTCTGATCTCGTGTGATTACAACACTCGCCTTCAGCTCGTGCTGCAAACTCACACTCGTCGCGAAAAAGTTTCATCGCACTAGTATCGTAATGTACTATTATTTCACTAGTTCGAGAAGTGCAACTTTTCGGACATGAAGCGAAGCGGAGTGTGTGTAAAATCGCACTTCTCGCACGGAGTGACATAAAAGAATGTAATGCTTTGCCTCAAATTTCTTTTACTTTCTCGCCACATACGTAGTATGTAAGAGAGAACGAAAATCGATAGTGCTCAAAAACCGATGTTATTTTTTAGGTCCAAGATATGTGTCAAAGAGTATAAAAAGGGGGGCGGGGTTAAAGTTCCGAACGGTAAATACACGAAGGTCTAAAATTCCGAAAATTAATATCCCACCTACATTTTTGCCGAAATTCGCTAGAAAAATTTTCGTCAAAAATGTAGGTGAGATATTAAATTTCGACATTTTAGACCTTCGAATATTTACCATTCGAAACTTTGTCCCCGAGACGCAAGGAAATCGGGGTTAAAGTTCCGAATAGTAAATAAACGAAGGTCTAAAATTCCGAATCTTGAAATCGCACCTACATTTTTTACGAAATTCGCTAGAAAACATTTCGGCAAAAATGTAGGTGGGATATTAATTTTCGGAATTTTAGACCTTCGTGTATTTACCGTTCGGAACTTTAACCCCGCCCCTAAAAAGGCATGTGGGTGAATATTTTCAAATTTTTTATACCACCATTTTCAATGGCTGACTTTCGCCCCTCTCTCCTTAATGACGTTTAAATTTAGGATTTTTTTAAACAAGGATATCATCAATAAATAAATTTTCTTACAATTTTTTTTAGGTGACTGCGTTGCGTTAATCAAAGAAACGATATTTTTGAATCTGAGGGTTCAACTTTTTTAAGCTTCTAATCCTTTCTCCCTTACATACTTTGTATGTGTCGAGAAAGTAATAGTAAGGCAAAGCATTGAGATTAAGCTGGTAGCAGGTTAAAAGCGTAGCAAGGAGAGCTTTGACCTCAGTATGTGTTAACGCAAGGCTGAGGGAAAGCATGAGGTTCTCGAACACCGGCAGGTTCGCACTCTAGCTGTCGGAGAACCGTCGTTTCAAAATCGTTGTCGCTACCTAAATATTTGAAGTGGTCGCGCGAGTGCGTGTACAAAGCTTAAATTTTGAGAGCTTCTGGAGAGGGCAGACGGTAAAGGTGCTCCCGGACTGCCTACGAGGGTTGTTAATTATTTCGCGTGAGTTGGCTGTACCTACGGTACGTCGGAAGGCAAAGGGTGGCTGCCGAGCTCTGGAATGACGATGGAGGCGATGGTGGCGTTGGTGGTGCCAGTGAGCGAGCCCGAGAGCTAAGCACGAGGTGAATAAGAGCGGAAATGGCACTGAGTTGGCTTCTGGCTGAGAGAGACAAATATTTTCGAGAGAAATATCGGCTCGTTAGTTAAATATCCGCGGTACTCGATGACCCGCATCCGAAAGCAGGCTTTTCAAATCGTTATGAAGTTTCGCAACCCAAACACGTGGTACGAAAGCCAGTTTCGTTTGCGGAGAGAAAATGTATTAAAAAAAAAAATTAATAATAAAATAAATCATGTTCACGACGTCGTAAATAAGGATCGTTACTAATTACCACTCGATATTTTTTTACGATTTCAACACAGGTCAGTGCTTCGGTGAATTTAATTTTGATTCAATTGCTTTCGTCGCAAGGTGCTGGTACTCTGATAAAAATTCGCGGTGGGAAACTTTGCTGGTGTGAGGACTTTTTAATGGTGTTACTCATTAAAGTATCGATATTGAAACCTTTTGCGGTGTGAAATTCACACGAACGATTTTTGTTAATGTATTTGTTCTTGTGTCAATATTGACATAAAGATTTTTTGTTTATTTCGCGATCTATGGTTGATATAAGATTGCACTGATTCGTTCCCAAATTTAGAGACAAAACGTATCATAATTGTTTTCGCAAAACCCATCCAAATATAGTTTCAGAACAAAATTTACTAATAGAAAGCGCGATTTTTTTTTACGGTTCTAGTGTTACGAAAGATCATACCAATGTGGTGGTGTCAAAAGTATTGTTATATCAGTGTCACTATCATTTAAGACTGATTCACACGGCTTGTCGTCACGATAATTGGTGTAGGCTTCTGGAAACACTCTTTGGGTGTCGATTATAAAACTGCACTTTTAACGGTAAGAGGCATCATAAAAAAATATCCAGTCAAGTAGTCTGTATTATACCGAGCTAGCAGGTGTATCAGGTTTTAGAGACGGACTGATTGGGCGACGGTCGTCAATACAGTTGGTGTGAACTTATATTCTTTTGGTGTGAAACTTAACATAGAATTTTTAACGTGACCCCAGTCACCTAAAAAAAGTCACAAAAAAATTACAAAAAAATTACAAAATGATTCCGTAATTTTCAAAAAAAGTCGAATTTTTCTGTGAAAAATTAATCTTTATATTAAAATTTCACATGAAACTACAACTTTTATGTTGAATAAATTTTTTTCTACAACCTTAATTTTTTTCAAAATACATTGTCTTTACAGAAATATTTTATTTTTCGTAATATCGGACTAAAAAATTTGAATAAATTAGAAGAGAGTACTTTCAAGTGGTACTAAAATGTGTCTAATTATAGGACTTATCAGAGAGGTTGGAAGTAAAAAGTGGCTGAATTGATGCAGAATGCCTCATAGACTCTAATGCGGTGTCAAGATGACACCGAATTTTTAACAGCGTGTCAATTCGACACCAAATTTTCAACAGCATGTCAATTTGACACCAAATTTTCGATATGGTGTTATTGTGACACCAAATGTTCAATATCGTGTCATTTTGACACCAAATGTCCAACAGCGTCTCAATTTGACACCGAATTTTCAACAGCGTGGGAATGATTTTAAAAAATATGCAATTAAGGAGTCCGTATTTTACGGAGCCAGCAAGTGTATCGGGTTTTACAGATTGGCTGGTCGGGCGAGGGTCGTTTCGGGTCTGATCCCTCGATTTCGTGTTTCAGGTCGGATTAAGAGAAGCCGAACAAGAGGTATCCGAGAAAGTGGCGCGAAGGGGTGTGAAATGAAGATATCGAGGAGCGAACTCGTAATTTTCCCTCTCGCGAGGACGCGGGACGGAGGAACGCGGCTAACCAGGTAAACGGACGAGAGGTGAAAGAAGATGGAAAGGAGAGTTAGACCGATCGGCTCCGAATCCGGAATAACGCTTGGACTTGGAGAAGAGATAGAGTAAGAGGAAGTAGAGAGGAAAAATAGCCGGGACCCGCTGAGTTTGCTCCCGTGGGATATCATCCGTATTCCCTCGATGCTCTATAATGCAATCCCGTACAACTCATCCATCCTTTAGGACGCTCGATGCAGCGTAAGCGGTGTGTGAGCCATGCGAAAGCCTGACCACACATGTCCATCGTTTGTGGAACAGAAAAGCCGAGATTCTCCAACGACTATATGTATAGTCCTCGAAATACCGCCAGCATTCGATGAAATTCGATAAAAATTCCATGCCGGAGTCTCTCGAACATCCAACCGCTAGCGGATAGTCGGGTTTCCCGGAAGCGCGGGTTAAACTTTCATCAACTTGGTAGCATACGACAAACTCTCTTCGTAAACTCATACGAGGTCACCGCGTGGTCCATAGTTTTGCGGGTGAAAGATTCTCTGACAGGATAATTTTGGGTGCTTTTCGAACGTGGCTTGAACTTCCGAATTATTGAACATACAATCCAATGTCGGTCTCCTAAACGTTTTGAGATGAAGCGGAAGCTGTACAGATTACGAGAGGTGGACAATTCACATTTCTATCGGAAGTTTGCTCCATCATGGATTATCTGCTTGATATAAAAGGGAACAAGTGGCCCACAAAATTTCTAAGTGAAAGCCACTTTATTCTCAGCTTTCATTCGACGGATCAACCGTCAGAATTCAGATTACCAGCTTTTAAATGTGTCGACATTTAAACCGGAATATCAATGACTTATTCGTTTCTGAATTGCGCATCGAATTTGGGTCGGTACGAGAATCTTCGGTTTCTTCGAAAGTACACTGAAAGAAAAGATTTCATTGATTCACGAGAATCTTTGTCAATAAATCAAGCAAACTATTTCTTTGAATCAATTTAAAGTTTTTTTTAAAACAATAGAACTATTTCTGTATTACATGCTTATTGAGTGAACGTTCGTTACAGGCAATGAAATGTTCCCTTTGAAAGTTAAGGGCACTATTCCATTGAAATCAACGAAATATTTCGTTGAAATCAATGAAATCAAAATCAACCTGCCCATTTTTTTGGCGTCGATGAAATCTTTTCTCTCGGTGTAGGTGAATTGAAGTTTGGTTTACTGACTGCATATGTACCGCAAATGCGACGGCAATACATGATGATTTTTAATAAGAACTATAATCACAGATGTTGCAACCCTTTCATTGTGGCATACTTCATTCCCACTTCTATCCACACATATTTCCAGAAATAGAAATAGATTTTAATCTGTATTCCAAAGGTAATCCAGATCAAAGGCATAATATGTTGACTGTAAGCTTTCCGAGGCAAATTAAACGAGAAAAAATGTCGGCCGGATGAAATTCATTCGATAGCAGTGGAAGTCCTGAAAAAAGCTCGTATAGACTTTCGGCTGGACTGGATTCACTATCAGAATCACCGTCGGATAGCTTCAGTGCATCCCTGTGCCGGTTATATTTTTTTTAAAGTCGATCTGGTGCTCATTCACCGTGTTTACTCCCAGGCATTCGGATCGGGCAGCTAATTTACGTTTTATACGCTTTTCATTAAGAGTCCTTGTGTGCGAATAGGAGCAGCGAGCACGATGGAAGCGAACGTAAGGCTCTAGTCGTTCGTTTCCCACGCGGAAAAACATTTACCAGCCGCTACAGCAGCAACGGCAACGGGATACACAACCTCGAGGTTCTCGTTGGCTCAGCGGATAGCTCCTCTCCTCGCTCTCGCTCTCTACGTACCACCGACGACCCCAACCGGGCATCTCCGGCTTCCGACAGACGCTACCTGGCACTAATTAAATCTAGTAGGTACTTCCTAGTTGTGAAAGGAAACGGTATAGACCTCCTGCCGTCGTGTTTTCTACTCAGGGTAAGACTGTTCGTTTAGTCTACACCCTGTAGGGTCGTTGTTTCTTAATTAAATTATATGTAGGGTTGATCCTCTTGCGGAGCACGAAAAACAACAACAAATATTACGAATACCATTAGAGGAATCATCCGTACACGATAAAATGTTGCAATACACCGGAATTGGGTTCATCAATTGAAGGGCTAAAAAAAAGTCATGATAGGAATTTTTTTAAAAATGATACCTTTTTTTAAAAATAATATTACATTTGAACCTCGTTAAGTCTATAACGAACATTATAATTCTGCAATTTTGTAAAAGCGTACAGTCCATGAAAATAGTGTGAGGTGAAACGTAACATTTTTCATTTGTCGTAGCTTTCAGACCAAACCGTCTAACCTATTTTAGTGTTCGATGTCGTATTTCTTCCGTCGAGGAGTGGATTAAATATAGCAATTCTGGATATAGTGAAAATGGGATTTATTGTAACCGTTGTTGAGTGATTATTCAATGGAGAAAGATTTATATTTACACATTCAAAATTAGAGTTTTGTCATGAAGGGCTAAAATGAAAATTCCTATATTTAATCCAGAATGCACTATTCGACAGATTAAATAAGAGATCGAACATTAAAAAAGTTTCTTCGCTTCGTTCTGAATGCTACGAGTGTATTTAATTTTTATCTCACACCTTTACAAGATCTTTACAGAACTGTCGGATTATAATGCCTGTTATGAATTTAATGAGATTTTAATGTAAGATTTTTTTAACGAAGTGTATTATTTATATTATTTTTGTTTCTCATGACTTTTTTTTGGGTGACTGTGTTCTCTTCAGAATTTCCTTATTTGTCGAAAATCGTTTTTTTAGCGACGGATTTATTTCCGTATAAGAAAAAACTGGTTTATCATAGAGCGGCAGTAGATCCACGAAAATTAGTCCATCAGTCTCTGCAACATCACTGGATCAGAACATTTTTTTTGCTTCGTTAAACTATAGTTACATGTGTGTGAAGTAAAATATTCTTTTTTATTTTGTTGCGGGCTTAATGAAAAATTTCAAAACCTGCACACTATCGAATTTCCACTTTTACAGCACCGTGTTTTTGGGAGGACGAGTTTGAATTTTTTTTTTAAATCGATGTTTTATCCATTAATAAAGATACATGCAAAATTCCACATCGATCCGAAAACGTTTGCATTTTTTTTTGTAGTTACTTTATACATAGATGAATACATGCCATATTTCACATTGATTCGTTGTATAACTTCTTCATCAGAAAATGAGAACCAAAAATAAATAAATAACTTCTTCAGTCTATCAAAACTACGGCAAAATAGACGAACTTGGAATTTATACAGATTTTGGGGATTAGATTAGAAAAAAAAATAAGAAATTATACATAATCTTCTATTTATGTATATTTCTTGATAACTCGACTTTTCTCCAGACAATGCTTCGGTGACTAAAAATAAATTGCAGATAAACTTAGAGAAGTCGAATGCCGCACTCAGGCTGATTGTGGATGTCGTGAAACGTATAAAGTAGCGTAGCTATTCATGTTCAATATTTACGACTCATTTCGATAGTGGCGATAACTATAGAACAGTTGGGACTTGTAGATAAGGTGACTAACTATATTATGGAGTTACTGTATTTACAAATGGAATGATCACGCGAGCTCAAATTTAACTGCACTTTGTAGTTAATGATACAAAATTTTTATGATATACGTAACTAAAGCATATAACGGCTTTCTCCACGTTAAACTTAATTAACAAATTTATGACTACATTATCGTATATTTTGTTTTTTCACTGACAGCGATGTATCGAAAATTGATGATGCATGTGCTTACTTAATAAAAATTCATTACACGTTTCATCGGCTCATCAATGGATATCGAAATTTACTCGCCTCGTGTATTTTAACAAATATTATTATCGGGAAAACAGATTGCGAACCCGTCGCCATTTCAGCACGCGAATTTGCGCCTGATTCAACATCAACAGACCAACTTGAACAGGTAAATAAACAAGATAAAACGGAATGGCACTGCATGTGGATATACAAATGCTGAGCTTTGCTGCCCGAGAATTTCGCGACGTTTCTGCGTACGCCGTCTTCTAATTAAATCCGTAAAAAAGATACCAGAACACGCTATACACGCTGTATTGCGTATAATTTGGAGAAAGGCAAGGCTCTTTCACATTACAATAGCGTTGGCACAAAAAGCCGTCAGCTGATCAGGGTTGTCGTTGAAAAATTTTTATGCCATAAAAGTAGAAAAATTTCTGATAACGTTGTTGGAGTTCATAACAAAGCCAACAGAAAGGATGCGAAGTAGAACCTTAAATTTTTCATTATCGTTATTCTTAAATTTTTGCAAATGTCGAACGAATGTTCGTTAATTTTGATCTCTATGAAGAATACTTTTTTCAAGTTCAGAAATAATGAGGAAGCAATATGCGAGTTTCTACTTTGCATAATTATTTTTTAAAAATTTGGAGAACTGAGTATCAGCGAAATTAATAGTAACCAAAAAAAAAGAATGGAAAAATTCGAATTTCTATATAAGCCGAACCCCTCTAACGATCTCCACTAAATTATATACGGAGGATCACCGAATATTATTCCGTTCATATACAAAATTTGAGTTTACCGGTCTACTTGTCACAAAAGTTAATGCACAAACTCAATTCAATTAAAATTTTCAAATTCCAAATTGCTCTTGCAATTTCGGTCAGATTTCATATCAAACAACATTGAACGTGCCTACACTCATGAAACTCTCTTTAGTAAAAAAATCGTAAATTTTAATAAAGTCAGAGCAATTACGCTTATTTTATAAAATTGAAAAATTTATAACATCTCAATTTGTCTATACATTTCGTCGGAAATTGCAGCAATAAAAAAGGTCTGATACTCCACTTGTGTGCTGAATTGCAGCCTAATTGATTGAACGGTTCTCGAGTTATAGGTAATTGAAATTTCAAAGCCCTGCATACACACACACATTTTATCTGAACTACTGTTCTCGGTATTTCGGGCCATTTGAGAATCCTAACATGAAAATCTGGCGAAAGAAAACAACAATGCTGTGAAAACAAGGCTCTTTCTATGAGAAAGCAAAGTGCAACGTAATATATGTATGTATGACTTAGCGTGGAGCCTCACTAACTATGCCGCATATTCGATAAATTATACATGAATGCGGATGGCCTAGAGCGTAAACGCTAGAGAACAGAACAGAACACAAGAGACATGAGTGTGCAGGGTGTCCAGGAACTCCGGTCATCACGGCTTCGCTATATGGCTGAGGAGCAGTTAGCTGAGCGTTTAATGTAACAGTAATGCACGGGTGAACGGATCTACAGAAGCTCCTCATTCGGTCCATGCTCTCATATCATTATATCGAATTCGCATATCGCACAACAACAAATTGTCGCTTTGCCGCATGGTTGGACACTGGAACCAGTAATACGAAGGACACATGGCCATGCATAACAATTCTAAGAGATTCTAATTAAAACACCCGATTGAAATAACAATCGCCTTTAATCTCGCCCTGAGTTCACCATTCATATTTGTCTTAATAAATTTCATTTCATCTACTTGCACGAAGAAAAAACATTTTGCTACGCCAGCCAAAACATCGAAAAATATTTTTGTTATGTTAGCACGTGATACAATGCTATTACTATTTTAGCGAAAGGTTTGTTGCGTCAGTGAAAGCATTTCCTCCGCGTGGAAGCTATTTTAGGAAATATTACTACGAAAATAATCTACCGAGAGGAGATTTTGTAAAAATATTCGACCACCACGACTATGGTCGTATTTTCCATTGAAGTGAAAATTCATCATTGCTCCCCCATGGAAAAAAAGTATGCTGACAAAGTATATTTTTCGACATATCGAAAAATATATAAATAATGTGCGTGGTATTTTTCTTATATACTTTTTATATACTTGGCAATATCCAATATTTCGTTCAAACGTACGTTTGGCGAATATACGTGAAGTACATTTTCTATACAATCGTTAGTACATCTGGCAAATATACGAAAAATATATTTATTTGGATACATGTATGTGGTTAATATATGTAAAGTATATTTTTTTGTATATTAGTAGTACATAAAGAATGCATCAACTCACAAAATGTAAATCACGCAATCTCGAGCACCTAGATTTCTTATATCGACAAAGAATCTAACCAATTTGGTCAAATGTTCTTCTAACTAATTCAAGCGTTAAACATCTTCTTACATAAATATATATATAATTTCTATAGAAAAAAATGTACATTCACATATCATTCACACGAATCCATAAAATATGGATTGAGAATTATATGAAGAATATAAAAACGATATATTTTATTTTCCAAAAATATGTATGAACTAGTATACCATCATATATACTTTGTAAGTATACTAAAAGTTATATCCGATATATAAAATTTTCGTCCAAAGTATAGTTGGTATATAAAATGTATACTTTTCTATATTTTTTCGAGTATACTTTTTTCCATGGTGGCTGACTGCATCCCTGCATCAATTGGGACAATTACTTGGAGTAGATTTTTATAAAAACTTGCTATATTTAGACTCTACCAAGTAATGCGAAATTTCCAATGAACTGACAAATTGTAAAGGACATACATTCCGCTGCGGGCGGTTGTAGAGCATGATCCAGTCACGCTCGGTCGGTTGGAGGGCTTTGAAATGGCCCAGCTTTGTAGCAGAGTGAAGCGGCCCGACAGTGAGTGGATCGAGATAAGAGGAGGCCGGTGCGAGGACTGTGTGCAAGGTTGCTCGTTCTATCCGAAACCGGACGAGGCTTGGGTAGTGCGTTATCGCGTCTGGTTTCGCCGTTATCGGGCTGCTAATCCTGTCGTGTACGCGACAGTTGCTCAGCAAGGGTCAACCGGAAACTAGTACTGCCATTGAATAACGTTTGCTAGGTCAAAAAACTATTATCCCGACAATTCAGTCACACATGCTCGCCAGCCCAAGTTCAATGCAATCTGGACAAACACTCGGAACAAATTGGAAAGCTCACCGTTTCTCATATACGGTTCTCGCTTCACTGAAATTGAAATTAGGGTCAGTGCGTTATCAGGTCTGTTTTCACCGTTGTATTTTGATTTATCATTTCTACGACAAGTATTTGGCGGCAGAGCCTGAAACTAGTACGTTCATTGAATGACGTTTGCAGGTCAAAGACTCATTATCACAACGATTTAGCCACACACATGGTCACGTGTTGGACAGTTTGAGCTTTCACTGAAATGGAAATTAGCGGCAGTTCTGCATTAGTGGTACATCACATCTGCTCACTATGTCAGCTTAAAATTTGTACATTATTTGAATGATGTTCTGATGTAGAAAAATTGCTCAAGTTCAATGAAAAAATTGTGATCCCGATAACTGTCTCACGTGTTTGTTGGCCTGAGCTTAATGAAATCTGGACAAACACTGGAAACAAATTGGAAGTTTTAGGCACAGTTCGTCTGATACACGGTTTCCGTTCCACTAAGATTTAAATGAAGGGCAGTGCGTTATCGGGTTTGTTTTCACCGTTCTTGCTAGACTTACCATTTGTGCAACAATTATTTGGCAGGTCAGCCCAAAACTAGTACGTCCAGTAAATGACGTTGTCAGGATGAACAACTTATTATTGCGACGATTTAGCCGCACACGCTTGCGTGGTTAACTTCAAGGAAATTCGCACGAATACTTTATACAAGTTGGAAAGTTCGAATTTTTACTGGGGTTTTGATTTACTGACTCCATTCCACGGAAATGGAAATTAGCGGTAGCGAGGTACATCTTGTATGCTCAGCATGTCAGCCGGAAACTTGTACATTCTTTGAATGATGTTTCAAAAGGAGGAAAATTTCTCAAGTTGAATGAAAAAAATTATTATCTCGACAATTCTGTCAAATACGATCGCAAGTCCAAATTCAACGGAAACTGGACAAACATTGGAAACAAATTGGAAAACTTTAGGCACAGTGCTTCCGATATGCAGTTTCTGTTCCAGAAATTGACATTGGGAATAGTGCATTATCGAGTCGTTTGTGGCGGTTATTGATGGACTTATCATTTGTGCGACAATTATTTAGCAGGTCAGCCTGAAACTAGTACATCCATCGAATAACGTTTCCATGGTCAACAACTCATTATCAGGGCGATTTAACCACACAAGCTCACATGGTTAACTTCAATGAAATTCGAACAAATACTCGAAACAAGTTGGAAAGTTTGAGCTTTCACTGCGCTCCTGATTTACCGTCTCCATTCCACTGAATTGGAAATTAGCGGTAGTGCGATATATCATGTCTGCTCAGCATGTCAGCCGGAAACTTGTACATTCTTTGAAGAATGTTTCTAATGTAGAAAAATAGCTCAAATTCAATGGAAAAATTGTTTCCATTTCAGTGAGATTGAAATTATGGGTAATGCATTGATGCTGAAACTAGTAAGTCCATTGAATGAAGTTTGCAGGGTCAATGACTTACCATCTCAACGATTCAGCCGCACGTGCTAGCGTGGTTAAGTTCAGTGAAATTCGCACAAATGTTCGAAACAAGTTAGAAAGTTTGAGCTTTTACTGCGCCCCTGATATACTGTCCACATCCCTATGAGATGGAAATTAGAGGTAGCACGTTATCCTATCCGTTTAGGGTGGGGATCGAAATAGCGAATGACCAAAATAGCGAATGAATAGTAATAGCAAATTGAAAAATAAGAAGCGTCTAAATGAAGAATATCTATAATCATGGCATTCGGGTTTCCAGCCATGCACTATTTTTATCAATCGCTATTTTGAATGCATTTTAATGAGTTGGAGGTAAAAATAGCGAATGTCTGAAATAGCAAAGTTCATAAAAATAACCATTCTGGATTGAGACGTTCCTAATTTCGAAATTCGCATTTTTACCCATTCACCATTTTGATCATTCGCTTTTTTTTACCCCCGTTTTCAAGGCAATCGCTTGGCAGTTTCGTCTGAAACTTGTACATCCATTGAATGACGCGTTCAGGATCAAAAAATCATTCTTTTGACAAGCAATCAACGCGCGTTAGCCAATGGAAGTTCAATGGACTCCACACGAATGCTAGGAACAAATTCTGAAGATTAAGCTCCAACAGCGCTTTGATAAACTATCATCGTTTCCGTGGGATAGAAATTAGCCTTGTTGCGTTTTCTTAGGCGACACCCGCTCTTCGGTTTAGTCTGAGACTAATACATCAATTGAATAATGCTTTGACCGTCAAGCAATTATTACCCTGACAACTCGACGGCACAATCTTGCCAGCCAAAGTTCAATGAAATCCGGGCAACTGTTTGAAACAAGTTGGAAAGCTTGGCTGTCACTCGGTTTCTGATATACACTTCCGGCTCAGACGGAAATTAGCGCACTGGTTGTAGAGGGCGCCCCTTGTTTCGCTAGATCGCTTTCCAGAATCGCACGAAGTTTCGTCGCGTTGATAGCTTTATCGTCAATGCTATATACGCAGAATGTCAAAGTGTTATCGCGGGCCATGCTACGCCGGTAGAAGTCCCTCTCATTCAATGACTATTCAACGCTGGGATAGACGCAGCCACGCGACAAAGTTAGTTGAGGGTTTGTAGCTTTCGATTGCCACAAGCGCCAAGTGCACTCAATGGAAAAGCCTCGAACCGATAATCCCTATGTGTCAAAGTCGTGGTTCTAACTGGAGTACACAGACCTAGCTAAATCAATCATCATTCACAACCAGAAAAACGAGCGTCTGTGCCAAGCGCTGCTTTCGACGGAGGTCCCAGCATTTGTTAGGATTTTTTCAAAGCACCGCGCTAGGAATTCAAAGCCCAGCAAGCCCCTTCTTTTTTTTGCCGTCCTAAATACATCAAAGTATATTCTCGGGCCGAGGCTGACTCAAAATAAAGAGCTAGAAAGCAATATGCAGGATTCCATTCCCCTTCTTGGTTAAATAAATTCAACAAACTGAAGTTTAATTGAATTTTAGACGTCAAGAAATAGTATTGACGAAGCCACACGACAAAGTTAATTGAGGAATGTAATGTTCGATTACCACAAGCGCCGAGACGAGGCTGATTTAAAATGAAGAGCAAGGGAATAATATGCAAGTTTCTATTTTCATTTTTGTTTTAAAACAATTTAAAAAATCAAAGTTTTGCGAAATCTTAGGCGTCGAAAAATAATAACGACACAATCACGCTACAAAGTTTGATTACGTTTGTATCCTTCAATTGCGACAAGCGCCAATTGCACACACTCTCAATACAAACGCTGCAGCGAAATCAATTGAACTGCAATTGACAATTGACTGATTCGCGAAAACCAGAGAAACGCGTTTCTAATCGAAGCGCTGTTTTCCACAGACTTTCCCTGATTCGTTAGGATTTTTTCAAGGCGGAATCAAGGCTGATAAAAATAGAGAGGCAGAAAACAATATGCAAGGTTTTTTTTTCATTCTTGTTTTGAATAAATTTGAAAAGAAGACCAGTGAATGGACTTTAGGCGTCAAGAAATAATGTCGATGAAAACGCCGTAATAAAATCAATTAACATTCACGAGAGCCAGGAAAACGCTAAATATCTAAATGAAGCGCTGTTTTCAACAGACATTCCGTCATATCCGTCACGATTTTTCCAAGGCTGAATCAAGGCTGAAAAAAGAGCACAATGTGCAAAGTTTTTTATGCACGTGCTTTTTTAGACAGCGTCGATCGGTCACCATCTATTCACTTCCTGATCTCTTCAAATATTAATTAGTTCACCTCATAACCCAATTTAAGGCGTCAAGAAATACCAGCGACGCAGCCACGCCATAAAGTTTAATCACGTTTATCTTTCGATTGCGACCGACGCCAAGTGCGCAACACCCTTAATGAAAACGCCAGAGTGAAATCAATCATCATTCACGAGATCCAGACAAACGGGGTTCTAAACGAAGCGCTGTTTTCGTCGGACATTCCCGCATTCGTCAGGATTTTTCCAAAGCACCGCGGTAAGAATTCAAAGCCAAGCGGACCGTTTTTTCTTCCTTCTTTTTTTTTTTTACTGTCCCATAATACATCAAAGTGTGTTCTCGAGTCGAGGCTGATTTAAAAGGGGGAGCGACCGCGATTCGCGAAGTGAATATGGGAGAGCACTGTATATAAAGTGCGAGAAAAAAAACGTCACGTGGCTACGAACGTGGGCGATGGGTATATACCCACATGCTACTTTATCTGCAGCATCTCTCCACGTCCAGCAGACTTCCCTCACGTTATCTCACTTTTTTTCTTTCTTTTTTTTCATTTACTGAAAAAATGCAAGCCTAGCTTTGCGTTTCGCGTATATATCTATGGCTCTTTGGTATATACGGGCCAACGATCACGCCGAGATTCGCACGCCAGCTAACTCCAAGACGAATTAAACGGTACTTGAGCTTCTGAGAGGCTCCCAACGAACCCTTTCACTTCTGTAGTTTTCTATGTGTGTATCTACGCGTTTACCGATGTTATAGGCGATGATACAAGTAGTACGTGCTATTCACCTCTCTTTCGTTCGCTCTCTACCTCCGCTTTTGCCAGAGCCTCTGCCTTCTCCGCCTTTTCTCGTCCGTTTGCCATCTCGCGTGGGACTCGACCGCCTGTGAACCTTCCTCGAGCTTCTCTCTGCATGTCGCAGCAGTTTTCTACTGCTCGCGTAATATTGCACCAGGTGAGGGGGCTAGAAGTGCAGGGGGAGCCGAGAGCACGATCGCGTGCATCTGCACTAGCGAGCTGCGAATCGGAATCGCAACGAGGAAATAAAAGTGATGAGGGTGAATGCGAGGAGGTGTGCATTAAAAGCGGCGCTATAGAGCCAAGAGTGTTGCACTCTTCGCCGAGTGCAGACACGAATACTTACGAAGTGAAATATTATTTCTGTTAATGGTAGAGTTTTCATTCGAATGTCTAGTTTGTAAATATACGTTCAATGCTACAGTGGTAATGAAATATATTTGGAATAAGTATTCTTGATATTATGAAAGATATTTTTATACATTTTTCGGGACAGTTCCATTAGAACTATTTGAAATAGGGTAAAAGTACCGTTTGTGGCCATACCTATTGCATGTATTTACATGTCATTTGACAGCACTGGCCACAAATGATGTAAACCTCTGTGAACATAATTTATTAAGGAATAAGGCATTCTAAGCGTTTACTATTCAATGTTAAGTTTGCTTTGATTATTGTAGAATAAACTCATTTAGTAGTAGAAGTAATGGTTATTTATTGACAATACATCTACATAGTTATAATAATCATTAAAATTCCCTGTACATTATAAATTATTCGCTATTGAAAAATGGCCATCGACCGAAGTCCTTCAGTCACTGTTTATCTTATTTATTTGAACTTTTTTCGGTTTTCGGTTTTGGATATATTAGTGTTTGTTGATTCGTTTTAGTTGCTGGGAGGTTGTATGCGTGGAGTGTTTGAATTTATGGTTTATGTTTGAGGTCGGTTGAACGATTTAGTAATTTTTATAGATTGAAGTAATAATAAATTGATCTATACATTTTTTGTGTGGCCACCAATGGTACAGTGGTCACAAATGGTACGTCCACCCTATATGAAATATATCAAACACATAAGTTAATATTTAGCTTTGAATTTAAAAAATGTTTTTTTGTTTATTTTGCAGTAAAAATTGTGTTGTACGGTTCAGTGTTTTACAATCTTCGCCGAGTGCAGATATGAATATTTGCGCAGTGAAAATTATTTCTCTAAATAGTATCTCGAATGAAATGAATGAAAAATTATAATTTTTCAAATATATGTTTAACGTCATGCCCTAATGGTAATACAATATATTCGAAAAATGTTTTCTTGATATTATATAAATTATATTTTTCCATATATTTGTGGATAGTTTGTACCAGATGTATTTTAAAAAATATGCTTTTCCTCTAAATTGAAAAATATCTTCAGTTGAACTCGCGGAAATTCCGAGAAAGTTAAAGCGAGGAGGACAGATACGAGGACGATTACACAAAGCGATGTTATAAGGGCAAAAATATTGAACTCATCGTCGAGTGCAAATATAAATATTTTCAGACCAAAACATTATTTTAATAAATGGAAAAGTTTCATTTAATATATGGTAACTTTGTGAATATCCTTCCAGCTGCATATCCAAGCAATAATAAAATGTTTGCGAAAAATACATTCTTGTTAATATAAAATCTATTTTCATACATTTTTGGATATGCTTCTACCAGACGTATGAAAAAATGTATGGAAAACGCCTACTACACCCGAAATTAGAAATGTGTTAAGTTAATTAAGATAAAAGGCTGACTTTGATGTAACAATTTAGTTGGATTTGTAAGTTAATTATATTTGGGTACCTGATGCAATGAATGCTTCTTAAACTACGCAGTATTTGAGGGTTATTTTCTTCATCTGAAGAGAAAGTCGCTTCGCTATTGCTGCTGAATTGGTGAGTCTACGAAAGTTGCCAGAGTTCGAGAAGTTGACATCGCGATGCGAAGAAACTACTAGCGGGCGATTTTGGAGGGCGAGTTGGAGCATGCCAAATGGATTCAAGGCGATATCCCCGTCGCTTCGAGTGGCGGTTCATCTACAAGCTCGAGGCAAACCCTCGAAACGTGTCCGTTGTGTAGGTTGCTAACTTTTTTCTCCTCCCCTGACTCTCTACATCTATACGGTCTTCCAAGATCGTAAATATTCTTGGGACAAAAGCTGAAGGACTCAGGAAGGATTATTGCGATAAATCATGAAGAACGTGCGGAGTGAAATATTATTGTCACAGCTACGGTCGACACATGTGTTCGAGCTTCCAAACATCACTTTCTTCGAATGGCAAATTTTTTTACTATCCATATTAATATATCTTGACCGAGAAGGTCAATCTTCCAAAGTTATGAAAACGATGGCTGGAAAGATGAAAAAAATACTTTTCGATTTTTTTTCTTTGCTAATACTGATCAAGGAGCTTTTACATCGTATTATAATGTCATTGGCCGATTTAATACAGTTCCTGGTGCCGATGTTACTGTGGCTTTTATAATGTTTTTTGATATTTCTGCAATGCCATTGGGGACGAAATTATGGTCTATTATCCATTTGCATTCCCATGGAAATTGAGTATTTATTCATTTAACGGTGGAACAAAAATGGAATCGTTTGGTGTACTTAAGAGGATACGTTAAACCATAAGTATATTTTTATCGATTCGGGAGTAAGCGCGAAGTGGTATAAAAAGGATGAATTTATAAACATTTTGACAAATAAATAATAAGAATGAGGATGTAATAAAAAGCAAAAAATAATGATACAATATAACGAAACAGTTATTTATATTCTACTAACAAATATTTCATTCATTGTCCTATTCGAATAAGTCTAACTTGCGTTATATTTATGATCCATTTTTTTGGTCATCATTCGAATCTCAAGCGTTCCTCACATTTTTCAATTTTTTCATATTTTATGCTTGTTTGGAGTTCACTGGAGAAGATATAATTTATGTAGGTCAACGTCCGTAGTAGCAGAAAGTTCAACATCCGCGGGGACATTTTTCTTTCTATTTCCTGTTTGTATCCCTTTGATCTTATTTTTCTAGTATAAAATTTGTCTACAAGACTATTGGATCAGCATGTATATAACTAAAATACGATCTTTATTGAAATTCAGTCGTTATTTACAGAGCATGAATATTCACGGTAAAAATTTAATGAAAAATTGAAACTGAACACAATCGTACAAGAAATTAATTATTTATAAGCCGGTATATTAAATTGAATATACAAATACGATGTAAAATTGAAAAACGGCATATCAACACATTTGTAAAATTATTTTTAATATAAAAATACCGTGACATTATCATATACCTGTATTCAATTTCATATACAACTACATACATAAAAATTACCGATAATTGTCTTTGAATGTGCAAAAAATGTCAATGTAAGTAAGGTTAAAAAATGCAGGTATTGCAATAAGTCAAGACTTCTAACAAATCCACGTAGTCACGTAGTAAAATTAGTAGATAAACGGCTTATCAATGCATTTTAAAAGTTTTTTTTTTAAAGTCGTAATATTATCATATAATTAATTGAATTATATTTAATTTAATGTAGAACTGAATACATAAAAATCACTGATAAATCTCTATGTAGCTAAGGTTAAGCATTGCAATAATAGCGATAAATCAAGTCTTTCAACAAACGCACGTAGTCGAAGCCTCGCAAACTGAATTTTTGTCGCGGCTGTCCCGACAACGCGCCGATTAACGGTTCTGAATAACGGCGACGAAACAATTTCGGTCGTTCATAAGCGCAGACCAAAAAGCGGGGTCAACTTGAATTGCATTATCCGCCGCTCAATCTATCACGGTTAAGTCTCATATAGCTGAGGAAGTAAGAAAGACTTCGCAGAAGTGAAAGGGGAGGGAGATTTTTGCAAAGGGGTTGTTAATTGCCAGTAAGAGTCCGAGGGAGCCGGGTAATTACCGAGTTCGCCGGAAAACCCGACTTTTGTTCGTCGCCAAGACAATACTTAGCGTCTATCCACGGAGCTCCACTTTCTCGCCGTTAAATTCTCATTCTGACCGCGTAAATCGAAAAGCTCTGTCACGAAATTTTCGTTTGTTATGCCCGTATAACCAAGGCAAACTTTCCGCCCGTCTGAAACGGTACTTAAATGACTGGCGAAAACTGAATGAGGCTACGAGAGCGGGTGGGATAAAAGCGGGCCAACGGCCGGTCTGGATTTTATTTCTCGATTACCATGACATTCAGGTTCCTCGAAAATTCTTCGATGTACAGTTAACTCAGCAAACTTTCTAAAACGGCCTCGATCCGTGGACCACTCTTACCGCTTCTTCGTCCTCGAGACGTTCCTCTTATTTTTGCTTAATTTTTTTTTACTGTACCATTTGTTCCCTCATCGAAATTCGCTTTATCCTGGTACTAAATGGCAAAAGAACAGACGTTAAAAAAAAAGGGTAACCGAAGCCCGTTGGTAATGAAGCTCGAAACGCTCAATTAGTAGATGAAACGAGTGCAGCGGCGTTGGTTGCTTCGGAGGCGAAGAGGAAAAGTTAAAAACCCGACAACTAGTGTAACCGGCTGGAGGTAAGTATATATAATTAACTCGGCAATTACGATGCTGTACGCGATGTTCCGTCGGTGTGCGCAGCGTGAGCGAAGAGCTCTGCATATATACACGCACACACAAATATATATATATATATATACTATATGCAAACTGGAAGGCACGCGGGCATGTACTCAGTCCTCTTGTGCTAATGCTTTCACGTGGATCGAGTGCATCGTGTGTACAAGCACATTCTATGCATCTCCGTCGTTACTATACGTTTCACGGAATCACGATGCTTCGATCACTGGATGTGTATTGTGTGTGTGTTTGCACTCGAAACAAAGTACCCGCGTTTCCCGCCCGCAAGCTCTCGTCGCTCGATCAACTTGAATGAATTGTACGTGGTCGATCATATTGTAATCGCGATTGCGAGCGATGGCCAGAAGAGCCAGAATGTGTAGCTAAACGATAACTATCGAGTTTCGTCGGAGTTGAATCGACCGGCAACTCCAATTCATCACGCAACCGGCCGAGCTCACGTGTAATTATGACAACACGTCAGAAGAGAAGAATCAACGAGATACTCAAATTCCCTCGTTAACATTGACAGTGCAATTCTTAAATAAATGTTTTCAAATTTGTATACCAATAAAGAATCGTTATAACTGTTATCGAATGACACTTTAATCGGATTATCGAACCACCGATATATTTTTCAAAGGATTTTCTTTTCGAGTGCTAAATCGACAGATGGATCGCGCGATGACCTGAAGAGTGTGTGTTATACCAACGAGAACGGGTTCTCGAGAGTCGCCTTCGGACGTGGAACCGGATGTGGCGAATACTCGAAAAAAAACTTTTAATGGCCTTCAAACGGAATTGGCAAAAGAATTTGCTTCCAAACTTCGTTTCCTTCTCTTGCTTCTCACACAACAATAAGTTCCACGTAAATGCATTCTATTCTAATCACATAGTTGCATATAAATGTTACATCGAAAATTTCACTTTCAGTGACGTCGAAGCACGAACAAGATATTTAGTTATCCTGCGGAGTAAATGCTGGTGAGTGGACGTATGTAGTGTCACTGACCTTGAATCGAATTTGCTACCGTCAAGCAAAGTTCCGGTGTAGTGCATCGTCACCTGATCACCCTTCTTCGATTTTAGCTCGCATACTTCCGGTTGATATATTCTGTCCACCTTGAGACCACTATTCTGACCGTCAGCCCCGAGACTCAGCGTAACACCGTGACTCAATATCGTAACGAGTGCGAAGCAACACGTCGCGAATGCAACACCCTGATGATACCTCATTGTGGAATGTTCGCGGGAACGTAGTAGCATCGTCTGTGCGTTTGTCGGATGCCGGCGAGCGACTGACACTGCGAACGAACGCTGATGCCCACGAAGCGCGCGCGGCTCTCGAGCTCGGCAGCACAGAGCAACGCGGCGAGTAGCGGCAGCAGCAGCGGCAACGGAGTCGTTGCGCGCGCGACCAGTCAGCCAGCCACCTCACCAGACCATAGAGAAACTCGGGGGGCCCTCCACGTTCCTCTGAGCGGCGGACGTGCGCGAGTGCAACGAGGACGGCGATAAAACGCTACGCGCCACATTGCGCCGTCTCATTGGCCTCTCGGAATATGTAGGTCTGTGCTTTTCCTCTCTTTCTCACTGCCTTTCAAACCCATCCTCTCGTAATGCTATAGCTCGGCGCGCGCTCTTTCATTCCCCTGCCGTCAACCTGCCTAGCATTTTCTCCAGCCCACTCACTCACTCCCACAGTTTCCTCGTTTTTTCTACTCTTCCTCTCTTTTAACTCCTATGCACACTTCCATAGACGAATTTTCTCTCTTTCTGTCGCGTAGCACTCAGGCTTGTGGCTTTCTCGTGGAGTTGCCTAAGGTGGATGTACCAGTGGCCGCACACTTAAGAGATCATACGATTCTGTGGTAACGATTTAGATTATTGAGGATTATGGGATTTAAAAATGGTTGTGATCAACTTCAAGCTTATGATTTCTGGTTTCTAAAAAGCAGGTATGTGTATAGATGTGCAATGACGACCGATTGACCGTCAATTCAGTGAAATGACGGTCAACAGTGCTTCTATGTACTTGTGCTGTGACCATCAATTGACCAGTTCTGACCGTCACTGCACATCTCTAGGCATATGTCAAAATATCGAATACTGAAGCAACTTTCTGATTCGTCGTCGATGTCTCCAACACGAAACTAACTTCAGACTGTTATGGTCAGTGCAGAGTCTCGTGCGCTTTTTAAATGGCTGTATTTTTTGCAGCTGCGAAAAAGATTACACGGAAAGAGAAGATTTCCTGCCATAACCGAAAAATAAGTTGACACAACCAATGGATTATTCTATTTCCCTTACAACTTAAATAGTCTGGCCAGCGATTCGAATCGTAATGTCGGCCATTCATATGGAAAATCATTGGATTGGTTAGGCTGACTTTTCTTGTGAAAACTAACTATGAATAGTTGGATTAACTATTCAATTTGGTTGGGGTATTTTGAAGGTCTTTGGTACAGCAAATTAAAAATATAGTTGGCGCAACCAAACAATTTTTTCCGTGCACATATTTTCCCTGCAAAATAAACAGACATGGCACATACCACATCGAAAATCGATTATATCGAAACACTGAAGCAGAAAAAGAATCGCATAAAGGCACGAATCGGAAACAGGCGCAAATATCATATTTGACCAAAATGAAGGACGAACGAAAAGAAAGCCGTGCAAGCAAAGCGAGCACATTTTTGCGAGTTGAGTATATGAGGCATTCCATACGGATTCGACCTGAGTCGGACCCTCGACCTCTCCGATTTGGTCGAAATTTTTTTATATGATTGGACCAACTCCAAAAAGTACTGGAAAAAATTTTCAGATTTTTTTTTCTTTTAATTTTTTTTGCGATTTTTGGAAGCTAACATATTGTTAGCCCAAATTTAAAAATCCGAGAAAATTCTAAAAAATTCTGCATGAAATAACAACATTTTTGAGCCTCAAACCAAAGTGGGCCAGAAAAATATTAGTTTGATGAAGCTTTAGCCGTTAGAAAGGAATGGATAGAATTTCTTCGGCGAAGGAAAGGAGAGTCGTCAATCGCTGAAGCATTCCTATCCATAACAGGAAAATAAGCTATTAAGATTTTTGTTATTAAACTTTTTCGATTTTAGAGAGAAAAAGTTTAAATCTTCATAGCTTATTTCCCTGTAAATCGATTGAGGCCGATTTCAATTGCAATATACTTCAGTGATCATTCGTCATGTGTCCCAAATTTCAGCTAGATTGTTAAAAATTTAGGACCGTTTTCGTGTTCACGGCCTTTCAGGAAATACACACCCACAGACACACATACCCATATTTGCACATATACATGCGCCGGACATTTTTTCCAGATATGCTTTGTCAACGTAACATTCTGAACATATTTTCTATGAATCGCATTATTTTTCACGAAAAAAAGCATACTTGCAGAAAAAAGCAATATTTTAGAAAAAATTGATAACTTTTCCTTCTTCGATTCTAAGTTTTTAAATAGTTTGGTATAGAAAAAAAAATAGAAGCGAAACTCGGCCCACTCGGTTTTAGGCTCAAAAATTTTGTTATTTCATGCAGAATTTTTGAGAATTTTTCCAGATTTTTAAATTCGGGTTAACGATATATTAGCTTTGCAAAATCGCAAAAAAGAAATTGAGATAAAAAAAATCTGAAAAACTTTTCCAGTACTTTTTGGAGATGGTCGAATCATATAAAAAAATTTCGACCAAATCCGAGAGGTCGAGGGTCCGAACCAGGTCGAATCGGTATGGAATGCCTCATATCATTCACAGCTTAACCTTATTGCTCTCTTTGATAGTGCCAATAAGAAATTTCGGAACAAATTTTTTTATCACAAAAAAATGGTTTTCTGGAAGAGTAATATACTTCTTAAACATTTTTTTTTCACGCTAAGTGACTTTTCAGGACCGTTTAGCTTTGCTGATTGGCACTGTCAAGAAGAGCAACCCTTAAGACATAATGTTAAGATGTTTTGAATTATTTTGTATGTTAAGTAACCGAATGAAAAGAGCTCGAAGTCAGTTGTAAAAAAAGGCTCTTACCGGCTTTAACGATTTTAGTTGCTCAAGTGTGTTGAATATAATGAAGATGATTATTAAAACTTGTGTACAAAATACGACTACTCGACGTACAATTCGTGCAATATTTGGATTTTTCCCGGTTTTGTGAGGCTCGGAAAAAAAAATTCAAAGTAATTGCGCCAAAACTCCCATGTCATTTAAATGGGAAGATATTTGTGCTTACATGCACGTTTTCCCGTCGAGATAGAGCTCTCAAATTCTAACCAGATTTTCAAATATTTATTTCAAACAAAATGAAGGGGCGTCTCTGACAAAATCGCTCAACATTGAAATTAACGACCACTTTAATGTACATAATTATTCGCTTTTGATCTATGGTGACCTCGCGGTTTTGTTTACAAAATCTAATTGCGGCACGAACGAACATATAGGTCTACACTTACGAGACTGCACGAGTGTCAGGCAAGCGAAATGCTAGGGACAGCATTCGATCGACTACAGCCGACTCTGATTTGTGATTGGTACTTCAGATAGAGTACATTGCCTCCCTATTACGTACGCTATAAGAGGTTTCACTGTATTGCCTAGCGCTTGAACACCATAAGGCCTAGTGTTTACACAACGTGTCTCAGTGTTTGAACACCAAGAGACCCACTTACGAAATACCCATAATTCTCGATTGAGTGACGTCGCGATCGTCACAAACTTCGAAAAGTAGGTAATACAACGCTTAAAATTCGTAGAAGGTTAGTTTTAACTCGAGAGATGTTTTTCTAAGATTCCAATGTGTCATAAAATTTGAACCACTCGACCGATTCGCGTTAAATTTGTGCCTAAATTTGGTTTCATGTTAATCTGTTCGTGAACCAAATTTGAAACCGGTAGATCGTATGAAATTTCTCGTAAGAGTTTCAGTACAGCGTTTGAAATGTCGATACAAAAAACTATTTTGTTTGTCTCAGTCATAAAACAGGGAGAATATATCGTCTAATCCATGTGATAACGATAATCAGTGGAGATATGAGATAGCTTGTTTCCTATCAAAATAAGCTATATTCTGTGCCGAAAATTCATAAAAGCCAAGAGATGACAGCTGTAAAGAAATATGATAACACTATCTCCGCAACGTGCAGCCCTGAACCAACGTATTTAATCCACCATTAAAAAAGACATGGCACATCGAAAGTCGAAATATCGAAAACTGCAGCCGATTAGCTAACATTCTGATTGGTCGTCAATGACTTTGACGTTTTTACTTATCGCGCGCATTTTGAATACCATTTTCATGGAGAGTCTCCATGACCATTTTCACAGTTATCGAATAGAATACATTTTTTTTTCTGTCCAAAAAAAAATACCACATAGAAATCCAATAACATCAAGATACTAAAGCAGAAGTAGAGTCACGAATCCTATAAGCATACAAATATCATGTTCAGCCGCAAAACAAAACAAATAAAAAGAAACGAGTGCGACCGAAGCGCACGTTGTTGCTAGTTATATTATAATATGCACAATATGTCAATTGACAATTATCCTAGCCAACATAGATATATTGAAGATGCCCTAACAATTTTGGCAATTGCAATTCCATTCACGATTTTTTTTATACAACGGAACATATGCGATGGTGTGCGGTAACTGGGACAATTTACCTTACTATATACTCGATGCCCTAGCGTGTACTAAGGCTCTGTTCCCCTCATGCTCTTGATTTGGTTATCTGATCTTATCTATCTCCACCTTCCCCACCCAGCTTACACTAGTAGCTGCTATTCATCTATCTACCGCGCTCTCACGCTCTTGCGCTTCGGGACTATGTTCCTCTCTGTTGGCTCTGTTCGCCTTGCATGATTTCCTCTTGAGTCGAATGGTTTCTCCCGCTCGCGCTTATGCTTTTGTCTCTGTCCTCCTTGTTCGCTAACAATGTCGAGCAGAGGCTCGTGGATCGTCCCTCGTGGGCCAGTTGATGTCATCGCTTCGTGCACAGCTCCGAACTCTGTGCCTCACTCGGCAACAGCTCGGGTGTGAGAAGTCACATAACCAGTACTACTCCTACGCGCCTCGCACTCCCTCTGTCCTTACTCGAACACAATAACGCGCGCTGAAATCCGTCTTTGTATATGGCAACACTGGCTGCTGTCTCTGCTGTCGCTTCATCATTGGACGGTGAAGTCACATCACCGGACTTCAGGCTTTGACGTGGTATATGAGATTCCGGCCGTCGCTGGGCCACGCGTTCCGTCGACGTGGCGCCTATAGTACACGGATCTTCGAACGAAAGACACGGACGAACTTCTACGTATGTACAGCCATTTCGCTCAGTCCAATCTCCTTCGATTAACCGTTAAACGCGATACAGCGCTGTAATGTAATGTGCACTTTGAGATATTGCCATTTTTAACGACTGATAAGATAACAGTGCTACAGTCTCTCTGACCTTCACTTTGAACATTCGGAGATTGAGCTCTCGAAATAGCATAAATATTATGTCATTTTATTTCAAGCTTCTACGATCTTAATGAAGAATACAGAGATGTTTGAAGATTCTTGTCACACGTTATCGACCAAATGCGGTAAGTTTCTTTTTTTTTTAGGAATTATGCACTGAGTTATCTAGGTTTGAAGCACAAATAATATAAATATTCTGTTTTGACCTGCGGCCAGTAAAATGCACTTTTTGCGAGTTACGAAAATAGCAGATTGCCGACGAAAAGTATCGGTCAGCACTCGAGGGATAAACTTTTATAAAGCAAGTCTGGGCTTGTAACACTAGCCGATGCGAAAACTGCAATTACACAATTTTTTCCATAGTGTTGAAACGTACTATTTTTAAATCCCTCACCACAAGTCAGTATAACATGTGCCGTTCAATTAAACTTTGCCTCAGGGCTTATATCGAATCGTTATATATAATCTGTATTTTTTGCTTTCTCAAAGAAGAAGATTCGTTTTCGTGAAATTCTTTTTTCGAAATTGTCATGTTTGGGCTTCAGAATGTTAAAGAAACATACAGAAAAGTGGGTTGCAGAGCTTTAAAATTTCAATTACCTGTGACCCAAAAATCGTTTAATCTTATAGACTTTTCTTTCACAAGAGGACGGAAATTGTCTAGTTTTCATAAAATTTAAGATATTTGCCAAAAAGTTATGAGTGCAGGTTTGTATTTGATAGTGTTTGGTATTGCATTGGGGACGAATTGGATGAACGCTTAAAATTTTACAGCTTTTCGTAAACTTCCGAAAAATTAATTGTTATTTAGTAATATTGTGGTTACGCAAATCAACAAACTTACCGTTAATTAATGGTAAAATTCGATAAAAAATTACTAGTAATTAGTAAAAATCTTTGCAAGACTTTACAAGTGTACCAATAACAGTTTTCTAATTATTCTGGTAATATTCCCACATTTCAAAATAGTATATGTATCATATTCATTATGCTTCGTCACTGTATGAGTAATGTCATACAATAATACCTCGTGTATTTTCTCCTAGAAATAGTGCATGTATTTAGACGTTGTGAAAAAAAAGATCTCAAAAATCAAGAAACTTTTTTTTTTCAAGTGTAATAGCAGAATAAATTCGAAAGCTTGCAGATAAATCAAACAGTTAGAGAGATAATTTAGTAAAACGAAAAGTCTATAATTTCGTGGCTTTCATCATAGCAAACACAAAAATAACAGCTTATGAAAATATCTCCAATAATAACATAGTGAGATAAAAATATTGTTGCTTATAATGAAGTAAGATAAAAATACTTTTTCAGTTATCCAACTTGCAGATTAGATTACAACTTAATGAAAGCATATGCCTGCCTCTGTTATACCGCGAGATGAATATTTACGATATTCTCCAGACATCCATAAATCAACGAACGCATTGAATTCATATTCATCCAAAGAATGTACAGATATACAGGAAAATAAAGCTGTCGATAAGATTGGAATAGGTATTGGCAATCCATTGGAGCGGGAATCCTCCGTTATCGAATTAAAAAAGCAGCACAATACCCAGCCATCAAGTACATATGTTCCGCAAGTCTTTTATGTCTGGGCCTTTTTTTTATATTTTTTTTATCAAGCTTTCAGTTCATTTCAAAACGTGGTAAGCACTGTTTAAAGAGATTCCGGGAAGTAAAAAATGCCCAGCTGTACCGGCGCGCATACCAATGCGATAGGTATTTTCAAAGGGTAGCTGACGTGAAACGGTAGGAGTGCACATGTGCGCTTGAAACTTGGAACTTGTGTGGCGTACGTGCGTGTCGAGTGTCGTCGACAAATGTGAATCAGCCTGAAGGGAAAAGCCCACGCGCTCTACCGCTGGAAGGCTGCAACACAGCCGAACAGAATTTCCCCCTTGCGGCGTGCGCTCTGTACCGCAGCAGGCGTATGAGAAGCACGCATGAATGCTATCGCGTAGCTGAGCTCGTTAACTCTATGACGCGAACTCTCTGCCAGTTTCAACTATATGTATTTGCTGATGTACGTGCCCTACTGTCGTCGGTGTGTACAGCATCCGCGTGTACACGCGTACGTCAAGTTTGGTGTACATACAATATAGGTATATATTTTCTTCAGGCGGCACAAGACGACGTGGCTCGTTTCCCAGCAAGCAGGAAGTGAACACGCGGCTGGCGCGATGTGGCTTCGCTTTCTTAGCGACGCGGAGCGACGGGAGGGGGAAAAAGAAGCGCGTTGAGGGATGATGCGTGCGAGTCTCTCGCGCACGAGCCGCGTAGCCTTCCGGCGTGGAAAGTCGTGCGGCGGGAACTTGTCTATATATAAGTATACAGATCCACGCTCCGTCGTACTCACGAGTTCGCTAAGATGCTACGCGGTGCGTTTCAACTCGTGAGCCGCGGGCAACTTGCGACGGGACGTAGTACAAGTTTGCACGAGCTTCATCGAACCGACCAGGAGTTTCTCTCGGCTCTGCCGCTCCTTCTACTCCTCACCGTCGTGCCGTGTACTCTCGCTTCGCACATGCTTCTACTCTCTTGTACCGCTTCACAGCGAACAACGTCAACCACACTCGAAACTTTGACACAGAGTAAAATCCCCGTTGACCCAACAATTCTGGGGAACGATGCACTACTTGCATGAGTGACGGGTTCGCTTTGCTATGATACAACGAGAGATAAGATTTCATTGATTCACGGATATCTTTGGCCATGAATAGAAATGCTAGAGGTCCAATACTTAGTACCTGAGTTAATCCAGACCCTCTTCAGAGATTAAATGTGGCAGTTCCGCGGGGTTAACTGAAGTCCTTTCGTTCCTTTGACATTCCTCAAAACCTCCAAAAATAGCAGATATTACCAAATTGGAATAAACGCAGAGTGATGTGAGCTGAAATTTTCATGTTTGAACCTCCACTAAGTTTGTATAGCTGGAGACAAGTTTCTTAGGCCCTTGTAAAAACTTTCAAAAATGGCATATTTTGCCCATTTAGTTTTAACCAAGATTCTTTTGAGGGAGTAAATTTCAACTCGGGTATCTTTTGAATGATTTCAAGCTCAATGTAAAGTAGTAACATGAGACCAAAGGAATTTTCTCTGTTGGTTTTACTAAAGAGGCAACGGCACTTCTCTAACCATATAAAGCTCAAATTTGAACAGAACGTGCGCAAGTACTACAGAAATGGGCTAAAGTACGAGCTTCTTAAAACTCGAAGTTATTTGTTCGGGAGAACTGGTAAACAAGAAAGTTGAGTTAGGTGCGAGAGAGACATCCCTCTATTGTTTATAATTGGACGATGAGATTCCCACCTCTTGCTGCCATCAAGATCCTATCAATAAATGAAGGAGACTGTTTTTTTCAGATCGACGAAAACTTTTATTAAAATAATGAAACCGTTGCTTTTTTATATGTTCACTGAGTAAATGTTTCTTCAAGAGCACTTAAATGTTCTCTTCGAAATTTAAGTGCACTATTTTATTAAAATCAATGAGAGCAACGCTCCCTTGCCTAGGGTAGTTATTTCAGGAAAGCAAATCAAACTAATGTTCATGAACTTTACTCATCAACATTATTATCCGAGCTTTCACAGAACCGATTTTGAATATATTTGAATTTGTCTGAATTATGAATTTTTTTACATTTATGATACACATTTTTGGCGTTTTGATAGATGTTTCATTATTTAAAGAAAAAATTTGATTAAAAGTCCGTTCTGTGAAAGTTTAGATAATAATTCTATAAAAGTTATGTATAAATTTGGAGTCGATCGGATGAGTGGTTACACAGGAATCGTTGCCACTGTTTTTTTTGTTGCATGTCGCGGGCTAAACTTTAGCACTCTACAGGCACCGCCAGTTTTATACAGCTCATACATTGAAAAACACGATCTTGAAAAATCGCATCAAATTTAAAGAAAAATATATGCCTATTCAGAATAATTAACAAATCAGTTTCACTTCAGGCTGACGAGTGATTTGCTGAACATTGTTTTAAAATCAATTTTGAAAATAACATTTTTTAATAATTATTGAGCAAAAATAGCTCGTTTCAATACCTTCAACGTGCTCGATTGGTTATTGGATTTTTATCGCATCGAGAATTGTTACAAATTCTCTCTGAATCTCATGTTTAACTAGACTGTACCTTGAAATAATTGACTAAATGAATAATCACAACAAAAACCTTGGCACATACGTTTTCATTTATTTTTGTCTTAGTTATTCTGAAGAACTACCACATGAATACTGATAAAAAACATTAAGGGCACAAGCACGAAAACACGGAGCTGAAAAATGTTGGCCCCGACTCATTCGATTCGGGATCTTCAGACTAGGAAAGATAACCAAGCGCGCTTTACGAGCATTCTGCTTGACAGCTAACGAGCAATGGATGTTGTTACCAGCTTGCCCTCACTGTTAGATAGTGAAACTGAATTATGTTCATGGTCCCTAGCCGATAATGTCCATTTTCAGCTTAAGGCGAGGCGAAACCTGCTCTGACGGTAAAAAAAGTTGTAAACAATAGTATGGCGTCGTCCTAGACATTTTGAGAAAAATAAAAATGTCACCGGAAGCGGAATTTAATTATCCTTCCGATGACATTTTTCTCTTTTCCTGGATAACACCAGCCTCTAAAAAGCGTTGTACGGAAAATTGGTGTTATCTCTCTTCCGCTTTCATTTCACGTGGTACAGGATTTATCTCCACATTTATTAAATTTTTTTCCAAATAAAACAGATTGTCTGACATTATGACAAACTCGTACATATTTTCATTCGCATTTTAACATTATTATAATTTTGTACGCTTTATATTTCATATTTTAACATTATTACAATTTACTGCACTTTTCATTTCACATTTAGACATGGCTATTTTGTACAGTTTTTGCTTTTTGTACACCTTTTAACATTGATACAATTTCCTGCTCTATTTTATTTCATATTTTCAAATTATTGCAATTTTGTACACTTTTTGCTTTTTCATGGAGGAAGCTTTGTTTTCGTAAAAAATTTTTTTTCACGAAACGCGGAAAACTGATTGCATCATTCCTCAGAATCTGCGTATAGTTTATAATATGTATTTTTGGTCGCTGAACAGAAATGAAACATTATTTTAGTGATAGAACGCGCAGAAATTATAATAACCGTGAAAAACCGGCAGCGAGGATCTTAATTTTTCGCGTTTTCCGATAATCTTAGTAATTCTACGATATCTTTCTGAGAAATCATTGTTTCCACACGCGCCCAAGTTTTTTCAATGCACTGTGCTCCGCTGATTACGAATATGCCTATGGATTCACGAAAAACTCATCAGGTAACTTGAAATCCGCATGAGAAGTTAGTGATCACAAATGAACGTCCTTTTTGCGCTAGGACCGATATTTCGCGAGAAAAACGCGAAAAACTGTTTGCATCATTCCTCGAACTCTGCATATAGTTCATAATATGTATTTTAGGTCGCTGAACAGAATTAAAACATTATTTTAGTGATAGAACGCGCAGAAATTATAATAACCGTGAAAAACCGGCAGCGAGGATCTTAATTTTTCTCGTTTTCCGATAATCTTAGTAATTCTACGATATCTTTCTGAGAAATCATTATTTTTACACGCGCCCAAGTTTTTTCAATGCACTGTGCTCCGCTGATTACGAATATACCTATGGATTTACGAAAAACTCATCAGGTAACTTGAAATCCGCATGAGAAGTTAGTGATCACAAATAAACGTCCTTTTTGCGCTAGGACCGATATTTCGCGAGAAAAACGCGAAAAACTGTTTGCATCATTTCTCGAACTCTGCATATAGTTTATAATATGTATTTTAGGTCGCTGAACAGAAATAAAACATTATTTTAGTGATAGAACGCGCAGAAATTATAATAACCGTGAAAAACCGGCAGCGAGGATCTTAATTTTTCTCGTTTTCCGATAATCTTAGTAATTCTACGATATCTTTTTGAGAAATCATTATTTTTACACGCGCCCAATTTTTTTCAATGCACTGTGCTCCGCTGATTACGAATATACCTATGGATTTACGAAAAACTCATCAGGTAACTTGAAATCTGCATGAGAAGTTAGTGATCACAAATGAACGTCCTTTTTGCGCTAGGACCGATATTTCGCGAGAAAAACGCGAAAAACTGTTTGCATCATTCCTCGAACTCTGCATATAGTTTATAATATGTTCTTTAGGTCGCTGAACAGAAATAAAACATTATTTTAGTGATAGAACGCGCAGAAATTATAATAACCGTGAAAAACCGGCAGCGAGGATCTTAATTTTTCTCGTTTTCCGATAATCTTAGTAATTCTACGATATCTTTCCAAGAAATCATTATTTTCACACGCGCCCAAGTTTTTTCAATGCACTGTGCTCCGCTGATTACGAATATGCCTATGGTATTACGAAAAACTCAACAGGTAACTTGAAATCCGCATGAGGAGTTAGTGATCACAAATGAACGTCCTTTTTGCGCTAGGACCGATATTTCGCGAGAAAAACGCGAAAAACTGCTTGCATCATTCCTCGGACTCTGCATATAGTTTATAATATCTATTTCAGGTCGCTGAACAGAAATAAAACATTATTTTGGTGATAGAACGCGCAGAAATTATAATAACCGTGAAAAACCGGCAGCGAGGATCTTAATTTTTCTCGTTTTCCGATAATCTTAGTAATTCTACGATATCTTTCTGAGAAATCATTGTTTTCACACGCGCCCAAGTTTTTTCAATGCACTGTGCTCCGCTGATTACGAATATGTTTATGGATTCACGAAAAACTCATCAGGTAACTTGAAATCCGCATGAGAAGTTAGTGATCACAAATGAACGTCCTTTTTGCGCTAGGACCGATATTTCGCGAGAAAAACGCGAAAAACTGTTTGCATCATTCCTCGAACTCTGCATATAGTTCATAATATGTATTTTAGGTCGCTGAACAGAAATAAAACATTATTTTAGTGATAGAACGCGCAGAAATTATAATAACCGTGAAAAACCGGCAGCGAATATCTTAATTTTTCTCGTTTTCCGATAATCTTAGTAATTCTACGATATCTTTCTGAGAAATCATTGTTTCCACACGCGCCCAAGTTTTTTCAATGCACTGTGCTCCGCTGATTACGAATATGCCTATGGATTCACGAAAAACTCATCAGGTAACTTGAAATCCGCATGAGAAGTTAGTGATCACAAATGAACGTCCTTTTTGCGCTAGGACCGATATTTCGCGAGAAAAACGCGAAAAACTGTTTGCATCATTCCTCGAACTCTGCATATAGTTTATAATATGTATTTTAGGTCGCTGAACAGAAATAAAACATTATTTTAGTGATAGAACGCGCAGAAATTATAATAACCGTGAAAAACCGGCAGCGAGGATCTTAATTTTTCTCGTTTTCCGATAATCTTAGTAATTCTACGATATCTTTCTGAGAAATCATTATTTTTACACGCGCCCAAGTTTTTTCAATGCACTGTGCTCCGCTGATTACGAATATGCCTATGGTATTACGAAAAACTCAACAGGTAACTTGAAATCCGCATGAGAAGTTAGTGATCACAAATGAACGTCCTTTTTGCGCTAGGACCGATATTTCGCGAGAAAAACGCGAAAAACTGCTTGCATCATTCCTCGGACTCTGCATATAGTTTATAATATGTATTCCAGGTCGCTGAACAGAAATGAAACATTATTTTGGTGATAGAACGCGCAGAAATTATAATAACCGTGAAAAACCGGCAGCGAGGATCTTAATTTTTCTCGTTTTCCGATAATCTTAGTAATTCTACGATATCTTTCTGAGAAATCATTGTTTTCACACGCGCCCAAGTTTTTTCAATGCACTGTGCTCCGCTGATTACGAATATGCCTATGGATTTACGAAAAACTCATCAGGTAACTTGAAATCCGCATGAGAAAATAGTGATCACAAATGAACGTCCTTTTTGCGCTAGGACCGATATTTCGCGAGAAAAACGCGAAAAACTGTTTGCATCATTCCTCGAACTCTGCATATAGTTTATAATATGTATTTCAGGTTGCTGAACAGAAATAAAACATTATTTTAGTGATAGAACGCGCAGAAATTATAATAACCGTGAAAAACCGGCAGCGAGGATCTTAATTTTTCTCGTTTTCCGATAATCTTAGTAATTCTACGATATCTTTCTGAGAAATCATTGTTTTCACACGCGCCCAAGTTTTTTCAATGCACTGTGCTCCGCTGATTACGAATATGCCTATGGATTCACGAAAAACTCATCAGGTAACTTGAAATCCGCATGAGAAGTTAGTGATCACAAATGAACGTCCTTTTTGCGCTAGGACCGATATTTCGCGAGAAAAACGCGAAAAACTGTTTGCATCATTCCTCGAACTCTGCATATAGTTCATAATATGTATTTTAGGTCGCTGAACAGAATTAAAACATTATTTTAGTGATAGAACGCGCAGAAATTATAATAACCGTGAAAAACCGGCAGCGAGGATCTTAATTTTTCTCGTTTTCCGATAATCTTAGTAATTCTACGATATCTTTCTGAGAAATCATTATTTTTACACGCGCCCAAGTTTTTTCAATGCACTGTGCTCCGCTGATTACGAATATGCCTATGGTTTTACGAAAAACTCATCAGGTAACTTGAAATCCGCATGAGAAGTTAGTGATCACAAATGAACGTCCTTTTTGCGCTAGGACCGATATTTCGCGATAAAAACGCGAAAAACTGTTTGCATCATTCCTCGGACTCTGCATATAGTTCATAATATGTATTTTAGGTCGCTGAACAGAAATAAAACATTATTTTAGTGGCAGAACGCGCAGAAATTATAATAACCGTGAAAAACCGGCAGCGAGGATCTTAATTTTTCTCGTTTTCCGATAATCTTAGTAATTCTACGATATCTTTCTGAGAAATCATTGTTTCCACACGCGCCCAAGTTTTTTCAATGCACTGTGCTCCGCTGATTACGAATATGCCTATGGATTCACGAAAAACTCATCAGGTAACTTGAAATCCGCATGAGAAGTTAGTGATCACAAATGAACGTCCTTTTTGCGCTAGGACCGATATTTCGCGAGAAAAACGCGAAAAACTGTTTGCATCATTCCTCGAACTCTGCATATAGTTCATAATATGTATTTTAGGTCGCTGAACAGAAATAAAACATTATTTTAGTGGCAGAACGCGCAGAAATTATAATAACCGTGAAAAACCGGCAGCGAGGATCTTAATTTTTCTCGTTTTCCGATAATCTTAGTAATTCTACGATATCTTTCTGAGAAATCATTGTTTCCACACGCGCCCAAGTTTTTTCAATGCACTGTGCTCCGCTGATTACGAATATGCCTATGGTTTTACGAAAAACTCATCAGGTAACTTGAAATCCGCATGAGAAGTTAGTGATCACAAATGAACGTCCTTTTTGCGCTAGGACCGATATTTCGCGATAAAAACGCGAAAAACTGTTTGCATCATTCCTCGGACTCTGCATATAGTTTATAATATGTATTTTTGGTCGCTGCACAGAAATAAACCATTATTTCAGTGATAGAACGCGCAGAAATTATAATAACCGTGGAAAACCGGCAGCGAAGATCTTAATTTTTCTCGTTTTCCGATAATCTTAGTATTTCCACGATATCTTCCTGAGAAATCATTATTTTCACACGCGCCCAAGTTTTTTCAATGCACTGTGCTCCGCTGATTACGAATATGCCTATGGTTTTACGAAAAACTCATCAGGTAACTTGAAATCCGCATGAGAAGTTAGTGATCACAAATGAACGTCCTTTTTGCGCTAGGACCGATATTTCGCGAGAAAAACGCGAAAAACTGTTTGCATCATTTCTCGAACTCTGCATATAGTTTATAATATGTATTTTAGGTCGCTGAACAGAAATAAAACATTATTTTAGTGGCAGAACGCGCAGAAATTATAATAACCGTGAAAAACCGGCAGCGAGGATCTTAATTTTTCTCGTTTTCCGATAATCATAGTAATTCTACGATATCTTTCTGAGAAATCATTGTTTCCACACGCGCCCAAGTTTTTTTAATGCACTGTGCTCCGCTGATTACGAATATGCCTATGGATTCACGAAAAACTCATCAGGTAACTTGAAATCCGCATGAGAAGTTAGTGATCACAAATGAACGTCCTTTTTGCGCTAGGACCGATATTTCGCGAGAAAAACGCGAAAAACTGTTTGCATCATTCCTCGAACTCTGCATATAGTTCATAATATGTATTTTAGGTCGCTGAACAGAAATAAAACATTATTTTAGTGATAGAACGCGCAGAAATTATAATAACCGTGAAAAACCGGCAGCGAGGATCTTAATTTTTCTCGTTTTCCGATAATCATAGTAATTCTACGATATCTTTCTGAGAAATCATTGTTTCCACACGCGCCCAAGTTTTTTTAATGCACTGTGCTCCGCTGATTACGAATATGCCTATGGATTCACGAAAAACTCATCAGGTAACTTGAAATCCGCATGAGAAGTTAGTGATCACAAATGAGAGTCCTTTTTGCGCTAGGACCGATATTTCGCGAGAAAAACGCGAAAAACTGTTTGCATCATTCCTCGAACTCTGCATATAGTTCATAATATGTATTTTAGGTCGCTGAACAGAAATAAAACATTAGTTTAGTGATAGAACGCGCAGAAATTATAATAACCGTGAAAAACCGGCAGCGAGGATCTTAATTTTTCTCGTTTTCCGATAATCTTAGTAATTCTACGATATCTTTCTGAGAAATCATTATTTTTACACGCGCCCAAGTTTTTTCAATGCACTGTGCTCCGCTGATTACGAATATACCTATGGATTTACGAAAAACTCATCAGGTAACTTGAAATCCGCATGAGAAGTTAGTGATCACAAATAAACGTCCTTTTTGCGCTAGGACCGATATTTCGCGAGAAAAACGCGAAAAACTGTTTGCATCATTTCTCGAACTCTGCATATAGTTTATAATATGTATTTTAGGTCGCTGGACAGAAATAAAGCATTATTTTAGTGATAGAACGCGCAGAAATTATAATAACCGTGAAAAACCGGCAGCGAGGATCTTAATTTTTCTCGTTTTCCGATAATCTTAGTAATTCTACGATATCTTTCTAAGAAATCATTATTTTTACACGCGCCCAAGTTTTTTCAATGCACTGTGCTCCGCTGATGTCGAATATGCCTATGGTTTTACGAAAAACTCATCAGGTAACTTGAAATCCGCATGAGAAGTTAGTGATCACAAATGAACGTCCTTTTTGCGCTAGGACCGATATTTCGCGATAAAAACGCGAAAAACTGTTTGCATCATTCCTCGGACTCTGCATATAGTTTATAATATGTATTTTTGGTCGCTGCACAGAAATAAACCATTATTTCAGTGATAGAACGCGCAGAAATTATAATAACCGTGGAAAACCGGCAGCGAAGATCTTAATTTTTCTCGTTTTCCGATAATCTTAGTATTTCTACGATATCTTCCTGAGAAATCATTATTTTCACACGCGCCCAAGTTTTTTCAATGCACTGTGCTCCGCTGATTACGAATATGCCTATGGTTTTACGAAAAACTCATCAGGTAACTTGAAATCCGCATGAGAAGTTAGTAATCACAAATGAACGTCCTTTTTGCGCTAGGACCGATATTTCGCGAGAAAAACGCGAAAAACTGTTTGCATCATTCCTCGGACTCTGCATATAGTTTATAATATGTATGTTTGGTCGCTGAACAGAAATAAACCATTATTTTAGTGATAGAACGCGCAGAAATTATAATAACCGTGGAAAACCGGCAGCGAAGATCTTAATTTTTCTCGTTTTCCGATAATCTTAGTATTTCTACGATATCTTCCTGAGAAATCATTATTTTCACACGCGCCCAAGTTTTTTTAATGCACTGTGCTCCGCTGATTACGAATATGCCTATGGTTTTACGAAAAACTCATCAGGTAACTTGAAATCCGCATGAGAAGTTAGTGATCACAAATGAACGTCCTTTTTGCGCTAGGACCGATATTTCGCGATAAAAACGCGAAAAACTGTTTGCATCATTCCTCGGACTCTGCATATAGTTTATAATATGTATTTTTGGTCGCTGCACAGAAATAAAACATTATTTTAGTGATTGAACGCGCAGAAATTATAATAACCGTGAAAAACCGGCAGCGAGGATCTTAATTTTTCTCGTTTTCCGATAATCTTAGTAATTCTACGATATCTTTCTGAGAAATCATTATTTTTACACGCGCCCAAGTTTTTTCAATGCACTGTGCTCCGCTGATTACGAATATACCTATGGATTTACGAAAAACTCATCAGGTAACTTGAAATCCGCATGAGAAGTTAGTGATCACAAATAAACGTCCTTTTTGCGCTAGGACCGATATTTCGCGAGAAAAACGCGAAAAACTGTTTGCATCATTTCTCGAACTCTGCATATAGTTTATAATATGTATTTTAGGTCGCTGAACAGAAATAAAGCATTATTTTAGTTTTAGAACGCGCAGAAATTATAATAACCGTGAAAAACCGGCAGCGAGGATCTTAATTTTTCTCGTTTTCCGATAATCTTAGTATTTCTACGATATCTTTCTGAGAAATCATTATTTTCACACGCGCCCAAGTTTTTTCAATGCACTGTGCTCCGCTGATTACGAATATGCCTATGGTTTTACGAAAAACTCATCAGGTAACTTGAAATCCGCATGAGAAGTTAGTGATCACAAATGAACGTCCTTTTTGCGCTAGGACCGATATTTCGCGAGAAAAACGCGAAAAACTGTTTGCATCATTCCTCGGACTCTGCATATAGTTTATAATATGTATTTTTGGTCGCTGAACAGAAATAAACCATTATTTTAGTGATAGAACGCGCAGAAATTATAATAACCGTGGAAAACCGGCGGCGAAGATCTTAATTTTTCTCGTTTTCCGATAATCTTAGTATTTCTACGATATCTTCCTGAGAAATCATTATTTTCACACGCGCCCAAGTTTTTTCAATGCACTGTGCTCCGCTGATTACGAATATGCCTATGGTTTTACGAAAAACTCATCAGGTAACTTGAAATCCGCATGAGAAGTTAGTGATCACAAATGAACGTCCTTTTTGCGCTAGGACCGATATTTCGCAATAAAAACGCGAAAAACTGTTTGCATCATTCCTCGGACTCTGCATATAGTTTATAATATGTATTTTTGGTCGCTGCACAGAAATAAAACATTATTTTAGTGATTGAACGCGCAGAAATTATAATAACCGTGAAAAACCGGCAGCGAGGATCTTAATTTTTCTCGTTTTCCGATAATCTTAGTAATTCTACGATATCTTTCTGAGAAATCATTATTTTTACACGCGCCCAAGTTTTTTCAATGCACTGTGCTCCGCTGATTACGAATATATCTATGGATTTACGAAAAACTCATCAGGTAACTTGAAATCCGCATGAGAAGTTAGTGATCACAAATAAACGTCCTTTTTGCGCTAGGACCGATATTTCGCGAGAAAAACGCGAAAAACTGTTTGCATCATTTCTCGAACTCTGCATATAGTTTATAATATGTATTTTAGGTCGCTGAACAGAAATAAAGCATTATTTTAGTGATAGAACGCGCAGAAATTATAATAACCGTGAAAAACCGGCAGCGAGGATCTTAATTTTTCTCGTTTTCCGATAATCTTAGTAATTCTACGATATCTTTCTAAGAAATCATTATTTTCACACGCGCCCAAGTTTTTTCAATGCACTGTGCTCCGCTGATTACGAATATGCCTATGGTTTTACGAAAAACTCATCAGGTAACTTGAAATCCGCATGAGAAGTTAGTGATCACAAATGAACGTCCTTTTTGCGCTAGGACCGATATTTCGCGATAAAAACGCGAAAAACTGTTTGCATCATTCCTCGGACTCTGCATATAGTTCATAATATGTATTTTAGGTCGCTGAACAGAAATAAAACATTATTTTAGTGGCAGAACGCGCAGAAATTATAATAACCGTGAAAAACCGGCAGCGAGGATCTTAATTTTTCTCGTTTTCCGATAATCTTAGTAATTCTACGATATCTTTCTGAGAAATCATTGTTTCCACACGCGCCCAAGTTTTTTCAATGCACTGTGCTCCGCTGATTACGAATATACCTATGGATTTACGAAAAACTCATCAGGTAACTTGAAATCCGCATGAGAAGTTAGTGATCACAAATGAACGTCCTTTTTGCGCTAGGACCGATATTTCGCGAGAAAAACGCGAAAAACTGTTTGCATCATTCCTCGGACTCTGCATATAGTTTATAATATGTATTTTTGGTCGCTGAACAGAAATAAACCATTATTTTAGTGATAGAACGCGCAGAAATTATAATAACCGTGGAAAACCGGCGGCGAAGATCTTAATTTTTCTCGTTTTCCGATAATCTTAGTATTTCTACGATATCTTCCTGAGAAATCATTATTTTCACACGCGCCCAAGTTTTTTCAATGCACTGTGCTCCGCTGATTACGAATATGCCTATGGTTTTACGAAAAACTCATCAGGTAACTTGAAATCCGCATGAGAAGTTAGTGATCACAAATGAACGTCCTTTTTGCGCTAGGACCGATATTTCGCAATAAAAACGCGAAAAACTGTTTGCATCATTCCTCGGACTCTGCATATAGTTTATAATATGTATTTTTGGTCGCTGCACAGAAATAAAACATTATTTTAGTGATTGAACGCGCAGAAATTATAATAACCGTGAAAAACCGGCAGCGAGGATCTTAATTTTTCTCGTTTTCCGATAATCTTAGTAATTCTACGATATCTTTCTGAGAAATCATTATTTTTACACGCGCCCAAGTTTTTTCAATGCACTGTGCTCCGCTGATTACGAATATATCTATGGATTTACGAAAAACTCATCAGGTAACTTGAAATCCGCATGAGAAGTTAGTGATCACAAATAAACGTCCTTTTTGCGCTAGGACCGATATTTCGCGAGAAAAACGCGAAAAACTGTTTGCATCATTTCTCGAACTCTGCATATAGTTTATAATATGTATTTTAGGTCGCTGAACAGAAATAAAGCATTATTTTAGTGATAGAACGCGCAGAAATTATAATAACCGTGAAAAACCGGCAGCGAGGATCTTAATTTTTCTCGTTTTCCGATAATCTTAGTAATTCTACGATATCTTTCTAAGAAATCATTATTTTCACACGCGCCCAAGTTTTTTCAATGCACTGTGCTCCGCTGATTACGAATATGCCTATGGTTTTACGAAAAACTCATCAGGTAACTTGAAATCCGCATGAGAAGTTAGTGATCACAAATGAACGTCCTTTTTGCGCTAGGACCGATATTTCGCGATAAAAACGCGAAAAACTGTTTGCATCATTCCTCGGACTCTGCATATAGTTCATAATATGTATTTTAGGTCGCTGAACAGAAATAAAACATTATTTTAGTGGCAGAACGCGCAGAAATTATAATAACCGTGAAAAACCGGCAGCGAGGATCTTAATTTTTCTCGTTTTCCGATAATCTTAGTAATTCTACGATATCTTTCTGAGAAATCATTGTTTCCACACGCGCCCAAGTTTTTTCAATGCACTGTGCTCCGCTGATTACGAATATGCCTATGGATTCACGAAAAACTCATCAGGTAACTTGAAATCCGCATGAGAAGTTAGTGATCACAAATGAACGTCCTTTTTGCGCTAGGACCGATATTTCGCGAGAAAAACGCGAAAAACTGTTTGCATCATTCCTCGAACTCTGCATATAGTTCATAATATGTATTTTAGGTCGCTGAACAGAAATAAAACATTATTTTAGTGATAGAACGCGCAGAAATTATAATAACCGTGAAAAACCGGCAGCGAGGATCTTAATTTTTCTCGTTTTCCGATAATCTTAGTAATTCTACGATATCTTTCTGAGAAATCATTATTTTTACACGCGCCCAAGTTTTTTCAATGCACTGTGCTCCGCTGATTACGAATATACCTATGGATTTACGAAAAACTCATCAGGTAACTTGAAATCCGCATGAGAAGTTAGTGATCACAAATAAACGTCCTTTTTGCGCTAGGACCGATATTTCGCGAGAAAAACGCGAAAAACTGTTTGCATCATTTCTCGAACTCTGCATATAGTTTATAATATGTATTTTAGGTCGCTGAACAGAAATAAAACATTATTTTAGTGGCAGAACGCGCAGAAATTATAATAACCGTGAAAAACCGGCAGCGAGGATCTTAATTTTTCTCGTTTTCCGATAATCTTAGTAATTCTACGATATCTTTCTGAGAAATCATTGTTTCCACACGCGCCCAAGTTTTTTCAATGCACTGTGCTCCGCTGATTACGAATATGCCTATGGTTTTACGAAAAACTCATCAGGTAACTTGAAATCCGCATGAGAAGTTAGTGATCACAAATGAACGTCCTTTTTGCGCTAGGACCGATATTTCGCGATAAAAACGCGAAAAACTGTTTGCATCATTCCTCGGACTCTGCATATAGTTTATAATATGTATTTTTGGTCGCTGCACAGAAATAAACCATTATTTCAGTGATAGAACGCGCAGAAATTATAATATCCGTGGAAAACCGGCAGCGAAGATCTTAATTTTTCTCGTTTTCCGATAATCTTAGTATTTCCACGATATCTTCCTGAGAAATCATTATTTTCACACGCGCCCAAGTTTTTTCAATGCACTGTGCTCCGCTGATTACGAATATGCCTATGGTTTTACGAAAAACTCATCAGGTAACTTGAAATCCGCATGAGAAGTTAGTGATCACAAATGAACGTCCTTTTTGCGCTAGGACCGATATTTCGCGAGAAAAACGCGAAAAACTGTTTGCATCATTTCTCGAACTCTGCATATAGTTTATAATATGTATTTTAGGTCGCTGAACAGAAATAAAACATTATTTTAGTGGCAGAACGCGCAGAAATTATAATAACCGTGAAAAACCGGCAGCGAGGATCTTAATTTTTCTCGTTTTCCGATAATCATAGTAATTCTACGATATCTTTCTGAGAAATCATTGTTTCCACACGCGCCCAAGTTTTTTTAATGCACTGTGCTCCGCTGATTACGAATATGCCTATGGTTTTACGAAAAACTCATCAGGTAACTTGAAATCCGCATGAGAAGTTAGTGATCACAAATGAACGTCCTTTTTGCGCTAGGACCGATATTTCGCGATAAAAACGCGAAAAACTGTTTGCATCATTCCTCGGACTCTGCATATAGTTTATAATATGTATTTTTGGTCGCTGCACAGAAATAAAACATTATTTTAGTGATTGAACGCGCAGAAATTATAATAACCGTGGAAAACCGGCGGCGAAGATCTTAATTTTTCTCGTTTTCCGATAATCTTAGTATTTCTACGATATCTTCCTGAGAAATCATTATTTTCACACGCGCCCAAGTTTTTTCAATGCACTGTGCTCCGCTGATTACGAATATACCTATGGATTTACGAAAAACTCATCAGGTAACTTGAAATCCGCATGAGAAGTTAGTGATCACAAATGAACGTCCTTTTTGCGCTAGGACCGATATTTCGCAATAAAAACGCGAAAAACTGTTTGCATCATTCCTCGGACTCTGCATATAGTTTATAATATGTATTTTTGGTCGCTGCACAGAAATAAAACATTATTTTAGTGATTGAACGCGCAGAAATTATAATAACCGTGAAAAACCGGCAGCGAGGATCTTAATTTTTCTCGTTTTCCGATAATCTTAGTAATTCTACGATATCTTTCTGAGAAATCATTATTTTTACACGCGCCCAAGTTTTTTCAATGCACTGTGCTCCGCTGATTACGAATATATCTATGGATTTACGAAAAACTCATCAGGTAACTTGAAATCCGCATGAGAAGTTAGTGATCACAAATAAACGTCCTTTTTGCGCTAGGACCGATATTTCGCGAGAAAAACGCGAAAAACTGTTTGCATCATTTCTCGAACTCTGCATATAGTTTATAATATGTATTTTAGGTCGCTGAACAGAAATAAAGCATTATTTTAGTGATAGAACGCGCAGAAATTATAATAACCGTGAAAAACCGGCAGCGAGGATCTTAATTTTTCTCGTTTTCCGATAATCTTAGTAATTCTACGATATCTTTCTAAGAAATCATTATTTTCACACGCGCCCAAGTTTTTTCAATGCACTGTGCTCCGCTGATTACGAATATGCCTATGGTTTTACGAAAAACTCATCAGGTAACTTGAAATCCGCATGAGAAGTTAGTGATCACAAATGAACGTCCTTTTTGCGCTAGGACCGATATTTCGCGATAAAAACGCGAAAAACTGTTTGCATCATTCCTCGGACTCTGCATATAGTTCATAATATGTATTTTAGGTCGCTGAACAGAAATAAAACATTATTTTAGTGGCAGAACGCGCAGAAATTATAATAACCGTGAAAAACCGGCAGCGAGGATCTTAATTTTTCTCGTTTTCCGATAATCGTAGTAATTCTACGATATCTTTCTGAGAAATCATTGTTTCCACACGCGCCCAAGTTTTTTCAATGCACTGTGCTCCGCTGATTACGAATATGCCTATGGATTCACGAAAAACTCATCAGGTAACTTGAAATCCGCATGAGAAGTTAGTGATCACAAATGAACGTCCTTTTTGCTCTAGGACCGATATTTCGCGAGAAAAACGCGAAAAACTGTTTGCATCATTCCTCGAACTCTGCATATAGTTCATAATATGTATTTTAGGTCGCTGAACAGAAATAAAACATTATTTTAGTGATAGAACGCGCAGAAATTATAATAACCGTGAAAAACCGGCAGCGAGGATCTTAATTTTTCTCGTTTTCCGATAATCTTAGTAATTCTACGATATCTTTCTGAGAAATCATTATTTTTACACGCGCCCAAGTTTTTTCAATGCACTGTGCTCCGCTGATTACGAATATACCTATGGATTTACGAAAAACTCATCAGGTAACTTGAAATCCGCATGAGAAGTTAGTGATCACAAATAAACGTCCTTTTTGCGCTAGGACCGATATTTCGCGAGAAAAACGCGAAAAACTGTTTGCATCATTTCTCGAACTCTGCATATAGTTTATAATATGTATTTTAGGTCGCTGAACAGAAATAAAACATTATTTTAGTGGCAGAACGCGCAGAAATTATAATAACCGTGAAAAACCGGCAGCGAGGATCTTAATTTTTCTCGTTTTCCGATAATCTTAGTAATTCTACGATATCTTTCTGAGAAATCATTGTTTCCACACGCGCCCAAGTTTTTTCAATGCACTGTGCTCCGCTGATTACGAATATGCCTATGGTTTTACGAAAAACTCATCAGGTAACTTGAAATCCGCATGAGAAGTTAGTGATCACAAATGAACGTCCTTTTTGCGCTAGGACCGATATTTCGCGATAAAAACGCGAAAAACTGTTTGCATCATTCCTCGGACTCTGCATATAGTTTATAATATGTATTTTTGGTCGCTGCACAGAAATAAACCATTATTTCAGTGATAGAACGCGCAGAAATTATAATAACCGTGGAAAACCGGCAGCGAAGATCTTAATTTTTCTCGTTTTCCGATAATCTTAGTATTTCCACGATATCTTCCTGAGAAATCATTATTTTCACACGCGCCCAAGTTTTTTCAATGCACTGTGCTCCGCTGATTACGAATATGCCTATGGTTTTACGAAAAACTCATCAGGTAACTTGAAATCCGCATGAGAAGTTAGTGATCACAAATGAACGTCCTTTTTGCGCTAGGACCGATATTTCGCGAGAAAAACGCGAAAAACTGTTTGCATCATTTCTCGAACTCTGCATATAGTTTATAATATGTATTTTAGGTCGCTGAACAGAAATAAAACATTATTTTAGTGGCAGAACGCGCAGAAATTATAATAACCGTGAAAAACCGGCAGCGAGGATCTTAATTTTTCTCGTTTTCCGATAATCATAGTAATTCTACGATATCTTTCTGAGAAATCATTGTTTCCACACGCGCCCAAGTTTTTTTAATGCACTGTGCTCCGCTGATTACGAATATGCCTATGGATTCACGAAAAACTCATCAGGTAACTTGAAATCCGCATGAGAAGTTAGTGATCACAAATGAACGTCCTTTTTGCGCTAGGACCGATATTTCGCGAGAAAAACGCGAAAAACTGTTTGCATCATTTCTCGAACTCTGCATATAGTTTATAATATGTATTTTAGGTCGCTGAACAGAAATAAAGCATTATTTTAGTGATAGAACGCGCAGAAATTATAATAACCGTGAAAAACCGGCAGCGAGGATCTTAATTTTTCTCGTTTTCCGATAATCTTAGTAATTCTACGATATCTTTCTAAGAAATCATTATTTTCACACGCGCCCAAGTTTTTTCAATGCACTGTGCTCCGCTGATTACGAATATGCCTATGGTTTTACGAAAAACTCATCAGGTAACTTGAAATCCGCATGAGAAGTTAGTGATCACAAATGAACGTCCTTTTTGCGCTAGGACCGATATTTCGCGATAAAAACGCGAAAAACTGTTTGCATCATTCCTCGGACTCTGCATATAGTTCATAATATGTATTTTAGGTCGCTGAACAGAAATAAAACATTATTTTAGTGGCAGAACGCGCAGAAATTATAATAACCGTGAAAAACCGGCAGCGAGGATCTTAATTTTTCTCGTTTTCCGATAATCTTAGTAATTCTACGATATCTTTCTGAGAAATCATTGTTTCCACACGCGCCCAAGTTTTTTCAATGCACTGTGCTCCGCTGATTACGAATATACCTATGGATTTACGAAAAACTCATCAGGTAACTTGAAATCCGCATGAGAAGTTAGTGATCACAAATGAACGTCCTTTTTGCGCTAGGACCGATATTTCGCGAGAAAAACGCGAAAAACTGTTTGCATCATTCCTCGGACTCTGCATATAGTTTATAATATGTATTTTTGGTCGCTGAACAGAAATAAACCATTATTTTAGTGATAGAACGCGCAGAAATTATAATAACCGTGGAAAACCGGCGGCGAAGATCTTAATTTTTCTCGTTTTCCGATAATCTTAGTATTTCTACGATATCTTCCTGAGAAATCATTATTTTCACACGCGCCCAAGTTTTTTCAATGCACTGTGCTCCGCTGATTACGAATATGCCTATAGTTTTACGAAAAACTCATCAGGTAACTTGAAATCCGCATGAGAAGTTAGTGATCACAAATGAACGTCCTTTTTGCGCTAGGACCGATATTTCGCAATAAAAACGCGAAAAACTGTTTGCATCATTCCTCGGACTCTGCATATAGTTTATAATATGTATTTTTGGTCGCTGCACAGAAATAAAACATTATTTTAGTGATTGAACGCGCAGAAATTATAATAACCGTGAAAAACCGGCAGCGAGGATCTTAATTTTTCTCGTTTTCCGATAATCTTAGTAATTCTACGATATCTTTCTGAGAAATCATTATTTTTACACGCGCCCAAGTTTTTTCAATGCACTGTGCTCCGCTGATTACGAATATATCTATGGATTTACGAAAAACTCATCAGGTAACTTGAAATCCGCATGAGAAGTTAGTGATCACAAATAAACGTCCTTTTTGCGCTAGGACCGATATTTCGCGAGAAAAACGCGAAAAACTGTTTGCATCATTTCTCGAACTCTGCATATAGTTTATAATATGTATTTTAGGTCGCTGAACAGAAATAAAGCATTATTTTAGTGATAGAACGCGCAGAAATTATAATAACCGTGAAAAACCGGCAGCGAGGATCTTAATTTTTCTCGTTTTCCGATAATCTTAGTAATTCTACGATATCTTTCTAAGAAATCATTATTTTCACACGCGCCCAAGTTTTTTCAATGCACTGTGCTCCGCTGATTACGAATATGCCTATGGTTTTACGAAAAACTCATCAGGTAACTTGAAATCCGCATGAGAAGTTAGTGATCACAAATGAACGTCCTTTTTGCGCTAGGACCGATATTTCGCGATAAAAACGCGAAAAACTGTTTGCATCATTCCTCGGACTCTGCATATAGTTCATAATATGTATTTTAGGTCGCTGAACAGAAATAAAACATTATTTTAGTGGCAGAACGCGCAGAAATTATAATAACCGTGAAAAACCGGCAGCGAGGATCTTAATTTTTCTCGTTTTCCGATAATCTTAGTAATTCTACGATATCTTTCTGAGAAATCATTGTTTCCACACGCGCCCAAGTTTTTTCAATGCACTGTGCTCCGCTGATTACGAATATGCCTATGGATTCACGAAAAACTCATCAGGTAACTTGAAATCCGCATGAGAAGTTAGTGATCACAAATGAACGTCCTTTTTGCGCTAGGACCGATATTTCGCGAGAAAAACGCGAAAAACTGTTTGCATCATTCCTCGAACTCTGCATATAGTTCATAATATGTATTTTAGGTCGCTGAACAGAAATAAAACATTATTTTAGTGATAGAACGCGCAGAAATTATAATAACCGTGAAAAACCGGCAGCGAGGATCTTAATTTTTCTCGTTTTCCGATAATCTTAGTAATTCTACGATATCTTTCTGAGAAATCATTATTTTTACACGCGCCCAAGTTTTTTCAATGCACTGTGCTCCGCTGATTACGAATATACCTATGGATTTACGAAAAACTCATCAGGTAACTTGAAATCCGCATGAGAAGTTAGTGATCACAAATAAACGTCCTTTTTGCGCTAGGACCGATATTTCGCGAGAAAAACGCGAAAAACTGTTTGCATCATTTCTCGAACTCTGCATATAGTTTATAATATGTATTTTAGGTCGCTGAACAGAAATAAAACATTATTTTAGTGGCAGAACGCGCAGAAATTATAATAACCGTGAAAAACCGGCAGCGAGGATCTTAATTTTTCTCGTTTTCCGATAATCTTAGTAATTCTACGATATCTTTCTGAGAAATCATTGTTTCCACACGCGCCCAAGTTTTTTCAATGCACTGTGCTCCGCTGATTACGAATATGCCTATGGTTTTACGAAAAACTCATCAGGTAACTTGAAATCCGCATGAGAAGTTAGTGATCACAAATGAACGTCCTTTTTGCGCTAGGACCGATATTTCGCGATAAAAACGCGAAAAACTGTTTGCATCATTCCTCGGACTCTGCATATAGTTTATAATATGTATTTTTGGTCGCTGCACAGAAATAAACCATTATTTCAGTGATAGAACGCGCAGAAATTATAATATCCGTGGAAAACCGGCAGCGAAGATCTTAATTTTTCTCGTTTTCCGATAATCTTAGTATTTCCACGATATCTTCCTGAGAAATCATTATTTTCACACGCGCCCAAGTTTTTTCAATGCACTGTGCTCCGCTGATTACGAATATGCCTATGGTTTTACGAAAAACTCATCAGGTAACTTGAAATCCGCATGAGAAGTTAGTGATCACAAATGAACGTCCTTTTTGCGCTAGGACCGATATTTCGCGAGAAAAACGCGAAAAACTGTTTGCATCATTTCTCGAACTCTGCATATAGTTTATAATATGTATTTTAGGTCGCTGAACAGAAATAAAACATTATTTTAGTGGCAGAACGCGCAGAAATTATAATAACCGTGAAAAACCGGCAGCGAGGATCTTAATTTTTCTCGTTTTCCGATAATCATAGTAATTCTACGATATCTTTCTGAGAAATCATTGTTTCCACACGCGCCCAAGTTTTTTTAATGCACTGTGCTCCGCTGATTACGAATATGCCTATGGTTTTACGAAAAACTCATCAGGTAACTTGAAATCCGCATGAGAAGTTAGTGATCACAAATGAACGTCCTTTTTGCGCTAGGACCGATATTTCGCGATAAAAACGCGAAAAACTGTTTGCATCATTCCTCGGACTCTGCATATAGTTTATAATATGTATTTTTGGTCGCTGCACAGAAATAAAACATTATTTTAGTGATTGAACGCGCAGAAATTATAATAACCGTGGAAAACCGGCGGCGAAGATCTTAATTTTTCTCGTTTTCCGATAATCTTAGTATTTCTACGATATCTTCCTGAGAAATCATTATTTTCACACGCGCCCAAGTTTTTTCAATGCACTGTGCTCCGCTGATTACGAATATACCTATGGATTTACGAAAAACTCATCAGGTAACTTGAAATCCGCATGAGAAGTTAGTGATCACAAATGAACGTCCTTTTTGCGCTAGGACCGATATTTCGCAATAAAAACGCGAAAAACTGTTTGCATCATTCCTCGGACTCTGCATATAGTTTATAATATGTATTTTTGGTCGCTGCACAGAAATAAAACATTATTTTAGTGATTGAACGCGCAGAAATTATAATAACCGTGAAAAACCGGCAGCGAGGATCTTAATTTTTCTCGTTTTCCGATAATCTTAGTAATTCTACGATATCTTTCTGAGAAATCATTATTTTTACACGCGCCCAAGTTTTTTCAATGCACTGTGCTCCGCTGATTACGAATATATCTATGGATTTACGAAAAACTCATCAGGTAACTTGAAATCCGCATGAGAAGTTAGTGATCACAAATAAACGTCCTTTTTGCGCTAGGACCGATATTTCGCGAGAAAAACGCGAAAAACTGTTTGCATCATTTCTCGAACTCTGCATATAGTTTATAATATGTATTTTAGGTCGCTGAACAGAAATAAAGCATTATTTTAGTGATAGAACGCGCAGAAATTATAATAACCGTGAAAAACCGGCAGCGAGGATCTTAATTTTTCTCGTTTTCCGATAATCTTAGTAATTCTACGATATCTTTCTAAGAAATCATTATTTTCACACGCGCCCAAGTTTTTTCAATGCACTGTGCTCCGCTGATTACGAATATGCCTATGGTTTTACGAAAAACTCATCAGGTAACTTGAAATCCGCATGAGAAGTTAGTGATCACAAATGAACGTCCTTTTTGCGCTAGGACCGATATTTCGCGATAAAAACGCGAAAAACTGTTTGCATCATTCCTCGGACTCTGCATATAGTTCATAATATGTATTTTAGGTCGCTGAACAGAAATAAAACATTATTTTAGTGGCAGAACGCGCAGAAATTATAATAACCGTGAAAAACCGGCAGCGAGGATCTTAATTTTTCTCGTTTTCCGATAATCGTAGTAATTCTACGATATCTTTCTGAGAAATCATTGTTTCCACACGCGCCCAAGTTTTTTCAATGCACTGTGCTCCGCTGATTACGAATATGCCTATGGATTCACGAAAAACTCATCAGGTAACTTGAAATCCGCATGAGAAGTTAGTGATCACAAATGAACGTCCTTTTTGCTCTAGGACCGATATTTCGCGAGAAAAACGCGAAAAACTGTTTGCATCATTCCTCGAACTCTGCATATAGTTCATAATATGTATTTTAGGTCGCTGAACAGAAATAAAACATTATTTTAGTGATAGAACGCGCAGAAATTATAATAACCGTGAAAAACCGGCAGCGAGGATCTTAATTTTTCTCGTTTTCCGATAATCTTAGTAATTCTACGATATCTTTCTGAGAAATCATTATTTTTACACGCGCCCAAGTTTTTTCAATGCACTGTGCTCCGCTGATTACGAATATACCTATGGATTTACGAAAAACTCATCAGGTAACTTGAAATCCGCATGAGAAGTTAGTGATCACAAATAAACGTCCTTTTTGCGCTAGGACCGATATTTCGCGAGAAAAACGCGAAAAACTGTTTGCATCATTTCTCGAACTCTGCATATAGTTTATAATATGTATTTTAGGTCGCTGAACAGAAATAAAACATTATTTTAGTGGCAGAACGCGCAGAAATTATAATAACCGTGAAAAACCGGCAGCGAGGATCTTAATTTTTCTCGTTTTCCGATAATCTTAGTAATTCTACGATATCTTTCTGAGAAATCATTGTTTCCACACGCGCCCAAGTTTTTTCAATGCACTGTGCTCCGCTGATTACGAATATGCCTATGGTTTTACGAAAAACTCATCAGGTAACTTGAAATCCGCATGAGAAGTTAGTGATCACAAATGAACGTCCTTTTTGCGCTAGGACCGATATTTCGCGATAAAAACGCGAAAAACTGTTTGCATCATTCCTCGGACTCTGCATATAGTTTATAATATGTATTTTTGGTCGCTGCACAGAAATAAACCATTATTTCAGTGATAGAACGCGCAGAAATTATAATAACCGTGGAAAACCGGCAGCGAAGATCTTAATTTTTCTCGTTTTCCGATAATCTTAGTATTTCCACGATATCTTCCTGAGAAATCATTATTTTCACACGCGCCCAAGTTTTTTCAATGCACTGTGCTCCGCTGATTACGAATATGCCTATGGTTTTACGAAAAACTCATCAGGTAACTTGAAATCCGCATGAGAAGTTAGTGATCACAAATGAACGTCCTTTTTGCGCTAGGACCGATATTTCGCGAGAAAAACGCGAAAAACTGTTTGCATCATTTCTCGAACTCTGCATATAGTTTATAATATGTATTTTAGGTCGCTGAACAGAAATAAAACATTATTTTAGTGGCAGAACGCGCAGAAATTATAATAACCGTGAAAAACCGGCAGCGAGGATCTTAATTTTTCTCGTTTTCCGATAATCATAGTAATTCTACGATATCTTTCTGAGAAATCATTGTTTCCACACGCGCCCAAGTTTTTTTAATGCACTGTGCTCCGCTGATTACGAATATGCCTATGGATTCACGAAAAACTCATCAGGTAACTTGAAATCCGCATGAGAAGTTAGTGATCACAAATGAACGTCCTTTTTGCGCTAGGACCGATATTTCGCGAGAAAAACGCGAAAAACTGTTTGCATCATTTCTCGAACTCTGCATATAGTTTATAATATGTATTTTAGGTCGCTGAACAGAAATAAAACATTATTTTAGTGGCAGAACGCGCAGAAATTATAATAACCGTGAAAAACCGGCAGCGAGGATCTTAATTTTTCTCGTTTTCCGATAATCATAGTAATTCTACGATATCTTTCTGAGAAATCATTGTTTCCACACGCGCCCAAGTTTTTTTAATGCACTGTGCTCCGCTGATTACGAATATGCCTATGGATTCACGAAAAACTCATCAGGTAACTTGAAATCCGCATGAGAAGTTAGTGATCACAAATGAACGTCCTTTTTGCGCTAGGACCGATATTTCGCGAGAAAAACGCGAAAAACTGTTTGCATCATTCCTCGAACTCTGCATATAGTTCATAATATGTATTTTAGGTCGCTGAACAGAAATAAAACATTATTTTAGTGATAGAACGCGCAGAAATTATAATAACCGTGAAAAACCGGCAGCGAGGATCTTAATTTTTCTCGTTTTCCGATAATCTTAGTAATTCTACGATATCTTTCTGAGAAATCATTATTTTTACACGCGCCCAAGTTTTTTCAATGCACTGTGCTCCGCTGATTACGAATATACCTATGGATTTACGAAAAACTCATCAGGTAACTTGAAATCCGCATGAGAAGTTAGTGATCACAAATAAACGTCCTTTTTGCGCTAGGACCGATATTTCGCGAGAAAAACGCGAAAAACTGTTTGCATCATTTCTCGAACTCTGCATATAGTTTATAATATGTATTTTAGGTCGCTGGACAGAAATAAAGCATTATTTTAGTGATAGAACGCGCAGAAATTATAATAACCGTGAAAAACCGGCAGCGAGGATCTTAATTTTTCTCGTTTTCCGATAATCTTAGTATTTCCACGATATCTTCCTGAGAAATCATTATTTTCACACGCGCCCAAGTTTTTTCAATGCACTGTGCTCCGCTGATTACGAATATGCCTATGGTTTTACGAAAAACTCATCAGGTAACTTGAAATCCGCATGAGAAGTTAGTGATCACAAATGAACGTCCTTTTTGCGCTAGGACCGATATTTCGCGAGAAAAACGCGAAAAACTGTTTGCATCATTTCTCGAACTCTGCATATAGTTTATAATATGTATTTTAGGTCGCTGAACAGAAATAAAACATTATTTTAGTGGCAGAACGCGCAGAAATTATAATAACCGTGAAAAACCGGCAGCGAGGATCTTAATTTTTCTCGTTTTCCGATAATCATAGTAATTCTACGATATCTTTCTGAGAAATCATTGTTTCCACACGCGCCCAAGTTTTTTTAATGCACTGTGCTCCGCTGATTACGAATATGCCTATGGTTTTACGAAAAACTCATCAGGTAACTTGAAATCCGCATGAGAAGTAAGTGATCACAAATGAACGTCCTTTTTGCGCTAGGACCGATATTTCGCGATAAAAACGCGAAAAACTGTTTGCATCATTCCTCGGACTCTGCATATAGTTTATAATATGTATTTTTGGTCGCTGCACAGAAATAAAACATTATTTTAGTGATTGAACGCGCAGAAATTATAATAACCGTGGAAAACCGGCGGCGAAGATCTTAATTTTTCTCGTTTTCCGATAATCTTAGTATTTCTACGATATCTTCCTGAGAAATCATTATTTTCACACGCGCCCAAGTTTTTTCAATGCACTGTGCTCCGCTGATTACGAATATACCTATGGATTTACGAAAAACTCATCAGGTAACTTGAAATCCGCATGAGAAGTTAGTGATCACAAATGAACGTCCTTTTTGCGCTAGGACCGATATTTCGCAATAAAAACGCGAAAAACTGTTTGCATCATTCCTCGGACTCTGCATATAGTTTATAATATGTATTTTTGGTCGCTGCACAGAAATAAAACATTATTTTAGTGATTGAACGCGCAGAAATTATAATAACCGTGAAAAACCGGCAGCGAGGATCTTAATTTTTCTCGTTTTCCGATAATCTTAGTAATTCTACGATATCTTTCTGAGAAATCATTATTTTTACACGCGCCCAAGTTTTTTCAATGCACTGTGCTCCGCTGATTACGAATATATCTATGGATTTACGAAAAACTCATCAGGTAACTTGAAATCCGCATGAGAAGTTAGTGATCACAAATAAACGTCCTTTTTGCGCTAGGACCGATATTTCGCGAGAAAAACGCGAAAAACTGTTTGCATCATTTCTCGAACTCTGCATATAGTTTATAATATGTATTTTAGGTCGCTGAACAGAAATAAAGCATTATTTTAGTGATAGAACGCGCAGAAATTATAATAACCGTGAAAAACCGGCAGCGAGGATCTTAATTTTTCTCGTTTTCCGATACTCTTAGTAATTCTACGATATCTTTCTAAGAAATCATTATTTTCACACGCGCCCAAGTTTTTTCAATGCACTGTGCTCCGCTGATTACGAATATGCCTATGGTTTTACGAAAAACTCATCAGGTAACTTGAAATCCGCATGAGAAGTTAGTGATCACAAATGAACGTCCTTTTTGCGCTAGGACCGATATTTCGCGATAAAAACGCGAAAAACTGTTTGCATCATTCCTCGGACTCTGCATATAGTTCATAATATGTATTTTAGGTCGCTGAACAGAAATAAAACATTATTTTAGTGGCAGAACGCGCAGAAATTATAATAACCGTGAAAAACCGGCAGCGAGGATCTTAATTTTTCTCGTTTTCCGATAATCTTAGTAATTCTACGATATCTTTCTGAGAAATCATTGTTTCCACACGCGCCCAAGTTTTTTCAATGCACTGTGCTCCGCTGATTACGAATATGCCTATGGATTCACGAAAAACTCATCAGGTAACTTGAAATCCGCATGAGAAGTTAGTGATCACAAATGAACGTCCTTTTTGCGCTAGGACCGATATTTCGCGAGAAAAACGCGAAAAACTGTTTGCATCATTCCTCGAACTCTGCATATAGTTCATAATATGTATTTTAGGTCGCTGAACAGAAATAAAACATTATTTTAGTGATAGAACGCGCAGAAATTATAATAACCGTGAAAAACCGGCAGCGAGGATCTTAATTTTTCTCGTTTTCCGATAATCTTAGTAATTCTACGATATCTTTCTGAGAAATCATTATTTTTACACGCGCCCAAGTTTTTTCAATGCACTGTGCTCCGCTGATTACGAATATACCTATGGATTTACGAAAAACTCATCAGGTAACTTGAAATCCGCATGAGAAGTTAGTGATCACAAATAAACGTCCTTTTTGCGCTAGGACCGATATTTCGCGAGAAAAACGCGAAAAACTGTTTGCATCATTTCTCGAACTCTGCATATAGTTTATAATATGTATTTTAGGTCGCTGAACAAAAATAAAACATTATTTTAGTGGCAGAACGCGCAGAAATTATAATAACCGTGAAAAACCGGCAGCGAGGATCTTAATTTTTCTCGTTTTCCGATAATCTTAGTAATTCTACGATATCTTTCTGAGAAATCATTGTTTCCACACGCGCCCAAGTTTTTTCAATGCACTGTGCTCCGCTGATTACGAATATGCCTATGGTTTTACGAAAAACTCATCAGGTAACTTGAAATCCGCATGAGAAGTTAGTGATCACAAATGAACGTCCTTTTTGCGCTAGGACCGATATTTCGCGATAAAAACGCGAAAAACTGTTTGCATCATTCCTCGGACTCTGCATATAGTTTATAATATGTATTTTTGGTCGCTGCACAGAAATAAACCATTATTTCAGTGATAGAACGCGCAGAAATTATAATAACCGTGGAAAACCGGCAGCGAAGATCTTAATTTTTCTCGTTTTCCGATAATCTTAGTATTTCCACGATATCTTCCTGAGAAATCATTATTTTCACACGCGCCCAAGTTTTTTCAATGCACTGTGCTCCGCTGATTACGAATATGCCTATGGTTTTACGAAAAACTCATCAGGTAACTTGAAATCCGCATGAGAAGTTAGTGATCACAAATGAACGTCCTTTTTGCGCTAGGACCGATATTTCGCGAGAAAAACGCGAAAAACTGTTTGCATCATTTCTCGAACTCTGCATATAGTTTATAATATGTATTTTAGGTCGCTGAACAGAAATAAAACATTATTTTAGTGGCAGAACGCGCAGAAATTATAATAACCGTGAAAAACCGGCAGCGAGGATCTTAATTTTTCTCGTTTTCCGATAATCATAGTAATTCTACGATATCTTTCTGAGAAATCATTGTTTCCACACGCGCCCAAGTTTTTTTAATGCACTGTGCTCCGCTGATTACGAATATGCCTATGGATTCACGAAAAACTCATCAGGTAACTTGAAATCCGCATGAGAAGTTAGTGATCACAAATGAACGTCCTTTTTGCGCTAGGACCGATATTTCGCGAGAAAAACGCGAAAAACTGTTTGCATCATTTCTCGAACTCTGCATATAGTTTATAATATGTATTTTAGGTCGCTGAACAGAAATAAAACATTATTTTAGTGGCAGAACGCGCAGAAATTATAATAACCGTGAAAAACCGGCAGCGAGGATCTTAATTTTTCTCGTTTTCCGATAATCATAGTAATTCTACGATATCTTTCTGAGAAATCATTGTTTCCACACGCGCCCAAGTTTTTTTAATGCACTGTGCTCCGCTGATTACGAATATGCCTATGGATTCACGAAAAACTCATCAGGTAACTTGAAATCCGCATGAGAAGTTAGTGATCACAAATGAACGTCCTTTTTGCGCTAGGACCGATATTTCGCGAGAAAAACGCGAAAAACTGTTTGCATCATTCCTCGAACTCTGCATATAGTTCATAATATGTATTTTAGGTCGCTGAACAGAAATAAAACATTATTTTAGTGATAGAACGCGCAGAAATTATAATAACCGTGAAAAACCGGCAGCGAGGATCTTAATTTTTCTCGTTTTCCGATAATCTTAGTAATTCTACGATATCTTTCTGAGAAATCATTATTTTTACACGCGCCCAAGTTTTTTCAATGCACTGTGCTCCGCTGATTACGAATATACCTATGGATTTACGAAAAACTCATCAGGTAACTTGAAATCCGCATGAGAAGTTAGTGATCACAAATAAACGTCCTTTTTGCGCTAGGACCGATATTTCGCGAGAAAAACGCGAAAAACTGTTTGCATCATTTCTCGAACTCTGCATATAGTTTATAATATGTATTTTAGGTCGCTGGACAGAAATAAAGCATTATTTTAGTGATAGAACGCGCAGAAATTATAATAACCGTGAAAAACCGGCAGCGAGGATCTTAATTTTTCTCGTTTTCCGATAATCTTAGTAATTCTACGATATCTTTCTAAGAAATCATTATTTTTACACGCGCCCAAGTTTTTTCAATGCACTGTGCTCCGCTGATTACGAATATGCCTATGGTTTTACGAAAAACTCATCAGGTAACTTGAAATCCGCATGAGAAGTTAGTGATCACAAATGAACGTCCTTTTTGCGCTAGGACCGATATTTCGCGATAAAAACGCGAAAAACTGTTTGCATCATTCCTCGGACTCTGCATATAGTTTATAATATGTATTTTAGGTCGCTGAACAGAAATAAAGCATTATTTTAGTGATAGAACGCGCAGAAATTATAATAACCGTGAAAAACCGGCAGCGAGGATCTTAATTTTTCTCGTTTTCCGATAATCTTAGTAATTCTACGATATCTTTCTGAGAAATCATTGTTTCCACACGCGCCCAAGTTTTTTCAATGCACTGTGCTCCGCTGATTACGAATATGCCTATGGTTTTACGAAAAACTCATCAGGTAACTTGAAATCCGCATGAGAAGTTAGTGATCACAAATGAACGTCCTTTTTGCGCTAGGACCGATATTTCGCGATAAAAACGCGAAAAACTGTTTGCATCATTCCTCGGACTCTGCATATAGTTTATAATATGTATTTTTGGTCGCTGCACAGAAATAAACCATTATTTCAGTGATAGAACGCGCAGAAATTATAATAACCGTGGAAAACCGGCAGCGAAGATCTTAATTTTTCTCGTTTTCCGATAATCTTAGTATTTCCACGATATCTTCCTGAGAAATCATTATTTTCACACGCGCCCAAGTTTTTTCAATGCACTGTGCTCCGCTGATTACGAATATGCCTATGGTTTTACGAAAAACTCATCAGGTAACTTGAAATCCGCATGAGAAGTTAGTGATCACAAATGAACGTCCTTTTTGCGCTAGGACCGATATTTCGCGAGAAAAACGCGAAAAACTGTTTGCATCATTTCTCGAACTCTGCATATAGTTTATAATATGTATTTTAGGTCGCTGAACAGAAATAAAACATTATTTTAGTGGCAGAACGCGCAGAAATTATAATAACCGTGAAAAACCGGCAGCGAGGATCTTAATTTTTCTCGTTTTCCGATAATCATAGTAATTCTACGATATCTTTCTGAGAAATCATTGTTTCCACACGCGCCCAAGTTTTTTTAATGCACTGTGCTCCGCTGATTACGAATATGCCTATGGTTTTACGAAAAACTCATCAGGTAACTTGAAATCCGCATGAGAAGTTAGTGATCACAAATGAACGTCCTTTTTGCGCTAGGACCGATATTTCGCGATAAAAACGCGAAAAACTGTTTGCATCATTCCTCGGACTCTGCATATAGTTTATAATATGTATTTTTGGTCGCTGCACAGAAATAAAACATTATTTTAGTGATTGAACGCGCAGAAATTATAATAACCGTGGAAAACCGGCGGCGAAGATCTTAATTTTTCTCGTTTTCCGATAATCTTAGTATTTCTACGATATCTTCCTGAGAAATCATTATTTTCACACGCGCCCAAGTTTTTTCAATGCACTGTGCTCCGCTGATTACGAATATACCTATGGATTTACGAAAAACTCATCAGGTAACTTGAAATCCGCATGAGAAGTTAGTGATCACAAATGAACGTCCTTTTTGCGCTAGGACCGATATTTCGCAATAAAAACGCGAAAAACTGTTTGCATCATTCCTCGGACTCTGCATATAGTTTATAATATGTATTTTTGGTCGCTGCACAGAAATAAAACATTATTTTAGTGATTGAACGCGCAGAAATTATAATAACCGTGAAAAACCGGCAGCGAGGATCTTAATTTTTCTCGTTTTCCGATAATCTTAGTAATTCTACGATATCTTTCTGAGAAATCATTATTTTTACACGCGCCCAAGTTTTTTCAATGCACTGTGCTCCGCTGATTACGAATATATCTATGGATTTACGAAAAACTCATCAGGTAACTTGAAATCCGCATGAGAAGTTAGTGATCACAAATAAACGTCCTTTTTGCGCTAGGACCGATATTTCGCGAGAAAAACGCGAAAAACTGTTTGCATCATTCCTCGGACTCTGCATATAGTTCATAATATGTATTTTAGGTCGCTGAACAGAAATAAAACATTATTTTAGTGGCAGAACGCGCAGAAATTATAATAACCGTGAAAAACCGGCAGCGAGGATCTTAATTTTTCTCGTTTTCCGATAATCTTAGTAATTCTACGATATCTTTCTGAGAAATCATTGTTTCCACACGCGCCCAAGTTTTTTCAATGCACTGTGCTCCGCTGATTACGAATATGCCTATGGATTCACGAAAAACTCATCAGGTAACTTGAAATCCGCATGAGAAGTTAGTGATCACAAATGAACGTCCTTTTTGCGCTAGGACCGATATTTCGCGAGAAAAACGCGAAAAACTGTTTGCATCATTCCTCGAACTCTGCATATAGTTCATAATATGTATTTTAGGTCGCTGAACAGAAATAAAACATTATTTTAGTGATAGAACGCGCAGAAATTATAATAACCGTGAAAAACCGGCAGCGAGGATCTTAATTTTTCTCGTTTTCCGATAATCTTAGTAATTCTACGATATCTTTCTGAGAAATCATTATTTTTACACGCGCCCAAGTTTTTTCAATGCACTGTGCTCCGCTGATTACGAATATACCTATGGATTTACGAAAAACTCATCAGGTAACTTGAAATCCGCATGAGAAGTTAGTGATCACAAATAAACGTCCTTTTTGCGCTAGGACCGATATTTCGCGAGAAAAACGCGAAAAACTGTTTGCATCATTTCTCGAACTCTGCATATAGTTTATAATATGTATTTTAGGTCGCTGAACAGAAATAAAACATTATTTTAGTGGCAGAACGCGCAGAAATTATAATAACCGTGAAAAACCGGCAGCGAGGATCTTAATTTTTCTCGTTTTCCGATAATCTTAGTAATTCTACGATATCTTTCTGAGAAATCATTGTTTCCACACGCGCCCAAGTTTTTTCAATGCACTGTGCTCCGCTGATTACGAATATGCCTATGGTTTTACGAAAAACTCATCAGGTAACTTGAAATCCGCATGAGAAGTTAGTGATCACAAATGAACGTCCTTTTTGCGCTAGGACCGATATTTCGCGATAAAAACGCGAAAAACTGTTTGCATCATTCCTCGGACTCTGCATATAGTTTATAATATGTATTTTTGGTCGCTGCACAGAAATAAACCATTATTTCAGTGATAGAACGCGCAGAAATTATAATAACCGTGGAAAACCGGCAGCGAAGATCTTAATTTTTCTCGTTTTCCGATAATCTTAGTATTTCCACGATATCTTCCTGAGAAATCATTATTTTCACACGCGCCCAAGTTTTTTCAATGCACTGTGCTCCGCTGATTACGAATATGCCTATGGTTTTACGAAAAACTCATCAGGTAACTTGAAATCCGCATGAGAAGTTAGTGATCACAAATGAACGTCCTTTTTGCGCTAGGACCGATATTTCGCGAGAAAAACGCGAAAAACTGTTTGCATCATTTCTCGAACTCTGCATATAGTTTATAATATGTATTTTAGGTCGCTGAACAGAAATAAAACATTATTTTAGTGGCAGAACGCGCAGAAATTATAATAACCGTGAAAAACCGGCAGCGAGGATCTTAATTTTTCTCGTTTTCCGATAATCATAGTAATTCTACGATATCTTTCTGAGAAATCATTGTTTCCACACGCGCCCAAGTTTTTTTAATGCACTGTGCTCCGCTGATTACGAATATGCCTATGGATTCACGAAAAACTCATCAGGTAACTTGAAATCCGCATGAGAAGTTAGTGATCACAAATGAACGTCCTTTTTGCGCTAGGACCGATATTTCGCGAGAAAAACGCGAAAAACTGTTTGCATCATTTCTCGAACTCTGCATATAGTTTATAATATGTATTTTAGGTCGCTGAACAGAAATAAAACATTATTTTAGTGGCAGAACGCGCAGAAATTATAATAACCGTGAAAAACCGGCAGCGAGGATCTTAATTTTTCTCGTTTTCCGATAATCATAGTAATTCTACGATATCTTTCTGAGAAATCATTGTTTCCACACGCGCCCAAGTTTTTTTAATGCACTGTGCTCCGCTGATTACGAATATGCCTATGGATTCACGAAAAACTCATCAGGTAACTTGAAATCCGCATGAGAAGTTAGTGATCACAAATGAACGTCCTTTTTGCGCTAGGACCGATATTTCGCGAGAAAAACGCGAAAAACTGTTTGCATCATTCCTCGAACTCTGCATATAGTTCATAATATGTATTTTAGGTCGCTGAACAGAAATAAAACATTATTTTAGTGATAGAACGCGCAGAAATTATAATAACCGTGAAAAACCGGCAGCGAGGATCTTAATTTTTCTCGTTTTCCGATAATCTTAGTAATTCTACGATATCTTTCTGAGAAATCATTATTTTTACACGCGCCCAAGTTTTTTCAATGCACTGTGCTCCGCTGATTACGAATATACCTATGGATTTACGAAAAACTCATCAGGTAACTTGAAATCCGCATGAGAAGTTAGTGATCACAAATAAACGTCCTTTTTGCGCTAGGACCGATATTTCGCGAGAAAAACGCGAAAAACTGTTTGCATCATTTCTCGAACTCTGCATATAGTTTATAATATGTATTTTAGGTCGCTGGACAGAAATAAAGCATTATTTTAGTGATAGAACGCGCAGAAATTATAATAACCGTGAAAAACCGGCAGCGAGGATCTTAATTTTTCTCGTTTTCCGATAATCTTAGTATTTCCACGATATCTTCCTGAGAAATCATTATTTTCACACGCGCCCAAGTTTTTTCAATGCACTGTGCTCCGCTGATTACGAATATGCCTATGGTTTTACGAAAAACTCATCAGGTAACTTGAAATCCGCATGAGAAGTTAGTGATCACAAATGAACGTCCTTTTTGCGCTAGGACCGATATTTCGCGAGAAAAACGCGAAAAACTGTTTGCATCATTTCTCGAACTCTGCATATAGTTTATAATATGTATTTTAGGTCGCTGAACAGAAATAAAACATTATTTTAGTGGCAGAACGCGCAGAAATTATAATAACCGTGAAAAACCGGCAGCGAGGATCTTAATTTTTCTCGTTTTCCGATAATCATAGTAATTCTACGATATCTTTCTGAGAAATCATTGTTTCCACACGCGCCCAAGTTTTTTTAATGCACTGTGCTCCGCTGATTACGAATATGCCTATGGTTTTACGAAAAACTCATCAGGTAACTTGAAATCCGCATGAGAAGTTAGTGATCACAAATGAACGTCCTTTTTGCGCTAGGACCGATATTTCGCGATAAAAACGCGAAAAACTGTTTGCATCATTCCTCGGACTCTGCATATAGTTTATAATATGTATTTTTGGTCGCTGCACAGAAATAAAACATTATTTTAGTGATTGAACGCGCAGAAATTATAATAACCGTGGAAAACCGGCGGCGAAGATCTTAATTTTTCTCGTTTTCCGATAATCTTAGTATTTCTACGATATCTTCCTGAGAAATCATTATTTTCACACGCGCCCAAGTTTTTTCAATGCACTGTGCTCCGCTGATTACGAATATACCTATGGATTTACGAAAAACTCATCAGGTAACTTGAAATCCGCATGAGAAGTTAGTGATCACAAATGAACGTCCTTTTTGCGCTAGGACCGATATTTCGCAATAAAAACGCGAAAAACTGTTTGCATCATTCCTCGGACTCTGCATATAGTTTATAATATGTATTTTTGGTCGCTGCACAGAAATAAAACATTATTTTAGTGATTGAACGCGCAGAAATTATAATAACCGTGAAAAACCGGCAGCGAGGATCTTAATTTTTCTCGTTTTCCGATAATCTTAGTAATTCTACGATATCTTTCTGAGAAATCATTATTTTTACACGCGCCCAAGTTTTTTCAATGCACTGTGCTCCGCTGATTACGAATATATCTATGGATTTACGAAAAACTCATCAGGTAACTTGAAATCCGCATGAGAAGTTAGTGATCACAAATAAACGTCCTTTTTGCGCTAGGACCGATATTTCGCGAGAAAAACGCGAAAAACTGTTTGCATCATTTCTCGAACTCTGCATATAGTTTATAATATGTATTTTAGGTCGCTGAACAGAAATAAAGCATTATTTTAGTGATAGAACGCGCAGAAATTATAATAACCGTGAAAAACCGGCAGCGAGGATCTTAATTTTTCTCGTTTTCCGATAATCTTAGTAATTCTACGATATCTTTCTAAGAAATCATTATTTTCACACGCGCCCAAGTTTTTTCAATGCACTGTGCTCCGCTGATTACGAATATGCCTATGGTTTTACGAAAAACTCATCAGGTAACTTGAAATCCGCATGAGAAGTTAGTGATCACAAATGAACGTCCTTTTTGCGCTAGGACCGATATTTCGCGATAAAAACGCGAAAAACTGTTTGCATCATTCCTCGGACTCTGCATATAGTTCATAATATGTATTTTAGGTCGCTGAACAGAAATAAAACATTATTTTAGTGGCAGAACGCGCAGAAATTATAATAACCGTGAAAAACCGGCAGCGAGGATCTTAATTTTTCTCGTTTTCCGATAATCTTAGTAATTCTACGATATCTTTCTGAGAAATCATTGTTTCCACACGCGCCCAAGTTTTTTCAATGCACTGTGCTCCGCTGATTACGAATATGCCTATGGATTCACGAAAAACTCATCAGGTAACTTGAAATCCGCATGAGAAGTTAGTGATCACAAATGAACGTCCTTTTTGCGCTAGGACCGATATTTCGCGAGAAAAACGCGAAAAACTGTTTGCATCATTCCTCGAACTCTGCATATAGTTCATAATATGTATTTTAGGTCGCTGAACAGAAATAAAACATTATTTTAGTGATAGAACGCGCAGAAATTATAATAACCGTGAAAAACCGGCAGCGAGGATCTTAATTTTTCTCGTTTTCCGATAATCTTAGTAATTCTACGATATCTTTCTGAGAAATCATTATTTTTACACGCGCCCAAGTTTTTTCAATGCACTGTGCTCCGCTGATTACGAATATACCTATGGATTTACGAAAAACTCATCAGGTAACTTGAAATCCGCATGAGAAGTTAGTGATCACAAATAAACGTCCTTTTTGCGCTAGGACCGATATTTCGCGAGAAAAACGCGAAAAACTGTTTGCATCATTTCTCGAACTCTGCATATAGTTTATAATATGTATTTTAGGTCGCTGAACAGAAATAAAACATTATTTTAGTGGCAGAACGCGCAGAAATTATAATAACCGTGAAAAACCGGCAGCGAGGATCTTAATTTTTCTCGTTTTCCGATAATCTTAGTAATTCTACGATATCTTTCTGAGAAATCATTGTTTCCACACGCGCCCAAGTTTTTTCAATGCACTGTGCTCCGCTGATTACGAATATGCCTATGGTTTTACGAAAAACTCATCAGGTAACTTGAAATCCGCATGAGAAGTTAGTGATCACAAATGAACGTCCTTTTTGCGCTAGGACCGATATTTCGCGATAAAAACGCGAAAAACTGTTTGCATCATTCCTCGGACTCTGCATATAGTTTATAATATGTATTTTTGGTCGCTGCACAGAAATAAACCATTATTTCAGTGATAGAACGCGCAGAAATTATAATAACCGTGGAAAACCGGCAGCGAAGATCTTAATTTTTCTCGTTTTCCGATAATCTTAGTATTTCCACGATATCTTCCTGAGAAATCATTATTTTCACACGCGCCCAAGTTTTTTCAATGCACTGTGCTCCGCTGATTACGAATATGCCTATGGTTTTACGAAAAACTCATCAGGTAACTTGAAATCCGCATGAGAAGTTAGTGATCACAAATGAACGTCCTTTTTGCGCTAGGACCGATATTTCGCGAGAAAAACGCGAAAAACTGTTTGCATCATTTCTCGAACTCTGCATATAGTTTATAATATGTATTTTAGGTCGCTGAACAGAAATAAAACATTATTTTAGTGGCAGAACGCGCAGAAATTATAATAACCGTGAAAAACCGGCAGCGAGGATCTTAATTTTTCTCGTTTTCCGATAATCATAGTAATTCTACGATATCTTTCTGAGAAATCATTGTTTCCACACGCGCCCAAGTTTTTTTAATGCACTGTGCTCCGCTGATTACGAATATGCCTATGGATTCACGAAAAACTCATCAGGTAACTTGAAATCCGCATGAGAAGTTAGTGATCACAAATGAACGTCCTTTTTGCGCTAGGACCGATATTTCGCGAGAAAAACGCGAAAAACTGTTTGCATCATTCCTCGAACTCTGCATATAGTTCATAATATGTATTTTAGGTCGCTGAACAGAAATAAAACATTATTTTAGTGATAGAACGCGCAGAAATTATAATAACCGTGAAAAACCGGCAGCGAGGATCTTAATTTTTCTCGTTTTCCGATAATCTTAGTAATTCTACGATATCTTTCTGAGAAATCATTATTTTTACACGCGCCCAAGTTTTTTCAATGCACTGTGCTCCGCTGATTACGAATATACCTATGGATTTACGAAAAACTCATCAGGTAACTTGAAATCCGCATGAGAAGTTAGTGATCACAAATAAACGTCCTTTTTGCGCTAGGACCGATATTTCGCGAGAAAAACGCGAAAAACTGTTTGCATCATTTCTCGAACTCTGCATATAGTTTATAATATGTATTTTAGGTCGCTGGACAGAAATAAAGCATTATTTTAGTGATAGAACGCGCAGAAATTATAATAACCGTGAAAAACCGGCAGCGAGGATCTTAATTTTTCTCGTTTTCCGATAATCTTAGTAATTCTACGATATCTTTCTAAGAAATCATTATTTTTACACGCGCCCAAGTTTTTTCAATGCACTGTGCTCCGCTGATTACGAATATGCCTATGGTTTTACGAAAAACTCATCAGGTAACTTGAAATCCGCATGAGAAGTTAGTGATCACAAATGAACGTCCTTTTTGCGCTAGGACCGATATTTCGCGATAAAAACGCGAAAAACTGTTTGCATCATTCCTCGGACTCTGCATATAGTTTATAATATGTATTTTTGGTCGCTGCACAGAAATAAAACATTATTTTAGTGATTGAACGCGCAGAAATTATAATAACCGTGAAAAACCGGCAGCGAGGATCTTAATTTTTCTCGTTTTCCGATAATCTTAGTAATTCTACGATATCTTTCTGAGAAATCATTATTTTTACACGCGCCCAAGTTTTTTCAATGCACTGTGCTCCGCTGATTACGAATATACCTATGGATTTACGAAAAACTCATCAGGTAACTTGAAATCCGCATGAGAAGTTAGTGATCACAAATAAACGTCCTTTTTGCGCTAGGACCGATATTTCGCGAGAAAAACGCGAAAAACTGTTTGCATCATTTCTCGAACTCTGCATATAGTTTATAATATGTATTTTAGGTCGCTGAACAGAAATAAAGCATTATTTTAGTTTTAGAACGCGCAGAAATTATAATAACCGTGAAAAACCGGCAGCGAGGATCTTAATTTTTCTCGTTTTCCGATAATCTTAGTATTTCTACGATATCTTTCTGAGAAATCATTATTTTCACACGCGCCCAAGTTTTTTCAATGCACTGTGCTCCGCTGATTACGAATATGCCTATGGTTTTACGAAAAACTCATCAGGTAACTTGAAATCCGCATGAGAAGTTAGTGATCACAAATGAACGTCCTTTTTGCGCTAGGACCGATATTTCGCGAGAAAAACGCGAAAAACTGTTTGCATCATTCCTCGGACTCTGCATATAGTTTATAATATGTATTTTTGGTCGCTGAACAGAAATAAACCATTATTTTAGTGATAGAACGCGCAGAAATTATAATAACCGTGGAAAACCGGCGGCGAAGATCTTAATTTTTCTCGTTTTCCGATAATCTTAGTATTTCTACGATATCTTCCTGAGAAATCATTATTTTCACACGCGCCCAAGTTTTTTCAATGCACTGTGCTCCGCTGATTACGAATATGCCTATGGTTTTACGAAAAACTCATCAGGTAACTTGAAATCCGCATGAGAAGTTAGTGATCACAAATGAACGTCCTTTTTGCGCTAGGACCGATATTTCGCAATAAAAACGCGAAAAACTGTTTGCATCATTCCTCGGACTCTGCATATAGTTTATAATATGTATTTTTGGTCGCTGCACAGAAATAAAACATTATTTTAGTGATTGAACGCGCAGAAATTATAATAACCGTGAAAAACCGGCAGCGAGGATCTTAATTTTTCTCGTTTTCCGATAATCTTAGTAATTCTACGATATCTTTCTGAGAAATCATTATTTTTACACGCGCCCAAGTTTTTTCAATGCACTGTGCTCCGCTGATTACGAATATATCTATGGATTTACGAAAAACTCATCAGGTAACTTGAAATCCGCATGAGAAGTTAGTGATCACAAATAAACGTCCTTTTTGCGCTAGGACCGATAGTTCGCGAGAAAAACGCGAAAAACTGTTTGCATCATTTCTCGAACTCTGCATATAGTTTATAATATGTATTTTAGGTCGCTGAACAGAAATAAAGCATTATTTTAGTGATAGAACGCGCAGAAATTATAATAACCGTGAAAAACCGGCAGCGAGGATCTTAATTTTTCTCGTTTTCCGATAATCTTAGTAATTCTACGATATCTTTCTAAGAAATCATTATTTTCACACGCGCCCAAGTTTTTTCAATGCACTGTGCTCCGCTGATTACGAATATGCCTATGGTTTTACGAAAAACTCATCAGGTAACTTGAAATCCGCATGAGAAGTTAGTGATCACAAATGAACGTCCTTTTTGCGCTAGGACCGATATTTCGCGATAAAAACGCGAAAAACTGTTTGCATCATTCCTCGGACTCTGCATATAGTTCATAATATGTATTTTAGGTCGCTGAACAGAAATAAAACATTATTTTAGTGGCAGAACGCGCAGAAATTATAATAACCGTGAAAAACCGGCAGCGAGGATCTTAATTTTTCTCGTTTTCCGATAATCTTAGTAATTCTACGATATCTTTCTGAGAAATCATTGTTTCCACACGCGCCCAAGTTTTTTCAATGCACTGTGCTCCGCTGATTACGAATATGCCTATGGATTCACGAAAAACTCATCAGGTAACTTGAAATCCGCATGAGAAGTTAGTGATCACAAATGAACGTCCTTTTTGCGCTAGGACCGATATTTCGCGAGAAAAACGCGAAAAACTGTTTGCATCATTCCTCGAACTCTGCATATAGTTCATAATATGTATTTTAGGTCGCTGAACAGAAATAAAACATTATTTTAGTGATAGAACGCGCAGAAATTATAATAACCGTGAAAAACCGGCAGCGAGGATCTTAATTTTTCTCGTTTTCCGATAATCTTAGTAATTCTACGATATCTTTCTGAGAAATCATTATTTTTACACGCGCCCAAGTTTTTTCAATGCACTGTGCTCCGCTGATTACGAATATACCTATGGATTTACGAAAAACTCATCAGGTAACTTGAAATCCGCATGAGAAGTTAGTGATCACAAATAAACGTCCTTTTTGCGCTAGGACCGATATTTCGCGAGAAAAACGCGAAAAACTGTTTGCATCATTTCTCGAACTCTGCATATAGTTTATAATATGTATTTTAGGTCGCTGAACAGAAATAAAACATTATTTTAGTGGCAGAACGCGCAGAAATTATAATAACCGTGAAAAACCGGCAGCGAGGATCTTAATTTTTCTCGTTTTCCGATAATCTTAGTAATTCTACGATATCTTTCTGAGAAATCATTGTTTCCACACGCGCCCAAGTTTTTTCAATGCACTGTGCTCCGCTGATTACGAATATGCCTATGGTTTTACGAAAAACTCATCAGGTAACTTGAAATCCGCATGAGAAGTTAGTGATCACAAATGAACGTCCTTTTTGCGCTAGGACCGATATTTCGCGATAAAAACGCGAAAAACTGTTTGCATCATTCCTCGGACTCTGCATATAGTTTATAATATGTATTTTTGGTCGCTGCACAGAAATAAACCATTATTTCAGTGATAGAACGCGCAGAAATTATAATAACCGTGGAAAACCGGCAGCGAAGATCTTAATTTTTCTCGTTTTCCGATAATCTTAGTATTTCCACGATATCTTCCTGAGAAATCATTATTTTCACACGCGCCCAAGTTTTTTCAATGCACTGTGCTCCGCTGATTACGAATATGCCTATGGTTTTACGAAAAACTCATCGGGTAACTTGAAATCCGCATGAGAAGTTAGTGATCACAAATGAACGTCCTTTTTGCGCTAGGACCGATATTTCGCGAGAAAAACGCGAAAAACTGTTTGCATCATTTCTCGAACTCTGCATATAGTTTATAATATGTATTTTAGGTCGCTGAACAGAAATAAAACATTATTTTAGTGGCAGAACGCGCAGAAATTATAATAACCGTGAAAAACCGGCAGCGAGGATCTTAATTTTTCTCGTTTTCCGATAATCATAGTAATTCTACGATATCTTTCTGAGAAATCATTGTTTCCACACGCGCCCAAGTTTTTTTAATGCACTGTGCTCCGCTGATTACGAATATGCCTATGGATTCACGAAAAACTCATCAGGTAACTTGAAATCCGCATGAGAAGTTAGTGATCACAAATGAACGTCCTTTTTGCGCTAGGACCGATATTTCGCGAGAAAAACGCGAAAAACTGTTTGCATCATTCCTCGAACTCTGCATATAGTTCATAATATGTATTTTAGGTCGCTGAACAGAAATAAAACATTATTTTAGTGATAGAACGCGCAGAAATTATAATAACCGTGAAAAACCGGCAGCGAGGATCTTAATTTTTCTCGTTTTCCGATAATCTTAGTAATTCTACGATATCTTTCTGAGAAATCATTATTTTTACACGCGCCCAAGTTTTTTCAATGCACTGTGCTCCGCTGATTACGAATATACCTATGGATTTACGAAAAACTCATCAGGTAACTTGAAATCCGCATGAGAAGTTAGTGATCACAAATAAACGTCCTTTTTGCGCTAGGACCGATATTTCGCGAGAAAAACGCGAAAAACTGTTTGCATCATTTCTCGAACTCTGCATATAGTTTATAATATGTATTTTAGGTCGCTGGACAGAAATAAAGCATTATTTTAGTGATAGAACGCGCAGAAATTATAATAACCGTGAAAAACCGGCAGCGAGGATCTTAATTTTTCTCGTTTTCCGATAATCTTAGTAATTCTACGATATCTTTCTAAGAAATCATTATTTTTACACGCGCCCAAGTTTTTTCAATGCACTGTGCTCCGCTGATGTCGAATATGCCTATGGTTTTACGAAAAACTCATCAGGTAACTTGAAATCCGCATGAGAAGTTAGTGATCACAAATGAACGTCCTTTTTGCGCTAGGACCGATATTTCGCGATAAAAACGCGAAAAACTGTTTGCATCATTCCTCGGACTCTGCATATAGTTTATAATATGTATTTTTGGTCGCTGCACAGAAATAAACCATTATTTCAGTGATAGAACGCGCAGAAATTATAATAACCGTGGAAAACCGGCAGCGAAGATCTTAATTTTTCTCGTTTTCCGATAATCTTAGTATTTCTACGATATCTTCCTGAGAAATCATTATTTTCACACGCGCCCAAGTTTTTTCAATGCACTGTGCTCCGCTGATTACGAATATGCCTATGGTTTTACGAAAAACTCATCAGGTAACTTGAAATCCGCATGAGAAGTTAGTAATCACAAATGAACGTCCTTTTTGCGCTAGGACCGATATTTCGCGAGAAAAACGCGAAAAACTGTTTGCATCATTCCTCGGACTCTGCATATAGTTTATAATATGTATGTTTGGTCGCTGAACAGAAATAAACCATTATTTTAGTGATAGAACGCGCAGAAATTATAATAACCGTGGAAAACCGGCAGCGAAGATCTTAATTTTTCTCGTTTTCCGATAATCTTAGTATTTCTACGATATCTTCCTGAGAAATCATTATTTTCACACGCGCCCAAGTTTTTTTAATGCACTGTGCTCCGCTGATTACGAATATGCCTATGGTTTTACGAAAAACTCATCAGGTAACTTGAAATCCGCATGAGAAGTTAGTGATCACAAATGAACGTCCTTTTTGCGCTAGGACCGATATTTCGCGATAAAAACGCGAAAAACTGTTTGCATCATTCCTCGGACTCTGCATATAGTTTATAATATGTATTTTTGGTCGCTGCACAGAAATAAAACATTATTTTAGTGATTGAACGCGCAGAAATTATAATAACCGTGAAAAACCGGCAGCGAGGATCTTAATTTTTCTCGTTTTCCGATAATCTTAGTAATTCTACGATATCTTTCTGAGAAATCATTATTTTTACACGCGCCCAAGTTTTTTCAATGCACTGTGCTCCGCTGATTACGAATATACCTATGGATTTACGAAAAACTCATCAGGTAACTTGAAATCCGCATGAGAAGTTAGTGATCACAAATAAACGTCCTTTTTGCGCTAGGACCGATATTTCGCGAGAAAAACGCGAAAAACTGTTTGCATCATTTCTCGAACTCTGCATATAGTTTATAATATGTATTTTAGGTCGCTGAACAGAAATAAAGCATTATTTTAGTTTTAGAACGCGCAGAAATTATAATAACCGTGAAAAACCGGCAGCGAGGATCTTAATTTTTCTCGTTTTCCGATAATCTTAGTATTTCTACGATATCTTTCTGAGAAATCATTATTTTCACACGCGCCCAAGTTTTTTCAATGCACTGTGCTCCGCTGATTACGAATATGCCTATGGTTTTACGAAAAACTCATCAGGTAACTTGAAATCCGCATGAGAAGTTAGTGATCACAAATGAACGTCCTTTTTGCGCTAGGACCGATATTTCGCGAGAAAAACGCGAAAAACTGTTTGCATCATTCCTCGGACTCTGCATATAGTTTATAATATGTATTTTTGGTCGCTGAACTGAAATAAACCATTATTTTAGTGATAGAACGCGCAGAAATTATAATAACCGTGGAAAACCGGCGGCGAAGATCTTAATTTTTCTCGTTTTCCGATAATCTTAGTATTTCTACGATATCTTCCTGAGAAATCATTATTTTCACACGCGCCCAAGTTTTTTCAATGCACTGTGCTCCGCTGATTACGAATATGCCTATGGTTTTACGAAAAACTCATCAGGTAACTTGAAATCCGCATGAGAAGTTAGTGATCACAAATGAACGTCCTTTTTGCGCTAGGACCGATATTTCGCAATAAAAACGCGAAAAACTGTTTGCATCATTCCTCGGACTCTGCATATAGTTTATAATATGTATTTTTGGTCGCTGCACAGAAATAAAACATTATTTTAGTGATTGAACGCGCAGAAATTTTAATAACCGTGAAAAACCGGCAGCGAGGATCTTAATTTTTCTCGTTTTCCGATAATCTTAGTAATTCTACGATATCTTTCTGAGAAATCATTATTTTTACACGCGCCCAAGTTTTTTCAATTTACTGTGCTCCGCTGATTACGAATATGCCTATGGTTTTACGAAAAACTCATCAGGTAACTTGAAATCCGCATGAGAAGTAAGTGATCACAAATGAACGTCCTTTTTGCGCTAGGACCGATATTTCGCGAGAAAAACGCGAAAAACTGTTTGCATCATTCCTCGGACTCTGCATATAGTTTATAATATGTATTTCAGGTCGCTGAACAGAAATAAAACATTATTTTGGTGATAGAACGCGCAGAAATTATAATAACCGTGAAAAACCGGCAGCGAGGATCTTAGATTTTCTCGTTTTCCGATAATCTTAGTGATTCTACGATATCTTTCTGAGAAATCATTATTTTCACACGCGACCAAGTTTTTTCAATGCACTGTGCTCCGCTGATTACGAATATGCCTATGGATTCACGAAAAACTCATCAGGTAACTTGAAATCCGCATGAGAAGTTAGTGATCACAAATGAACGTCCTTTTTGCGCTAGGACCGATATTTCGCGATAAAAACGCGAAAAACTGTTTGCATCATTCCTCGGACTCTGCATATAGTTTATAATATGTATTTTTGGTCGCTGCACAGAAATAAAACATTATTTTAGTGATTGAACGCGCAGAAATTATAATAACCGTGAAAAACCGGCAGCGAGGATCTTAATTTTTCTCGTTTTCCGATAATCTTAGTAATTCTACGATATCTTTCTGAGAAATCATTATTTTTACACGCGCCCAAGTTTTTTCAATGCACTGTGCTCCGCTGATTACGAATATACCTATGGATTTACGAAAAACTCATCAGGTAACTTGAAATCCGCATGAGAAGTTAGTGATCACAAATAAACGTCCTTTTTGCGCTAGGACCGATATTTCGCGAGAAAAACGCGAAAAACTGTTTGCATCATTTCTCGAACTCTGCATATAGTTTATAATATGTATTTTAGGTCGCTGAACAGAAATAAAGCATTATTTTAGTTTTAGAACGCGCAGAAATTATAATAACCGTGAAAAACCGGCAGCGAGGATCTTAATTTTTCTCGTTTTCCGATAATCTTAGTATTTCTACGATATCTTTCTGAGAAATCATTATTTTCACACGCGCCCAAGTTTTTTCAATGCACTGTGCTCCGCTGATTACGAATATGCCTATGGTTTTACGAAAAACTCATCAGGTAACTTGAAATCCGCATGAGAAGTTAGTGATCACAAATGAACGTCCTTTTTGCGCTAGGACCGATATTTCGCGAGAAAAACGCGAAAAACTGTTTGCATCATTCCTCGGACTCTGCATATAGTTTATAATATGTATTTTTGGTCGCTGAACAGAAATAAACCATTATTTTAGTGATAGAACGCGCAGAAATTATAATAACCGTGGAAAACCGGCGGCGAAGATCTTAATTTTTCTCGTTTTCCGATAATCTTAGTATTTCTACGATATCTTCCTGAGAAATCATTATTTTCACACGCGCCCAAGTTTTTTCAATGCACTGTGCTCCGCTGATTACGAATATGCCTATGGTTTTACGAAAAACTCATCAGGTAACTTGAAATCCGCATGAGAAGTTAGTGATCACAAATGAACGTCCTTTTTGCGCTAGGACCGATATTTCGCAATAAAAACGCGAAAAACTGTTTGCATCATTCCTCGGACTCTGCATATAGTTTATAATATGTATTTTTGGTCGCTGCACAGAAATAAAACATTATTTTAGTGATTGAACGCGCAGAAATTATAATAACCGTGAAAAACCGGCAGCGAGGATCTTAATTTTTCTCGTTTTCCGATAATCTTAGTAATTCTACGATATCTTTCTGAGAAATCATTATTTTTACACGCGCCCAAGTTTTTTCAATGCACTGTGCTCCGCTGATTACGAATATATCTATGGATTTACGAAAAACTCATCAGGTAACTTGAAATCCGCATGAGAAGTTAGTGATCACAAATAAACGTCCTTTTTGCGCTAGGACCGATAGTTCGCGAGAAAAACGCGAAAAACTGTTTGCATCATTTCTCGAACTCTGCATATAGTTTATAATATGTATTTTAGGTCGCTGAACAGAAATAAAGCATTATTTTAGTGATAGAACGCGCAGAAATTATAATAACCGTGAAAAACCGGCAGCGAGGATCTTAATTTTTCTCGTTTTCCGATAATCTTAGTAATTCTACGATATCTTTCTAAGAAATCATTATTTTCACACGCGCCCAAGTTTTTTCAATGCACTGTGCTCCGCTGATTACGAATATGCCTATGGTTTTACGAAAAACTCATCAGGTAACTTGAAATCCGCATGAGAAGTTAGTGATCACAAATGAACGTCCTTTTTGCGCTAGGACCGATATTTCGCGATAAAAACGCGAAAAACTGTTTGCATCATTCCTCGGACTCTGCATATAGTTCATAATATGTATTTTAGGTCGCTGAACAGAAATAAAACATTATTTTAGTGGCAGAACGCGCAGAAATTATAATAACCGTGAAAAACCGGCAGCGAGGATCTTAATTTTTCTCGTTTTCCGATAATCTTAGTAATTCTACGATATCTTTCTGAGAAATCATTGTTTCCACACGCGCCCAAGTTTTTTCAATGCACTGTGCTCCGCTGATTACGAATATGCCTATGGATTCACGAAAAACTCATCAGGTAACTTGAAATCCGCATGAGAAGTTAGTGATCACAAATGAACGTCCTTTTTGCGCTAGGACCGATATTTCGCGAGAAAAACGCGAAAAACTGTTTGCATCATTCCTCGAACTCTGCATATAGTTCATAATATGTATTTTAGGTCGCTGAACAGAAATAAAACATTATTTTAGTGATAGAACGCGCAGAAATTATAATAACCGTGAAAAACCGGCAGCGAGGATCTTAATTTTTCTCGTTTTCCGATAATCTTAGTAATTCTACGATATCTTTCTGAGAAATCATTATTTTTACACGCGCCCAAGTTTTTTCAATGCACTGTGCTCCGCTGATTACGAATATACCTATGGATTTACGAAAAACTCATCAGGTAACTTGAAATCCGCATGAGAAGTTAGTGATCACAAATAAACGTCCTTTTTGCGCTAGGACCGATATTTCGCGAGAAAAACGCGAAAAACTGTTTGCATCATTTCTCGAACTCTGCATATAGTTTATAATATGTATTTTAGGTCGCTGAACAGAAATAAAACATTATTTTAGTGGCAGAACGCGCAGAAATTATAATAACCGTGAAAAACCGGCAGCGAGGATCTTAATTTTTCTCGTTTTCCGATAATCTTAGTAATTCTACGATATCTTTCTGAGAAATCATTGTTTCCACACGCGCCCAAGTTTTTTCAATGCACTGTGCTCCGCTGATTACGAATATGCCTATGGTTTTACGAAAAACTCATCGGGTAACTTGAAATCCGCATGAGAAGTTAGTGATCACAAATGAACGTCCTTTTTGCGCTAGGACCGATATTTCGCGAGAAAAACGCGAAAAACTGTTTGCATCATTTCTCGAACTCTGCATATAGTTTATAATATGTATTTTAGGTCGCTGAACAGAAATAAAACATTATTTTAGTGGCAGAACGCGCAGAAATTATAATAACCGTGAAAAACCGGCAGCGAGGATCTTAATTTTTCTCGTTTTCCGATAATCATAGTAATTCTACGATATCTTTCTGAGAAATCATTGTTTCCACACGCGCCCAAGTTTTTTTAATGCACTGTGCTCCGCTGATTACGAATATGCCTATGGATTCACGAAAAACTCATCAGGTAACTTGAAATCCGCATGAGAAGTTAGTGATCACAAATGAACGTCCTTTTTGCGCTAGGACCGATATTTCGCGAGAAAAACGCGAAAAACTGTTTGCATCATTCCTCGAACTCTGCATATAGTTCATAATATGTATTTTAGGTCGCTGAACAGAAATAAAACATTATTTTAGTGATAGAACGCGCAGAAATTATAATAACCGTGAAAAACCGGCAGCGAGGATCTTAATTTTTCTCGTTTTCCGATAATCTTAGTAATTCTACGATATCTTTCTGAGAAATCATTATTTTTACACGCGCCCAAGTTTTTTCAATGCACTGTGCTCCGCTGATTACGAATATACCTATGGATTTACGAAAAACTCATCAGGTAACTTGAAATCCGCATGAGAAGTTAGTGATCACAAATAAACGTCCTTTTTGCGCTAGGACCGATATTTCGCGAGAAAAACGCGAAAAACTGTTTGCATCATTTCTCGAACTCTGCATATAGTTTATAATATGTATTTTAGGTCGCTGGACAGAAATAAAGCATTATTTTAGTGATAGAACGCGCAGAAATTATAATAACCGTGAAAAACCGGCAGCGAGGATCTTAATTTTTCTCGTTTTCCGATAATCTTAGTAATTCTACGATATCTTTCTAAGAAATCATTATTTTTACACGCGCCCAAGTTTTTTCAATGCACTGTGCTCCGCTGATGTCGAATATGCCTATGGTTTTACGAAAAACTCATCAGGTAACTTGAAATCCGCATGAGAAGTTAGTGATCACAAATGAACGTCCTTTTTGCGCTAGGACCGATATTTCGCGATAAAAACGCGAAAAACTGTTTGCATCATTCCTCGGACTCTGCATATAGTTTATAATATGTATTTTTGGTCGCTGCACAGAAATAAACCATTATTTCAGTGATAGAACGCGCAGAAATTATAATAACCGTGGAAAACCGGCAGCGAAGATCTTAATTTTTCTCGTTTTCCGATAATCTTAGTTTTTCTACGATATCTTCCTGAGAAATCATTATTTTCACACGCGCCCAAGTTTTTTCAATGCACTGTGCTCCGCTGATTACGAATATGCCTATGGTTTTACGAAAAACTCATCAGGTAACTTGAAATCCGCATGAGAAGTTAGTAATCACAAATGAACGTCCTTTTTGCGCTAGGACCGATATTTCGCGAGAAAAACGCGAAAAACTGTTTGCATCATTCCTCGGACTCTGCATATAGTTTATAATATGTATGTTTGGTCGCTGAACAGAAATAAACCATTATTTTAGTGATAGAACGCGCAGAAATTATAATAACCGTGGAAAACCGGCAGCGAAGATCTTAATTTTTCTCGTTTTCCGATAATCTTAGTATTTCTACGATATCTTCCTGAGAAATCATTATTTTCACACGCGCCCAAGTTTTTTTAATGCACTGTGCTCCGCTGATTACGAATATGCCTATGGTTTTACGAAAAACTCATCAGGTAACTTGAAATCCGCATGAGAAGTTAGTGATCACAAATGAACGTCCTTTTTGCGCTAGGACCGATATTTCGCGATAAAAACGCGAAAAACTGTTTGCATCATTCCTCGGACTCTGCATATAGTTTATAATATGTATTTTTGGTCGCTGCACAGAAATAAAACATTATTTTAGTGATTGAACGCGCAGAAATTATAATAACCGTGAAAAACCGGCAGCGAGGATCTTAATTTTTCTCGTTTTCCGATAATCTTAGTAATTCTACGATATCTTTCTGAGAAATCATTATTTTTACACGCGCCCAAGTTTTTTCAATGCACTGTGCTCCGCTGATTACGAATATACCTATGGATTTACGAAAAACTCATCAGGTAACTTGAAATCCGCATGAGAAGTTAGTGATCACAAATAAACGTCCTTTTTGCGCTAGGACCGATATTTCGCGAGAAAAACGCGAAAAACTGTTTGCATCATTTCTCGAACTCTGCATATAGTTTATAATATGTATTTTAGGTCGCTGAACAGAAATAAAGCATTATTTTAGTTTTAGAACGCGCAGAAATTATAATAACCGTGAAAAACCGGCAGCGAGGATCTTAATTTTTCTCGTTTTCCGATAATCTTAGTATTTCTACGATATCTTTCTGAGAAATCATTATTTTCACACGCGCCCAAGTTTTTTCAATGCACTGTGCTCCGCTGATTACGAATATGCCTATGGTTTTACGAAAAACTCATCAGGTAACTTGAAATCCGCATGAGAAGTTAGTGATCACAAATGAACGTCCTTTTTGCGCTAGGACCGATATTTCGCGAGAAAAACGCGAAAAACTGTTTGCATCATTCCTCGGACTCTGCATATAGTTTATAATATGTATTTTTGGTCGCTGAACTGAAATAAACCATTATTTTAGTGATAGAACGCGCAGAAATTATAATAACCGTGGAAAACCGGCGGCGAAGATCTTAATTTTTCTCGTTTTCCGATAATCTTAGTATTTCTACGATATCTTCCTGAGAAATCATTATTTTCACACGCGCCCAAGTTTTTTCAATGCACTGTGCTCCGCTGATTACGAATATGCCTATGGTTTTACGAAAAACTCATCAGGTAACTTGAAATCCGCATGAGAAGTTAGTGATCACAAATGAACGTCCTTTTTGCGCTAGGACCGATATTTCGCAATAAAAACGCGAAAAACTGTTTGCATCATTCCTCGGACTCTGCATATAGTTTATAATATGTATTTTTGGTCGCTGCACAGAAATAAAACATTATTTTAGTGATTGAACGCGCAGAAATTTTAATAACCGTGAAAAACCGGCAGCGAGGATCTTAATTTTTCTCGTTTTCCGATAATCTTAGTAATTCTACGATATCTTTCTGAGAAATCATTATTTTTACACGCGCCCAAGTTTTTTCAATTTACTGTGCTCCGCTGATTACGAATATGCCTATGGTTTTACGAAAAACTCATCAGGTAACTTGAAATCCGCATGAGAAGTAAGTGATCACAAATGAACGTCCTTTTTGCGCTAGGACCGATATTTCGCGAGAAAAACGCGAAAAACTGTTTGCATCATTCCTCGGACTCTGCATATAGTTTATAATATGTATTTCAGGTCGCTGAACAGAAATAAAACATTATTTTGGTGATAGAACGCGCAGAAATTATAATAACCGTGAAAAACCGGCAGCGAGGATCTTAGATTTTCTCGTTTTCCGATAATCTTAGTGATTCTACGATATCTTTCTGAGAAATCATTATTTTCACACGCGACCAAGTTTTTTCAATGCACTGTGCTCCGCTGATTACGAATATGCCTATGGATTCACGAAAAACTCATCAGGTAACTTGAAATCCGCATGAGAAGTTAGTGATCACAAATGAACGTCCTTTTTGCGCTAGGACCGATATTTCGCGATAAAAACGCGAAAAACTGTTTGCATCATTCCTCGGACTCTGCATATAGTTTATAATATGTATTTTTGGTCGCTGCACAGAAATAAAACATTATTTTAGTGATTGAACGCGCAGAAATTATAATAACCGTGAAAAACCGGCAGCGAGGATCTTAATTTTTCTCGTTTTCCGATAATCTTAGTAATTCTACGATATCTTTCTGAGCAATCATTATTTTTACACGCGCCCAAGTTTTTTCAATGCACTGTGCTCCGCTGATTACGAATATACCTATGGATTTACGAAAAACTCATCAGGTAACTTTAAATCCGCATGAGAAGTTAGTGATCACAAATAAACGTCCTTTTTGCGCTAGGACCGATATTTCGCGAGAAAAACGCGAAAAACTGTTTGCATCATTTCTCGAACTCTGCATATAGTTTATAATATGTATTTTAGGTCGCTGGACAGAAATAAAGCATTATTTTAGTGATAGAACGCGCAGAAATTATAATAACCGTGAAAAACCGGCAGCGAGGATCTTAATTTTTCTCGTTTTCCGATAATCTTAGTAATTCTACGATATCTTTCTAAGAAATCATTATTTTTACACGCGCCCAAGTTTTTTCAATGCACTGTGCTCCGCTGATGTCGAATATGCCTATGGTTTTACGAAAAACTCATCAGGTAACTTGAAATCCGCATGAGAAGTTAGTGATCACAAATGAACGTCCTTTTTGCGCTAGGACCGATATTTCGCGATAAAAACGCGAAAAACTGTTTGCATCATTCCTCGGACTCTGCATATAGTTTATAATATGTATTTTTGGTCGCTGCACAGAAATAAACCATTATTTCAGTGATAGAACGCGCAGAAATTATAATAACCGTGGAAAACCGGCAGCGAAGATCTTAATTTTTCTCGTTTTCCGATAATCTTAGTATTTCTACGATATCTTCCTGAGAAATCATTATTTTCACACGCGCCCAAGTTTTTTCAATGCACTGTGCTCCGCTGATTACGAATATGCCTATGGTTTTACGAAAAACTCATCAGGTAACTTGAAATCCGCATGAGAAGTTAGTAATCACAAATGAACGTCCTTTTTGCGCTAGGACCGATATTTCGCGAGAAAAACGCGAAAAACTGTTTGCATCATTCCTCGGACTCTGCATATAGTTTATAATATGTATGTTTGGTCGCTGAACAGAAATAAACCATTATTTTAGTGATAGAACGCGCAGAAATTATAATAACCGTGGAACACCGGCAGCGAAGATCTTAATTTTTCTCGTTTTCCGATAATCTTAGTATTTCTACGATATCTTCCTGAGAAATCATTATTTTCACACGCGCCCAAGTTTTTTTAATGCACTGTGCTCCGCTGATTACGAATATGCCTATGGTTTTACGAAAAACTCATCAGGTAACTTGAAATCCGCATGAGAAGTTAGTGATCACAAATGAACGTCCTTTTTGCGCTAGGACCGATATTTCGCGATAAAAACGCGAAAAACTGTTTGCATCATTCCTCGGACTCTGCATATAGTTTATAATATGTATTTTTGGTCGCTGCACAGAAATAAAACATTATTTTAGTGATTGAACGCGCAGAAATTATAATAACCGTGAAAAACCGGCAGCGAGGATCTTAATTTTTCTCGTTTTCCGATAATCTTAGTAATTCTACGATATCTTTCTGAGAAATCATTATTTTTACACGCGCCCAAGTTTTTTCAATGCACTGTGCTCCGCTGATTACGAATATACCTATGGATTTACGAAAAACTCATCAGGTAACTTGAAATCCGCATGAGAAGTTAGTGATCACAAATAAACGTCCTTTTTGCGCTAGGACCGATATTTCGCGAGAAAAACGCGAAAAACTGTTTGCATCATTTCTCGAACTCTGCATATAGTTTATAATATGTATTTTAGGTCGCTGAACAGAAATAAAGCATTATTTTAGTTTTAGAACGCGCAGAAATTATAATAACCGTGAAAAACCGGCAGCGAGGATCTTAATTTTTCTCGTTTTCCGATAATCTTAGTATTTCTACGATATCTTTCTGAGAAATCATTATTTTCACACGCGCCCAAGTTTTTTCAATGCACTGTGCTCCGCTGATTACGAATATGCCTATGGTTTTACGAAAAACTCATCAGGTAACTTGAAATCCGCATGAGAAGTTAGTGATCACAAATGAACGTCCTTTTTGCGCTAGGACCGATATTTCGCGAGAAAAACGCGAAAAACTGTTTGCATCATTCCTCGGACTCTGCATATAGTTTATAATATGTATTTTTGGTCGCTGAACTGAAATAAACCATTATTTTAGTGATAGAACGCGCAGAAATTATAATAACCGTGGAAAACCGGCGGCGAAGATCTTAATTTTTCTCGTTTTCCGATAATCTTAGTATTTCTACGATATCTTCCTGAGAAATCATTATTTTCACACGCGCCCAAGTTTTTTCAATGCACTGTGCTCCGCTGATTACGAATATGCCTATGGTTTTACGAAAAACTCATCAGGTAACTTGAAATCCGCATGAGAAGTTAGTGATCACAAATGAACGTCCTTTTTGCGCTAGGACCGATATTTCGCAATAAAAACGCGAAAAACTGTTTGCATCATTCCTCGGACTCTGCATATAGTTTATAATATGTATTTTTGGTCGCTGCACAGAAATAAAACATTATTTTAGTGATTGAACGCGCAGAAATTTTAATAACCGTGAAAAACCGGCAGCGAGGATCTTAATTTTTCTCGTTTTCCGATAATCTTAGTAATTCTACGATATCTTTCTGAGAAATCATTATTTTTACACGCGCCCAAGTTTTTTCAATTTACTGTGCTCCGCTGATTACGAATATGCCTATGGTTTTACGAAAAACTCATCAGGTAACTTGAAATCCGCATGAGAAGTAAGTGATCACAAATGAACGTCCTTTTTGCGCTAGGACCGATATTTCGCGAGAAAAACGCGAAAAACTGTTTGCATCATTCCTCGGACTCTGCATATAGTTTATAATATGTATTTCAGGTCGCTGAACAGAAATAAAACATTATTTTGGTGATAGAACGCGCAGAAATTATAATAACCGTGAAAAACCGGCAGCGAGGATCTTAGATTTTCTCGTTTTCCGATAATCTTAGTGATTCTACGATATCTTTCTGAGAAATCATTATTTTCACACGCGACCAAGTTTTTTCAATGCACTGTGCTCCGCTGATTACGAATATGCCTATGGATTCACGAAAAACTCATCAGGTAACTTGAAATCCGCATGAGAAGTTAGTGATCACAAATGAACGTCCTTTTTGCGCTAGGACCGATATTTCGCGATAAAAACGCGAAAAACTGTTTGCATCATTCCTCGGACTCTGCATATAGTTTATAATATGTATTTTTGGTCGCTGCACAGAAATAAAACATTATTTTAGTGATTGAACGCGCAGAAATTATAATAACCGTGAAAAACCGGCAGCGAGGATCTTAATTTTTCTCGTTTTCCGATAATCTTAGTAATTCTACGATATCTTTCTGAGAAATCATTATTTTTACACGCGCCCAAGTTTTTTCAATTTACTGTGCTCCGCTGATTACGAATATGCCTATGGTTTTACGAAAAACTCATCAGGTAACTTGAAATCCGCATGAGAAGTAAGTGATCACAAATGAACGTCCTTTTTGCGCTAGGACCGATATTTCGCGAGAAAAACGCGAAAAACTGTTTGCATCATTCCTCGGACTCTGCATATAGTTTATAATATGTATTTCAGGTCGCTGAACAGAAATAAAACATTATTTTGGTGATAGAACGCGCAGAAATTATAATAACCGTGAAAAACCGGCAGCGAGGATCTTAGATTTTCTCGTTTTCCGATAATCTTAGTGATTCTACGATATCTTTCTGAGAAATCATTATTTTCACACGCGACCAAGTTTTTTCAATGCACTGTGCTCCGCTGATTACGAATATGCCTATGGATTCACGAAAAACTCATCAGGTAACTTGAAATCCGCATGAGAAGTTAGTGATCACAAATGAACGTCCTTTTTGCGCTAGGACCGATATTTCGCGATAAAAACGCGAAAAACTGTTTGCATCATTCCTCGGACTCTGCATATAGTTTATAATATGTATTTTTGGTCGCTGCACAGAAATAAAACATTATTTTAGTGATTGAACGCGCAGAAATTATAATAACCGTGAAAAACCGGCAGCGAGGATCTTAATTTTTCTCGTTTTCCGATAATCTTAGTAATTCTACGATATCTTTCTGAGCAATCATTATTTTTACACGCGCCCAAGTTTTTTCAATGCACTGTGCTCCGCTGATTACGAATATACCTATGGATTTACGAAAAACTCATCAGGTAACTTGAAATCCGCATGAGAAGTTAGTGATCACAAATAAACGTCCTTTTTGCGCTAGGACCGATATTTCGCGAGAAAAACGCGAAAAACTGTTTGCATCATTTCTCGAACTCTGCATATAGTTTATAATATGTATTTTAGGTCGCTGAACAGAAATAAAGCATTATTTTAGTTTTAGAACGCGCAGAAATTATAATAACCGTGAAAAACCGGCAGCGAGGATCTTAATTTTTCTCGTTTTCCGATAATCTTAGTATTTCTACGATATCTTTCTGAGAAATCATTATTTTCACACGCGCCCAAGTTTTTTCAATGCACTGTGCTCCGCTGATTACGAATATGCCTATGGTTTTACGAAAAACTCATCAGGTAACTTGAAATCCGCATGAGAAGTTAGTGATCACAAATGAACGTCCTTTTTGCGCTAGGACCGATATTTCGCGAGAAAAACGCGAAAAACTGTTTGCATCATTCCTCGGACTCTGCATATAGTTTATAATATGTATTTTTGGTCGCTGAACTGAAATAAACCATTATTTTAGTGATAGAACGCGCAGAAATTATAATAACCGTGGAAAACCGGCGGCGAAGATCTTAATTTTTCTCGTTTTCCGATAATCTTAGTATTTCTACGATATCTTCCTGAGAAATCATTATTTTCACACGCGCCCAAGTTTTTTCAATGCACTGTGCTCCGCTGATTACGAATATGCCTATGGTTTTACGAAAAACTCATCAGGTAACTTGAAATCCGCATGAGAAGTTAGTGATCACAAATGAACGTCCTTTTTGCGCTAGGACCGATATTTCGCAATAAAAACGCGAAAAACTGTTTGCATCATTCCTCGGACTCTGCATATAGTTTATAATATGTATTTTTGGTCGCTGCACAGAAATAAAACATTATTTTAGTGATTGAACGCGCAGAAATTTTAATAACCGTGAAAAACCGGCAGCGAGGATCTTAATTTTTCTCGTTTTCCGATAATCTTAGTAATTCTACGATATCTTTCTGAGAAATCATTATTTTTACACGCGCCCAAGTTTTTTCAATTTACTGTGCTCCGCTGATTACGAATATGCCTATGGTTTTACGAAAAACTCATCAGGTAACTTGAAATCCGCATGAGAAGTAAGTGATCACAAATGAACGTCCTTTTTGCGCTAGGACCGATATTTCGCGAGAAAAACGCGAAAAACTGTTTGCATCATTCCTCGGACTCTGCATATAGTTTATAATATGTATTTCAGGTCGCTGAACAGAAATAAAACATTATTTTGGTGATAGAACGCGCAGAAATTATAATAACCGTGAAAAACCGGCAGCGAGGATCTTAGATTTTCTCGTTTTCCGATAATCTTAGTGATTCTACGATATCTTTCTGAGAAATCATTATTTTCACACGCGACCAAGTTTTTTCAATGCACTGTGCTCCGCTGATTACGAATATGCCTATGGATTCACGAAAAACTCATCAGGTAACTTGAAATCCGCATGAGAAGTTAGTGATCACAAATGAACGTCCTTTTTGCGCTAGGACTGATATTTCGCGAGAAAAACGCGAAAAACTGTTTGCATCATTCCTCGAACTCTGCATATAGTTCATAATATGTATTTTAGGTCGCTGAACAGAAATAAAACATTATTTTAGTGGCAGAACGCGCAGAAATTATAATAACCGTGAAAAACCGGCAGCGAGGATCTTAATTTTTCTCGTTTTCCGATAATCTTAGTAATTCTACGATATCTTTCTGAGAAATCATTGTTTCCACACGCGCCCAAGTTTTTTCAATGCACTGTGCTCCGCTGATTACGAATATGCCTATGGATTTACGAAAAACTCATCAGGTAACTTGAAATCCGCATGAGAAGTTAGTGATCACAAATAAACGTCCTTTTTGCGCTAGGACCGATATTTCGCGAGAAAAACGCGAAAAACTGTTTGCATCATTTCTCGAACTCTGCATATAGTTTATAATATGTATTTTAGGTCGCTGAACAGAAATAAAACATTATTTTAGTGATAGAACGCGCAGAAATTATAATAACCGTGAAAAACCGGCAGCGAGGATCTTAATTTTTCTCGTTTTCCGATAATCTTAGTAATTCTACGATATCTTTCTAAGAAATCATTATTTTCACACGCGCCCAAGTTTTTTCAATGCACTGTGCTCCGCTGATTACGAATATGCCTATGGTATTACGAAAAACTCAACAGGTAACTTGAAATCCGCATGAGAAGTTAGTGATCACAAATGAACGTCCTTTTTGCGCTAGGACCGATATTTCGCGATAAAAAAGCGAAAAACTGTTTGCATCATTCCTCGGACTCTGCATATAGTTTATAATATGTATTTTTGGTCGCTGCACAGAAATAAAACATTATTTTAGTGATTGAACGCGCAGAAATTATAATAACCGTGAAAAACCGGCAGCGAGGATCTTAATTTTTCTCGTTTTCCGATAATCTTAGTAATTCTACGATATCTTTCTGAGAAATCATTATTTTTACACGCGCCCAAGTTTTTTCAATGCACTGTGCTCCGCTGATTACGAATATACCTATGGATTTACGAAAAACTCATCAGGTAACTTGAAATCCGCATGAGAAGTTAGTGATCACAAATAAACGTCCTTTTTGCGCTAGGACCGATATTTCGCGAGAAAAACGCGAAAAACTGTTTGCATCATTTCTCGAACTCTGCATATAGTTTATAATATGTATTTTAGGTCGCTGAACAGAAATAAAGCATTATTTTAGTTTTAGAACGCGCAGAAATTATAATAACCGTGAAAAACCGGCAGCGAGGATCTTAATTTTTCTCGTTTTCCGATAATCTTAGTATTTCTACGATATCTTTCTGAGAAATCATTATTTTCACACGCGCCCAAGTTTTTTCAATGCACTGTGCTCCGCTGATTACGAATATGCCTATGGTTTTACGAAAAACTCATCAGGTAACTTGAAATCCGCATGAGAAGTTAGTGATCACAAATGAACGTCCTTTTTGCGCTAGGACCGATATTTCGCGAGAAAAACGCGAAAAACTGTTTGCATCATTCCTCGGACTCTGCATATAGTTTATAATATGTATTTTTGGTCGCTGAACAGAAATAAACCATTATTTTAGTGATAGAACGCGCAGAAATTATAATAACCGTGGAAAACCGGCGGCGAAGATCTTAATTTTTCTCGTTTTCCGATAATCTTAGTATTTCTACGATATCTTCCTGAGAAATCATTATTTTCACACGCGCCCAAGTTTTTTCAATGCACTGTGCTCCGCTGATTACGAATATGCCTATGGTTTTACGAAAAACTCATCAGGTAACTTGAAATCCGCATGAGAAGTTAGTGATCACAAATGAACGTCCTTTTTGCGCTAGGACCGATATTTCGCAATAAAAACGCGAAAAACTGTTTGCATCATTCCTCGGACTCTGCATATAGTTTATAATATGTATTTTTGGTCGCTGCACAGAAATAAAACATTATTTTAGTGATTGAACGCGCAGAAATTATAATAACCGTGAAAAACCGGCAGCGAGGATCTTAATTTTTCTCGTTTTCCGATAATCTTAGTAATTCTACGATATCTTTCTGAGAAATCATTATTTTTACACGCGCCCAAGTTTTTTCAATGCACTGTGCTCCGCTGATTACGAATATATCTATGGATTTACGAAAAACTCATCAGGTAACTTGAAATCCGCATGAGAAGTTAGTGATCACAAATAAACGTCCTTTTTGCGCTAGGACCGATAGTTCGCGAGAAAAACGCGAAAAACTGTTTGCATCATTTCTCGAACTCTGCATATAGTTTATAATATGTATTTTAGGTCGCTGAACAGAAATAAAGCATTATTTTAGTGATAGAACGCGCAGAAATTATAATAACCGTGAAAAACCGGCAGCGAGGATCTTAATTTTTCTCGTTTTCCGATAATCTTAGTAATTCTACGATATCTTTCTAAGAAATCATTATTTTCACACGCGCCCAAGTTTTTTCAATGCACTGTGCTCCGCTGATTACGAATATGCCTATGGTTTTACGAAAAACTCATCAGGTAACTTGAAATCCGCATGAGAAGTTAGTGATCACAAATGAACGTCCTTTTTGCGCTAGGACCGATATTTCGCGATAAAAACGCGAAAAACTGTTTGCATCATTCCTCGGACTCTGCATATAGTTCATAATATGTATTTTAGGTCGCTGAACAGAAATAAAACATTATTTTAGTGGCAGAACGCGCAGAAATTATAATAACCGTGAAAAACCGGCAGCGAGGATCTTAATTTTTCTCGTTTTCCGATAATCTTAGTAATTCTACGATATCTTTCTGAGAAATCATTGTTTCCACACGCGCCCAAGTTTTTTCAATGCACTGTGCTCCGCTGATTACGAATATGCCTATGGATTCACGAAAAACTCATCAGGTAACTTGAAATCCGCATGAGAAGTTAGTGATCACAAATGAACGTCCTTTTTGCGCTAGGACCGATATTTCGCGAGAAAAACGCGAAAAACTGTTTGCATCATTCCTCGAACTCTGCATATAGTTCATAATATGTATTTTAGGTCGCTGAACAGAAATAAAACATTATTTTAGTGATAGAACGCGCAGAAATTATAATAACCGTGAAAAACCGGCAGCGAGGATCTTAATTTTTCTCGTTTTCCGATAATCTTAGTAATTCTACGATATCTTTCTGAGAAATCATTATTTTTACACGCGCCCAAGTTTTTTCAATGCACTGTGCTCCGCTGATTACGAATATACCTATGGATTTACGAAAAACTCATCAGGTAACTTGAAATCCGCATGAGAAGTTAGTGATCACAAATAAACGTCCTTTTTGCGCTAGGACCGATATTTCGCGAGAAAAACGCGAAAAACTGTTTGCATCATTTCTCGAACTCTGCATATAGTTTATAATATGTATTTTAGGTCGCTGAACAGAAATAAAACATTATTTTAGTGGCAGAACGCGCAGAAATTATAATAACCGTGAAAAACCGGCAGCGAGGATCTTAATTTTTCTCGTTTTCCGATAATCTTAGTAATTCTACGATATCTTTCTGAGAAATCATTGTTTCCACACGCGCCCAAGTTTTTTCAATGCACTGTGCTCCGCTGATTACGAATATGCCTATGGTTTTACGAAAAACTCATCAGGTAACTTGAAATCCGCATGAGAAGTTAGTGATCACAAATGAACGTCCTTTTTGCGCTAGGACCGATATTTCGCGATAAAAACGCGAAAAACTGTTTGCATCATTCCTCGGACTCTGCATATAGTTTATAATATGTATTTTTGGTCGCTGCACAGAAATAAACCATTATTTCAGTGATAGAACGCGCAGAAATTATAATAACCGTGGAAAACCGGCAGCGAAGATCTTAATTTTTCTCGTTTTCCGATAATCTTAGTATTTCCACGATATCTTCCTGAGAAATCATTATTTTCACACGCGCCCAAGTTTTTTCAATGCACTGTGCTCCGCTGATTACGAATATGCCTATGGTTTTACGAAAAACTCATCGGGTAACTTGAAATCCGCATGAGAAGTTAGTGATCACAAATGAACGTCCTTTTTGCGCTAGGACCGATATTTCGCGAGAAAAACGCGAAAAACTGTTTGCATCATTTCTCGAACTCTGCATATAGTTTATAATATGTATTTTAGGTCGCTGAACAGAAATAAAACATTATTTTAGTGGCAGAACGCGCAGAAATTATAATAACCGTGAAAAACCGGCAGCGAGGATCTTAATTTTTCTCGTTTTCCGATAATCATAGTAATTCTACGATATCTTTCTGAGAAATCATTGTTTCCACACGCGCCCAAGTTTTTTTAATGCACTGTGCTCCGCTGATTACGAATATGCCTATGGATTCACGAAAAACTCATCAGGTAACTTGAAATCCGCATGAGAAGTTAGTGATCACAAATGAACGTCCTTTTTGCGCTAGGACCGATATTTCGCGAGAAAAACGCGAAAAACTGTTTGCATCATTCCTCGAACTCTGCATATAGTTCATAATATGTATTTTAGGTCGCTGAACAGAAATAAAACATTATTTTAGTGATAGAACGCGCAGAAATTATAATAACCGTGAAAAACCGGCAGCGAGGATCTTAATTTTTCTCGTTTTCCGATAATCTTAGTAATTCTACGATATCTTTCTGAGAAATCATTATTTTTACACGCGCCCAAGTTTTTTCAATGCACTGTGCTCCGCTGATTACGAATATACCTATGGATTTACGAAAAACTCATCAGGTAACTTGAAATCCGCATGAGAAGTTAGTGATCACAAATAAACGTCCTTTTTGCGCTAGGACCGATATTTCGCGAGAAAAACGCGAAAAACTGTTTGCATCATTTCTCGAACTCTGCATATAGTTTATAATATGTATTTTAGGTCGCTGGACAGAAATAAAGCATTATTTTAGTGATAGAACGCGCAGAAATTATAATAACCGTGAAAAACCGGCAGCGAGGATCTTAATTTTTCTCGTTTTCCGATAATCTTAGTAATTCTACGATATCTTTCTAAGAAATCATTATTTTTACACGCGCCCAAGTTTTTTCAATGCACTGTGCTCCGCTGATGTCGAATATGCCTATGGTTTTACGAAAAACTCATCAGGTAACTTGAAATCCGCATGAGAAGTTAGTGATCACAAATGAACGTCCTTTTTGCGCTAGGACCGATATTTCGCGATAAAAACGCGAAAAACTGTTTGCATCATTCCTCGGACTCTGCATATAGTTTATAATATGTATTTTTGGTCGCTGCACAGAAATAAACCATTATTTCAGTGATAGAACGCGCAGAAATTATAATAACCGTGGAAAACCGGCAGCGAAGATCTTAATTTTTCTCGTTTTCCGATAATCTTAGTATTTCTACGATATCTTCCTGAGAAATCATTATTTTCACACGCGCCCAAGTTTTTTCAATGCACTGTGCTCCGCTGATTACGAATATGCCTATGGTTTTACGAAAAACTCATCAGGTAACTTGAAATCCGCATGAGAAGTTAGTAATCACAAATGAACGTCCTTTTTGCGCTAGGACCGATATTTCGCGAGAAAAACGCGAAAAACTGTTTGCATCATTCCTCGGACTCTGCATATAGTTTATAATATGTATGTTTGGTCGCTGAACAGAAATAAACCATTATTTTAGTGATAGAACGCGCAGAAATTATAATAACCGTGGAAAACCGGCAGCGAAGATCTTAATTTTTCTCGTTTTCCGATAATCTTAGTATTTCTACGATATCTTTCTGAGAAATCATTATTTTCACACGCGCCCAAGTTTTTTTAATGCACTGTGCTCCGCTGATTACGAATATGCCTATGGTTTTACGAAAAACTCATCAGGTAACTTGAAATCCGCATGAGAAGTTAGTGATCACAAATGAACGTCCTTTTTGCGCTAGGACCGATATTTCGCGATAAAAACGCGAAAAACTGTTTGCATCATTCCTCGGACTCTGCATATAGTTTATAATATGTATTTTTGGTCGCTGCACAGAAATAAAACATTATTTTAGTGATTGAACGCGCAGAAATTATAATAACCGTGAAAAACCGGCAGCGAGGATCTTAATTTTTCTCGTTTTCCGATAATCTTAGTAATTCTACGATATCTTTCTGAGAAATCATTATTTTTACACGCGCCCAAGTTTTTTCAATGCACTGTGCTCCGCTGATTACGAATATACCTATGGATTTACGAAAAACTCATCAGGTAACTTGAAATCCGCATGAGAAGTTAGTGATCACAAATAAACGTCCTTTTTGCGCTAGGACCGATATTTCGCGAGAAAAACGCGAAAAACTGTTTGCATCATTTCTCGAACTCTGCATATAGTTTATAATATGTATTTTAGGTCGCTGAACAGAAATAAAGCATTATTTTAGTTTTAGAACGCGCAGAAATTATAATAACCGTGAAAAACCGGCAGCGAGGATCTTAATTTTTCTCGTTTTCCGATAATCTTAGTATTTCTACGATATCTTTCTGAGAAATCATTATTTTCACACGCGCCCAAGTTTTTTCAATGCACTGTGCTCCGCTGATTACGAATATGCCTATGGTTTTACGAAAAACTCATCAGGTAACTTGAAATCCGCATGAGAAGTTAGTGATCACAAATGAACGTCCTTTTTGCGCTAGGACCGATATTTCGCGAGAAAAACGCGAAAAACTGTTTGCATCATTCCTCGGACTCTGCATATAGTTTATAATATGTATTTTTGGTCGCTGAACTGAAATAAACCATTATTTTAGTGATAGAACGCGCAGAAATTATAATAACCGTGGAAAACCGGCGGCGAAGATCTTAATTTTTCTCGTTTTCCGATAATCTTAGTATTTCTACGATATCTTCCTGAGAAATCATTATTTTCACACGCGCCCAAGTTTTTTCAATGCACTGTGCTCCGCTGATTACGAATATGCCTATGGTTTTACGAAAAACTCATCAGGTAACTTGAAATCCGCATGAGAAGTTAGTGATCACAAATGAACGTCCTTTTTGCGCTAGGACCGATATTTCGCAATAAAAACGCGAAAAACTGTTTGCATCATTCCTCGGACTCTGCATATAGTTTATAATATGTATTTTTGGTCGCTGCACAGAAATAAAACATTATTTTAGTGATTGAACGCGCAGAAATTTTAATAACCGTGAAAAACCGGCAGCGAGGATCTTAATTTTTCTCGTTTTCCGATAATCTTAGTAATTCTACGATATCTTTCTGAGAAATCATTATTTTTACACGCGCCCAAGTTTTTTCAATTTACTGTGCTCCGCTGATTACGAATATGCCTATGGTTTTACGAAAAACTCATCAGGTAACTTGAAATCCGCATGAGAAGTAAGTGATCACAAATGAACGTCCTTTTTGCGCTAGGACCGATATTTCGGGAGAAAAACGCGAAAAACTGTTTGCATCATTCCTCGGACTCTGCATATAGTTTATAATATGTATTTCAGGTCGCTGAACAGAAATAAAACATTATTTTGGTGATAGAACGCGCAGAAATTATAATAACCGTGAAAAACCGGCAGCGAGGATCTTAGATTTTCTCGTTTTCCGATAATCTTAGTGATTCTACGATATCTTTCTGAGAAATCATTATTTTCACACGCGACCAAGTTTTTTCAATGCACTGTGCTCCGCTGATTACGAATATGCCTATGGATTCACGAAAAACTCATCAGGTAACTTGAAATCCGCATGAGAAGTTAGTGATCACAAATGAACGTCCTTTTTGCGCTAGGACCGATATTTCGCGATAAAAACGCGAAAAACTGTTTGCATCATTCCTCGGACTCTGCATATAGTTTATAATATGTATTTTTGGTCGCTGCACAGAAATAAAACATTATTTTAGTGATTGAACGCGCAGAAATTATAATAACCGTGAAAAACCGGCAGCGAGGATCTTAATTTTTCTCGTTTTCCGATAATCTTAGTAATTCTACGATATCTTTCTGAGAAATCATTATTTTTACACGCGCCCAAGTTTTTTCAATGCACTGTGCTCCGCTGATTACGAATATACCTATGGATTTACGAAAAACTCATCAGGTAACTTGAAATCCGCATGAGAAGTTAGTGATCACAAATAAACGTCCTTTTTGCGCTAGGACCGATATTTCGCGAGAAAAACGCGAAAAACTGTTTGCATCATTTCTCGAACTCTGCATATAGTTTATAATATGTATTTTAGGTCGCTGAACAGAAATAAAGCATTATTTTAGTTTTAGAACGCGCAGAAATTATAATAACCGAGAAAAACCGGCAGCGAGGATCTTAATTTTTCTCGTTTTCCGATAATCTTAGTATTTCTACGATATCTTTCTGAGAAATCATTATTTTCACACGCGCCCAAGTTTTTTCAATGCACTGTGCTCCGCTGATTACGAATATGCCTATGGTTTTACGAAAAACTCATCAGGTAACTTGAAATCCGCATGAGAAGTTAGTGATCACAAATGAACGTCCTTTTTGCGCTAGGACCGATATTTCGCGAGAAAAACGCGAAAAACTGTTTGCATCATTCCTCGGACTCTGCATATAGTTTATAATATGTATTTTTGGTCGCTGAACTGAAATAAACCATTATTTTAGTGATAGAACGCGCAGAAATTATAATAACCGTGGAAAACCGGCGGCGAAGATCTTAATTTTTCTCGTTTTCCGATAATCTTAGTATTTCTACGATATCTTCCTGAGAAATCATTATTTTCACACGCGCCCAAGTTTTTTCAATGCACTGTGCTCCGCTGATTACGAATATGCCTATGGTTTTACGAAAAACTCATCAGGTAACTTGAAATCCGCATGAGAAGTTAGTGATCACAAATGAACGTCCTTTTTGCGCTAGGACCGATATTTCGCAATAAAAACGCGAAAAACTGTTTGCATCATTCCTCGGACTCTGCATATAGTTTATAATATGTATTTTTGGTCGCTGCACAGAAATAAAACATTATTTTAGTGATTGAACGCGCAGAAATTTTAATAACCGTGAAAAACCGGCAGCGAGGATCTTAATTTTTCTCGTTTTCCGATAATCTTAGTAATTCTACGATATCTTTCTGAGAAATCATTATTTTTACACGCGCCCAAGTTTTTTCAATTTACTGTGCTCCGCTGATTACGAATATGCCTATGGTTTTACGAAAAACTCATCAGGTAACTTGAAATCCGCATGAGAAGTAAGTGATCACAAATGAACGTCCTTTTTGCGCTAGGACCGATATTTCGCGAGAAAAACGCGAAAAACTGTTTGCATCATTCCTCGGACTCTGCATATAGTTTATAATATGTATTTCAGGTCGCTGAACAGAAATAAAACATTATTTTGGTGATAGAACGCGCAGAAATTATAATAACCGTGAAAAACCGGCAGCGAGGATCTTAGATTTTCTCGTTTTCCGATAATCTTAGTGATTCTACGATATCTTTCTGAGAAATCATTATTTTCACACGCGACCAAGTTTTTTCAATGCACTGTGCTCCGCTGATTACGAATATGCCTATGGATTCACGAAAAACTCATCAGGTAACTTGAAATCCGCATGAGAAGTTAGTGATCACAAATGAACGTCCTTTTTGCGCTAGGACTGATATTTCGCGAGAAAAACGCGAAAAACTGTTTGCATCATTCCTCGAACTCTGCATATAGTTCATAATATGTATTTTAGGTCGCTGAACAGAAATAAAACATTATTTTAGTGGCAGAACGCGCAGAAATTATAATAACCGTGAAAAACCGGCAGCGAGGATCTTAATTTTTCTCGTTTTCCGATAATCTTAGTAATTCTACGATATCTTTCTGAGAAATCATTGTTTCCACACGCGCCCAAGTTTTTTCAATGCACTGTGCTCCGCTGATTACGAATATGCCTATGGATTTACGAAAAACTCATCAGGTAACTTGAAATCCGCATGAGAAGTTAGTGATCACAAATAAACGTCCTTTTTGCGCTAGGACCGATATTTCGCGAGAAAAACGCGAAAAACTGTTTGCATCATTTCTCGAACTCTGCATATAGTTTATAATATGTATTTTAGGTCGCTGAACAGAAATAAAACATTATTTTAGTGATAGAACGCGCAGAAATTATAATAACCGTGAAAAACCGGCAGCGAGGATCTTAATTTTTCTCGTTTTCCGATAATCTTAGTAATTCTACGATATCTTTCTAAGAAATCATTATTTTCACACGCGCCCAAGTTTTTTCAATGCACTGTGCTCCGCTGATTACGAATATGCCTATGGTATTACGAAAAACTCAACAGGTAACTTGAAATCCGCATGAGAAGTTAGTGATCACAAATGAACGTCCTTTTTGCGCTAGGACCGATATTTCGCGAGAAAAACGCGAAAAACTGTTTGCATCATTCCTCGAACTCTGCATATAGTTCATAATATGTATTTTAGGTCGCTGAACAGAAATAAAACATTATTTTAGTGGCAGAACGCGCAGAAATTATAATAACCGTGAAAAACCGGCAGCGAGGATCTTAATTTTTCTCGTTTTCCGATAATCTTAGTAATTCTACGATATCTTTCTGAGAAATCATTGTTTCCACACGCGCCCAAGTTTTTTCAATGCACTGTGCTCCGCTGATTACGAATATGCCTATGGATTCACGAAAAACTCATCAGGTAACTTGAAATCCGCATGAGAAGTTAGTGATCACAAATGAACGTCCTTTTTGCGCTAGGACCGATATTTCGCGAGAAAAACGCGAAAAACTGTTTGCATCATTCCTCGAACTCTGCATATAGTTCATAATATGTATTTTAGGTCGCTGAACAGAAATAAAACATTATTTTAGTGATAGAACGCGCAGAAATTATAATAACCGTGAAAAACCGGCAGCGAGGATCTTAATTTTTCTCGTTTTCCGATAATCTTAGTAATTCTACGATATCTTTCTGAGAAATCATTATTTTTACACGCGCCCAAGTTTTTTCAATGCACTGTGCTCCGCTGATTACGAATATAACTATGGATTTACGAAAAACTCATCAGGTAACTTGAAATCCGCATGAGAAGTTAGTGATCACAAATAAACGTCCTTTTTGCGCTAGGACCGATATTTCGCGAGAAAAACGCGAAAAACTGTTTGCATCATTTCTCGAACTCTGCATATAGTTTATAATATGTATTTTAGGTCGCTGAACAGAAATAAAACATTATTTTAGTGATAGAACGCGCAGAAATTATAATAACCGTGAAAAACCGGCAGCGAGGATCTTAATTTTTCTCGTTTTCCGATAATCTTAGTAATTCTACGATATCTTTCTAAGAAATCATTATTTTCACACGCGCCCAAGTTTTTTCAATGCACTGTGCTCCGCTGATTACGAATATGCCTATGGTATTACGAAAAACTCAACAGGTAACTTGAAATCCGCATGAGAAGTTAGTGATCACAAATGAACGTCCTTTTTGCGCTAGGACCGATATTTCGCGAGAAAAACGCGAAAAACTGTTTGCATCATTCCTCGAACTCTGCATATAGTTCATAATATGTATTTTAGGTCGCTGAACAGAAATAAAACATTATTTTAGTGGCAGAACGCGCAGAAATTATAATAACCGTGAAAAACCGGCAGCGAGGATCTTAATTTTTCTCGTTTTCCGATAATCTTAGTAATTCTACGATATCTTTCTGAGAAATCATTGTTTCCACACGCGCCCAAGTTTTTTCAATGCACTGTGCTCCGCTGATTACGAATATGCCTATGGATTCACGAAAAACTCATCAGGTAACTTGAAATCCGCATGAGAAGTTAGTGATCACAAATGAACGTCCTTTTTGCGCTAGGACCGATATTTCGCGATAAAAACGCGAAAAACTGTTTGCATCATTCCTCGGACTCTGCATATAGTTTATAATATGTATTTTTGGTCGCTGAACAGAAATAAAACATTATTTTAGTGGCAGAACGCGCAGAAATTATAATAACCGTAAAAAACCGGCAGCGAGGATCTTAATTTTTCTCGTTTTCCGATAATCTTAGTAATTCTACGATATCTTTCTGAGAAATCATTGTTTCCACACGCGCCTAAGTTTTTTCAATGCACTGTGCTCCGCTGATTACGAATATGCCTATGGTTTTACGAAAAACTCATCAGGTAACTTGAAATCCGCATGAGAAGTTAGTGATCACAAATGAACGTCCTTTTTGCGCTAGGACCGATATTTCGCGAGAAAAACGCGAAAAACTGTTTGCATCATTTCTCGAACTCTGCATATAGTTTATAATATGTATTTTAGGTCGCTGAACAGAAATAAAACATTATTTTAGTGGCAGAACGCGCAGAAATTATAATAACCGTGAAAAACCGGCAGCGAGGATCTTAATTTTTCTCGTTTTCCGATAATCTTAGTAATTCTACGATATCTTTCTGAGAAATCATTGTTTCCACACGCGCCCAAGTTTTTTCAATGCACTGTGCTCCGCTGATTACGAATATGCCTATGGATTCACGAAAAACTCATCAGGTAACTTGAAATCCGCATGAGAAGTTAGTGATCACAAATGAACGTCCTTTTTGCGCTAGGACCGATATTTCGCGAGAAAAACGCGAAAAACTGTTTGCATCATTCCTCGAACTCTGCATATAGTTCATAATATGTATTTTAGGTCGCTAAACAGAAATAAAACATTATTTTAGTGATAGAACGCGCAGAAATTATAATAACCGTGAAAAACCAGCAGCGAGGATCTTAATTTTTCTCGTTTTCCGATAATCTTAGTAATTCTACGATATCTTTCTGAGAAATCATTATTTTCACACGCGCCCAAGTTTTTTCAATGCACTGTGCTCCGCTGATTACGAATATACCTATGGATTTACGAAAAACTCATCAGGTAACTTGAAATCCGCATGAGAAGTTAGTGATCACAAATAAACGTCCTTTTTGCGCTAGGACCGATATTTCGCGAGAAAAACGCGAAAAACTGTTTGCATCATTTCTCGAACTCTGCATATAGTTTATAATATCTATTTTAGGTCGCTGAACAGAAATAAAGCATTATTTTAGTGATAGAACGCGCAGAAATTATAATAACCGTGAAAAACCGGCAGCGAGGATCTTAATTTTTCTCGTTTTCCGATAATCTTAGTAATTCTACGATATCTTTCTAAGAAATCATTATTTTCACACGCGCCCAAGTTTTTTCAATGCACTGTGCTCCGCTGATTACGAATATGCCTATGGTTTTACGAAAAACTCATCAGGTAACTTGAAATCCGCATGAGAAGTTAGTGATCCCAAATGAACGTCCTTTTTGCGCTAGGACCGATATTTCGCGATAAAATCGCGAAAAACTGTTTGCATCATTCCTCGGACTCTGCATATAGTTTATAATATGTATTTTTGGTCGCTGCACAGAAATAAACCATTATTTTAGTGATAGAACGCGCAGAAATTATAATAACCGTGGAAAACCGGCAGCGAAGATCTTAATTTTTCTCGTTTTCCGATAATCTTAGTATTTCTACGATATCTTCCTGAGTAATCATTATTTTCACACGCGCCCAAGTTTTTTCAATGCACTGTTCTCCGCTGATTACGAATATGCCTATGTTTTTACGAAAAACTCATCAGGTAACTTGAAATCCGCATGAGAAGTTAGTGATCACAAATGAACGTCCTTTTTGCGCTAGGACCGATATTTCGCGAGAAAAACGCGAAAAACTGTTTGCATCATTCCTCGAACTCTGCATATAGTTCATAATATGTATTTTAGGTCGCTGAACAGAAATAAAACATTATTTTAGTGGCAGAACGCGCAGAAATTATAATAACCGTGAAAAACCGGCAGCGAGGATCTTAATTTTTCTCGTTTTCCGATAATCTTAGTAATTCTACGATATCTTTCTGAGAAATCATTGTTTCCACACGCGCCCAAGTTTTTTCAATGCACTGTGCTCCGCTGATTACGAATATGCCTATGGATTCACGAAAAACTCATCAGGTAACTTGAAATCCGCATGAGAAGTTAGTGATCACAAATAAACGTCCTTTTTGCGCTAGGACCGATATTTCGCGAGAAAAACGCGAAAAACTGTTTGCATCATTTCTCGAACTCTGCATATAGTTTATAATATGTATTTTAGGTCGCTGAACAGAAATAAAACATTATTTTAGTGATAGAACGCGCAGAAATTATAATAACCGTGAAAAACCGGCAGCGAGGATCTTAATTTTTCTCGTTTTCCGATAATCTTAGTAATTCTACGATATCTTTCTAAGAAATCATTATTTTCACACGCGCTCAAGTTTTTTCAATGCACTGTGCTCCGCTGATTACGAATATGCCTATGGTATTACGAAAAACTCAACAGGTAACTTGAAATCCGCATGAGAAGTTAGTGATCACAAATGAACGTCCTTTTTGCGCTAGGACCGATATTTCGCGAGAAAAACGCGAAAAACTGTTTGCATCATTCCTCGAACTCTGCATATAGTTCATAATATGTATTTTAGGTCGCTGAACAGAAATAAAACATTATTTTAGTGGCAGAACGCGCAGAAATTATAATAACCGTGAAAAACCGGCAGCGAGGATCTTAATTTTTCTCGTTTTCCGATAATCTTAGTAATTCTACGATATCTTTCTGAGAAATCATTGTTTCCACACGCGCCCAAGTTTTTTCAATGCACTGTGCTCCGCTGATTACGAATATGCCTATGGATTCACGAAAAACTCATCAGGTAACTTGAAATCCGCATGAGAAGTTAGTGATCACAAATGAACGTCCTTTTTGCGCTAGGACCGATATTTCGCGAGAAAAACGCGAAAAACTGTTTGCATCATTCCTCGAACTCTGCATATAGTTTATAATATGTATTTTAGGTCGCTGAACAGAAATAAAGCATTATTTTAGTTTTAGAACGCGCAGAAATTATAATAACCGAGAAAAACCGGCAGCGAGGATCTTAATTTTTCTCGTTTTCCGATAATCTTAGTATTTCTACGATATCTTTCTGAGAAATCATTATTTTCACACGCGCCCAAGTTTTTTCAATGCACTGTGCTCCGCTGATTACGAATATGCCTATGGTTTTACGAAAAACTCATCAGGTAACTTGAAATCCGCATGAGAAGTTAGTGATCACAAATGAACGTCCTTTTTGCGCTAGGACCGATATTTCGCGAGAAAAACGCGAAAAACTGTTTGCATCATTCCTCGGACTCTGCATATAGTTTATAATATGTATTTTTGGTCGCTGAACTGAAATAAACCATTATTTTAGTGATAGAACGCGCAGAAATTATAATAACCGTGGAAAACCGGCGGCGAAGATCTTAATTTTTCTCGTTTTCCGATAATCTTAGTATTTCTACGATATCTTCCTGAGAAATCATTATTTTCACACGCGCCCAAGTTTTTTCAATGCACTGTGCTCCGCTGATTACGAATATGCCTATGGTTTTACGAAAAACTCATCAGGTAACTTGAAATCCGCATGAGAAGTTAGTGATCACAAATGAACGTCCTTTTTGCGCTAGGACCGATATTTCGCAATAAAAACGCGAAAAACTGTTTGCATCATTCCTCGGACTCTGCATATAGTTTATAATATGTATTTTTGGTCGCTGCACAGAAATAAAACATTATTTTAGTGATTGAACGCGCAGAAATTTTAATAACCGTGAAAAACCGGCAGCGAGGATCTTAATTTTTCTCGTTTTCCGATAATCTTAGTAATTCTACGATATCTTTCTGAGAAATCATTATTTTTACACGCGCCCAAGTTTTTTCAATTTACTGTGCTCCGCTGATTACGAATATGCCTATGGTTTTACGAAAAACTCATCAGGTAACTTGAAATCCGCATGAGAAGTAAGTGATCACAAATGAACGTCCTTTTTGCGCTAGGACCGATATTTCGCGAGAAAAACGCGAAAAACTGTTTGCATCATTCCTCGGACTCTGCATATAGTTTATAATATGTATTTCAGGTCGCTGAACAGAAATAAAACATTATTTTGGTGATAGAACGCGCAGAAATTATAATAACCGTGAAAAACCGGCAGCGAGGATCTTAATTTTTCTCGTTTTCCGATAATCTTAGTAATTCTACGATATCTTTCTGAGAAATCATTGTTTCCACACGCGCCCAAGTTTTTTCAATGCACTGTGCTCCGCTGATTACGAATATGCCTATGGATTTACGAAAAACTCATCAGGTAACTTGAAATCCGCATGAGAAGTTAGTGATCACAAATAAACGTCCTTTTTGCGCTAGGACCGATATTTCGCGAGAAAAACGCGAAAAACTGTTTGCATCATTTCTCGAACTCTGCATATAGTTTATAATATGTATTTTAGGTCGCTGAACAGAAATAAAACATTATTTTAGTGATAGAACGCGCAGAAATTATAATAACCGTGAAAAACCGGCAGCGAGGATCTTAATTTTTCTCGTTTTCCGATAATCTTAGTAATTCTACGATATCTTTCTAAGAAATCATTATTTTCACACGCGCCCAAGTTTTTTCAATGCACTGTGCTCCGCTGATTACGAATATGCCTATGGTATTACGAAAAACTCAACAGGTAACTTGAAATCCGCATGAGAAGTTAGTGATCACAAATGAACGTCCTTTTTGCGCTAGGACCGATATTTCGCGAGAAAAACGCGAAAAACTGTTTGCATCATTCCTCGAACTCTGCATATAGTTCATAATATGTATTTTAGGTCGCTGAACAGAAATAAAACATTATTTTAGTGGCAGAACGCGCAGAAATTATAATAACCGTGAAAAACCGGCAGCGAGGATCTTAATTTTTCTCGTTTTCCGATAATCTTAGTAATTCTACGATATCTTTCTGAGAAATCATTGTTTCCACACGCGCCCAAGTTTTTTCAATGCACTGTGCTCCGCTGATTACGAATATGCCTATGGATTCACGAAAAACTCATCAGGTAACTTGAAATCCGCATGAGAAGTTAGTGATCACAAATGAACGTCCTTTTTGCGCTAGGACCGATATTTCGCGAGAAAAACGCGAAAAACTGTTTGCATCATTCCTCGAACTCTGCATATAGTTCATAATATGTATTTTAGGTCGCTGAACAGAAATAAAACATTATTTTAGTGATAGAACGCGCAGAAATTATAATAACCGTGAAAAACCGGCAGCGAGGATCTTAATTTTTCTCGTTTTCCGATAATCTTAGTAATTCTACGATATCTTTCTGAGAAATCATTATTTTTACACGCGCCCAAGTTTTTTCAATGCACTGTGCTCCGCTGATTACGAATATAACTATGGATTTACGAAAAACTCATCAGGTAACTTGAAATCCGCATGAGAAGTTAGTGATCACAAATAAACGTCCTTTTTGCGCTAGGACCGATATTTCGCGAGAAAAACGCGAAAAACTGTTTGCATCATTTCTCGAACTCTGCATATAGTTTATAATATGTATTTTAGGTCGCTGAACAGAAATAAAACATTATTTTAGTGATAGAACGCGCAGAAATTATAATAACCGTGAAAAACCGGCAGCGAGGATCTTAATTTTTCTCGTTTTCCGATAATCTTAGTAATTCTACGATATCTTTCTAAGAAATCATTATTTTCACACGCGCCCAAGTTTTTTCAATGCACTGTGCTCCGCTGATTACGAATATGCCTATGGTATTACGAAAAACTCAACAGGTAACTTGAAATCCGCATGAGAAGTTAGTGATCACAAATGAACGTCCTTTTTGCGCTAGGACCGATATTTCGCGAGAAAAACGCGAAAAACTGTTTGCATCATTCCTCGAACTCTGCATATAGTTCATAATATGTATTTTAGGTCGCTGAACAGAAATAAAACATTATTTTAGTGGCAGAACGCGCAGAAATTATAATAACCGTGAAAAACCGGCAGCGAGGATCTTAATTTTTCTCGTTTTCCGATAATCTTAGTAATTCTACGATATCTTTCTGAGAAATCATTGTTTCCACACGCGCCCAAGTTTTTTCAATGCACTGTGCTCCGCTGATTACGAATATGCCTATGGATTCACGAAAAACTCATCAGGTAACTTGAAATCCGCATGAGAAGTTAGTGATCACAAATGAACGTCCTTTTTGCGCTAGGACCGATATTTCGCGATAAAAACGCGAAAAACTGTTTGCATCATTCCTCGGACTCTGCATATAGTTTATAATATGTATTTTTGGTCGCTGAACAGAAATAAAACATTATTTTAGTGGCAGAACGCGCAGAAATTATAATAACCGTAAAAAACCGGCAGCGAGGATCTTAATTTTTCTCGTTTTCCGATAATCTTAGTAATTCTACGATATCTTTCTGAGAAATCATTGTTTCCACACGCGCCTAAGTTTTTTCAATGCACTGTGCTCCGCTGATTACGAATATGCCTATGGTTTTACGAAAAACTCATCAGATAACTTGAAATCCGCATGAGAAGTTAGTGATCACAAATGAACGTCCTTTTTGCGCTAGGACCGATATTTCGCGAGAAAAACGCGAAAAACTGTTTGCATCATTTCTCGAACTCTGCATATAGTTTATAATATGTATTTTAGGTCGCTGAACAGAAATAAAACATTATTTTAGTGGCAGAACGCGCAGAAATTATAATAACCGTGAAAAACCGGCAGCGAGGATCTTAATTTTTCTCGTTTTCCGATAATCTTAGTAATTCTACGATATCTTTCTGAGAAATCATTGTTTCCACACGCGCCCAAGTTTTTTCAATGCACTGTGCTCCGCTGATTACGAATATGCCTATGGATTCACGAAAAACTCATCAGGTAACTTGAAATCCGCATGAGAAGTTAGTGATCACAAATGAACGTCCTTTTTGCGCTAGGACCGATATTTCGCGAGAAAAACGCGAAAAACTGTTTGCATCATTCCTCGAACTCTGCATATAGTTCATAATATGTATTTTAGGTCGCTAAACAGAAATAAAACATTATTTTAGTGATAGAACGCGCAGAAATTATAATAACCGTGAAAAACCAGCAGCGAGGATCTTAATTTTTCTCGTTTTCCGATAATCTTAGTAATTCTACGATATCTTTCTGAGAAATCATTATTTTCACACGCGCCCAAGTTTTTTCAATGCACTGTGCTCCGCTGATTACGAATATACCTATGGATTTACGAAAAACTCATCAGGTAACTTGAAATCCGCATGAGAAGTTAGTGATCACAAATAAACGTCCTTTTTGCGCTAGGACCGATATTTCGCGAGAAAAACGCGAAAAACTGTTTGCATCATTTCTCGAACTCTGCATATAGTTTATAATATCTATTTTAGGTCGCTGAACAGAAATAAAGCATTATTTTAGTGATAGAACGCGCAGAAATTATAATAACCGTGAAAAACCGGCAGCGAGGATCTTAATTTTTCTCGTTTTCCGATAATCTTAGTAATTCTACGATATCTTTCTAAGAAATCATTATTTTCACACGCGCCCAAGTTTTTTCAATGCACTGTGCTCCGCTGATTACGAATATGCCTATGGTTTTACGAAAAACTCATCAGGTAACTTGAAATCCGCATGAGAAGTTAGTGATCACAAATGAACGTCCTTTTTGCGCTAGGACCGATATTTCGCGATAAAATCGCGAAAAACTGTTTGCATCATTCCTCGGACTCTGCATATAGTTTATAATATGTATTTTTGGTCGCTGCACAGAAATAAACCATTATTTTAGTGATAGAACGCGCAGAAATTATAATAACCGTGGAAAACCGGCAGCGAAGATCTTAATTTTTCTCGTTTTCCGATAATCTTAGTATTTCTACGATATCTTCCTGAGTAATCATTATTTTCACACGCGCCCAAGTTTTTTCAATGCACTGTTCTCCGCTGATTACGAATATGCCTATGTTTTTACGAAAAACTCATCAGGTAACTTGAAATCCGCATGAGAAGTTAGTGATCACAAATGAACGTCCTTTTTGCGCTAGGACCGATATTTCGCGAGAAAAACGCGAAAAACTGTTTGCATCATTCCTCGAACTCTGCATATAGTTCATAATATGTATTTTAGGTCGCTGAACAGAAATAAAACATTATTTTAGTGGCAGAACGCGCAGAAATTATAATAACCGTGAAAAACCGGCAGCGAGGATCTTAATTTTTCTCGTTTTCCGATAATCTTAGTAATTCTACGATATCTTTCTGAGAAATCATTGTTTCCACACGCGCCCAAGTTTTTTCAATGCACTGTGCTCCGCTGATTACGAATATGCCTATGGATTCACGAAAAACTCATCAGGTAACTTGAAATCCGCATGAGAAGTTAGTGATCACAAATAAACGTCCTTTTTGCGCTAGGACCGATATTTCGCGAGAAAAACGCGAAAAACTGTTTGCATCATTCCTCGAACTCTGCATATAGTTCATAATATGTATTTTAGGTCGCTGAACAGAAATAAAACATTATTTTAGTGGCAGAACGCGCAGAAATTATAATAACCGTGAAAAACCGGCAGCGAGGATCTTAATTTTTCTCGTTTTCCGATAATCTTAGTAATTCTACGATATCTTTCTGAGAAATCATTGTTTCCACACGCGCCCAAGTTTTTTCAATGCACTGTGCTCCGCTGATTACGAATATGCCTATGGATTCACGAAAAACTCATCAGGTAACTTGAAATCCGCATGAGAAGTTAGTGATCACAAATGAACGTCCTTTTTGCGCTAGGACCGATATTTCGCGAGAAAAACGCGAAAAACTGTTTGCATCATTCCTCGAACTCTGCATATAGTTCATAATATGTATTTTAGGTCGCTGAACAGAAATAAAACATTATTTTAGTGATAGAACGCGCAGAAATTATAATAACCGTGAAAAACCGGCAGCGAGGATCTTAATTTTTCTCGTTTTCCGATAATCTTAGTAATTCTACGATATCTTTCTGAGAAATCATTATTTTTACACGCGCCCAAGTTTTTTCAATGCACTGTGCTCCGCTGATTACGAATATACCTATGGATTTACGAAAAACTCATCAGGTAACTTGAAATCCGCATGAGAAGTTAGTGATCACAAATAAACGTCCTTTTTGCGCTAGGACCGATATTTCGCGAGAAAAACGCGAAAAACTGTTTGCATCATTTCTCGAACTCTGCATATAGTTTATAATATGTATTTTAGGTCGCTGAACAGAAATAAAACATTATTTTAGTGGCAGAACGCGCAGAAATTAGAATAACCGTGAAAAACCGGCAGCGAGGATCTTAATTTTTCTCGTTTTCCGATAATCTTAGTAATTCTACGATATCTTTCTGAGAAATCATTGTTTCCACACGCGCCCAAGTTTTTTCAATGCACTGTGCTCCGCTGATTACGAATATGCCTATGGTTTTACGAAAAACTCATCAGGTAACTTGAAATCCGCATGAGAAGTTAGTGATCACAAATGAACGTCCTTTTTGCGCTAGGACCGATATTTCGCGAGAAAAACGCGAAAAACTGTTTGCATCATTTCTCGAACTTTGCATATAGTTTATAATATGTATTTTAGGTCGCTGAACAGAAATAAAACATTATTTTAGTGGCAGAACGCGCAGAAATTATAATAACCGTGAAAAACCGGCAGCGAGGATCTTAATTTTTCTCGTTTTCCGATAATCTTAGTAATTCTACGATATCTTTCTGAGAAATCATTGTTTCCACACGCGCCCAAGTTTTTTCAATGCACTGTGCTCCGCTGATTACGAATATGCCTATGGATTCACGAAAAACTCATCAGGTAACTTGAAATCCGCATGAGAAGTTAGTGATCACAAATGAACGTCCTTTTTGCGCTAGGACCGATATTTCGCGAGAAAAACGCGAAAAACTGTTTGCATCATTCCTCGAACTCTGCATATAGTTCATAATATGTATTTTAGGTCGCTAAACAGAAATAAAACATTATTTTAGTGATAGAACGCGCAGAAATTATAATAACCGTGAAAAACCGGCAGCGAGGATCTTAATTTTTCTCGTTTTCCGATAATCTTAGTAATTCTACGATATCTTTCTGAGAAATCATTATTTTTACACGCGCCCAAGTTTTTTCAATGCACTGTGCTCCGCTGATTACGAATATACCTATGGATTTACGAAAAACTCATCAGGTAACTTGAAATCCGCATGAGAAGTTAGTGATCACAAATAAACGTCCTTTTTGCGCTAGGACCGATATTTCGCGAGAAAAACGCGAAAAACTGTTTGCATCATTTCTCGAACTCTGCATATAGTTTATAATATCTATTTTAGGTCGCTGAACAGAAATAAAGCATTATTTTAGTGATAGAACGCGCAGAAATTATAATAACCGTGAAAAACCGGCAGCGAGGATCTTAATTTTTCTCGTTTTCCGATAATCTTAGTAATTCTACGATATCTTTCTAAGAAATCATTATTTTCACACGCGCCCAAGTTTTTTCAATGCACTGTGCTCCGCTGATTACGAATATGCCTATGGTTTTACGAAAAACTCATCAGGTAACTTGAAATCCGCATGAGAAGTTAGTGATCACAAATGAACGTCCTTTTTGCGCTAGGACCGATATTTCGCGATAAAATCGCGAAAAACTGTTTGCATCATTCCTCGGACTCTGCATATAGTTTATAATATGTATTTTTGGTCGCTGCACAGAAATAAACCATTATTTTAGTGATAGAACGCGCAGAAATTATAATAACCGTGGAAAACCGGCAGCGAAGATCTTAATTTTTCTCGTTTTCCGATAATCTTAGTATTTCTACGATATCTTCCTGAGAAATCATTATTTTCACACGCGCCCAAGTTTTTTCAATGCACTGTTCTCCGCTGATTACGAATATGCCTATGTTTTTACGAAAAACTCATCAGGTAACTTGAAATCCGCATGAGAAGTTAGTGATCACAAATGAACGTCCTTTTTGCGCTAGGACCGATATTTCGCGAGAAAAACGCGAAAAACTGTTTGCATCATTCCTCGAACTCTGCATATAGTTCATAATATGTATTTTAGGTCGCTGAACAGAAATAAAACATTATTTTAGTGGCAGAACGCGCAGAAATTATAATAACCGTGAAAAACCGGCAGCGAGGATCTTAATTTTTCTCGTTTTCCGATAATCTTAGTAATTCGACGATATCTTTCTGAGAAATCATTGTTTCCACACGCGCCCAAGTTTTTTCAATGCACTGTGCTCCGCTGATTACGAATATGCCTATGGTTTTACGAAAAACTCATCAGGTAACTTGAAATCCGCATGAGAAGTTAGTGATCACAAATGAACGTCCTTTTTGCGCTAGGACCGATATTTCGCGAGAAAAACGCGAAAAACTGTTTGCATCATTTCTCGAACTCTGCATATAGTTTATAATATGTATTTTAGGTCGCTGAACAGGAATAAAACATTATTTTAGTGATAGAACGCGCAGAAATTATAATAACCGTGAAAAACCGGCAGCGAGGATCTTAATTTTTCTCGTTTTCCGATAATCTTAGTAATTCTACGATATCTTTTTGAGAAATCATTATTTTTACACGCGCCCAAGTTTTTTTAATGCACTGTGCTCCGCTGATTACGAATATACCTATGGATTTACGAAAAACTCATCAGGTGACTTGAAATCCGCATGAGGAGTTAGTGATCACAAATAAACGTCCTTTTTGCGCTAGGACCGATATTTCGCGAGAAAAACGCGAAAAACTGTTTGCATCATTTCTCGAACTCTGCATATAGTTTATAATATGTATTTTAGGTCGCTGAACAGAAATAAAACATTATTTTAGTGATAGAACGCGCAGAAATTATAATAACCGTGAAAAACCGGCAGCGAGGATCTTAATTTTTCTCGTTTTCCGATAATCTTAGTAATTCTACGATATCTTTCTAAGAAATCATTATTTTCACACGCGCCCAAGTTTTTTCAATGCACTGTGCTCCGCTGATTACGAATATGCCTATGGTATTACGAAAAACTCAACAGGTAACTTGAAATCCGCATGAGAAGTTAGTGATCACAAATGAACGTCCTTTTTGCGCTAGGACCGATATTTCGCGAGAAAAACGCGAAAAACTGTTTGCATCATTCCTCGAACTCTGCATATAGTTCATAATATGTATTTTAGGTCGCTGAACAGAAATAAAACATTATTTTAGTGATAGAACGCGCAGAAATTATAATAACCGTGAAAAACCGGCAGCGAGGATCTTAATTTTTCTCGTTTTCCGATAATCTTAGTAGATCTACGATATCTTTCTGAGAAATCATTATTTTTACACGCGCCCAAGTTTTTTCAATGCACTGTGCTCCGCTGATTACGAATATACCTATGGATTTACGAAAAACTCATCAGGTAACTTGAAATCCGCATGAAAAGTTAGTGATCACAAATAAACGTCCTTTCTGCGCTAGGACCGATATTTCGCGAGAAAAACGCGAAAAACTGTTTGCATCATTTCTCGAACTCTGCATATAGTTTATAATATGTATTTCAGGTCGCTGAACAGAAATAAAACATTATTTTAGTGATAGAACGCGCAGAAATTATAATAACCGTGAAAAACCGGCAGCGAGGATCTTAATTTTTCTCGTTTTCCGATAATCTTAGTAATTCTACGATATCTTTCTAAGAAATCATTATTTTCACACGCGCCCAAGTTTTTTCAATGCACTGTGCTCCGCTGATTACGAATATGCCTATGGTATCACGAAAAACTCAACAGGTAACTTGAAATCCGCATGAGAAGTTAGTGATCACAAATGAACGTCCTTTTTGCGCTAGGACCGATATTTCGCGAGAAAAACGCGAAAAACTGTTTGCATCATTCCTCGAACTCTGCATATAGTTCATAATATGTATTTTAGGTCGCTGAACAGAAATAAAACATTATTTTAGTGATAGAACGCGCAGAAATTATAATAACCGTGAAAAACCGGCAGCGAGGATCTTAATTTTTCTCGTTTTCCGATAATCTTAGTAATTCTACGATATCTTTCTGAGAAATCATTATTTTTACACGCGCCCAAGTTTTTTCAATGCACTGTGCTCCGCTGATTACGAATATTCCTATGGATTTACGAAAAACTCATCAGGTAACTCGAAATCCGCATGAGAAGTTAGTGATCACAAATAAACGTCCTTTTTGCGCTAGGACCGATATTTCGCGAGAAAAACGCGAAAAACTGTTTGCATCATTTCTCGAACTCTGCATATAGTTTATAATATGTATTTCAGGTCGCTGAACAGAAATAAAACATTATTTTAGTGATAGAACGCGCAGAAATTATAATAACCGTGAAAAACCGGCAGCGAGGATCTTAATTTTTCTCGTTTTCCGATAATCTTAGTAATTCTACGATATCTTTCTAAGAAATCATTATTTTCACACGCGCCCAAGTTTTTTCAATGCACTGTGCTCCGCTGATTACGAATATGCCTATGGTATCACGAAAAACTCAACAGGTAACTTGAAATCCGCATGAGAAGTTAGTGATCACAAATGAACGTCCTTTTTGCGCTAGGACCGATATTTCGCGAGAAAAACGCGAAAAACTGTTTGCATCATTCCTCGAACTCTGCATATAGTTCATAATATGTATTTTAGGTCGCTGAACAGAAATAAAACATTATTTTAGTGGCAGAACGCGCAGAAATTATAATAACCGTGAAAAACCGGCAGCGAGGATCTTAATTTTTCTCGTTTTCCGATAATCTTAGTAATTCTACGATATCTTTCTGAGAAATCATTGTTTCCACACGCGCCCAAGTTTTTTCAATGCACTGTGCTCCGCTGATTACGAATATGCCTATGGTTTTACGAAAAACTCATCAGGTAACTTGAAATCCGCATGAGAAGTTAGTGATCACAAATGAACGTCCTTTTTGCGCTAGGACCGATATTTCGCGAGAAAAACGCGAAAAACTGTTTGCATCATTCCTCGAACTCTGCATATAGTTCATAATATGTATTTTAGGTCGCTGAACAGAAATAAAACATTATTTTAGTGATAGAACGCGCAGAAATTATAATAACCGTGAAAAACCGGCAGCGAGGATCTTAATTTTTCTCGTTTTCCGATAATCTTAGTAGATCTACGATATCTTTCTGAGAAATCATTATTTTTACACGCGCCCAAGTTTTTTCAATGCACTGTGCTCCGCTGATTACGAATATACCTATGGATTTACGAAAAACTCATCAGGTAACTTGAAATCCGCATGAAAAGTTAGTGATCACAAATAAACGTCCTTTTTGCGCTAGGACCGATATTTCGCGAGAAAAACGCGAAAAACTGTTTGCATCATTTCTCGAACTCTGCATATAGTTTATAATATGTATTTTAGGTCGCTGAACATGAATAAAACATTATTTTAGTGATAGAACGCGCAGAAATTATAATAACCGTGAAAAACCGGCAGCGAGGATCTTAATTTTTCTCGTTTTCCGATAATCTTAGTAATTCTACGATATCTTTTTGAGAAATCATTATTTTTACACGCGCCCAAGTTTTTTTAATGCACTGTGCTCCGCTGATTACGAATATACCTATGGATTTACGAAAAACTCATCAGGTGACTTGAAATCCGCATGAGGAGTTAGTGATCACAAATAAACGTCCTTTTTGCGCTAGGATCGATATTTCGCGAGAAAAACGCGAAAAACTGTTTGCATCATTTCTCGAACTCTGCATATAGTTTATAATATGTATTTTAGGGCGCTGAACAGAAATAAAACATTATTTTAGTGATAGAACGCGCAGAAATTATAATAACCGTGAAAAACCGGCAGCGAGGATCTTAATTTTTCTCGTTTTCCGATAATCTTAGTAATTCTACGATATCTTTCTAAGAAATCATTATTTTCACACGCGCCCAAGTTTTTTCAATGCACTGTGCTCCGCTGATTACGAATATGCCTATGGTATTACGAAAAACTCAACAGGTAACTTGAAATCCGCATGAGAAGTTAGTGATCACAAATGAACGTCCTTTTTGCGCTAGGACCGATATTTCGCGAGAAAAACGCGAAAAACTGTTTGCATCATTCCTCGAACTCTGCATATAGTTCATAATATGTATTTTAGGTCGCTGAACAGAAATAAAACATTATTTTAGTGATAGAACGCGCAGAAATTATAATAACCGTGAAAAACCGGCAGCGAGGATCTTAATTTTTCTCGTTTTCCGATAATCTTAGTAGATCTACGATATCTTTCTGAGAAATCATTATTTTTACACGCGCCCAAGTTTTTTCAATGCACTGTGCTCCGCTGATTACGAATATACCTATGGATTTACGAAAAACTCATCAGGTAACTTGAAATCCGCATGAAAAGTTAGTGATCACAAATAAACGTCCTTTCTGCGCTAGGACCGATATTTCGCGAGAAAAACGCGAAAAACTGTTTGCATCATTTCTCGAACTCTGCATATAGTTTATAATATGTATTTTAGGTCGCTGAACAGAAATAAAACATTATTTTAGTGATAGAACGCGCAGAAATTATAATAACCGTGAAAAACCGGCAGCGAGGATCTTAATTTTTCTCGTTTTCCGATAATCTTAGTAATTCTACGATATCTTTTTGAGAAATCATTATTTTTACACGCGCCCAAGTTTTTTTAATGCACTGTGCTCCGCTGATTACGAATATACCTATGGATTTACGAAAAACTCATCAGGTAACTTGAAATCCGCATGAGAAGTTAGTGATCACAAATGAACGTCCTTTTTGCGCTAGGACCGATATTTCGCGAGAAAAACGCGAAAAACTGTTTGCATCATTCCTCGAACTCTGCATATAGTTCATAATATGTATTTTAGGTCGCTGAACAGAAATAAAACATTATTTTAGTGATAGAACGCGCAGAAATTATAATAACCGTGAAAAACCGGCAGCGAGGATCTTAATTTTTCTCGTTTTCCGATAATCTTAGTAATTCTACGATATCTTTCTGAGAAATCATTATTTTTACACGCGCCCAAGTTTTTTCAATGCACTGTGCTCCGCTGATTACGAATATGCCTATGGATTTACGAAAAACTCATCAGGTAACTCGAAATCCGCATGAGAAGTTAGTGATCACAAATAAACGTCCTTTTTGCGCTAGGACCGATATTTCGCGAGAAAAACGCAAAAAACTGTTTGCATCATTTCTCGAACTCTGCATATAGTTTATAATATGTATTTCAGGTCGCTGAACAGAAATAAAACATTATTTTAGTGATAGAACGCGCAGAATCTATAATAACCGTGAAAAACCGGCAGCGAGGATCTTAATTTTTCTCGTTTTCCGATAATCTTAGTAATTCTACGATATCTTTCTAAGAAATCATTATTTTCACACGCGCCCAAGTTTTTTCAATGCACTGTGCTCCGCTGATTACGAATATGCCTATGGTATCACGAAAAACTCAACAGGTAACTTGAAATCCGCATGAGAAGTTAGTGATCACAAATGAACGTCCTTTTTGCGCTAGGACCGATATTTCGCGAGAAAAACGCGAAAAACTGTTTGCATCATTCCTCGAACTCTGCATATAGTTCATAATATGTATTTTAGGTCGCTGAACAGAAATAAAACATTATTTTAGTGGCAGAACGCGCAGAAATTATAATAACCGTGAAAAACCGGCAGCGAGGATCTTAATTTTTCTCGTTTTCCGATAATCTTAGTAATTCTACGATATCTTTCTGAGAAATCATTGTTTCCACACGCGCCCAAGTTTTTTCAATGCACTGTGCTCCGCTGATTACGAATATGCCTATGGATTCACGAAAAACTCATCAGGTAACTTGAAATCCGCATGAGAAGTTAGTGATCACAAATGAACGTCCTTTTTGCGCTAGGACCGATATTTCGCGAGAAAAACGCGAAAAACTGTTTGCATCATTCCTCGAACTCTGCATATAGTTCATAATATGTATTTTAGGTCGCTGAACAGAAATAAAACATTATTTTAGTGATAGAACGCGCAGAAATTATAATAACCGTGAAAAACCGGCAGCGAGGATCTTAATTTTTCTCGTTTTCCGATAATCTTAGTAATTCTACGATATCTTTCTGAGAAATCATTATTTTTACACGCGCCCAAGTTTTTTCAATGCACCGTGCTCCGCTGATTACGAATATGCCTATGGTATTACGGAAAACTCAACAGGTAACTTGAAATCCGCATGAGAAGTTAGTGATCACAAATGAACGTCCTTTTTGCGCTAGGACCGATATTTCGCGAGAAAAACGCGAAAAACTGTTTGCATCATTCCTCGAACTCTGCATATAGTTCATAATATGTATTTTAGGTCGCTGAACAGAAATAAAACATTATTTTAGTGGCAGAACGCGCAGAAATTATAATAACCGTGAAAAACCGGCAGCGAGGATCTTAATTTTTCTCGTTTTCCGATAATCTTAGTAATTCTACGATATCTTTCTGAGAAATCATTGTTTCCACACGCGCCCAAGTTTTTTCAATGCACTGTGCTCCGCTGATTACGAATATGCCTATGGATTCACGAAAAACTCATCAGGTAACTTGAAATCCGCATGAGAAGTTAGTGATCACAAATGAACGTCCTTTTTGCGCTAGGACCGATATTTCGCGAGAAAAACGCGAAAAACTGTTTGCATCATTCCTCGAACTCTGCATATAGTTCATAATATGTATTTTAGGTCGCTTAACAGAAATAAAACATTATTTTAGTGATAGAACGCGCAGAAATTATAATAACCGTGAAAAACCGGCAGCGAGGATCTTAATTTTTCTCGTTTTCCGATAATCTTAGTAATTCTACGATATCTTTCTAAGAAATCATTATTTTCACACGCGCCCAAGTTTTTTCAATGCACTGTGCTCCGCTGATTACGAATATGCCTATGGTATTACGAAAAACTCAACAGGTAACTTGAAATCCGCATGAGAAGTTAGTGATCACAAATGAACGTCCTTTTTGCGCTAGGACCGATATTTCGCGAGAAAAACGCGAAAAACTGTTCGCATCATTCCTCGAACTCTGCATATAGTTCATAATATGTATTTTAGGTCGCTGAACAGAAATAAAACATTATTTTAGTGGCAGAACGCGCAGAAATTATAATAACCGTGAAAAACCGGCAGCGAGGATCTTAATTTTTCTCGTTTTCCGATAATCTTAGTAATTCTACGATATCTTTCTGAGAAATCATTGTTTCCACACGCGCCCAAGTTTTTTCAATGCACTGTGCTCCGCTGATTACGAATATGCCTATGGATTCACGAAAAACTCATCAGGTAACTTGAAATCCGCATGAGAAGTTAGTGATCACAAATGAACGTCCTTTTTGCGCTAGGACCGATATTTCGCGAGAAAAACGCGAAAAACTGTTTGCATCATTCCTCGAACTCTGCATATAGTTCATAATATGTATTTTAGGTCGCTGAACAGAAATAAAACATTATTTTAGTGATAGAACGCGCAGAAATTATAATAACCGTGAAAAACCGGCAGCGAGGATCTTAATTTTTCTCGTTTTCCGATAATCTTAGTAATTCTACGATATCTTTCTAAGAAATCATTATTTTCACACGCGCCCAAGTTTTTTCAATGCACTGTGCTCCGCTGATTACGAATATGCCTATGGTATTACGAAAAACTCAACAGGTAACTTGAAATCCGCATGAGAAGTTAGTGATCACAAATGAACGTCCTTTTTGCGCTAGGACCGATATTTCGCGAGAAAAACGCGAAAAACTGTTTGCATCATTCCTCGAACTCTGCATATAGTTCATAATATGTATTTTAGGTCGCTGAACAGAAATAAAACATTATTTTAGTGGCAGAACGCGCAGAAATTATAATAACCGTGAAAAACCGGCAGCGAGGATCTTAATTTTTCTCGTTTTCCGATAATCTTAGTAATTCTACGATATCTTTCTGAGAAATCATTGTTTCCACACGCGCCCAAGTTTTTTCAATGCACTGTGCTCCGCTGATTACGAATATGCCTATGGATTCACGAAAAACTCATCAGGTAACTTGAAATCCGCATGAGAAGTTAGTGATCACAAATGAACGTCCTTTTTGCGCTAGGACCGATATTTCGCGAGAAAAACGCGAAAAACTGTTTGCATCATTCCTCGAACTCTGCATATAGTTCATAATATGTATTTTAGGTCGCTGAACAGAAATAAAACATTATTTTAGTGATAGAACGCGCAGAAATTATAATAACCGTGAAAAACCGGCAGCGAGGATCTTAATTTTTCTCGTTTTCCGATAATCTTAGTAATTCTACGATATCTTTCTGAGAAATCATTATTTTTACACGCGCCCAAGTTTTTTCAATGCACTGTGCTCCGCTGATTACGAATATACCTATGGATTTACGAAAAACTCATCAGGTAACTTGAAATCCGCATGAGAAGTTAGTGATTACAAATAAACGTCCTTTTTGCGCTAGGACCGATATTTCGCGAGAAAAACGCGAAAAACTGTTTGCATCATTTCTCGAACTCTGCATATAGTTTATAATATGTATTTTAGGTCGCTGAACAGAAATAAAACATTATTTTAGTGGCAGAACGCGCAGAAATTATAATAACCGTGAAAAACCGGCAGCGAGGATCTTAATTTTTCTCGTTTTCCGATAATCTTAGTAATTCTACGATATCTTTCTGAGAAATCATTGTTTCCACACGCGCCCAAGTTTTTTCAATGCACTGTGCTCCGCTGATTACGAATATGCCTATGGATTCACGAAAAACTCATCAGGTAACTTGAAATCCGCATGAGAAGTTAGTGATCACAAATGAACGTCCTTTTTGCGCTAGGACCGATATTTCGCGAGAAAAACGCGAAAAACTGTTTGCATCATTCCTCGAACTCTGCATATAGTTCATAATATGTATTTTAGGTCGCTAAACAGAAATAAAACATTATTTTAGTGATAGAACGCGCAGAAATTATAATAACCGTGAAAAACCGGCAGCGAGGATCTTAATTTTTCTCGTTTTCCGATAATCTTAGTAATTCTACGATATCTTTCTGAGAAATCATTATTTTTACACGCGCCCAAGTTTTTTCAATGCACTGTGCTCCGCTGATTACGAATATACCTATGGATTTACGAAAAACTCATCAGGTAACTTGAAATCCGCATGAGAAGTTAGTGATCACAAATAAACGTCCTTTTTGCGCTAGGACCGATATTTCGCGAGAAAAACGCGAAAAACTGTTTGCATCATTTCTCGAACTCTGCATATAGTTTATAATATCTATTTTAGGTCGCTGAACAGAAATAAAGCATTATTTTAGTGATAGAACGCGCAGAAATTATAATAACCGTGAAAAACCGGCAGCGAGGATCTTAATTTTTCTCGTTTTCCGATAATCTTAGTAATTCTACGATATCTTTCTAAGAAATCATTATTTTCACACGCGCCCAAGTTTTTTCAATGCACTGTGCTCCGCTGATTACGAATATGCCTATGGTTTTACGAAAAACTCATCAGGTAACTTGAAATCCGCATGAGAAGTTAGTGATCACAAATGAACGTCCTTTTTGCGCTAGGACCGATATTTCGCGATAAAATCGCGAAAAACTGTTTGCATCATTCCTCGGACTCTGCATATAGTTTATAATATGTATTTTTGGTCGCTGCACAGAAATAAACCATTATTTTAGTGATAGAACGCGCAGAAATTATGATAACCGTGGAAAACCGGCAGCGAAGATCTTAATTTTTCTCGTTTTCCGATAATCTTAGTATTTCTACGATATCTTCCTGAGAAATCATTATTTTCACACGCGCCCAAGTTTTTTCAATGCACTGTTCTCCGCTGATTACGAATATGCCTATGTTTTTACGAAAAACTCATCAGGTAACTTGAAATCCGCATGAGAAGTTAGTGATCACAAATGAACGTCCTTTTTGCGCTAGGACCGATATTTCGCGAGAAAAACGCGAAAAACTGTTTGCATCATTCCTCGAACTCTGCATATAGTTCATAATATGTATTTTAGGTCGCTGAACAGAAATAAAACATTATTTTAGTGGCAGAACGCGCAGAAATTATAATAACCGTGAAAAACCGGCAGCGAGGATCTTAATTTTTCTCGTTTTCCGATAATCTTAGTAATTCGACGATATCTTTCTGAGAAATCATTGTTTCCACACGCGCCCAAGTTTTTTCAATGCACTGTGCTCCGCTGATTACGAATATGCCTATGGTTTTACGAAAAACTCATCAGGTAACTTGAAATCCGCATGAGAAGTTAGTGATCACAAATGAACGTCCTTTTTGCGCTAGGACCGATATTTCGCGAGAAAAACGCGAAAAACTGTTTGCATCATTCCTCGAACTCTGCATATAGTTCATAATATGTATTTTAGGTCGCTGAACAGAAATAAAACATTATTTTAGTGATAGAACGCGCAGAAATTATAATAACCGTGAAAAACCGGCAGCGAGGATCTTAATTTTTCTCGTTTTCCGATAATCTTAGTAATTCTACGATATCTTTCTGAGAAATCATTATTTTTACACGCGCCCAAGTTTTTTCAATGCACTGTGCTCCGCTGATTACGAATATACCTATGGATTTACGAAAAACTCATCAGGTAACTTGAAATCCGCATGAAAAGTTAGTGATCACAAATAAACGTCCTTTTTGCGCTAGGACCGATATTTCGCGAGAAAAACGCGAAAAACTGTTTGCATCATTTCTCGAACTCTGCATATAGTTTATAATATGTATTTTAGGTCGCTGAACAGGAATAAAACATTATTTTAGTGATAGAACGCGCAGAAATTATAATAACCGTGAAAAACCGGCAGCGAGGATCTTAATTTTTCTCGTTTTCCGATAATCTTAGTAATTCTACGATATCTTTTTGAGAAATCATTATTTTTACACGCGCCCAAGTTTTTTTAATGCACTGTGCTCCGCTGATTACGAATATACCTATGGATTTACGAAAAACTCATCAGGTGACTTGAAATCCGCATGAGGAGTTAGTGATCACAAATAAACGTCCTTTTTGCGCTAGGACCGATATTTCGCGAGAAAAACGCGAAAAACTGTTTGCATCATTTCTCGAACTCTGCATATAGTTTATAATATGTATTTTAGGTCGCTGAACAGAAATAAAACATTATTTTAGTGATAGAACGCGCAGAAATTATAATAACCGTGAAAAACCGGCAGCGAGGATCTTAATTTTTCTCGTTTTCCGATAATCTTAGTAATTCTACGATATCTTTCTAAGAAATCATTATTTTCACACGCGCCCAAGTTTTTTCAATGCACTGTGCTCCGCTGATTACGAATATGCCTATGGTATTACGAAAAACTCAACAGGTAACTTGAAATCCGCATGAGAAGTTAGTGATCACAAATGAACGTCCTTTTTGCGCTAGGACCGATATTTCGCGAGAAAAACGCGAAAAACTGTTTGCATCATTCCTCGAACTCTGCATATAGTTCATAATATGTATTTTAGGTCGCTGAACAGAAATAAAACATTATTTTAGTGATAGAACGCGCAGAAATTATAATAACCGTGAAAAACCGGCAGCGAGGATCTTAATTTTTCTCGTTTTCCGATAATCTTAGTAGATCTACGATATCTTTCTGAGAAATCATTATTTTTACACGCGCCCAAGTTTTTTCAATGCACTGTGCTCCGCTGATTACGAATATACCTATGGATTTACGAAAAACTCATCAGGTAACTTGAAATCCGCATGAAAAGTTAGTGATCACAAATAAACGTCCTTTCTGCGCTAGGACCGATATTTCGCGAGAAAAACGCGAAAAACTGTTTGCATCATTTCTCGAACTCTGCATATAGTTTATAATATGTATTTCAGGTCGCTGAACAGAAATAAAACATTATTTTAGTGATAGAACGCGCAGAAATTATAATAACCGTGAAAAACCGGCAGCGAGGATCTTAATTTTTCTCGTTTTCCGATAATCTTAGTAATTCTACGATATCTTTCTAAGAAATCATTATTTTCACACGCGCCCAAGTTTTTTCAATGCACTGTGCTCCGCTGATTACGAATATGCCTATGGTATCACGAAAAACTCAACAGGTAACTTGAAATCCGCATGAGAAGTTAGTGATCACAAATGAACGTCCTTTTTGCGCTAGGACCGATATTTCGCGAGAAAAACGCGAAAAACTGTTTGCATCATTCCTCGAACTCTGCATATAGTTCATAATATGTATTTTAGGTCGCTGAACAGAAATAAAACATTATTTTAGTGATAGAACGCGCAGAAATTATAATAACCGTGAAAAACCGGCAGCGAGGATCTTAATTTTTCTCGTTTTCCGATAATCTTAGTAATTCTACGATATCTTTCTGAGAAATCATTATTTTTACACGCGCCCAAGTTTTTTCAATGCACTGTGCTCCGCTGATTACGAATATTCCTATGGATTTACGAAAAACTCATCAGGTAACTCGAAATCCGCATGAGAAGTTAGTGATCACAAATAAACGTCCTTTTTGCGCTAGGACCGATATTTCGCGAGAAAAACGCGAAAAACTGTTTGCATCATTTCTCGAACTCTGCATATAGTTTATAATATGTATTTCAGGTCGCTGAACAGAAATAAAACATTATTTTAGTGATAGAACGCGCAGAAATTATAATAACCGTGAAAAACCGGCAGCGAGGATCTTAATTTTTCTCGTTTTCCGATAATCTTAGTAATTCTACGATATCTTTCTAAGAAATCATTATTTTCACACGCGCCCAAGTTTTTTCAATGCACTGTGCTCCGCTGATTACGAATATGCCTATGGTATCACGAAAAACTCAACAGGTAACTTGAAATCCGCATGAGAAGTTAGTGATCACAAATGAACGTCCTTTTTGCGCTAGGACCGATATTTCGCGAGAAAAACGCGAAAAACTGTTTGCATCATTCCTCGAACTCTGCATATAGTTCATAATATGTATTTTAGGTCGCTGAACAGAAATAAAACATTATTTTAGTGATAGAACGCGCAGAAATTATAATAACCGTGAAAAACCGGCAGCGAGGATCTTAATTTTTCTCGTTTTCCGATAATCTTAGTAATTCTACGATATCTTTCTAAGAAATCATTATTTTCACACGCGCCCAAGTTTTTTCAATGCACTGTGCTCCGCTGATTACGAATATGCCTATGGTATTACGAAAAACTCAACAGGTAACTTGAAATCCGCATGAGAAGTTAGTGATCACAAATGAACGTCCTTTTTGCGCTAGGACCGATATTTCGCGAGAAAAACGCGAAAAACTGTTTGCATCATTCCTCGAACTCTGCATATAGTTCATAATATGTATTTTAGGTCGCTGAACATAAATAAAACATTATTTTAGTGATAGAACGCGCAGAAATTATAATAACCGTGAAAAACCGGCAGCGAGGATCTTAATTTTTCTCGTTTTCCGATAATCTTAGTAGATCTACGATATCTTTCTGAGAAATCATTATTTTTACACGCGCCCAAGTTTTTTCAATGCACTGTGCTCCGCTGATTACGAATATACCTATGGATTTACGAAAAACTCATCAGGTAACTTGAAATCCGCATGAAAAGTTAGTGATCACAAATAAACGTCCTTTTTGCGCTAGGACCGATATTTCGCGAGAAAAACGCGAAAAACTGTTTGCATCATTTCTCGAACTCTGCATATAGTTTATAATATGTATTTTAGGTCGCTGAACATGAATAAAACATTATTTTAGTGATAGAACGCGCAGAAATTATAATAACCGTGAAAAACCGGCAGCGAGGATCTTAATTTTTCTCGTTTTCCGATAATCTTAGTAATTCTACGATATCTTTTTGAGAAATCATTATTTTTACACGCGCCCAAGTTTTTTTAATGCACTGTGCTCCGCTGATTACGAATATACCTATGGATTTACGAAAAACTCATCAGGTGACTTGAAATCCGCATGAGGAGTTAGTGATCACAAATAAACGTCCTTTTTGCGCTAGGACCGATATTTCGCGAGAAAAACGCGAAAAACTGTTTGCATCATTTCTCGAACTCTGCATATAGTTTATAATATGTATTTTAGGTCGCTGAACAGAAATAAAACATTATTTTAGTGATAGAACGCGCAGAAATTATAATAACCGTGAAAAACCGGCAGCGAGGATCTTAATTTTTCTCGTTTTCCGATAATCTTAGTAATTCTACGATATCTTTCTAAGAAATCATTATTTTCACACGCGCCCAAGTTTTTTCAATGCACTGTGCTCCGCTGATTACGAATATGCCTATGGTATTACGAAAAACTCAACAGGTAACTTGAAATCCGCATGAGAAGTTAGTGATCACAAATGAACGTCCTTTTTGCGCTAGGACCGATATTTCGCGAGAAAAACGCGAAAAACTGTTTGCATCATTCCTCGAACTCTGCATATAGTTCATAATATGTATTTTAGGTCGCTGAACATAAATAAAACATTATTTTAGTGATAGAACGCGCAGAAATTATAATAACCGTGAAAAACCGGCAGCGAGGATCTTAATTTTTCTCGTTTTCCGATAATCTTAGTAGATCTACGATATCTTTCTGAGAAATCATTATTTTTACACGCGCCCAAGTTTTTTCAATGCACTGTGCTCCGCTGATTACGAATATACCTATGGATTTACGAAAAACTCATCAGGTAACTTGAAATCCGCATGAAAAGTTAGTGATCACAAATAAACGTCCTTTCTGCGCTAGGACCGATATTTCGCGAGAAAAACGCGAAAAACTGTTTGCATCATTTCTCGAACTCTGCATATAGTTTATAATATGTATTTTAGGTCGCTGAACAGAAATAAAACATTATTTTAGTGATAGAACGCGCAGAAATTATAATAACCGTGAAAAACCGGCAGCGAGGATCTTAATTTTTCTCGTTTTCCGATAATCTTAGTAATTCTACGATATCTTTTTGAGAAATCATTATTTTTACACGCGCCCAAGTTTTTTTAATGCACTGTGCTCCGCTGATTACGAATATACCTATGGATTTACGAAAAACTCATCAGGTAACTTGAAATCCGCATGAGAAGTTAGTGATCACAAATGAACGTCCTTTTTGCGCTAGGACCGATATTTCGCGAGAAAAACGCGAAAAACTGTTTGCATCATTCCTCGAACTCTGCATATAGTTCATAATATGTATTTTAGGTCGCTGAACAGAAATAAAACATTATTTTAGTGATAGAACGCGCAGAAATTATAATAACCGTGAAAAACCGGCAGCGAGGATCTTAATTTTTCTCGTTTTCCGATAATCTTAGTAATTCTACGATATCTTTCTGAGAAATCATTATTTTTACACGCGCCCAAGTTTTTTCAATGCACTGTGCTCCGCTGATTACGAATATGCCTATGGATTTACGAAAAACTCATCAGGTAACTCGAAATCCGCATGAGAAGTTAGTGATCACAAATAAACGTCGTTTTTGCGCTAGGACCGATATTTCGCGAGAAAAACGCGAAAAACTGTTTGCATCATTTCTCGAACTCTGCATATAGTTTATAATATGTATTTCAGGTCGCTGAACAGAAATAAAACATTATTTTAGTGATAGAACGCGCAGAATCTATAATAACCGTGAAAAACCGGCAGCGAGGATCTTAATTTTTCTCGTTTTCCGATAATCTTAGTAATTCTACGATATCTTTCTAAGAAATCATTATTTTCACACGCGCCCAAGTTTTTTCAATGCACTGTGCTCCGCTGATTACGAATATGCCTATGATATCACGAAAAACTCAACAGGTAACTTGAAATCCGCATGAGAAGTTAGTGATCACAAATGAACGTCCTTTTTGCGCTAGGACCGATATTTCGCGAGAAAAACGCGAAAAACTGTTTGCATCATTCCTCGAACTCTGCATATAGTTCATAATATGTATTTTAGGTCGCTGAACAGAAATAAAACATTATTTTAGTGGCAGAACGCGCAGAAATTATAATAACCGTGAAAAACCGGCAGCGAGGATCTTAATTTTTCTCGTTTTCCGATAATCTTAGTAATTCTACGATATCTTTCTGAGAAATCATTGTTTCCACACGCGCCCAAGTTTTTTCAATGCACTGTGCTCCGCTGATTACGAATATGCCTATGGATTCACGAAAAACTCATCAGGTAACTTGAAATCCGCATGAGAAGTTAGTGATCACAAATGAACGTCCTTTTTGCGCTAGGACCGATATTTCGCGAGAAAAACGCGAAAAACTGTTTGCATCATTCCTCGAACTCTGCATATAGTTCATAATATGTATTTTAGGTCGCTGAACAGAAATAAAACATTATTTTAGTGATAGAACGCGCAGAAATTATAATAACCGTGAAAAACCGGCAGCGAGGATCTTAATTTTTCTCGTTTTCCGATAATCTTAGTAATTCTACGATATCTTTCTGAGAAATCATTATTTTTACACGCGCCCAAGTTTTTTCAATGCACCGTGCTCCGCTGATTACGAATATGCCTATGGTATTACGGAAAACTCAACAGGTAACTTGAAATCCGCATGAGAAGTTAGTGATCACAAATGAACGTCCTTTTTGCGCTAGGACCGATATTTCGCGAGAAAAACGCGAAAAACTGTTTGCATCATTCCTCGAACTCTGCATATAGTTCATAATATGTATTTTAGGTCGCTGAACAGAAATAAAACATTATTTTAGTGGCAGAACGCGCAGAAATTATAATAACCGTGAAAAACCGGCAGCGAGGATCTTAATTTTTCTCGTTTTCCGATAATCTTAGTAATTCTACGATATCTTTCTGAGAAATCATTGTTTCCACACGCGCCCAAGTTTTTTCAATGCACTGTGCTCCGCTGATTACGAATATGCCTATGGATTCACGAAAAACTCATCAGGTAACTTGAAATCCGCATGAGAAGTTAGTGATCACAAATGAACGTCCTTTTTGCGCTAGGACCGATATTTCGCGAGAAAAACGCGAAAAACTGTTTGCATCATTCCTCGAACTCTGCATATAGTTCATAATATGTATTTTAGGTCGCTGAACAGAAATAAAACATTATTTTAGTGATAGAACGCGCAGAAATTATAATAACCGTGAAAAACCGGCAGCGAGGATCTTAATTTTTCTCGTTTTCCGATAATCTTAGTAATTCTACGATATCTTTCTAAGAAATCATTATTTTCACACGCGCCCAAGTTTTTTCAATGCACTGTGCTCCGCTGATTACGAATATGCCTATGGTATTACGAAAAACTCAACAGGTAACTTGAAATCCGCATGAGAACTTAGTGATCACAAATGAACGTCCTTTTTGCGCTAGGACCGATATTTCGCGAGAAAAACGCGAAAAACTGTTTGCATCATTCCTCGAACTCTGCATATAGTTCATAATATGTATTTTAGGTCGCTGAACAGAAATAAAACATTATTTTAGTGGCAGAACGCGCAGAAATTATAATAACCGTGAAAAACCGGCAGCGAGGATCTTAATTTTTCTCGTTTTCCGATAATCTTAGTAATTCTACGATATCTTTCTGAGAAATCATTGTTTCCACACGCGCCCAAGTTTTTTCAATGCACTGTGCTCCGCTGATTACGAATATGCCTATGGATTCACGAAAAACTCATCAGGTAACTTGAAATCCGCATGAGAAGTTAGTGATCACAAATGAACGTCCTTTTTGCGCTAGGACCGATATTTCGCGAGAAAAACGCGAAAAACTGTTTGCATCATTCCTCGAACTCTGCATATAGTTCATAATATGTATTTTAGGTCGCTGAACAGAAATAAAACATTATTTTAGTGATAGAACGCGCAGAAATTATAATAACCGTGAAAAACCGGCAGCGAGGATCTTAATTTTTCTCGTTTTCCGATAATCTTAGTAATTCTACGATATCTTTCTGAGAAATCATTATTTTTACACGCGCCCAAGTTTTTTCAATGCACTGTGCTCCGCTGATTACGAATATACCTATGGATTTACGAAAAACTCATCAGGTAACTTGAAATCCGCATGAGAAGTTAGTGATCACAAATAAACGTCCTTTTTGCGCTAGGACCGATATTTCGCGAGAAAAACGCGAAAACTTGTTTGCATCATTTCTCGAACTCTGCATATAGTTTATAATATGTATTTTAGGTCGCTGAACAGAAATAAAACATTATTTTAGTGGCAGAACGCGCAGAAATTATAATAACCGTGAAAAACCGGCAGCGAGGATCTTAATTTTTCTCGTTTTCCGATTATCTTAGTAATTCTACGATATCTTTCTAAGAAATCATTATTTTCACACGCGCCCAAGTTTTTTCAATGCACTGTGCTCCGCTGATTACGAATATGCCTATGGTTTTACGAGAAACTCATCAGGTAACTTGAAATCCGCATGAGAAGTTAGTGATCACAAATGAACGTCCTTTTTGCGCTAGGACCGATATTTCGCGATAAAAACGCGAAAAACTGTTTGCATCATTCCTCGGACTCTGCATATAGTTTATAATATGTATTTTTGGTCGCTGCACAGCAATAAACCATTATTTTAGTGATAGAACGCGCAGAAATTATAATAACCGTGGAAAACCGGCAGCGAAGATCTTAATTTTTCTCGTTTTCCGATAATCTTAGTATTTCTACGATATCTTCCTGAGAAATCATTATTTTTACACGCGCCCAAGTTTTTTCAATGCACTGTGCTCCGCTGATTACGAATATGCCTATGGTTTTACGAAAAACTCATCAGGTAACTTGAAATCCGCATGAGAAGTTAGAGATCACAAATGAACGTCCTTTTTGCGCTAGGACCGATATTTCGCGAGAAAAACGCGAAAAACTGTTTGCATCATTCCTCGAACTCTGCATATAGTTCATAATATGTATTTTAGGTCGCTGAACAGAAATAAAACATTATTTTAGTGGCAGAACGCGCAGAAATTATAATAACCGTGAAAAACCGGCAGCGAGGATCTTAATTTTTCTCGTTTTCCGATAATCTTAGTAATTCTACGATATCTTTCTGAGAAATCATTGTTTCCACACGCGCCCAAGTTTTTTCAATGCACTGTGCTCCGCTGATTACGAATATGCCTATGGATTCACGAAAAACTCATCAGGTAACTTGAAATCCGCATGAGAAGTTAGTGATCACAAATGAACGTCCTTTTTGCGCTAGGACCGATATTTCGCGAGAAAAACGCGAAAAACTGTTTGCATCATTCCTCGGACTCTGCATATAGTTTAAAATATGTATTTTTGGTCGCTGCACAGAAATAAAACATTATTTTAGTGATTGAACGCGCAGAAATTATAATAACCGTGAAAAACCGGCAGCGAGGATCTTAATTTTTCTCGTTTTCCGATAATCTTAGTAATTCTACGATATCTTTCTGAGAAATCATTATTTCTACACGCGCCCAAGTTTTTTCAATGCACTGTGCTCCGCTGATTACGAATATGCCTATGGATTTACGAAAAACTCATCAGGTAACTCGAAATCCGCATGAGAAGTTAGTGATCACAAATAAACGTCCTTTTTGCGCTAGGACCGATATTTCGCGAGAAAAACGCGAAAAACTGTTTGCATCATTTCTCGAACTCTGCATATAGTTTATAATATGTATTTCAGGTCGCTGAACAGAAATAAAACATTATTTTAGTGATAGAACGCGCAGAATCTATAATAACCGTGAAAAACCGGCAGCGAGGATCTTAATTTTTCTCGTTTTCCGATAATCTTAGTAATTCTACGATATCTTTCTAAGAAATCATTATTTTCACACGCGCCCAAGTTTTTTCAATGCACTGTGCTCCGCTGATTACGAATATGCCTATGGTATCACGAAAAACTCAACAGGTAACTTGAAATCCGCATGAGAAGTTAGTGATCACAAATGAACGTCCTTTTTGCGCTAGGACCGATATTTCGCGAGAAAAACGCGAAAAACTGTTTGCATCATTCCTCGAACTCTGCATATAGTTCATAATATGTATTTTAGGTCGCTGAACAGAAATAAAACATTATTTTAGTGGCAGAACGCGCAGAAATTATAATAACCGTGAAAAACCGGCAGCGAGGATCTTAATTTTTCTCGTTTTCCGATAATCTTAGTAATTCTACGATATCTTTCTGAGAAATCATTGTTTCCACACGCGCCCAAGTTTTTTCAATGCACTGTGCTCCGCTGATTACGAATATGCCTATGGATTCACGAAAAACTCATCAGGTAACTTGAAATCCGCATGAGAAGTTAGTGATCACAAATGAACGTCCTTTTTGCGCTAGGACCGATATTTCGCGAGAAAAACGCGAAAAACTGTTTGCATCATTCCTCGAACTCTGCATATAGTTCATAATATGTATTTTAGGTCGCTGAACAGAAATAAAACATTATTTTAGTGATAGAACGCGCAGAAATTATAATAACCGTGAAAAACCGGCAGCGAGGATCTTAATTTTTCTCGTTTTCCGATAATCTTAGTAATTCTACGATATCTTTCTGAGAAATCATTATTTTTACACGCGCCCAAGTTTTTTCAATGCACCGTGCTCCGCTGATTACGAATATGCCTATGGTATTACGGAAAACTCAACAGGTAACTTGAAATCCGCATGAGAAGTTAGTGATCACAAATGAACGTCCTTTTTGCGCTAGGACCGATATTTCGCGAGAAAAACGCGAAAAACTGTTTGCATCATTCCTCGAACTCTGCATATAGTTCATAATATGTATTTTAGGTCGCTGAACAGAAATAAAACATTATTTTAGTGGCAGAACGCGCAGAAATTATAATAACCGTGAAAAACCGGCAGCGAGGATCTTAATTTTTCTCGTTTTCCGATAATCTTAGTAATTCTACGATATCTTTCTGAGAAATCATTGTTTCCACACGCGCCCAAGTTTTTTCAATGCACTGTGCTCCGCTGATTACGAATATGCCTATGGATTCACGAAAAACTCATCAGGTAACTTGAAATCCGCATGAGAAGTTAGTGATCACAAATGAACGTCCTTTTTGCGCTAGGACCGATATTTCGCGAGAAAAACGCGAAAAACTGTTTGCATCATTCCTCGAACTCTGCATATAGTTCATAATATGTATTTTAGGTCGCTGAACAGAAATAAAACATTATTTTAGTGATAGAACGCGCAGAAATTATAATAACCGTGAAAAACCGGCAGCGAGGATCTTAATTTTTCTCGTTTTCCGATAATCTTAGTAATTCTACGATATCTTTCTAAGAAATCATTATTTTCACACGCGCCCAAGTTTTTTCAATGCACTGTGCTCCGCTGATTACGAATATGCCTATGGTATTACGAAAAACTCAACAGGTAACTTGAAATCCGCATGAGAAATTAGTGATCACAAATGAACGTCCTTTTTGCGCTAGGACCGATATTTCGCGAGAAAAACGCGAAAAACTGTTTGCATCATTCCTCGAACTCTGCATATAGTTCATAATATGTATTTTAGGTCGCTGAACAGAAATAAAACATTATTTTAGTGGCAGAACGCGCAGAAATTATAATAACCGTGAAAAACCGGCAGCGAGGATCTTAATTTTTCTCGTTTTCCGATAATCTTAGTAATTCTACGATATCTTTCTGAGAAATCATTATTTTTACACGCGCCCAAGTTTTTTCAATGCACTGTGCTCCGCTGATTACGAATATACCTATGGATTTACGAAAAACTCATCAGGTAACTTGAAATCCGCATGAGAAGTTAGTGATCACAAATAAACGTCCTTTTTGCGCTAGGACCGATATTTCGCGAGAAAAACGCGAAAACTTGTTTGCATCATTTCTCGAACTCTGCATATAGTTTATAATATGTATTTTAGGTCGCTGAACAGAAATAAAACATTATTTTAGTGGCAGAACGCGCAGAAATTATAATAACCGTGAAAATCCGGCAGCGAGGATCTTAATTTTTCTCGTTTTCCGATTATCTTAGTAATTCTACGATATCTTTCTAAGAAATCATTATTTTCACACGCGCCCAAGTTTTTTCAATGCACTGTGCTCCGCTGATTACGAATATGCCTATGGTTTTACGAGAAACTCATCAGGTAACTTGAAATCCGCATGAGAAGTTAGTGATCACAAATGAACGTCCTTTTTGCGCTAGGACCGATATTTCGCGATAAAAACGCGAAAAACTGTTTGCATCATTCCTCGGACTCTGCATATAGTTTATAATATGTATTTTTGGTCGCTGCACAGCAATAAACCATTATTTTAGTGATAGAACGCGCAGAAATTATAATAACCGTGGAAAACCGGCAGCGAAGATCTTAATTTTTCTCGTTTTCCGATAATCTTAGTATTTCTACGATATCTTCCTGAGAAATCATTATTTTCACACGCGCCCAAGTTTTTTCAATGCACTGTGCTCCGCTGATTACGAATATGCCTATGGTTTTACGAAAAACTCATCAGGTAACTTGAAATCCGCATGAGAAGTTAGAGATCACAAATGAACGTCCTTTTTGCGCTAGGACCGATATTTCGCGAGAAAAACGCGAAAAACTGTTTGCATCATTCCTCGAACTCTGCATATAGTTCATAATATGTATTTTAGGTCGCTGAACAGAAATAAAACATTATTTTAGTGGCAGAACGCGCAGAAATTATAATAACCGTGAAAAACCGGCAGCGAGGATCTTAATTTTTCTCGTTTTCCGATAATCTTAGTAATTCTACGATATCTTTCTGAGAAATCATTGTTTCCACACGCGCCAAAGTTTTTTCAATGCACTGTGCTCCGCTGATTACGAATATGCCTATGGATTCACGAAAAACTCATCAGGTAACTTGAAATCCGCATGAGAAGTTAGTGATCACAAATGAACGTCCTTTTTGCGCTAGGACCGATATTTCGCGAGAAAAACGCGAAAAACTGTTTGCATCATTCCTCGAACTCTGCATATAGTTCATAATATGTATTTTAGGTCGCTGAACAGAAATAAAACATTATTTTAGTGATAGAACGCGCAGAAATTATAATAACCGTGAAAAACCGGCAGCGAGGATCTTAATTTTTCTCGTTTTCCGATAATCTTAGTAATTCTACGATATCTTTCTGAGAAATCATTATTTTTACACGCGCCCAAGTTTTTTCAATGCACTGTGCTCCGCTGATTACGAATATACCTATGGATTTACGAAAAACTCATCAGGTAACTTGAAATCCGCATGAGAAGTTAGTGATCACAAATAAACGTCCTTTTTGCGCTAGGACCGATATTTCGCGAGAAAAACGCGAAAACTTGTTTGCATCATTTCTCGAACTCTGCATATAGTTTATAATATGTATTTTAGGTCGCTGAACAGAAATAAAACATTATTTTAGTGGCAGAACGCGCAGAAATTATAATAACCGTGAAAAACCGGCAGCGAGGATCTTAATTTTTCTCGTTTTCCGATTATCTTAGTAATTCTACGATATCTTTCTAAGAAATCATTATTTTCACACGCGCCCAAGTTTTTTCAATGCACTGTGCTCCGCTGATTACGAATATGCCTATGGTTTTACGAGAAACTCATCAGGTAACTTGAAATCCGCATGAGAAGTTAGTGATCACAAATGAACGTCCTTTTTGCGCTAGGACCGATATTTCGCGATAAAAACGCGAAAAACTGTTTGCATCATTCCTCGGACTCTGCATATAGTTCATAATATGTATTTTTGGTCGCTGCACAGCAATAAACCATTATTTTAGTGATAGAACGAGCAGAAATTATAATAACCGTGGAAAACCGGCAGCGAAGATCTTAATTTTTCTCGTTTTCCGATAATCTTAGTATTTCTACGATATCTTCCTGAGAAATCATTATTTTCACACGCGCCCAAGTTTTTTCAATGCACTGTGCTCCGCTGATTACGAATATGCCTATGGTTTTACGAAAAACTCATCAGGTAACTTGAAATCCGCATGAGAAGTTAGAGATCACAAATGAACGTCCTTTTTGCGCTAGGACCGATATTTCGCGAGAAAAACGCGAAAAACTGTTTGCATCATTCCTCGAACTCTGCATATAGTTCATAATATGTATTTTAGGTCGCTGAACAGAAATAAAACATTATTTTAGTGGCAGAACGCGCAGAAATTATAATAACCGTGAAAAACCGGCAGCGAGGATCTTAATTTTTCTCGTTTTCCGATAATCTTAGTAATTCTACGATATCTTTCTGAGAAATCATTGTTTCCACACGCGCCCAAGTTTTTTCAATGCACTGTGCTCCGCTGATTACGAATATGCCTATGGATTCACGAAAAACTCATCAGGTAACTTGAAATCCGCATGAGAAGTTAGTGATCACAAATGAACGTCCTTTTTGCGCTAGGACCGATATTTCGCGAGAAAAACGCGAAAAACTGTTTGCATCGTTCCTCGAACTCTGCATATAGTTTAGAATATGTATTTTAGGTCGCTGAACAGAAATAAAACATTATTTTAGTGATAGAACGCGCAGAAATTATAATAACCGTGAAAAACCGGCAGCGAGGATCTTAATTTTTCTCGTTTTCCGATAATCTTAGTAATTCTACGATATCTTTATAAGAAATCATTATTTTTACACGCGCCCAAGTTTTTTCAATGCACTGTGCTCCGCTGATTACGAATATACCTATGGATTTACGAAAAACTCATCAGGTAACTTTAAATCCGCATGAGAAGTTAGTGATCACAAATGAACGTCCTTTTTGCGCTAGGACCGATATTTCGCGAGAAAAACGCGAAAAACTGTTTGCATCATTCCTCGAACTCTGCATATAGTTTATAATATGTATTTTAGGTCGCTGAACAGAAATAAAACATTATTTTAGTGATAGAATGCGCAGAAATTATAATAACCGTAAAAAACCGGCAGCGAGGATCTTAATTTTTCTCGTTTTCCGATAATCTTAGTAATTCTACGATATCTTCATAAGAAATCATTATTTTTACACGCGCCCTAGTTTTTTCAATGCACTGTGCTCCGCTGATTACGAATAGACCTATTGATTTACGAAAAACTCATCAGGTAACTTGACATCCGCATGAGAAGTTAGTGATCACAAATGAACGTCCTTTTTGCGCTAGGACCGATATTTCGCGAGAAAAACGCGAAAAACTGTTTGCATCATTCCTCGAACTCTGCATATAGTTTATAATATATATTTTAGGTCGCTGAACAGAAATAAAACATTATTTTAGTGATAGAACGCGCAGAAATTATAATAACCGTGAAAAACCGGCAGCGAGGATCTTAATTATTCTCGTTTTCCTATAATCTTAGTAATTCTACGATATCTTTCTGAGAAATCATGATTTTTACACGCGTCCAAGTTTCTTCAATGCACTGTGCTCCGCTGATTACGAATATACCTATGGATTCACGAAAAACTCATCAGGTAACTTGAAATCCGCATGAGAAGTTAGTGATCACAAATGAACGTCCTTTTTGCGGTAGGACCGATATTTCGCGAGAAAAACGCGAAAAACTGTTTGCATCGTTCCTCGAACTCTGCATATAGTTTAGAATATGTATTTTAGGTCGCTGAACATAAATAAAACATTATTTTAGTGATAGAACGCGCAGAAATTATAATAACCGTGAAAAACCGGCAGCGAGGATCTTAATTTTTCTCGTTTTCCGATAATCTTAGTAATTCTACGATATCTTTCTGAGAAATCATTATTTTTACACGCGCCCAAGTTTTTTCAATGCCCTGTGCTCCGCTGATTACGAATATACCTATGGATTTACGAAAAACTCATCAGGTAACTTTAAATCCGCATGAGAAGTTAGTGATCACAAATGAACGTCCTTTTTGCGCTAGGACCGATATTTCGCGAGAAAAACGCGAAGAACTGTTTGCATCATTCCTCGAACTCTGCATATAGTTCATAATATGTATTTTAGGTCGCTGAACAGAAATAAAACATTATTTTAGTGTCAGAACGCGCAGAAATTATAATAACCGTGAAAAACCGGCAGCGAGGATCTTAATTTTTCTCGTTTTCCGATAATCTTAGTAATTCTACGATATCTTTCTAAGAAATCATTATTTTTACACGCGCCCAAGTTTTTTCAATGCACTGTGCTCCGCTGATTACGAATATACCTATGGATTTACGAAAAACTCATCAGGTAACTTGAAATCCGCATGAGAAGTTAGTGATCACAAATGAACGTCCTTTTCGCGCTAGGACCGATATTACGCGAGAAAAACGCGAAAAACTGTTTGCATCATTCCTCGGACTCTGCATATAGTTCATAATATGTATTTTAGGTCGCTGAACAGAAAAAAAACATTATTTTAGTGATAGAACGCGCAGAAATTATAATAACCGTGATAAACCGGCAGCGAGGATCTTAATTTTTCTCGTTTTCCGATAATCTTAGTAATTCTCCGATATCTTTCTGAGAAATCATTATTTTTACACGCGCCCAAGTTTTTTCAATGCACTGTGCTCTGCTGATTACGAATATGCCTATGGTTTGACGAAAACCTCATCAGGTAACTTGAAATCCGCATGAGAAGTTAGTGATCACAAATAAACGTCCTTTTTGCGCTAGGACCGATATTTCGCGAGAAAAACGCGAAAAACTGTTTGCATCATTCCTCGGACTCTGCATATAGTTCATAATATGTATTTCAGGTCGCTGAACAGAAATAAAACATTCTTCTGGTAATAGAACGCGCAGAAATTATAATAACCGTGAAAAACCGGCAGCGAGGATCTTAATTTTTCTCGTTTTCCGATAATCTTAGTAATTCTACGATATCTTTCTGAGAAATCATTATTTTCACACGCGCCCAAGTTTTTTCAATGCACTGTGCTCCGCTGATTACGAATATGCCTATGGATTTACGAAAAACTCATCAGGTAACTTGAAATCCGCATGAGAATTTGGTGATCCCAAATGAACGTCCTTTTTGCGCTAGGACCGATATTTCGCGAGAAAAACGCGAAAAACTGTTTGCATCATTCCTCGAACTCTGCATATAGTTCATAATATGTATTTTAGGTCGCTGAACAGAAATATAACATTATTTTAGTGATAGAACGCGCAGAAATTATAATAACCGTGAAAAACCGGCAGCGAGGATCTTAATTTTTCTCGTTTTCCGATAATCTTAGTAATTCTACGATATCTTTCTGAGAAATCATTATTTTCACACGCGCCCAAGTTTTTTCAATGCACTGTGCTCCGCTGATTACGAGGATGCCTATGGATTTACGAAAAACTCATTAGGTAACTTGAAATCCGCATGAGAAGTTAGTGATCACAAATAAACGTCCTTTTTGCGCTAGGACCGATATTTCGCGAGAAAAACGCGAAAACTTGTTTGCATCATTTCTCGAACTCTGCATATAGTTTATAATATGTATTTTAGGTCGCTGAACAGAAATAAAACATTATTTTAGTGGCAGAACGCGCAGAAATTATAATAACCGTGAAAAACCGGCAGCGAGGATCTTAATTTTTCTCGTTTTCCGATTATCTTAGTAATTCTACGATATCTTTCTAAGAAATCATTATTTTCACACGCGCCCAAGTTTTTTCAATGCACTGTGCTCCGCTGATTACGAATATGCCTATGGTTTTACGAGAAACTCATCAGGTAACTTGAAATCCGCATGAGAAGTTAGTGATCACAAATGAACGTCCTTTTTGCGCTAGGACCGATATTTCGCGATAAAAACGCGAAAAACTGTTTGCATCATTCCTCGGACTCTGCATATAGTTTATAATATGTATTTTTGGTCGCTGCACAGCAATAAACCATTATTTTAGTGATAGAACGCGCAGAAATTATAATAACCGTGGAAAACCGGCAGCGAAGATCTTAATTTTTCTCGTTTTCCGATAATCTTAGTATTTCTACGATATCTTCCTGAGAAATCATTATTTTCACACGCGCCCAAGTTTTTTCAATGCACTGTGCTCCGCTGATTACGAATATGCCTATGGTTTTACGAAAAACTCATCAGGTAACTTGAAATCCGCATGAGAAGTTAGAGATCACAAATGAACGTCCTTTTTGCGCTAGGACCGATATTTCGCGAGAAAAACGCGAAAAACTGTTTGCATCATTCCTCGAACTCTGCATATAGTTCATAATATGTATTTTAGGTCGCTGAACAGAAATAAAACATTATTTTAGTGGCAGAACGCGCAGAAATTATAATAACCGTGAAAAACCGGCAGCGAGGATCTTAATTTTTCTCGTTTTCCGATAATCTTAGTAATTCTACGATATCTTTCTGAGAAATCATTGTTTCCACACGCGCCAAAGTTTTTTCAATGCACTGTGCTCCGCTGATTACGAATATGCCTATGGATTCACGAAAAACTCATCAGGTAACTTGAAATCCGCATGAGAAGTTAGTGATCACAAATGAACGTCCTTTTTGCGCTAGGACCGATATTTCGCGAGAAAAACGCGAAAAACTGTTTGCATCATTCCTCGAACTCTGCATATAGTTCATAATATGTATTTTAGGTCGCTGAACAGAAATAAAACATTATTTTAGTGATAGAACGCGCAGAAATTATAATAACCGTGAAAAACCGGCAGCGAGGATCTTAATTTTTCTCGTTTTCCGATAATCTTAGTAATTCTACGATATCTTTCTGAGAAATCATTATTTTTACACGCGCCCAAGTTTTTTCAATGCACTGTGCTCCGCTGATTACGAATATACCTATGGATTTACGAAAAACTCATCAGGTAACTTGAAATCCGCATGAGAAGTTAGTGATCACAAATAAACGTCCTTTTTGCGCTAGGACCGATATTTCGCGAGAAAAACGCGAAAACTTGTTTGCATCATTTCTCGAACTCTGCATATAGTTTATAATATGTATTTTAGGTCGCTGAACAGAAATAAAACATTATTTTAGTGGCAGAACGCGCAGAAATTATAATAACCGTGAAAAACCGGCAGCGAGGATCTTAATTTTTCTCGTTTTCCGATTATCTTAGTAATTCTACGATATCTTTCTAAGAAATCATTATTTTCACACGCGCCCAAGTTTTTTCAATGCACTGTGCTCCGCTGATTACGAATATGCCTATGGTTTTACGAGAAACTCATCAGGTAACTTGAAATCCGCATGAGAAGTTAGTGATCACAAATGAACGTCCTTTTTGCGCTAGGACCGATATTTCGCGATAAAAACGCGAAAAACTGTTTGCATCATTCCTCGGACTCTGCATATAGTTCATAATATGTATTTTTGGTCGCTGCACAGCAATAAACCATTATTTTAGTGATAGAACGCGCAGAAATTATAATAACCGTGGAAAACCGGCAGCGAAGATCTTAATTTTTCTCGTTTTCCGATAATCTTAGTATTTCTACGATATCTTTCTGAGAAATCATTATTTTCACACGCGCCCAAGTTTTTTCAATGCACTGTGCTCCGCTGATTACGAATATGCCTATGGTTTTACGAAAAACTCATCAGGTAACTTGAAATCCGCATGAGAAGTTAGAGATCACAAATGAACGTCCTTTTTGCGCTAGGACCGATATTTCGCGAGAAAAACGCGAAAAACTGTTTGCATCATTCCTCGAACTCTGCATATAGTTCATAATATGTATTTTAGGTCGCTGAACAGAAATAAAACATTATTTTAGTGGCAGAACGCGCAGAAATTATAATAACCGTGAAAAACCGGCAGCGAGGATCTTAATTTTTCTCGTTTTCCGATAATCTTAGTAATTCTACGATATCTTTCTGAGAAATCATTGTTTCCACACGCGCCCAAGTTTTTTCAATGCACTGTGCTCCGCTGATTACGAATATGCCTATGGATTCACGAAAAACTCATCAGGTAACTTGAAATCCGCATGAAAAGTTAGTGATCACAAATGAACGTCCTTTTTGCGCTAGGACCGATATTTCGCGAGAAAAACGCGAAAAACTGTTTGCATCGTTCCTCGAACTCTGCATATAGTTTAGAATATGTATTTTAGGTCGCTGAACAGAAATAAAACATTATTTTAGTGATAGAACGCGCAGAAATTATAATAACCGTGAAAAACCGGCAGCGAGGATCTTAATTTTTCTCGTTTTCCGATAATCTTAGTAATTCTACGATATCTTTATAAGAAATCATTATTTTTACACGCGCCCAAGTTTTTTCAATGCACTGTGCTCCGCTGATTACGAATATACCTATGGATTTACGAAAAACTCATCAGGTAACTTTAAATCCGCATGAGAAGTTAGTGATCACAAATGAACGTCCTTTTTGCGCTAGGACCGATATTTCGCGAGAAAAACGCGAAAAACTGTTTGCATCATTCCTCGAACTCTGCATATAGTTTATAATATGTATTTTAGGTCGCTGAACAGAAATAAAACATTATTTTAGTGATAGAATGCGCAGAAATTATAATAACCGTAAAAAACCGGCAGCGAGGATCTTAATTTTTCTCGTTTTCCGATAATCTTAGTAATTCTACGATATCTTCATAAGAAATCATTATTTTTACACGCGCCCTAGTTTTTTCAATGCACTGTGCTCCGCTGATTACGAATAGACCTATTGATTTACGAAAAACTCATCAGGTAACTTGAAATCCGCATGAGAAGTTAGTGATCACAAATGAACGTCCTTTTTGCGCTAGGACCGATATTTCGCGAGAAAAACGCGAAAAACTGTTTGCATCATTCCTCGAACTCTGCATATAGTTTATAATATATATTTTAGGTCGCTGAACAGAAATAAAACATTATTTTAGTGATAGAACGCGCAGAAATTATAATAACCGTGAAAAACCGGCAGCGAGGATCTTAATTATTCTCGTTTTCCTATAATCTTAGTAATTCTACGATATCTTTCTGAGAAATCATGATTTTTACACGCGTCCAAGTTTCTTCAATGCACTGTGCTCCGCTGATTACGAATATACCTATGGATTCACGAAAAACTCATCAGGTAACTTGAAATCCGCATGAGAAGTTAGTGATCACAAATGAACGTCCTTTTTGCGGTAGGACCGATATTTCGCGAGAAAAACGCGAAAAACTGTTTGCATCGTTCCTCGAACTCTGCATATAGTTTAGAATATGTATTTTAGGTCGCTGAACATAAATAAAACATTATTTTAGTGATAGAACGCGCAGAAATTATAATAACCGTGAAAAACCGGCAGCGAGGATCTTAATTTTTCTCGTTTTCCGATAATCTTAGTAATTCTACGATATCTTTCTGAGAAATCATTATTTTTACACGCGCCCAAGTTTTTTCAATGCCCTGTGCTCCGCTGATTACGAATATACCTATGGATTTACGAAAAACTCATCAGGTAACTTTAAATCCGCATGAGAAGTTAGTGATCACAAATGAACGTCCTTTTTGCGCTAGGACCGATATTTCGCGAGAAAAACGCGAAGAACTGTTTGCATCATTCCTCGAACTCTGCATATAGTTCATAATATGTATTTTAGGTCGCTGAACAGAAATAAAACATTATTTTAGTGTCAGAACGCGCAGAAATTATAATAACCGTGAAAAACCGGCAGCGAGGATCTTAATTTTTCTCGTTTTCCGATAATCTTAGTAATTCTACGATATCTTTCTAAGAAATCATTATTTTTACACGCGCCCAAGTTTTTTCAATGCACTGTGCTCCGCTGATTACGAATATACCTATGGATTTACGAAAAACTCATCAGGTAACTTGAAATCCGCATGAGAAGTTAGTGATCACAAATGAACGTCCTTTTCGCGCTAGGACCGATATTACGCGAGAAAAACGCGAAAAACTGTTTGCATCATTCCTCGGACTCTGCATATAGTTCATAATATGTATTTTAGGTCGCTGAACAGAAAAAAAACATTATTTTAGTGATAGAACGCGCAGAAATTATAATAACCGTGATAAACCGGCAGCGAGGATCTTAATTTTTCTCGTTTTCCGATAATCTTAGTAATTCTCCGATATCTTTCTGAGAAATCATTATTTTTACACGCGCCCAAGTTTTTTCAATGCACTGTGCTCTGCTGATTACGAATATGCCTATGGTTTGACGAAAACCTCATCAGGTAACTTGAAATCCGCATGAGAAGTTAGTGATCACAAATGAACGTCCTTTTTGCGCTAGGACCGATATTTCGCGAGAAAAACGCGAAAAACTGTTTGCATCATTCCTCGGACTCTGCATATAGTTTATAATATGTATTTCAGGTCGCTGAACAGAAATAAAACATTCTTCTGGTAATAGAACGCGCAGAAATTATAATAACCGTGAAAAACCGGCAGCGAGGATCTTAATTTTTCTCGTTTTCCGATAATCTTAGTAATTCTACGATATCTTTCTGAGAAATCATTATTTTCACACGCGCCCAAGTTTTTTCAATGCACTGTGCTCCGCTGATTACGAATATGCCTATGGATTTACGAAAAACTCATCAGGTAACTTGAAATCCGCATGAGAATTTGGTGATCCCAAATGAACGTCCTTTTTGCGCTAGGACCGATATTTCGCGAGAAAAACGCGAAAAACTGTTTGCATCATTCCTCGAACTCTGCATATAGTTCATAATATGTATTTTAGGTCGCTGAACAGAAATATAACATTATTTTAGTGATAGAACGCGCAGAAATTATAATAACCGTGAAAAACCGGCAGCGAGGATCTTAATTTTTCTCGTTTTCCGATAATCTTAGTAATTCTACGATATCTTTCTGAGAAATCATTATTTTCACACGCGCCCAAGTTTTTTCAATGCACTGTGCTCCGCTGATTACGAGGATGCCTATGGATTTACGAAAAACTCATTAGGTAACTTGAAATCCGCATGAGAAGTTAGTGATCACAAATAAACGTCCTTTTTGCGCTAGGACCGATATTTCGCGAGAAAAACGCGAAAAACTGTTTGCATCATTCCTCGAACTCTGCATATAGTTTATAATATGTATTTTAGGTCGCTGAACAGGAATAAAACATTATTTTAGTGATAGAACGCGCAGAAATTATAATAACCGTGAAAAACCGGCAGCGAGGATCTTAATTTTTCTCGTTTTCCGATAATCTTAGTAATTCTACGATATCTTTCTAAGAAATCATTATTTTTACACGCGCCCAAGTTTTTTCAATGCACTGTGCTCCGCTGATTACGAATATACCTATGGATTTACGAAAAACTCATCAGGTAACTTGAAATCCGCATGAGAAGTTAGTGATCACAAATGAACGTCCTTTTTGCGCTAGGACCGATAGTACGCGAGAAAAACGCGAAAAACTGTTTGCATCATTCCTCGGACTCTGCATATAGTTCATAATATGTATTTTAGGTCGCTGAACAGAAAAAAAACATTATTTTAGTGATAGAACGCGCAGAAATTATAATAACCGTGAAAAACCGGCAGCGAGGATCTTAATTTTTCTCGTTTTCCGATAATCTTAGTAATTCTCCGATATCTTTCTGAGAAATCATTATTTTTACACGCGCCCAAGTTTTTTCAATGCACTGTGCTCCGCTGATTACGAATATGCCCATGGTTTGACGAAAACCTCATCAGGTAACTTGAAATCCGCATGAGAAGTTAGTGATCACAAATGAACGTCCTTTTTGCGCTAGGACCGATATTTCGCGAGAAAAACGCGAAAAACTGTTTGCATCATTCCTCGGACTCTGCATATAGTTTATAATATGTATTTCAGGTCGCTGAACAGAAATAAAACATTCTTCTGGTGATAGAACGCGCAGAAATTATAATAACCGTGAAAAACCGGCAGCGAGGATCTTAATTTTTCTCGTTTTCCGATAATCTTAGTAATTCTACGATATCTTTCTGAGAAATCATTATTTTCACACGCGCCCAAGTTTTTTCAATGCACTGTGCTCCGCTGATTACGAATATGCCTATGGATTTACGAAAAACTCATCAGGTAACTTGAAATCCGCATGAGAAGTTAGTGATCACAAATGACCGTCCTTTTTGCGCTAGGACCGATATTTCGCGAGAAAAACGCGAAAAACTGTTTGCATCATTCCTCGGACTCTGCATATAGTTTGGAATATGTATTTCAGGTCGCTGAACAGAAATAAAACATTCTTCTGGTGATAGAACGCGCAGAAATTATAATAACCGTGAAAAACCGGCAGCGAGGATCTTAATTTTTCTCGTTTTCCGATAATCTTAGTAATTCTACGATATCTTTCTGAGAAATCATTATTTCCACACGCGCCCAAGTTTTTTCAATGCACTGTGCTCCGCTGATTACGAATATGCCTATGGTTTTACGAAAAACTCATCAGGTAACTTGAAATCCGCATGAGAAGTTAGTGATCACAAATGAACGTCCGTTTTGCGCTAGGACCGATATTTCGCGAGAAAAACGCGGAAAACTGTTTGCATCATTCCTCGAACTCTGCATATAGTTTATAATATGTATTTTAGGTCGCTGAACAGAAATATAACATTATTTTAGTGATAGAACGCGCAGAAATTATAATAACCGTGAAAAACCGGCAGCGAGGATCTTAATTTTTCTCGTTTTCCGATAATCTTAGTAATTCTACGATATCTTTCTGAGAAATCATTATTTTTACACGCGCCCAAGTTTTTTCAATGCACTGTGCTCCGCTGATTACGAATATACCTATGGATTTACGAAAAACTTATCAGGTAACTTGAAATCCGCATGAGAAGTTAGTGATCACAAATGAACGTCCTTTTTGCGCTAGGACCGATATTTCGCAAGAAAAACGCGAAAAACTGTTTGCATCATTCCTCGGACTCTGCATATAGTTTATAATATGTATTTCAGGTCGCTGAACAGAAATAAAACATTCTTCTGGTGATAGAACGCGCAGAAATTATAATAACCGTGAAAAACCGGCAGCGAGGATCTTAATTTTTCTCGTTTTCCGATAATCTTAGTAATTCTACAATATCTTTCTGAGAAATCATTATTTTCACACGCGCCCAAGTTTTTTCAATGCACTGTGCTCCGCTGATTACGAATATGCCTATGGATTTACGAAAAACTCATCAGGTAACTTGAAATCCGCATGAGAAGTTAGTGATCACAAATGACCGTCCTTTTTGCGCTAGGACCGATATTTCGCGAGAAAAACGCGAAAAACTGTTTGCATCATTCCTCGGACTCTGCATATAGTTTGTAATATGTATTTCAGGTCGCTGAACAGAAATAAAACATTCTTCTGGTGATAGAACGCGCAGAAATTATAATAACCGTGAAAAACCGGCAGCGAGGATCTTAATTTTTCTCGTTTTCCGATAATCTCAGTAATTCTACGATATCTTTCTGAGAAATCATTATTTCCACACGCGCCCAAGTTTTTTCAATGCACTGTGCTCCGCTGATTACGAATATGCCTATGGTTTTACGAAAAACTCATCAGGTAACTTGAAATCCGCATGAGAAGTTAGTGATCACAAATGAACGTCCTTTTTGCGCTAGGACCGATATTTCGCGAGAAAAACGCGGAAAACTGTTTGCATCATTCCTCGAACTCTGCATATAGTTTATAATATGTATTTTAGGTCGCTGAACAAAAATATAGCATTATTTTAGTGATAGAACGCGCAGAAATTATAATAACCGTGAAAAACCGGCAGCGAGGATCTTAATTTTTCTCGTTTTCCGATAATCTTAGTAATTCTACGATATCTCTATAAGAAATCATTATTTTTACACGCGCCCAAGTTTTTTCAATGCACTGTGCTCCGCTGATTACGAATATACCTATGGATTTACGAAAAACTCATCAGGTAACTTTAAATCCGCATGAGAAGTTAGTGATCACAAATGAACGTCCTTTTTGCGCTAGGACCGATATTTCGCGAGAAAAACGCGAAAAACTGTTTGCATCATTCCTCGAACTCTGCATATAGTTTATAATATGTATTTTAGGTCGCTGAACAGAAATAAAACATTATTTTAGTGATAGAATGCGCAGAAATTATAATAACCGTAAAAAACCGGCAGCGAGGATCTTAATTTTTCTCGTTTTCCGATAATCTTAGTAATTCTACGATATCTTTATAAGAAATCATTATTTTTACACGCGCCCAAGTTTTTTCAATGCACTGTGCTCCGCTGATTACGAATAGACCTATGGATTTACGAAAAACTCATCAGGTAACTTGAAATCCGCATGAGAAGTTAGTGATCACAAATGAACGTCCTTTTTGCGCTAGGACCGATATTTCGCGAGAAAAACGCGAAAAACTGTTTGCATCATTCCTCGAACTCTGCATATAGTTTATAATATATATTTTAGGTCGCTGAACAGAAATAAAACATTATTTTAGTGATAGAACGCGCAGAAATTATAATAACCGTGAAAAACCGGCAGCGAGGATCTTAATTATTCTCGTTTTCCTATAATCTTAGTAATTCTACGATATCTTTCTGAGAAATCATGATTTTTACACGCGTCCAAGTTTCTTCAATGCACTGTGCTCCGCTGATTACGAATATACCTATGGATTCACGAAAAACTCATCAGGTAACTTGAAATCCGCATGAGAAGTTAGTGATCACAAATGAACGTCCTTTTTGCGGTAGGACCGATATTTCGCGAGAAAAACGCGAAAAACTGTTTGCATCGTTCCTCGAACTCTGCATATAGTTTAGAATATGTATTTTAGGTCGCTGAACATAAATAAAACATTATTTTAGTGATAGAACGCGCAGAAATTATAATAACCGTGAAAAACCGGCAGCGAGGATCTTAATTTTTCTCGTTTTCCGATAATCTTAGTAATTCTACGATATCTTTCTGAGAAATCATTATTTTTACACGCGCCCAAGTTTTTTCAATGCCCTGTGCTCCGCTGATTACGAATATACCTATGGATTTACGAAAAACTCATCAGGTAACTTTAAATCCGCATGAGAAGTTAGTGATCACAAATGAACGTCCTTTTTGCGCTAGGACCGATATTTCGCGAGAAAAACGCGAAGAACTGTTTGCATCATTCCTCGAACTCTGCATATAGTTCATAATATGTATTTTAGGTCGCTGAACAGAAATAAAACATTATTTTAGTGTCAGAACGCGCAGAAATTATAATAACCGTGAAAAACCGGCAGCGAGGATCTTAATTTTTCTCGTTTTCCGATAATCTTAGTAATTCTACGATATCTTTCTAAGAAATCATTATTTTTACACGCGCCCAAGTTTTTTCAATGCACTGTGCTCCGCTGATTACGAATATACCTATGGATTTACGAAAAACTCATCAGGTAACTTGAAATCCGCATGAGAAGTTAGTGATCACAAATGAACGTCCTTTTCGCGCTAGGACCGATATTACGCGAGAAAAACGCGAAAAACTGTTTGCATCATTCCTCGGACTCTGCATATAGTTCATAATATGTATTTTAGGTCGCTGAACAGAAAAAAAACATTATTTTAGTGATAGAACGCGCAGAAATTATAATAACCGTGATAAACCGGCAGCGAGGATCTTAATTTTTCTCGTTTTCCGATAATCTTAGTAATTCTCCGATATCTTTCTAGGAAATCATTATTTTTACACGCGCCCAAGTTTTTTCAATGCACTGTGCTCCGCTGATTACGAATATGCCCATGGTTTGACGAAAACCTCATCAGGTAACTTGAAATCCGCATGAGAAGTTAGTGATCACAAATGAACGTCCTTTTTGCGCTAGGACCGATATTTCGCGAGAAAAACGCGAAAAACTGTTTGCATCATTCCTCGGACTCTGCATATAGTTTATAATATGTATTTCAGGTCGCTGAACAGAAATAAAACATTCTTCTGGTGATAGAACGCGCAGAAATTATAATAACCGTGAAAAACCGGCAGCGAGGATCTTAATTTTTCTCGTTTTCCGATAATCTTAGTAATTCTACGATATCTTTCTGAGAAATCATTATTTTCACACGCGCCCAAGTTTTTTCAATGCACTGTGCTCCGCTGATTACGAATATGCCTATGGATTTACGAAAAACTCATCGGGTAACTTGAAATCCGCATGAGAAGTTAGTGATCACAAATGAACGTCCTTTTTGCGCTAGGACCGATATTTCGCGAGAAAAACGCGAAAAACTGTTTGCATCATTCCTCGAACTCTGCATATAGTTCATAATATGTATTTTAGGTCGCTGAACAGAAATATAACATTATTTTAGTGATAGAACGCGCAGAAATTATAATAACCGTGAAAAACCGGCAGCGAGGATCTTAATTTTTCTCGTTTTTCGATAATCTTAGTAATTCTACGATATCTTTCTAAGAAATCATTATTTTCACACGCGCCCAAGTTTTTTCAATGCACTGTGCTCCGCTAATTACGAATATGCCTATGGTTTTACGAAAAACTCATCAGGTAACTTGAAATCCGCATGAGAAGTTAGTGATCACAAATGACCGTCCTTTTTGCGCTAGGACCGATATTTCGCGAGAAAAACGCGAAAAACTGTTTGCATCATTCCTCGGACTCTGCATATAGTTTATAATATGTATTTCAGGTCGCTGAACAGAAATATAACATCATTTTAGTGATAGAACGCGCAGAAATTATAATAACCGTGAAAAACCGGCAGCGAGGATCTTAATTTTTCTCGTTTTCCGATAATCTTAGTAATTCTACGATATCTTTCTGAGAAATCATTATTTTTACACGCGCCCAAGTTTTTTCAATGCACTGTGCTCCGCTGATTACGAATATACTTATGGATTCACGAAAAACTCATCAGGTAACTTGAAATCCGCATGAGAAGTTAGTGATCACAAATGAACGTCCTTTTTGCGGTAGGACCGATATTTCGCGAGAAAAACGCGAAAAACTGTTTGCATCGTTCCTCGAACTCTGCATATAGTTTAGAATATGTATTTTAGGTCGCTGAACAGAAATAAAACATTATTTTAGTGATAGAACGCGCAGAAATTATAATAACCGTGAAAAACCGGCAGCGAGGATCTTAATTGTTCTCGTTTTCCGATAATCTTAGTAATTCTACGATATCTTTATAAGAAATCATTATTTTTACACGCGCCCAAGTTTTTTCAATGCACTGTGCTCCGCTGATTACGAATATACCTATGGATTTACGAAAAACTCATCAGGTAACTTTAAATCCGCATGAGAAGTTAGTGATCACAAATGAACGTCCTTTTTGCGCTAGGACCGATATTTCGCGAGAAAAACGCGAAAAACTGTTTGCATCATTCCTCGAACTCTGCATATAGTTTATAATATGTATTTTAGGTCGCTGAACAGAAATAAACCATTATTTTAGTGATAGAATGCGCAGAAATTATAATAACCGTAAAAAACCGGCAGCGAGGATCTTAATTTTTCTCGTTTTCCGATAATCTTAGTAATTCTACGATATCTCTATAAGAAATCATTATTTTTACACGCGCCCAAGTTTTTTCAATGCACTGTGCTCCGCTGATTACGAATATACCTATGGATTTACGAAAAACTCATCAGGTAACTTTAAATCCGCATGAGAAGTTAGTGATCACAAATGAACGTCCTTTTTGCGCTAGGACCGATATTTCGCGAGAAAAACGCGAAAAACTGTTTGCATCATTCCTCGAACTCTGCATATAGTTTATAATATGTATTTTAGGTCGCTGAACAGAAATAAAACATTATTTTAGTGATAGAATGCGCAGAAATTATAATAACCGTAAAAAACCGGCAGCGAGGATCTTAATTTTTCTCGTTTTCCGATAATCTTAGTAATTCTACGATATCTTTATAAGAAATCATTATTTTTACACGCGCCCAAGTTTTTTCAATGCACTGTGCTCCGCTGATTACGAATAGACCTATGGATTTACGAAAAACTCATCAGGTAACTTGAAATCCGCATGAGAAGTTAGTGATCACAAATGAACGTCCTTTTTGCGCTAGGACCGATATTTCGCGAGAAAAACGCGAAAAACTGTTTGCATCATTCCTCGAACTCTGCATATAGTTTATAATATATATTTTAGGTCGCTGAACAGAAATAAAACATTATTTTAGTGATAGAACGCGCAGAAATTATAATAACCGTGAAAAACCGGCAGCGAGGATCTTAATTATTCTCGTTTTCCTATAATCTTAGTAATTCTACGATATCTTTCTGAGAAATCATGATTTTTACACGCGTCCAAGTTTCTTCAATGCACTGTGCTCCGCTGATTACGAATATACCTATGGATTCACGAAAAACTCATCAGGTAACTTGAAATCCGCATGAGAAGTTAGTGATCACAAATGAACGTCCTTTTTGCGGTAGGACCGATATTTCGCGAGAAAAACGCGAAAAACTGTTTGCATCGTTCCTCGAACTCTGCATATAGTTTAGAATATGTATTTTAGGTCGCTGAACATAAATAAAACATTATTTTAGTGATAGAACGCGCAGAAATTATAATAACCGTGAAAAACCGGCAGCGAGGATCTTAATTTTTCTCGTTTTCCGATAATCTTAGTAATTCTACGATATCTTTCTGAGAAATCATTATTTTTACACGCGCCCAAGTTTTTTCAATGCCCTGTGCTCCGCTGATTACGAATATACCTATGGATTTACGAAAAACTCATCAGGTAACTTTAAATCCGCATGAGAAGTTAGTGATCACAAATGAACGTCCTTTTTGCGCTAGGACCGATATTTCGCGAGAAAAACGCGAAGAACTGTTTGCATCATTCCTCGAACTCTGCATATAGTTCATAATATGTATTTTAGGTCGCTGAACAGAAATAAAACATTATTTTAGTGTCAGAACGCGCAGAAATTATAATAACCGTGAAAAACCGGCAGCGAGGATCTTAATTTTTCTCGTTTTCCGATAATCTTAGTAATTCTACGATATCTTTCTAAGAAATCATTATTTTTACACGCGCCCAAGTTTTTTCAATGCACTGTGCTCCGCTGATTACGAATATACCTATGGATTTACGAAAAACTCATCAGGTAACTTGAAATCCGCATGAGAAGTTAGTGATCACAAATGAACGTCCTTTTCGCGCTAGGACCGATATTACGCGAGAAAAACGCGAAAAACTGTTTGCATCATTCCTCGGACTCTGCATATAGTTCATAATATGTATTTTAGGTCGCTGAACAGAAAAAAAACATTATTTTAGTGATAGAACGCGCAGAAATTATAATAACCGTGATAAACCGGCAGCGAGGATCTTAATTTTTCTCGTTTTCCGATAATCTTAGTAATTCTCCGATATCTTTCTAGGAAATCATTATTTTTACACGCGCCCAAGTTTTTTCAATGCACTGTGCTCCGCTGATTACGAATATGCCCATGGTTTGACGAAAACCTCATCAGGTAACTTGAAATCCGCATGAGAAGTTAGTGATCACAAATGAACGTCCTTTTTGCGCTAGGACCGATATTTCGCGAGAAAAACGCGAAAAACTGTTTGCATCATTCCTCGGACTCTGCATATAGTTTATAATATGTATTTCAGGTCGCTGAACAGAAATAAAACATTCTTCTGGTGATAGAACGCGCAGAAATTATAATAACCGTGAAAAACCGGCAGCGAGGATCTTAATTTTTCTCGTTTTCCGATAATCTTAGTAATTCTACGATATCTTTCTGAGAAATCATTATTTTCACACGCGCCCAAGTTTTTTCAATGCACTGTGCTCCGCTGATTACGAATATGCCTATGGATTTACGAAAAACTCATCGGGTAACTTGAAATCCGCATGAGAAGTTAGTGATCACAAATGAACGTCCTTTTTGCGCTAGGACCGATATTTCGCGAGAAAAACGCGAAAAACTGTTTGCATCATTCCTCGAACTCTGCATATAGTTCATAATATGTATTTTAGGTCGCTGAACAGAAATATAACATTATTTTAGTGATAGAACGCGCAGAAATTATAATAACCGTGAAAAACCGGCAGCGAGGATCTTAATTTTTCTCGTTTTTCGATAATCTTAGTAATTCTACGATATCTTTCTAAGAAATCATTATTTTCACACGCGCCCAAGTTTTTTCAATGCACTGTGCTCCGCTAATTACGAATATGCCTATGGTTTTACGAAAAACTCATCAGGTAACTTGAAATCCGCATGAGAAGTTAGTGATCACAAATGACCGTCCTTTTTGCGCTAGGACCGATATTTCGCGAGAAAAACGCGAAAAACTGTTTGCATCATTCCTCGGACTCTGCATATAGTTTATAATATGTATTTCAGGTCGCTGAACAGAAATATAACATCATTTTAGTGATAGAACGCGCAGAAATTATAATAACCGTGAAAAACCGGCAGCGAGGATCTTAATTTTTCTCGTTTTCCGATAATCTTAGTAATTCTACGATATCTTTCTGAGAAATCATTATTTTTACACGCGCCCAAGTTTTTTCAATGCACTGTGCTCCGCTGATTACGAATATACCTATGGATTTACGAAAAACTTATCAGGTAACTTGAAATCCGCATGAGAAGTTAGTGATCACAAATGAACGTCCTTTTTGCGCTAGGACCGATATTTCGCGAGAAAAACGCGAAAAACTGTTTGCATCATTCCTCGAACTCTGCATATAGTTTATAATATGTATTTTAGGTCGCTGAACAGGAATAAAACATTATTTTAGTGATAGAACGCGCAGAAATTATAATAACCGTGAAAAACCGGCAGCGAGGATCTTAATTTTTCTCGTTTTCCGATAATCTTAGTAATTCTACGATATCTTTCTGAGAAATCATGATTTTTACACGCGTCCAAGTTTCTTTAATGCACTGTGCTCCGCTGATTACGAATATACTTATGGATTCACGAAAAACTCATCAGGTAACTTGAAATCCGCATGAGAAGTTAGTGATCACAAATGAACGTCCTTTTTGCGGTAGGACCGATATTTCGCGAGAAAAACGCGAAAAACTGTTTGCATCGTTCCTCGAACTCTGCATATAGTTTAGAATATGTATTTTAGGTCGCTGAACAGAAATAAAACATTATTTTAGTGATAGAACGCGCAGAAATTATAATAACCGTGAAAAACCGGCAGCGAGGATCTTAATTTTTCTCGTTTTCCGATAATCTTAGTAATTCTACGATATCTTTATAAGAAATCATTATTTTTACACGCGCCCAAGTTTTTTCAATGCACTGTGCTCCGCTGATTACGAATATACCTATGGATTTACGAAAAACTCATCAGGTAACTTTAAATCCGCATGAGAAGTTAGTGATCACAAATGAACGTCCTTTTTGCGCTAGGACCGATATTTCGCGAGAAAAACGCGAAAAACTGTTTGCATCATTCCTCGAACTCTGCATATAGTTTATAATATGTATTTTAGGTCGCTGAACATAAATAAAACATTATTTTAGTGATAGAACGCGCAGAAATTATAATAACCGTGAAAAACCGGCAGCGAGGATCTTAATTATTCTCGTTTTCCTATAATCTTAGTAATTCTACGATATCTTTCTGAGAAATCATGATTTTTACACGCGTCCAAGTTTCTTCAATGCACTGTGCTCCGCTGATTACGAATATACCTATGGATTCACGAAAAACTCATCAGGTAACTTGAAATCCGCATGAGAAGTTAGTGATCACAAATGAACGTCCTTTTTGCGGTAGGACCGATATTTCGCGAGAAAAACGCGAAAAACTGTTTGCATCGTTCCTCGAACTCTGCATATAGTTTAGAATATGTATTTTAGGTCGCTGAACATAAATAAAACATTATTTTAGTGATAGAACGCGCAGAAATTATAATAACCGTGAAAAACCGGCAGCGAGGATCTTAATTTTTCTCGTTTTCCGATAATCTTAGTAATTCTACGATATCTTTCTGAGAAATCATTATTTTTACACGCGCCCAAGTTTTTTCAATGCCCTGTGCTCCGCTGATTACGAATATACCTATGGATTTACGAAAAACTCATCAGGTAACTTTAAATCCGCATGAGAAGTTAGTGATCACAAATGAACGTCCTTTTTGCGCTAGGACCGATATTTCGCGAGAAAAACGCGAAGAACTGTTTGCATCATTCCTCGAACTCTGCATATAGTTCATAATATGTATTTTAGGTCGCTGAACAGAAATAAAACATTATTTTAGTGTCAGAACGCGCAGAAATTATAATAACCGTGAAAAACCGGCAGCGAGGATCTTAATTTTTCTCGTTTTCCGATAATCTTAGTAATTCTACGATATCTTTCTAAGAAATCATTATTTTTACACGCGCCCAAGTTTTTTCAATGCACTGTGCTCCGCTGATTACGAATATACCTATGGATTTACGAAAAACTCATCAGGTAACTTGAAATCCGCATGAGAAGTTAGTGATCACAAATGAACGTCCTTTTCGCGCTAGGACCGATATTACGCGAGAAAAACGCGAAAAACTGTTTGCATCATTCCTCGGACTCTGCATATAGTTCATAATATGTATTTTAGGTCGCTGAACAGAAAAAAAACATTATTTTAGTGATAGAACGCGCAGAAATTATAATAACCGTGATAAACCGGCAGCGAGGATCTTAATTTTTCTCGTTTTCCGATAATCTTAGTAATTCTCCGATATCTTTCTGAGAAATCATTATTTTTACACGCGCCCAAGTTTTTTCAATGCACTGTGCTCTGCTGATTACGAATATGCCTATGGTTTGACGAAAACCTCATCAGGTAACTTGAAATCCGCATGAGAAGTTAGTGATCACAAATGAACGTCCTTTTTGCGCTAGGACCGATATTTCGCGAGAAAAACGCGAAAAACTGTTTGCATCATTCCTCGGACTCTGCATATAGTTTATAATATGTATTTCAGGTCGCTGAACAGAAATAAAACATTCTTCTGGTAATAGAACGCGCAGAAATTATAATAACCGTGAAAAACCGGCAGCGAGGATCTTAATTTTTCTCGTTTTCCGATAATCTTAGTAATTCTACGATATCTTTCTGAGAAATCATTATTTTCACACGCGCCCAAGTTTTTTCAATGCACTGTGCTCCGCTGATTACGAATATGCCTATGGATTTACGAAAAACTCATCAGGTAACTTGAAATCCGCATGAGAATTTGGTGATCCCAAATGAACGTCCTTTTTGCGCTAGGACCGATATTTCGCGAGAAAAACGCGAAAAACTGTTTGCATCATTCCTCGAACTCTGCATATAGTTCATAATATGTATTTTAGGTCGCTGAACAGAAATATAACATTATTTTAGTGATAGAACGCGCAGAAATTATAATAACCGTGAAAAACCGGCAGCGAGGATCTTAATTTTTCTCGTTTTCCGATAATCTTAGTAATTCTACGATATCTTTCTGAGAAATCATTATTTTCACACGCGCCCAAGTTTTTTCAATGCACTGTGCTCCGCTGATTACGAGGATGCCTATGGATTTACGAAAAACTCATTAGGTAACTTGAAATCCGCATGAGAAGTTAGTGATCACAAATAAACGTCCTTTTTGCGCTAGGACCGATATTTCGCGAGAAAAACGCGAAAAACTGTTTGCATCATTCCTCGAACTCTGCATATAGTTTATAATATGTATTTTAGGTCGCTGAACAGGAATAAAACATTATTTTAGTGATAGAACGCGCAGAAATTATAATAACCGTGAAAAACCGGCAGCGAGGATCTTAATTTTTCTCGTTTTCCGATAATCTTAGTAATTCTACGATATCTTTCTAAGAAATCATTATTTTTACACGCGCCCAAGTTTTTTCAATGCACTGTGCTCCGCTGATTACGAATATACCTATGGATTTACGAAAAACTCATCAGGTAACTTGAAATCCGCATGAGAAGTTAGTGATCACAAATGAACGTCCTTTTTGCGCTAGGACCGATAGTACGCGAGAAAAACGCGAAAAACTGTTTGCATCATTCCTCGGACTCTGCATATAGTTCATAATATGTATTTTAGGTCGCTGAACAGAAAAAAAACATTATTTTAGTGATAGAACGCGCAGAAATTATAATAACCGTGAAAAACCGGCAGCGAGGATCTTAATTTTTCTCGTTTTCCGATAATCTTAGTAATTCTCCGATATCTTTCTGAGAAATCATTATTTTTACACGCGCCCAAGTTTTTTCAATGCACTGTGCTCCGCTGATTACGAATATGCCCATGGTTTGACGAAAACCTCATCAGGTAACTTGAAATCCGCATGAGAAGTTAGTGATCACAAATGAACGTCCTTTTTGCGCTAGGACCGATATTTCGCGAGAAAAACGCGAAAAACTGTTTGCATCATTCCTCGGACTCTGCATATAGTTTATAATATGTATTTCAGGTCGCTGAACAGAAATAAAACATTCTTCTGGTGATAGAACGCGCAGAAATTATAATAACCGTGAAAAACCGGCAGCGAGGATCTTAATTTTTCTCGTTTTCCGATAATCTTAGTAATTCTACGATATCTTTCTGAGAAATCATTATTTTCACACGCGCCCAAGTTTTTTCAATGCACTGTGCTCCGCTGATTACGAATATGCCTATGGATTTACGAAAAACTCATCAGGTAACTTGAAATCCGCATGAGAAGTTAGTGATCACAAATGACCGTCCTTTTTGCGCTAGGACCGATATTTCGCGAGAAAAACGCGGAAAACTGTTTGCATCATTCCTCGAACTCTGCATATAGTTTATAATATGTATTTTAGGTCGCTGAACAGAAATATAACATTATTTTAGTGATAGAACGCGCAGAAATTATAATAACCGTGAAAAACCGGCAGCGAGGATCTTAATTTTTCTTGTTTTCCGATAATCTTAGTAATTCTACGATATCTTTCTGAGAAATCATTATTTTTACACGCGCCCAAGTTTTTTCAATGCACTGTGCTCCGCTGATTACGAATATACCTATGGATTTACGAAAAACTTATCAGGTAACTTGAAATCCGCATGAGAAGTTAGTGATCACAAATGAACGTCCTTTTTGCGCTAGGACCGATATTTCGCAAGAAAAACGCGAAAAACTGTTTGCATCATTCCTCGGACTCTGCATATAGTTTATAATATGTATTTCAGGTCGCTGAACAGAAATAAAACATTCTTCTGGTGATAGAACGCGCAGAAATTATAATAACCGTGAAAAACCGGCAGCGAGGATCTTAATTTTTCTCGTTTTCCGATAATCTTAGTAATTCTACAATATCTTTCTGAGAAATCATTATTTTCACACGCGCCCAAGTTTTTTCAATGCACTGTGCTCCGCTGATTACGAATATGCCTATGGATTTACGAAAAACTCATCAGGTAACTTGAAATCCGCATGAGAAGTTAGTGATCACAAATGACCGTCCTTTTTGCGCTAGGACCGATATTTCGCGAGAAAAACGCGAAAAACTGTTTGCATCATTCCTCGGACTCTGCATATAGTTTGTAATATGTATTTCAGGTCGCTGAACAGAAATAAAACATTCTTCTGGTGATAGAACGCGCAGAAATTATAATAACCGTGAAAAACCGGCAGCGAGGATCTTAATTTTTCTCGTTTTCCGATAATCTCAGTAATTCTACGATATCTTTCTGAGAAATCATTATTTCCACACGCGCCCAAGTTTTTTCAATGCACTGTGCTCCGCTGATTACGAATATGCCTATGGTTTTACGAAAAACTCATCAGGTAACTTGAAATCCGCATGAGAAGTTAGTGATCACAAATGAACGTCCTTTTTGCGCTAGGACCGATATTTCGCGAGAAAAACGCGGAAAACTGTTTGCATCATTCCTCGAACTCTGCATATAGTTTATAATATGTATTTTAGGTCGCTGAACAAAAATATAGCATTATTTTAGTGATAGAACGCGCAGAAATTATAATAACCGTGAAAAACCGGCAGCGAGGATCTTAATTTTTCTCGTTTTCCGATAATCTTAGTAATTCTACGATATCTCTATAAGAAATCATTATTTTTACACGCGCCCAAGTTTTTTCAATGCACTGTGCTCCGCTGATTACGAATATACCTATGGATTTACGAAAAACTCATCAGGTAACTTTAAATCCGCATGAGAAGTTAGTGATCACAAATGAACGTCCTTTTTGCGCTAGGACCGATATTTCGCGAGAAAAACGCGAAAAACTGTTTGCATCATTCCTCGAACTCTGCATATAGTTTATAATATGTATTTTAGGTCGCTGAACAGAAATAAAACATTATTTTAGTGATAGAATGCGCAGAAATTATAATAACCGTAAAAAACCGGCAGCGAGGATCTTAATTTTTCTCGTTTTCCGATAATCTTAGTAATTCTACGATATCTTTATAAGAAATCATTATTTTTACACGCGCCCAAGTTTTTTCAATGCACTGTGCTCCGCTGATTACGAATAGACCTATGGATTTACGAAAAACTCATCAGGTAACTTGAAATCTGCATGAGAAGTTAGTGATCACAAATGAACGTCCTTTTTGCGCTAGGACCGATATTTCGCGAGAAAAACGCGAAAAACTGTTTGCATCATTCCTCGAACTCTGCATATAGTTTATAATATATATTTTAGGTCGCTGAACAGAAATAAAACATTATTTTAGTGATAGAACGCGCAGAAATTATAATAACCGTGAAAAACCGGCAGCGAGGATCTTAATTATTCTCGTTTTCCTATAATCTTAGTAATTCTACGATATCTTTCTGAGAAATCATGATTTTTACACGCGTCCAAGTTTCTTCAATGCACTGTGCTCCGCTGATTACGAATATACCTATGGATTCACGAAAAACTCATCAGGTAACTTGAAATCCGCATGAGAAGTTAGTGATCACAAATGAACGTCCTTTTTGCGGTAGGACCGATATTTCGCGAGAAAAACGCGAAAAACTGTTTGCATCGTTCCTCGAACTCTGCATATAGTTTAGAATATGTATTTTAGGTCGCTGAACATAAATAAAACATTATTTTAGTGATAGAACGCGCAGAAATTATAATAACCGTGAAAAACCGGCAGCGAGGATCTTAATTTTTCTCGTTTTCCGATAATCTTAGTAATTCTACGATATCTTTCTGAGAAATCATTATTTTTACACGCGCCCAAGTTTTTTCAATGCCCTGTGCTCCGCTGATTACGAATATACCTATGGATTTACGAAAAACTCATCAGGTAACTTTAAATCCGCATGAGAAGTTAGTGATCACAAATGAACGTCCTTTTTGCGCTAGGACCGATATTTCGCGAGAAAAACGCGAAGAACTGTTTGCATCATTCCTCGAACTCTGCATATAGTTCATAATATGTATTTTAGGTCGCTGAACAGAAATAAAACATTATTTTAGTGTCAGAACGCGCAGAAATTATAATAACCGTGAAAAACCGGCAGCGAGGATCTTAATTTTTCTCGTTTTCCGATAATCTTAGTAATTCTACGATATCTTTCTAAGAAATCATTATTTTTACACGCGCCCAAGTTTTTTCAATGCACTGTGCTCCGCTGATTACGAATATACCTATGGATTTACGAAAAACTCATCAGGTAACTTGAAATCCGCATGAGAAGTTAGTGATCACAAATGAACGTCCTTTTCGCGCTAGGACCGATATTACGCGAGAAAAACGCGAAAAACTGTTTGCATCATTCCTCGGACTCTGCATATAGTTCATAATATGTATTTTAGGTCGCTGAACAGAAAAAAAACATTATTTTAGTGATAGAACGCGCAGAAATTATAATAACCGTGATAAACCGGCAGCGAGGATCTTAATTTTTCTCGTTTTCCGATAATCTTAGTAATTCTCCGATATCTTTCTAGGAAATCATTATTTTTACACGCGCCCAAGTTTTTTCAATGCACTGTGCTCCGCTGATTACGAATATGCCCATGGTTTGACGAAAACCTCATCAGGTAACTTGAAATCCGCATGAGAAGTTAGTGATCACAAATGAACGTCCTTTTTGCGCTAGGACCGATATTTCGCGAGAAAAACGCGAAAAACTGTTTGCATCATTCCTCGGACTCTGCATATAGTTTATAATATGTATTTCAGGTCGCTGAACAGAAATAAAACATTCTTCTGGTGATAGAACGCGCAGAAATTATAATAACCGTGAAAAACCGGCAGCGAGGATCTTAATTTTTCTCGTTTTCCGATAATCTTAGTAATTCTACGATATCTTTCTGAGAAATCATTATTTTCACACGCGCCCAAGTTTTTTCAATGCACTGTGCTCCGCTGATTACGAATATGCCTATGGATTTACGAAAAACTCATCGGGTAACTTGAAATCCGCATGAGAAGTTAGTGATCACAAATGAACGTCCTTTTTGCGCTAGGACCGATATTTCGCGAGAAAAACGCGAAAAACTGTTTGCATCATTCCTCGAACTCTGCATATAGTTCATAATATGTATTTTAGGTCGCTGAACAGAAATATAACATTATTTTAGTGATAGAACGCGCAGAAATTATAATAACCGTGAAAAACCGGCAGCGAGGATCTTAATTTTTCTCGTTTTTCGATAATCTTAGTAATTCTACGATATCTTTCTAAGAAATCATTATTTTCACACGCGCCCAAGTTTTTTCAATGCACTGTGCTCCGCTAATTACGAATATGCCTATGGTTTTACGAAAAACTCATCAGGTAACTTGAAATCCGCATGAGAAGTTAGTGATCACAAATGACCGTCCTTTTTGCGCTAGGACCGATATTTCGCGAGAAAAACGCGAAAAACTGTTTGCATCATTCCTCGGACTCTGCATATAGTTTATAATATGTATTTCAGGTCGCTGAACAGAAATATAACATCATTTTAGTGATAGAACGCGCAGAAATTATAATAACCGTGAAAAACCGGCAGCGAGGATCTTAATTTTTCTCGTTTTCCGATAATCTTAGTAATTCTACGATATCTTTCTGAGAAATCATTATTTTTACACGCGCCCAAGTTTTTTCAATGCACTGTGCTCCGCTGATTACGAATATACTTATGGATTCACGAAAAACTCATCAGGTAACTTGAAATCCGCATGAGAAGTTAGTGATCACAAATGAACGTCCTTTTTGCGGTAGGACCGATATTTCGCGAGAAAAACGCGAAAAACTGTTTGCATCGTTCCTCGAACTCTGCATATAGTTTAGAATATGTATTTTAGGTCGCTGAACAGAAATAAAACATTATTTTAGTGATAGAACGCGCAGAAATTATAATAACCGTGAAAAACCGGCAGCGAGGATCTTAATTGTTCTCGTTTTCCGATAATCTTAGTAATTCTACGATATCTTTATAAGAAATCATTATTTTTACACGCGCCCAAGTTTTTTCAATGCACTGTGCTCCGCTGATTACGAATATACCTATGGATTTACGAAAAACTCATCAGGTAACTTTAAATCCGCATGAGAAGTTAGTGATCACAAATGAACGTCCTTTTTGCGCTAGGACCGATATTTCGCGAGAAAAACGCGAAAAACTGTTTGCATCATTCCTCGAACTCTGCATATAGTTTATAATATGTATTTTAGGTCGCTGAACAGAAATAAACCATTATTTTAGTGATAGAATGCGCAGAAATTATAATAACCGTAAAAAACCGGCAGCGAGGATCTTAATTTTTCTCGTTTTCCGATAATCTTAGTAATTCTACGATATCTCTATAAGAAATCATTATTTTTACACGCGCCCAAGTTTTTTCAATGCACTGTGCTCCGCTGATTACGAATATACCTATGGATTTACGAAAAACTCATCAGGTAACTTTAAATCCGCATGAGAAGTTAGTGATCACAAATGAACGTCCTTTTTGCGCTAGGACCGATATTTCGCGAGAAAAACGCGAAAAACTGTTTGCATCATTCCTCGAACTCTGCATATAGTTTATAATATGTATTTTAGGTCGCTGAACAGAAATAAAACATTATTTTAGTGATAGAATGCGCAGAAATTATAATAACCGTAAAAAACCGGCAGCGAGGATCTTAATTTTTCTCGTTTTCCGATAATCTTAGTAATTCTACGATATCTTTATAAGAAATCATTATTTTTACACGCGCCCAAGTTTTTTCAATGCACTGTGCTCCGCTGATTACGAATAGACCTATGGATTTACGAAAAACTCATCAGGTAACTTGAAATCCGCATGAGAAGTTAGTGATCACAAATGAACGTCCTTTTTGCGCTAGGACCGATATTTCGCGAGAAAAACGCGAAAAACTGTTTGCATCATTCCTCGAACTCTGCATATAGTTTATAATATATATTTTAGGTCGCTGAACAGAAATAAAACATTATTTTAGTGATAGAACGCGCAGAAATTATAATAACCGTGAAAAACCGGCAGCGAGGATCTTAATTATTCTCGTTTTCCTATAATCTTAGTAATTCTACGATATCTTTCTGAGAAATCATGATTTTTACACGCGTCCAAGTTTCTTCAATGCACTGTGCTCCGCTGATTACGAATATACCTATGGATTCACGAAAAACTCATCAGGTAACTTGAAATCCGCATGAGAAGTTAGTGATCACAAATGAACGTCCTTTTTGCGGTAGGACCGATATTTCGCGAGAAAAACGCGAAAAACTGTTTGCATCGTTCCTCGAACTCTGCATATAGTTTAGAATATGTATTTTAGGTCGCTGAACATAAATAAAACATTATTTTAGTGATAGAACGCGCAGAAATTATAATAACCGTGAAAAACCGGCAGCGAGGATCTTAATTTTTCTCGTTTTCCGATAATCTTAGTAATTCTACGATATCTTTCTGAGAAATCATTATTTTTACACGCGCCCAAGTTTTTTCAATGCCCTGTGCTCCGCTGATTACGAATATACCTATGGATTTACGAAAAACTCATCAGGTAACTTTAAATCCGCATGAGAAGTTAGTGATCACAAATGAACGTCCTTTTTGCGCTAGGACCGATATTTCGCGAGAAAAACGCGAAGAACTGTTTGCATCATTCCTCGAACTCTGCATATAGTTCATAATATGTATTTTAGGTCGCTGAACAGAAATAAAACATTATTTTAGTGTCAGAACGCGCAGAAATTATAATAACCGTGAAAAACCGGCAGCGAGGATCTTAATTTTTCTCGTTTTCCGATAATCTTAGTAATTCTACGATATCTTTCTAAGAAATCATTATTTTTACACGCGCCCAAGTTTTTTCAATGCACTGTGCTCCGCTGATTACGAATATACCTATGGATTTACGAAAAACTCATCAGGTAACTTGAAATCCGCATGAGAAGTTAGTGATCACAAATGAACGTCCTTTTCGCGCTAGGACCGATATTACGCGAGAAAAACGCGAAAAACTGTTTGCATCATTCCTCGGACTCTGCATATAGTTCATAATATGTATTTTAGGTCGCTGAACAGAAAAAAAACATTATTTTAGTGATAGAACGCGCAGAAATTATAATAACCGTGATAAACCGGCAGCGAGGATCTTAATTTTTCTCGTTTTCCGATAATCTTAGTAATTCTCCGATATCTTTCTAGGAAATCATTATTTTTACACGCGCCCAAGTTTTTTCAATGCACTGTGCTCCGCTGATTACGAATATGCCCATGGTTTGACGAAAACCTCATCAGGTAACTTGAAATCCGCATGAGAAGTTAGTGATCACAAATGAACGTCCTTTTTGCGCTAGGACCGATATTTCGCGAGAAAAACGCGAAAAACTGTTTGCATCATTCCTCGGACTCTGCATATAGTTTATAATATGTATTTCAGGTCGCTGAACAGAAATAAAACATTCTTCTGGTGATAGAACGCGCAGAAATTATAATAACCGTGAAAAACCGGCAGCGAGGATCTTAATTTTTCTCGTTTTCCGATAATCTTAGTAATTCTACGATATCTTTCTGAGAAATCATTATTTTCACACGCGCCCAAGTTTTTTCAATGCACTGTGCTCCGCTGATTACGAATATGCCTATGGATTTACGAAAAACTCATCGGGTAACTTGAAATCCGCATGAGAAGTTAGTGATCACAAATGAACGTCCTTTTTGCGCTAGGACCGATATTTCGCGAGAAAAACGCGAAAAACTGTTTGCATCATTCCTCGAACTCTGCATATAGTTCATAATATGTATTTTAGGTCGCTGAACAGAAATATAACATTATTTTAGTGATAGAACGCGCAGAAATTATAATAACCGTGAAAAACCGGCAGCGAGGATCTTAATTTTTCTCGTTTTTCGATAATCTTAGTAATTCTACGATATCTTTCTAAGAAATCATTATTTTCACACGCGCCCAAGTTTTTTCAATGCACTGTGCTCCGCTAATTACGAATATGCCTATGGTTTTACGAAAAACTCATCAGGTAACTTGAAATCCGCATGAGAAGTTAGTGATCACAAATGACCGTCCTTTTTGCGCTAGGACCGATATTTCGCGAGAAAAACGCGAAAAACTGTTTGCATCATTCCTCGGACTCTGCATATAGTTTATAATATGTATTTCAGGTCGCTGAACAGAAATATAACATCATTTTAGTGATAGAACGCGCAGAAATTATAATAACCGTGAAAAACCGGCAGCGAGGATCTTAATTTTTCTCGTTTTCCGATAATCTTAGTAATTCTACGATATCTTTCTGAGAAATCATTATTTTTACACGCGCCCAAGTTTTTTCAATGCACTGTGCTCCGCTGATTACGAATATACCTATGGATTTACGAAAAACTTATCAGGTAACTTGAAATCCGCATGAGAAGTTAGTGATCACAAATGAACGTCCTTTTTGCGCTAGGACCGATATTTCGCGAGAAAAACGCGAAAAACTGTTTGCATCATTCCTCGAACTCTGCATATAGTTTATAATATGTATTTTAGGTCGCTGAACAGGAATAAAACATTATTTTAGTGATAGAACGCGCAGAAATTATAATAACCGTGAAAAACCGGCAGCGAGGATCTTAATTTTTCTCGTTTTCCGATAATCTTAGTAATTCTACGATATCTTTCTGAGAAATCATGATTTTTACACGCGTCCAAGTTTCTTTAATGCACTGTGCTCCGCTGATTACGAATATACTTATGGATTCACGAAAAACTCATCAGGTAACTTGAAATCCGCATGAGAAGTTAGTGATCACAAATGAACGTCCTTTTTGCGGTAGGACCGATATTTCGCGAGAAAAACGCGAAAAACTGTTTGCATCGTTCCTCGAACTCTGCATATAGTTTAGAATATGTATTTTAGGTCGCTGAACAGAAATAAAACATTATTTTAGTGATAGAACGCGCAGAAATTATAATAACCGTGAAAAACCGGCAGCGAGGATCTTAATTTTTCTCGTTTTCCGATAATCTTAGTAATTCTACGATATCTTTATAAGAAATCATTATTTTTACACGCGCCCAAGTTTTTTCAATGCACTGTGCTCCGCTGATTACGAATATACCTATGGATTTACGAAAAACTCATCAGGTAACTTTAAATCCGCATGAGAAGTTAGTGATCACAAATGAACGTCCTTTTTGCGCTAGGACCGATATTTCGCGAGAAAAACGCGAAAAACTGTTTGCATCATTCCTCGAACTCTGCATATAGTTTATAATATGTATTTTAGGTCGCTGAACAGAAATAAAACATTATTTTAGTGATAGAATGCGCAGAAATTATAATAACCGTAAAAAACCGGCAGCGAGGATCTTAATTTTTCTCGTTTTCCGATAATCTTAGTAATTCTACGATATCTTTATAAGAAATCATTATTTTTACACGCGCCCAAGTTTTTTCAATGCACTGTGCTCCGCTGATTACGAATAGACCTATGGATTTACGAAAAACTCATCAGGTAACTTGAAATCCGCATGAGAAGTTAGTGATCACAAATGAACGTCCTTTTTGCGCTAGGACCGATATTTCGCGAGAAAAACGCGAAAAACTGTTTGCATCATTCCTCGAACTCTGCATATAGTTTATAATATATATTTTAGGTCGCTGAACAGAAATAAAACATTATTTTAGTGATAGAACGCGCAGAAATTATAATAACCGTGAAAAACCGGCAGCGAGGATCTTAATTATTCTCGTTTTCCTATAATCTTAGTAATTCTACGATATCTTTCTGAGAAATCATGATTTTTACACGCGTCCAAGTTTCTTCAATGCACTGTGCTCCGCTGATTACGAATATACCTATGGATTCACGAAAAACTCATCAGGTAACTTGAAATCCGCATGAGAAGTTAGTGATCACAAATGAACGTCCTTTTTGCGGTAGGACCGATATTTCGCGAGAAAAACGCGAAAAACTGTTTGCATCGTTCCTCGAACTCTGCATATAGTTTAGAATATGTATTTTAGGTCGCTGAACATAAATAAAACATTATTTTAGTGATAGAACGCGCAGAAATTATAATAACCGTGAAAAACCGGCAGCGAGGATCTTAATTTTTCTCGTTTTCCGATAATCTTAGTAATTCTACGATATCTTTCTGAGAAATCATTATTTTTACACGCGCCCAAGTTTTTTCAATGCCCTGTGCTCCGCTGATTACGAATATACCTATGGATTTACGAAAAACTCATCAGGTAACTTTAAATCCGCATGAGAAGTTAGTGATCACAAATGAACGTCCTTTTTGCGCTAGGACCGATATTTCGCGAGAAAAACGCGAAGAACTGTTTGCATCATTCCTCGAACTCTGCATATAGTTCATAATATGTATTTTAGGTCGCTGAACAGAAATAAAACATTATTTTAGTGTCAGAACGCGCAGAAATTATAATAACCGTGAAAAACCGGCAGCGAGGATCTTAATTTTTCTCGTTTTCCGATAATCTTAGTAATTCTACGATATCTTTCTAAGAAATCATTATTTTTACACGCGCCCAAGTTTTTTCAATGCACTGTGCTCCGCTGATTACGAATATACCTATGGATTTACGAAAAACTCATCAGGTAACTTGAAATCCGCATGAGAAGTTAGTGATCACAAATGAACGTCCTTTTCGCGCTAGGACCGATATTACGCGAGAAAAACGCGAAAAACTGTTTGCATCATTCCTCGGACTCTGCATATAGTTCATAATATGTATTTTAGGTCGCTGAACAGAAAAAAAACATTATTTTAGTGATAGAACGCGCAGAAATTATAATAACCGTGATAAACCGGCAGCGAGGATCTTAATTTTTCTCGTTTTCCGATAATCTTAGTAATTCTCCGATATCTTTCTGAGAAATCATTATTTTTACACGCGCCCAAGTTTTTTCAATGCACTGTGCTCTGCTGATTACGAATAGACCTATGGATTTACGAAAAACTCATCAGGTAACTTGAAATCCGCATGAGAAGTTAGTGATCACAAATGAACGTCCTTTTTGCGCTAGGACCGATATTTCGCGAGAAAAACGCGAAAAACTGTTTGCATCATTCCTCGGACTCTGCATATAGTTTATAATATATATTTTAGGTCGCTGAACAGAAATAAAACATTATTTTAGTGATAGAACGCGCAGAAATTATAATAACCGTGAAAAACCGGCAGCGAGGATCTTAATTATTCTCGTTTTCCTATAATCTTAGTAATTCTACGATATCTTTCTGAGAAATCATGATTTTTACACGCGTCCAAGTTTCTTCAATGCACTGTGCTCCGCTGATTACGAATATACCTATGGATTCACGAAAAACTCATCAGGTAACTTGAAATCCGCATGAGAAGTTAGTGATCACAAATGAACGTCCTTTTTGCGGTAGGACCGATATTTCGCGAGAAAAACGCGAAAAACTGTTTGCATCGTTCCTCGAACTCTGCATATAGTTTAGAATATGTATTTTAGGTCGCTGAACATAAATAAAACATTATTTTAGTGATAGAACGCGCAGAAATTATAATAACCGTGAAAAACCGGCAGCGAGGATCTTAATTTTTCTCGTTTTCCGATAATCTTAGTAATTCTACGATATCTTTCTGAGAAATCATTATTTTTACACGCGCCCAAGTTTTTTCAATGCCCTGTGCTCCGCTGATTACGAATATACCTATGGATTTACGAAAAACTCATCAGGTAACTTTAAATCCGCATGAGAAGTTAGTGATCACAAATGAACGTCCTTTTTGCGCTAGGACCGATATTTCGCGAGAAAAACGCGAAGAACTGTTTGCATCATTCCTCGAACTCTGCATATAGTTCATAATATGTATTTTAGGTCGCTGAACAGAAATAAAACATTATTTTAGTGTCAGAACGCGCAGAAATTATAATAACCGTGAAAAACCGGCAGCGAGGATCTTAATTTTTCTCGTTTTCCGATAATCTTAGTAATTCTACGATATCTTTCTAAGAAATCATTATTTTTACACGCGCCCAAGTTTTTTCAATGCACTGTGCTCCGCTGATTACGAATATACCTATGGATTTACGAAAAACTCATCAGGTAACTTGAAATCCGCATGAGAAGTTAGTGATCACAAATGAACGTCCTTTTCGCGCTAGGACCGATATTACGCGAGAAAAACGCGAAAAACTGTTTGCATCATTCCTCGGACTCTGCATATAGTTCATAATATGTATTTTAGGTCGCTGAACAGAAAAAAAACATTATTTTAGTGATAGAACGCGCAGAAATTATAATAACCGTGATAAACCGGCAGCGAGGATCTTAATTTTTCTCGTTTTCCGATAATCTTAGTAATTCTCCGATATCTTTCTGAGAAATCATTATTTTTACACGCGCCCAAGTTTTTTCAATGCACTGTGCTCTGCTGATTACGAATATGCCTATGGTTTGACGAAAACCTCATCAGGTAACTTGAAATCCGCATGAGAAGTTAGTGATCACAAATGAACGTCCTTTTTGCGCTAGGACCGATATTTCGCGAGAAAAACGCGAAAAACTGTTTGCATCATTCCTCGGACTCTGCATATAGTTTATAATATGTATTTCAGGTCGCTGAACAGAAATAAAACATTCTTCTGGTAATAGAACGCGCAGAAATTATAATAACCGTGAAAAACCGGCAGCGAGGATCTTAATTTTTCTCGTTTTCCGATAATCTTAGTAATTCTACGATATCTTTCTGAGAAATCATTATTTTCACACGCGCCCAAGTTTTTTCAATGCACTGTGCTCCGCTGATTACGAATATGCCTATGGATTTACGAAAAACTCATCAGGTAACTTGAAATCCGCATGAGAATTTAGTGATCCCAAATGAACGTCCTTTTTGCGCTAGGACCGATATTTCGCGAGAAAAACGCGAAAAACTGTTTGCATCATTCCTCGAACTCTGCATATAGTTCATAATATGTATTTTAGGTCGCTGAACAGAAATATAACATTATTTTAGTGATAGAACGCGCAGAAATTATAATAACCGTGAAAAACCGGCAGCGAGGATCTTAATTTTTCTCGTTTTCCGATAATCTTAGTATTTCTACGATATCTTTCTGAGAAATCATTATTTTCACACGCGCCCAAGTTTTTTCAATGCACTGTGCTCCGCTGATTACGAGGATGCCTATGGATTTACGAAAAACTCATCAGGTAACTTGAAATCCGCATGAGAAGTTAGTGATCACAAATAAACGTCCTTTTTGCGCTAGGACCGATATTTCGCGAGAAAAACGCGAAAAACTGTTTGCATCATTCCTCGAACTCTGCATATAGTTTATAATATGTATTTGAGGTCGCTGAACAGGAATAAAACATTATTTTAGTGATAGAACGCGCAGAAATTATAATAACCGTGAAAAACCGGCAGCGAGGATCTTAATTTTTCTCGTTTTCCGATAATCTTAGTAATTCTACGATATCTTTCTAAGAAATTATTATTTTTACACGCGCCCAAGTTTTTTCAATGCACTGTGCTCCGCTGATTACGAATATACCTATGGATTTACGAAAAACTCATCAGGTAACTTGAAATCCGCATGAGAAGTTAGTGATCACAAATGAACGTCCTTTTTGCGCTAGGACCGATAGTACGCGAGAAAAACGCGAAAAACTGTTTGCATCATTCCTCGGACTCTGCATATAGTTCATAATATGTATTTTAGGTCGCTGAACAGAAAAAAAACATTATTTTAGTGATAGAACGCGCAGAAATTATAATAACCGTGAAAAACCGGCAGCGAGGATCTTAATTTTTCTCGTTTTCCGATAATCTTAGTAATTCTCCGATATCTTTCTGAGAAATCATTATTTTTACACGCGCCCAAGTTTTTTCAATGCACTGTGCTCCGCTGATTACGAATATGCCCATGGTTTGACGAAAACCTCATCAGGTAACTTGAAATCCGCATGAGAAGTTAGTGATCACAAATGAACGTCCTTTTTGCGCTAGGACCGATATTTCGCGAGAAAAACGCGAAAAACTGTTTGCATCATTCCTCGGACTCTGCATATAGTTTATAATATGTATTTCAGGTCGCTGAACAGAAATAAAACATTCTTCTGGTGATAGAACGCGCAGAAATTATAATAACCGTGAAAAACCGGCAGCGAGGATCTTAATTTTTCTCGTTTTCCGATAATCTTAGTAATTCTACGATATCTTTCTGAGAAATCATTATTTTCACACGCGCCCAAGTTTTTTCAATGCACTGTGCTCCGCTGATTACGAATATGCCTATGGATTTACGAAAAACTCATCAGGTAACTTGAAATCCGCATGAGAAGTTAGTGATCACAAATGACCGTCCTTTTTGCGCTAGGACCGATATTTCGCGAGAAAAACGCGAAAAACTGTTTGCATCATTCCTCGGACTCTGCATATAGTTTGGAATATGTATTTCAGGTCGCTGAACAGAAATAAAACATTCTTCTGGTGATAGAACGCGCAGAAATTATAATATCCGTGAAAAACCGGCAGCGAGGATCTTAATTTTTCTCGTTTTCCGATAATCTTAGTAATTCTACGATATCTTTCTGAGAAATCATTATTTCCACACGCGCCCAAGTTTTTTCAATGCACTGTGCTCCGCTGATTACGAATATGCCTATGGTTTTACGAAAAACTCATCAGGTAACTTGAAATCCGCATGAGAAGTTAGTGATCACAAATGAACGTCCTTTTTGCGCTAGGACCGATATTTCGCGAGAAAAACGCGGAAAACTGTTTGCATCATTCCTCGAACTCTGCATATAGTTTATAATATGTATTTTAGGTCGCTGAACAGAAATATAACATTATTTTAGTGATAGAACGCGCAGAAATTATAATAACCGTGAAAAACCGGCAGCGAGGATCTTAATTTTTCTCGTTTTCCGATAATCTTAGTAATTCTACGATATCTTTCTGAGAAATCATTATTTTTACACGCGCCCAAGTTTTTTCAATGCACTGTGCTCCGCTGATTACGAATATGCCCATGGTTTGACGAAAACCTCATCAGGTAACTTGAAATCCGCATGAGAAGTTAGTGATCACAAATGAACGTCCTTTTTGCGCTAGGACCGATATTTCGGGAGAAAAACGCGAAAAACTGTTTGCATCATTCCTCGGACTCTGCATATAGTTTATAATATGTATTTCAGGTCGCTGAACAGAAATAAAACATTCTTCTGGTGATAGAACGCGCAGAAATTATAATAACCGTGAAAAACCGGCAGCGAGGATCTTAATTTTTCTCGTTTTCCGATAATCTTAGTAATTCTACGATATCTTTCTGAGAAATCATTATTTTCACACGCGCCCAAGTTTTTTCAATGCACTGTGCTCCGCTGATTACGAATATGCCTATGGATTTACGAAAAACTCATCAGGTAACTTGAAATCCGCATGAGAAGTTAGTGATCACAAATGACCGTCCTTTTTGCGCTAGGACCGATATTTCGCGAGAAAAACGCGAAAAACTGTTTGCATCATTCCTCGGACTCTGCATATAGTTTGGAATATGTATTTCAGGTCGCTGAACAGAAATAAAACATTCTTCTGGTGATAGAACGCGCAGAAATTATAATAACCGTGAAAAACCGGCAGCGAGGATCTTAATTTTTCTCGTTTTCCGATAATCTTAGTAATTCTACGATATCTTTCTGAGAAATCATTATTTCCACACGCGCCCAAGTTTTTTCAATGCACTGTGCTCCGCTGATTACGAATATGCCTATGGTTTTACGAAAAACTCATCAGGTAACTTGAAATCCGCATGAGAAGTTAGTGATCACAAATGAACGTCCTTTTTGCGCTAGGACCGATATTTCGCGAGAAAAACGCGGAAAACTGTTTGCATCATTCCTCGAACTCTGCATATAGTTTATAATATGTATTTTAGGTCGCTGAACAGAAATATAACATTATTTTAGTGATAGAACGCGCAGAAATTATAATAACCGTGAAAAACCGGCAGCGAGGATCTTAATTTTTCTCGTTTTCCGATAATCTTAGTAATTCTACGATATCTTTCTGAGAAATCATTATTTTTACACGCGCCCAAGTTTTTTCAATGCACTGTGCTCCGCTGATTACGAATATACCTATGGATTTACGAAAAACTTATCAGGTAACTTGAAATCCGCATGAGAAGTTAGTGATCACAAATGAACGTCCTTTTTGCGCTAGGACCGATATTTCGCGAGAAAAACGCGAAAAACTGTTTGCATCATTCCTCGGACTCTGCATATAGTTTATAATATGTATTTCAGGTCGCTGAACAGAAATAAAACATTCTTCTGGTGATAGAACGCGCAGAAATTATAATAACCGTGAAAAACCGGCAGCGAGGATCTTAATTTTTCTCGTTTTCCGATAATCTTAGTAATTCTACGATATCTTTCTGAGAAATCATTATTTTCACACGCGCCCAAGTTTTTTCAATGCACTGTGCTCCGCTGATTACGAATATGCCTATGGATTTACGAAAAACTCATCAGGTAACTTGAAATCCGCATGAGAAGTTAGTGATCACAAATGACCGTCCTTTTTGCGCTAGGACCGATATTTCGCGAGAAAAACGCGAAAAACTGTTTGCATCATTCCTCGGACTCTGCATATAGTTTGTAATATGTATTTCAGGTCGCTGAACAGAAATAAAACATTCTTCTGGTGATAGAACGCGCAGAAATTATAATAACCGTGAAAAACCGGCAGCGAGGATCTTAATTTTTCTCGTTTTCCGATAATCTCAGTAATTCTACGATATCTTTCTGAGAAATCATTATTTCCACACGCGCCCAAGTTTTTTCAATGCACTGTGCTCCGCTGATTACGAATATGCCTATGGTTTTACGAAAAACTCATCAGGTAACTTGAAATCCGCATGAGAAGTTAGTGATCACAAATGAACGTCCTTTTTGCGCTAGGACCGATATTTCGCGAGAAAAACGCGGAAAACTGTTTGCATCATTCCTCGAACTCTGCATATAGTTTATAATATGTATTTTAGGTCGCTGAACAAAAATATAACATTATTTTAGTGATAGAACGCGCAGAAATTATAATAACCGTGAAAAACCGGCAGCGAGGATCTTAATTTTTCTCGTTTTCCGATAATCTTAGTAATTCTACGATATCTTTCTGAGAAATCATTATTTTTACACGCGCCCAAGTTTTTTCAATGCACTGTGCTCCGCTGATTACGAATATACCTATGGATTTACGAAAAACTTATCAGGTAACTTGAAATCCGCATGAGAAGTTAGTGATCACAAATGAACGTCCTTTTTGCGCTAGGACCGATATTTCGCGAGAAAAACGCGAAAAACTGTTTGCATCATTCCTCGAACTCTGCATATAGTTTATAATATGTATTTTAGGTCGCTGAACAGGAATAAAACATTATTTTAGTGATAGAACGCGCAGAAATTATAATAACCGTGAAAAACCGGCAGCGAGGATCTTAATTTTTCTCGTTTTCCGATAATCTTAGTAATTCTACGATATCTTTCTAAGAAATCATTATTTTTACACGCGCCCAAGTTTTTTCAATGCACTGTGCTCCGCTGATTACGAATATACCTATGGATTTACGAAAAACTCATCAGGTAACTTGAAATCCGCATGAGAAGTTAGTGATCACAAATGAACGTCCTTTTTGCGCTAGGACCGATATTACGCGAGAAAAACGCGAAAAACTGTTTGCATCATTCCTCGGACTCTGCATATAGTTCATAATATGTATTTTAGGTCGCTGAACAGAAAAAAAACATTATTTTAGTGATAGAACGCGCAGAAATTATAATAACCGTGAAAAACCGGCAGCGAGGATCTTAATTTTTCTCGTTTTCCGATAATCTTAGTAATTCTCCGATATCTTTCTGGGAAATCATTATTTTTACACGCGCCCAAGTTTTTTCAATGCACTGTGCTCCGCTGATTACGAATATGCCCATGGTTTGACGAAAACCTCATCAGGTAACTTGAAATCCGCATGAGAAGTTAGTGATCACAAATGAACGTCCTTTTTGCGATAGGACCGATATTTCGCGAGAAAAACGCGAAAAACTGTTTGCATCATTCCTCGGACTCTGCATATAGTTTATAATATGTATTTCAGGTCGCTGAACAGAAATAAAACATTCTTCTGGTGATAGAACGCGCAGAAATTATAATAACCGTGAAAAACCGGCAGCGAGGATCTTAATTTTTCTCGTTTTCCGATAATCTTAGTAATTCTACGATATCTTTCTGAGAAATCATTATTTTCACACGCGCCCAAGTTTTTTCAATGCACTGTGCTCCGCTGATTACGAATATGCCTATGGATTTACGAAAAACTCATCAGGTAACTTGAAATCCGCATGAGAAGTTAGTGATCACAAATGAACGTCCTTTTTGCGCTAGGACCGATATTTCGCGAGAAAAACGCGAAAAACTGTTTGCATCATTCCTCGAACTCTGCATATAGTTCATAATATGTATTTTAGGTCGCTGAACAGAAATATAACATTATTTTAGTGATAGAACGCGCAGAAATTATAATAACCGTGAAAAACCGGCAGCGAGGATCTTAATTTTTCTCGTTTTTCGATAATCTTAGTAATTCTACGATATCTTTCTAAGAAATCATTATTTTCACACGCGCCCAAGTTTTTTCAATGCACTGTGCTCCGCTAATTACGAATATGCCTATGGTTTTACGAAAAACTCATCAGGTAACTTGAAATCCGCATGAGAAGTTAGTGATCACAAATGACCGTCCTTTTTGCGCTAGGACCGATATTTCGCGAGAAAAACGCGAAAAACTGTTTGCATCATTCCTCGGACTCTGCATATAGTTTATAATATGTATTTCAGGTCGCTGAACAGAAATATAACATCATTTTAGTGATAGAACGCGCAGAAATTATAATAACCGTGAAAAACCGGCAGCGAGGATCTTAATTTTTCTCGTTTTCCGATAATCTTAGTAATTCTACGATATCTTTCTGAGAAATCATTATTTTTACACGCGCCCAAGTTTTTTCAATGCACTGTGCTCCGCTGATTACGAATATACCTATGGATTTACGAAAAACTTATCAGGTAACTTGAAATCCGCATGAGAAGTTAGTGATCACAAATGAACGTCCTTTTTGCGCTAGGACCGATATTTCGCGAGAAAAACGCGAAAAACTGTTTGCATCATTCCTCGAACTCTGCATATAGTTTATAATATGTATTTTAGGTCGCTGAACAGGAATAAAACATTATTTTAGTGATAGAACGCGCAGAAATTATAATAACCGTGAAAAACCGGCAGCGAGGATCTTAATTTTTCTCGTTTTCCGATAATCTTAGTAATTCTACGATATCTTTCTAAGAAATCATTATTTTTACACGCGCCCAAGTTTTTTCAATGCACTGTGCTCCGCTGATTACGAATATGCCTATGGATTTACGAAAAACTCATCAGGTAACTTGAAATCCGCATGAGAAGTTAGTGATCACAAATGACCGTCCTTTTTGCGCTAGGACCGATATTTCGCGAGAAAAACGCGAAAAACTGTTTGCATCATTCCTCGGACTCTGCATATAGTTTGGAATATGTATTTCAGGTCGCTGAACAGAAATAAAACATTCTTCTGGTGATAGAACGCGCAGAAATTATAATAACCGTGAAAAACCGGCAGCGAGGATCTTAATTTTTCTCGTTTTCCGATAATCTTAGTAATTCTACGATATCTTTCTGAGAAATCATTATTTCCACACGCGCCCAAGTTTTTTCAATGCACTGTGCTCCGCTGATTACGAATATGCCTATGGTTTTACGAAAAACTCATCAGGTAACTTGAAATCCGCATGAGAAGTTAGTGATCACAAATGAACGTCCTTTTTGCGCTAGGACCGATATTTCGCGAGAAAAACGCGGAAAACTGTTTGCATCATTCCTCGAACTCTGCATATAGTTTATAATATGTATTTTAGGTCGCTGAACAGAAATATAACATTATTTTAGTGATAGAACGCGCAGAAATTATAATAACCGTGAAAAACCGGCAGCGAGGATCTTAATTTTTCTCGTTTTCCGATAATCTTAGTAATTCTACGATATCTTTCTGAGAAATCATTATTTTTACACGCGCCCAAGTTTTTTCAATGCACTGTGCTCCGCTAATTACGAATATGCCTATGGATTTACAAAAAACTCATCATGTAACTTGAAATCCGCATGAGAAGTTAGTGATCACAAATGAACGTCCTTTTTGCGCTAGGACCGATATTTCGCGAGAAAAACGCGAAAAACTGTTTGCGTCATTTCTCGAACTCTGCATATAGTTTATAATATGTATTTTAGGTCGCTGAACAGAAATAAAACATTATTTTAGTGATAGAACGCGCAGAAATTATAATAACCGTGAAAAACCGGCAGCGAGGATCTTAATTTTTCTCGTTTTCCGATAATCTTAGTAATTCTACGATATCTTTCTAAGAAATCATTATTTTCACACGCGCCCAAGTTTTTTCAATGCACTGTGCTCCGCTGATTACGAATATGCCTACGGTTTTACGAAAAACTCATCAGGTAACTTGAAATCCGCATGAGAAGTTAGTGATCACAAATGAACGTCCTTTTTGCGCTAGGACCGATATTTCGCGAGAAAAACGCGAAAAACTGTTTGCATCATTCCTCGAACTCTGCATATAGTTCATAATATGTATTTTAGGTCGCTGAACAGAAATATAACATTATTTTAGTGATAGAACGCGCAGAAATTATAATAACCGTGAAAAACCGGCAGCGAGGACCTTAATTTTTCTCGTTTTTCGATAATCTTAGTAATGCTACGATATCTTTCTGAGAAATCATTATTTTCACACGCGCCCAAGTTTTTTCAATGCACTGTGCTCCGCTGATTACGAATATGCCTATGGATTTACGAAAAACTCATCAGGTAACTTGAAATCCGCATGAGAAGTTAGTGATCACAAATGAACGTCCTTTTTGCGCTAGGACCGATATTTCGCGAGAAAAACGCGAAAAACTGTTTGCATCATTCCTCGGACTCTGCATATAGTTTGTAATATGTATTTCAGGTCGCTGAACAGAAATAAAACATTATTTTAGTGATAGAACGCGCAGAAATTATAATAACCGTGAAAAACCGGCAGCGAGGATCTTAATTTTTCTCGTTTTCCGATAATCTCATTAATTCTACGATATCTTCCTAAGAAATCATTATTTTTACGCGCGCCCAAGTTTTTTCAATGCACTGTGCTCCGCTGATTACGAATATGCCTATGGATTTACAAAAAACTCATCATGTAACTTGAAATCCGCATGAGAAGTTAGTGATCACAAATGAACGTCCTTTTTGCGCTAGGACCGATATTTCGCGAGAAAAACGCGAAAAACTGTTTGCGTCATTTCTCGAACTCTGCATATAGTTTATAATATGTATTTTAGGTCGCTGAACAGAAATAAAACATTATTTTAGTGATAGAACGCGCAGAAATTATAATAACCGTGAAAAACCGGCAGCGAGGATCTTAATTTTTCTCGTTTTCCGATAATCTTAGTAATTCTACGATATCTTTCTAAGAAATCATTATTTTCACACGCGCCCAAGTTTTTTCAATGCACTGTGCTCCGCTGATTACGAATATGCCTACGGTTTTACGAAAAACTCATCAGGTAACTTGAAATCCGCATGAGAAGTTAGTGATCACAAATGAACGTCCTTTTTGCGCTAGGACCGATATTACGCGAGAAAAACGCGAAAAACTGTTTGCATCATTCCTCGGACTCTGCATATAGTTCATAATATGTATTTTAGGTCGCTGAACAGAAAAAAAACATTATTTTAGTGATAGAACGCGCAGAAATTATAATAACCGTGAAAAACCGGCAGCGAGGATCTTAATTTTTCTCGTTTTCCGATAATCTTAGTAATTCTCCGATATCTTTCTAAGAAATCATTATTTTCACACGCGCCCAAGTTTTTTCAATGCACTGTGCTCCGCTAATTACGAATATGCCTATGGTTTTACGAAAAACTCATCAGGTAACTTGAAATCCGCATGAGAAGTTAGTGATCACAAATGACCGTCCTTTTTGCGCTAGGACCGATATTTCGCGAGAAAAACGCGAAAAACTGTTTGCATCATTCCTCGGACTCTGCATATAGTTCATAATATGTATTTCAGGTCGCTGAACAGAAATATAACATCATTTTAGTGATAGAACGCGCAGAAATTATAATAACCGTGAAAAACTGGCAGCGAGGATCTTAATTTTTCGCGTTTTCCGATAATCTCAGTAATTTTACGATATCTTTCTGAGAAATCATTATTTTTACACGCGCCCAAGTTTTTTCAATGCACTGTGCTCCGCTGATTACGAATATACCTATGGATTTACGAAAAACTTATCAGGTAACTTGAAATCCGCATGAGAAGTTAGTGATCACAAATGACCGTCCTTTTTGCGCTAGGACCGATATTTCGCGAGAAAAACGCGAAAAACTGTTTGCATCATTCCTCGGACTCTGCATATAGTTTATAATATGTATTTCAGGTCGCTGAACAGAAATATAACATCATTTTAGTGATAGAACGCGCAGAAATTATAATAACCGTGAAAAACCGGCAGCGAGGATCTTAATTTTTCTCGTTTTCCGATAATCTTAGTAATTCTACGATATCTTTCTGAGAAATCATTATTTTTACACGCGCCCAAGTTTTTTCAATGCACTGTGCTCCGCTGATTACGAATATACCTATGGATTTACGAAAAACTTATCAGGTAACTTGAAATCCGCATGAGAAGTTAGTGATCACAAATGAACGTCCTTTTTGCGCTAGGACCGATATTTCGCGAGAAAAACGCGAAAAACTGTTTGCATCATTCCTCGAACTCTGCATATAGTTTATAATATGTATTTTAGGTCGCTGAACAGGAATAAAACATTATTTTAGTGATAGAACGCGCAGAAATTATAATAACCGTGAAAAACCGGCAGCGAGGATCTTAATTTTTCTCGTTTTCCGATAATCTTAGTAATTCTACGATATCTTTCTGAGAAATCATGATTTTTACACGCGTCCAAGTTTCTTTAATGCACTGTGCTCCGCTGATTACGAATATACTTATGGATTCACGAAAAACTCATCAGGTAACTTGAAATCCGCATGAGAAGTTAGTGATCACAAATGAACGTCCTTTTTGCGGTAGGACCGATATTTCGCGAGAAAAACGCGAAAAACTGTTTGCATCGTTCCTCGAACTCTGCATATAGTTTAGAATATGTATTTTAGGTCGCTGAACAGAAATAAAACATTATTTTAGTGATAGAACGCGCAGAAATTATAATAACCGTGAAAACCCGGCAGCGAGGATCTTAATTTTTCTCGTTTTCCGATAATCTTAGTAATTCTACGATATCTTTATAAGAAATCATTATTTTTACACGCGCCCAAGTTTTTTCAATGCACTGTGCTCCGCTGATTACGAATATACCTATGGATTTACGAAAAACTCATCAGGTAACTTTAAATCCGCATGAGAAGTTAGTGATCACAAATGAACGTCCTTTTTGCGCTAGGACCGATATTTCGCGAGAAAAACGCGAAAAACTGTTTGCATCATTCCTCGAACTCTGCATATAGTTTATAATATGTATTTTAGGTCGCTGAACAGAAATAAAACATTATTTTAGTGATAGAATGCGCAGAAATTATAATAACCGTAAAAAACCGGCAGCGAGGATCTTAATTTTTCTCGTTTTCCGATAATCTTAGTAATTCTACGATATCTTTATAAGAAATCATTATTTTTACACGCGCCCAAGTTTTTTCAATGCACTGTGCTCCGCTGATTACGAATAGACCTATGGATTTACGAAAAACTCATCAGGTAACTTGAAATCCGCATGAGAAGTTAGTGATCACAAATGAACGTCCTTTTTGCGCTAGGACCGATATTTCGCGAGAAAAACGCGAAAAACTGTTTGCATCATTCCTCGAACTCTGCATATAGTTTATAATATATATTTTAGGTCGCTGAACAGAAATAAAACATTATTTTAGTGATAGAACGCGCAGAAATTATAATAACCGTGAAAAACCGGCAGCGAGGATCTTAATTATTCTCGTTTTCCTATAATCTTAGTAATTCTACGATATCTTTCTGAGAAATCATGATTTTTACACGCGTCCAAGTTTCTTCAATGCACTGTGCTCCGCTGATTACGAATATACCTATGGATTCACGAAAAACTCATCAGGTAACTTGAAATCCGCATGAGAAGTTAGTGATCACAAATGAACGTCCTTTTTGCGGTAGGACCGATATTTCGCGAGAAAAACGCGAAAAACTGTTTGCATCGTTCCTCGAACTCTGCATATAGTTTAGAATATGTATTTTAGGTCGCTGAACATAAATAAAACATTATTTTAGTGATAGAACGCGCAGAAATTATAATAACCGTGAAAAACCGGCAGCGAGGATCTTAATTTTTCTCGTTTTCCGATAATCTTAGTAATTCTACGATATCTTTCTGAGAAATCATTATTTTTACACGCGCCCAAGTTTTTTCAATGCCCTGTGCTCCGCTGATTACGAATATACCTATGGATTTACGAAAAACTCATCAGGTAACTTTAAATCCGCATGAGAAGTTAGTGATCACAAATGAACGTCCTTTTTGCGCTAGGACCGATATTTCGCGAGAAAAACGCGAAGAACTGTTTGCATCATTCCTCGAACTCTGCATATAGTTCATAATATGTATTTTAGGTCGCTGAACAGAAATAAAACATTATTTTAGTGTCAGAACGCGCAGAAATTATAATAACCGTGAAAAACCGGCAGCGAGGATCTTAATTTTTCTCGTTTTCCGATAATCTTAGTAATTCTACGATATCTTTCTAAGAAATCATTATTTTTACACGCGCCCAAGTTTTTTCAATGCACTGTGCTCCGCTGATTACGAATATACCTATGGATTTACGAAAAACTCATCAGGTAACTTGAAATCCGCATGAGAAGTTAGTGATCACAAATGAACGTCCTTTTCGCGCTAGGACCGATATTACGCGAGAAAAACGCGAAAAACTGTTTGCATCATTCCTCGGACTCTGCATATAGTTCATAATATGTATTTTAGGTCGCTGAACAGAAAAAAAAACATTATTTTAGTGATAGAACGCGCAGAAATTATAATAACCGTGATAAACCGGCAGCGAGGATCTTAATTTTTCTCGTTTTCCGATAATCTTAGTAATTCTCCGATATCTTTCTGAGAAATCATTATTTTTACACGCGCCCAAGTTTTTTCAATGCACTGTGCTCTGCTGATTACGAATAGACCTATGGATTTACGAAAAACTCATCAGGTAACTTGAAATCCGCATGAGAAGTTAGTGATCACAAATGAACGTCCTTTTTGCGCTAGGACCGATATTTCGCGAGAAAAACGCGAAAAACTGTTTGCATCATTCCTCGGACTCTGCATATAGTTTATAATATATATTTTAGGTCGCTGAACAGAAATAAAACATTATTTTAGTGATAGAACGCGCAGAAATTATAATAACCGTGAAAAACCGGCAGCGAGGATCTTAATTATTCTCGTTTTCCTATAATCTTAGTAATTCTACGATATCTTTCTGAGAAATCATGATTTTTACACGCGTCCAAGTTTCTTCAATGCACTGTGCTCCGCTGATTACGAATATACCTATGGATTCACGAAAAACTCATCAGGTAACTTGAAATCCGCATGAGAAGTTAGTGATCACAAATGAACGTCCTTTTTGCGGTAGGACCGATATTTCGCGAGAAAAACGCGAAAAACTGTTTGCATCGTTCCTCGAACTCTGCATATAGTTTAGAATATGTATTTTAGGTCGCTGAACATAAATAAAACATTATTTTAGTGATAGAACGCGCAGAAATTATAATAACCGTGAAAAACCGGCAGCGAGGATCTTAATTTTTCTCGTTTTCCGATAATCTTAGTAATTCTACGATATCTTTCTGAGAAATCATTATTTTTACACGCGCCCAAGTTTTTTCAATGCCCTGTGCTCCGCTGATTACGAATATACCTATGGATTTACGAAAAACTCATCAGGTAACTTTAAATCCGCATGAGAAGTTAGTGATCACAAATGAACGTCCTTTTTGCGCTAGGACCGATATTTCGCGAGAAAAACGCGAAGAACTGTTTGCATCATTCCTCGAACTCTGCATATAGTTCATAATATGTATTTTAGGTCGCTGAACAGAAATAAAACATTATTTTAGTGTCAGAACGCGCAGAAATTATAATAACCGTGAAAAACCGGCAGCGAGGATCTTAATTTTTCTCGTTTTCCGATAATCTTAGTAATTCTACGATATCTTTCTAAGAAATCATTATTTTTACACGCGCCCAAGTTTTTTCAATGCACTGTGCTCCGCTGATTACGAATATACCTATGGATTTACGAAAAACTCATCAGGTAACTTGAAATCCGCATGAGAAGTTAGTGATCACAAATGAACGTCCTTTTCGCGCTAGGACCGATATTACGCGAGAAAAACGCGAAAAACTGTTTGCATCATTCCTCGGACTCTGCATATAGTTCATAATATGTATTTTAGGTCGCTGAACAGAAAAAAAACATTATTTTAGTGATAGAACGCGCAGAAATTATAATAACCGTGATAAACCGGCAGCGAGGATCTTAATTTTTCTCGTTTTCCGATAATCTTAGTAATTCTCCGATATCTTTCTGAGAAATCATTATTTTTACACGCGCCCAAGTTTTTTCAATGCACTGTGCTCTGCTGATTACGAATATGCCTATGGTTTGACGAAAACCTCATCAGGTAACTTGAAATCCGCATGAGAAGTTAGTGATCACAAATGAACGTCCTTTTTGCGCTAGGACCGATATTTCGCGAGAAAAACGCGAAAAACTGTTTGCATCATTCCTCGGACTCTGCATATAGTTTATAATATGTATTTCAGGTCGCTGAACAGAAATAAAACATTCTTCTGGTAATAGAACGCGCAGAAATTATAATAACCGTGAAAAACCGGCAGCGAGGATCTTAATTTTTCTCGTTTTCCGATAATCTTAGTAATTCTACGATATCTTTCTGAGAAATCATTATTTTCACACGCGCCCAAGTTTTTTCAATGCACTGTGCTCCGCTGATTACGAATATGCCTATGGATTTACGAAAAACTCATCAGGTAACTTGAAATCCGCATGAGAATTTAGTGATCCCAAATGAACGTCCTTTTTGCGCTAGGACCGATATTTCGCGAGAAAAACGCGAAAAACTGTTTGCATCATTCCTCGAACTCTGCATATAGTTCATAATATGTATTTTAGGTCGCTGAACAGAAATATAACATTATTTTAGTGATAGAACGCGCAGAAATTATAATAACCGTGAAAAACCGGCAGCGAGGATCTTAATTTTTCTCGTTTTCCGATAATCTTAGTAATTCTACGATATCTTTCTGAGAAATCATTATTTTCACACGCGCCCAAGTTTTTTCAATGCACTGTGCTCCGCTGATTACGAGGATGCCTATGGATTTACGAAAAACTCATCAGGTAACTTGAAATCCGCATGAGAAGTTAGTGATCACAAATAAACGTCCTTTTTGCGCTAGGACCGATATTTCGCGAGAAAAACGCGAAAAACTGTTTGCATCATTCCTCGAACTCTGCATATAGTTTATAATATGTATTTGAGGTCGCTGAACAGGAATAAAACATTATTTTAGTGATAGAACGCGCAGAAATTATAATAACCGTGAAAAACCGGCAGCGAGGATCTTAATTTTTCTCGTTTTCCGATAATCTTAGTAATTCTACGATATCTTTCTAAGAAATTATTATTTTTACACGCGCCCAAGTTTTTTCAATGCACTGTGCTCCGCTGATTACGAATATACCTATGGATTTACGAAAAACTCATCAGGTAACTTGAAATCCGCATGAGAAGTTAGTGATCACAAATGAACGTCCTTTTTGCGCTAGGACCGATAGTACGCGAGAAAAACGCGAAAAACTGTTTGCATCATTCCTCGGACTCTGCATATAGTTCATAATATGTATTTTAGGTCGCTGAACAGAAAAAAAACATTATTTTAGTGATAGAACGCGCAGAAATTATAATAACCGTGAAAAACCGGCAGCGAGGATCTTAATTTTTCTCGTTTTCCGATAATCTTAGTAATTCTCCGATATCTTTCTGAGAAATCATTATTTTTACACGCGCCCAAGTTTTTTCAATGCACTGTGCTCCGCTGATTACGAATATGCCCATGGTTTGACGAAAACCTCATCAGGTAACTTGAAATCCGCATGAGAAGTTAGTGATCACAAATGAACGTCCTTTTTGCGCTAGGACCGATATTTCGCGAGAAAAACGCGAAAAACTGTTTGCATCATTCCTCGGACTCTGCATATAGTTTATAATATGTATTTCAGGTCGCTGAACAGAAATAAAACATTCTTCTGGTGATAGAACGCGCAGAAATTATAATAACCGTGAAAAACCGGCAGCGAGGATCTTAATTTTTCTCGTTTTCCGATAATCTTAGTAATTCTACGATATCTTTCTGAGAAATCATTATTTTCACACGCGCCCAAGTTTTTTCAATGCACTGTGCTCCGCTGATTACGAATATGCCTATGGATTTACGAAAAACTCATCAGGTAACTTGAAATCCGCATGAGAAGTTAGTGATCACAAATGACCGTCCTTTTTGCGCTAGGACCGATATTTCGCGAGAAAAACGCGAAAAACTGTTTGCATCATTCCTCGGACTCTGCATATAGTTTGGAATATGTATTTCAGGTCGCTGAACAGAAATAAAACATTCTTCTGGTGATAGAACGCGCAGAAATTATAATAACCGTGAAAAACCGGCAGCGAGGATCTTAATTTTTCTCGTTTTCCGATAATCTTAGTAATTCTACGATATCTTTCTGAGAAATCATTATTTCCACACGCGCCCAAGTTTTTTCAATGCACTGTGCTCCGCTGATTACGAATATGCCTATGGTTTTACGAAAAACTCATCAGGTAACTTGAAATCCGCATGAGAAGTTAGTGATCACAAATGAACGTCCTTTTTGCGCTAGGACCGATATTTCGCGAGAAAAACGCGGAAAACTGTTTGCATCATTCCTCGAACTCTGCATATAGTTTATAATATGTATTTTAGGTCGCTGAACAGAAATATAACATGATTTTAGTGATAGAACGCGCAGAAATTATAATAACCGTGAAAAACCGGCAGCGAGGATCTTAATTTTTCTCGTTTTCCGATAATCTTAGTAATTCTACGATATCTTTCTGAGAAATCATTATTTTTACACGCGCCCAAGTTTTTTCAATGCACTGTGCTCCGCTGATTACGAATATGCCCATGGTTTGACGAAAACCTCATCAGGTAACTTGAAATCCGCATGAGAAGTTAGTGATCACAAATGAACGTCCTTTTTGCGCTAGGACCGATATTTCGCGAGAAAAACGCGAAAAACTGTTTGCATCATTCCTCGGACTCTGCATATAGTTTATAATATGTATTTCAGGTCGCTGAACAGAAATAAAACATTCTTCTGGTGATAGAACGCGCAGAAATTATAATAACCGTGAAAAACCGGCAGCGAGGATCTTAATTTTTCTCGTTTTCCGATAATCTTAGTAATTCTACGATATCTTTCTGAGAAATCATTATTTTCACACGCGCCCAAGTTTTTTCAATGCACTGTGCTCCGCTGATTACGAATATGCCTATGGATTTACGAAAAACTCATCAGGTAACTTGAAATCCGCATGAGAAGTTAGTGATCACAAATGACCGTCCTTTTTGCGCTAGGACCGATATTTCGCGAGAAAAACGCGAAAAACTGTTTGCATCATTCCTCGGACTCTGCATATAGTTTGGAATATGTATTTCAGGTCGCTGAACAGAAATAAAACATTCTTCTGGTGATAGAACGCGCAGAAATTATAATAACCGTGAAAAACCGGCAGCGAGGATCTTAATTTTTCTCGTTTTCCGATAATCTTAGTAATTCTACGATATCTTTCTGAGAAATCATTATTTCCACACGCGCCCAAGTTTTTTCAATGCACTGTGCTCCGCTGATTACGAATATGCCTATGGTTTTACGAAAAACTCATCAGGTAACTTGAAATCCGCATGAGAAGTTAGTGATCACAAATGAACGTCCTTTTTGCGCTAGGACCGATATTTCGCGAGAAAAACGCGGAAAACTGTTTGCATCATTCCTCGAACTCTGCATATAGTTTATAATATGTATTTTAGGTCGCTGAACAGAAATATAACATTATTTTAGTGATAGAACGCGCAGAAATTATAATAACCGTGAAAAACCGGCAGCGAGGATCTTAATTTTTCTCGTTTTCCGATAATCTTAGTAATTCTACGATATCTTTCTGAGAAATCATTATTTTTACACGCGCCCAAGTTTTTTCAATGCACTGTGCTCCGCTGATTACGAATATACCTATGGATTTACGAAAAACTTATCAGGTAACTTGAAATCCGCATGAGAAGTTAGTGATCACAAATGAACGTCCTTTTTGCGCTAGGACCGATATTTCGCGAGAAAAACGCGAAAAACTGTTTGCATCATTCCTCGGACTCTGCATATAGTTTATAATATGTATTTCAGGTCGCTGAACAGAAATAAAACATTCTTCTGGTGATAGAACGCGCAGAAATTATAATAACCGTGAAAAACCGGCAGCGAGGATCTTAATTTTTCTCGTTTTCCGATAATCTTAGTAATTCTACGATATCTTTCTGAGAAATCATTATTTTCACACGCGCCCAAGTTTTTTCAATGCACTGTGCTCCGCTGATTACGAATATGCCTATGGATTTACGAAAAACTCATCAGGTAACTTGAAATCCGCATGAGAAGTTAGTGATCACAAATGACCGTCCTTTTTGCGCTAGGACCGATATTTCGCGAGAAAAACGCGAAAAACTGTTTGCATCATTCCTCGGACTCTGCATATAGTTTGTAATATGTATTTCAGGTCGCTGAACAGAAATAAAACATTCTTCTGGTGATAGAACGCGCAGAAATTATAATAACCGTGAAAAACCGGCAGCGAGGATCTTAATTTTTCTCGTTTTCCGATAATCTCAGTAATTCTACGATATCTTTCTGAGAAATCATTATTTTCACACGCGCCCAAGTTTTTTCAATGCACTGTGCTCCGCTGATTACGAATATGCCTATGGATTTACGAAAAACTCATCAGGTAACTTGAAATCCGCATGAGAAGTTAGTGATCACAAATGAACGTCCTTTTTGCGCTAGGACCGATATTTCGCGAGAAAAACGCGGAAAACTGTTTGCATCATTCCTCGAACTCTGCATATAGTTTATAATATGTATTTTAGGTCGCTGAACAGAAATATAACATTATTTTAGTGATAGAACGCGCAGAAATTATAATAACCGTGAAAAACCGGCAGCGAGGATCTTAATTTTTCTCGTTTTCCGATAATCTTAGTAATTCTACGATATCTTTCTGAGAAATCATTATTTTTACACGCGCCCAAGTTTTTTCAATGCACTGTGCTCCGCTGATTACGAATATACCTATGGATTTACGAAAAACTTATCAGGTAACTTGAAATCCGCATGAGAAGTTAGTGATCACAAATGAACGTCCTTTTTGCGCTAGGACCGATATTTCGCGAGAAAAACGCGAAAAACTGTTTGCATCATTCCTCGGACTCTGCATATAGTTTATAATATGTATTTCAGGTCGCTGAACAGAAATAAAACATTCTTCTGGTGATAGAACGCGCAGAAATTATAATAACCGTGAAAAACCGGCAGCGAGGATCTTAATTTTTCTCGTTTTCCGATAATCTTAGTAATTCTACGATATCTTTCTGAGAAATCATTATTTTCACACGCGCCCAAGTTTTTTCAATGCACTGTGCTCCGCTGATTACGAATATGCCTATGGATTTACGAAAAACTCATCAGGTAACTTGAAATCCGCATGAGAAGTTAGTGATCACAAATGACCGTCCTTTTTGCGCTAGGACCGATATTTCGCGAGAAAAACGCGAAAAACTGTTTGCATCATTCCTCGGACTCTGCATATAGTTTGTAATATGTATTTCAGGTCGCTGAACAGAAATAAAACATTCTTCTGGTGATAGAACGCGCAGAAATTATAATAACCGTGAAAAACCGGCAGCGAGGATCTTAATTTTTCTCGTTTTCCGATAATCTCAGTAATTCTACGATATCTTTCTGAGAAATCATTATTTCCACACGCGCCCAAGTTTTTTCAATGCACTGTGCTCCGCTGATTACGAATATGCCTATGGTTTTACGAAAAACTCATCAGGTAACTTGAAATCCGCATGAGAAGTTAGTGATCACAAATGAACGTCCTTTTTGCGCTAGGACCGATATTTCGCGAGAAAAACGCGGAAAACTGTTTGCATCATTCCTCGAACTCTGCATATAGTTTATAATATGTATTTTAGGTCGCTGAACAAAAATATAACATTATTTTAGTGATAGAACGCGCAGAAATTATAATAACCGTGAAAAACCGGCAGCGAGGATCTTAATTTTTCTCGTTTTCCGATAATCTTAGTAATTCTACGATATCTTTCTGAGAAATCATTATTTTTACACGCGCCCAAGTTTTTTCAATGCACTGTGCTCCGCTGATTACGAATATACCTATGGATTTACGAAAAACTTATCAGGTAACTTGAAATCCGCATGAGAAGTTAGTGATCACAAATGAACGTCCTTTTTGCGCTAGGACCGATATTTCGCGAGAAAAACGCGAAAAACTGTTTGCATCATTCCTCGAACTCTGCATATAGTTTATAATATGTATTTTAGGTCGCTGAACAGGAATAAAACATTATTTTAGTGATAGAACGCGCAGAAATTATAATAACCGTGAAAAACCGGCAGCGAGGATCTTAATTTTTCTCGTTTTCCGATAATCTTAGTAATTCTACGATATCTTTCTAAGAAATCATTATTTTTACACGCGCCCAAGTTTTTTCAATGCACTGTGCTCCGCTGATTACGAATATACCTATGGATTTACGAAAAACTCATCAGGTAACTTGAAATCCGCATGAGAAGTTAGTGATCACAAATGAACGTCCTTTTTGCGCTAGGACCGATATTACGCGAGAAAAACGCGAAAAACTGTTTGCATCATTCCTCGGACTCTGCATATAGTTCATAATATGTATTTTAGGTCGCTGAACAGAAAAAAAACATTATTTTAGTGATAGAACGCGCAGAAATTATAATAACCGTGAAAAACCGGCAGCGAGGATCTTAATTTTTCTCGTTTTCCGATAATCTTAGTAATTCTCCGATATCTTTCTGGGAAATCATTATTTTTACACGCGCCCAAGTTTTTTCAATGCACTGTGCTCCGCTGATTACGAATATGCCCATGGTTTGACGAAAACCTCATCAGGTAACTTGAAATCCGCATGAGAAGTTAGTGATCACAAATGAACGTCCTTTTTGCGATAGGACCGATATTTCGCGAGAAAAACGCGAAAAACTGTTTGCATCATTCCTCGGACTCTGCATATAGTTTATAATATGTATTTCAGGTCGCTGAACAGAAATAAAACATTCTTCTGGTGATAGAACGCGCAGAAATTATAATAACCGTGAAAAACCGGCAGCGAGGATCTTAATTTTTCTCGTTTTCCGATAATCTCAGTAATTCTACGATATCTTTCTGAGAAATCATTATTTTCACACGCGCCCAAGTTTTTTCAATGCACTGTGCTCCGCTGATTACGAATATGCCTATGGATTTACGAAAAACTCATCAGGTAACTTGAAATCCGCATGAGAAGTTAGTGATCACAAATGAACGTCCTTTTTGCGCTAGGACCGATATTTCGCGAGAAAAACGCGGAAAACTGTTTGCATCATTCCTCGAACTCTGCATATAGTTTATAATATGTATTTTAGGTCGCTGAACAGAAATATAACATTATTTTAGTGATAGAACGCGCAGAAATTATAATAACCGTGAAAAACCGGCAGCGAGGATCTTAATTTTTCTCGTTTTCCGATAATCTTAGTAATTCTACGATATCTTTCTGAGAAATCATTATTTTTACACGCGCCCAAGTTTTTTCAATGCACTGTGCTCCGCTGATTACGAATATACCTATGGATTTACGAAAAACTTATCAGGTAACTTGAAATCCGCATGAGAAGTTAGTGATCACAAATGAACGTCCTTTTTGCGCTAGGACCGATATTTCGCGAGAAAAACGCGAAAAACTGTTTGCATCATTCCTCGGACTCTGCATATAGTTTATAATATGTATTTCAGGTCGCTGAACAGAAATAAAACATTCTTCTGGTGATAGAACGCGCAGAAATTATAATAACCGTGAAAAACCGGCAGCGAGGATCTTAATTTTTCTCGTTTTCCGATAATCTTAGTAATTCTACGATATCTTTCTGAGAAATCATTATTTTCACACGCGCCCAAGTTTTTTCAATGCACTGTGCTCCGCTGATTACGAATATGCCTATGGATTTACGAAAAACTCATCAGGTAACTTGAAATCCGCATGAGAAGTTAGTGATCACAAATGACCGTCCTTTTTGCGCTAGGACCGATATTTCGCGAGAAAAACGCGAAAAACTGTTTGCATCATTCCTCGGACTCTGCATATAGTTTGTAATATGTATTTCAGGTCGCTGAACAGAAATAAAACATTCTTCTGGTGATAGAACGCGCAGAAATTATAATAACCGTGAAAAACCGGCAGCGAGGATCTTAATTTTTCTCGTTTTCCGATAATCTCAGTAATTCTACGATATCTTTCTGAGAAATCATTATTTCCACACGCGCCCAAGTTTTTTCAATGCACTGTGCTCCGCTGATTACGAATATGCCTATGGTTTTACGAAAAACTCATCAGGTAACTTGAAATCCGCATGAGAAGTTAGTGATCACAAATGAACGTCCTTTTTGCGCTAGGACCGATATTTCGCGAGAAAAACGCGGAAAACTGTTTGCATCATTCCTCGAACTCTGCATATAGTTTATAATATGTATTTTAGGTCGCTGAACAAAAATATAACATTATTTTAGTGATAGAACGCGCAGAAATTATAATAACCGTGAAAAACCGGCAGCGAGGATCTTAATTTTTCTCGTTTTCCGATAATCTTAGTAATTCTACGATATCTTTCTGAGAAATCATTATTTTTACACGCGCCCAAGTTTTTTCAATGCACTGTGCTCCGCTGATTACGAATATACCTATGGATTTACGAAAAACTTATCAGGTAACTTGAAATCCGCATGAGAAGTTAGTGATCACAAATGAACGTCCTTTTTGCGCTAGGACCGATATTTCGCGAGAAAAACGCGAAAAACTGTTTGCATCATTCCTCGAACTCTGCATATAGTTTATAATATGTATTTTAGGTCGCTGAACAGGAATAAAACATTATTTTAGTGATAGAACGCGCAGAAATTATAATAACCGTGAAAAACCGGCAGCGAGGATCTTAATTTTTCTCGTTTTCCGATAATCTTAGTAATTCTACGATATCTTTCTAAGAAATCATTATTTTTACACGCGCCCAAGTTTTTTCAATGCACTGTGCTCCGCTGATTACGAATATACCTATGGATTTACGAAAAACTCATCAGGTAACTTGAAATCCGCATGAGAAGTTAGTGATCACAAATGAACGTCCTTTTTGCGCTAGGACCGATATTACGCGAGAAAAACGCGAAAAACTGTTTGCATCATTCCTCGGACTCTGCATATAGTTCATAATATGTATTTTAGGTCGCTGAACAGAAAAAAAAACATTATTTTAGTGATAGAACGCGCAGAAATTATAATAACCGTGAAAAACCGGCAGCGAGGATCTTAATTTTTCTCGTTTTCCGATAATCTTAGTAATTCTCCGATATCTTTCTGGGAAATCATTATTTTTACACGCGCCCAAGTTTTTTCAATGCACTGTGCTCCGCTGATTACGAATATGCCCATGGTTTGACGAAAACCTCATCAGGTAACTTGAAATCCGCATGAGAAGTTAGTGATCACAAATGAACGTCCTTTTTGCGATAGGACCGATATTTCGCGAGAAAAACGCGAAAAACTGTTTGCATCATTCCTCGGACTCTGCATATAGTTTATAATATGTATTTCAGGTCGCTGAACAGAAATAAAACATTCTTCTGGTGATAGAACGCGCAGAAATTATAATAACCGTGAAAAACCGGCAGCGAGGATCTTAATTTTTCTCGTTTTCCGATAATCTTAGTAATTCTACGATATCTTTCTGAGAAATCATTATTTTCACACGCGCCCAAGTTTTTTCAATGCACTGTGCTCCGCTGATTACGAATATGCCTATGGATTTACGAAAAACTCATCAGGTAACTTGAAATCCGCATGAGAAGTTAGTGATCACAAATGAACGTCCTTTTTGCGCTAGGACCGATATTTCGCGAGAAAAACGCGAAAAACTGTTTGCATCATTCCTCGAACTCTGCATATAGTTCATAATATGTATTTTAGGTCGCTGAACAGAAATATAACATTATTTTAGTGATAGAACGCGCAGAAATTATAATAACCGTGAAAAACCGGCAGCGAGGATCTTAATTTTTCTCGTTTTTCGATAATCTTAGTAATTCTACGATATCTTTCTAAGAAATCATTATTTTCACACGCGCCCAAGTTTTTTCAATGCACTGTGCTCCGCTAATTACGAATATGCCTATGGTTTTACGAAAAACTCATCAGGTAACTTGAAATCCGCATGAGAAGTTAGTGATCACAAATGACCGTCCTTTTTGCGCTAGGACCGATATTTCGCGAGAAAAACGCGAAAAACTGTTTGCATCATTCCTCGGACTCTGCATATAGTTTATAATATGTATTTCAGGTCGCTGAACAGAAATATAACATCATTTTAGTGATAGAACGCGCAGAAATTATAATAACCGTGAAAAACCGGCAGCGAGGATCTTAATTTTTCTCGTTTTCCGATAATCTTAGTAATTCTACGATATCTTTCTGAGAAATCATTATTTTTACACGCGCCCAAGTTTTTTCAATGCACTGTGCTCCGCTGATTACGAATATACCTATGGATTTACGAAAAACTTATCAGGTAACTTGAAATCCGCATGAGAAGTTAGTGATCACAAATGAACGTCCTTTTTGCGCTAGGACCGATATTTCGCGAGAAAAACGCGAAAAACTGTTTGCATCATTCCTCGAACTCTGCATATAGTTTATAATATGTATTTTAGGTCGCTGAACAGGAATAAAACATTATTTTAGTGATAGAACGCGCAGAAATTATAATAACCGTGAAAAACCGGCAGCGAGGATCTTAATTTTTCTCGTTTTCCGATAATCTTAGTAATTCTACGATATCTTTCTAAGAAATCATTATTTTTACACGCGCCCAAGTTTTTTCAGTGCACTGTGCTCCGCTGATAACGAATATGCCTATGGATTTACGAAAAACTTATCAGGTAACTTGAAATCCGCATGAGAAGTTAGTGATCACAAATGAACGTCCTTTTTGCGCTAGGACCGATATTTCGCGAGAAAAACGCGAAAAACTGTTTGCGTCATTTCTCGAACTCTGCATATAGTTTATAATATGTATTTTAGGTCGCTGAACAGAAATAAAACATTATTTTAGTGATAGAACGCGCAGAAATTATAATAACCGTGAAAAACCGGCAGCGAGGATCTTAATTTTTCTCGTTTTTCGATAATCTTAGTAATTCTACGATATCTTTCTAAGAAATCATTATTTTCACACGCGCCCAAGTTTTTTCAATGCACTGTGCTCCGCTGATTACGAATATGCCTATGGATTTACGAAAAACTCATCAGGTAACTTGAAATCCGCATGAGAAGTTAGTGATCACAAATGACCGTCCTTTTTGCGCTAGGACCGATATTTCGCGAGAAAAACGCGAAAAACTGTTTGCATCATTCCTCGGACTCTGCATATAGTTTGTAATATGTATTTCAGGTCGCTGAACAGAAATAAAACATTATTTTAGTGATAGAACGCGCAGAAATTATAATAACCGTGAAAAACCGGCAGCGAGGATCTTAATTTTTCTCGTTTTCCGATAATCTCATTAATTCTACGATATCTTCCTAAGAAATCATTATTTTTACGCGCGCCCAAGTTTTTTCAATGCACTGTGCTCCGCTAATTACGAATATGCCTATGGATTTACAAAAAACTCATCATGTAACTTGAAATCCGCATGAGAAGTTAGTGATCACAAATGAACGTCCTTTTTGCGCTAGGACCGATATTTCGCGAGAAAAACGCGAAAAACTGTTTGCGTCATTTCTCGAACTCTGCATATAGTTTATAATATGTATTTTAGGTCGCTGAACAGAAATAAAACATTATTTTAGTGATAGAACGCGCAGAAATTATAATAACCGTGAAAAACCGGCAGCGAGGATCTTAATTTTTCTCGTTTTCCGATAATCTTAGTAATTCTACGATATCTTTCTAAGAAATCATTATTTTCACACGCGCCCAAGTTTTTTCAATGCACTGTGCTCCGCTGATTACGAATATGCCTACGGTTTTACGAAAAACTCATCAGGTAACTTGAAATCCGCATGAGAAGTTAGTGATCACAAATGAACGTCCTTTTTGCGCTAGGACCGATATTTCGCGAGAAAAACGCGAAAAACTGTTTGCATCATTCCTCGAACTCTGCATATAGTTCATAATATGTATTTTAGGTCGCTGAACAGAAATATAACATTATTTTAGTGATAGAACGCGCAGAAATTATAATAACCGTGAAAAACCGGCAGCGAGGACCTTAATTTTTCTCGTTTTTCGATAATCTTAGTAATGCTACGATATCTTTCTGAGAAATCATTATTTTCACACGCGCCCAAGTTTTTTCAATGCACTGTGCTCCGCTGATTACGAATATGCCTATGGATTTACGAAAAACTCATCAGGTAACTTGAAATCCGCATGAGAAGTTAGTGATCACAAATGAACGTCCTTTTTGCGCTAGGACCGATATTTCGCGAGAAAAACGCGAAAAACTGTTTGCATCATTCCTCGGACTCTGCATATAGTTTGTAATATGTATTTCAGGTCGCTGAACAGAAATAAAACATTATTTTAGTGATAGAACGCGCAGAAATTATAATAACCGTGAAAAACCGGCAGCGAGGATCTTAATTTTTCTCGTTTTCCGATAATCTCATTAATTCTACGATATCTTCCTAAGAAATCATTATTTTTACGCGCGCCCAAGTTTTTTCAATGCACTGTGCTCCGCTGATTACGAATATGCCTATGGATTTACAAAAAACTCATCATGTAACTTGAAATCCGCATGAGAAGTTAGTGATCACAAATGAACGTCCTTTTTGCGCTAGGACCGATATTTCGCGAGAAAAACGCGAAAAACTGTTTGCGTCATTTCTCGAACTCTGCATATAGTTTATAATATGTATTTTAGGTCGCTGAACAGAAATAAAACATTATTTTAGTGATAGAACGCGCAGAAATTATAATAACCGTGAAAAACCGGCAGCGAGGATCTTAATTTTTCTCGTTTTCCGATAATCTTAGTAATTCTACGATATCTTTCTAAGAAATCATTATTTTCACACGCGCCCAAGTTTTTTCAATGCACTGTGCTCCGCTGATTACGAATATGCCTACGGTTTTACGAAAAACTCATCAGGTAACTTGAAATCCGCATGAGAAGTTAGTGATCACAAATGAACGTCCTTTTTGCGCTAGGACCGATATTTCGCGAGAAAAACGCGAAAAACTGTTTGCATCATTCCTCGAACTCTGCATATAGTTCATAATATGTATTTTAGGTCGCTGAACAGAAATATAACATTATTTTAGTGATAGAACGCGCAGAAATTATAATAACCGTGAAAAACCGGCAGCGAGGACCTTAATTTTTCTCGTTTTTCGATAATCTTAGTAATGCTACGATATCTTTCTGAGAAATCATTATTTTCACACGCGCCCAAGTTTTTTCAATGCACTGTGCTCCGCTGATTACGAATATGCCTATGGATTTACGAAAAACTCATCAGGTAACTTGAAATCCGCATGAGAAGTTAGTGATCACAAATGAACGTCCTTTTTGCGCTAGGACCGATATTTCGCGAGAAAAACGCGAAAAACTGTTTGCATCATTCCTTGGACTCTGCATATAGTTTGTAATATGTATTTCAGGTCGCTGAACAGAAATAAAACATTATTTTAGTGATAGAACGCGCAGAAATTATAATAACCGTGAAAAACTGGCAGCGAGGATCTTAATTTTTCGCGTTTTCCGATAATCTCAGTAATTTTACGATATCTTTCTGAGAAATCATTATTTTCACACGCGCCCAAGTTTGTTCAATGCACTGTGCTCCGCTGATTACGAGGATGCCTATGGATTTACGAAAAACTCATCAGGTAACTTGAAATCCGCATGAGAAGTTAGTGATCACAAATAAACGTCCTTTTTGCGCTAGGACCGATATTTCGCGAAAAAAACGCGAAAACTTGTTTGCATCATTCCTCGAACTCTGCATATAGTTCATAATATGTATTTTAGGTCGCTGAACAGAAATAAAACATTATTTTAGTGATAGAACGCGCAGAAATTATAATAACCGTGAAAAACCGGCAGCGAGGATCTTAATTTTTCTCGTTTTCCGATAATCTTAGTAATTCTACGATATCTTTCTGAGAAATCATTATTTTTACACGCGCCCAAGTTTTTTCAATGCACTGTGCTCCGCTGATTACGAATATGCCTATGGTTTTACGGAAAACTCATCAGGTAACTTGAAATCCGCATGAGAAGTTAGTGATCACAAATGAACGTCCTTTTTGCGCTAGGACCGATATTTCGCGAGAAAAACGCGGAAAACTGTTTGCATCATTCCTCGGACTCTGCATATAGTTTATAATATGTATTTCAGGTCGCTGAACAGAAATAAAACATTCTTCTGGTGATAGAACGCGCAGAAATTATAATAACCGTGAAAAACCGGCAGCGAGGATCTTAATTTTTCTCGTTTTCCGATAATCTTAGTAATTCTCTGATATCTTTCTGAGAAATCATTATTTTTACACGCGCCCAAGTCTTTTCAATGCACTGTGCTCCGCTGATTACGAATATGCCCATGGTTTGACGAAAACCTCATCAGGTAACTTGAAATCCGCATGAGAAGTTAGTGATCACAAATGAACGTCCTTTTTGCGCTAGGACCGATATTTCGCGAGAAAAACGCGAAAAACTGTTTGCATCATTCCTCGGACTCTGCATATAGTTTGTAATATGTATTTCAGGTCGCTGAACAGAAATAAAACATTCTTCTGGTGATAGAACGCGCAGAAATTATAATAACCGTGAAAAACCGGCAGCGAGGATCTTAATTTTTCTCGTTTTCCGATAATCTTAGTAATTCTACGATATCTTTCTGAGAAATCATTATTTCCACACGCGCCCAAGTTTTTTCAATGCACTGTGCTCCGCTGATTACGAATATGCCTATGGATTTACGAAAAACTCATCAGGTAACTTGAAATCCGCATGAGAAGTTAGTGATCACAGATGACCGTCCTTTTTGCGCTAGGACCGATATTTCGCGAGAAAAACGCGAAAAACTGTTTGCATCATTCCTCGGACTCTGCATATAGTTTGTAATATGTATTTCAGGTCGCTGAACAGAAATAAAACATTCTTCTGGTGATAGAACGCGCAGAAATTATAATAACCGTGAAAAACCGGCAGCGAGGATCTTAATTTTTCTCGTTTTCCGATAATCTTAGTAATTCTACGATATCTTTCTGAGAAATCATTATTTCCACACGCGCCCAAGTTTTTTCAATGCACTGTGCTCCGCTGATTACGAATATGCCTATGGTTTTACGAAAAACTTATCAGGTAACTTGAAATCCGCATGAGAAGTTAGTGATCACAAATGAACGTCCTTTTTGCGCTAGGACCGATATTACGCGAGAAAAACGCGAAAAACTGTTTGCATCATTCCTCGGACTCTGCATATAGTTCATAATATGTATTTTAGGTCGCTGAACAGAAAAAAAACATTATTTTAGTGATAGAACGCGCAGAAATTATAATAACCGTGAAAAACCGGCAGCGAGGATCTTAATTTTTCTCGTTTTCCGATAATCTTAGTAATTCTCCGATATCTTTCTGGGAAATCATTATTTTTACACGCGCCCAAGTTTTTTCAATGCACTGTGCTCCGCTGATCACGAATATGCCCATGGTTTGACGAAAACCTCATCAGGTAACTTGAAATCCGCATGAGAAGTTAGTGATCACAAATGAACGTCCTTTTTGCGCTAGGACCGATATTTCGCGAGAAAAACGCGAAAAACTGTTTGCATCATTCCTTGGACTCTGCATATAGTTTGTAATATGTATTTCAGGTCGCTGAACAGAAATAAAACATTATTTTAGTGATAGAACGCGCAGAAATTATAATAACCGTGAAAAACTGGCAGCGAGGATCTTAATTTTTCGCGTTTTCCGATAATCTCAGTAATTTTACGATATCTTTCTGAGAAATCATTATTTTCACACGCGCCCAAGTTTGTTCAATGCACTGTGCTCCGCTGATTACGAGGATGCCTATGGATTTACGAAAAACTCATCAGGTAACTTGAAATCCGCATGAGAAGTTAGTGATCACAAATAAACGTCCTTTTTGCGCTAGGACCGATATTTCGCGAAAAAAACGCGAAAACTTGTTTGCATCATTCCTCGAACTCTGCATATAGTTCATAATATGTATTTTAGGTCGCTGAACAGAAATAAAACATTATTTTAGTGATAGAACGCGCAGAAATTATAATAACCGTGAAAAACCGGCAGCGAGGATCTTAATTTTTCTCGTTTTCCGATAATCTTAGTAATTCTACGATATCTTTCTGAGAAATCATTATTTTTACACGCGCCCAAGTTTTTTCAATGCACTGTGCTCCGCTGATTACGAATATGCCTATGGTTTTACGGAAAACTCATCAGGTAACTTGAAATCCGCATGAGAAGTTAGTGATCACAAATGAACGTCCTTTTTGCGCTAGGACCGATATTTCGCGAGAAAAACGCGGAAAACTGTTTGCATCATTCCTCGGACTCTGCATATAGTTTATAATATGTATTTCAGGTCGCTGAACAGAAATAAAACATTCTTCTGGTGATAGAACGCGCAGAAATTATAATAACCGTGAAAAACCGGCAGCGAGGATCTTAATTTTTCTCGTTTTCCGATAATCTTAGTAATTCTCTGATATCTTTCTGAGAAATCATTATTTTTACACGCGCCCAAGTTTTTTCAATGCACTGTGCTCCGCTGATTACGAATATGCCCATGGTTTGACGAAAACCTCATCAGGTAACTTGAAATCCGCATGAGAAGTTAGTGATCACAAATGAACGTCCTTTTTGCGCTAGGACCGATATTTCGCGAGAAAAACGCGAAAAACTGTTTGCATCATTCCTCGGACTCTGCATATAGTTTGTAATATGTATTTCAGGTCGCTGAACAGAAATAAAACATTCTTCTGGTGATAGAACGCGCAGAAATTATAATAACCGTGAAAAACCGGCAGCGAGGATCTTAATTTTTCTCGTTTTCCGATAATCTTAGTAATTCTACGATATCTTTCTGAGAAATCATTATTTCCACACGCGCCCAAGTTTTTTCAATGCACTGTGCTCCGCTGATTACGAATATGCCTATGGATTTACGAAAAACTCATCAGGTAACTTGAAATCCGCATGAGAAGTTAGTGATCACAGATGACCGTCCTTTTTGCGCTAGGACCGATATTTCGCGAGAAAAACGCGAAAAACTGTTTGCATCATTCCTCGGACTCTGCATATAGTTTGTAATATGTATTCCAGGTCGCTGAACAGAAATAAAACATTCTTCTGGTGATAGAACGCGCAGAAATTATAATAACCGTGAAAAACCGGCAGCGAGGATCTTAATTTTTCTCGTTTTCCGATAATCTTAGTAATTCTACGATATCTTTCTGAGAAATCATTATTTCCACACGCGCCCAAGTTTTTTCAATGCACTGTGCTCCGCTGATTACGAATATGCCTATGGTTTTACGAAAAACTTATCAGGTAACTTGAAATCCGCATGAGAAGTTAGTGATCACAAATGAACGTCCTTTTTGCGCTAGGACCGATATTACGCGAGAAAAACGCGAAAAACTGTTTGCATCATTCCTCGGACTCTGCATATAGTTCATAATATGTATTTTAGGTCGCTGAACAGAAAAAAAACATTATTTTAGTGATAGAACGCGCAGAAATTATAATAACCGTGAAAAACCGGCAGCGAGGATCTTAATTTTTCTCGTTTTCCGATAATCTTAGTAATTCTCCGATATCTTTCTGGGAAATCATTATTTTTACACGCGCCCAAGTTTTTTCAATGCACTGTGCTCCGCTGATCACGAATATGCCCATGGTTTGACGAAAACCTCATCAGGTAACTTGAAATCCGCATGAGAAGTTAGTGATCACAAATGAACGTCCTTTTTGCGCTAGGACCGATATTTCGCGAGAAAAACGCGAAAAACTGTTTGCATCATTCCTCGGACTCTGCATATAGTTTATAATATGTATTTCAGGTCGCTGAACAGAAATAAAACATTCTTCTGGTGATAGAACGCGCAGAAATTATAATAACCGTGAAAAACCGGCAGCGAGGATCTTAATTTTTCTCGTTTTCCGATAATCTTAGTAATTCTACGATATCTTTCTGAGAAATCATTATTTTCACACGCGCCCAAGTTTTTTCAATGCACTGTGCTCCGCTGATTACGAATATGCCTATGGATTTACGAAAAACTCATCAGGTAACTTGAAATCCGCATGAGAAGTTAGTGATCACAAATGAACGTCCTTTTTGCGCTAGGACCGATATTTCGCGAGAAAAACGCGAAAAACTGTTTGCATCATTCCTCGGACTCTGCATATAGTTTGTAATATGTATTTCAGGTCGCTGAACAGAAATAAAACATTCTTCTGGTGATAGAACGCGCAGAAATTATAATAACCGTGAAAAACCGGCAGCGAGGATCTTAATTTTTCTCGTTTTCCGATAATCTTAGTAATTCTACGATATCTTTCTGAGAAATCATTATTTCCACACGCGCCCAAGTTTTTTCAATGCACTGTGCTCCGCTGATTACGAATATGCCTATGGTTTTACGAAAAACTCATCAGGTAACTTGAAATCCGCATGAGAAGTTAGTGATCACAAATGAACGTCCTTTTTGCGCTAGGACCGATATTTCGCGAGAAAAACGCGGAAAACTGTTTGCATCATTCCTCGAACTCTGCATATAGTTTATAATATGTATTTTAGGTCGCTGAACAGAAATATAACATTATTTTAGTGATAGAACGCGCAGAAATTATAATAACCGTGAAAAACCGGCAGCGAGGATCTTAATTTTTCTCGTTTTCCGATAATCTTAGTAATTCTACGATATCTTTCTGAGAAATCATTATTTTTACACGCGCCCAAGTTTTTTCAATGCACTGTGCTCCGCTGATTACGAATATACCTATGGATTTACGAAAAACTTATCAGGTAACTTGAAATCCGCATGAGAAGTTAGTGATCACAAATGAACGTCCTTTTTGCGCTAGGACCGATATTTCGCGAGAAAAACGCGAAAAACTGTTTGCATCATTCCTCGGACTCTGCATATAGTTTATAATATGTATTTCAGGTCGCTGAACAGAAATAAAACATTCTTCTGGTGATAGAACGCGCAGAAATTATAATAACCGTGAAAAACCGGCAGCGAGGATCTTAATTTTTCTCGTTTTCCGATAATCTCAGTAATTCTACGATATCTTTCTGAGAAATCATTATTTCCACACGCGCCCAAGTTTTTTCAATGCACTGTGCTCCGCTGATTACGAATATGCCTATGGTTTTACGAAAAACTCATCAGGTAACTTGAAATCCGCATGAGAAGTTAGTGATCACAAATGAACGTCCTTTTTGCGCTAGGACCGATATTTCGCGAGAAAAACGCGGAAAACTGTTTGCATCATTCCTCGAACTCTGCATATAGTTTATAATATGTATTTTAGGTCGCTGAACAGAAATATAACATTATTTTAGTGATAGAACGCGCAGAAATTATAATAACCGTGAAAAACCGGCAGCGAGGATCTTAATTTTTCTCGTTTTCCGATAATCTTAGTAATTCTACGATATCTTTCTGAGAAATCATTATTTTTACACGCGCCCAAGTTTTTTCAATGCACTGTGCTCCGCTGATTACGAATATACCTATGGATTTACGAAAAAAATATCAGGTAACTTGAAATCCGCATGAGAAGTTAGTGATCACAAATGATCGTCCTTTTTGCGCTAGGACCGATATTTCGCGAGAAAAACGCGAAAAACTGTTTGCATCATTCCTCGAACTCTGCATATAGTTTATAATATGTATTTTAGGTCGCTGAACAGGAATAAAACATTATTTTAGTGATAGAACGCGCAGAAATTATAATAACCGTGAAAAACCGGCAGCGAGGATCTTAATTTTTCTCGTTTTCCGATAATCTTAGTAATTCTACGATATCTTTCTGAGAAATCATTATTTTTACACGCGCCCAAGTTTTTTCAATGCACTGTGCTCCGCTGATTACGAATATACCTATGGATTTACGAAAAACTTATCAGGTAACTTGAAATCCGCATGAGAAGTTAGTGATCACAAATGAACGTCCTTTTTGCGCTAGGACCGATATTACGCGAGAAAAACGCGAAAAACTGTTTGCATCATTCCTCGGACTCTGCATATAGTTCATAATATGTATTTTAGGTCGCTGAACAGAAAAAAAAAATTATTTTAGTGATAGAACGCGCAGAAATTATAATAACCGTGAAAAACCGGCAGCGAGGATCTTAATTTTTCTCGTTTTCCGATAATCTTAGTAATTCTCCGATATCTTTCTGGGAAATCATTATTTTTACACGCGCCCAAGTTTTTTCAATGCACTGTGCTCCGCTGATCACGAATATGCCCATGGTTTGACGAAAACCTCATCAGGTAACTTGAAATCCGCATGAGAAGTTAGTGATCACAAATGAACGTCCTTTTTGCGCTAGGACCGATATTTCGCGAGAAAAACGCGAAAAACTGTTTGCATCATTCCTCGGACTCTGCATATAGTTTATAATATGTATTTCAGGTCGCTGAACAGAAATAAAACATTCTTCTGGTGATAGAACGCGCAGAAATTATAATAACCGTGAAAAACCGGCAGCGAGGATCTTAATTTTTCTCGTTTTCCGATAATCTTAGTAATTCTACGATATCTTTCTGAGAAATCATTATTTTCACACGCGCCCAAGTTTTTTCAATGCACTGTGCTCCGCTGATTACGAATATGCCTATGGATTTACGAAAAACTCATCAGGTAACTTGAAATCCGCATGAGAAGTTAGTGATCACAAATGAACGTCCTTTTTGCGCTAGGACCGATATTTCGCGAGAAAAACGCGAAAAACTGTTTGCATCATTCCTCGAACTCTGCATATAGTTCATAATATGTATTTTAGGTCGCTGAACAGAAATATAACATTATTTTAGTGATAGAACGCGCAGAAATTATAATAACCGTGAAAAACCGGCAGCGAGGATCTTAATTTTTCTCGTTTTTCGATAATCTTAGTAATTCTACGATATCTTTCTAAGAAATCATTATTTTCACACGCGCCCAAGTTTTTTCAATGCACTGTGCTCCGCTGATTACGAATATACCTATGGATTTACGAAAAACTTATCAGGTAACTTGAAATCCGCATGAGAAGTTAGTGATCACAAATGAACGTCCTTTTTGCGCTAGGACCGATATTTCGCGAGAAAAACGCGAAAAACTGTTTGCATCATTCCTCGAACTCTGCATATAGTTTATAATATGTATTTTAGGTCGCTGAACAGGAATAAAACATTATTTTAGTGATAGAACGCGCAGAAATTATAATAACCGTGAAAAACCGGCAGCGAGGATCTTAATTTTTCTCGTTTTCCGATAATCTTAGTAATTCTACGATATCTTTCTAAGAAATCATTATTTTTACACGCGCCCAAGTTTTTTCAATGCACTGTGCTCCGCTGATTACGAATATGCCTATGGATTTACGAAAAACTCATCAGGTAACTTGAAATCCGCATGAGAAGTTAGTGATCACAAATGAACGTCCTTTTTGCGCTAGGACCGATATTTCGCGAGAAAAACGCGAAAAACTGTTTGCATCATTCCTCGAACTCTGCATATAGTTCATAATATGTATTTTAGGTCGCTGAACAGAAATATAACATTATTTTAGTTTTAGAACGCGCAGAAATTATAATAACCGTGAAAAACCGGCAGCGAGGATCTTAATTTTTCTCGTTTTTCGATAATCTTAGTAATTCTACGATATCTTTCTAAGAAATCATTATTTTCACACGCGCCCAAGTTTTTTCAATGCACTGTGCTCCGCTGATTACGAATATGCCTATGGTTTTACGAAAAACTCATCAGGTAACTTGAAATCCGCATGAGAAGTTAGTGATCACAAATGACCGTCCTTTTTGCGCTAGGACCGATATTTCGCGAGAAAAACGCGAAAAACTGTTTGCATCATTCCTCGGACTCTGCATATAGTTTGTAATATGTATTTCAGGTCGCTGAACAGAAATAAAACATTATTTTAGTGATAGAACGCGCAGAAATTATAATAACCGTGAAAAACCGGCAGCGAGGATCTTAATTTTTCTCGTTTTCCGATAATCTCATTAATTCTACGATATCTTCCTAAGAAATCATTATTTTTACGCGCGCCCAAGTTTTTTCAATGCACTGTGCTCCGCTGATTACGAATATGCCTATGGATTTACAAAAAACTCATCATGTAACTTGAAATCCGCATGAGAATTCAGTGATCACAAATGAACGTCCTTTTTGCGCTAGGACCGATATTTCGCGAGAAAAACGCGAAAAACTGTTTGCGTCATTTCTCGAACTCTGCATATAGTTTATAATATGTATTTTAGGTCGCTGAACAGAAATAAAACATTATTTTAGTGATAGAACGCGCAGAAATTATAATAACCGTGAAAAACCGGCAGCGAGGATCTTAATTTTTCTCGATTTCCGATAATCTTAGTAATTCTACGATATCTTTCTAAGAAATCATTATTTTCACACGCGCCCAAGTTTTTTCAATGCACTGTGCTCCGCTGATTACGAATATGCCTACGGTTTTACGAAAAACTCATCAGGTAACTTGAAATCCGCATGAGAAGTTAGTGATCACAAATGAACGTCCTTTTTGCGCTAGGACCGATATTTCGCGAGAAAAACGCGAAAAACTGTTTGCATCATTCCTTGGACTCTGCATATAGTTTGTAATATGTATTTCAGGTCGCTGAACAGAAATAAAACATTATTTTAGTGATAGAACGCGCAGAAATTATAATAACCGTGAAAAACTGGCAGCGAGGATCTTAATTTTTCGCGTTTTCCGATAATCTCAGTAATTTTACGATATCTTTCTGAGAAATCATTATTTTCACACGCGCCCAAGTTTGTTCAATGCACTGTGCTCCGCTGATTACGAGGATGCCTATGGATTTACGAAAAACTCATCAGGTAACTTGAAATCCGCATGAGAAGTTAGTGATCACAAATAAACGTCCTTTTTGCGCTAGGACCGATATTTCGCGAAAAAAACGCGAAAACTTGTTTGCATCATTCCTCGAACTCTGCATATAGTTCATAATATGTATTTTAGGTCGCTGAACAGAAATAAAACATTATTTTAGTGATAGAACGCGCAGAAATTATAATAACCGTGAAAAACCGGCAGCGAGGATCTTAATTTTTCTCGTTTTCCGATAATCTTAGTAATTCTACGATATCTTTCTGAGAAATCATTATTTTTACACGCGCCCAAGTTTTTTCAATGCACTGTGCTCCGCTGATTACGAATATGCCTATGGTTTTACGGAAAACTCATCAGGTAACTTGAAATCCGCATGAGAAGTTAGTGATCACAAATGAACGTCCTTTTTGCGCTAGGACCGATATTTCGCGAGAAAAACGCGGAAAACTGTTTGCATCATTCCTCGGACTCTGCATATAGTTTATAATATGTATTTCAGGTCGCTGAACAGAAATAAAACATTCTTCTGGTGATAGAACGCGCAGAAATTATAATAACCGTGAAAAACCGGCAGCGAGGATCTTAATTTTTCTCGTTTTCCGATAATCTTAGTAATTCTCTGATATCTTTCTGAGATATCATTATTTTTACACGCGCCCAAGTTTTTTCAATGCACTGTGCTCCGCTGATTACGAATATGCCCATGGTTTGACGAAAACCTCATCAGGTAACTTGAAATCCGCATGAGAAGTTAGTGATCACAAATGAACGTCCTTTTTGCGCTAGGACCGATATTTCGCGAGAAAAACGCGAAAAACTGTTTGCATCATTCCTCGGACTCTGCATATAGTTTGTAATATGTATTTCAGGTCGCTGAACAGAAATAAAACATTCTTCTGGTGATAGAACGCGCAGAAATTATAATAACCGTGAAAAACCGGCAGCGAGGATCTTAATTTTTCTCGTTTTCCGATAATCTTAGTAATTCTACGATATCTTTCTGAGAAATCATTATTTCCACACGCGCCCAAGTTTTTTCAATGCACTGTGCTCCGCTGATTACGAATATGCCTATGGATTTACGAAAAACTCATCAGGTAACTTGAAATCCGCATGAGAAGTTAGTGATCACAGATGACCGTCCTTTTTGCGCTAGGACCGATATTTCGCGAGAAAAACGCGAAAAACTGTTTGCATCATTCCTCGGACTCTGCATATAGTTTGTAATATGTATTTCAGGTCGCTGAACAGAAATAAAACATTCTTCTGGTGATAGAACGCGCAGAAATTATAATAACCGTGAAAAACCGGCAGCGAGGATCTTAATTTTTCTCGTTTTCCGATAATCTTAGTAATTCTACGATATCTTTCTGAGAAATCATTATTTCCACACGCGCCCAAGTTTTTTCAATGCACTGTGCTCCGCTGATTACGAATATGCCTATGGTTTTACGAAAAACTTATCAGGTAACTTGAAATCCGCATGAGAAGTTAGTGATCACAAATGAACGTCCTTTTTGCGCTAGGACCGATATTACGCGAGAAAAACGCGAAAAACTGTTTGCATCATTCCTCGGACTCTGCATATAGTTCATAATATGTATTTTAGGTCGCTGAACAGAAAAAAAACATTATTTTAGTGATAGAACGCGCAGAAATTATAATAACCGTGAAAAACCGGCAGCGAGGATCTTAATTTTTCTCGTTTTCCGATAATCTTAGTAATTCTCCGATATCTTTCTGGGAAATCATTATTTTTACACGCGCCCAAGTTTTTTCAATGCACTGTGCTCCGCTGATCACGAATATGCCCATGGTTTGACGAAAACCTCATCAGGTAACTTGAAATCCGCATGAGAAGTTAGTGATCACAAATGAACGTCCTTTTTGCGCTAGGACCGATATTTCGCGAGAAAAACGCGAAAAACTGTTTGCATCATTCCTCGGACTCTGCATATAGTTTATAATATGTATTTCAGGTCGCTGAACAGAAATAAAACATTCTTCTGGTGATAGAACGCGCAGAAATTATAATAACCGTGAAAAACCGGCAGCGAGGATCTTAATTTTTCTCGTTTTCCGATAATCTTAGTAATTCTACGATATCTTTCTGAGAAATCATTATTTTCACACGCGCCCAAGTTTTTTCAATGCACTGTGCTCCGCTGATTACGAATATGCCTATGGATTTACGAAAAACTCATCAGGTAACTTGAAATCCGCATGAGAAGTTAGTGATCACAAATGAACGTCCTTTTTGCGCTAGGACCGATATTTCGCGAGAAAAACGCGAAAAACTGTTTGCATCATTCCTCGGACTCTGCATATAGTTTGTAATATGTATTTCAGGTCGCTGAACAGAAATAAAACATTCTTCTGGTGATAGAACGCGCAGAAATTATAATAACCGTGAAAAACCGGCAGCGAGGATCTTAATTTTTCTCGTTTTCCGATAATCTTAGTAATTCTACGATATCTTTCTGAGAAATCATTATTTCCACACGCGCCCAAGTTTTTTCAATGCACTGTGCTCCGCTGATTACGAATATGCCTATGGTTTTACGAAAAACTCATCAGGTAACTTGAAATCCGCATGAGAAGTTAGTGATCACAAATGAACGTCCTTTTTGCGCTAGGACCGATATTTCGCGAGAAAAACGCGGAAAACTGTTTGCATCATTCCTCGAACTCTGCATATAGTTTATAATATGTATTTTAGGTCGCTGAACAGAAATATAACATTATTTTAGTGATAGAACGCGCAGAAATTATAATAACCGTGAAAAACCGGCAGCGAGGATCTTAATTTTTCTCGTTTTCCGATAATCTTAGTAATTCTACGATATCTTTCTGAGAAATCATTATTTTTACACGCGCCCAAGTTTTTTCAATGCACTGTGCTCCGCTGATTACGAATATACCTATGGATTTACGAAAAACTTATCAGGTAACTTGAAATCCGCATGAGAAGTTAGTGATCACAAATGAACGTCCTTTTTGCGCTAGGACCGATATTTCGCGAGAAAAACGCGAAAAACTGTTTGCATCATTCCTCGGACTCTGCATATAGTTTATAATATGTATTTCAGGTCGCTGAACAGAAATAAAACATTCTTCTGGTGATAGAACGCGCAGAAATTATAATAACCGTGAAAAACCGGCAGCGAGGATCTTAATTTTTCTCGTTTTCCGATAATCTCAGTAATTCTACGATATCTTTCTGAGAAATCATTATTTCCACACGCGCCCAAGTTTTTTCAATGCACTGTGCTCCGCTGATTACGAATATGCCTATGGTTTTACGAAAAACTCATCAGGTAACTTGAAATCCGCATGAGAAGTTAGTGATCACAAATGAACGTCCTTTTTGCGCTAGGACCGATATTTCGCGAGAAAAACGCGGAAAACTGTTTGCATCATTCCTCGAACTCTGCATATAGTTTATAATATGTATTTTAGGTCGCTGAACAGAAATATAACATTATTTTAGTGATAGAACGCGCAGAAATTATAATAACCGTGAAAAACCGGCAGCGAGGATCTTAATTTTTCTCGTTTTCCGATAATCTTAGTAATTCTACGATATCTTTCTGAGAAATCATTATTTTTACACGCGCCCAAGTTTTTTCAATGCACTGTGCTCCGCTGATTACGAATATACCTATGGATTTACGAAAAAAATATCAGGTAACTTGAAATCCGCATGAGAAGTTAGTGATCACAAATGAACGTCCTTTTTGCGCTAGGACCGATATTTCGCGAGAAAAACGCGAAAAACTGTTTGCATCATTCCTCGAACTCTGCATATAGTTTATAATATGTATTTTAGGTCGCTGAACAGGAATAAAACATTATTTTAGTGATAGAACGCGCAGAAATTATAATAACCGTGAAAAACCGGCAGCGAGGATCTTAATTTTTCTCGTTTTCCGATAATCTTAGTAATTCTACGATATCTTTCTGAGAAATCATTATTTTTACACGCGCCCAAGTTTTTTCAATGCACTGTGCTCCGCTGATTACGAATATACCTATGGATTTACGAAAAACTTATCAGGTAACTTGAAATCCGCATGAGAAGTTAGTGATCACAAATGAACGTCCTTTTTGCGCTAGGACCGATATTACGCGAGAAAAACGCGAAAAACTGTTTGCATCATTCCTCGGACTCTGCATATAGTTCATAATATGTATTTTAGGTCGCTGAACAGAAAAAAAAAATTATTTTAGTGATAGAACGCGCAGAAATTATAATAACCGTGAAAAACCGGCAGCGAGGATCTTAATTTTTCTCGTTTTCCGATAATCTTAGTAATTCTCCGATATCTTTCTGGGAAATCATTATTTTTACACGCGCCCAAGTTTTTTCAATGCACTGTGCTCCGCTGATCACGAATATGCCTATGGTTTTACGAAAAACTCATCAGGTAACTTGAAATCCGCATGAGAAATTAGTGATCACAAATGAACGTCCTTTTTGCGCTAGGACCGATATTTCGCGAGAAAAACGCGAAAAACTGTTTGCATCATTCCTCGAACTCTGCATATAGTTTATAATATGTATTTTAGGTCGCTGAACAGAAATATAACATTATTTTAGTGATAGAACGCGCAGAAATTATAATAACCGTGAAAAACCGGCAGCGAGGATCTTAATTTTTCTCGTTTTCCGATAATCTTAGTAATTCTACGATATCTTTCTGAGAAATCATTATTTCCACACGCGCCCAAGTTTTTTCAATGCACTGTGCTCCGCTGATTACGAATATGCCTATGGTTTTACGAAAAACTCATCAGGTAACTTGAAATCCGCATGAGAAGTTAGTGATCACAAATGAACGTCCTTTTTGCGCTAGGACCGATATTTCGCGAGAAAAACGCGAAAAACTGTTTGCATCATTCCTCGGACTCTGCATATAGTTTATAATATGTATTTCAGGTCGCTGAACAGAAATAAAACATTCTTCTGGTGATAGAACGCGCAGAAATTATAATAACCGTGAAAAACCGGCAGCGAGGATCTTAATTTTTCTCGTTTTCCGATAATCTTAGTAATTCTACGATATCTTTCTGAGAAATCATTATTTTCACACGCGCCCAAGTTTTTTCAATGCACTGTGCTCCGCTGATTACGAATATGCCTATGGATTTACGAAAAACTCATCAGGTAACTTGAAATCCGCATGAGAAGTTAGTGATCACAAATGAACGTCCTTTTTGCGCTAGGACCGATATTTCGCGAGAAAAACGCGAAAAACTGTTTGCATCATTCCTCGAACTCTGCATATAGTTCATAATATGTATTTTAGGTCGCTGAACAGAAATATAACATTATTTTAGTGATAGAACGCGCAGAAATTATAATAACCGTGAAAAACCGGCAGCGAGGATCTTAATTTTTCTCGTTTTTCGATAATCTTAGTAATTCTACGATATCTTTCTAAGAAATCATTATTTTCACACGCGCCCAAGTTTTTTCAATGCACTGTGCTCCGCTGATTACGAATATACCTATGGATTTACGAAAAACTTATCAGGTAACTTGAAATCCGCATGAGAAGTTAGTGATCACAAATGAACGTCCTTTTTGCGCTAGGACCGATATTTCGCGAGAAAAACGCGAAAAACTGTTTGCATCATTCCTCGAACTCTGCATATAGTTTATAATATGTATTTTAGGTCGCTGAACAGGAATAAAACATTATTTTAGTGATAGAACGCGCAGAAATTATAATAACCGTGAAAAACCGGCAGCGAGGATCTTAATTTTTCTCGTTTTCCGATAATCTTAGTAATTCTACGATATCTTTCTAAGAAATCATTATTTTTACACGCGCCCAAGTTTTTTCAATGCACTGTGCTCCGCTGATTACGAATATGCCTATGGATTTACGAAAAACTCATCAGGTAACTTGAAATCCGCATGAGAAGTTAGTGATCACAAATGAACGTCCTTTTTGCGCTAGGACCGATATTTCGCGAGAAAAACGCGAAAAACTGTTTGCATCATTCCTCGAACTCTGCATATAGTTCATAATATGTATTTTAGGTCGCTGAACAGAAATATAACATTATTTTAGTTTTAGAACGCGCAGAAATTATAATAACCGTGAAAAACCGGCAGCGAGGATCTTAATTTTTCTCGTTTTTCGATAATCTTAGTAATTCTACGATATCTTTCTAAGAAATCATTATTTTCACACGCGCCCAAGTTTTTTCAATGCACTGTGCTCCGCTGATTACGAATATGCCTATGGTTTTACGAAAAACTCATCAGGTAACTTGAAATCCGCATGAGAAGTTAGTGATCACAAATGACCGTCCTTTTTGCGCTAGGACCGATATTTCGCGAGAAAAACGCGAAAAACTGTTTGCATCATTCCTCGGACTCTGCATATAGTTTGTAATATGTATTTCAGGTCGCTGAACAGAAATAAAACATTATTTTAGTGATAGAACGCGCAGAAATTATAATAACCGTGAAAAACCGGCAGCGAGGATCTTAATTTTTCTCGTTTTCCGATAATCTCATTAATTCTACGATATCTTCCTAAGAAATCATTATTTTTACGCGCGCCCAAGTTTTTTCAATGCACTGTGCTCCGCTGATTACGAATATGCCTATGGATTTACAAAAAACTCATCATGTAACTTGAAATCCGCATGAGAATTCAGTGATCACAAATGAACGTCCTTTTTGCGCTAGGACCGATATTTCGCGAGAAAAACGCGAAAAACTGTTTGCGTCATTTCTCGAACTCTGCATATAGTTTATAATATGTATTTTAGGTCGCTGAACAGAAATAAAACATTATTTTAGTGATAGAACGCGCAGAAATTATAATAACCGTGAAAAACCGGCAGCGAGGATCTTAATTTTTCTCGTTTTCCGATAATCTTAGTAATTCTACGATATCTTTCTAAGAAATCATTATTTTCACACGCGCCCAAGTTTTTTCAATGCACTGTGCTCCGCTGATTACGAATATGCCTACGGTTTTACGAAAAACTCATCAGGTAACTTGAAATCCGCATGAGAAGTTAGTGATCACAAATGAACGTCCTTTTTGCGCTAGGACCGATATTTCGCGAGAAAAACGCGAAAAACTGTTTGCATCATTCCTCGAACTCTGCATATAGTTCATAATATGTATTTTAGGTCGCTGAACAGAAATATATCATTATTTTAGTGATAGAACGCGCAGAAATTATAATAACCGTGAAAAACCGGCAGCGAGGACCTTAATTTTTCTCGTTTTTCGATAATCTTAGTAATGCTACGATATCTTTCTGAGAAATCATTATTTTCACACGCGCCCAAGTTTTTTCAATGCACTGTGCTCCGCTGATTACGAATATGCCTATGGATTTACGAAAAACTCATCAGGTAACTTGAAATCCGCATGAGAAGTTAGTGATCACAAATGAACGTCCTTTTTGCGCTAGGACCGATATTTCGCGAGAAAAACGCGAAAAACTGTTTGCATCATTCCTCGGACTCTGCATATAGTTTGTAATATGTATTTCAGGTCGCTGAACAGAAATAAAACATTATTTTAGTGATAGAACGCGCAGAAATTATAATAACCGTGAAAAACTGGCAGCGAGGATCTTAATTTTTCGCGTTTTCCGATAATCTCAGTAATTCTACGATATCTTTCTGAGAAATCATTATTTTCACACGCGCCCAAGTTTGTTCAATGCACTGTGCTCCGCTGATTACGAGGATGCCTATGGATTTACGAAAAACTCATCAGGTAACTTGAAATCCGCATGAGGAGTTAGTGATCACAAATAAACGTCCTTTTTGCGCTAGGACCGATATTTCGCGAAAAAAACGCGAAAACTTGTTTGCATCATTCCTCGAACTCTGCATATAGTTCATAATATGTATTTTAGGTCGCTGAACAGAAATAAAACATTATTTTAGTGATAGAACGCGCAGAAATTATAATAACCGTGAAAAACCGGCAGCGAGGATCTTAATTTTTCTCGTTTTCCGATAATCTTAGTAATTCTCCGATATCTTTCTGAGAAATCATTATTTTTACACGCGCCCAAGTTTTTTCAATGCACTGTGCTCCGCTGATTACGAATATGCCCATGGTTTGACGAAAACCTCATCAGGTAACTTGAAATCCGCATGAGAAGTTAGTGATCACAAATGAACGTCCTTTTTGCGCTAGGACCGATATTTCGCGAGAAAAACGCGAAAAACTGTTTGCATCATTCCTCGGACTCTGCATATAGTTTGTAATATGTATTTCAGGTCGCTGAACAGAAATAAAACATTCTTCTGGTGATAGAACGCGCAGAAATTATAATAACCGTGAAAAACCGGCAGCGAGGATCTTAATTTTTCTCGTTTTCCGATAATCTTAGTAATTCTACGATATCTTTCTGAGAAATCATTATTTCCACACGCGCCCAAGTTTTTTCAATGCACTGTGCTCCGCTGATTACGAATATGCCTATGGTTTTACGAAAAACTCATCAGGTAACTTGAAATCCGCATGAGAAGTTAGTGATCACAAATGAACGTCCTTTTTGCGCTAGGACCGATATTTCGCGAGAAAAACGCGAAAAACTGTTTGCATCATTCCTCGGACTCTGCATATAGTTTATAATATGTATTTCAGGTCGCTGAACAGAAATAAAACATTCTTCTGGTGATAGAACGCGCAGAAATTATAATAACCGTGAAAAACCGGCAGCGAGGATCTTAATTTTTCTCGTTTTCCGATAATCTTAGTAATTCTACGATATCTTTCTGAGAAATCATTATTTTCACACGCGCCCAAGTTTGTTCAATGCACTGTGCTCCGCTGATTACGAATATGCCTATGGATTCACGAAAAACTCATCAGGTAACTTGAAATCCGCATGAGAAGTTAGTGATCACAAATGAACGTCCTTTTTGCGCTAGGACCGATATTTCGCGAGAAAAACGCGGAAAACTGTTTGCATCATTCCTCGAACTCTGCATATAGTTTATAATATGTATTTTAGGTCGCTGAACAGGAATAAAACATTATTTTAGTGATAGAACGCGCAGAAATTATAATAACCGTGAAAAACCGGCAGCGAGGATCTTAATTTTTCTCGTTTTCCGATAATCTTAGTAATTCTACGATATCTTTCTAAGAAATCATTATTTTTACACGCGCCCAAGTTTTTTCAATGCACTGTGCTCCGCTGATTACGAATATACCTATGGATTTACGAAAAACTCATCAGGTAACTTGAAATCCGCATGAGAAGTTAGTGATCACAAATGAACGTCCTTTTTGCGCTAGGACCGATATTACGCGAGAAAAACGCGAAAAACTGTTTGCATCATTCCTCGGACTCTGCATATAGTTCATAATATGTATTTTAGGTCGCTGAACAGAAAAAAAACATTATTTTAGTGATAGAACGCGCAGAAATTATAATAACCGTGAAAAACCGGCAGCGAGGATCTTAATTTTTCTCGTTTTCCGATAATCTTAGTAATTCTCCGATATCTTTCTGGGAAATCATTATTTTTACACGCGCCCAAGTTTTTTCAATGCACTGTGCTCCGCTGATTACGAATATGCCCATGGTTTGACGAAAACCTCATCAGGTAACTTGAAATCCGCATGAGAAGTTAGTGATCACAAATGAACGTCCTTTTTGCGCTAGGACCGATATTTCGCGAGAAAAACGCGAAAAACTGTTTGCATCATTCCTCGGACTCTGCATATAGTTTATAATATGTATTTCAGGTCGCTGAACAGAAATAAAACATTCTTCTGGTGATAGAACGCGCAGAAATTATAATAACCGTGAAAAACCGGCAGCGAGGATCTTAATTTTTCTCGTTTTCCGATAATCTTAGTAATTCTACGATATCTTTCTGAGAAATCATTATTTTCACACGCGCCCAAGTTTTTTCAATGCACTGTGCTCCGCTGATTACGAATATGCCTATGGATTTACGAAAAACTCATCAGGTAACTTGAAATCCGCATGAGAAGTTAGTGATCACAAATGAACGTCCTTTTTGCGCTAGGACCGATATTTCGCGAGAAAAACGCGAAAAACTGTTTGCATCATTCCTCGAACTCTGCATATAGTTCATAATATGTATTTTAGGTCGCTGAACAGAAATATAACATTATTTTAGTGATAGAACGCGCAGAAATTATAATAACCGTGAAAAACCGGCAGCGAGGATCTTAATTTTTCTCGTTTTTCGATAATCTTAGTAATTCTACGATATCTTTCTAAGAAATCATTATTTTCACACGCGCCCAAGTTTTTTCAATGCACTGTGCTCCGCTAATTACGAATATGCCTATGGTTTTACGAAAAACTCATCAGGTAACTTGAAATCCGCATGAGAAGTTACTGATCACAAATGACCGTCCTTTTTGCGCTAGGACCGATATTTCGCGAGAAAAACGCGAAAAACTGTTTGCATCATTCCTCGGACTCTGCATATAGTTTATAATATGTATTTCAGGTCGCTGAACAGAAATAAAACATTCTTCTGGTGATAGAACGCGCAGAAATTATAATAACCGTGAAAAACCGGCAGCGAGGATCTTAATTTTTCTCGTTTTCCAATAATCTTAGTAATTCTACGATATCTTTCTGAGAAATCATTATTTTTACACGCGCCCAAGTTTTTTCAATGCACTGTGCTCCGCTGATTACGAATATACCTATGGATTTACGAAAAACTTATCAGGTAACTTGAAATCCGCATGAGAAGTTAGTGATCACAAATGAACGTCCTTTTTGCGCTAGGACCGATATTTCGCGAGAAAAACGCGAAAAACTGTTTGCATCATTCCTCGAACTCTGCATATAGTTTATAATATGTATTTTAGGTCGCTGAACAGGAATAAAACATTATTTTAGTGATAGAACGCGCAGAAATTATAATAACCGTGAAAAACCGGCAGCGAGGATCTTAATTTTTCTCGTTTTCCGATAATCTTAGTAATTCTACGATATCTTTCTAAGAAATCATTATTTTTACACGCGCCCAAGTTTTTTCAATGCACTGTGCTCCGCTGATTACGAATATGCCTATGGATTTACGAAAAACTCATCAGGTAACTTGAAATCCGCATGAGAAGTTAGTGATCACAAATGAACGTCCTTTTTGCGCTAGGACCGATATTTCGCGAGAAAAACGCGAAAAACTGTTTGCATCATTCCTCGAACTCTGCATATAGTTCATAATATGTATTTTAGGTCGCTGATCAGAAATATAACATTATTTTAGTTTTAGAACGCGCAGAAATTATAATAACCGTGAAAAACCGGCAGCGAGGATCTTAATTTTTCTCGTTTTTCGATAATCTTAGTAATTCTACGATATCTTTCTAAGAAATCATTATTTTCACACGCGCCCAAGTTTTTTCAATGCACTGTGCTCCGCTGATTACGAATATGCCTATGGTTTTACGAAAAACTCATCAGGTAACTTGAAATCCGCATGAGAAGTTAGTGATCACAAATGACCGTCCTTTTTGCGCTAGGACCGATATTTCGCGAGAAAAACGCGAAAAACTGTTTGCATCATTCCTCGGACTCTGCATATAGTTTGTAATATGTATTTCAGGTCGCTGAACAGAAATAAAACATTATTTTAGTCATAGAACGCGCAGAAATTATAATAACCGTGAAAAACCGGCAGCGAGGATCTTAATTTTTCTCGTTTTCCGATAATCTCATTAATTCTACGATATCTTCCTAAGAAATCATTATTTTTACGCGCGCCCAAGTTTTTTCAATGCACTGTGCTCCGCTGATTACGAATATGCCTATGGTTTTACGAAAAACTCATCATGTAACTTGAAATCCGCATGAGAAGTTAGTGATCACAAATGAACGTCCTTTTTGCGCTAGGACCGATATTTCGCGAGAAAAACGCGAAAAACTGTTTGCGTCATTTCTCGAACTCTGCATATAGTTTATAATATGTATTTTAGGTCGCTGAACAGAAATAAAACATTATTTTAGTGACAGAACGCGCAGAAATTATAATAACCGTGAAAAACCGGCAGCGAGGATCTTAATTTTTCTCGTTTTCCGATAATCTTAGTAATTCTACGATATCTTTCTGAGAAATCATTATTTTTACACGCGCCCAAGTTTTTTCAATGCACTGTGCTCCGCTGATTACGAATATGCCTACGGTTTTACGAAAAACTCATCAGGTAACTTGAAATCCGCATGAGAAGTTAGTGATCACAAATGAACGTCCTTTTTGCGCTAGGACCGATATTTCGCGAGAAAAACGCGAAAAACTGTTTGCATCATTCCTCGAACTCTGCATATAGTTCATAATATGTATTTTAGGTCGCTGAACAGAAAAAAAACATTATTTTAGTGATAGAACGCGCAGAAATTATAATAACCGTGATAAACCGGCAGCGAGGATCTTAATTTTTCTCGTTTTCCGATAATCTTAGTAATTCTCCGATATCTTTCTGAGAAATCATTATTTTTACACGCGCCCAAGTTTTTTCAATGCACTGTGCTCCGCTGATTACGAATATGCCTATGGTTTGACGAAAACCTCATCAGGTAACTTGAAATCCGCATGAGAAGTTAGTGATCACAAATGAACGTCCTTTTTGCGCTAGGACCGATATTTCGCGAGAAAAACGCGAAAAACTGTTTGCATCATTCCTCGGACTCTGCATATAGTTTATAATATGTATTTCAGGTCGCTGAACAGAAATAAAACATTCTTCTGGTGATAGAACGCGCAGAAATTATAATAACCGTGAAAAACCGGCAGCGAGGATCTTAATTTTTCTCGTTTTCCGATAATCTTAGTAATTCTACGATATCTTTCTAAGAAATCATTATTTTCACACGCGCCCAAGTTTTTTCAATGCACTGTGCTCCGCTGATTACGAATATGCTTATGGATTTACGAAAAACTCATCAGGTAACTTGAAATCCGCATGAGAATTTAGTGATCACAAATGAACGTCCTTTTTGCGCTAGGACCGATATTTCGCGAGAAAAACGCGAAAAACTGTTTGCATTATTCCTCGAACTCTGCATATAGTTCATAATATGTATTTTAGGTCGCTGAACAGAAATAAAACATTATTTTAGTGATAGAACGCGCAGAAATTATAATAACCGTGAAAAACCGGCAGCGAGGATCTTAATTTTTCTCGTTTTCCGATAATCTCATTAATTCTACGATATCTTCCTAAGAAATCATTATTTTTACGCGCGCCCAAGTTTTTTCAATGCACTGTGCTCCGCTGATTACGAATATGCCTATGGATTTACAAAAAACTCATCATGTAACTTGAAATCCGCATGAGAAGTTAGTGATCACAAATGAACGTCCTTTTTGCGCTAGGACCGATATTTCGCGAGAAAAACGCGAAAAACTGTTTGCGTCATTTCTCGAACTCTGCATATAGTTTATAATATGTATTTTAGGTCGCTGAACAGAAATAAAACATTATTTTAGTGAGAGAACGCGCAGAAATTATAATAACCGTGAAAAACCGGCAGCGAGGATCTTAATTTTTCTCGTTTTCCGATAATCTTAGTAATTCTACGATATCTTTCTAAGAAATCATTATTTTCACACGCGCCCAAGTTTTTTCAATGCACTGTGCTCCGCTGATTACGAATATGCCTACGGTTTTACGAAAAACTCATCAGGTAACTTGAAATCCGCATGAGAAGTTAGTGATCACAAATGAACGTCCTTTTTGCGCTAGGACCGATATTTCGCGAGAAAAACGCGAAAAACTGTTTGCATCATTCCTCGAACTCTGCATATAGTTCATAATATGTATTTTAGGTCGCTGAACAGAAATATAACATTATTTTAGTGATAGAACGCGCAGAAATTATAATAACCGTGAAAAACCGGCAGCGAGGACCTTAATTTTTCTCGTTTTTCGATAATCTTAGTAATTCTCCGATATCTTTCTGAGAAATCATTATTTTCACACGCGCCCAAGTTTTTTCAATGCACTGTGCTCCGCTGATTACGAATATGCCTATGGATTTACGAAAAACTCATCAGGTAACTTGAAATCCGCATGAGAAGTTAGTGATCACAAATGAACGTCCTTTTTGCGCTAGGACCGATATTTCGCGAGAAAAACGCGAAAAACTGTTTGCATCATTCCTCGGACTCTGCATATAGTTTGTAATATGTATTTCAGGTCGCTGAACAGAAATAAAACATTATTTTAGTGATAGAACGCGCAGAAATTATAATAACCGTGAAAAACTGGCAGCGAGGATCTTAATTTTTCGCGTTTTCCGATAATCTCAGTAATTCTACGATATCTTTCTGAGAAATCATTATTTTCACACGCGCCCAAGTTTGTTCAATGCACTGTGCTCCGCTGATTACGAGGATGCCTATGGATTTACGAAAAACTCATCAGGTAACTTGAAATCCGCATGAGAAGTTAGTGATCACAAATGAACGTCCTTTTTGCGCTAGGACCGATATTTCGCGAGAAAAACGCGGAAAACTGTTTGCATCATTCCTCGAACTCTGCATATAGTTGATAATATGTATTTTAGGTCGCTGAACAGAAATATAACATTATTTTAGTGATAGAACGCGCAGAAATTATAATAACCGTGAAAAACCGGCAGCGAGGATCTTAATTTTTCTCGTTTTCCGATAATCTTAGTAATTCTACGATATCTTTCTGAGAAATCATTATTTTTACACGCGCCCAAGTTTTTTCAATGCACTGTGCTCCGCTGATTACGAATATACCTATGGATTTACGAAAAACTTATCAGGTAACTTGAAATCCGCATGAGAAGTTAGTGATCACAAATGAACGTCCTTTTTGCGCTAGGACCGATATTTCGCGAGAAAAACGCGAAAAACTGTTTGCATCATTCCTCGAACTCTGCATATAGTTTATAATATGTATTTTAGGTCGCTGAACAGGAATAAAACATTATTTTAGTGATAGAACGCGCAGAAATTATAATAACCGTAAAAAACCGGCAGCGAGGATCTTAATTTTTCTCGTTTTCCGATAATCTTAGTAATTCTACGATATCTTTCTAAGAAATCATTATTTTTACACGCGCATAAGTTTTTTCAATGCACTGTGCTCCGCTGATTACGAATATGCCTATGGATTTACGAAAAACTCATCAGGTAACTTGAAATCCGCATGAGAAGTTAGTGATCACAAATGAACGTCCTTTTTGCGCTAGGACCGATATTTCGCGAGAAAAACGCGAAAAACTGTTTGCATCATTCCTCGAACTCTGCATATAGTTCATAATATGTATTTTAGGTCGCTGATCAGAAATATAACATTATTTTAGTTTTAGAACGCGCAGAAATTATAATAACCGTGAAAAACCGGCAGCGAGGATCTTAATTTTTCTCGTTTTTCGATAATCTTAGTAATTCTACGATATCTTTCTAAGAAATCATTATTTTCACACGCGCCCAAGTTTTTTCAATGCACTGTGCTCCGCTGATTACGAATATGCCTATGGTTTTACGAAAAACTCATCAGGTAACTTGAAATCCGCATGAGAAGTTAGTGATCACAAATGAACGTCCTTTTTGCGCTAGGACCGATATTTCGCGAGAAAAACGCGAAAAACTGTTTGCATCATTCCTCGGACTCTGCATATAGTTTATAATATGTATTTCAGGTCGCTGAACAGAAATAAAACATTCTTCTGGTGATAGAACGCGCAGAAATTATAATAACCGTGAAAAACCGGCAGCGAGGATCTTAATTTTTCTCGTTTTCCGATAATCTTAGTAATTCTACGATATCTTTCTGAGAAATCATTATTTTCACACGCGCCCAAGTTTTTTCAATGCACTGTGCTCCGCTGATTACGAATATGCCTATGGATTTACGAAAAACTCATCAGGTAACTTGAAATCCGCATGAGAAGTTAGTGATCACAAATGAACGTCCTTTTTGCGCTAGGACCGATATTTCGCGAGAAAAACGCGGAAAACTGTTTGCATCATTCCTCGAACTCTGCATATAGTTTATAATATGTATTTTAGGTCGCTGAACAGGAATAAAACATTATTTTAGTGATAGAACGCGCAGAAATTATAATAACCGTGAAAAACCGGCAGCGAGGATCTTAATTTTTCTCGTTTTCCGATAATCTTAGTAATTCTACGATATCTTTCTAAGAAATCATTATTTTTACACGCGCCCAAGTTTTTTCAATGCACTGTGCTCCGCTGATTACGAATATACCTATGGATTTACGAAAAACTCATCAGGTAACTTGAAATCCGCATGAGAAGTTAGTGATCACAAATGAACGTCCTTTTTGCGCTAGGACCGATATTACGCGAGAAAAACGCGAAAAACTGTTTGCATCATTCCTCGGACTCTGCATATAGTTCATAATATGTATTTTAGGTCGCTGAACAGAAAAAAAACATTATTTTAGTGATAGAACGCGCAGAAATTATAATAACCGTGAAAAACCGGCAGCGAGGATCTTAATTTTTCTCGTTTTCCGATAATCTTAGTAATTCTCCGATATCTTTCTGGGAAATCATTATTTTTACACGCGCCCAAGTTTTTTCAATGCACTGTGCTCCGCTGATTACGAATATGCCCATGGTTTGACGAAAACCTCATCAGGTAACTTGAAATCCGCATGAGAAGTTAGTGATCACAAATGAACGTCCTTTTTGCGCTAGGACCGATATTTCGCGAGAAAAACGCGAAAAACTGTTTGCATCATTCCTCGGACTCTGCATATAGTTTATAATATGTATTTCAGGTCGCTGAACAGAAATAAAACATTCTTCTGGTGATAGAACGCGCAGAAATTATAATAACCGTGAAAAACCGGCAGCGAGGATCTTAATTTTTCTCGTTTTCCGATAATCTTAGTAATTCTACGATATCTTTCTGAGAAATCATTATTTTCACACGCGCCCAAGTTTTTTCAATGCACTGTGCTCCGCTGATTACGAATATGCCTATGGATTTACGAAAAACTCATCAGGTAACTTGAAATCCGCATGAGAAGTTAGTGATCACAAATGAACGTCCTTTTTGCGCTAGGACCGATATTTCGCGAGAAAAACGCGAAAAACTGTTTGCATCATTCCTCGAACTCTGCATATAGTTCATAATATGTATTTTAGGTCGCTGAACAGAAATATAACATTATTTTAGTGATAGAACGCGCAGAAATTATAATAACCGTGAAAAACCGGCAGCGAGGATCTTAATTTTTCTCGTTTTTCGATAATCTTAGTAATTCTACGATATCTTTCTGAGAAATCATTATTTTCACACGCGCCCAAGTTTTTTCAATGCACTGTGCTCCGCTAATTACGAATATGCCTATGGTTTTACGAAAAACTCATCAGGTAACTTGAAATCCGCATGAGAAGTTAGTGATCACAAATGACCGTCCTTTTTGCGCTAGGACCGATATTTCGCGAGAAAAACGCGAAAAACTGTTTGCATCATTCCTCGGACTCTGCATATAGTTTATAATATGTATTTCAGGTCGCTGAACAGAAATAAAACATTCTTCTGGTGATAGAACGCGCAGAAATTATAATAACCGTGAAAAACCGGCAGCGAGGATCTTAATTTTTCTCGTTTTCCGATAATCTTAGTAATTCTACGATATCTTTCTGAGAAATCATTATTTTTACACGCGCCCAAGTTTTTTCAATGCACTGTGCTCCGCTGATTACGAATATACCTATGGATTTACGAAAAACTTATCAGGTAACTTGAAATCCGCATGAGAAGTTAGTGATCACAAATGAACGTCCTTTTTGCGCTAGGACCGATATTTCGCGAGAAAAACGCGAAAAACTGTTTGCATCATTCCTCGAACTCTGCATATAGTTTATAATATGTATTTTAGGTCGCTGAACAGGAATAAAACATTATTTTAGTGATAGAACGCGCAGAAATTATAATAACCGTAAAAAACCGGCAGCGAGGATCTTAATTTTTCTCGTTTTCCGATAATCTTAGTAATTCTACGATATCGTTCTAAGAAATCATTATTTTTACACGCGCATAAGTTTTTTCAATGCACTGTGCTCCGCTGATTACGAATATGCCTATGGATTTACGAAAAACTCATCAGGTAACTTGAAATCCGCATGAGAAGTTAGTGATCACAAATGAACGTCCTTTTTGCGCTAGGACCGATATTTCGCGAGAAAAACGCGAAAAACTGTTTGCATCATTCCTCGAACTCTGCATATAGTTCATAATATGTATTTTAGGTCGCTGATCAGAAATATAACATTATTTTAGTTTTAGAACGCGCAGAAATTATAATAACCGTGAAAAACCGGCAGCGAGGATCTTAATTTTTCTCGTTTTTCGATAATCTTAGTAATTCTACGATATCTTTCTAAGAAATCATTATTTTCACACGCGCCCAAGTTTTTTCAATGCACTGTGCTCCGCTGATTACGAATATGCCTATGTTTTACGAAAAACTCATCAGGTAACTTGAAATCCGCATGAGAAGTTAGTGATCACAAATGAACGTCCTTTTTGCGCTAGGACCGATATTTCGCGAGAAAAACGCGAAAAACTGTTTGCATCATTCCTCGAACTCTGCATATAGTTCATAATATGTATTTTAGGTCGCTGAACAGAAATATAACATTATTTTAGTGATAGAACGCGCAGAAATTATAATAACCGTGAAAAACCGGCAGCGAGGATCTTATATTTTCTCGTTTTTCGATAATCTTAGTAATTCTACGATATCTTTCTAAGAAATCATTATTTTCACACGCGCCCAAGTTTTTTCAATGCACTGTGCTCCGCTAATTACGAATATGCCTATGGTTTTACGAAAAACTCATCAGGTAACTTGAAATCCGCATGAGAAGTTAGTGATCACAAATGACCGTCCTTTTTGCGCTAGGACCGATATTTCGCGAGAAAAACGCGAAAAACTGTTTGCATCATTCCTCGGACTCTGCATATAGTTTATAATATGTATTTCAGGTCGCTGAACAGAAATAAAACATTCTTCTGGTGATAGAACGCGCAGAAATTATAATAACCGTGAAAAACCGGCAGCGAGGATCTTAATTTTTCTCGTTTTCCGATAATCTTAGTAATTCTACGATATCTTTCTGAGAAATCATTATTTTTACACGCGCCCAAGTTTTTTCAATGCACTGTGCTCCGCTGATTACGAATATACCTATGGATTTACGAAAAACTTATCAGGTAACTTGAAATCCGCATGAGAAGTTAGTGATCACAAATGAACGTCCTTTTTGCGCTAGGACCGATATTTCGCGAGAAAAACGCGAAAAACTGTTTGCATCATTCCTCGAACTCTGCATATAGTTTATAATATGTATTTTAGGTCGCTGAACAGGAATAAAACATTATTTTAGTGATAGAACGCGCAGAAATTATAATAACCGTGAAAAACCGGCAGCGAGGATCTTAATTTTTCTCGTTTTCCGATAATCTTAGTAATTCTACGATATCTTTCTAAGAAATCATTATTTTTACACGCGCCCAAGTTTTTTCAATGCACTGTGCTCCGCTGATTACGAATATGCCTATGGATTTACGAAAAACTCATCAGGTAACTTGAAATCCGCATGAGAAGTTAGTGATCACAAATGAACGTCCTTTTTGCGCTAGGACCGATATTTCGCGAGAAAAACGCGAAAAACTGTTTGCATCATTCCTCGAACTCTGCATATAGTTCATAATATGTATTTTAGGTCGCTGATCAGAAATATAACATTATTTTAGTTTTAGAACGCGCAGAAATTATAATAACCGTGAAAAACCGGCAGCGAGGATCTTAATTTTTCTCGTTTTTCGATAATCTTAGTAATTCTACGATATCTTTCTAAGAAATCATTATTTTCACACGCGCCCAAGTTTTTTCAATGCACTGTGCTCCGCTGATTACGAATATGCCTATGGTTTTACGAAAAACTCATCAGGTAACTTGAAATCCGCATGAGAAGTTAGTGATCACAAATGACCGTCCTTTTTGCGCTAGGACCGATATTTCGCGAGAAAAACGCGAAAAACTGTTTGCATCATTCCTCGGACTCTGCATATAGTTTGTAATATGTATTTCAGGTCGCTGAACAGAAATAAAACATTATTTTAGTCATAGAACGCGCAGAAATTATAATAACCGTGAAAAACCGGCAGCGAGGATCTTAATTTTTCTCGTTTTCCGATAATCTCATTAATTCTACGATATCTTCCTAAGAAATCATTATTTTTACGCGCGCCCAAGTTTTTTCAATGCACTGTGCTCCGCTGATTACGAATATGCCTATGGTTTTACGAAAAACTCATCATGTAACTTGAAATCCGCATGAGAAGTTAGTGATCACAAATGAACGTCCTTTTTGCGCTAGGACCGATATTTCGCGAGAAAAACGCGAAAAACTGTTTGCATCATTCCTCGAACTCTGCATATAGTTCATAATATGTATTTTAGGTCGCTGATCAGAAATATAACATTATTTTAGTTTTAGAACGCGCAGAAATTATAATAACCGTGAAAAACCGGCAGCGAGGATCTTAATTTTTCTCGTTTTCCGATAATCTTAGTAATTCTACGATATCTTTCTAAGAAATCATTATTTTCACACGCGCCCAAGTTTTTTCAATGCACTGTGCTCCGCTGATTACGAATATGCCTATGGTTTTACGAAAAACTCATCAGGTAACTTGAAATCCGCATGAGAAGTTAGTGATCACAAATGAACGTCCTTTTTGCGCTAGGACCGATATTTCGCGAGAAAAACGCGAAAAACTGTTTGCATCATTCCTCGAACTCTGCATATAGTTCATAATATGTATTTTAGGTCGCTGAACAGAAATATAACATTATTTTAGTGATAGAACGCGCAGAAATTATAATAACCGTGAAAAACCGGCAGCGAGGATCTTAATTTTTCTCGTTTTTCGATAATCTTAGTAATTCTACGATATCTTTCTAAGAAATCATTATTTTCACACGCGCCCAAGTTTTTTCAATGCACTGTGCTCCGCTAATTACGAATATGCCTATGGTTTTACGAAAAACTCATCAGGTAACTTGAAATCCGCATGAGAAGTTAGTGATCACAAATGACCGTCCTTTTTGCGCTAGGACCGATATTTCGCGAGAAAAACGCGAAAAACTGTTTGCATCATTCCTCGGACTCTGCATATAGTTTATAATATGTATTTCAGTTCGCTGAACAGAAATAAAACATTCTTCTGGTGATAGAACGCGCAGAAATTATAATAACCGTGAAAAACCGGCAGCGAGGATCTTAATTTTTCTCGTTTTCCGATAATCTTAGTAATTCTACGATATCTTTCTGAGAAATCATTATTTTTACACGCGCCCAAGTTTTTTCAATGCACTGTGCTCCGCTGATTACGAATATACCTATGGATTTACGAAAAACTTATCAGGTAACTTGAAATCCGCATGAGAAGTTAGTGATCACAAATGAACGTCCTTTTTGCGCTAGGACCGATATTTCGCGAGAAAAACGCGAAAAACTGTTTGCATCATTCCTCGAACTCTGCATATAGTTTATAATATGTATTTTAGGTCGCTGAACAGGAATAAAACATTATTTTAGTGATAGAACGCGCAGAAATTATAATAACCGTGAAAAACCGGCAGCGAGGATCTTAATTTTTCTCGTTTTCCGATAATCTTAGTAATTCTACGATATCTTTCTAAGAAATCATTATTTTTACACGCGCCCAAGTTTTTTCAATGCACTGTGCTCCGCTGATTACGAATATGCCTATGGATTTACGAAAAACTCATCAGGTAACTTGAAATCCGCATGAGAAGTTAGTGATCACAAATGAACGTCCTTTTTGCGCTAGGACCGATATTTCGCGAGAAAAACGCGAAAAACTGTTTGCATCATTCCTCGAACTCTGCATATAGTTCATAATATGTATTTTAGGTCGCTGATCAGAAATATAACATTATTTTAGTTTTAGAACGCGCAGAAATTATAATAACCGTGAAAAACCGGCAGCGAGGATCTTAATTTTTCTCGTTTTTCGATAATCTTAGTAATTCTACGATATCTTTCTAAGAAATCATTATTTTCACACGCGCCCAAGTTTTTTCAATGCACTGTGCTCCGCTGATTACGAATATGCCTATGGTTTTACGAAAAACTCATCAGGTAACTTGAAATCCGCATGAGAAGTTAGTGATCACAAATGACCGTCCTTTTTGCGCTAGGACCGATATTTCGCGAGAAAAACGCGAAAAACTGTTTGCATCATTCCTCGGACTCTGCATATAGTTTGTAATATGTATTTCAGGTCGCTGAACAGAAATAAAACATTATTTTAGTCATAGAACGCGCAGAAATTATAATAACCGTGAAAAACCGGCAGCGAGGATCTTAATTTTTCTCGTTTTCCGATAATCTCATTAATTCTACGATATCTTCCTAAGAAATCATTATTTTTACGCGCGCCCAAGTTTTTTCAATGCACTGTGCTCCGCTGATTACGAATATGCCTATGGTTTTACGAAAAACTCATCATGTAACTTGAAATCCGCATGAGAAGTTAGTAATCACAAATGAACGTCCTTTTTGCGCTAGGACCGATATTTCGCGAGAAAAACGCGAAAAACTGTTTGCGTCATTTCTCGAACTCTGCATATAGTTTATAATATGTATTTTAGGTCGCTGAACAGAAATAAAACATTATTTTAGTGATAGAACGCGCAGAAATTATAATAACCGTGAAAAACCGGCAGCGAGGATCTTAATTTTTCTCGTTTTCCGATAATCTTAGTAATTCTACGATATCTTTCTGAGAAATCATTATTTTTACACGCGCCCAAGTTTTTTCAATGCACTGTGCTCCGCTGATTACGAATATGCCTACGGTTTTACGAAAAACTCATCAGGTAACTTGAAATCCGCATGAGAAGTTAGTGATCACAAATGAACGTCCTTTTTGCGCTAGGACCGATATTTCGCGAGAAAAACGCGAAAAACTGTTTGCATCATTCCTCGAACTCTGCATATAGTTCATAATATGTATTTTAGGTCGCTGAACAGAAAAAAAACATTATTTTAGTGATAGAACGCGCAGAAATTATAATAACCGTGATAAACCGGCAGCGAGGATCTTAATTTTTCTCGTTTTCCGATAATCTTAGTAATTCTCCGATATCTTTCTGAGAAATCATTATTTTTACACGCGCCCAAGTTTTTTCAATGCACTGTGCTCCGCTGATTACGAATATGCCTATGGTTTGACGAAAACCTCATCAGGTAACTTGAAATCCGCATGAGAAGTTAGTGATCACAAATGAACGTCCTTTTTGCGCTAGGACCGATATTTCGCGAGAAAAACGCGAAAAACTGTTTGCATCATTCCTCGGACTCTGCATATAGTTTATAATATGTATTTCAGGTCGCTGAACAGAAATAAAACATTCTTCTGGTGATAGAACGCGCAGAAATTATAATAACCGTGAAAAACCGGCAGCGAGGATCTTAATTTTTCTCGTTTTCCGATAATCTTAGTAATTCTACGATATCTTTCTAAGAAATCATTATTTTCACACGCGCCCAAGTTTTTTCAATGCACTGTGCTCCGCTGATTACGAATATGCTTATGGATTTACGAAAAACTCATCAGGTAACTTGAAATCCGCATGAGAATTTAGTGATCACAAATGAACGTCCTTTTTGCGCTAGGACCGATATTTCGCGAGAAAAACGCGAAAAACTGTTTGCATTATTCCTCGAACTCTGCATATAGTTCATAATATGTATTTTAGGTCGCTGAACAGAAATATAACATTATTTTAGTGATAGAACGCGCAGAAATTATAATAACCGTGAAAAACCGGCAGCGAGGATCTTAATTTTTCTCGTTTTCCGATAATCTTAGTAATTCTACGATATCTTTCTAAGAAATCATTATTTTCACACGCGCCCAAGTTTTTTCAATGCACTGTGCTCCGCTGATTACGAATATGCCTACGGTTTTACGAAAAACTCATCAGGTAACTTGAAATCCGCATGAGAAGTTAGTGATCACAAATGAACGTCCTTTTTGCGCTAGGACCGATATTTCGCGAGAAAAACGCGAAAAACTGTTTGCATCATTCCTCGAACTCTGCATATAGTTCATAATATGTATTTTAGGTCGCTGAACAGAAATATAACATTATTTTAGTGATAGAACGCGCAGAAATTATAATAACCGTGAAAAACCGGCAGCGAGGACCTTAATTTTTCTCGTTTTTCGATAATCTTAGTAATGCTACGATATCTTTCTGAGAAATCATTATTTTCACACGCGCCCAAGTTTTTTCAATGCACTGTGCTCCGCTGATTACGAATATGCCTATGGATTTACGAAAAACTCATCAGGTAACTTGAAATCCGCATGAGAAGTTAGTGATCACAAATGAACGTCCTTTTTGCGCTAGGACCGATATTTCGCGAGAAAAACGCGAAAAACTGTTTGCATCATTCCTCGGACTCTGCATATAGTTTGTAATATGTATTTCAGGTCGCTGAACAGAAATAAAACATTATTTTAGTGATAGAACGCGCAGAAATTATAATAACCGTGAAAAACTGGCAGCGAGGATCTTAATTTTTCGCGTTTTCCGATAATCTCAGTAATTCTACGATATCTTTCTGAGAAATCATTATTTTCACACGCGCCCAAGTTTGTTCAATGCACTGTGCTCCGCTGATTACGAGGATGCCTATGGATTTACGAAAAACTCATCAGGTAACTTGAAATCCGCATGAGAAGTTAGTGATCACAAATAAACGTCCTTTTTGCGCTAGGACCGATATTTCGCGAAAAAAACGCGAAAACTTGTTTGCATCATTCCTCTAACTCTGCATATAGTTCATAATATGTATTTTAGGTCGCTGAACAGAAATAAAACATTATTTTAGTGATAGAACGCGCAGAAATTATAATAACCGTGAAAAACCGGCAGCGAGGATCTTAATTTTTCTCGTTTTCCGATAATCTTAGTAATTCTACGATATCTTTCTGAGAAATCATTATTTTTACACGCGCCCAAGTTTTTTCAATGCACTGTGCTCCGCTGATTACGAATATGCGTATGGTTTTACGAAAAACTTATCAGGTAACTTGAAATCCGCATGAGAAGTTAGTGATCACAAATGAACGTCCTTCTTGCGCTAGGACCGATATTACGCGAGAAAAACGCGAAAAACTGTTTGCATCATTCCTCGGACTCTGCATATAGTTTGTAATATGTATTTCAGGTCGCTGAACAGAAATAAAACATTATTTTAGTGATAGAACGCGCAGAAATTATAATAACCGTGAAAAACCGGCAGCGAGGATCTTAATTTTTCTCGTTTTCCGATAATCTTAGTAATGCTACGATATCTTTCTGAGAAATCATTATTTTCACACGCGCCCAAGTTTTTTCAATGCACTGTGCTCCGCTGATTACGAATATGCCTATGGATTTACGAAAAACTCATCAGGTAACTTGAAATCCGCATGAGAAGTTAGTGATCACAAATGAACGTCCTTTTTGCGCTAGGACCGATATTTCGCGAGAAAAACGCGAAAAACTGTTTGCATCATTCCTCGGACTCTGCATATAGTTTGTAATATGTATTTCAGGTCGCTGAACAGAAATAAAACATTATTTCAGTGATAGAACGCGCAGAAATTATAATAACCGTGAAAAACTGGCAGCGAGGATCTTAATTTTTCGCGTTTTCCGATAATCTCAGTAATTCTACGATATCTTTCTGAGAAATCATTATTTTCACTCGCGCCCAAGTTTGTTCAATGCACTGTGCTCCGCTGATTACGAGGATGCCTATGGATTTACGAAAAACTCATCAGGTAACTTGAAATCCGCATGAGAAGTTAGTGATCACAAATAAACGTCCTTTTTGCGCTAGGACCGATATTTCGCGAGAAAAACGCGAAAACTTGTTTGCATCATTCCTCGAACTCTGCATATAGTTCATAATATGTATTTTAGGTCGCTGGACAGAAATAAAACATTATTTTAGTGATAGAACGCGCAGAAATTATAATAACCGTGGAAAACCGGCAGCGAAGATCTTAATTTTTCTCGTTTTCCGATAATCTTAGTATTTCTACGATATCTTTCTGAGAAATCATTATTTTCACACGCGCCCAAGTTTTTTCAATGCACTGTGCTCCGCTGATTACGAATATACCTATGGATTTACGAAAAACCCATTAGGTAACTTGAAATCTGCATGAGAAGTTAGTGATCACAAATGAACGTCCTTTTTGCGCTAGGACCGATATTTCGCGAGAAAAACGCGAAAAACTGTTTGCATCATTCCTCGAACTCTGCATATAGTTCATAATATGTATTTTAGGTCGCTGAACAGAAATAAAACATTATTTTAGTGATAGAACGCGCAGAAATTATAATAACCGTGAAAAACCGGCAGCGAGGATCTTAATTTTTCTCGTTTCCCGATAATCTTAGTAATTCTACGATATCTTTCTGAGAAATCATTATTTTTACACGCGCCCAAGTTTTTTCAATGCACTGTGCTCCGCTGATTACGAATATGCCTATGGATTTACGAAAAACTCATCAGGTAACTTGAAATCCGCATGAGAAGTTAGTGATCACAAATAAACGTCCTTTTTGCGCTAGGACCGATATTTCGCGAGAAAAACGCGAAAAACTGTTTGCATCGTTCCTCGAACTCTGCATATAGTTTAGAATATGTATTTTAGGTCGCTGAACAGAAATAAAACATTATTTTAGTGATAGAAAGCGCAGAAATTATAATAACCGTGAAAAACCGGCAGCGAGGATCTTAATTATTCTCGTTTTCCTATAATCTTAGTAATTCTACGATATCTTTCTGAGAAATCATGATTTTTACACGCGTCCAAGTTTCTTTAATGCACTGTGCTCCGCTGATTACGAATATACCTATGGATTCACGAAAAACTCATCAGGTAACTTGAAATCCGCATGAGAAGTTAGTGATCACAAATGAACGTCCTTTTTGCGGTAGGACCGATATTTCGCGAGAAAAACGCGAAAAACTGTTTGCATCGTTCCTCGAACTCTGCATATAGTTTAGAATATGTATTTTAGGTCGCTGAACAGAAATAGAACATTATTTTAGTGATAGAACGCGCAGAAATTATAATAACCGTGAAAAACCGGCAGCGAGGATCTTAATTTTTCTCGTTTTCCGATAATCTTAGTAATTCTACGATATCTTTATAAGAAATCATTATTTTTACACGCGCTTAAGTTTTTTCAATGCACTGTGCTCCGCTGATTACGAATATACCTATGGATTTACGAAAAACTCATCAGGTAACTTTAAATCCGCATGAGAAGTTAGTGATCACAAATGAACGTCCTTTTTGCGCTAGGACCGATATTTCGCGAGAAAAACGCGAAAAACTGTTTGCATCATTCCTCGAACTCTGCATATAGTTTATAATATGTATTTTAGGTCGCTGAACAGAAATAAAACATTATTTTAGTGATAGAATGCGCAGAAATTATAATACCCGTGAAAAAGGGCAGCGAGGATCTTAATTTTTCTCGTTTTCCGATAATCTTAGTAATTCTACGATATCTTTCTAAGAAATCATTATTTTTACACGCGCCCAAGTTTTTTCAATGCACTGTGCTCCGCTGATTACGAATATACCTATGGATTTACAAAAAACTTATCAGGTAACTTGAAATCCGCATGAGAAGTTAGTGATCACAAATGAACGTCCTTTTTGCGCTAGGACCGATATTTCGCGAGAAAAACGCGAAAAACTGTTTGCATCATTCCTCGAACTCTGCATATAGTTTATAATATGTATTTTAGGTCGCTGAACAGGAATAAAACATTATTTTAGTGATAGAACGCGCAGAAATTATAATAACCGTGAAAAACCGGCAGCGAGGATCATAATTTTTCTCGTTTTCCGATAATCTTAGTAATTCTACGATATCTTTCTAAGAAATCATTATTTTTACACGCGCCCAAGTTTTTTCAATGCACTGTGCTCCGCTGATTACGAATATGCCTATGGTTTGACGAAAACCTCATCAGGTAACTTGAAATCCGCATGAGAAGTTAGTGATCACAAATGAACGTCCTTTTTGCGCTAGGACCGATATTTCGCGAGAAAAACGCGAAAAACTGTTTGCATCATTCCTCGAACTCTGCATATAGTTCATAATATGTATTTTAGGTCGCTGAACAGAAATAAAACATTATTTTAGTGTCAGAACGCGCAGAAATTATAATAACCGTGAAAAACCGGCAGCGAGGATCTTAATTATTCTCGTTTTCCTATAATCTTAGTAATTCTACGATATCTTTCTGAGAAATCATGATTTTTACACGCGTCCAAGTTTCTTCAATGCACTGTGCTCCGCTGATTACGAATATACCTATGGATTCACGAAAAACTCATCAGGTAACTTGAAATCCGCATGAGAAGTTAGTGATCACAAATGAACGTCCTTTTTGCGGTAGGACCGATATTTCGCGAGAAAAACGCGAAAAACTGTTTGCATCGTTCCTCGAACTCTGCATATAGTTTAGAATCAGTATTTTAGGTCGCTGAACATAAATAAAACATTATTTTAGTGATAGAACGCGCAGAAATTATAATAACCGTGAAAAACCGGTAGCGAGGATCTTAATTTTTCTCGTTTTCCGATAATCTTAGTAATTCTACGATATCTTTCTAAGAAATCATTATTTTTACACGCACCCAAGTTTTTTCAATGCCCTGTGCTCCGCTGATTACGAATATACCTATGGATTTACGAAAAACTCATCAGGTAACTTTAAATCCGCATGAGAAGTTAGTGATCACAAATGAACGTCCTTTTTGCGCTAGGACCGATATTTCGCGAGAAAAACGCGAAAAACTGTTTGCATCATTCCTCGAACTCTGCATATAGTTCATAATATGTATTTTAGGTCGCTGAACAGAAATAAAACATTATTTTAGTGTCAGAACGCGCAGAAATTATAATAACCGTAAAAAACCGGCAGCGAGGATCTTAATTTTTCTCGTTTTCCGATAATCTTAGTAATTCTCCGATATCTTTCTGAGAAATCATTATTTTTACACGCGCCCAAGTTTTTTCAATGCACTGTGCTCCGCTGATTACGAATATGCCCATGGTTTGACGAAAACCTCATCAGGTAACTTGAAATCCGCATGAGAAGTTAGTGATCACAAATGAACGTCCTTTTTGCGCTAGGACCGATATTTCGCGAGAAAAACGCGAAAAACTGTTTGCATCATTCCTCGGACTCTGCATATAGTTTATAATATGTATTTCAGGTCGCTGAACAGAAATAAAACATTCTTCTGGTGATAGAACGCGCAGAAATTATAATAACCGTGAAAAACCGGCAGCGAGGATCTTAATTTTTCTCGTTTTCCGATAATCTTAGTAATTCTACGATATCTTTCTGAGAAATCATTATTTTCACACGCGCCCAAGTTTTTTCAATGCACTGTGCTCCGCTGATTACGAATATGCCTATGGATTTACGAAAAACTCATCAGGTAACTTGAAATCCGCATGAGAAGTTAGTGATCACAAATGAACGTCCTTTTTGCGCTAGGACCGATATTTCGCGAGAAAAACGCGGAAAACTGTTTGCATCATTCCTCGAACTCTGCATATAGTTTATAATATGTATTTTAGGTCGCTGAACAGGAATATAACATTATTTTAGTGATAGAACGCGCAGAAATTATAATAACCGTGAATAACCGGCAGCGAGGATCTTAATTTTTCTCGTTTTCCGATAATCTTAGTAATTCTACGATATCTTTCTGAGAAATCATTATTTTCACACGCGCCCAAGTTTTTTCAATGCACTGTGCTCCGCTGATTACGAATATGCCTATGGATTTACGAAAAACTCATCAGGTAACTTGAAATCCGCATGAGAAGTTAGTGATCACAAATGACCGTCCTTTTTGCGCTAGGACCGATATTTCGCGAGAAAAACGCGAAAAACTGTTTGCATCATTCCTCGGACTCTGCATATAGTTTGTAATATGTATTTCAGGTCGCTGAACAGAAATAAAACATTCTTCTGGTGATAGAACGCGCAGAAATTATAATAACCGTGAAAAACCGGCAGCGAGGATCTTAATTTTTCTCGTTTTCCGATAATCTTAGTAATTCTACGATATCTTTCTGAGAAATCATTATTTTTACACGCGCCAAAGTTTTTTCAATGCACTGTGCTCCGCTGATTACGAATATACCTATGGATTTACGAAAAACTTATCAGGTAACTTGAAATCCGCATGAGAAGTTAGTGATCACAAATGAACGTCCTTTTTGCGCTAGGACCGATATTTCGCGAGAAAAACGCGAAAAACTGTTTGCATCATTCCTCGAACTCTGCATATAGTTTATAATATGTATTTTAGGTCGCTGAACAGGAATAAAACATCATTTTAGTGATAGAACGCGCAGAAATTATAATAACCGTGAAAAACCGGCAGCGAGGATCTTAATTTTTCTCGTTTTCCGATAATCTTAGTAATTCTACGATATCTTTCTAAGAAATCATTATTTTTACACGCGCCCAAGTTTTTTCAATGCACTGTGCTCCGCTGATTACGAATATACCTATGGATTTACGAAAAACTCATCAGGTAACTTGAAATCCGCATGAGAAGTTAGTGATCACAAATGAACGTCCTTTTTGTGCTAGGACCGATATTACGCGAGAAAAACGCAAAAAACTGTTTGCATCATTCCTCGGACTCTGCATATAGTTCATAATATGTATTTTAGGTCGCTGAACAGAAAAAAAACATTATTTTAGTGATAGAACGCGCAGAAATTATAATAACCGTGAAAAACCGGCAGCGAGGATCTTAATTTTTCTCGTTTTCCGATAATCTTAGTAATTCTCCGATATCTTTCTGAGAAATCATTATTTTTACACGCGCCCAAGTTTTTTCAATGCACTGTGCTCCGCTGATTACGAATATGCCCATGGTTTGACGAAAACCTCATCAGGTAACTTGAAATCCGCATGAGAAGTTAGTGATCACAAATGAACGTCCTTTTTGCGCTAGGACCGATATTTCGCGAGAAAAACGCGAAAAACTGTTTGCATCATTCCTCGGACTCTGCATATAGTTTATAATATGTATTTCAGGTCGCTGAACAGAAATAAAACATTCTTCTGGTGATAGAACGCGCAGAAATTATAATAACCGTGAAAAACCGGCAGCGAGGATCTTAATTTTTCTCGTTTTCCGATAATCTTAGTAATTCTACGATATCTTTCTGAGAAATCATTATTTTCACACGCGCCCAAGTTTTTTCAATGCACTGTGCTCCGCTGATTACGAATATGCCTATGGATTTACGAAAAACTCATTAGGTAACTTGAAATCCGCATGAGAAGTTAGTGATCACAAATGAACGTCCTTTTTGCGCTAGGACCGATATTTCGCGAGAAAAACGCGAAAAACTATTTGCATCATTCCTCGAACTCTGCATATAGTTCATAATATGTATTTTAGGTCGCTGAACAGAAATATAACATTATTTTAGTGATAGAACGCGCAGAAATTATAATAACCGTGAAAAACCGGCAGCGAGGATCTTAATTTTTCTCGTTTTTCGATAATCTTAGTAATTCTACGATATCTTTCTAAGAAATCATTATTTTCACACGCGCCCAAGTTTTTTCAATGCACTGTGCTCCGCTAATTACGAATATGCCTATGGTTTTACGAAAAACTCATCAGGTAACTTGAAATCCGCATGAGAAGTTAGTGATCACAAATGAACGTCCTTTTTGCGCTAGGACCGATATTTCGCGAGAAAAACGCGGAAAACTGTTTGCATCATTCCTCGAACTCTGCATATAGTTTATAATATGTATTTTAGGTCGCTGAACAGAAATATAACATTATTTTAGTGATAGAACGCGCAGAAATTATAATAACCGTGAAAAACCGGCAGCGAGGATCTTAATTTTTCTCGTTTTCCGATAATCTTAGTAATTCTACGATATCTTTCTGAGAAATCATTATTTTCACACGCGCCCAAGTTTTTTCAATGCACTGTGCTCCGCTAATTACGAATATGCCTATGGTTTTACGAAAAACTCATCAGGTAACTTGAAATCCGCATGAGAAGTTAGTGATCACAAATGAACGTCCTTTTTGCGCTAGGACCGATATTTCGCGAGAAAAACGCGAAAAACTGTTTGCATCATTCCTCGGACTCTGCATATAGTTTATAATATGTATTTCAGGTCGCTGAACAGAAATATAACATCATTTTAGTGATAGAACGCGCAGAAATTATAATAACCGTGAAAAACCGGCAGCGAGGATCTTAATTTTTCTCGTTTTCCGATAATCTTAGTAATTCTACGATATCTTTCTGAGAAATCATTATTTTTACACGCGCCCAAGTTTTTTCAATGCACTGTGCTCCGCTGATTACGAATATACCTATGGATTTACGAAAAACTTATCAGGTAACTTGAAATCCGCATGAGAAGTTAGTGATCACAAATGAACGTCCTTTTTGCGCTAGGACCGATATTTCGCGAGAAAAACGCGAAAAACTGTTTGCATCATTCCTCGAACTCTGCATATAGTTTATAATATGTATTTTAGGTCGCTGAACAGGAATAAAACATTATTTTAGTGATAGAACGCGCAGAAATTATAATAACCGTGAAAAACCGGCAGCGAGGATCTTAATTTTTCTCGTTTTCCGATAATCTTAGTAATTCTACGATATCTTTCTAAGAAATCATTATTTTTACACGCGCCCAAGTTTTTTCAATGCACTGTGCTCCGCTGATTACGAATATGCCTATGGATTTACGAAAAACTCATCAGGTAACTTGAAATCCGCATGAGAAGTTAGTGATCACAAATGACCGTCCTTTTTGCGCTAGGACCGATATTTCGCGAGAAAAACGCGAAAAACTGTTTGCATCATTCCTCGGACTCTGCATATAGTTTATAATATGTATTTCAGGTCGCTGAACAGAAATATAACATCATTTTAGTGATAGAACGCGCAGAAATTATAATAACCGTGAAAAACCGGCAGCGAGGATCTTAATTTTTCTCGTTTTCCGATAATCTTAGTAATTCTACGATATCTTTCTGAGAAATCATTATTTTTACACGCGCCCAAGTTTTTTCAATGCACTGTGCTCCGCTGATTACGAATATGCCTACGGTTTTACGAAAAACTCATCAGGTAACTTGAAATCCGCATGAGAAGTTAGTGATCACAAATGAACGTCCTTTTTGCGCTAGGACCGATATTTCGCGAGAAAAACGCGAAAAACTGTTTGCATCATTCCTCGAACTCTGCATACAGTTCATAATATGTATTTTAGGTCGCTGAACAGAAAAAAAACATTATTTTAGTGATAGAACGCGCAGAAATTATAATAACCGTGATAAACCGGCAGCGAGGATCTTAATTTTTCTCGTTTTCCGATAATCTTAGTAATTCTCCGATATCTTTCTGAGAAATCATTATTTTTACACGCGCCCAAGTTTTTTCAATGCACTGTGCTCCGCTGATTACGAATATGCCTATGGTTTGACGAAAACCTCATCAGGTAACTTGAAATCCGCATGAGAAGTTAGTGATCACAAATGAACGTCCTTTTTGCGCTAGGACCGATATTTCGCGAGAAAAACGCGAAAAACTGTTTGCATCATTCCTCGGACTCTGCATATAGTTTATAATATGTATTTCAGGTCGCTGAACAGAAATAAAACATTCTTCTGGTGATAGAACGCGCAGAAATTATAATAACCGTGAAAAACCGGCAGCGAGGATCTTAATTTTTCTCGTTTTCCGATAATCTTAGTAATTCTACGATATCTTTCTAAGAAATCATTATTTTCACACGCGCCCAAGTTTTTTCAATGCACTGTGCTCCGCTGATTACGAATATGCCTATGGATTTACGAAAAACTCATCAGGTAACTTGAAATCCGCATGAGAATTTAGTGATCACAAATGAACGTCCTTTTTGCGCTAGGACCGATATTTCGCGAGAAAAACGCGAAAAACTGTTTGCATCATTCCTCGAACTCTGCATATAGTTCATAATATGTATTTTAGGTCGCTGAACAGAAATATAACATTATTTTAGTGATAGAACGCGCAGAAATTATAATAACCGTAAAAAACCGGCAGCGAGGATCTTAATTTTTCTCGTTTTTCGATAATCTTAGTAATTCTACGATATCTTTCTAAGAAATCATTATTTTCACACGCGCCCAAGTTTTTTCAATGCACTGTGCTCCGCTGATTACGAATATGCCTATGGTTTTACGAAAAACTCATCAGGTAACTTGAAATCCGCATGAGAAGTTAGTGATCACAAATGACCGTCCTTTTTGCGCTAGGACCGATATTTCGCGAGAAAAACGCGAAAAACTGTTTGCATCATTCCTCGGACTCTGCATATAGTTTGTAATATGTATTTCAGGTCGCTGAACAGAAATAAAACATTATTTTAGTGATAGAACGCGCAGAAATTATAATAACCGTGAAAAACCGGCAGCGAGGATCTTAATTTTTCTCTTTTTCCGATAATCTCATTAATTCTACGATATCTTCCTAAGAAATCATTATTTTTTCGCGCGCCCAAGTTTTTTCAATGCACTGTGCTCCGCTGATTACGAATATGCCTATGGATTTACGAAAAACTCATCATGTAACTTGAAATCCGCATGAGAAGTTAGTGATCACAAATGAACGTCCTTTTTGCGCTAGGACCGATATTTCGCGAGAAAAACGCGAAAAACTGTTTGCGTCATTTCTCGAACTCTGCATATAGTTTATAATATGTATTTTAGGTCGCTGAACAGAAATAAAACATTATTTTAGTGATAGAACGCGCAGAAATTATAATAACCGTGAAAAACCGGCAGCGAGGATCTTAATTTTTCTCGTTTTCCGATAATCTTAGTAATTCTACGATATCTTTCTAAGAAATCATTATTTTCACACGCGCCCAAGTTTTTTCAATGCACTGTGCTCCGCTGATTACGAATATGCCTACGGTTTTACGAAAAACTCATCAGGTAACTTGAAATCCGCATGAGAAGTTAGTGATCACAAATGAACGTCCTTTTTGCGCTAGGACCGATATTCCGCGAGAAAAACGCGAAAAACTGTTTGCATCATTCCTCGAACTCTGCATATAGTTCATAATATGTATTTTAGGTCGCTGAACAGAAATATAACATTATTTTAGTGATAGAACGCGCAGAAATTATAATAACCGTGAAAAACCGGCAGCGAGGACCTTAATTTTTCTCGTTTTTCGATAATCTTAGTAATGCTACGATATCTTTCTGAGAAATCATTATTTTCACACGCGCCCAAGTTTTTTCAATGCACTGTGCTCCGCTGATTACGAGGATGCCTATGGATTTACGAAAAACTCATCAGGTAACTTGAAATCCGCATGAGAAGTTAGTGATCACAAATGAACGTCCTTTTTGCGCTAGGACCGATATTTCGCGAGAAAAACGCGAAAAACTGTTTGCATCATTCCTCGGACTCTGCATATAGTTTGTAATATGTATTTCAGGTCGCTGAACAGAAATAAAACATTATTTTAGTGATAGAACGCGCAGAAATTATAATAACCGTGAAAAACCGGCAGCGAGGATCTTAATTTTTCTCGTTTTCCGATAATCTCAGTAATTCTACGATATCTTTCTGAGAAATCATTATTTTTACACGCGCCCAAGTTTTTTCAATGCACTGTGCTCCGCTGATTACGAATATGCCTATGGTTTTACGAAAAACTCATCAGGTAACTTAAAATCCGCATGAGAAGTTAGTGATCACAAATAAACGTCCTTTTTGCGCTAGGACCGATATTTCGCGAGAAAAACGCGGAAAACTGTTTGCATCATTCCTCGAACTCTGCATATAGTTCATAATATGTATTTTAGGTCGCTGAACAGAAATATAACATTATTTTAGTGATAGAACGCGCAGAAATTATAATAACCGTGAAAAACCGGCAGCGAGGATCTTAATTTTTCTCGTTTTCCGATAATCTTAGTAATTCTTCGATATCTTTCTAAGAAATCATTATTTTTACACGCGCCCAAGTTTTTTCAATGCACTGTGCTCCGCTGATTACGAATATACCTATGGATTTACGAAAAACTCATCAGGTAACTTGAAATCCGCATGAGAAGTTAGTGATCACAAATGAACGTCCTTTTTGCGCTAGGACCGATATTACGCGAGAAAAACGCGAAAAACTGTTTGCATCATTCCTCGGACTCTGCATATAGTTTGTAATATGTATTTCAGGTCGCTGAACAGAAATAAAACATTATTTTAGTGATAGAACGCGCAGAAATTATAATAACCGTGAAAAACCGGCAGCGAGGATCTTAATTTTTCTCGTTTTCCGATAATCTTAGTAATGCTACGATATCTTTCTGAGAAATCATTATTTTCACACGCGCCCAAGTTTTTTCAATGCACTGTGCTCCGCTGATTACGAATATGCCTATGGATTTACGAAAAACTCATCAGGTAACTTGAAATCCGCATGAGAAGTTAGTGATCACAAATGAACGTCCTTTTTGCGCTAGGACCGATATTTCGCGAGAAAAACGCGAAAAACTGTTTGCATCATTCCTCGGACTCTGCATATAGTTTGTAATATGTATTTCAGGTCGCTGAACAGAAATAAAACATTATTTCAGTGATAGAACGCGCAGAAATTATAATAACCGTGAAAAACTGGCAGCGAGGATCTTAATTTTTCGCGTTTTCCGATAATCTCAGTAATTCTACGATATCTTTCTGAGAAATCATTATTTTCACACGCGCCCAAGTTTGTTCAATGCACTGTGCTCCGCTGATTACGAGGATGCCTATGGATTTACGAAAAACTCATCAGGTAACTTGAAATCCGCATGAGAAGTTAGTGATCACAAATAAACGTCCTTTTTGCGCTAGGACCGATATTTCGCGAGAAAAACGCGAAAACTTGTTTGCATCATTCCTCGAACTCTGCATATAGTTCATAATATGTATTTTAGGTCGCTGAACAGAAATAAAACATTATTTTAGTGATAGAACGCGCAGAAATTATAATAACCGTGAAAAACCGGCAGCGAGGATCTTAATTTTTCTCGTTTTCCGATAATCTTAGTAATTCTACGATATCTTTCTGAGAAATCATTATTTTCACACGCGCCCAAGTTTTTTCAATGCCCTGTGCTCCGCTGATTACGAGGATGCCTATGGATTTACGAAAAACTCATCAGGTAACTTGAAATCCGCATGAGAAGTTAGTGATCACAAATAAACGTCCTTTTTGCGCTAGGACCGATATTTCGCGAGAAAAACGCGAAAAACTGTTTGCATCATTCCTCGAACTCTGCATATAGTTTATAATATGTATTTTAGGTCGCTGAACAGGAATAAAACATTATTTTAGTGATAGAACGCGCAGAAATTATAATAACCGTGAAAAACCGGCAGCGAGGATCTTAATTTTTCTCGTTTTCCGATAATCTTAGTAATTCTACGATATCTTTCTAAGAAATCATTATTTTTACACGCGCCCAAGTTTTTTCAATGCACTGTGCTCCGCTGATTACGAATATACCTATGGATTTACGAAAAACTCATCAGGTAACTTGAAATCCGCATGAGAAGTTAGTGATCACAAATGAACGTCCTTTTTGCGCTAGGACCGATATTACGCGAGAAAAACGCGAAAAACTGTTTGCATCATTCCTCGGACTCTGCATATAGTTCATAATATGTATTTTAGGTCGCTGAACAGAAAAAAAACATTATTTTAGTGATAGAACGCGCAGAAATTATAATAACCGTGAAAAACCGGCAGCGAGGATCTTAATTTTTCTCGTTTTCCGATAATCTTAGTAATTCTCCGATATCTTTCTGAGAAATCATTATTTTTACACGCGCCCAAGTTTTTTCAATGCACTGTGCTCCGCTGATTACGAATATGCCCATGGTTTGACGAAAACCTCATCAGGTAACTTGAAATCCGCATGAGAAGTTAGTGATCACAAATGAACGTCCTTTTTGCGCTAGGACCGATATTTCGCGAGAAAAACGCGAAAAACTGTTTGCATCATTCCTCGGACTCTGCATATAGTTTGTAATATGTATTTCAGGTCGCTGAACAGAAATAAAACATTCTTCTGGTGATAGAACGCGCAGAAATTATAATAACCGTGAAAAACCGGCAGCGAGGATCTTAATTTTTCTCGTTTTCCGATAATCTTAGTAATTCTACGATATCTTTCTGAGAAATCATTATTTCCACACGCGCCCAAGTTTTTTCAATGCACTGTGCTCCGCTGATTACGAATATGCCTATGGATTTACGAAAAACTCATCAGGTAACTTGAAATCCGCATGAGAAGTTAGTGATCACAAATGACCGTCCTTTTTGCGCTAGGACCGATATTTCGCGAGAAAAACGCGAAATACTGTTTGCATCATTCCTCGGACTCTGCATATAGTTTGTAATATGTATTTCAGGTCGCTGAACAGAAATAAAACATTCTTCTGGTGATAGAACGCGCAGAAATTATAATAACCGTGAAAAACCGGCAGCGAGGATCTTAATTTTTCTCGTTTTCCGATAATCTCAGTAATTCTACGATATCTTTCTGAGAAATCATTATTTCCACACGCGCCCAAGTTTTTTCAATGCACTGTGCTCCGCTGATTACGAATATGCCTATGGTTTTACGAAAAACTCATCAGGTAACTTGAAATCCGCATGAGAAGTTAGTGATCACAAATGAACGTCCTTTTTGCGCTAGGACCGATATTTCGCGAGAAAAACGCGGAAAACTGTTTGCATCATTCCTCGAACTCTGCATATAGTTTATAATATGTATTTTAGGTCGCTGAACAGAAATATAACATTATTTTAGTGATAGAACGCGCAGAAATTATAATAACCGTGAAAAACCGGCAGCGAGGATCTTAATTTTTCTCGTTTTCCGATAATCTTAGTAATTCTACGATATCTTTCTGAGAAATCATTATTTTTACACGCGCCCAAGTTTTTTCAATGCACTGTGCTCCGCTGATTACGAATATACCTATGGATTTACGAAAAACTTATCAGGTAACTTGAAATCCGCATGAGAAGTTAGTGATCACAAATGAACGTCCTTTTTGCGCTAGGACCGATATTTCGCGAGAAAAACGCGAAAAACTGTTTGCATCATTCCTCGAACTCTGCATATAGTTTATAATATGTATTTTAGGTCGCTGAACAGGAATAAAACATTATTTTAGTGATAGAACGCGCAGAAATTATAATAACCGTGAAAAACCGGCAGCGAGGATGTTAATTTTTCTCGTTTTCCGATAATCTTAGTAATTCTACGATATCTTTCTAAGAAATCATTATTTTTACACGCGCCCAAGTTTTTTCAATGCACTGTGCTCCGCTGATTACGAATATACCTATGGATTTACGAAAAACTCATCAGGTAACTTGAAATCCGCATGAGAAGTTAGTGATCACAAATGAACGTCCTTTTTGCGCTAGGACCGATATTACGCGAGAAAAACGCGAAAAACTGTTTGCATCATTCCTCGGACTCTGCATATAGTTCATAATATGTATTTTAGGTCGCTGAACAGAAAAAAAACATTATTTTAGTGAATGAACGCGCAGAAATTATAATAACCGTGAAAAACCGGCAGCGAGGATCTTAATTTTTCTCGTTTTCCGATAATCTTAGTAATTCTCCGATATCTTTCTGAGAAATCATTATTTTTACACGCGCCCAATTTTTCAATGCACTGTGCTCCGCTGATTACGAATATGCCCATGGTTTGACGAAAACCTCATCAGGTAACTTGAAATCCGCATGAGAAGTTAGTGATCACAAATGAACGTCCTTTTTGCGCTAGGACCGATATTTCGCGAGAAAAACGCGAAAAACTGTTTGCATCATTCCTCGGACTCTGCATATAGTTTATAATATGTATTTCAGGTCGCTGAACAGAAATAAAACATTCTTCTGGTGATAGAACGCGCAGAAATTATAATAACCGTGAAAAACCGGCAGCGAGGATCTTAATTTTTCTCGTTTTCCGATAATCTTAGTAATTCTACGATATCTTTTTAAGAAATCATTATTTTCACACGCGCCCAAGTTTTTTCAATGCACTGTGCTCCGCTGATTACGAATATGCCTATGGATTTACGAAAAACTCATCAGGTAACTTGAAATCCGCATGAGAAGTTAGTGATCACAAATGAACGTCCTTTTTGCGCTAGGACCGATATTTCGCGAGAAAAACGCGAAAAACTGTTTGCATCATTCCTCGAACTCTGAATATAGTTCATAATATGTATTTTAGGTCGCTGAACAGAAATATAACATTATTTTAGTGATAGAACGCGCAGAAATTATAATAACCGTGAAAAACCGGCAGCGAGGATCTTAATTTTTCTCGTTTTTCGATAATCTTAGTAATTCTACGATATCTTTCTAAGAAATCATTATTTTCACACGCGCCCAAGTTTTTTCAATGCACTGTGCTCCGCTAATTACGAATATGCCTATGGTTTTACGAAAAACTCATCAGGTAACTTGAAATCCGCATGAGAAGTTAGTGATCACAAATGAACGTCCTTTTTGCGCTAGGACCGATATTTCGCGAGAAAAACGCAGAAAACTGTTTGCATCATTCCTCGAACTCTGCATATAGTTTATAATATGTATTTTAGGTCGCTGAACAGAAATATAACATTATTTTAGTGATAGAACGCGCAGAAATTATAATAACCGTGAAAAACCGGCAGCGAGGATCTTAATTTTTCTCTTTTTCCGATAATCTCATTAATTCTACGATATCTTCCTAAGAAATCATTATTTTTACGCGCGCCCAAGTTTTTTCAATGCACTGTGCTCCGCTGATTACGAATATGCCTATGGATTTACGAAAAACTCATCATGTAACTTGAAATCCGCATGAGAAGTTAGTGATCACAAATGAACGTCCTTTTTGCGCTAGGACCGATATTTCGCGAGAAAAACGCGAAAAACTGTTTGCGTCATTTCTCGAACTCTGCATATAGTTTATAATATGTATTTTAGGTCGCTGAACAGAAATAAAACATTATTTTAGTGATAGAACGCGCAGAAATTATAATAACCGTGAAAAACCGGCAGCGAGGATCTTAATTTTTCTCGTTTTCCGATAATCTTAGTAATTCTACGATATCTTTCTAAGAAATCATTATTTTCACACGCGCCCAAGTTTTTTCAATGCACTGTGCTCCGCTGATTACAAATATGCCTACGGTTTTACGAAAAACTCATCAGGTAACTTGAAATCCGCATGAGAAGTTGGTGATCACAAATGAACGTCCTTTTTGCGCTAGGACCGATATTTCGCGAGAAAAACGCGAAAAACTGTTTGCATCATTCCTCGAACTCTGCATATAGTTCATAATATGTATTTTAGGTCGCTGAACAGAAATATAACATTATTTTAGTGATAGAACGCGCAGAAATTATAATAACCGTGAAAAACCGGCAGCGAGGACCTTAATTTTTCTCGTTTTTCGATAATCTTAGTAATGCTACGATATCTTTCTGAGAAATCATTATTTTCACACGCGCCCAAGTTTTTTCAATGCACTGTGCTCCGCTGATTACGAGGATGCCTATGGATTTACGAAAAACTCATCAGGTAACTTGAAATCCGCATGAGAAGTTAGTGATCACAAATGAACGTCCTTTTTGCGCTAGGACCGATATTTCGCGAGAAAAACGCGAAAAACTGTTTGCATCATTCCTCGGACTCTGCATATAGTTTGTAATATGTATTTCAGGTCGCTGAACAGAGATAAAACATTATTTTAGTGATAGAACGCGCAGAAATTATAATAACCGTGAAAAACCGGCAGCGAGGATCTTAATTTTTCTCGTTTTCCGATAATCTCAGTAATTCTACGATATCTTTCTGAGAAATCATTATTTTTACACGCGCCCAAGTTTTTTCAATGCACTGTGCTCCGCTGATTACGAATATGCCTATGGTTTTACGAAAAACTCATCAGGTAACTTAAAATCCGCATGAGAAGTTAGTGATCACAAATAAACGTCCTTTTTGCGCTAGGACCGATATTTCGCGAGAAAAACGCGGAAAACTGTTTGCATCATTCCTCGAACTCTGCATATAGTTCATAATATGTATTTTAGGTCGCTGAACAGAAATATAACATTATTTTAGTGATAGAACGCGCAGAAATTATAATAACCGTGAAAAACCGGCAGCGAGGATCTTAATTTTTCTCGTTTTCCGATAATCTTAGTAATTCTTCGATATCTTTCTAAGAAATCATTATTTTTACACGCGCCCAAGTTTTTTCAATGCACTGTGCTCCGCTGATTACGAATATACCTATGGATTTACGAAGAACTCATCAGGTAACTTGAAATCCGCATGAGAAGTTAGTGATCACAAATGAACGTCCTTTTTGCGCTAGGACCGATATTACGCGAGAAAAACGCGAAAAACTGTTTGCATCATTCCTCGGACTCTGCATATAGTTTGTAATATGTATTTCAGGTCGCTGAACAGAAATAAAACATTATTTTAGTGATAGAACGCGCAGAAATTATAATAACCGTGAAAAACCGGCAGCGAGGATCTTAATTTTTCTCGTTTTCCGATAATCTTAGTAATGCTACGATATCTTTCTGAGAAATCATTATTTTCACACGCGCCCAAGTTTTTTCAATGCACTGTGCTCCGCTGATTACGAATATGCCTATGGATTTACGAAAAACTCATCAGGTAACTTGAAATCCGCATGAGAAGTTAGTGATCACAAATGAACGTCCTTTTTGCGCTAGGACCGATATTTCGCGAGAAAAACGCGAAAAACTGTTTGCATCATTCCTCGGACTCTGCATATAGTTTGTAATATGTATTTCAGGTCGCTGAACAGAAATAAAACATTATTTCAGTGATAGAACGCGCAGAAATTATAATAACCGTGAAAAACTGGCAGCGAGGATCTTAATTTTTCGCGTTTTCCGATAATCTCAGTAATTCTACGATATCTTTCTGAGAAATCATTATTTTCACACGCGCCCAAGTTTGTTCAATGCACTGTGCTCCGCTGATTACGAGGATGCCTATGGATTTACGAAAAACTCATCAGGTAACTTGAAATCCGCATGAGAAGTTAGTGATCACAAATAAACGTCCTTTTTGCGCTAGGACCGATATTTCGCGAGAAAAACGCGAAAACTTGTTTGCATCATTCCTCGAACTCTGCATATAGTTCATAATATGTATTTTAGGTCGCTGAACAGAAATAAAACATTATTTTAGTGATAGAACGCGCAGAAATTATAATAACCGTGAAAAACCGGCAGCGAGGATCTTAATTTTTCTCGTTTTCCGATAATCTTAGTAATTCTACGATATCTTTCTGAGAAATCATTATTTTCACACGCGCCCAAGTTTTTTCAATGCCCTGTGCTCCGCTGATTACGAGGATGCCTATGGATTTACGAAAAACTCATCAGGTAACTTGAAATCCGCATGAGAAGTTAGTGATCACAAATAAACGTCCTTTTTGCGCTAGGACCGATATTTCGCGAGAAAAACGCGAAAAACTGTTTGCATCATTCCTCGAACTCTGCATATAGTTTATAATATGTATTTTAGGTCGCTGAACAGGAATAAAACATTATTTTAGTGATAGAACGCGCAGAAATTATAATAACCGTGAAAAACCGGCAGCGAGGATCTTAATTTTTCTCGTTTTCCGATAATCTTAGTAATTCTACGATATCTTTCTAAGAAATCATTATTTTTACACGCGCCCAAGTTTTTTCAATGCACTGTGCTCCGCTGATTACGAATATACCTATGGATTTACGAAAAACTCATCAGGTAACTTGAAATCCGCATGAGAAGTTAGTGATCACAAATGAACGTCCTTTTTGCGCTAGGACCGATATTACGCGAGAAAAACGCGAAAAACTGTTTGCATCATTCCTCGGACTCTGCATATAGTTCATAATATGTATTTTAGGTCGCTGAACAGAAAAAAAACATTATTTTAGTGATAGAACGCGCAGAAATTATAATAACCGTGAAAAACCGGCAGCGAGGATCTTAATTTTTCTCGTTTTCCGATAATCTTAGTAATTCTCCGATATCTTTCTGAGAAATCATTATTTTTACACGCGCCCAAGTTTTTTCAATGCACTGTGCTCCGCTGATTACGAATATGCCCATGGTTTGACGAAAACCTCATCAGGTAACTTGAAATCCGCATGAGAAGTTAGTGATCACAAATGAACGTCCTTTTTGCGCTAGGACCGATATTTCGCGAGAAAAACGCGAAAAACTGTTTGCATCATTCCTCGGACTCTGCATATAGTTTGTAATATGTATTTCAGGTCGCTGAACAGAAATAAAACATTCTTCTGGTGATAGAACGCGCAGAAATTATAATAACCGTGAAAAACCGGCAGCGAGGATCTTAATTTTTCTCGTTTTCCGATAATCTTAGTAATTCTACGATATCTTTCTGAGAAATCATTATTTCCACACGCGCCCAAGTTTTTTCAATGCACTGTGCTCCGCTGATTACGAATATGCCTATGGTTTTACGAAAAACTCATCAGGTAACTTGAAATCCGCATGAGAAGTTAGTGATCACAAATGAACGTCCTTTTTGCGCTAGGACCGATATTTCGCGAGAAAAACGCGGAAAACTGTTTGCATCATTCCTCGAACTCTGCATATAGTTTATAATATGTATTTTAGGTCGCTGAACAGAAATATAACATTATTTTAGTGATAGAACGCGCAGAAATTATAATAACCGTGAAAAACCGGCAGCGAGGATCTTAATTTTTCTCGTTTTCCGATAATCTTAGTAATTCTACGATATCTTTCTGAGAAATCATTATTTTCACACGCGCCCAAGTTTTTTCAATGCACTGTGCTCCGCTGATTACGAATATGCCTATGGATTTACGAAAAACTCATCAGGTAACTTGAAATCCGCATGAGAAGTTAGTGATCACAAATGACCGTCCTTTTTGCGCTAGGACCGATATTTCGCGAGAAAAACGCGAAAAACTGTTTGCATCATTCCTCGGACTCTGCATATAGTTTGTAATATGTATTTCAGGTCGCTGAACAGAAATAAAACATTCTTCTGGTGATAGAACGCGCAGAAATTATAATAACCGTGAAAAACCGGCAGCGAGGATCTTAATTTTTCTCGTTTTCCGATAATCTCAGTAATTCTACGATATCTTTCTGAGAAATCATTATTTCCACACGCGCCCAAGTTTTTTCAATGCACTGTGCTCCGCTGATTACGAATATGCCTATGGTTTTACGAAAAACTCATCAGGTAACTTGAAATCCGCATGAGAAGTTAGTGATCACAAATGAACGTCCTTTTTGCGCTAGGACCGATATTTCGCGAGAAAAACGCGGAAAACTGTTTGCATCATTCCTCGAACTCTGCATATAGTTTATAATATGTATTTTAGGTCGCTGAACAGAAATATAACATTATTTTAGTGATAGAACGCGCAGAAATTATAATAACCGTGAAAAACCGGCAGCGAGGATCTTAATTTTTCTCGTTTTCCGATAATCTTAGTAATTTTACGATATCTTTCTGAGAAATCATTATTTTTACACGCGCCCAAGTTTTTTCAATGCACTGTGCTCCGCTGATTACGAATATACCTATGGATTTACGAAAAACTTATCAGGTAACTTGAAATCCGCATGAGAAGTTAGTGATCACAAATGAACGTCCTTTTTGCGCTAGGACCGATATTTCGCGAGAAAAACGCGAAAAACTGTTTGCATCATTCCTCGAACTCTGCATATAGTTTATAATATGTATTTTAGGTCGCTGAACAGGAATAAAACATTATTTTAGTGATAGAACGCGCAGAAATTATAATAACCGTGAAAAACCGGCAGCGAGGATGTTAATTTTTCTCGTTTTCCGATAATCTTAGTAATTCTACGATATCTTTCTAAGAAATCATTATTTTTACACGCGCCCAAGTTTTTTCAATGCACTGTGCTCCGCTGATTACGAATATACCTATGGATTTACGAAAAACTCATCAGGTAACTTGAAATCCGCATGAGAAGTTAGTGATCACAAATGAACGTCCTTTTTGCGCTAGGACCGATATTACGCGAGAAAAACGCGAAAAACTGTTTGCATCATTCCTCGGACTCTGCATATAGTTCATAATATGTATTTTAGGTCGCTGAACAGAAAAAAAACATTATTTTAGTGAATGAACGCGCAGAAATTATAATAACCGTGAAAAACCGGCAGCGAGGATCTTAATTTTTCTCGTTTTCCGATAATCTTAGTAATTCTCCGATATCTTTCTGAGAAATCATTATTTTTACACGCGCCCAATTTTTCAATGCACTGTGCTCCGCTGATTACGAATATGCCCATGGTTTGACGAAAACCTCATCAGGTAACTTGAAATCCGCATGAGAAGTTAGTGATCACAAATGAACGTCCTTTTTGCGCTAGGACCGATATTTCGCGAGAAAAACGCGAAAAACTGTTTGCATCATTCCTCGGACTCTGCATATAGTTTATAATATGTATTTCAGGTCGCTGAACAGAAATAAAACATTCTTCTGGTGATAGAACGCGCAGAAATTATAATAACCGTGAAAAACCGGCAGCGAGGATCTTAATTTTTCTCGTTTTCCGATAATCTTAGTAATTCTACGATATCTTTCTAAGAAATCATTATTTTCACACGCGCCCAAGTTTTTTCAATGCACTGTGCTCCGCTGATTACGAATATGCCTATGGATTTACGAAAAACTCATCAGGTAACTTGAAATCCGCATGAGAAGTTAGTGATCACAAATGAACGTCCTTTTTGCGCTAGGACCGATATTTCGCGAGAAAAACGCGAAAAACTGTTTGCATCATTCCTCGAACTCTGAATATAGTTCATACTATGTATTTTAGGTCGCTGAACAGAAATATAACATTATTTTAGTGATAGAACGCGCAGAAATTATAATAACCGTGAAAAACCGGCAGCGAGGATCTTAATTTTTCTCGTTTTTCGATAATCTTAGTAATTCTACGATATCTTTCTAAGAAATCATTATTTTCACACGCGCCCAAGTTTTTTCAATGCACTGTGCTCCGCTAATTACGAATATGCCTATGGTTTTACGAAAAACTCATCAGGTAACTTGAAATCCGCATGAGAAGTTAGTGATCACAAATGAACGTCCTTTTTGCGCTAGGACCGATATTTCGCGAGAAAAACGCAGAAAACTGTTTGCATCATTCCTCGAACTCTGCATATAGTTTATAATATGTATTTTAGGTCGCTGAACAGAAATATAACATTATTTTAGTGATAGAACGCGCAGAAATTATAATAACCGTGAAAAACCGGCAGCGAGGATCTTAATTTTTCTCGTTTTCCGATAATCTCATTAATTCTACGATATCTTCCTAAGAAATCATTATTTTTACGCGCGCCCAAGTTTTTTCAATGCACTGTGCTCCGCTGATTACGAATATGCCTATGGTTTTACGAAAAACTCATCATGTAACTTGAAATCCGCATGAGAAGTTAGTGATCACAAATGAACGTCCTTTTTGCGCTAGGACCGATATTTCGCGAGAAAAACGCGAAAAACTGTTTGCATCATTCCTCGGACTCTGCATATAGTTTATAATATGTATTTCAGGTCGCTGAACAGAAATATAACATCATTTTAGTGATAGAACGCGCAGAAATTATAATAACCGTGAAAAACCGGCAGCGAGGATCTTAATTTTTCTCGTTTTCCGATAATCTTAGTAATTCTACGATATCTTTCTGAGAAATCATTATTTTTACACGCGCCCAAGTTTTTTCAATGCACTGTGCTCCGCTGATTACGAATATACCTATGGATTTACGAAAAACTTATCAGGTAACTTGAAATCCGCATGAGAAGTTAGTGATCACAAATGAACGTCCTTTTTGCGCTAGGACCGATATTTCGCGAGAAAAACGCGAAAAACTGTTTGCATCATTCCTCGAACTCTGCATATAGTTTATAATATGTATTTTAGGTCGCTGAACAGGAATAAAACATTATTTTAGTGATAGAACGCGCAGAAATTATAATAACCGTGAAAAACCGGCAGCGAGGATCTTAATTTTTCTCGTTTTCCGATAATCTTAGTAATTCTACGATATCTTTCTAAGAAATCATTATTTTTACACGCGCCCAAGTTTTTTCAATGCACTGTGCTCCGCTGATTACGAATATGCCTATGGATTTACGAAAAACTCATCAGGTAACTTGAAATCCGCATGAGAAGTTAGTGATCACAAATGAACGTCCTTTTTGCGCTAGGACCGATATTTCGCGAGAAAAACGCGAAAAACTGTTTGCATCATTCCTCGAACTCTGCATGTAGTTCATAATATGTATTTTAGGTCGCTGAACAGAAATATAACATTATTTTAGTTTTAGAACGCGCAGAAATTATAATAACCGTGAAAAACCGGCAGCGAGGATCTTAATTTTTCTCGTTTTTCGATAATCTTAGTAATTCTACGATATCTTTCTAAGAAATCATTATTTTCACACGCGCCCAAGTTTTTTCAATGCACTGTGCTCCGCTGATTACGAATATGCCTATGGTTTTACGAAAAACTCATCAGGTAACTTGAAATCCGCATGAGAAGTTAGTGATCACAAATGACCGTCCTTTTTGCGCTAGGACCGATATTTCGCGAGAAAAACGCGAAAAACTGTTTGCATCATTCCTCGGACTCTGCATATAGTTTGTAATATGTATTTCAGGTCGCTGAACAGAAATAAAACATTATTTTAGTGATAGAACGCGCAGAAATTATAATAACCGTGAAAAACCGGCAGCGAGGATCTTAATTTTTCTCGTTTTCCGATAATCTCATTAATTCTACGATATCTTCCTAAGAAATCATTATTTTTACGCGCGCCCAAGTTTTTTCAATGCACTGTGCTCCGCTGATTACGAATATGCCTATGGTTTTACGAAAAACTCATCATGTAACTTGAAATCCGCATGAGAAGTTAGTGATCACAAATGAACGTCCTTTTTGCGCTAGGACCGATATTTCGCGAGAAAAACGCGAAAAACTGTTTGCGTCATTTCTCGAACTCTGCATATAGTTTATAATATGTATTTTAGGTCGCTGAACAGAAATAAAACATTATTTTAGTGATAGAACGCGCAGAAATTATAATAACCGTGATAAACCGGCAGCGAGGATCTTAATTTTTCTCGTTTTCCGATAATCTTAGTAATTCTCCGATATCTTTCTGAGAAATCATTATTTTTACACGCGCCCAAGTTTTTTCAATGCACTTTGCTCCGCTGATTACGAATATGCCTATGGTTTGACGAAAACCTCATCAGGTAACTTGAAATCCGCATGAGAAGTTAGTGATCACAAATGAACGTCCTTTTTGCGCTAGGACCGATATTTCGCGAGAAAAACGCGAAAAACTGTTTGCATCATTCCTCGGACTCTGCATATAGTTTATAATATGTATTTCAGGTCGCTGAACAGAAATAAAACATTCTTCTGGTGATAGAACGCGCAGAAATTATAATAACCGTGAAAAACCGGCAGCGAGGATCTTAATTTTTCTCGTTTTCCGATAATCTTAGTAATTCTACGATATCTTTCTAAGAAATCATTATTTTCACACGCGCCCAAGTTTTTTCAATGCACTGTGCTCCGCTGATTACGAATATGCCTATGGATTTACGAAAAACTCATCAGGTAACTTGAAATCCGCATGAGAATTTAGTGATCACAAATGAACGTCCTTTTTGCGCTAGGACCGATATTTCGCGAGAAAAACGCGAAAAACTGTTTGCATCATTCCTCGAACTCTGCATATAGTTCATAATATGTATTTTAGGTCGCTGAACAGAAATATAACATTATTTTAGTGATAGAACGCGCAGAAATTATAATAACCGTAAAAAACCGGCAGCGAGGATCTTAATTTTTCTCGTTTTTCGATAATCTTAGTAATTCTACGATATCTTTCTAAGAAATCATTATTTTCACACGCGCCCAAGTTTTTTCAATGCACTGTGCTCCGCTGATTACGAATATGCCTATGGTTTTACGAAAAACTCATTAGGTAACTTGAAATCCGCATGAGAAGTTAGTGATCACAAATGACCGTCCTTTTTGCGCTAGGACCGATATTTCGCGAGAAAAACGCGAAAAACTGTTTGCATCATTCCTCGGACTCTGCATATAGTTTGTAATATGTATTTCAGGTCGCTGAACAGAAATAAAACATTATTTTAGTGATAGAACGCGCAGAAATTATAATAACCGTGAAAAACCGGCAGCGAGGATCTTAATTTTTCTCTTTTTCCGATAATCTCATTAATTCTACGATATCTTCCTAAGAAATCATTATTTTTACGCGCGCCCAAGTTTTTTCAATGCACTGTGCTCCGCTGATTACGAATATGCCTATGGATTTACGAAAAACTCATCATGTAACTTGAAATCCGCATGAGAAGTTAGTGATCACAAATGAACGTCCTTTTTGCGCTAGGACCGATATTTCGCGAGAAAAACGCGAAAAACTGTTTGCGTCATTTCTCGAACTCTGCATATAGTTTATAATATGTATTTTAGGTCGCTGAACAGAAATAAAACATTATTTTAGTGATAGAACGCGCAGAAATTATAATAACCGTGAAAAACCGGCAGCGAGGATCTTAATTTTTCTCGTTTTCCGATAATCTTAGTAATTCTACGATATCTTTCTAAGAAATCATTATTTTCACACGCGCCCAAGTTTTTTCAATGCACTGTGCTCCGCTGATTACGAATATGCCTACGGTTTTACGAAAAACTCATCAGGTAACTTGAAATCCGCATGAGAAGTTAGTGATCACAAATGAACGTCCTTTTTGCGCTAGGACCGATATTTCGCGAGAAAAACGCGAAAAACTGTTTGCATCATTCCTCGAACTCTGCATATAGTTCATAATATGTATTTTAGGTCGCTGAACAGAAATATAACATTATTTTAGTGATAGAACGCGCAGAAATTATAATAACCGTGAAAAACCGGCAGCGAGGACCTTAATTTTTCTCGTTTTTCGATAATCTTAGTAATGCTACGATATCTTTCTGAGAAATCATTATTTTCACACGCGCCCAAGTTTTTTCAATGCACTGTGCTCCGCTGATTACGAGGATGCCTATGGATTTACGAAAAACTCATCAGGTAACTTGAAATCCGCATGAGAAGTTAGTGATCACAAATGAACGTCCTTTTTGCGCTAGGACCGATATTTCGCGAGAAAAACGCGAAAAACTGTTTGCATCATTCCTCGGACTCTGCATATAGTTTGTAATATGTATTTCAGGTCGCTGAACAGAAATAAAACATTATTTTAGTGATAGAACGCGCAGAAATTATAATAACCGTGAAAAACCGGCAGCGAGGATCTTAATTTTTCTCGTTTTCCGATAATCTCAGTGATTCTACGATATCTTTCTGAGAAATCATTATTTTTACACGCGCCCAAGTTTTTTCAATGCACTGTGCTCCGCTGATTACGAATATGCCTATGGTTTTACGAAAAACTCATCAGGTAACTTGAAATCCGCATGAGAAGTTAGTGATCACAAATGAACGTCCTTTTTGCGCTAGGACCGATATTTCGCGAGAAAAACGCGGAAAACTGTTTGCATCATTCCTCGAACTCTGCATATAGTTCATAATATGTATTTTAGGTCGCTGAACAGAAATAAAACATTATTTCAGTGATAGAACGCGCAGAAATTATAATAACCGTGAAAAACTGGCAGCGAGGATCTTAATTTTTCGCGTTTTCCGATAATCTCAGTAATTCTACGATATCTTTCTGAGAAATCATTATTTTCACACGCGCCCAAGTTTGTTCAATGCACTGTGCTCCGCTGATTACGAGGATGCCTATGGTTTTACGAAAAACTCATCAGGTAACTTAAAATCCGCATGAGAAGTTAGTGATCACAAATAAACGTCCTTTTTGCGCTAGGACCGATATTTCGCGAGAAAAACGCGGAAAACTGTTTGCATCATTCCTCGAACTCTGCATATAGTTCATAATATGTATTTTAGGTCGCTGAACAGAAATATAACATTATTTTAGTGATAGAACGCGCAGAAATTATAATAACCGTGAAAAACCGGCAGCGAGGATCTTAATTTTTCTCGTTTTCCGATAATCTTAGTAATTCTTCGATATCTTTCTAAGAAATCATTATTTTTACACGCGCCCAAGTTTTTTCAATGCACTGTGCTCCGCTGATTACGAATATACCTATGGATTTACGAAAAACTCATCAGGTAACTTGAAATCCGCATGAGAAGTTAGTGATCACAAATGAACGTCCTTTTTGCGCTAGGACCGATATTTCGCGAGAAAAACGCGAAAAACTGTTTGCATCATTCCTCGGACTCTGCATATAGTTTGTAATATGTATTTCAGGTCGCTGAACAGAAATAAAACATTATTTCAGTGATAGAACGCGCAGAAATTATAATAACCGTGAAAAACTGGCAGCGAGGATCTTAATTTTTCGCGTTTTCCGATAATCTCAGTAATTCTACGATATCTTTCTGAGAAATCATTATTTTCACACGCGCCCAAGTTTGTTCAATGCACTGTGCTCCGCTGATTACGAGGATGCCTATGGATTTACGAAAAACTCATCAGGTAACTTGAAATCCGCATGAGAAGTTAGTGATCACAAATAAACGTCCTTTTTGCGCTAGGACCGATATTTCGCGAGAAAAACGCGAAAACTTGTTTGCATCATTCCTCGAACTCTGCATATAGTTCATAATATGTATTTTAGGTCGCTGAACAGAAATAAAACATTATTTTAGTGATAGAACGCGCAGAAATTATAATAACCGTGAAAAACCGGCAGCGAGGATCTTAATTTTTCTCGTTTTCCGATAATCTTAGTAATTCTACGATATCTTTCTGAGAAATCATTATTTTCACACGCGCCCAAGTTTTTTCAATGCCCTGTGCTCCGCTGATTACGAGGATGCCTATGGATTTACGAAAAACTCATCAGGTAACTTGAAATCCGCATGAGAAGTTAGTGATCACAAATAAACGTCCTTTTTGCGCTAGGACCGATATTTCGCGAGAAAAACGCGAAAAACTGTTTGCATCATTCCTCGAACTCTGCATATAGTTTATAATATGTATTTTAGGTCGCTGAACAGGAATAAAACATTATTTTAGTGATAGAACGCGCAGAAATTATAATAACCGTGAAAAACCGGCAGCGAGGATCTTAATTTTTCTCGTTTTCCGATAATCTTAGTAATTCTACGATATCTTTCTAAGAAATCATTATTTTTACACGCGCCCAAGTTTTTTCAATGCACTGTGCTCCGCTGATTACGAATATACCTATGGATTTACGAAAAACTCATCAGGTAACTTGAAATCCGCATGAGAAGTTAGTGATCACAAATGAACGTCCTTTTTGCGCTAGGACCGATATTACGCGAGAAAAACGCGAAAAACTGTTTGCATCATTCCTCGGACTCTGCATATAGTTCATAATATGTATTTTAGGTCGCTGAACAGAAAAAAAACATTATTTTAGTGATAGAACGCGCAGAAATTATAATAACCGTGAAAAACCGGCAGCGAGGATCTTAATTTTTCTCGTTTTCCGATAATCTTAGTAATTCTCCGATATCTTTCTGAGAAATCATTATTTTTACACGCGCCCAAGTTTTTTCAATGCACTGTGCTCCGCTGATTACGAATATGCCCATGGTTTGACGAAAACCTCATCAGGTAACTTGAAATCCGCATGAGAAGTTAGTGATCACAAATGAACGTCCTTTTTGCGCTAGGACCGATATTTCGCGAGAAAAACGCGAAAAACTGTTTGCATCATTCCTCGGACTCTGCATATAGTTTGTAATATGTATTTCAGGTCGCTGAACAGAAATAAAACATTCTTCTGGTGATAGAACGCGCAGAAATTATAATAACCGTGAAAAACCGGCAGCGAGGATCTTAATTTTTCTCGTTTTCCGATAATCTTAGTAATTCTACGATATCTTTCTGAGAAATCATTATTTCCACACGCGCCCAAGTTTTTTCAATGCACTGTGCTCCGCTGATTACGAATATGCCTATGGTTTTACGAAAAACTCATCAGGTAACTTGAAATCCGCATGAGAAGTTAGTGATCACAAATGAACGTCCTTTTTGCGCTAGGACCGATATTTCGCGAGAAAAACGCGGAAAACTGTTTGCATCATTCCTCGAACTCTGCATATAGTTTATAATATGTATTTTAGGTCGCTGAACAGAAATATAACATTATTTTAGTGATAGAACGCGCAGAAATTATAATAACCGTGAAAAACCGGCAGCGAGGATCTTAATTTTTCTCGTTTTCCGATAATCTTAGTAATTCTACGATATCTTTCTGAGAAATCATTATTTTCACACGCGCCCAAGTTTTTTCAATGCACTGTGCTCCGCTGATTACGAATATGCCTATGGATTTACGAAAAACTCATCAGGTAACTTGAAATCCGCATGAGAAGTTAGTGATCACAAATGACCGTCCTTTTTGCGCTAGGACCGATATTTCGCGAGAAAAACGCGAAAAACTGTTTGCATCATTCCTCGGACTCTGCATATAGTTTGTAATATGTATTTCAGGTCGCTGAACAGAAATAAAACATTCTTCTGGTGATAGAACGCGCAGAAATTATAATAACCGTGAAAAACCGGCAGCGAGGATCTTAATTTTTCTCGTTTTCCGATAATCTCAGTAATTCTACGATATCTTTCTGAGAAATCATTATTTCCACACGCGCCCAAGTTTTTTCAATGCACTGTGCTCCGCTGATTACGAATATGCCTATGGATTTACGAAAAACTCATCAGGTAACTTGAAATCCGCATGAGAAGTTAGTGATCACAAATGAACGTCCTTTTTGCGCTAGGACCGATATTTCGCGAGAAAAACGCGAAAAACTGTTTGCATCATTCCTCGAACTCTGCATATAGTTCATAATATGTATTTTAGGTCGCTGAACAGAAATATAACATTATTTTAGTGATAGAACGCGCAGAAATTATAATAACCGTGAAAAACCGGCAGCGAGGATCTTAATTTTTCTCGTTTTTCGATAATCTTAGTAATTCTACGATATCTTTCTAAGAAATCATTATTTTCACACGCGCCCAAGTTTTTTCAATGCACTGTGCTCCGCTAATTACGAATATGCCTATGGTTTTACGAAAAACTTATCAGGTAACTTGAAATCCGCATGAGAAGTTAGTGATTACAAATGAACGTCCTTTTTGCGCTAGGACCGATATTTCGCGAGAAAAACGCGGAAAACTGTTTGCATCATTCCTCGAACTCTGCATATAGTTTATAATATGTATTTTAGGTCGCTGAACAGAAATATAACATTATTTTAGTGACAGAACGCGCAGAAATTATAATAACCGTGAAAAACCGGCAGCGAGGATCTTAATTTTTCTCGTTTTCCGATAATCTTAGTAATTCTACGATATCTTTCTGAGAAATCATTATTTTCACACGCGCCCAAGTTTTTTCAATGCACTGTGCTCCGCTAATTACGAATATGCCTATGGTTTTACGAAAAACTCATCAGGTAACTTGAAATCCGCATGAGAAGTTAGTGATCACAAATGACCGTCCTTTTTGCGCTAGGACCGATATTTCGCGAGAAAAACGCGAAAAACTGTTTGCATCATTCCTCGGACTCTGCATATAGTTTATAATATGTATTTCAGGTCGCTGAACAGAAATATAACATCATTTTAGTGATAGAACGCGCAGAAATTATAATAACCGTGAAAAACCGGCAGCGAGGATCTTAATTTTTCTCGTTTTCCGATAATCTTAGTAATTCTACGATATCTTTCTGAGAAATCATTATTTTTACACGCGCCCAAGTTTTTTCAATGCACTGTGCTCCGCTGATTACGAATATACCTATGGATTTACGAAAAACTCATCAGGTAACTTGAAATCCGCATGAGAAGTTAGTGATCACAAATGAACGTCCTTTTTGCGCTAGGACCGATATTTCGCGAGAAAAACGCGAAAAACTGTTTGCATCATTCCTCGAACTCTGCATATAGTTCATAATATGTATTTTAGGTCGCTGAACAGAAATATAACATTATTTTAGTTTTAGAACGCGCAGAAATTATAATAACCGTGATAAACCGGCAGCGAGGATCTTAATTTTTCTCGTTTTCCGATAATCTTAGTAATTCTCCGATATCTTTCTGAGAAATCATTATTTTTACACGCGCCCAAGTTTTTTCAATGCACTGTGCTCCGCTGATTACGAATATGCCTATGGTTTGACGAAAACCTCATCAGGTAACTTGAAATCCGCATGAGAAGTTAGTGATCACAAATGAACGTCCTTTTTGCGCTAGGACCGATATTTCGCGAGAAAAACGCGAAAAACTGTTTGCATCATTCCTCGGACTCTGCATATAGTTTATAATATGTATTTCAGGTCGCTGAACAGAAATAAAACATTCTTCTGGTGATAGAACGCGCAGAAATTATAATAACCGTGAAAAACCGGCAGCGAGGATCTTAATTTTTCTCGTTTTCCGATAATCTTAGTAATTCTACGATATCTTTCTAAGAAATCATTATTTTCACACGCGCCCAAGTTTTTTCAATGCACTGTGCTCCGCTGATTACGAATATGCCTATGGATTTACGAAAAACTCATCAGGTAACTTGAAATCCGCATGAGAATTTAGTGATCACAAATGAACGTCCTTTTTGCGCTAGGACCGATATTTCGCGAGAAAAACGCGAAAAACTGTTTGCATCATTCCTCGAACTCTGCATATAGTTCATAATATGTATTTTAGGTCGCTGAACAGAAATATAACATTATTTTAATGATAGAACGCGCAGAAATTATAATAACCGTGAAAAACCGGCAGCGAGGATCTTAATTTTTCTCGTTTTTCGATAATCTTAGTAATTCTACGATATCTTTCTAAGAAATCATTATTTTCACACGCGCCCAAGTTTTTTCAATGCACTGTGCTCCGCTGATTACGAATATGCCTATGGTTCTACGAAAAACTCACCAGGTAACTTGAAATCCGCATGAGAAGTTAGTGATCACAAATGACCGTCCTTTTTGCGCTAGGACCGATATTTCGCGAGAAAAACGCGAAAAACTGTTTGCATCATTCCTCGGACTCTGCATATAGTTTGTAATATGTATTTCAGGTCGCTGAACAGAAATAAAACATTATTTTAGTGATAGAACGCGCAGAAATTATAATAACCGTGAAAAACCGGCAGCGAGGATCTTAATTTTTCTCTTTTTCCGATAATCTCATTAATTCTACGATATCTTCCTAAGAAATCATTATTTTTACGCGCGCCCAAGTTTTTTCAATGCACTGTGCTCCGCTGATTACGAATATGCCTATGGATTTACGAAAAACTCATCATGTAACTTGAAATCCGCATGAGAAGTTAGTGATCACAAATGAACGTCCTTTTTGCGCTAGGACCGATATTTCGCGAGAAAAACGCGGAAAACTGTTTGCATCATTCCTCGAACTCTGCATATAGTTCATAATATGTATTTTAGGTCGCTGAACAGAAATAAAACATTATTTCAATGATAGAACGCGCAGAAATTATAATAACCGTGAAAAACTGGCAGCGAGGATCTTAATTTTTCGCGTTTTCCGATAATCTCAGTAATTCTACGATATCTTTCTGAGAAATCATTATTTTCACACGCGCCCAAGTTTGTTCAATGCACTGTGCTCCGCTGATTACGAGGATGCCTATGGATTTACGAAAAACTCATCAGGTAACTTGAAATCCGCATGAGAAGTTAGTGATCACAAAAAACGTCCTTTTTGCGCTAGGACCGATATTTCGCAAGAAAAACGCGAAAACTTGTTTGCATCATTCCTCGAACTCTGCATATAGTTCATAATATGTATTTTAGGTCGCTGAACAGAAATAAAACATTATTTTAGTGATAGAACGCGCAGAAATTATAATAACCGTGAAAAACCGGCAGCGAGGATCTTAATTTTTCTCGTTTTCCGATAATCTTAGTAATTCTACGATATCTTTCTGAGAAATCATTATTTTTACACGCGCCCAAGTTTTTTCAATGCACTGTGCTCCGCTGATTACGAATATACCTATGGATTTACGAAAAACTCATCAGGTAACTTGAAATCCGCATGAGAAGTTAGTGATCACAAATGAACGTCCTTTTTGCGCTAGGACCGATATTTCGCGAGAAAAACGCGAAAAACTGTTTGCATCATTCCTCGAACTCTGCATATAGTTCATAATATGTATTTTAGGTCGCTGAACAGAAATATAACATTATTTTAGTTTTAGAACGCGCAGAAATTATAATAACCGTGAAAAACCGGCAGCGAGGATCTTAATTTTTCTCGTTTTTCGATAATCTTAGTAATTCTACGATATCTTTCTAAGAAATCATTATTTTCACACGCGCCCAAGTTTTTTCAATGCACTGTGCTCCGCTGATTACGAATATGCCTATGGTTTTACGAAAAACTCATCAGGTAACTTGAAATCCGCATGAGAAGTTAGTGATCACAAATGAACGTCCTTTTTGCGCTAGGACCGATATTTCGCGAGAAAAACGCGGAAAACTGTTTGCATCATTCCTCGAACTCTGCATATAGTTCATAATATGTATTTTAGGTCGCTGAACAGAAATAAAACATTATTTCAGTGATAGAACGCGCAGAAATTATAATAACCGTGAAAAACTGGCAGCGAGGATCTTAATTTTTCGCGTTTTCCGATAATCTCAGTAATTCTACGATATCTTTCTGAGAAATCATTATTTTCACACGCGCCCAAGTTTGTTCAATGCACTGTGCTCCGCTGATTACGAGGATGCCTATGGATTTACGAAAAACTCATCAGGTAACTTGAAATCCGCATGAGAAGTTAGTGATCACAAAAAACGTCCTTTTTGCGCTAGGACCGATATTTCGCAAGAAAAACGCGAAAACTTGTTTGCATCATTCCTCGAACTCTGCATATAGTTCATAATATGTATTTTAGGTCGCTGAACAGAAATAAAACATTATTTTAGTGATAGAACGCGCAGAAATTATAATAACCGTGAAAAACCGGCAGCGAGGATCTTAATTTTTCTCGTTTTCCGATAATCTTAGTAATTCTACGATATCTTTCTGAGAAATCATTATTTTTACACGCGCCCAAGTTTTTTCAATGCACTGTGCTCCGCTGATTACGAATATACCTATGGATTTACGAAAAACTCATCAGGTAACTTGAAATCCGCATGAGAAGTTAGTGATCACAAATGAACGTCCTTTTTGCGCTAGGACCGATATTTCGCGAGAAAAACGCGAAAAACTGTTTGCATCATTCCTCGAACTCTGCATATAGTTCATAATATGTATTTTAGGTCGCTGAACAGAAATATAACATTATTTTAGTTTTAGAACGCGCAGAAATTATAATAACCGTGAAAAACCGGCAGCGAGGATCTTAATTTTTCTCGTTTTTCGATAATCTTAGTAATTCTACGATATCTTTCTAAGAAATCATTATTTTCACACGCGCCCAAGTTTTTTCAATGCACTGTGCTCCGCTGATTACGAATATGCCTATGGTTTTACGAAAAACTCATCAGGTAACTTGAAATCCGCATGAGAAGTTAGTGATCACAAATGAACGTCCTTTTTGCGCTAGGACCGATATTTCGCGAGAAAAACGCGAAAAACTGTTTGCATCATTCCTCGGACTCTGCATATAGTTTGTAATATGTATTTCAGGTCGCTGAACAGAAATAAAACATTATTTTAGTGATAGAACGCGCAGAAATTATAATAACCGTGAAAAACCGGCAGCGAGGATCTTAATTTTTCTCTTTTTCCGATAATCTCATTAATTCTACGATATCTTCCTAAGAAATCATTATTTTTACGCGCGCCCAAGTTTTTTCAATGCACTGTGCTCCGCTGATTACGAATATGCCTATGGATTTACGAAAAACTCATCATGTAACTTGAAATCCGCATGAGAAGTTAGTGATCACAAATGAACGTCCTTTTTGCGCTAGGACCGATATTTCGCGAGAAAAACGCGGAAAACTGTTTGCATCATTCCTCGAACTCTGCATATAGTTCATAATATGTATTTTAGGTCGCTGAACAGAAATAAAACATTATTTCAGTGATAGAACGCGCAGAAATTATAATAACCGTGAAAAACTGGCAGCGAGGATCTTAATTTTTCGCGTTTTCCGATAATCTCAGTAATTCTACGATATCTTTCTGAGAAATCATTATTTTCACACGCGCCCAAGTTTTTTCAATGCACTGTGCTCCGCTGATTACGAATATGCCTATGGTTTTACGAAAAACTCATCAGGTAACTTGAAATCCGCATGAGAAGTTAGTGATCACAAATGAACGTCCTTTTTGCGCTAGGACCGATATTTCGCGATAAAAACGCGAAAAACTGTTTGCATCATTCCTCGGACTCTGCATATAGTTCATAATATGTATTTTTGGTCGCTGCACAGAAATAAACCATTATTTTAGTGATAGAACGCGCAGAAATTTTTATAACCGTGGAAAACCGGCAGCGAAGATCTTAATTTTTCTCGTTTTCCGATAATCTTAGTATTTCTACGATATCTTCCTGAGAAATCATTATTTTCACACGCGCCCAAGTTTTTTCCATGCACTGTGCTCCGTTGATTACGAATATGCCTATGGTTTTACGAAAAACTCATCAGGTAACTTGAAATCCGCATGAGAAGTTAGTGATCACAAATGAACGTCCTTTTTGCGCTAGGACCGATATTTCGCGATAAAAACGCGAAAAACTGTTTGCATCATTCCTCGGACTCTGCATATAGTTTATAATATGTATTTTTGGTCGCTGCACAGAAATAAACCATTATTTTAGTGATAGAACGCGCAGAAATTTTTATAACCGTGGAAAACCGGCAGCGAAGATCTTAATTTTTCTCGTTTTCCGATAATCTTAGTATTTCTACGATATCTTCCTGAGAAATCATTATTTTCACACGCGCCCAAGTTTTTTCAATGCACTGTGCTCCGTTGATTACGAATATGCCTATGGTTTTACGAAAAACTCATCAGGTAACTTGAAATCCGCATGAGAAGTTAGTGATCACAAATGAACGTCCTTTTTGCGCTAGGACCGATATTTCGCGAGAAAAACGCGAAAAACTGTTTGCATCATTCCTCGAACTCTGCATATAGTTCATAATATGTATTTTAGGTCGCTGAACAGAAATAAAACATTATTTTAGTGGCAGAACGCGCAGAAATTATAATAACCGTGAAAAACCGGCAGCGAGGATCTTAATTTTTCTCGTTTTCCGATAATCTTAGTAATTCTACGATATCTTTCTGAGAAATCATTGTTTCCACACGCGCCCAAGTTTTTTCAATGCACTGTGCTCCGCTGATTACGAATATGCCTATGGATTCACGAAAAACTCATCAGGTAACTTGAAATCCGCATGAGAAGTTAGTGATCACAAATGAACGTCCTTTTTGCGCTAGGACCGATATTTCGCGAGAAAAACGCGAAAAACTGTTTGCATCATTCCTCGGACTCTGCATATAGTTTATAATATGTATTTTTGGTCGCTGCACAGGAATAAAACATTATTTTAGTGATTGAACGCGCAGAAATTATAATAACCGTGAAAAACCGGCAGCGAGGATCTTAATTTTTCTCGTTTTCCGATAATCTTAGTAATTCTACGATATCTTTCTGAGAAATCATTATTTTTACACGCGCCCAAGTTTTTTCAATTTACTGTGCTCCGCTGATTACGAATATGCCTATGGTTTTACGAAAAACTCATCAGGTAACTTGAAATCCGCATGAGAAGTTAGTGATCACAAATGAACGTCCTTTTTGCGCTAGGACCGATATTTCGCGAGAAAAACGCGAAAAACTGTTTGCATCATTCCTCGGACTCTGCATATAGTTTATAATATGTATTTCAGGTCGCTGAACAGGAATAAAACATTATTTTGGTGATTGAACGCGCAGAAATTATAATAACCGTGAAAAACCGGCAGCGAGGATCTTAGATTTTCTCGTTTTCCGATAATCTTAGTGATTCTACGATATCTTTCTGAGAAATCATTATTTTCACACGCGCCCAAGTTTTTTCAATGCACTGTGCTCCGCTGATTACGAATATGCCTATGGATTCACGAAAAACTCATCAGGTAACTTGAAATCCGCATGAGAAGTTAGTGATCACAAATGAACGTCCTTTTTGCGCTAGGACCGATATTTCGCGAGAAAAACGCGAAAAACTGTTTGCATCATTCCTCGAACTCTGCATATAGTTCATAATATGTATTTTAGGTCGCTGAACAGAAATAAAACATTATTTTAGTGATAGAACGCGCAGAAATTATAATAACCGTGAAAAACCGGCAGCGAGGATCTGAATTTTTCTCGTTTTCCGATAATCTTAGTATTTCTACGATATCTTCCTGAGAAATCATTATTTTCACACGCGCCCAAGTTTTTTCCATGCACTGTGCTCCGTTGATTACGAATATGCCTATGGTTTTACGAAAAACTCATCAGGTAACTTGAAATCCGCATGAGAAGTTAGTGATCACAAATGAACGTCCTTTTTGCGCTAGGACCGATATTTCGCGATAAAAACGCGAAAAACTGTTTGCATCATTCCTCGGACTCTGCATATAGTTTATAATATGTATTTTTGGTCGCTGCACAGAAATAAACCATTATTTTAGTGATAGAACGCGCAGAAATTTTTATAACCGTGGAAAACCGGCAGCGAAGATCTTAATTTTTCTCGTTTTCCGATAATCTTAGTATTTCTACGATATCTTCCTGAGAAATCATTATTTTCACACGCGCCCAAGTTTTTTCAATGCACTGTGCTCCGTTGATTACGAATATGCCTATGGTTTTACGAAAAACTCATCAGGTAACTTGAAATCCGCATGAGAAGTTAGTGATCACAAATGAACGTCCTTTTTGCGCTAGGACCGATATTTCGCGAGAAAAACGCGAAAAACTGTTTGCATCATTCCTCGAACTCTGCATATAGTTCATAATATGTATTTTAGGTCGCTGAACAGAAATAAAACATTATTTTAGTGGCAGAACGCGCAGAAATTATAATAACCGTGAAAAACCGGCAGCGAGGATCTTAATTTTTCTCGTTTTCCGATAATCTTAGTAATTCTACGATATCTTTCTGAGAAATCATTGTTTCCACACGCGCCCAAGTTTTTTCAATGCACTGTGCTCCGCTGATTACGAATATGCCTATGGATTCACGAAAAACTCATCAGGTAACTTGAAATCCGCATGAGAAGTTAGTGATCACAAATGAACGTCCTTTTTGCGCTAGGACCGATATTTCGCGAGAAAAACGCGAAAAACTGTTTGCATCATTCCTCGGACTCTGCATATAGTTTATAATATGTATTTTTGGTCGCTGCACAGAAATAAAACATTATTTTAGTGATTGAACGCGCAGAAATTATAATAACCGTGAAAAACCGGCAGCGAGGATCTTAATTTTTCTCGTTTTCCGATAATCTTAGTAATTCTACGATATCTTTCTGAGAAATCATTATTTTTACACGCGCCCAAGTTTTTTCAATTTACTGTGCTCCGCTGATTACGAATATGCCTATGGTTTTACGAAAAACTCATCAGGTAACTTGAAATCCGCATGAGAAGTTAGTGATCACAAATGAACGTCCTTTTTGCGCTAGGACCGATATTTCGCGAGAAAAACGCGAAAAACTGTTTGCATCATTCCTCGGACTCTGCATATAGTTTATAATATGTATTTCAGGTCGCTGAACAGGAATAAAACATTATTTTGGTGATTGAACGCGCAGAAATTATAATAACCGTGAAAAACCGGCAGCGAGGATCTTAGATTTTCTCGTTTTCCGATAATCTTAGTGATTCTACGATATCTTTCTGAGAAATCATTATTTTCACACGCGCCCAAGTTTTTTCAATGCACTGTGCTCCGCTGATTACGAATATGCCTATGGATTCACGAAAAACTCATCAGGTAACTTGAAATCCGCATGAGAAGTTAGTGATCACAAATGAACGTCCTTTTTGCGCTAGGACCGATATTTCGCGAGAAAAACGCGAAAAACTGTTTGCATCATTCCTCGAACTCTGCATATAGTTCATAATATGTATTTTAGGTCGCTGAACAGAAATAAAACATTATTTTAGTGATAGAACGCGCAGAAATTATAATAACCGTGAAAAACCGGCAGCGAGGATCTGAATTTTTCTCGTTTTCCGATAATCTTAGTAATTCTACGATATCTTTCTGAGAAATCATTATTTTTACACGCGCCCAAGTTTTTTCAACGCACTGTGCTCCGCTGATTACGAATATACCTATGGATTTACGAAAAACTCATCAGGTAACTTGAAATCTGCATGAGAAGTTAGTGATCACAAATGAACGTCCTTTTCGCGCTAGGACCGATATTTCGCGAGAAAAACGCGAAAAACTGTTTGCATCATTCCTCGAACTCTGCATATAGTTCATAATATGTATTTTAGGTCGCTGAACAGGAATAAAACATTATTTTAGTGGCAGAACGCGCAGAAATTATAACAACCGTGAAAAACCGGCAGCGAGGATCTTAATTTTTCTCGTTTTCCGATAATCTTAGTAATTCTACGATATCTTTCTAAGAAATCATTATTTTCACACGCGCCCAAGTTTTTTCAATGCACTGTGCTCCGCTGATTACGAATATGCCTATGGTTTTACGAAAAACTCATCAGGTAACTTGAAATCCGCATGAGAAGTTAGTGATCACAAATGAACGTCCTTTTTGCGCTAGGACCGATATTTCGCGATAAAAACGCGAAAAACTGTTTGCATCATTCCTCGGACTCTGCATATAGTTTATAATATGTATTTTTGGTCGCTGCACAGAAATAAACCATTATTTTAGTGATAGAACGCGCAGAAATTTTTATAACCGTGGAAAACCGGCAGCGAAGATCTTAATTTTTCTCGTTTTCCGATAATCTTAGTAATTCTACGATATCTTTCTGAGAAATTATTATTTTTACACGCGCCCAAGTTTTTTCAATGCACTGTGCTCCGCTGATTACGAATATACCTATGGATTTACGAAAAACTCATCAGGTAACTTGAAATCCGCATGAGAAGTTAGTGATCACAAATAAACGTCCTTTTTGCGCTAGGACCGATATTTCGCGAGAAAAACGCGAAAAACTGTTTGCATCATTTCTCGAACTCTGCATATAGTTTATAATATGTATTTTAGGTCGCTGAACAGAAATAAAACATTATTTTAGTGGCAGAACGCGCAGAAATTATAATAACCGTGAAAAACCGGCAGCGAGGATCTTAATTTTTCTCGTTTTCCGATAATCTTAGTAATTCTACGATATCTTTCTGAGAAATCATTGTTTCCACACGCGCCCAAGTTTTTTCAATGCACTGTGCTCCGCTGATTACGAATATGCCTATGGATTCACGAAAAACTCATCAGGTAACTTGAAATCCGCATGAGAAGTTAGTGATCACAAATGAACGTCCTTTTTGCGCTAGGACCGATATTTCGCGAGAAAAACGCGAAAAACTGTTTGCATCATTTCTCGAACTCTGCATATAGTTGATAATATCTATTTTAGGTCGCTGAACAGAAATAAAGCATTATTTTAGTGATAGAACGCGCAGAAATTATAATAACCGTGAAAAACCGGCAGCGAGGATCTTAATTTTTCTCGTTTTCCGATAATCTTAGTAATTCTACGATATCTTTCTAAGAAATCATTATTTTCACACGCGCCCAAGTTTTTTCAATGCACTGTGCTCCGCTGATTACGAATATGCCTATGGTTTTACGAAAAACTCATCAGGTAACTTGAAATCCGCATGAGAAGTTAGTGATCACAAATGAACGTCCTTTTTGCGCTAGGACCGATATTTCGCGATAAAAACGCGAAAAACTGTTTGCATCATTCCTCGGACTCTGCATATAGTTTATAATATGTATTTTTGGTCGCTGCACAGAAATAAACCATTATTTTAGTGATAGAACGCGCAGAAATTTTTATAACCGTGGAAAACCGGCAGCGAAGATCTTAATTTTTCTCGTTTTCCGATAATCTTAGTAATTCTACGATATCTTTATAAGAAATCATTATTTTTACACGCGCCCAAGTTTTTTCAATGCACTGTGCTCCGCTGATTACGAATATACCTATGGATTTACGAAAAACTCATCAGGTAACTTGAAATCCGCATGAGAAGTTAGTGATCACAAATGAACGTCCTTTTTGCGCTAGGACCGATATTTCGCGAGAAAAACGCGAAAAACTGTTTGCATCATTTCTCGAACTCTGCATATAGTTGATAATATCTATTTTAGGTCGCTGAACAGAAATAAAGCATTATTTTAGTGATAGAACGCGCAGAAATTATAATAACCGTGAAAAACCGGCAGCGAGGATCTTAATTTTTCTCGTTTTCCGATAATCTTAGTAATTCTACGATATCTTTCTAAGAAATCATTATTTTCACACGCGCCCAAGTTTTTTCAATGCACTGTGCTCCGCTGATTACGAATATGCCTATGGTTTTACGAAAAACTCATCAGGTAACTTGAAATCCGCATGAGAAGTTAGTAATCACAAATGAACGTCCTTTTTGCGCTAGGACCGATATTTCGCGAGAAAAACGCGAAAAACTGTTTGCATCATTTCTCGAACTCTGCATATAGTTTATAATATCTATTTTAGGTCGCTGAACAGAAATAAAGCATTATTTTAGTGATAGAACGCGCAGAAATTATAATAACCGTGAAAAACCGGCAGCGAGGATCTTAATTTTTCTCGTTTTCCGATAATCTTAGTAATTCTACGATATCTTTCTAAGAAATCATTATTTTCACACGCGCCCAAGTTTTTTCAATGCACTGTGCTCCGCTGATTACGAATATGCCTATGGTTTTACGAAAAACTCATCAGGTAACTTGAAATCCGCATGAGAAGTTAGTGATCACAAATGAACGTCCTTTTTGCGCTAGGACCGATATTTCGCGATAAAAACGCGAAAAACTGTTTGCATCATTCCTCGGACTCTGCATATAGTTTATAATATGTATTTTTGGTCGCTGCACAGAAATAAACCATTATTTTAGTGATAGAACGCGCAGAAATTTTTATAACCGTGGAAAACCGGCAGCGAAGATCTTAATTTTTCTCGTTTTCCGATAATCTTAGTAATTCTACGATATCTTTCTGAGAAATCATTATTTTTACACGCGCCCAAGTTTTTTCAATGCACTGTGCTCCGCTGATTACGAATATACCTATGGATTTACGAAAAACTCATGAGGTAACTTGAAATCCGCATGAGAAGTTAGTGATCACAAATAAACGTCCTTTTTGCGCTAGGACCGATATTTCGCGAGAAAAACGCGAAAAACTGTTTGCATCATTTCTCGAACTCTGCATATAGTTTATAATATGTATTTTAGGTCGCTGAACAGAAATAAAACATTATTTTAGTGGCAGAACGCGCAGAAATTATAATAACCGTGAAAAACCGGCAGCGAGGATCTTAATTTTTCTCGTTTTCCGATAATCTTAGTAATTCTACGATATCTTTCTGAGAAATCATTGTTTCCACACGCGCCCAAGTTTTTTCAATGCACTGTGCTCCGCTGATTACGAATATGCCTATGGTTTTACGAAAAACTCATCAGGTAACTTGAAATCCGCATGAGAAGTTAGTGATCACAAATGAACGTCCTTTTTGCGCTAGGACCGATATTTCGCGAGAAAAACGCGAAAAACTGTTTGCATCATTTCTCGAACTCTGCATATAGTTTATAATATGTATTTTAGGTCGCTGAACAGAAATAAAACATTATTTTAGTGGCAGAACGCGCAGAAATTATAATAACCGTGAAAAACCGGCAGCGAGGATCTTAATTTTTCTCGTTTTCCGATAATCTTAGTAATTCTACGATATCTTTCTGAGAAATCATTGTTTCCACACGCGCCCAAGTTTTTTCAATGCACTGTGCTCCGCTGATTACGAATATGCCTATGGATTCACGAAAAACTCATCAGGTAACTTGAAATCCGCATGAGAAGTTAGTGATCACAAATGAACGTCCTTTTTGCGCTAGGACCGATATTTCGCGAGAAAAACGCGAAAAACTGTTTGCATCATTTCTCGAACTCTGCATATAGTTGATAATATCTATTTTAGGTCGCTGAACAGAAATAAAGCATTATTTTAGTGATAGAACGCGCAGAAATTATAATAACCGTGAAAAACCGGCAGCGAGGATCTTAATTTTTCTCGTTTTCCGATAATCTTAGTAATTCTACGATATCTTTCTAAGAAATCATTATTTTCACACGCGCCCAAGTTTTTTCAATGCACTGTGCTCCGCTGATTACGAATATGCCTATGGTTTTACGAAAAACTCATCAGGTAACTTGAAATCCGCATGAGAAGTTAGTGATCACAAATGAACGTCCTTTTTGCGCTAGGACCGATATTTCGCGATAAAAACGCGAAAAACTGTTTGCATCATTCCTCGGACTCTGCATATAGTTTATAATATGTATTTTTGGTCGCTGCACAGAAATAAACCATTATTTTAGTGATAGAACGCGCAGAAATTTTTATAACCGTGGAAAACCGGCAGCGAAGATCTTAATTTTTCTCGTTTTCCGATAATCTTAGTATTTCTACGATATCTTCCTGAGAAATCATTATTTTCACACGCGCCCAAGTTTTTTCAATGCACTGTGCTCCGCTGATTACGAATATGCCTATGGTTTTACGAAAAGCTCATCAGGTAACTTGAAATCCGCATGAGAAGTTAGTGATCACAAATGAACGTCCTTTTTGCGCTAGGACCGATATTTCGCGAGAAAAACGCGAAAAACTGTTTGCATCATTTCTCGAACTCTGCATATAGTTTATAATATCTATTTTAGGTCGCTGAACAGAAATAAAGCATTATTTTAGTGATAGAACGCGCAGAAATTATAATAACCGTGAAAAACCGGCAGCGAGGATCTTAATTTTTCTCGTTTTCCGATAATCTTAGTAATTCTACGATATCTTTCTAAGAAATCATTATTTTCACACGCGCCCAAGTTTTTTCAATGCACTGTGCTCCGCTGATTACGAATATGCCTATGGTTTTACGAAAAACTCATCAGGTAACTTGAAATCCGCATGAGAAGTTAGTGATCACAAATGAACGTCCTTTTTGCGCTAGGACCGATATTTCGCGATAAAAACGCGAAAAACTGTTTGCATCATTCCTCGGACTCTGCATATAGTTTATAATATGTATTTTTGGTCGCTGCACAGAAATAAACCATTATTTTAGTGATAGAACGCGCAGAAATTTTTATAACCGTGGAAAACCGGCAGCGAAGATCTTAATTTTTCTCGTTTTCCGATAATCTTAGTATTTCTACGATATCTTCCTGAGAAATCATTATTTTCACACGCGCCCAAGTTTTTTCAATGCACTGTGCTCCGCTGATTACGAATATGCCTATGGTTTTACGAAAAACTCATCAGGTAACTTGAAATCCGCATGAGAAGTTAGTGATCACAAATGAACGTCCTTTTTGCGCTAGGACCGATATTTCGCGAGAAAAACGCGAAAAACTGTTTGCATCATTCCTCGAACTCTGCATATAGTTCATAATATGTATTTTAGGTCGCTGAACAGAAATAAAACATTATTTTAGTGGCAGAACGCGCAGAAATTATAATAACCGTGAAAAACCGGCAGCGAGGATCTTAATTTTTCTCGTTTTCCGATAATCTTAGTAATTCTACGATATCTTTCTGAGAAATCATTGTTTCCACACGCGCCCAAGTTTTTTCAATGCACTGTGCTCCGCTGATTACGAATATGCCTATGGATTCACGAAAAACTCATCAGGTAACTTGAAATCCGCATGAGAAGTTAGTGATCACAAATGAACGTCCTTTTTGCGCTAGGACCGATATTTCGCGAGAAAAACGCGAAAAACTGTTTGCATCATTCCTCGGACTCTGCATATAGTTTATAATATGTATTTTTGGTCGCTGCACAGAAATAAAACATTATTTTAGTGATTGAAAGCGCAGAAATTATAATAACCGTGAAAAACCGGCAGCGAGGATCTTAATTTTTCTCGTTTTCCGATAATCTTAGTAATTCTACGATATCTTTCTGAGAAATCATTATTTTTACACGCGCCCAAGTTTTTTCAATTTACTGTGCTCCGCTGATTACGAATATGCCTATGGTTTTACGAAAAACTCATCAGGTAACTTGAAATCCGCATGAGAAGTTAGTGATCACAAATGAACGTCCTTTTTGCGCTAGGACCGATATTTCGCGAGAAAAACGCGAAAAACTGTTTGCATCATTCCTCGGACTCTGCATATAGTTTATAATATGTATTTCAGGTCGCTGAACAGGAATAAAACATTATTTTGGTGATAGAACGCGCAGAAATTATAATAACCGTGAAAAACCGGCAGCGAGGATCTTAGATTTTCTCGTTTTCCGATAATCTTAGTGATTCTACGATATCTTTCTGAGAAATCATTATTTTCACACGCGCCCAAGTTTTTTCAATGCACTGTGCTCCGCTGATTACGAATATGCCTATGGATTCACGAAAAACTCATCAGGTAACTTGAAATCCGCATGAGAAGTTAGTGATCACAAATGAACGTCCTTTTTGCGCTAGGACCGATATTTCGCGAGAAAAACGCGAAAAACTGTTTGCATCATTCCTCGAACTCTGCATATAGTTCATAATATGTATTTTAGGTCGCTGAACAGAAATAAAACATTATTTTAGTGATAGAACGCGCAGAAATTATAATAACCGTGAAAAACCGGCAGCGAGGATCTGAATTTTTCTCGTTTTCCGATAATCTTAGTAATTCTACGATATCTTTCTGAGAAATCATTATTTTTACACGCGCCCAAGTTTTTTCAACGCACTGTGCTCCGCTGATTACGAATATACCTATGGATTTACGAAAAACTCATCAGGTAACTTGAAATCTGCATGAGAAGTTAGTGATCACAAATGAACGTCCTTTTCGCGCTAGGACCGATATTTCGCGAGAAATACGCGAAAAACTGTTTGCATCATTCCTCGAACTCTGCATATAGTTCATAATATGTATTTTAGGTCGCTGAACAGGAATAAAACATTATTTTAGTGGCAGAACGCGCAGAAATTATAATAACCGTGAAAAACCGGCAGCGAGGATCTTAATTTTTCTCGTTTTCCGATAATCTTAGTAATTCTACGATATCTTTCTGAGAAATCATTGTTTCCACACGCGCCCAAGTTTTTTCAATGCACTGTGCTCCGCTGATTACGAATATGCCTATGGATTCACGAAAAACTCATCAGGTAACTTGAAATCCGCATGAGAAGTTAGTGATCACAAATGAACGTCCTTTTTGCGCTAGGACCGATATTTCGCGAGAAAAACGCGAAAAACTGTTTGCATCATTCCTCGAACTCTGCATATAGTTCATAATATGTATTTTAGGTCGCTGAACAGAAATAAAACATTATTTTAGTGATAGAACGCGCAGAAATTATAATAACCGTGAAAAACCGGCAGCGAGGATCTTAATTTTTCTCGTTTGCCGATAATCTTAGTAATTCTACGATATCTTTCTGAGAAATCATTATTTTTACACGCGCCCAAGTTTTTTCAATGCACTGTGCTCCGCTGATTACGAATATACCTATGGATTTACGAAAAACTCATCAGGTAACTTGAAATCCGCATGAGAAGTTAGTGATCACAAATGAACGTCCTTTTTGCGCTAGGACCGATATTTCGCGAGAAAAACGCGAAAAACTGTTTGCATCATTCCTCGGACTCTGCATATAGTTTATAATATGTATTTTTGGTCGCTGCACAGAAATAAAACATTATTTTAGTGATTGAACGCGCAGAAATTATAATAACCGTAAAAAACCGGCAGCGAGGATCTTAATTTTTCTCGTTTTCCGATAATCTTAGTAATTCTACGATATCTTTCTGAGAAATCATTATTTTTACACGTGCCCAAGTTTTTTCAATTTACTGTGCTCCGCTGATTACGAATATGCCTATGGTTTTACGAAAAACTCATCAGGTAACTTGAAATCCGCATGAGAAGTTAGTGATCACAAATGAACGTCCTTTTTGCGCTAGGACCGATATTTCGCGAGAAAAACGCGAAAAACTGTTTGCATCATTCCTCGGACTCTGCATATAGTTTATAATATGTATTTCAGGTCGCTGAACAGGAATAAAACATTATTTTGGTGATAGAACGCGCAGAAATTATAATAACCGTGAAAAACCGGCAGCGAGGATCTTAGATTTTCTCGTTTTCCGATAATCTTAGTGATTCTACGATATCTTTCTGAGAAATCATTATTTTCACACGCGCCCAAGTTTTTTCAATGCACTGTGCTCCGCTGATTACGAATATGCCTATGGATTCACGAAAAACTCATCAGGTAACTTGAAATCCGCATGAGAAGTTAGTGATCACAAATGAACGTCCTTTTTGCGCTAGGACCGATATTTCGCGAGAAAAACGCGAAAAACTGTTTGCATCATTCCTCGAACTCTGCATATAGTTCATAATATGTATTTTAGGTCGCTGAACAGAAATAAAACATTATTTTAGTGATAGAACGCGCAGAAATTATAATAACCGTGAAAAACCGGCAGCGAGGATCTGAATTTTTCTCGTTTTCCGATAATCTTAGTAATTCTACGATATCTTTCTGAGAAATCATTATTTTTACACGCGCCCAAGTTTTTTCAACGCACTGTGCTCCGCTGATTACGAATATACCTATGGATTTACGAAAAACTCATCAGGTAACTTGAAATCTGCATGAGAAGTTAGTGATCACAAATGAACGTCCTTTTCGCGCTAGGACCGATATTTCGCGAGAAAAACGCGAAAAACTGTTTGCATCATTCCTCGAACTCTGCATATAGTTCATAATATGTATTTTAGGTCGCTGAACAGAAATAAAACATTATTTCAGTGGCAGAACGCGCAGAAATTATAATAACCGTGAAAAACCGGCAGCGAGGATCTTAATTTTTCTCGTTTTCCGATAATCTTAGTAATTCTACGATATCTTTCTGAGAAATCATTGTTTCCACACGCGCCCAAGTTTTTTCAATGCACTGTGCTCCGCTGATTACGAATATACCTATGGATTTACGAAAAACTCATCAGGTAACTTGAAATCCGCATGAGAAGTTAGTGATCACAAATAAACGTCCTTTTTGCGCTAGGACCGATATTTCGCGAGAAAAACGCGAAAAACTGTTTGCATCATTTCTCGAACTCTGCATATAGTTTATAATATGTATTTTAGGTCGCTGAACAGAAATAAAACATTATTTTAGTGATAGAACGCGCAGAAATTATAATAACCGTGAAAAACCGGCAGCGAGGATCTTAATTTTTCTCGTTTTCCGATAATCTTAGTAATTCTACGATATCTTTCTAAGAAATCATTATTTTCACACGCGCCCAAGTTTTTTCAATGCACTGTGCTCCGCTGATTACGAATATGCCTATGGTATTACGAAAAACTCAACAGGTAACTTGAAATCCGCATGAGAAGTTAGTGATCACAAATGAACGTCCTTTTTGCGCTAGGACCGATATTTCGCGAGAAAAACGCGAAAAACTGTTTGCATCATTCCTCGAACTCTGCATATAGTTCATAATATGTATTTTAGGTCGCTGAACAGAAATAAAACATTATTTTAGTGGCAGAACGCGCAGAAATTATAATAACCGTGAAAAACCGGCAGCGAGGATCTTAATTTTTCTCGTTTTCCGATAATCTTAGTAATTCTACGATATCTTTCTGAGAAATCATTGTTTCCACACGCGCCCAAGTTTTTTCAATGCACTGTGCTCCGCTGATTACGAATATGCCTATGGTTTTACGAAAAACTCATCAGGTAACTTGAAATCCGCATGAGAAGTTAGTGATCACAAATGAACGTCCTTTTTGCGCTAGGACCGATATTTCGCGATAAAAACGCGAAAAACTGTTTGCATCATTCCTCGGACTCTGCATATAGTTTATAATATGTATTTTTGGTCGCTGCACAGAAATAAACCATTATTTTAGTGATAGAACGCGCAGAAATTATAATAACCGTGGGAAACCGGCAGCGAAGATCTTAATTTTTCTCGTTTTCCGATAATCTTAGTATTTCCACGATATCTTCCTGAGAAATCATTATTTTCACACGCGCCCAAGTTTTTTCAATGCACTGTGCTCCGCTGATTACGAATATGCCTATGGTTTTACGAAAAACTCATCAGGTAACTTGAAATCCGCATGAGAAGTTAGTGATCACAAATGAACGTCCTTTTTGCGCTAGGACCGATATTTCGCGAGAAAAACGCGAAAAACTGTTTGCATCATTTCTCGAACTCTGCATATAGTTTATAATATGTATTTTAGGTCGCTGAACAGAAATAAAACATTATTTTAGTGGCAGAACGCGCAGAAATTATAATAACCGTGAAAAACCGGCAGCGAGGATCTTAATTTTTCTCGTTTTCCGATAATCTTAGTAATTCTACGATATCTTTCTGAGAAATCATTGTTTCCACACGCGCCCAAGTTTTTTCAATGCACTGTGCTCCGCTGATTACGAATATGCCTATGGATTCACGAAAAACTCATCAGGTAACTTGAAATCCGCATGAGAAGTTAGTGATCACAAATGAACGTCCTTTTTGCGCTAGGACCGATATTTCGCGAGAAAAACGCGAAAAACTGTTTGCATCATTCCTCGAACTCTGCATATAGTTCATAATATGTATTTTAGGTCGCTGAACAGAAATAAAACATTATTTTAGTGATAGAACGCGCAGAAATTATAATAACCGTGAAAAACCGGCAGCGAGGATCTCAATTTTTCTCGTTTTCCGATAATCTTAGTAATTCTACGATATCTTTCTGAGAAATCATTATTTTTACACGCGCCCAAGTTTTTTCAATGCACTGTGCTCCGCTGATTACGAATATACCTATGGATTTACGAAAAACTCATCAGGTGACTTGAAATCCGCATGAGAAGTTAGTGATCACAAATAAACGTCCTTTTTGCGCTAGGACCGATATTTCGCGAGAAAAACGCGAAAAACTGTTTGCATCATTTCTCGAACTCTGCATATAGTTTATAATATGTATTTTAGGTCGCTGAACAGAAATAAAACATTATTTTAGTGATAGAACGCGCAGAAATTATAATAACCGTGAAAAACCGGCAGCGAGGATCTTAATTTTTCTCGTTTTCCGATAATCTTAGTAATTCTACGATATCTTTCTAAGAAATCATTATTTTCACACGCGCCCAAGTTTTTTCAATGCACTGTGCTCCGCTGATTACGAATATGCCTATGGTATTACGAATAACTCAACAGGTAACTTGAAATCCGCATGAGAAGTTAGTGATCACAAATGAACGTCCTTTTTGCGCTAGGACCGATATTTCGCGAGAAAAACGCGAAAAACTGTTTGCATCATTCCTCGAACTCTGCATATAGTTCATAATATGTATTTTAGGTCGCTGAACAGAAATAAAACATTATTTTAGTGGCAGAACGCGCAGAAATTATAATAACCGTGAAAAACCGGCAGCGAGGATCTTAATTTTTCTCGTTTTCCGATAATCTTAGTAATTCTACGATATCTTTCTGAGAAATCATTGTTTCCACACGCGCCCAAGTTTTTTCAATGCACTGTGCTCCGCTGATTACGAATATGCCTATGGTTTTACGAAAAACTCATCAGGTAACTTGAAATCCGCATGAGAAGTTAGTGATCACAAATGAACGTCCTTTTTGCGCTAGGACCGATATTTCGCGATAAAAACGCGAAAAACTGTTTGCATCATTCCTCGGACTCTGCATATAGTTTATAATATGTATTTTTGGTCGCTGCACAGAAATAAACCATTATTTTAGTGATAGAACGCGCAGAAATTATAATAACCGTGGAAAACCGGCAGCGAAGATCTTAATTTTTCTCGTTTTCCGATAATCTTAGTATTTCCACGATATCTTCCTGAGAAATCATTATTTTCACACGCGCCCAAGTTTTTTCAATGCACTGTGCTCCGCTGATTACGAATATGCCTATGGTTTTACGAAAAACTCATCAGGTAACTTGAAATCCGCATGAGAAGTTAGTGATCACAAATGAACGTCCTTTTTGCGCTAGGACCGATATTTCGCGAGAAAAACGCGAAAAACTGTTTGCATCATTTCTCGAACTCTGCATATAGTTTATAATATGTATTTTAGGTCGCTGAACAGAAATAAAACATTATTTTAGTGGCAGAACGCGCAGAAATTATAATAACCGTGAAAAACCGGCAGCGAGGATCTTAATTTTTCTCGTTTTCCGATAATCTTAGTAATTCTACGATATCTTTCTGAGAAATCATTGTTTCCACACGCGCCCAAGTTTTTTCAATGCACTGTGCTCCGCTGATTACGAATATGCCTATGGATTCACGAAAAACTCATCAGGTAACTTGAAATCCGCATGAGAAGTTAGTGATCACAAATGAACGTCCTTTTTGCGCTAGGACCGATATTTCGCGAGAAAAACGCGAAAAACTGTTTGCATCATTCCTCGAATTCTGCATATAGTTCATAATATGTATTTTAGGTCGCTGAACAGAAATAAAACATTATTTTAGTGATAGAACGCGCAGAAATTATAATAACCGTGAAAAACCGGCAGCGAGGATCTTAATTTTTCTCGTTTTCCGATAATCTTAGTAATTCTACGATATCTTTCTGAGAAATCATTATTTTTACACGCGCCCAAGTTTTTTCAATGCACTGTGCTCCGCTGATTACGAATATACCTATGGATTTACGAAAAACTCATCAGGTAACTTGAAATCCGCATGAAAAGTTAGTGATCACAAATGAACGTCCTTTTTGCGCTAGGACCGATATTTCGCGAGAAAAACGCGAAAAACTGTTTGCATCATTTCTCGAACTCTGCATATAGTTTATAATATGTATTTTAGGTCGCTGAACAGAAATAAAACATTATTTTAGTGATAGATCGCGCAGAAATTATAATAACCGTGAAAAACCGGCAGCGAGGATCTTAATTTTTCTCGTTTTCCGATAATCTTAGTAATTCTACGATATCTTTTTGAGAAATCATTATTTTTACACGCGCCCAAGTTTTTTTAATGCACTGTGCTCCGCTGATTACGAATATACCTATGGATTTACAAAAAACTCATCAGGTAACTTGAAATCCGCATGAGAAGTTAGTGATCACAAATGAACGTCCTTTTTGCGCTAGGACCGATATTTCGCGAGAAAAACGCGAAAAACTGTTTGCATCATTCCTCGAACTCTGCATATAGTTCATAATATGTATTTTAGGTCGCTGAACAGAAATAAAACATTATTTTAGTAATAGAACGCGCAGAAATTATAATAACCGTGAAAAACCGGCAGCGAGGATCTTAATTTTTCTCGTTTTCCGATAATCTTAGTAATTCTACGATATCTTTCTGAGAAATCATTATTTTTACACGCGCCCAAGTTTTTTTAATGCACTGTGCTCCGCTGATTACGAATATGCCTATGGATTTACGAAAAACTCATCAGGTAACTTGAAATCCGCATGAGAAGTTAGTGATCACAAATAAACGTCCTTTTTGCGCTAGGACCGATATTTCGCGAGAAAAACGCGAATAAACTGTTTGCATCATTTCTCGAACTCTGCATATAGTTTATAATATGTATTTTAGGTCGCTGAACAGAAATAAAACATTATTTTAGTGATAGAACGCGCAGAAATTATAATAACCGTGAAAAACCGGCAGCGAGGATCTTAATTTTTCTCGTTTTCCGATAATCTTAGTAATTCTACGATATCTTTCTAAGAAATCATTATTTTCACACGCGCCCAAGTTTTTTCAATGCACTGTGCTCCGCTGATTACGAATATGCCTATGGATTTACGAAAAACTCATCAGGTAACTTGAAATCCGCATGAGAAGTAAGTGATCACAAATAAACGTCCTTTTTGCGCTAGGACCGATATTTCGCGAGAAAAACGCGAAAAACTGTTTGCATCATTTCTCGAACTCTGCATATAGTTTATAATATGTATTTTAGGTCGCTGAACAGAAATAAAACATTATTTTAGTGATAGAACGCGCAGAAATTATAATAACCGTGAAAAACCGGCAGCGAGGATCTTAATTTTTCTCGTTTTCCGATAATCTTAGTAATTCTACGATATCTTTCTGAGAAATCATTATTTTTACACGCGCCCAAGTTTTTTCAATGCACTGTGCTCCGCTGATTACGAATATACCTATGGATTTACGAAAAACTCATCAGGTAACTTGAAATCCGCATGAAAAGTTAGTGATCACAAATAAACGTCCTTTTTGCGCTAGGACCGATATTTCGCGAGAAAAACGCGAAAAACTGTTTGCATCATTTCTCGAACTCTGCATATAGTTTATAATATGTATTTTAGGTCGCTGAACAGAAATAAAACATTATTTTAGTGATAGAACGCGCAGAAATTATAATAACCGTGAAAAACCGGCAGCGAGGATCTTAATTTTTCTCGTTTTCCGATAATCTTAGTAATTCTACGATATCTTTTTGAGAAATCATTATTTTTACACGCGCCCAAGTTTTTTTAATGCACTGTGCTCCGCTGATTACGAATATACCTATGGATTTACAAAAAACTCATCAGGTAACTTGAAATCCGCATGAGAAGTTAGTGATCACAAATGAACGTCCTTTTTGCGCTAGGACCGATATTTCGCGAGAAAAACGCGAAAAACTGTTTGCATCATTCCTCGAACTCTGCATATAGTTCATAATATGTATTTTAGGTCGCTGAACAGAAATAAAACATTATTTTAGTGATAGAACGCGCAGAAATTATAATAACCGTGAAAAACCGGCAGCGAGGATCTTAATTTTTCTCGTTTTCCGATAATCTTAGTAATTCTACGATATCTTTCTGAGAAATCATTATTTTTACACGCGCCCAAGTTTTTTCAATGCACTGTGCTCCGCTGATTACGAATATGCCTATGGATTTACGAAAAACTCATCAGGTAACTTGAAATCCGCATGAGAAGTTAGTGATCACAAATAAACGTCCTTTTTGCGCTAGGACCGATATTTCGCGAGAAAAACGCGAATAAACTGTTTGCATCATTTCTCGAACTCTGCATATAGTTTATAATATGTATTTTAGGTCGCTGAACAGAAATAAAACATTATTTTAGTGATAGAACGCGCAGAAATTATAATAACCGTGAAAAACCGGCAGCGAGGATCTTAATTTTTCTCGTTTTCCGATAATCTTAGTAATTCTACGATATCTTTCTAAGAAATCATTATTTTCACACGCGCCCAAGTTTTTTCAATGCACTGTGCTCCGCTGATTACGAATATGCCTATGGTATTACGAAAAACTCAACAGGTAACTTGAAATCCGCATGAGAAGTTAGTGATCACAAATGAACGTCCTTTTTGCGCTAGGACCGATATTTCGCGAGAAAAACGCGAAAAACTGTTTGCATCATTCCTCGAACTCTGCATATAGTTCATAATATGTATTTTAGGACGCTGAACAGAAATAAAACATTATTTTAGTGATAGAACGCGCAGAAATTATAATAACCGTGAAAAACCGGCAGCGAGGATCTTAATTTTTCTCGTTTTCCGATAATCTTAGTAATTCTACGATATCTTTCTGAGAAATCATTATTTTTACACGCGCCCAAGTTTTTTCAATGCACTGTGCTCCGCTGATTACGAATATGCCTATGGATTTACGAAAAACTCATCAGGTAACTTGAAATCCGCATGAGAAGTTAGTGATCACAAATAAACGTCCTTTTTGCGCTAGGACCGATATTTCGCGAGAAAAACGCGAAAAACTGTTTGCATCATTTCTCGAACTCTGCATATAGTTTATAATATGTATTTTAGGTCGCTGAACAGAAATAAAACATTATTTTAGTGATAGAACGCGCAGAAATTATAATAACCGTGAAAAACCGGCAGCGAGGATCTTAATTTTTCTCGTTTTCCGATAATCTTAGTAATTCTACGATATCTTTCTAAGAAATCATTATTTTCACACGCGCCCAAGTTTTTTCAATGCACTGTGCTCCGCTGATTACGAATATGCCTATGGTATTACGAAAAACTCAACAGGTAACTTGAAATCCGCATGAGAAGGTAGTGATCACAAATAAACGTCCTTTTTGCGCTAGGACCGATATTTCGCGAGAAAAACGCGAAAAACTGTTTGCATCATTCCTCGAACTCTGCATATAGTTCATAATATGTATTTTAGGTCGCTGAACAGAAATAAAACATTATTTTAGTGGCAGAACGCGCAGAAATTATAATAACCGTGAAAAACCGGCAGCGAGGATCTTAATTTTTCTCGTTTTCCGATAATCTTAGTAATTCTACGATATCTTTCTGAGAAATCATTGTTTCCACACGCGCCCAAGTTTTTTCAATGCACTGTGCTCCGCTGATTACGAATATGCCTATGGATTCACGAAAAACTCATCAGGTAACTTGAAATCCGCATGAGAAGTTAGTGATCACAAATGAACGTCCTTTTTGCGCTAGGACCGATATTTCGCGAGAAAAACGCGAAAAACTGTTTGCATCATTCCTCGAACTCTGCATATAGTTCATAATATGTATTTTAGGTCGCTGAACAGAAATAAAACATTATTTTAGTGATAGAACGCGCAGAAATTATAATAACCGTGAAAAACCGGCAGCGAGGATCTTAATTTTTCTCGTTTTCCGATAATCTTAGTAATTCTACGATATCTTTCTGAGAAATCATTATTTTTACACGCGCCCAAGTTTTTTCAATGCACTGTGCTCCGCTGATTACGAATATAACTATGGATTTACGAAAAACTCATCAGGTAACTTGAAATCCGCATGAGAAGTTAGTGATCACAAATAAACGTCCTTTTTGCGCTAGGACCGATATTTCGCGAGAAAAACGCGAAAAACTGTTTGCATCATTTCTCGAACTCTGCATATAGTTTATAATATGTATTTTAGGTCGCTGAACAGAAATAAAACATTATTTTAGTGATAGAACGCGCAGAAATTATAATAACCGTGAAAAACCGGCAGCGAGGATCTTAATTTTTCTCGTTTTCCGATAATCTTAGTAATTCTACGATATCTTTCTAAGAAATCATTATTTTCACACGCGCCCAAGTTTTTTCAATGCACTGTGCTCCGCTGATTACGAATATGCCTATGGTATTACGAAAAACTCAACAGGTAACTTGAAATCCGCATGAGAAGTTAGTGATCACAAATGAACGTCCTTTTTGCGCTAGGACCGATATTTCGCGAGAAAAACGCGAAAAACTGTTTGCATCATTCCTCGAACTCTGCATATAGTTCATAATATGTATTTTAGGTCGCTGAACAGAAATAAAACATTATTTTAGTAGCAGAACGCGCAGAAATTATAATAACCGTGAAAAACCGGCAGCGAGGATCTTAATTTTTCTCGTTTTCCGATAATCTTAGTAATTCTACGATATCTTTCTGAGAAATCATTGTTTCCACACGCGCCCAAGTTTTTTCAATGCACTGTGCTCCGCTGATTACGAATATGCCTATGGATTCACGAAAAACTCATCAGGTAACTTGAAATCCGCATGAGAAGTTAGTGATCACAAATGAACGTCCTTTTTGCGCTAGGACCGATATTTCGCGAGAAAAACGCGAAAAACTGTTTGCATCATTCCTCGAACTCTGCATATAGTTCATAATATGTATTTTAGGTCGCTGAACAGAAATAAAACATTATTTTAGTGATAGAACGCGCAGAAATTATAATAACCGTGAAAAACCGGCAGCGAGGATCTTAATTTTTCTCGTTTTCCGATAATCTTAGTAATTCTACGATATCTTTCTGAGAAATCATTATTTTTACACGCGCCCAAGTTTTTTCAATGCACTGTGCTCCGCTGATTACGAATATACCTATGGATTTACGAAAAACTCATCAGGTAACTTGAAATCCGCATGAGAAGTTAGTGATCACAAATAAACGTCCTTTTTGCGCTAGGACCGATATTTCGCGAGAAAAACGCGAAAACTTGTTTGCATCATTTCTCGAACTCTGCATATAGTTTATAATATGTATTTTAGGTCGCTGAACAGAAATAAAACATTATTTTAGTGGCAGAACGCGCAGAAATTATAATAACCGTGAAAAACCGGCAGCGAGGATCTTAATTTTTCTCGTTTTCCGATAATCTTAGTAATTCTACGATATCTTTCTGAGAAATCATTATTTTTACACGCGCCCAAGTTTTTTCAATGCACTGTGCTCCGCTGATTACGAATATACCTATGGATTTACGAAAAACTCATCAGGTAACTTGAAATTCGCATGAGAAGTTAGTGATCACAAATAAACGTCCTTTTTGCGCTAGGACCGATATTTCGCGAGAAAAACGCGAAAAACTGTTTGCATCGTTTCTCGAACTCTGCATATAGTTTATAATATGTATTTTAGGTCGCTGAACAGAAATAAAGCATTATTTTAGTGATAGAACGCGCAGAAATTATAATAACCGTGAAAAACCGGCAGCGAGGATCTTAATTTTTCTCGTTTTTCGATAATCTTAGTAATTCTACGATATCTTTCTAAGAAATCATTATTTTCACACGCGCCCAAGTTTTTTCAATGCACTGTGCTCCGCTGATTACGAATATGCCTATGGTTTTACGAAAAACTCATCAGGTAACTTGAAATCCGCATGAGAAGTTAGTGATCACAAATGAACGTCCTTTTTGCGCTAGGACCGATATTTCGCGATAAAAACGCGAAAAACTGTTTGCATCATTCCTCGGACTCTGCATATAGTTTATAATATGTATTTTTGGTCGCTGCACAGAAATAAACCATTATTTTAGTGATAGAACGCGCACAAATTATAATAACCGTGGAAAACCGGCAGCGAAGATCTTAATTTTTCTCGTTTTCCGATAATCTTAGTATTTCTACGATATCTTCCTGAGAAATCATTATTTTTACACGCGCCCAAGTTTTTTCAATGCACTGTGCTCCGCTGATTACGAATGTGCCTATGGTTTTACGAAAAACTCATCAGGTAACTTGAAATCCGCATGAGAAGTTAGTGATCACAAATGAACGTCCTTTTTGCGCTAGGACCGATATTTCGCGAGAAAAACGCGAAAAACTGTTTGCATCATTCCTCGAACTCTGCATATAGTTCATAATATGTATTTTAGGTCGCTGAACAGAAATAAAACATTATTTTAGTGGCAGAACGCGCAGAAATTATAATAACCGTGAAAAACCGGCAGCGAGGATCTTAATTTTTCTCGTTTTCCGATAATCTTAGTAATTCTACGATATCTTTCTGAGAAATCATTATTTTTACACGCGCCCAAGTTTTTTCAACGCACTGTGCTCCGCTGATTACGAATATACCTATGGATTTACGAAAAACTCATCAGGTAACTTGAAATCTGCATGAGAAGTTAGTGATCACAAATGAACGTCCTTTTCGCGCTAGGACCGATATTTCGCGAGAAAAACGCGAAAAACTGTTTGCATCATTCCTCGAACTCTGCATATAGTTTATAATATGTATTTTAGGTCGCTGAACAGGAATAAAACATTATTTTAGTGATAGAACGCGCAGAAATTATAATAACCGTGAAAAACCGGCAGCGAGGATCTTAATTTTTCTCGTTTTCCGATAATCTTAGTAATTCTACGATATCTTTCTGAGGAATCATTATTTTTACACGCGCCCAAGTTTTTTCAATGCACTGTGCTCCGCTGATTACGAATATACCTATGGATTTACGAAAAACTCATTAGGTAACTTGAAATCGGCATGAGAAGTTAGTGATCACAAATGAACGTCCTTTTTGCGCTAGGACCGATATTTCGCGAGAAAAACGCGAAAAACTGTTTGCATCATTCCTCGGACTCTGCATATAGTTTATAATATGTATTTTTGGTCGCTGAACAGAAATAAACCATTATTTTAGTGATAGAACGCGCAGAAATTATAATAACCGTGGAAAACCGGCAGCGAAGATCTTAATTTTTCTCGTTTTCCGATAATCTTAGTATTTCTACGATATCTTTCTGAGAAATCATTATTTTCACACGCGCCCAAGTTTTTTCAATGCACTGTGCTCCGCTGATTACGAATATACCTATGGATTTACGAAAAACCCGTTAGGTAACTTGAAATCTGCATGAGAAGTTAGTGATCACAAATGAACGTCCTTTTTGCGCTAGGACCGATATTTCGCGAGAAAAACGCGAAAAACTGTTTGCATCATTCCTCGAACTCTACATATAGTTCATAATATGTATTTTAGGTCGCTGAACAGAAATAAAACATTATTTTAGTGATAGAACGCGCAGAAATTATAATAACCGTGAAAAACCGGCAGCGAGGATCTTAATTTTTCTCGTTTCCCGATAATCTTAGTAATTCTACGATATCTTTCTGAGAAATCATTATTTTTACACGCGCCCAAGTTTTTTCAATGCACTGTGCTCCGCTGATTACGAATATGCCTATGGATTTACGAAAAACTCATCAGGTAACTTGAAATCCGCATGAGAAGTTAGTGATCACAAATAAACGTCCTTTTTGCGCTAGGACCGATATTTCGCGAGAAAAACGCGAAAAACTGTTTGCATCGTTCCTCGAACTCTGCATATAGTTTAGAATATGTATTTTAGGTCGCTGAACAGAAATAAAACATTATTTTAGTGATAGAAAGCGCAGAATTTATAATAACCGTGAAAAACCGGCAGCGAGGATCTTAATTATTCTCGTTTTCCTATAATCTTAGTAATTCTACGATATCTTTCTGAGAAATCATGATTTTTACACGCGCCCAAGTTTCTTTAATGCACTGTGCTCCGCTGATTACGAATATACCTATGGATTCACGAAAAACTCATCAGGTAACTTGAAATCCGCATGAGAAGTTAGTGATCACAAATGAACGTCCTTTTTGCGGTAGGACCGATATTTCGCGAGAAAAACGCGAAAAACTGTTTGCATCGTTCCTCGAACTCTGCATATAGTTTAGAATATGTATTTTAGGTCGCTGAACAGAAATAAAACATTATTTTAGTGATAGAACGCGCAGAAATTATAATAACCGTGAAAAACCGGCAGCGAGGATCTTAATTTTTCTCGTTTTCCGATAATCTTAGTAATTCTACGATATCTTTATAAGAAATCATTATTTTTACACGCGCCCAAGTTTTTTCAATGCACTGTGCTCCGCTGATTACGAATATACCTATGGATTTACGAAAAACTCATCAGGTAACTTTAAATCCGCATGAGAAGTTAGTGATCACAAATGAACGTCCTTTTTGCGCTAGGACCGATATTTCGCGAGAAAAACGCGAAAAACTGTTTGCATCATTCCTCGAACTCTGCATATAGTTTATAATATGTATTTTAGGTCGCTGAACAGAAATAAAACATTATTTTAGTGATAGAATGCGCAGAAATTATAATAACCGTGAAAAAGGGCAGCGAGGATCTTAATTTTTCTCGTTTTCCGATAATCTTAGTAATTCTACGATATCTTTCTAAGAAATCATTATTTTTACACGCGCCCAAGTTTTTTCAATGCACTGTGCTCCGCTGATTACGAATATACCTATGGATTTACAAAAAACTTATCAGGTAACTTGAAATCCGCATGAGAAGTTAGTGATCACAAATGAACGTCCTTTTTGCGCTAGGACCGATATTTCGCGAGAAAAACGCGAAAAACTGTTTGCATCATTCCTCGAACTCTGCATATAGTTTATAATATGTATTTTAGGTCGCTGAACAGGAATAAAACATTATTTTAGTGATAGAACGCGCAGAAATTATAATAACCGTGGAAAACCGGCAGCGAAGATCTTAATTTTTCTCGTTTTCCGATAATCTTAGTATTTCTACGATATCTTTCTGAGAAATCATTATTTTCACACGCGCCCAAGTTTTTTCAATGCACTGTGCTCCGCTGATTACGAATATACCTATGGATTTACGAAAAACCCGTTAGGTAACTTGAAATCTGCATGAGAAGTTAGTGATCACAAATGAACGTCCTTTTTGCGCTAGGACCGATATTTCGCGAGAAAAACGCGAAAAACTGTTTGCATCATTCCTCGAACTCTACATATAGTTCATAATATGTATTTTAGGTCGCTGAACAGAAATAAAACATTATTTTAGTGATAGAACGCGCAGAAATTATAATAACCGTGAAAAACCGGCAGCGAGGATCTTAATTTTTCTCGTTTCCCGATAATCTTAGTAATTCTACGATATCTTTCTGAGAAATCATTATTTTTACACGCGCCCAAGTTTTTTCAATGCACTGTGCTCCGCTGATTACGAATATGCCTATGGATTTACGAAAAACTCATCAGGTAACTTGAAATCCGCATGAGAAGTTAGTGATCACAAATAAACGTCCTTTTTGCGCTAGGACCGATATTTCGCGAGAAAAACGCGAAAAACTGTTTGCATCGTTCCTCGAACTCTGCATATAGTTTAGAATATGTATTTTAGGTCGCTGAACAGAAATAAAACATTATTTTAGTGATAGAAAGCGCAGAAATTATAATAACCGTGAAAAACCGGCAGCGAGGATCTTAATTATTCTCGTTTTCCTATAATCTTAGTAATTCTACGATATCTTTCTGAGAAATCATGATTTTTACACGCGCCCAAGTTTCTTTAATGCACTGTGCTCCGCTGATTACGAATATACCTATGGATTCACGAAAAACTCATCAGGTAACTTGAAATCCGCATGAGAAGTTAGTGATCACAAATGAACGTCCTTTTTGCGGTAGGACCGATATTTCGCGAGAAAAACGCGAAAAACTGTTTGCATCGTTCCTCGAACTCTGCATATAGTTTAGAATATGTATTTTAGGTCGCTGAACAGAAATAAAACATTATTTTAGTGATAGAACGCGCAGAAATTATAATAACCGTGAAAAACCGGCAGCGAGGATCTTAATTTTTCTCGTTTTCCGATAATCTTAGTAATTCTACGATATCTTTATAAGAAATCATTATTTTTACACGCGCCCAAGTTTTTTCAATGCACTGTGCTCCGCTGATTACGAATATACCTATGGATTTACGAAAAACTCATCAGGTAACTTTAAATCCGCATGAGAAGTTAGTGATCACAAATGAACGTCCTTTTTGCGCTAGGACCGATATTTCGCGAGAAAAACGCGAAAAACTGTTTGCATCATTCCTCGAACTCTGCATATAGTTTATAATATGTATTTTAGGTCGCTGAACAGAAATAAAACATTATTTTAGTGATAGAATGCGCAGAAATTATGATAACCGTGAAAAAGGGCAGCGAGGATCTTAATTTTTCTCGTTTTCCGATAATCTTAGTAATTCTACGATATCTTTCTAAGAAATCATTATTTTTACACGCGCCCAAGTTTTTTCAATGCACTGTGCTCCGCTGAATACGAATATACCTATGGATTTACAAAAAACTTATCAGGTAACTTGAAATCCGCATGAGAAGTTAGTGATCACAAATGAACGTCCTTTTTGCGCTAGGACCGATATTTCGCGAGAAAAACGCGAAAAACTGTTTGCATCATTCCTCGAACTCTGCATATAGTTTATAATATGTATTTTAGGTCGCTGAACAGGAATAAAACATTATTTTAGTGATAGAACGCGCAGAAATTATAATAACCGTGAAAAACCGGCAGCGAGGATCTTAATTTTTTTCGTTTTCCGATAATCTTAGTAATTCTACGATATCTTTCTAAGAAATCATTATTTTTACACGCGCCCAAGTTTTTTCAATGCACTGTGCTCCGCTGATTACGAATATGCCTATGGTTTGACGAAAACCTCATCAGGTAACTTGAAATCCGCATGAGAAGTTAGTGATCACAAATGAACGTCCTTTTTGCGCTAGGACCGATATTTCGCGAGAAAAACGCGAAAAACTGTTTGCATCATTCCTCGAACTCTGCATATAGTTCATAATATGTATTTTAGGTCGCTGAACAGAAATAAAACATTATTTCAGTGATAGAACGCGCAGAAATTATAATAACCGTGAAAAACCGGCAGCGAGGATCTTAATTTTTCTCGTTTTCCGATAATCTTAGTAATTCTACGATATCTTTATAAGAAATCATTATTTTTACACGCGCCCAAGTTTTTTCAATGCACTGTGCTCCGCTGATTACGAATATACCTATGGTTTGACGAAAACCTCATCAGGTAACTTGAAATCCGCATGAGAAGTTAGTGATCACAAATGAACGTCCTTTTTGCGGTAGGACCGATATTTCGCGAGAAAAACGCGAAAAACTGTTTGCATCGTTCCTCGAACTCTGCATATAGTTTAGAATATGTATTTTAGGTCGCTGAACAGAAATAAAACATTATTCCAGTGATAGAACGCGCAGAAATTATAATAACCGTAAAAAACCGGCAGCGAGGATCTTAATTTTTCTCGTTTTCCGATAATCTTAGTAATTCTACGATATCTTTATAAGAAATCATTATTTTTACACGCGCCCAAGTTTTTTCAATGCACTGTGCTCCGCTGATTACGAATAGACCTATGGATTTACGAAAAACTCATCAGGTAACTTGAAATCCGCATGAGAAGTTAGTGATCACAAATGAACGTCCTTTTTGCGCTAGGACCGATATTTCGCGAGAAAAACGCGAAAAACTGTTTGCATCATTCCTCGAACTCTGCATATAGTTTATAATATATATTTTAGGTCGCTGAACAGAAATAAAACATTATTTTAGTGATAGAACGCGCAGAAATTATAATAACCGTGAAAAACCGGCAGCGAGGATCTTAATTATTCTCGTTTTCCTATAATCTTAGTAATTCTACGATATCTTTCTGAGAAATCATGATTTTTACACGCGTCCAAGTTTCTTCAATGCACTGTGCTCCGCTGATTACGAATATACCTATGGATTCACGAAAAACTCATCAGGTAACTTGAAATCCGCATGAGAAGTTAGTGATCACAAATGAACGTCCTTTTTGCGGTAGGACCGATATTTCGCGAGAAAAACGCGAGAAACTGTTTGCATCGTTCCTCGAACTCTGCATATAGTTTAGAATATGTATTTTAGGTCGCTGAACATAAATAAAACATTATTTTAGTGATAGAACGCGCAGAAATTATAATAACCGTGAAAAACCGGCAGCGAGGATCTTAATTTTTCTCGTTTTCCGATAATCTTAGTAATTCTACGATATCTTTCTAAGAAATCATTATTTTTACACGCGCCCAAGTTTTTTCAATGCCCTGTGCTCCGCTGATTACGAATATACCTATGGATTTACGAAAAACTCATCAGGTAACTTTAAATCCGCATGAGAAGTTAGTGATCACAAATGAACGTCCTTTTTGCGCTAGGACCGATATTTCGCGAGAAAAACGCGAAAAACTGTTTGCATCATTCCTCGAACTCTGCATATAGTTCATAATATGTATTTTAGGTCGCTGAACAGAAATAAAACATTATTTTAGTGTCAGAACGCGCAGAAATTATAATAACCGTGAAAAACCGGCAGCGAGGATCTTAATTTTTCTCGTTTTCCGATAATCTTAGTAATTCTACGATATCTTTCTAAGAAATCATTATTTTTACACGCGCCCAAGTTTTTTCAATGCACTGTGCTCCGCTGATTACGAATATACCTATGGATTTACGAAAAACTCATCAGGTAACTTGAAATCCGCATGAGAAGTTAGTGATCACAAATGAACGTCCTTTTTGCGCTAGGACCGATATTACGCGAGAAAAACGCGAAAAACTGTTTGCATCATTCCTCGGACTCTGCATATAGTTCATAATATGTATTTTAGGTCGCTGAACAGAAAAAAAACATTATTTTAGTGATAGAACGCGCAGAAATTATAATAACCGTGATAAACCGGCAGCGAGGATCTTAATTTTTCTCGTTTTCCGATAATCTTAGTAATTCTCCGATATCTTTCTGAGAAATCATTATTTTTACACGCGCCCAAGTTTTTTCAATGCACTGTGCTCCGCTGATTACGAATATGCCTATGGTTTGACGAAAACCTCATCAGGTAACTTGAAATCCGCATGAGAAGTTAGTGATCACAAATGAACGTCCTTTTTGCGCTAGGACCGATATTTCGCGAGAAAAACGCGAAAAACTGTTTGCATCATTCCTCGGACTCTGCATATAGTTTATAATATGTATTTCAGGTCGCTGAACAGAAATAAAACATTCTTCTGGTGATAGAACGCGCAGAAATTATAATAACCGTGAAAAACCGGCAGCGAGGATCTTAATTTTTCTCGTTTTCCGATAATCTTAGTAATTCTACGATATCTTTCTAAGAAATCATTATTTTCACACGCGCCCAAGTTTTTTCAATGCACTGTGCTCCGCTGATTACGAATATGCCTATGGATTTACGAAAAACTCATCTGGTAACTTGAAATCTGCATGAGAAGTTAGTGATCACAAATGAACGTCCTTTTTGCGCTAGGACCGATATTTCGCGAGAAAAACGCGAAAAACTGTTTGCATCATTCCTCGAACTCTGCATATCGTTCATAATATGTATTTTAGGTCGCTGAACAGAAATAAAACATTATTTTAGTGATAGAACGCGCAGAAATTATAATAACCGTGAAAAACCGGCAGCGAGGATCTTAATTTTTCTCGTTTTCCGATAATCTTAGTAATTCTACGATATCTTTCTGAGAAATCATTATTTTCACACGCGCCCAAGTTTTTTCAATGCACTGTGCTCCGCTGATTACGAATATGCCTATGGATTTACGAAAAACTCATCAGGTAACTTGAAATCCGCATGAGAATTTAGTGATCACAAATGAACGTCCTTTTTGCGCTAGGACCGATATTTCGCGAGAAAAACGCGAAAAACTGTTTGCATCATTCCTCGAACTCTGCATATAGTTCATAATATGTATTTTAGGTCGCTGAACAGAAATATAACATTATTTTAGTGATAGAACGCGCAGAAATTATAATAACCGTGAAAAACCGGCAGCGAGGATCTTAATTTTTCTCGTTTTCCGATAATCTTAGTAATTCTACGATATCTTTCTGAGAAATCATTATTTTCACACGCGCCCAAGTTTTTTCAATGCACTGTGCTCCGCTGATTACGAGGATGCCTATGGATTTACGAAAAACTCATCAGGTAACTTGAAATCCGCATGAGAAGTTAGTGATCACAAATAAACGTCCTTTTTGCGCTAGGACCGATATTTCGCGAGAAAATCGCGAAAAACTGTTTGCATCATTCCTCGAACTCTGCATATAGTTTATAATATGTATTTTAGGTCGCTGAACAGGAATAAAACATTATTTTAGTGATAGAACGCGCAGAAATTATAATAACCGTGAAAAACCGGCAGCGAGGATCTTAATTTTTCTCGTTTTCCGATAATCTTAGTAATTCTACGATATCTTTCTAAGAAATCATTATTTTTACACGCGCCCAAGTTTTTTCAATGCACTGTGCTCCGCTGATTACGAATATACCTATGGATTTACGAAAAACTCATCAGGTAACTTGAAATCCGCATGAGAAGTTAGTGATCACAAATGAACGTCCTTTTTGCGCTAGGACCGATATTACGCGAGAAAAACGCGAAAAACTGTTTGCATCATTCCTCGGACTCTGCATATAGTTCATAATATGTATTTTAGGTCGCTGAACAGAAAAAAAACATTATTTTAGTGATAGAACGCGCAGAAATAATAATAACCGTGAAAAACCGGCAGCGAGGATCTTAATTTTTCTCGTTTTCCGATAATCTTAGTAATTCTCCGATATCTTTCTGAGAAATCATTATTTTTACACGCGCCCAAGTTTTTTCAATGCACTGTGCTCCGCTGATTACGAATATGCCCATGGTTTGACGAAAACCTCATCAGGTAACTTGAAATCCGCATGAGAAGTTAGTGATCACAAATGAACGTCCTTTTTGCGCTAGGACCGATATTTCGCGAGAAAAACGCGAAAAACTGTTTGCATCATTCCTCGGACTCTGCATATAGTTTATAATATGTATTTCAGGTCGCTGAACAGAAATAAAACATTCTTCTGGTGATAGAACGCGCAGAAATTATAATAACCGTGAAAAACCGGCAGCGAGGATCTTAATTTTTCTCGTTTTCCGATAATCTTAGTAATTCTACGATATCTTTCTGAGAAATCATTATTTTCACACGCGCCCAAGTTTTTTCAATGCACTGTGCTCCGCTGATTACGAATATGCCTATGGATTTACGAAAAACTCATCAGGTAACTTGAAATCCGCATGAGAATTTAATGATCCCAAATGAACGTCCTTTTTGCGCTAGGACCGATATTTCGCGAGAAAAACGCGAAAAACTGTTTGCATCATTCCTCGAACTCTGCATATAGTTCATAATATGTATTTTAGGTCGCTGAACAGAAATATAACATTATTTTAGTGATAGAACGCGCAGAAATTATAATAACCGTGAAAAACCGGCAGCGAGGATCTTAATTTTTCTCGTTTTCCGATAATCTTAGTAATTCTACGATATCTTTCTGAGAAATCATTATTTTCACACGCGCCCAAGTTTTTTCAATGCACTGTGCTCCGCTGATTACGAGGATGCCTATGGATTTACGAAAAACTCATCAGGTAACTTGAAATCCGCATGAGAAGTTAGTGATCACAAATAAACGTCCTTTTTGCGCTAGGACCGATATTTCGCGAGAAAAACGCGAAAAACTGTTTGCATCATTCCTCGAACTCTGCATATAGTTTATAATATGTATTTTAGGTCGCTGAACAGGAATAAAACATTATTTTATTGATAGAACGCGCAGAAATTATAATAACCGTGAAAAACCGGCAGCGAGGATCTTAATTTTTCTCGTTTTCCGATAATCTTAGTAATTCTACGATATCTTTCTAAGAAATCATTATTTTTACACGCGCCCAAGTTTTTTCAATGCACTGTGCTCCGCTGATTACGAATATACCTATGGATTTACGAAAAACTCATCAGGTAACTTGAAATCCGCATGAGAAGTTAGTGATCACAAATGAACGTCCTTTTTGCGCTAGGACCGATAGTACGCGAGAAAAACGCGAAAAACTGTTTGCATCATTCCTCGGACTCTGCATATAGTTCATAATATGTATTTTAGGTCGCTGAACAGAAAAAAAACATTATTTTAGTGATAGAACGCGCAGAAATTATAATAACCGTGAAAAACCGGCAGCGAGGATCTTAATTTTTCTCGTTTTCCGATAATCTTAGTAATTCTACGATATCTTTCTGAGAAATCATTATTTTTACACGCGCCCAAGTTTTTTCAATGCACTGTGCTCCGCTGATTACGAATATGCCCGTGGTTTGACGAAAACCTCATCAGGTAACTTGAAATCCGCATGAGAAGTTAGTGATCACAAATGAACGTCCTTTTTGCGCTAGGACCGATATTTCGCGAGAAAAACGCGAAAAACTGTTTGCATCATTCCTCGGACTCTGCATATAGTTTATAATATGTATTTCAGGTCGCTGAACAGAAATAAAACATTCTTCTGGTGATAGAACGCGCAGAAATTATAATAACCGTGAAAAACCGGCAGCGAGGATCTTAATTTTTCTCGTTTTCCGATAATCTTAGTAATTCTACGATATCTTTCTGAGAAAACATTATTTTTACACGCGCCCAAGTTTTTTCAATGCACTGTGCTCCGCTGATTACGAATATACCTATGGATTTACGAAAAACTTATCAGGTAACTTGAAATCCGCATGAGAAGTTAGTGATCACAAATGAACGTCCTTTTTGCGCTAGGACCGATATTTCGCGAGAAAAACGCGAAAAACTGTTTGCATCATTCCTCGAACTCTGCATATAGTTTATAATATGTATTTTAGGTCGCTGAACAGGAATAAAACATTATTTTAGTGATAGAACGCGCAGAAATTATAATAACCGTGAAAAACCGGCAGCGAGGATCTTAATTTTTCTCGTTTTCCGATAATCTTAGTAATTCTACGATATCTTTCTAAGAAATCATTATTTTTACACGCGCCCAAGTTTTTTCAATGCACTGTGCTCCGCTGATTACGAATATACCTATGGATTTACGAAAAACTCATCAGGTAACTTGAAATCCGCATGAGAAGTTAGTGATCACAAATGAACGTCCTTTTTGCGCTAGGACCGATATTACGCGAGAAAAACGCGAAAAACTGTTTGCATCATTCCTCGAACTCTGCATATAGTTCATAATATGTATTTTAGGTCGCTGAACAGAAATATAACATTATTTTAGTGATAGAACGCGCAGAAATTATAATAACCGTGAAAAACCGGCAGCGAGGATCTTAATTTTTCTCGTTTTCCGATAATCTTAGTAATTCTACGATATCTTTCTAAGAAATCATTATTTTCACACGCGCCCAAGTTTTTTCAATGCACTGTGCTCCGCTGATTACGAATATACCTATGGATTTACGAAAAACCCGTTAGGTAACTTGAAATCTGCATGAGAAGTTAGTGATCACAAATGAACGTCCTTTTTGCGCTAGGACCGATATTTCGCGAGAAAAACGCGAAAAACTGTTTGCATCATTCCTCGAACTCTACATATAGTTCATAATATGTATTTTAGGTCGCTGAACAGAAATAAAACATTATTTTAGTGATAGAACGCGCAGAAATTATAATAACCGTGAAAAACCGGCAGCGAGGATCTTAATTTTTCTCGTTTCCCGATAATCTTAGTAATTCTACGATATCTTTCTGAGAAATCATTATTTTTACACGCGCCCAAGTTTTTTCAATGCACTGTGCTCCGCTGATTACGAATATGCCTATGGATTTACGAAAAACTCATCAGGTAACTTGAAATCCGCATGAGAAGTTAGTGATCACAAATAAACGTCCTTTTTGCGCTAGGACCGATATTTCGCGAGAAAAACGCGAAAAACTGTTTGCATCGTTCCTCGAACTCTGCATATAGTTTAGAATATGTATTTTAGGTCGCTGAACAGGAATAAAACATTATTTTAGTGATAGAAAGCGCAGAAATTATAATAACCGTGAAAAACCGGCAGCGAGGATCTTAATTATTCTCGTTTTCCTATAATCTTAGTAATTCTACGATATCTTTCTGAGAAATCATGATTTTTACACGCGCCCAAGTTTCTTTAATGCACTGTGCTCCGCTGATTACGAATATACCTATGGATTCACGAAAAACTCATCAGGTAACTTGAAATCCGCATGAGAAGTTAGTGATCACAAATGAACGTCCTTTTTGCGGTAGGACCGATATTTCGCGAGAAAAACGCGAAAAACTGTTTGCATCGTTCCTCGAACTCTGCATATAGTTTAGAATATGTATTTTAGGTCGCTGAACGGAAATAAAACATTATTTTAGTGATAGAACGCGCAGAAATTATAATAACCGTGAAAAACCGGCAGCGAGGATCTTAATTTTTCTCGTTTTCCGATAATCTTAGTAATTCTACGATATCTTTATAAGAAATCATTATTTTTACACGCGCCCAAGTTTTTTCAATGCACTGTGCTCCGCTGATTACGAATATACCTATGGATTTACGAAAAACTCATCAGGTAACTTTAAATCCGCATGAGAAGTTAGTGATCACAAATGAACGTCCTTTTTGCGCTAGGACCGATATTTCGCGAGAAAAACGCGAAAAACTGTTTGCATCATTCCTCGAACTCTGCATATAGTTTATAATATGTATTTTAGGTCGCTGAACAGAAATAAAACATTATTTTAGTGATAGAATGCGCAGAAATTATAATAACCGTGAAAAAGGGCAGCGAGGATCTTAATTTTTCTCGTTTTCCGATAATCTTAGTAATTCTACGATATCTTTCTAAGAAATCATTATTTTTACACGCGCCCAAGTTTTTTCAATGCACTGTGCTCCGCTGATTACGAATATACCTATGGATTTACAAAAAACTTATCAGGTAACTTGAAATCCGCATGAGAAGTTAGTGATCACAAATGGACGTCCTTTTTGCGCTAGGACCGATATTTCGCGAGAAAAACGCGAAAAACTGTTTGCATCATTCCTCGAACTCTGCATATAGTTTATAATATGTATTTTAGGTCGCTGAACAGGAATAAAACATTATTTTAGTGATAGAACGCGCAGAAATTATCATAACCGTGAAAAACCGGCAGCGAGGATCTTAATTTTTCTCGTTTTCCGATAATCTTAGTAATTCTACGATATCTTTCTAAGAAATCATTATTTTTACACGCGCCCAAGTTTTTTCAATGCACTGTGCTCCGCTGATTACGAATATGCCTATGGTTTGACGAAAACCTCATCAGGTAACTTGAAATCCGCATGAGAAGTTAGTGATCACAAATGAACGTCCTTTTTGCGCTAGGACCGATATTTCGCGAGAAAAACGCGAAAAACTGTTTGCATCATTCCTCGAACTCTGCATATAGTTCATAATATGTATTTTAGGTCGCTGAACAGAAATAAAACATTATTTCAGTGATAGAACGCGCAGAAATTATAATAACCGTGAAAAACCGGCAGCGAGGATCTTAATTTTTCTCGTTTTCCGATAATCTTAGTAATTCTACGATATCTTTATAAGAAATCATTATTTTTACACGCGCCCAAGTTTTTTCAATGCACTGTGCTCCGCTGATTACGAATATACCTATGGTTTGACGAAAACCTCATCAGGTAACTTGAAATCCGCATGAGAAGTTAGTGATCACAAATGAACGTCCTTTTTGCGGTAGGACCGATATTTCGCGAGAAAAACGCGAAAAACTGTTTGCATCGTTCCTCGAACTCTGCATATAGTTTAGAATATGTATTTTAGGTCGCTGAACAGAAATAAAACATTATTCCAGTGATAGAACGCGCAGAAATTATAATAACCGTGAAAAACCGGCAGCGAGGATCTTAATTTTTCTCGTTTTCCGATAATCTTAGTAATTCTACGATATCTTTCTAAGAAATCATTATTTTCACACGCGCCCAAGTTTTTTCAATGCACTGTGCTCCGCTGATTACGAATATGCCTATGGTATTACGAAAAACTCAACAGGTAACTTGAAAACCGCATGAGAAGTTAGTGATCACAAATGAACGTCCTTTTTGCGCTAGGACCGATATTTCGCGAGAAAAACGCGAAAAACTGTTTGCATCATTCCTCGAACTCTGCATATAGTTCATAATATGTATTTTAGGTCGCTGAACAGAAATAAAACATTATTTTAGTAGCAGAACGCGCAGAAATTATAATAACCGTGAAAAACCGGCAGCGAGGATCTTAATTTTTCTCGTTTTCCGATAATCTTAGTAATTCTACGATATCTTTCTGAGAAATCATTGTTTCCACACGCGCCCAAGTTTTTTCAATGCACTGTGCTCCGCTGATTACGAATATGCCTATGGATTCACGAAAAACTCATCAGGTAACTTGAAATCCGCATGAGAAGTTAGTGATCACAAATGAACGTCCTTTTTGCGCTAGGACCGATATTTCGCGAGAAAAACGCGAAAAACTGTTTGCATCATTCCTCGAACTCTGCATATAGTTCATAATATGTATTTTAGGTCGCTGAACAGAAATAAAACATTATTTTAGTGATAGAACGCGCAGAAATTATAATAACCGTGAAAAACCGGCAGCGAGGATCTTAATTTTCCTCGTTTTCCGATAATCTTAGTAATTCTACGATATCTTTCTGAGAAATCATTATTTTTACACGCGCCCAAGTTTTTTCAATGCACTGTGCTCCGCTGATTACGAATATACCTATGGATTTACGAAAAACTCATCAGGTAACTTGAAATCCGCATGAGAAGTTAGTGATCACAAATAAACGTCCTTTTTGCGCTAGGACCGATATTTCGCGAGAAAAACGCGAAAAACTGTTTGCATCATTTCTCGAACTCTGCATATAGTTTATAATATGTATTTTAGGTCGCTGAACAGAAATAAAACATTATTTTAGTGATAGAACGCGCAGAAATTATAATAACCGTGAAAAACCGGCAGCGAGGATCTTAATTTTTCTCGTTTTCCGATAATCTTAGTAATTCTACGATATCTTTTTGAGAAATCATTATTTTTACACGCGCCCAAGTTTTTTTAATGCACTGTGCTCCGCTGATTACGAATATACCTATGGATTTACAAAAAACTCATCAGGTAACTTGAAATCCGCATGAGAAGTTAGTGATCACAAATGAACGTCCTTTTTGCGCTAGGACCGATATTTCGCGAGAAAAACGCGAAAAACTGTTTGCATCATTCCTCGAACTCTGCATATAGTTCATAATATGTATTTTAGGTCGCTGAACAGAAATAAAACATTATTTTAGTGATAGAACGCGCAGAAATTATAATAACCGTGAAAAACCGGCAGCGAGGATCTTAATTTTTCTCGTTTTCCGATAATCTTAGTAATTCTACGATATCTTTCTGAGAAATCATTATTTTTACACGCGCCCAAGTTTTTTCAATGCACTGTGCTCCGCTGATTACGAATATGCCTATGGATTTACGAAAAACTCATCAGGTAACTTGAAATCCGCATGAGAAGTTAGTGATCACAAATAAACGTCCTTTTTGCGCTAGGACCGATATTTCGCGAGAAAAACGCGAATAAACTGTTTGCATCATTTCTCGAACTCTGCATATAGTTTATAATATGTATTTTAGGTCGCTGAACAGAAATAAAACATTATTTTAGTGATAGAACGCGCAGAAATTATAATAACCGTGAAAAACCGGCAGCGAGGATCTTAATTTTTCTCGTTTTCCGATAATCTTAGTAATTCTACGATATCTTTCTAAGAAATCATTATTTTCACACGCGCCCAAGTTTTTTCAATGCACTGTGCTCCGCTGATTACGAATATGCCTATGGTATTACGAAAAACTCAACAGGTAACTTGAAATCCGCATGAGAAGTTAGTGATCACAAATGAACGTCCTTTTTGCGCTAGGACCGATATTTCGCGAGAAAAACGCGAAAAACTGTTTGCATCATTCCTCGAACTCTGCATATAGTTCATAATATGTATTTTAGGACGCTGAACAGAAATAAAACATTATTTTAGTGATAGAACGCGCAGAAATTATAATAACCGTGAAAAACCGGCAGCGAGGATCTTAATTTTTCTCGTTTTCCGATAATCTTAGTAATTCTACGATATCTTTCTGAGAAATCATTATTTTTACACGCGCCCAAGTTTTTTCAATGCACTGTGCTCCGCTGATTACGAATATGCCTATGGATTTACGAAAAACTCATCAGGTAACTTGAAATCCGCATGAGAAGTTAGTGATCACAAATAAACGTCCTTTTTGCGCTAGGACCGATATTTCGCGAGAAAAACGCGAAAAACTGTTTGCATCATTTCTCGAACTCTGCATATAGTTTATAATATGTATTTTAGGTCGCTGAACAGAAATAAAACATTATTTTAGTGATAGAACGCGCAGAAATTATAATAACCGTGAAAAACCGGCAGCGAGGATCTTAATTTTTCTCGTTTTCCGATAATCTTAGTAATTCTACGATATCTTTCTAAGAAATCATTATTTTCACACGCGCCCAAGTTTTTTCAATGCACTGTGCTCCGCTGATTACGAATATGCCTATGGTATTACGAAAAACTCAACAGGTAACTTGAAATCCGCATGAGAAGTTAGTGATCACAAATAAACGTCCTTTTTGCGCTAGGACCGATATTTCGCGAGAAAAACGCGAAAAACTGTTTGCATCATTCCTCGAACTCTGCATATAGTTCATAATATGTATTTTAGGTCGCTGAACAGAAATAAAACATTATTTTAGTGGCAGAACGCGCAGAAATTATAATAACCGTGAAAAACCGGCAGCGAGGATCTTAATTTTTCTCGTTTTCCGATAATCTTAGTAATTCTACGATATCTTTCTGAGAAATCATTGTTTCCACACGCGCCCAAGTTTTTTCAATGCACTGTGCTCCGCTGATTACGAATATGCCTATGGATTCACGAAAAACTCATCAGGTAACTTGAAATCCGCATGAGAAGTTAGTGATCACAAATGAACGTCCTTTTTGCGCTAGGACCGATATTTCGCGAGAAAAACGCGAAAAACTGTTTGCATCATTCCTCGAACTCTGCATATAGTTCATAATATGTATTTTAGGTCGCTGAACAGAAATAAAACATTATTTTAGTGATAGAACGCGCAGAAATTATAATAACCGTGAAAAACCGGCAGCGAGGATCTTAATTTTTCTCGTTTTCCGATAATCTTAGTAATTCTACGATATCTTTCTGAGAAATCATTATTTTTACACGCGCCCAAGTTTTTTCAATGCACTGTGCTCCGCTGATTACGAATATAACTATGGATTTACGAAAAACTCATCAGGTAACTTGAAATCCGCATGAGAAGTTAGTGATCACAAATAAACGTCCTTTTTGCGCTAGGACCGATATTTCGCGAGAAAAACGCGAAAAACTGTTTGCATCATTTCTCGAACTCTGCATATAGTTTATAATATGTATTTTAGGTCGCTGAACAGAAATAAAACATTATTTTAGTGATAGAACGCGCAGAAATTATAATAACCGTGAAAAACCGGCAGCGAGGATCTTAATTTTTCTCGTTTTCCGATAATCTTAGTAATTCTACGATATCTTTCTAAGAAATCATTATTTTCACACGCGCCCAAGTTTTTTCAATGCACTGTGCTCCGCTGATTACGAATATGCCTATGGTATTACGAAAAACTCAACAGGTAACTTGAAATCCGCATGAGAAGTTAGTGATCACAAATGAACGTCCTTTTTGCGCTAGGACCGATATTTCGCGAGAAAAACGCGAAAAACTGTTTGCATCATTCCTCGAACTCTGCATATAGTTCATAATATGTATTTTAGGTCGCTGAACAGAAATAAAACATTATTTTAGTAGCAGAACGCGCAGAAATTATAATAACCGTGAAAAACCGGCAGCGAGGATCTTAATTTTTCTCGTTTTCCGATAATCTTAGTAATTCTACGATATCTTTCTGAGAAATCATTGTTTCCACACGCGCCCAAGTTTTTTCAATGCACTGTGCTCCGCTGATTACGAATATGCCTATGGATTCACGAAAAACTCATCAGGTAACTTGAAATCCGCATGAGAAGTTAGTGATCACAAATGAACGTCCTTTTTGCGCTAGGACCGATATTTCGCGAGAAAAACGCGAAAAACTGTTTGCATCATTCCTCGAACTCTGCATATAGTTCATAATATGTATTTTAGGTCGCTGAACAGAAATAAAACATTATTTTAGTGATAGAACGCGCAGAAATTATAATAACCGTGAAAAACCGGCAGCGAGGATCTTAATTTTTCTCGTTTTCCGATAATCTTAGTAATTCTACGATATCTTTCTGAGAAATCATTATTTTTACACGCGCCCAAGTTTTTTCAATGCACTGTGCTCCGCTGATTACGAATATACCTATGGATTTACGAAAAACTCATCAGGTAACTTGAAATCCGCATGAGAAGTTAGTGATCACAAATAAACGTCCTTTTTGCGCTAGGACCGATATTTCGCGAGAAAAACGCGAAAACTTGTTTGCATCATTTCTCGAACTCTGCATATAGTTTATAATATGTATTTTAGGTCGCTGAACAGAAATAAAACATTATTTTAGTGGCAGAACGCGCAGAAATTATAATAACCGTGAAAAACCGGCAGCGAGGATCTTAATTTTTCTCGTTTTCCGATAATCTTAGTAATTCTACGATATCTTTCTGAGAAATCATTGTTTCCACACGCGCCCAAGTTTTTTCAATGCACTGTGCTCCGCTGATTACGAATATGCCTATGGTTTTACGAAAAACTCATCAGGTAACTTGAAATCCGCATGAGAAGTTAGTGATCACAAATGAACGTCCTTTTTGCGCTAGGACCGATATTTCGCGAGAAAAACGCGAAAAACTGTTTGCATCATTTCTCGAACTCTGCATATAGTTTATAATATGTATTTTAGGTCGCTGAACAGAAATAAAACATTATTTTAGTGGCAGAACGCGCAGAAATTATAATAACCGTGAAAAACCGGCAGCGAGGATCTTAATTTTTCTCGTTTTCCGATAATCTTAGTAATTCTACGATATCTTTCTGAGAAATCATTGTTTCCACACGCGCCCAAGTTTTTTCAATGCACTGTGCTCCGCTGATTACGAATATGCCTATGGATTCACGAAAAACTCATCAGGTAACTTGAAATCCGCATGAGAAGTTAGTGATCACAAATGAACGTCCTTTTTGCGCTAGGACCGATATTTCGCGAGAAAAACGCGAAAAACTGTTTGCATCATTCCTCGAACTCTGCATATAGTTCATAATATGTATTTTAGGTCGCTAAACAGAAAGAAAACATTATTTTAGTGATAGAACGCGCAGAAATTATAATAACCGTGAAAAACCGGCAGCGAGGATCTTAATTTTTCTCGTTTTCCGATAATCTTAGTAATTCTACGATATCTTTCTGAGAAATCATTATTTTTACACGCGCCCAAGTTTTTTCAATGCACTGTGCTCCGCTGATTACGAATATACCTATGGATTTACGAAAAACTCATCAGGTAACTTGAAATTCGCATGAGAAGTTAGTGATCACAAATAAACGTCCTTTTTGCGCTAGGACCGATATTTCGCGAGAAAAACGCGAAAAACTGTTTGCATCGTTTCTCGAACTCTGCATATAGTTTATAATATGTATTTTAGGTCGCTGAACAGAAATAAAGCATTATTTTAGTGATAGAACGCGCAGAAATTATAATAACCGTGAAAAACCGGCAGCGAGGATCTTAATTTTTCTCGTTTTTCGATAATCTTAGTAATTCTACGATATCTTTCTAAGAAATCATTATTTTCACACGCGCCCAAGTTTTTTCAATGCACTGTGCTCCGCTGATTACGAATATGCCTATGGTTTTACGAAAAACTCATCAGGTAACTTGAAATCCGCATGAGAAGTTAGTGATCACAAATGAACGTCCTTTTTGCGCTAGGACCGATATTTCGCGATAAAAACGCGAAAAACTGTTTGCATCATTCCTCGGACTCTGCATATAGTTTATAATATGTATTTTTGGTCGCTGCACAGAAATAAACCATTATTTTAGTGATAGAACGCGCACAAATTATAATAACCGTGGAAAACCGGCAGCGAAGATCTTAATTTTTCTCGTTTTCCGATAATCTTAGTATTTCTACGATATCTTCCTGAGAAATCATTATTTTTACACGCGCCCAAGTTTTTTCAATGCACTGTGCTCCGCTGATTACGAATGTGCCTATGGTTTTACGAAAAACTCATCAGGTAACTTGAAATCCGCATGAGAAGTTAGTGATCACAAATGAACGTCCTTTTTGCGCTAGGACCGATATTTCGCGAGAAAAACGTGAAAAACTGTTTGCATCATTCCTCGAACTCTGCATATAGTTCATAATATGTATTTTAGGTCGCTGAACAGAAATAAAACATTATTTTAGTGGCAGAACGCGCAGAAATTATAATAACCGTGAAAAACCGGCAGCGAGGATCTTAATTTTTCTCGTTTTCCGATAATCTTAGTAATTCTACGATATCTTTCTGAGAAATCATTATTTCTACACGCGCCCAAGTTTTTTCAATTTACTGTGCTCCGCTGATTACGAATATGCCTATGGTTTTACGAAAAACTCATCAGGTAACTTGAAATCCGCATGAGAAGTTAGTGATCACAAATGAACGTCCTTTTTGCGCTAGGACCGATATTTCGCGAGAAAAACGCGAAAAACTGTTTGCATCATTCCTCGGACTCTGCATATAGTTTATAATATGTATTTCAGGTCGCTGAACAGAAATAAAACATTATTTTGGTGATAGAACGCGCAGAAATTATAATAACCGTGAAAAACCGGCAGCGAGGATCTTAGATTTTCTCGTTTTCCGATAATCTTAGTGATTCTACGATATCTTTCTGAGAAATCATTATTTTCACACGCGCCCAAGTTTTTTCAATGCACTGTGCTCCGCTGATTACGAATATGCCTATGGATTCACGAAAAACTCATCAGGTAACTTGAAATCCGCATGAGAAGTTAGTGATCACAAATGAACGTCCTTTTTGCGCTAGGACCGATATTTCGCGAGAAAAACGCGAAAAACTGTTTGCATCATTCCTCGAACTCTGCATATAGTTCATAATATGTATTTTAGGTCGCTGAACAGAAATAAAACATTATTTTAGTGATAGAACGCGCAGAAATTATAATAACCGTGAAAAACCGGCAGCGAGGATCTTAATTTTTCTCGTTTTCCGATAATCTTAGTAATTCTACGATATCTTTCTGAGAAATCATTATTTTTACACGCGCCCAAGTTTTTTCAACGCACTGTGCTCCGCTGATTACGAATATACCTATGGATTTACGAAAAACTCATCAGGTAACTTGAAATCTGCATGAGAAGTTAGTGATCACAAATGAACGTCCTTTTCGCGCTAGGACCGATATTTCGCGAGAAAAACGCGAAAAACTGTTTGCATCATTCCTCGAACTCTGCATATAGTTTATAATATGTATTTTAGGTCGCTGAACAGGAATAAAACATTATTTTAGTGATAGAACGCGCAGAAATTATAATAACCGTGAAAAACCGGCAGCGAGGATCTTAATTTTTCTCGTTTTCCGATAATCTTAGTAATTCTACGATATCTTTCTGAGGAATCATTATTTTTACACGCGCCCAAGTTTTTTCAATGCACTGTGCTCCGCTGATTACGAATATACCTATGGATTTACGAAAAACTCATTAGGTAACTTGAAATCGGCATGAGAAGTTAGTGATCACAAATGAACGTCCTTTTTGCGCTAGGACCGATATTTCGCGAGAAAAACGCGAAAAACTGTTTGCATCATTCCTCGGACTCTGCATATAGTTTATAATATGTATTTTTGGTCGCTGAACAGAAATAAACCATTATTTTAGTGATAGAACGCGCAGAAATTATAATAACCGTGGAAAACCGGCAGCGAAGATCTTAATTTTTCTCGTTTTCCGATAATCTTAGTATTTCTACGATATCTTTCTGAGAAATCATTATTTTCACACGCGCCCAAGTTTTTTCAATGCACTGTGCTCCGCTGATTACGAATATACCTATGGATTTACGAAAAACCCGTTAGGTAACTTGAAATCTGCATGAGAAGTTAGTGATCACAAATGAACGTCCTTTTTGCGCTAGGACCGATATTTCGCGAGAAAAACGCGAAAAACTGTTTGCATCATTCCTCGAACTCTACATATAGTTCATAATATGTATTTTAGGTCGCTGAACAGAAATAAAACATTATTTTAGTGATAGAACGCGCAGAAATTATAATAACCGTGAAAAACCGGCAGCGAGGATCTTAATTTTTCTCGTTTCCCGATAATCTTAGTAATTCTACGATATCTTTCTGAGAAATCATTATTTTTACACGCGCCCAAGTTTTTTCAATGCACTGTGCTCCGCTGATTACGAATATGCCTATGGATTTACGAAAAACTCATCAGGTAACTTGAAATCCGCATGAGAAGTTAGTGATCACAAATAAACGTCCTTTTTGCGCTAGGACCGATATTTCGCGAGAAAAACGCGAAAAACTGTTTGCATCGTTCCTCGAACTCTGCATATAGTTTAGAATATGTATTTTAGGTCGCTGAACAGAAATAAAACATTATTTTAGTGATAGAAAGCGCAGAATTTATAATAACCGTGAAAAACCGGCAGCGAGGATCTTAATTATTCTCGTTTTCCTATAATCTTAGTAATTCTACGATATCTTTCTGAGAAATCATGATTTTTACACGCGCCCAAGTTTCTTTAATGCACTGTGCTCCGCTGATTACGAATATACCTATGGATTCACGAAAAACTCATCAGGTAACTTGAAATCCGCATGAGAAGTTAGTGATCACAAATGAACGTCCTTTTTGCGGTAGGACCGATATTTCGCGAGAAAAACGCGAAAAACTGTTTGCATCGTTCCTCGAACTCTGCATATAGTTTAGAATATGTATTTTAGGTCGCTGAACAGAAATAAAACATTATTTTAGTGATAGAACGCGCAGAAATTATAATAACCGTGAAAAACCGGCAGCGAGGATCTTAATTTTTCTCGTTTTCCGATAATCTTAGTAATTCTACGATATCTTTATAAGAAATCATTATTTTTACACGCGCCCAAGTTTTTTCAATGCACTGTGCTCCGCTGATTACGAATATACCTATGGATTTACAAAAAACTCATCAGGTAACTTGAAATCCGCATGAGAAGTTAGTGATCACAAATGAACGTCCTTTTTGCGCTAGGACCGATATTTCGCGAGAAAAACGCGAAAAACTGTTTGCATCATTCCTCGAACTCTGCATATAGTTTATAATATGTATTTTAGGTCGCTGAACAGAAATAAAACATTATTTTAGTGATAGAATGCGCAGAAATTATAATAACCGTGAAAAAGGGCAGCGAGGATCTTAATTTTTCTCGTTTTCCGATAATCTTAGTAATTCTACGATATCTTTCTAAGAAATCATTATTTTTACACGCGCCCAAGTTTTTTCAATGCACTGTGCTCCGCTGATTACGAATATACCTATGGATTTACAAAAAACTTATCAGGTAACTTGAAATCCGCATGAGAAGTTAGTGATCACAAATGAACGTCCTTTTTGCGCTAGGACCGATATTTCGCGAGAAAAACGCGAAAAACTGTTTGCATCATTCCTCGAACTCTGCATATAGTTTATAATATGTATTTTAGGTCGCTGAACAGGAATAAAACATTATTTTAGTGATAGAACGCGCAGAAATTATAATAACCGTGGAAAACCGGCAGCGAAGATCTTAATTTTTCTCGTTTTCCGATAATCTTAGTATTTCTACGATATCTTTCTGAGAAATCATTATTTTCACACGCGCCCAAGTTTTTTCAATGCACTGTGCTCCGCTGATTACGAATATACCTATGGATTTACGAAAAACCCGTTAGGTAACTTGAAATCTGCATGAGAAGTTAGTGATCACAAATGAACGTCCTTTTTGCGCTAGGACCGATATTTCGCGAGAAAAACGCGAAAAACTGTTTGCATCATTCCTCGAACTCTACATATAGTTCATAATATGTATTTTAGGTCGCTGAACAGAAATAAAACATTATTTTAGTGATAGAACGCGCAGAAATTATAATAACCGTGAAAAACCGGCAGCGAGGATCTTAATTTTTCTCGTTTCCCGATAATCTTAGTAATTCTACGATATCTTTCTGAGAAATCATTATTTTTACACGCGCCCAAGTTTTTTCAATGCACTGTGCTCCGCTGATTACGAATATGCCTATGGATTTACGAAAAACTCATCAGGTAACTTGAAATCCGCATGAGAAGTTAGTGATCACAAATAAACGTCCTTTTTGCGCTAGGACCGATATTTCGCGAGAAAAACGCGAAAAACTGTTTGCATCGTTCCTCGAACTCTGCATATAGTTTAGAATATGTATTTTAGGTCGCTGAACAGAAATAAAACATTATTTTAGTGATAGAAAGCGCAGAAATTATAATAACCGTGAAAAACCGGCAGCGAGGATCTTAATTATTCTCGTTTTCCTATAATCTTAGTAATTCTACGATATCTTTCTGAGAAATCATGATTTTTACACGCGCCCAAGTTTCTTTAATGCACTGTGCTCCGCTGATTACGAATATACCTATGGATTCACGAAAAACTCATCAGGTAACTTGAAATCCGCATGAGAAGTTAGTGATCACAAATGAACGTCCTTTTTGCGGTAGGACCGATATTTCGCGAGAAAAACGCGAAAAACTGTTTGCATCGTTCCTCGAACTCTGCATATAGTTTAGAATATGTATTTTAGGTCGCTGAACAGAAATAAAACATTATTTTAGTGATAGAACGCGCAGAAATTATAATAACCGTGAAAAACCGGCAGCGAGGATCTTAATTTTTCTCGTTTTCCGATAATCTTAGTAATTCTACGATATCTTTATAAGAAATCATTATTTTTACACGCGCCCAAGTTTTTTCAATGCACTGTGCTCCGCTGATTACGAATATACCTATGGATTTACGAAAAACTCATCAGGTAACTTTAAATCCGCATGAGAAGTTAGTGATCACAAATGAACGTCCTTTTTGCGCTAGGACCGATATTTCGCGAGAAAAACGCGAAAAACTGTTTGCATCATTCCTCGAACTCTGCATATAGTTTATAATATGTATTTTAGGTCGCTGAACAGAAATAAAACATTATTTTAGTGATAGAATGCGCAGAAATTATGATAACCGTGAAAAAGGGCAGCGAGGATCTTAATTTTTCTCGTTTTCCGATAATCTTAGTAATTCTACGATATCTTTCTAAGAAATCATTATTTTTACACGCGCCCAAGTTTTTTCAATGCACTGTGCTCCGCTGAATACGAATATACCTATGGATTTACAAAAAACTTATCAGGTAACTTGAAATCCGCATGAGAAGTTAGTGATCACAAATGAACGTCCTTTTTGCGGTAGGACCGATATTTCGCGAGAAAAACGCGAAAAACTGTTTGCATCATTCCTCGAACTCTGCATATAGTTTATAATATGTATTTTAGGTCGCTGAACAGGAATAAAACATTATTTCAGTGATAGAACGCGCAGAAATTATAATAACCGTGAAAAACCGGCAGCGAGGATCTTAATTTTTCTCGTTTTCCGATAATCTTAGTAATTCTACGATATCTTTATAAGAAATCATTATTTTTACACGCGCCCAAGTTTTTTCAATGCACTGTGCTCCGCTGATTACGAATAGACCTATGGATTTACGAAAAACTCATCAGGTAACTTGAAATCCGCATGAGAAGTTAGTGATCACAAATGAACGTCCTTTTTGCGCTAGGACCGATATTTCGCGAGAAAAACGCGAAAAACTGTTTGCATCATTCCTCGAACTCTGCATATAGTTTATAATATATATTTTAGGTCGCTGAACAGAAATAAAACATTATTTTAGTGATAGAACGCGCAGAAATTATAATAACCGTGAAAAACCGGCAGCGAGGATCTTAATTATTCTCGTTTTCCTATAATCTTAGTAATTCTACGATATCTTTCTGAGAAATCATGATTTTTACACGCGTCCAAGTTTCTTCAATGCACTGTGCTCCGCTGATTACGAATATACCTATGGATTCACGAAAAACTCATCAGGTAACTTGAAATCCGCATGAGAAGTTAGTGATCACAAATGAACGTCCTTTTTGCGGTAGGACCGATATTTCGCGAGAAAAACGCGAGAAACTGTTTGCATCGTTCCTCGAACTCTGCATATAGTTTAGAATATGTATTTTAGGTCGCTGAACATAAATAAAACATTATTTTAGTGATAGAACGCGCAGAAATTATAATAACCGTGAAAAACCGGCAGCGAGGATCTTAATTTTTCTCGTTTTCCGATAATCTTAGTAATTCTACGATATCTTTCTAAGAAATCATTATTTTTACACGCGCCCAAGTTTTTTCAATGCCCTGTGCTCCGCTGATTACGAATATACCTATGGATTTACGAAAAACTCATCAGGTAACTTTAAATCCGCATGAGAAGTTAGTGATCACAAATGAACGTCCTTTTTGCGCTAGGACCGATATTTCGCGAGAAAAACGCGAAAAACTGTTTGCATCATTCCTCGAACTCTGCATATAGTTCATAATATGTATTTTAGGTCGCTGAACAGAAATAAAACATTATTTTAGTGTCAGAACGCGCAGAAATTATAATAACCGTGAAAAACCGGCAGCGAGGATCTTAATTTTTCTCGTTTTCCGATAATCTTAGTAATTCTACGATATCTTTCTAAGAAATCATTATTTTTACACGCGCCCAAGTTTTTTCAATGCACTGTGCTCCGCTGATTACGAATATACCTATGGATTTACGAAAAACTCATCAGGTAACTTGAAATCCGCATGAGAAGTTAGTGATCACAAATGAACGTCCTTTTTGCGCTAGGACCGATATTACGCGAGAAAAACGCGAAAAACTGTTTGCATCATTCCTCGGACTCTGCATATAGTTCATAATATGTATTTTAGGTCGCTGAACAGAAAAAAAACATTATTTTAGTGATAGAACGCGCAGAAATTATAATAACCGTGATAAACCGGCAGCGAGGATCTTAATTTTTCTCGTTTTCCGATAATCTTAGTAATTCTCCGATATCTTTCTGAGAAATCATTATTTTTACACGCGCCCAAGTTTTTTCAATGCACTGTGCTCCGCTGATTACGAATATGCCTATGGTTTGACGAAAACCTCATCAGGTAACTTGAAATCCGCATGAGAAGTTAGTGATCACAAATGAACGTCCTTTTTGCGCTAGGACCGATATTTCGCGAGAAAAACGCGAAAAACTGTTTGCATCATTCCTCGGACTCTGCATATAGTTTATAATATGTATTTCAGGTCGCTGAACAGAAATAAAACATTCTTCTGGTGATAGAACGCGCAGAAATTATAATAACCGTGAAAAACCGGCAGCGAGGATCTTAATTTTTCTCGTTTTCCGATAATCTTAGTAATTCTACGATATCTTTCTAAGAAATCATTATTTTCACACGCGCCCAAGTTTTTTCAATGCACTGTGCTCCGCTGATTACGAATATGCCTATGGATTTACGAAAAACTCATCTGGTAACTTGAAATCTGCATGAGAAGTTAGTGATCACAAATGAACGTCCTTTTTGCGCTAGGACCGATATTTCGCGAGAAAAACGCGAAAAACTGTTTGCATCATTCCTCGAACTCTGCATATCGTTCATAATATGTATTTTAGGTCGCTGAACAGAAATAAAACATTATTTTAGTGATAGAACGCGCAGAAATTATAATAACCGTGAAAAACCGGCAGCGAGGATCTTAATTTTTCTCGTTTTCCGATAATCTTAGTAATTCTACGATATCTTTCTGAGAAATCATTATTTTCACACGCGCCCAAGTTTTTTCAATGCACTGTGCTCCGCTGATTACGAATATGCCTATGGATTTACGAAAAACTCATCAGGTAACTTGAAATCCGCATGAGAATTTAGTGATCACAAATGAACGTCCTTTTTGCGCTAGGACCGATATTTCGCGAGAAAAACGCGAAAAACTGTTTGCATCATTCCTCGAACTCTGCATATAGTTCATAATATGTATTTTAGGTCGCTGAACAGAAATATAACATTATTTTAGTGATAGAACGCGCAGAAATTATAATAACCGTGAAAAACCGGCAGCGAGGATCTTAATTTTTCTCGTTTTCCGATAATCTTAGTAATTCTACGATATCTTTCTGAGAAATCATTATTTTCACACGCGCCCAAGTTTTTTCAATGCACTGTGCTCCGCTGATTACGAGGATGCCTATGGATTTACGAAAAACTCATCAGGTAACTTGAAATCCGCATGAGAAGTTAGTGATCACAAATAAACGTCCTTTTTGCGCTAGGACCGATATTTCGCGAGAAAAACGCGAAAAACTGTTTGCATCATTCCTCGAACTCTGCATATAGTTTATAATATGTATTTTAGGTCGCTGAACAAGAATAAAACATTATTTTAGTGATAGAACGCGCAGAAATTATAATAACCGTGAAAAACCGGCAGCGAGGATCTTAATTTTTCTCGTTTTCCGATAATCTTAGTAATTCTACGATATCTTTCTAAGAAATCATTATTTTTACACGCGCCCAAGTTTTTTCAATGCACTGTGCTCCGCTGATTACGAATATACCTATGGATTTACGAAAAACTCATCAGGTAACTTGAAATCCGCATGAGAAGTTAGTGATCACAAATGAACGTCCTTTTTGCGCTAGGACCGATATTACGCGAGAAAAACGCGAAAAACTGTTTGCATCATTCCTCGGACTCTGCATATAGTTCATAATATGTATTTTAGGTCGCTGAACAGAAAAAAAACATTATTTTAGTGATAGAACGCGCAGAAATAATAATAACCGTGAAAAACCGGCAGCGAGGATCTTAATTTTTCTCGTTTTCCGATAATCTTAGTAATTCTCCGATATCTTTCTGAGAAATCATTATTTTTACACGCGCCCAAGTTTTTTCAATGCACTGTGCTCCGCTGATTACGAATATGCCCATGGTTTGACGAAAACCTCATCAGGTAACTTGAAATCCGCATGAGAAGTTAGTGATCACAAATGAACGTCCTTTTTGCGCTAGGACCGATATTTCGCGAGAAAAACGCGAAAAACTGTTTGCATCATTCCTCGGACTCTGCATATAGTTTATAATATGTATTTCAGGTCGCTGAACAGAAATAAAACATTCTTCTGGTGATAGAACGCGCAGAAATTATAATAACCGTGAAAAACCGGCAGCGAGGATCTTAATTTTTCTCGTTTTCCGATAATCTTAGTAATTCTACGATATCTTTCTGAGAAATCATTATTTTCACACGCGCCCAAGTTTTTTCAATGCACTGTGCTCCGCTGATTACGAATATGCCTATGGATTTACGAAAAACTCATCAGGTAACTTGAAATCCGCATGAGAATTTAATGATCCCAAATGAACGTCCTTTTTGCGCTAGGACCGATATTTCGCGAGAAAAACGCGAAAAACTGTTTGCATCATTCCTCGAACTCTGCATATAGTTCATAATATGTATTTTAGGTCGCTGAACAGAAATATAACATTATTTTAGTGATAGAACGCGCAGAAATTATAATAACCGTGAAAAACCGGCAGCGAGGATCTTAATTTTTCTCGTTTTCCGATAATCTTAGTAATTCTACGATATCTTTCTGAGAAATCATTATTTTCACACGCGCCCAAGTTTTTTCAATGCACTGTGCTCCGCTGATTACGAGGATGCCTATGGATTTACGAAAAACTCATCAGGTAACTTGAAATCCGCATGAGAAGTTAGTGATCACAAATAAACGTCCTTTTTGCGCTAGGACCGATATTTCGCGAGAAAAACGCGAAAAACTGTTTGCATCATTCCTCGAACTCTGCATATAGTTTATAATATGTATTTTAGGTCGCTGAACAGGAATAAAACATTATTTTATTGATAGAACGCGCAGAAATTATAATAACCGTGAAAAACCGGCAGCGAGGATCTTAATTTTTCTCGTTTTCCGATAATCTTAGTAATTCTACGATATCTTTCTAAGAAATCATTATTTTTACACGCGCCCAAGTTTTTTCAATGCACTGTGCTCCGCTGATTACGAATATACCTATGGATTTACGAAAAACTCATCAGGTAACTTGAAATCCGCATGAGAAGTTAGTGATCACAAATGAACGTCCTTTTTGCGCTAGGACCGATAGTACGCGAGAAAAACGCGAAAAACTGTTTGCATCATTCCTCGGACTCTGCATATAGTTCATAATATGTATTTTAGGTCGCTGAACAGAAAAAAAACATTATTTTAGTGATAGAACGCGCAGAAATTATAATAACCGTGAAAAACCGGCAGCGAGGATCTTAATTTTTCTCGTTTTCCGATAATCTTAGTAATTCTACGATATCTTTCTGAGAAATCATTATTTTTACACGCGCCCAAGTTTTTTCAATGCACTGTGCTCCGCTGATTACGAATATGCCCGTGGTTTGACGAAAACCTCATCAGGTAACTTGAAATCCGCATGAGAAGTTAGTGATCACAAATGAACGTCCTTTTTGCGCTAGGACCGATATTTCGCGAGAAAAACGCGAAAAACTGTTTGCATCATTCCTCGGACTCTGCATATAGTTTATAATATGTATTTCAGGTCGCTGAACAGAAATAAAACATTCTTCTGGTGATAGAACGCGCAGAAATTATAATAACCGTGAAAAACCGGCAGCGAGGATCTTAATTTTTCTCGTTTTCCGATAATCTTAGTAATTCTACGATATCTTTCTGAGAAAACATTATTTTTACACGCGCCCAAGTTTTTTCAATGCACTGTGCTCCGCTGATTACGAATATACCTATGGATTTACGAAAAACTTATCAGGTAACTTGAAATCCGCATGAGAAGTTAGTGATCACAAATGAACGTCCTTTTTGCGCTAGGACCGATATTTCGCGAGAAAAACGCGAAAAACTGTTTGCATCATTCCTCGAACTCTGCATATAGTTTATAATATGTATTTTAGGTCGCTGAACAGGAATAAAACATTATTTTAGTGATAGAACGCGCAGAAATTATAATAACCGTGAAAAACCGGCAGCGAGGATCTTAATTTTTCTCGTTTTCCGATAATCTTAGTAATTCTACGGTATCTTTCTAAGAAATCATTATTTTTACACGCGCCCAAGTTTTTTCAATGCACTGTGCTCCGCTGATTACGAATATACCTATGGATTTACGAAAAACTCATCAGGTAACTTGAAATCCGCATGAGAAGTTAGTGATCACAAATGAACGTCCTTTTTGCGCTAGGACCGATATTACGCGAGAAAAACGCGAAAAACTGTTTGCATCATTCCTCGAACTCTGCATATAGTTCATAATATGTATTTTAGGTCGCTGAACAGAAATATAACATTATTTTAGTGATAGAACGCGCAGAAATTATAATAACCGTGAAAAACCGGCAGCGAGGATCTTAATTTTTCTCGTTTTTCGATAATCTTAGTAATTCTACGATATCTTTCTAAGAAATCATTATTTTCACACGCGCCCAAGTTTTTTCAATGCACTGTGCTCCGCTGATTACGAATATGCCTATGGTTTTACGAAAAACTCATCAGGTAACTTGAAATCCGCATGAGAAGTTAGTGATCACAAATGACCGTCCTTTTTGCGCTAGGACCGATATTTCGCGAGAAAAACGCGAAAAACTGTTTGCATCATTCCTCGGACTCTGCATATAGTTTGTAATATGTATTTCAGGTCGCTGAACAGAAATAAAACATTCTTCTGGTGATAGAACGCGCAGAAATTATAATAACCGTGAAAAACCGGCAGCGAGGATCTTAATTTTTCTCGTTTTCCGATAATCTCATTAATTCTACGATATCTTCCTAAGAAATCATTATTTTTACGCGCGCCCAAGTTTTTTCAATGCACTGTGCTCCGCTGATTACGAATATGCCTATGGATTTACGAAAAACTCATCATGTAACTTGAAATCCGCATGAGAAGTTAGTGATCACAAATGAACGTCCTTTTTGCGCTAGGACCGATATTTCGCGAGAAAAACGCGAAAAACTGTTTGCGTCATTTCTCGAACTCTGCATATAGTTCATAATATGTATTTTAGGTCGCTGAACAGAAATATAACATTATTTTAGTGATAGAACGCGCAGAAATTATAATAACCGTGAAAAACCGGCAGCGAGGATCTCAATTTTTCTCGTTTTCCGATAATCTTAGTAATTCTACGATATCTTTCTGAGAAATCATTATTTTTACACGCGCCCAAGTTTTTTCAATGCACTGTGCTCCGCTGATTACGAATATACCTATGGATTTACAAAAAACTTATCAGGTAACTTGAAATCCGCATGAGAAGTTAGTGATCACAAATGAACGTCCTTTTTGCGCTAGGACCGATATTTCGCGAGAAAAACGCGAAAAACTGTTTGCATCATTCCTCGAACTCTGCATATAGTTTATAATATGTATTTTAGGTCGCTGAACAGGAATAAAACATTATTTTAGTGATAGAACGCGCAGAAATTATAATAACCGTGGAAAACCGGCAGCGAAGATCTTAATTTTTCTCGTTTTCCGATAATCTTAGTATTTCTACGATATCTTTCTGAGAAATCATTATTTTCACACGCGCCCAAGTTTTTTCAATGCACTGTGCTCCGCTGATTACGAATATACCTATGGATTTACGAAAAACCCGTTAGGTAACTTGAAATCTGCATGAGAAGTTAGTGATCACAAATGAACGTCCTTTTTGCGCTAGGACCGATATTTCGCGAGAAAAACGCGAAAAACTGTTTGCATCATTCCTCGAACTCTACATATAGTTCATAATATGTATTTTAGGTCGCTGAACAGAAATAAAACATTATTTTAGTGATAGAACGCGCAGAAATTATAATAACCGTGAAAAACCGGCAGCGAGGATCTTAATTTTTCTCGTTTCCCGATAATCTTAGTAATTCTACGATATCTTTCTGAGAAATCATTATTTTTACACGCGCCCAAGTTTTTTCAATGCACTGTGCTCCGCTGATTACGAATATGCCTATGGATTTACGAAAAACTCATCAGGTAACTTGAAATCCGCATGAGAAGTTAGTGATCACAAATAAACGTCCTTTTTGCGCTAGGACCGATATTTCGCGAGAAAAACGCGAAAAACTGTTTGCATCGTTCCTCGAACTCTGCATATAGTTTAGAATATGTATTTTAGGTCGCTGAACAGGAATAAAACATTATTTTAGTGATAGAAAGCGCAGAAATTATAATAACCGTGAAAAACCGGCAGCGAGGATCTTAATTATTCTCGTTTTCCTATAATCTTAGTAATTCTACGATATCTTTCTGAGAAATCATGATTTTTACACGCGCCCAAGTTTCTTTAATGCACTGTGCTCCGCTGATTACGAATATACCTATGGATTCACGAAAAACTCATCAGGTAACTTGAAATCCGCATGAGAAGTTAGTGATCACAAATGAACGTCCTTTTTGCGGTAGGACCGATATTTCGCGAGAAAAACGCGAAAAACTGTTTGCATCGTTCCTCGAACTCTGCATATAGTTTAGAATATGTATTTTAGGTCGCTGAACGGAAATAAAACATTATTTTAGTGATAGAACGCGCAGAAATTATAATAACCGTGAAAAACCGGCAGCGAGGATCTTAATTTTTCTCGTTTTCCGATAATCTTAGTAATTCTACGATATCTTTATAAGAAATCATTATTTTTACACGCGCCCAAGTTTTTTCAATGCACTGTGCTCCGCTGATTACGAATATACCTATGGATTTACGAAAAACTCATCAGGTAACTTTAAATCCGCATGAGAAGTTAGTGATCACAAATGAACGTCCTTTTTGCGCTAGGACCGATATTTCGCGAGAAAAACGCGAAAAACTGTTTGCATCATTCCTCGAACTCTGCATATAGTTTATAATATGTATTTTAGGTCGCTGAACAGAAATAAAACATTATTTTAGTGATAGAATGCGCAGAAATTATAATAACCGTGAAAAAGGGCAGCGAGGATCTTAATTTTTCTCGTTTTCCGATAATCTTAGTAATTCTACGATATCTTTCTAAGAAATCATTATTTTTACACGCGCCCAAGTTTTTTCAATGCACTGTGCTCCGCTGATTACGAATATACCTATGGATTTACAAAAAACTTATCAGGTAACTTGAAATCCGCATGAGAAGTTAGTGATCACAAATGGACGTCCTTTTTGCGCTAGGACCGATATTTCGCGAGAAAAACGCGAAAAACTGTTTGCATCATTCCTCGAACTCTGCATATAGTTTATAATATGTATTTTAGGTCGCTGAACAGGAATAAAACATTATTTTAGTGATAGAACGCGCAGAAATTATCATAACCGTGAAAAACCGGCAGCGAGGATCTTAATTTTTCTCGTTTTCCGATAATCTTAGTAATTCTACGATATCTTTCTAAGAAATCATTATTTTTACACGCGCCCAAGTTTTTTCAATGCACTGTGCTCCGCTGATTACGAATATGCCTATGGTTTGACGAAAACCTCATCAGGTAACTTGAAATCCGCATGAGAAGTTAGTGATCACAAATGAACGTCCTTTTTGCGCTAGGACCGATATTTCGCGAGAAAAACGCGAAAAACTGTTTGCATCATTCCTCGAACTCTGCATATAGTTCATAATATGTATTTTAGGTCGCTGAACAGAAATAAAACATTATTTCAGTGATAGAACGCGCAGAAATTATAATAACCGTGAAAAACCGGCAGCGAGGATCTTAATTTTTCTCGTTTTCCGATAATCTTAGTAATTCTACGATATCTTTATAAGAAATCATTATTTTTACACGCGCCCAAGTTTTTTCAATGCACTGTGCTCCGCTGATTACGAATATACCTATGGTTTGACGAAAACCTCATCAGGTAACTTGAAATCCGCATGAGAAGTTAGTGATCACAAATGAACGTCCTTTTTGCGGTAGGACCGATATTTCGCGAGAAAAACGCGAAAAACTGTTTGCATCGTTCCTCGAACTCTGCATATAGTTTAGAATATGTATTTTAGGTCGCTGAACAGAAATAAAACATTATTCCAGTGATAGAACGCGCAGAAATTATAATAACCGTGAAAAACCGGCAGCGAGGATCTTAATTTTTCTCGTTTTCCGATAATCTTAGTAATTCTACGATATCTTTCTAAGAAATCATTATTTTCACACGCGCCCAAGTTTTTTCAATGCACTGTGCTCCGCTGATTACGAATATGCCTATGGTATTACGAAAAACTCAACAGGTAACTTGAAAACCGCATGAGAAGTTAGTGATCACAAATGAACGTCCTTTTTGCGCTAGGACCGATATTTCGCGAGAAAAACGCGAAAAACTGTTTGCATCATTCCTCGAACTCTGCATATAGTTCATAATATGTATTTTAGGTCGCTGAACAGAAATAAAACATTATTTTAGTAGCAGAACGCGCAGAAATTATAATAACCGTGAAAAACCGGCAGCGAGGATCTTAATTTTTCTCGTTTTCCGATAATCTTAGTAATTCTACGATATCTTTCTGAGAAATCATTGTTTCCACACGCGCCCAAGTTTTTTCAATGCACTGTGCTCCGCTGATTACGAATATGCCTATGGATTCACGAAAAACTCATCAGGTAACTTGAAATCCGCATGAGAAGTTAGTGATCACAAATGAACGTCCTTTTTGCGCTAGGACCGATATTTCGCGAGAAAAACGCGAAAAACTGTTTGCATCATTCCTCGAACTCTGCATATAGTTCATAATATGTATTTTAGGTCGCTGAACAGAAATAAAACATTATTTTAGTGATAGAACGCGCAGAAATTATAATAACCGTGAAAAACCGGCAGCGAGGATCTTAATTTTCCTCGTTTTCCGATAATCTTAGTAATTCTACGATATCTTTCTGAGAAATCATTATTTTTACACGCGCCCAAGTTTTTTCAATGCACTGTGCTCCGCTGATTACGAATATACCTATGGATTTACGAAAAACTCATCAGGTAACTTGAAATCCGCATGAGAAGTTAGTGATCACAAATAAACGTCCTTTTTGCGCTAGGACCGATATTTCGCGAGAAAAACGCGAAAACTTGTTTGCATCATTTCTCGAACTCTGCATATAGTTTATAATATGTATTTTAGGTCGCTGAACAGAAATAAAACATTATTTTAGTGGCAGAACGCGCAGAAATTATAATAACCGTGAAAAACCGGCAGCGAGGATCTTAATTTTTCTCGTTTTCCGATAATCTTAGTAATTCTACGATATCTTTCTGAGAAATCATTGTTTCCACACGCGCCCAAGTTTTTTCAATGCACTGTGCTCCGCTGATTACGAATATGCCTATGGTTTTACGAAAAACTCATCAGGTAACTTGAAATCCGCATGAGAAGTTAGTGATCACAAATGAACGTCCTTTTTGCGCTAGGACCGATATTTCGCGAGAAAAACGCGAAAAACTGTTTGCATCATTTCTCGAACTCTGCATATAGTTTATAATATGTATTTTAGGTCGCTGAACAGGAATAAAACATTATTTTATTGATAGAACGCGCAGAAATTATAATAACCGTGAAAAACCGGCAGCGAGGATCTTAATTTTTCTCGTTTTCCGATAATCTTAGTAATTCTACGATATCTTTCTAAGAAATCATTATTTTTACACGCGCCCAAGTTTTTTCAATGCACTGTGCTCCGCTGATTACGAATATACCTATGGATTTACGAAAAACTCATCAGGTAACTTGAAATCCGCATGAGAAGTTAGTGATCACAAATGAACGTCCTTTTTGCGCTAGGACCGATAGTACGCGAGAAAAACGCGAAAAACTGTTTGCATCATTCCTCGGACTCTGCATATAGTTCATAATATGTATTTTAGGTCGCTGAACAGAAAAAAAACATTATTTTAGTGATAGAACGCGCAGAAATTATAATAACCGTGAAAAACCGGCAGCGAGGATCTTAATTTTTCTCGTTTTCCGATAATCTTAGTAATTCTACGATATCTTTCTGAGAAATCATTATTTTTACACGCGCCCAAGTTTTTTCAATGCACTGTGCTCCGCTGATTACGAATATGCCCGTGGTTTGACGAAAACCTCATCAGGTAACTTGAAATCCGCATGAGAAGTTAGTGATCACAAATGAACGTCCTTTTTGCGCTAGGACCGATATTTCGCGAGAAAAACGCGAAAAACTGTTTGCATCATTCCTCGGACTCTGCATATAGTTTATAATATGTATTTCAGGTCGCTGAACAGAAATAAAACATTCTTCTGGTGATAGAACGCGCAGAAATTATAATAACCGTGAAAAACCGGCAGCGAGGATCTTAATTTTTCTCGTTTTCCGATAATCTTAGTAATTCTACGATATCTTTATAAGAAATCATTATTTTTACACGCGCCCAAGTTTTTTCAATGCACTGTGCTCCGCTGATTACGAATATACCTATGGATTTACGAAAAACTCATCAGGTAACTTTAAATCCGCATGAGAAGTTAGTGATCACAAATGAACGTCCTTTTTGCGCTAGGACCGATATTTCGCGAGAAAAACGCGAAAAACTGTTTGCATCATTCCTCGAACTCTGCATATAGTTTATAATATGTATTTTAGGTCGCTGAACAGAAATAAAACATTATTTTAGTGATAGAATGCGCAGAAATTATAATAACCGTGAAAAAGGGCAGCGAGGATCTTAATTTTTCTCGTTTTCCGATAATCTTAGTAATTCTACGATATCTTTCTAAGAAATCATTATTTTTACACGCGCCCAAGTTTTTTCAATGCACTGTGCTCCGCTGATTACGAATATACCTATGGATTTACAAAAAACTTATCAGGTAACTTGAAATCCGCATGAGAAGTTAGTGATCACAAATGGACGTCCTTTTTGCGCTAGGACCGATATTTCGCGAGAAAAACGCGAAAAACTGTTTGCATCATTCCTCGAACTCTGCATATAGTTTATAATATGTATTTTAGGTCGCTGAACAGGAATAAAACATTATTTTAGTGATAGAACGCGCAGAAATTATCATAACCGTGAAAAACCGGCAGCGAGGATCTTAATTTTTCTCGTTTTCCGATAATCTTAGTAATTCTACGATATCTTTCTAAGAAATCATTATTTTTACACGCGCCCAAGTTTTTTCAATGCACTGTGCTCCGCTGATTACGAATATGCCTATGGTTTGACGAAAACCTCATCAGGTAACTTGAAATCCGCATGAGAAGTTAGTGATCACAAATGAACGTCCTTTTTGCGCTAGGACCGATATTTCGCGAGAAAAACGCGAAAAACTGTTTGCATCATTCCTCGAACTCTGCATATAGTTCATAATATGTATTTTAGGTCGCTGAACAGAAATAAAACATTATTTCAGTGATAGAACGCGCAGAAATTATAATAACCGTGAAAAACCGGCAGCGAGGATCTTAATTTTTCTCGTTTTCCGATAATCTTAGTAATTCTACGATATCTTTATAAGAAATCATTATTTTTACACGCGCCCAAGTTTTTTCAATGCACTGTGCTCCGCTGATTACGAATATACCTATGGTTTGACGAAAACCTCATCAGGTAACTTGAAATCCGCATGAGAAGTTAGTGATCACAAATGAACGTCCTTTTTGCGGTAGGACCGATATTTCGCGAGAAAAACGCGAAAAACTGTTTGCATCGTTCCTCGAACTCTGCATATAGTTTAGAATATGTATTTTAGGTCGCTGAACAGAAATAAAACATTATTCCAGTGATAGAACGCGCAGAAATTATAATAACCGTGAAAAACCGGCAGCGAGGATCTTAATTTTTCTCGTTTTCCGATAATCTTAGTAATTCTACGATATCTTTCTAAGAAATCATTATTTTCACACGCGCCCAAGTTTTTTCAATGCACTGTGCTCCGCTGATTACGAATATGCCTATGGTATTACGAAAAACTCAACAGGTAACTTGAAAACCGCATGAGAAGTTAGTGATCACAAATGAACGTCCTTTTTGCGCTAGGACCGATATTTCGCGAGAAAAACGCGAAAAACTGTTTGCATCATTCCTCGAACTCTGCATATAGTTCATAATATGTATTTTAGGTCGCTGAACAGAAATAAAACATTATTTTAGTAGCAGAACGCGCAGAAATTATAATAACCGTGAAAAACCGGCAGCGAGGATCTTAATTTTTCTCGTTTTCCGATAATCTTAGTAATTCTACGATATCTTTCTGAGAAATCATTGTTTCCACACGCGCCCAAGTTTTTTCAATGCACTGTGCTCCGCTGATTACGAATATGCCTATGGATTCACGAAAAACTCATCAGGTAACTTGAAATCCGCATGAGAAGTTAGTGATCACAAATGAACGTCCTTTTTGCGCTAGGACCGATATTTCGCGAGAAAAACGCGAAAAACTGTTTGCATCATTCCTCGAACTCTGCATATAGTTCATAATATGTATTTTAGGTCGCTGAACAGAAATAAAACATTATTTTAGTGATAGAACGCGCAGAAATTATAATAACCGTGAAAAACCGGCAGCGAGGATCTTAATTTTCCTCGTTTTCCGATAATCTTAGTAATTCTACGATATCTTTCTGAGAAATCATTATTTTTACACGCGCCCAAGTTTTTTCAATGCACTGTGCTCCGCTGATTACGAATATACCTATGGATTTACGAAAAACTCATCAGGTAACTTGAAATCCGCATGAGAAGTTAGTGATCACAAATAAACGTCCTTTTTGCGCTAGGACCGATATTTCGCGAGAAAAACGCGAAAACTTGTTTGCATCATTTCTCGAACTCTGCATATAGTTTATAATATGTATTTTAGGTCGCTGAACAGAAATAAAACATTATTTTAGTGGCAGAACGCGCAGAAATTATAATAACCGTGAAAAACCGGCAGCGAGGATCTTAATTTTTCTCGTTTTCCGATAATCTTAGTAATTCTACGATATCTTTCTGAGAAATCATTGTTTCCACACGCGCCCAAGTTTTTTCAATGCACTGTGCTCCGCTGATTACGAATATGCCTATGGTTTTACGAAAAACTCATCAGGTAACTTGAAATCCGCATGAGAAGTTAGTGATCACAAATGAACGTCCTTTTTGCGCTAGGACCGATATTTCGCGAGAAAAACGCGAAAAACTGTTTGCATCATTTCTCGAACTCTGCATATAGTTTATAATATGTATTTTAGGTCGCTGAACAGGAATAAAACATTATTTTATTGATAGAACGCGCAGAAATTATAATAACCGTGAAAAACCGGCAGCGAGGATCTTAATTTTTCTCGTTTTCCGATAATCTTAGTAATTCTACGATATCTTTCTAAGAAATCATTATTTTTACACGCGCCCAAGTTTTTTCAATGCACTGTGCTCCGCTGATTACGAATATACCTATGGATTTACGAAAAACTCATCAGGTAACTTGAAATCCGCATGAGAAGTTAGTGATCACAAATGAACGTCCTTTTTGCGCTAGGACCGATAGTACGCGAGAAAAACGCGAAAAACTGTTTGCATCATTCCTCGGACTCTGCATATAGTTCATAATATGTATTTTAGGTCGCTGAACAGAAAAAAAACATTATTTTAGTGATAGAACGCGCAGAAATTATAATAACCGTGAAAAACCGGCAGCGAGGATCTTAATTTTTCTCGTTTTCCGATAATCTTAGTAATTCTACGATATCTTTCTGAGAAATCATTATTTTTACACGCGCCCAAGTTTTTTCAATGCACTGTGCTCCGCTGATTACGAATATGCCCGTGGTTTGACGAAAACCTCATCAGGTAACTTGAAATCCGCATGAGAAGTTAGTGATCACAAATGAACGTCCTTTTTGCGCTAGGACCGATATTTCGCGAGAAAAACGCGAAAAACTGTTTGCATCATTCCTCGGACTCTGCATATAGTTTATAATATGTATTTCAGGTCGCTGAACAGAAATAAAACATTCTTCTGGTGATAGAACGCGCAGAAATTATAATAACCGTGAAAAACCGGCAGCGAGGATCTTAATTTTTCTCGTTTTCCGATAATCTTAGTAATTCTACGATATCTTTCTGAGAAAACATTATTTTTACACGCGCCCAAGTTTTTTCAATGCACTGTGCTCCGCTGATTACGAATATACCTATGGATTTACGAAAAACTTATCAGGTAACTTGAAATCCGCATGAGAAGTTAGTGATCACAAATGAACGTCCTTTTTGCGCTAGGACCGATATTTCGCGAGAAAAACGCGAAAAACTGTTTGCATCATTCCTCGAACTCTGCATATAGTTTATAATATGTATTTTAGGTCGCTGAACAGGAATAAAACATTATTTTAGTGATAGAACGCGCAGAAATTATAATAACCGTGAAAAACCGGCAGCGAGGATCTTAATTTTTCTCGTTTTCCGATAATCTTAGTAATTCTACGATATCTTTCTAAGAAATCATTATTTTTACACGCGCCCAAGTTTTTTCAATGCACTGTGCTCCGCTGATTACGAATATACCTATGGATTTACGAAAAACTCATCAGGTAACTTGAAATCCGCATGAGAAGTTAGTGATCACAAATGAACGTCCTTTTTGCGCTAGGACCGATATTACGCGAGAAAAACGCGAAAAACTGTTTGCATCATTCCTCGAACTCTGCATATAGTTCATAATATGTATTTTAGGTCGCTGAACAGAAATATAACATTATTTTAGTGATAGAACGCGCAGAAATTATAATAACCGTGAAAAACCGGCAGCGAGGATCTTAATTTTTCTCGTTTTTCGATAATCTTAGTAATTCTACGATATCTTTCTAAGAAATCATTATTTTCACACGCGCCCAAGTTTTTTCAATGCACTGTGCTCCGCTGATTACGAATATGCCTATGGTTTTACGAAAAACTCATCAGGTAACTTGAAATCCGCATGAGAAGTTAGTGATCACAAATGACCGTCCTTTTTGCGCTAGGACCGATATTTCGCGAGAAAAACGCGAAAAACTGTTTGCATCATTCCTCGGACTCTGCATATAGTTTGTAATATGTATTTCAGGTCGCTGAACAGAAATAAAACATTCTTCTGGTGATAGAACGCGCAGAAATTATAATAACCGTGAAAAACCGGCAGCGAGGATCTTAATTTTTCTCGTTTTCCGATAATCTCATTAATTCTACGATATCTTCCTAAGAAATCATTATTTTTACGCGCGCCCAAGTTTTTTCAATGCACTGTGCTCCGCTGATTACGAATATGCCTATGGATTTACGAAAAACTCATCATGTAACTTGAAATCCGCATGAGAAGTTAGTGATCACAAATGAACGTCCTTTTTGCGCTAGGACCGATATTTCGCGAGAAAAACGCGAAAAACTGTTTGCGTCATTTCTCGAACTCTGCATATAGTTCATAATATGTATTTTAGGTCGCTGAACAGAAATATAACATTATTTTAGTGATAGAACGCGCAGAAATTATAATAACCGTGAAAAACCGGCAGCGAGGATCTTAATTTTTCTCGTTTTCCGATAATCTTAGTAATTCTACGATATCTTTCTGAGAAATCATTATTTTTACACGCGCCCAAGTTTTTTCAATGCACTGTGCTCCGCTGATTACGAATATACCTATGGATTTACAAAAAACTTATCAGGTAACTTGAAATCCGCATGAGAAGTTAGTGATCACAAATGAACGTCCTTTTTGCGCTAGGACCGATATTTCGCGAGAAAAACGCGAAAAACTGTTTGCATCATTCCTCGAACTCTGCATATAGTTTATAATATGTATTTTAGGTCGCTGAACAGGAATAAAACATTATTTTAGTGATAGAACGCGCAGAAATTATAATAACCGTGGAAAACCGGCAGCGAAGATCTTAATTTTTCTCGTTTTCCGATAATCTTAGTATTTCTACGATATCTTTCTGAGAAATCATTATTTTCACACGCGCCCAAGTTTTTTCAATGCACTGTGCTCCGCTGATTACGAATATACCTATGGATTTACGAAAAACCCGTTAGGTAACTTGAAATCTGCATGAGAAGTTAGTGATCACAAATGAACGTCCTTTTTGCGCTAGGACCGATATTTCGCGAGAAAAACGCGAAAAACTGTTTGCATCATTCCTCGAACTCTACATATAGTTCATAATATGTATTTTAGGTCGCTGAACAGAAATAAAACATTATTTTAGTGATAGAACGCGCAGAAATTATAATAACCGTGAAAAACCGGCAGCGAGGATCTTAATTTTTCTCGTTTCCCGATAATCTTAGTAATTCTACGATATCTTTCTGAGAAATCATTATTTTTACACGCGCCCAAGTTTTTTCAATGCACTGTGCTCCGCTGATTACGAATATGCCTATGGATTTACGAAAAACTCATCAGGTAACTTGAAATCCGCATGAGAAGTTAGTGATCACAAATAAACGTCCTTTTTGCGCTAGGACCGATATTTCGCGAGAAAAACGCGAAAAACTGTTTGCATCGTTCCTCGAACTCTGCATATAGTTTAGAATATGTATTTTAGGTCGCTGAACAGGAATAAAACATTATTTTAGTGATAGAACGCGCAGAAATTATCATAACCGTGAAAAACCGGCAGCGAGGATCTTAATTTTTCTCGTTTTCCGATAATCTTAGTAATTCTACGATATCTTTCTAAGAAATCATTATTTTTACACGCGCCCAAGTTTTTTCAATGCACTGTGCTCCGCTGATTACGAATATGCCTATGGTTTGACGAAAACCTCATCAGGTAACTTGAAATCCGCATGAGAAGTTAGTGATCACAAATGAACGTCCTTTTTGCGCTAGGACCGATATTTCGCGAGAAAAACGCGAAAAACTGTTTGCATCATTCCTCGAACTCTGCATATAGTTCATAATATGTATTTTAGGTCGCTGAACAGAAATAAAACATTATTTCAGTGATAGAACGCGCAGAAATTATAATAACCGTGAAAAACCGGCAGCGAGGATCTTAATTTTTCTCGTTTTCCGATAATCTTAGTAATTCTACGATATCTTTATAAGAAATCATTATTTTTACACGCGCCCAAGTTTTTTCAATGCACTGTGCTCCGCTGATTACGAATATACCTATGGTTTGACGAAAACCTCATCAGGTAACTTGAAATCCGCATGAGAAGTTAGTGATCACAAATGAACGTCCTTTTTGCGGTAGGACCGATATTTCGCGAGAAAAACGCGAAAAACTGTTTGCATCGTTCCTCGAACTCTGCATATAGTTTAGAATATGTATTTTAGGTCGCTGAACAGAAATAAAACATTATTCCAGTGATAGAACGCGCAGAAATTATAATAACCGTGAAAAACCGGCAGCGAGGATCTTAATTTTTCTCGTTTTCCGATAATCTTAGTAATTCTACGATATCTTTCTAAGAAATCATTATTTTCACACGCGCCCAAGTTTTTTCAATGCACTGTGCTCCGCTGATTACGAATATGCCTATGGTATTACGAAAAACTCAACAGGTAACTTGAAAACCGCATGAGAAGTTAGTGATCACAAATGAACGTCCTTTTTGCGCTAGGACCGATATTTCGCGAGAAAAACGCGAAAAACTGTTTGCATCATTCCTCGAACTCTGCATATAGTTCATAATATGTATTTTAGGTCGCTGAACAGAAATAAAACATTATTTTAGTAGCAGAACGCGCAGAAATTATAATAACCGTGAAAAACCGGCAGCGAGGATCTTAATTTTTCTCGTTTTCCGATAATCTTAGTAATTCTACGATATCTTTCTGAGAAATCATTGTTTCCACACGCGCCCAAGTTTTTTCAATGCACTGTGCTCCGCTGATTACGAATATGCCTATGGATTCACGAAAAACTCATCAGGTAACTTGAAATCCGCATGAGAAGTTAGTGATCACAAATGAACGTCCTTTTTGCGCTAGGACCGATATTTCGCGAGAAAAACGCGAAAAACTGTTTGCATCATTCCTCGAACTCTGCATATAGTTCATAATATGTATTTTAGGTCGCTGAACAGAAATAAAACATTATTTTAGTGATAGAACGCGCAGAAATTATAATAACCGTGAAAAACCGGCAGCGAGGATCTTAATTTTCCTCGTTTTCCGATAATCTTAGTAATTCTACGATATCTTTCTGAGAAATCATTATTTTTACACGCGCCCAAGTTTTTTCAATGCACTGTGCTCCGCTGATTACGAATATACCTATGGATTTACGAAAAACTCATCAGGTAACTTGAAATCCGCATGAGAAGTTAGTGATCACAAATAAACGTCCTTTTTGCGCTAGGACCGATATTTCGCGAGAAAAACGCGAAAACTTGTTTGCATCATTTCTCGAACTCTGCATATAGTTTATAATATGTATTTTAGGTCGCTGAACAGAAATAAAACATTATTTTAGTGGCAGAACGCGCAGAAATTATAATAACCGTGAAAAACCGGCAGCGAGGATCTTAATTTTTCTCGTTTTCCGATAATCTTAGTAATTCTACGATATCTTTCTGAGAAATCATTGTTTCCACACGCGCCCAAGTTTTTTCAATGCACTGTGCTCCGCTGATTACGAATATGCCTATGGTTTTACGAAAAACTCATCAGGTAACTTGAAATCCGCATGAGAAGTTAGTGATCACAAATGAACGTCCTTTTTGCGCTAGGACCGATATTTCGCGAGAAAAACGCGAAAAACTGTTTGCATCATTTCTCGAACTCTGCATATAGTTTATAATATGTATTTTAGGTCGCTGAACAGAAATAAAACATTATTTTAGTGGCAGAACGCGCAGAAATTATAATAACCGTGAAAAACCGGCAGCGAGGATCTTAATTTTTCTCGTTTTCCGATAATCTTAGTAATTCTACGATATCTTTCTGAGAAATCATTGTTTCCACACGCGCCCAAGTTTTTTCAATGCACTGTGCTCCGCTGATTACGAATATGCCTATGGATTCACGAAAAACTCATCAGGTAACTTGAAATCCGCATGAGAAGTTAGTGATCACAAATGAACGTCCTTTTTGCGCTAGGACCGATATTTCGCGAGAAAAACGCGAAAAACTGTTTGCATCATTCCTCGAACTCTGCATATAGTTCATAATATGTATTTTAGGTCGCTAAACAGAAAGAAAACATTATTTTAGTGATAGAACGCGCAGAAATTATAATAACCGTGAAAAACCGGCAGCGAGGATCTTAATTTTTCTCGTTTTCCGATAATCTTAGTAATTCTACGATATCTTTCTGAGAAATCATTATTTTTACACGCGCCCAAGTTTTTTCAATGCACTGTGCTCCGCTGATTACGAATATACCTATGGATTTACGAAAAACTCATCAGGTAACTTGAAATCCGCATGAGAAGTTAGTGATCACAAATAAACGTCCTTTTTGCGCTAGGACCGATATTTCGCGAGAAAAACGCGAAAAACTGTTTGCATCGTTTCTCGAACTCTGCATATAGTTTATAATATGTATTTTAGGTCGCTGAACAGAAATAAAGCATTATTTTAGTGATAGAACGCGCAGAAATTATAATAACCGTGAAAAACCGGCAGCGAGGATCTTAATTTTTCTCGTTTTCCGATAATCTTAGTAATTCTACGATATCTTTCTAAGAAATCATTATTTTCACACGCGCCCAAGTTTTTTCAATGCACTGTGCTCCGCTGATTACGAATATGCCTATGGTTTTACGAAAAACTCATCAGGTAACTTGAAATCCGCATGAGAAGTTAATGATCACAAATGAACGTCCTTTTTGCGCTAGGACCGATATTTCGCGATAAAAACGCGAAAAACTGTTTGCATCATTCCTCGGACTCTGCATATAGTTTATAATATGTATTTTTGGTCGCTGCACAGAAATAAACCATTATTTTAGTGATAGAACGCGCACAAATTATAATAACCGTGGAAAACCGGCAGCGAAGATCTTAATTTTTCTCGTTTTCCGATAATCTTAGTATTTCTACGATATCTTCCTGAGAAATCATTATTTTCACACGCGCCCAAGTTTTTTCAATGCACTGTGCTCCGCTGATTACGAATATGCCTATGGTTTTACGAAAAACTCATCAGGTAACTTGAAATCCGCATGAGAAGTTAGTGATCACAAATGAACGTCCTTTTTGCGCTAGGACCGATATTTCGCGAGAAAAACGCGAAAAACTGTTTGCATCATTCCTCGAACTCTGCATATAGTTCATAAAATGTATTTTAGGTCGCTGAACAGAAATAAAACATTATTTTAGTGGCAGAACGCGCAGAAATTATAATAACCGTGAAAAACCGGCAGCGAGGATCTTAATTTTTCTCGTTTTCCGATAATCTTAGTAATTCTACGATATCTTTCTGAGAAATCATTGTTTCCACACGCGCCCAAGTTTTTTCAATGCACTGTGCTCCGCTGATTACGAATATGCCTATGGATTCACGAAAAACTCATCAGGTAACTTGAAATCCGCATGAGAAGTTAGTGATCACAAATGAACGTCCTTTTTGCGCTAGGACCGATATTTCGCGAGAAAAACGCGAAAAACTGTTTGCATCATTCCTCGGACTCTGCATATAGTTTATAATATGTATTTTTGGTCGCTGCACAGAAATAAAACATTATTTTAGTGATAGAACGCGCAGAAATTATAATAACCGTGAAAAACCGGCAGCGAGGATCTTAATTTTTCTCGTTTTCCGATAATCTTAGTAATTCTACGATATCTTTCTAAGAAATCATTATTTTCACACGCGCCCAAGTTTTTTCAATGCACTGTGCTCCGCTGATTACGAATATGCCTATGGTTTTACGAAAAACTCATCAGGTAACTTGAAATCCGCATGAGAAGTTAATGATCACAAATGAACGTCCTTTTTGCGCTAGGACCGATATTTCGCGATAAAAACGCGAAAAACTGTTTGCATCATTCCTCGGACTCTGCATATAGTTTATAATATGTATTTTTGGTCGCTGCACAGAAATAAACCATTATTTTAGTGATAGAACGCGCACAAATTATAATAACCGTGGAAAACCGGCAGCGAAGATCTTAATTTTTCTCGTTTTCCGATAATCTTAGTATTTCTACGATATCTTCCTGAGAAATCATTATTTTCACACGCGCCCAAGTTTTTTCAATGCACTGTGCTCCGCTGATTACGAATATGCCTATGGTTTTACGAAAAACTCATCAGGTAACTTGAAATCCGCATGAGAAGTTAGTGATCACAAATGAACGTCCTTTTTGCGCTAGGACCGATATTTCGCGAGAAAAACGCGAAAAACTGTTTGCATCATTCCTCGAACTCTGCATATAGTTCATAAAATGTATTTTAGGTCGCTGAACAGAAATAAAACATTATTTTAGTGGCAGAACGCGCAGAAATTATAATAACCGTGAAAAACCGGCAGCGAGGATCTTAATTTTTCTCGTTTTCCGATAATCTTAGTAATTCTACGATATCTTTCTGAGAAATCATTGTTTCCACACGCGCCCAAGTTTTTTCAATGCACTGTGCTCCGCTGATTACGAATATGCCTATGGATTCACGAAAAACTCATCAGGTAACTTGAAATCCGCATGAGAAGTTAGTGATCACAAATGAACGTCCTTTTTGCGCTAGGACCGATATTTCGCGAGAAAAACGCGAAAAACTGTTTGCATCATTCCTCGGACTCTGCATATAGTTTATAATATGTATTTTTGGTCGCTGCACAGAAATAAAACATTATTTTAGTGATTGAACGCGCAGAAATTATAATAACCGTGAAAAACCGGCAGCGAGGATCTTAATTTTTCTCGTTTTCCGATAATCTTAGTAATTCTACGATATCTTTCTGAGAAATCATTATTTCTACACGCGCCCAAGTTTTTTCAATTTACTGTGCTCCGCTGATTACGAATATGCCTATGGTTTTACGAAAAACTCATCAGGTAACTTGAAATCCGCATGAGAAGTTAGTGATCACAAATGAACGTCCTTTTTGCGCTAGGACCGATATTTCGCGAGAAAAACGCGAAAAACTGTTTGCATCATTCCTCGGACTCTGCATATAGTTTATAATATGTATTTCAGGTCGCTGAACAGAAATAAAACATTATTTTGGTGATAGAACGCGCAGAAATTATAATAACCGTGAAAAACCGGCAGCGAGGATCTTAGATTTTCTCGTTTTCCGATAATCTTAGTGATTCTACGATATCTTTCTGAGAAATCATTATTTTCACACGCGCCCAAGTTTTTTCAATGCACTGTGCTCCGCTGATTACGAATATGCCTATGGATTCACGAAAAACTCATCAGGTAACTTGAAATCCGCATGAGAAGTTAGTGATCACAAATGAACGTCCTTTTTGCGCTAGGACCGATATTTCGCGAGAAAAACGCGAAAAACTGTTTGCATCATTCCTCGAACTCTGCATATAGTTTATAATATGTATTTTAGGTCGCTGAACAGAAATAAAACATTATTTTAGTGATAGAATGCGCAGAAATTATGATAACCGTGAAAAAGGGCAGCGAGGATCTTAATTTTTCTCGTTTTCCGATAATCTTAGTAATTCTACGATATCTTTCTAAGAAATCATTATTTTTACACGCGCCCAAGTTTTTTCAATGCACTGTGCTCCGCTGAATACGAATATACCTATGGATTTACAAAAAACTTATCAGGTAACTTGAAATCCGCATGAGAAGTTAGTGATCACAAATGAACGTCCTTTTTGCGCTAGGACCGATATTTCGCGAGAAAAACGCGAAAAACTGTTTGCATCATTCCTCGAACTCTGCATATAGTTTATAATATGTATTTTAGGTCGCTGAACAGGAATAAAACATTATTTTAGTGATAGAACGCGCAGAAATTATAATAACCGTGAAAAACCGGCAGCGAGGATCTTAATTTTTTTCGTTTTCCGATAATCTTAGTAATTCTACGATATCTTTCTAAGAAATCATTATTTTTACACGCGCCCAAGTTTTTTCAATGCACTGTGCTCCGCTGATTACGAATATGCCTATGGTTTGACGAAAACCTCATCAGGTAACTTGAAATCCGCATGAGAAGTTAGTGATCACAAATGAACGTCCTTTTTGCGCTAGGACCGATATTTCGCGAGAAAAACGCGAAAAACTGTTTGCATCATTCCTCGAACTCTGCATATAGTTCATAATATGTATTTTAGGTCGCTGAACAGAAATAAAACATTATTTCAGTGATAGAACGCGCAGAAATTATAATAACCGTGAAAAACCGGCAGCGAGGATCTTAATTTTTCTCGTTTTCCGATAATCTTAGTAATTCTACGATATCTTTATAAGAAATCATTATTTTTACACGCGCCCAAGTTTTTTCAATGCACTGTGCTCCGCTGATTACGAATATACCTATGGTTTGACGAAAACCTCATCAGGTAACTTGAAATCCGCATGAGAAGTTAGTGATCACAAATGAACGTCCTTTTTGCGGTAGGACCGATATTTCGCGAGAAAAACGCGAAAAACTGTTTGCATCGTTCCTCGAACTCTGCATATAGTTTATAATATGTATTTCAGGTCGCTGAACAGAAATAAAACATTCTTCTGGTGATAGAACGCGCAGAAATTATAATAACCGTGAAAAACCGGCAGCGAGGATCTTAATTTTTCTCGTTTTCCGATAATCTTAGTAATTCTACGATATCTTTCTGAGAAATCATTATTTTCACACGCGCCCAAGTTTTTTCAATGCACTGTGCTCCGCTGATTACGAATATGCCTATGGATTTACGAAAAACTTATCAGGTAACTTGAAATCCGCATGAGAAGTTAGTGATCACAAATGAACGTCCTTTTTGCGCTAGGACCGATATTTCGCGAGAAAAACGCGAAAAACTGTTTGCATCATTCCTCGAACTCTGCATATAGTTTATAATATGTATTTTAGGTCGCTGAACAGAAATAAAACATTATTTTAGTGATAGAATGCGCAGAAATTATAATAACCGTGAAAAAGGGCAGCGAGGATCTTAATTTTTCTCGTTTTCCGATAATCTTAGTAATTCTACGATATCTTTCTAAGAAATCATTATTTTTACACGCGCCCAAGTTTTTTCAATGCACTGTGCTCCGCTGATTACGAATATACCTATGGATTTACAAAAAACTTATCAGGTAACTTGAAATCCGCATGAGAAGTTAGTGATCACAAATGGACGTCCTTTTTGCGCTAGGACCGATATTTCGCGAGAAAAACGCGAAAAACTGTTTGCATCATTCCTCGAACTCTGCATATAGTTTATAATATGTATTTTAGGTCGCTGAACAGGAATAAAACATTATTTTAGTGATAGAACGCGCAGAAATTATCATAACCGTGAAAAACCGGCAGCGAGGATCTTAATTTTTCTCGTTTTCCGATAATCTTAGTAATTCTACGATATCTTTCTAAGAAATCATTATTTTTACACGCGCCCAAGTTTTTTCAATGCACTGTGCTCCGCTGATTACGAATATGCCTATGGTTTGACGAAAACCTCATCAGGTAACTTGAAATCCGCATGAGAAGTTAGTGATCACAAATGAACGTCCTTTTTGCGCTAGGACCGATATTTCGCGAGAAAAACGCGAAAAACTGTTTGCATCATTCCTCGAACTCTGCATATAGTTCATAATATGTATTTTAGGTCGCTGAACAGAAATAAAACATTATTTCAGTGATAGAACGCGCAGAAATTATAATAACCGTGAAAAACCGGCAGCGAGGATCTTAATTTTTCTCGTTTTCCGATAATCTTAGTAATTCTACGATATCTTTATAAGAAATCATTATTTTTACACGCGCCCAAGTTTTTTCAATGCACTGTGCTCCGCTGATTACGAATATACCTATGGATTTACGAAAAACTCATCAGGTAACTTGAAATCCGCATGAGAAGTTAGTGATCACAAATGAACGTCCTTTTTGCGCTAGGACCGATATTTCGCGAGAAAAACGCGAAAAACTGTTTGCATCATTCCTCGAACTCTGCATATAGTTTATAATATATATTTTAGGTCGCTGAACAGAAATAAAACATTATTTTAGTGATAGAACGCGCAGAAATTATAATAACCGTGAAAAACCGGCAGCGAGGATCTTAATTATTCTCGTTTTCCTATAATCTTAGTAATTCTACGATATCTTTCTGAGAAATCATGATTTTTACACGCGTCCAAGTTTCTTCAATGCACTGTGCTCCGCTGATTACGAATATACCTATGGATTCACGAAAAACTCATCAGGTAACTTGAAATCCGCATGAGAAGTTAGTGATCACAAATGAACGTCCTTTTTGCGGTAGGACCGATATTTCGCGAGAAAAACGCGAAAAACTGTTTGCATCGTTCCTCGAACTCTGCATATAGTTTAGAATATGTATTTTAGGTCGCTGAACGGAAATAAAACATTATTTTAGTGATAGAACGCGCAGAAATTATAATAACCGTGAAAAACCGGCAGCGAGGATCTTAATTTTTCTCGTTTTCCGATAATCTTAGTAATTCTACGATATCTTTATAAGAAATCATTATTTTTACACGCGCCCAAGTTTTTTCAATGCACTGTGCTCCGCTGATTACGAATATACCTATGGATTTACGAAAAACTCATCAGGTAACTTTAAATCCGCATGAGAAGTTAGTGATCACAAATGAACGTCCTTTTTGCGCTAGGACCGATATTTCGCGAGAAAAACGCGAAAAACTGTTTGCATCATTCCTCGAACTCTGCATATAGTTTATAATATGTATTTTAGGTCGCTGAACAGAAATAAAACATTATTTTAGTGATAGAATGCGCAGAAATTATAATAACCGTGAAAAAGGGCAGCGAGGATCTTAATTTTTCTCGTTTTCCGATAATCTTAGTAATTCTACGATATCTTTCTAAGAAATCATTATTTTTACACGCGCCCAAGTTTTTTCAATGCACTGTGCTCCGCTGATTACGAATATACCTATGGATTTACAAAAAACTTATCAGGTAACTTGAAATCCGCATGAGAAGTTAGTGATCACAAATGAACGTCCTTTTTGCGCTAGGACCGATATTTCGCGAGAAAAACGCGAAAAACTGTTTGCATCATTCCTCGAACCCTGCATATAGTTTATAATATGTATTTTAGGTCGCTGAACAGAAATAAAACATTATTTTAGTGATAGAACGCGCAGAAATTATAATAACCGTGAAAAACCGGCAGCGAGGATCTTAATTTTTCTCGTTTTCCGATAATCTTAGTAATTCTACGATATCTTTCTAAGAAATCATTATTTTTACACGCGCCCAAGTTTTTTCAATGCACTGTGCTCCGCTGATTACGAATATGCCTATGGTTTGACGAAAACCTCATCAGGTAACTTGAAATCCGCATGAGAAGTTAGTGATCACAAATGAACGTCCTTTTTGCGCTAGGACCGATATTTCGCGAGAAAAACGCGAAAAACTGTTTGCATCATTCCTCGAACTCTGCATATAGTTCATAATATGTATTTTAGGTCGCTGAACAGAAATAAAACATTATTTCAGTGATAGAACGCGCAGAAATTATAATAACCGTGAAAAACCGGCAGCGAGGATCTTAATTTTTCTCGTTTTCCGATAATCTTAGTAATTCTACGATATCTTTATAAGAAATCATTATTTTTACACGCGCCCAAGTTTTTTCAATGCACTGTGCTCCGCTGATTACGAATATGCCTATGGATTTACGAAAAACTCATCAGGTAACTTGAAACCCGCATGAGAATTTAATGATCCCAAATGAACGTCCTTTTTGCGCTAGGACCGATATTTCGCGAGAAAAACGCGAAAAACTGTTTGCATCATTCCTCGAACTCTGCATATAGTTCATAATATGTATTTTAGGTCGCTGAACAGAAATATAACATTATTTTAGTGATAGAACGCGCAGAAATTATAATAACCGTGAAAAACCGGCAGCGAGGATCTTAATTTTTCTCGTTTTCCGATAATCTTAGTAATTCTACGATATCTTTCTGAGAAATCATTATTTTCACACGCGCCCAAGTTTTTTCAATGCACTGTGCTCCGCTGATTACGAATATGCCTATGGATTTACGAAAAACTCATCAGGTAACTTGAAATCCGCATGAGAATTTAATGATCACAAATGAACGTCCTTTTTGCGCTAGGACCGATATTTCGCGAGAAAAACGCGAAAAACTGTTTGCATCATTCCTCGAACTCTGCATATAGTTTATAATATATATTTTAGGTCGCTGAACAGAAATAAAACATTATTTTAGTGATAGAACGCGCAGAAATTATAATAACCGTGAAAAACCGGCAGCGAGGATCTTAATTTTTCTCGTTTTCCGATAATCTTAGTAATTCTACGATATCTTTATAAGAAATCATTATTTTTACACGCGCCCAAGTTTTTTCAATGCACTGTGCTCCGCTGATTACGAATATACCTATGGTTTGACGAAAACCTCATCAGGTAACTTGAAATCCGCATGAGAAGTTAGTGATCACAAATGAACGTCCTTTTTGCGGTAGGACCGATATTTCGCGAGAAAAACGCGAAAAACTGTTTGCATCGTTCCTCGAACTCTGCATATAGTTTAGAATATGTATTTTAGGTCGCTGAACAGAAATAAAACATTATTCCAGTGATAGAACGCGCAGAAATTATAATAACCGTAAAAAACCGGCAGCGAGGATCTTAATTTTTCTCGTTTTCCGATAATCTTAGTAATTCTACGATATCTTTATAAGAAATCATTATTTTTACACGCGCCCAAGTTTTTTCAATGCACTGTGCTCCGCTGATTACGAATAGACCTATGGATTTACGAAAAACTCATCAGGTAACTTGAAATCCGCATGAGAAGTTAGTGATCACAAATGAACGTCCTTTTTGCGCTAGGACCGATATTTCGCGAGAAAAACGCGAAAAACTGTTTGCATCATTCCTCGAACTCTGCATATAGTTTATAATATATATTTTAGGTCGCTGAACAGAAATAAAACATTATTTTAGTGATAGAACGCGCAGAAATTATAATAACCGTGAAAAACCGGCAGCGAGGATCTTAATTATTCTCGTTTTCCTATAATCTTAGTAATTCTACGATATCTTTCTGAGAAATCATGATTTTTACACGCGTCCAAGTTTCTTCAATGCACTGTGCTCCGCTGATTACGAATATACCTATGGATTCACGAAAAACTCATCAGGTAACTTGAAATCCGCATGAGAAGTTAGTGATCACAAATGAACGTCCTTTTTGCGGTAGGACCGATATTTCGCGAGAAAAACGCGAAAAACTGTTCGCATCGTTCCTCGAACTCTGCATATAGTTTAGAATATGTATTTTAGGTCGCTGAACATAAATAAAACATTATTTTAGTGATAGAACGCGCAGAAATTATAATAACCGTGAAAAACCGGCAGCGAAGATCTTAATTTTTCTCGTTTTCCGATAATCTTAGTATTTCTACGATATCTTCCTGAGAAATCATTATTTTCACACGCGCCCAAGTTTTTTCAATGCACTGTGCTCCGCTGATTACGAATATGCCTATGGTTTTACGAAAAACTCATCAGGTAACTTGAAATCCGCATGAGAAGTTAGTGATCACAAATGAACGTCCTTTTTGCGCTAGGACCGATATTTCGCGAGAAAAACGCGAAAAACTGTTTGCATCATTCCTCGAACTCTGCATATAGTTCATAATATGTATTTTAGGTCGCTGAACAGAAATAAAACATTATTTTAGTGGCAGAACGCGCAGAAATTATAATAACCGTGAAAAACCGGCAGCGAGGATCTTAATTTTTCTCGTTTTCCGATAATCTTAGTAATTCTACGATATCTTTCTGAGAAATCATTGTTTCCACACGCGCCCAAGTTTTTTCAATGCACTGTGCTCCGCTGATTACGAATATGCCTATGGATTCACGAAAAACTCATCAGGTAACTTGAAATCCGCATGAGAAGTTAGTGATCACAAATGAACGTCCTTTTTGCGCTAGGACCGATATTTCGCGAGAAAAACGCGAAAAACTGTTTGCATCATTCCTCGGACTCTTCATATAGTTTATAATATGTATTTTTGGTCGCTGCACAGAAATAAAACATTATTTTAGTGATTGAACGCGCAGAAATTATAATAACCGTGAAAAACCGGCAGCGAGGATCTTAATTTTTCTCGTTTTCCGATAATCTTAGTAATTCTACGATATCTTTCCGAGAAATCATTATTTCTACACGCGCCCAAGTTTTTTCAATTTACTGTGCTCCGCTGATTACGAATATGCCTATGGTTTTACGAAAAACTCATCAGGTAACTTGAAATCCGCATGAGAAGTTAGTGATCACAAATGAACGTCCTTTTTGCGCTAGGACCGATATTTCGCGAGAAAAACGCGAAAAACTGTTTGCATCATTCCTCGGACTCTGCATATAGTTTATAATATGTATTTCAGGTCGCTGAACAGAAATAAAACATTATTTTAGTGATAGAACGCGCAGAAATTATAATAACCGTGAAAAACCGGCAGCGAGGATCTTAGATTTTCTCGTTTTCCGATAATCTTAGTGATTCTACGATATCTTTCTGAGAAATCATTATTTTCACACGCGCCCAAGTTTTTTCAATGCACTGTGCTCCGCTGATTACGAATATGCCTATGGATTCACGAAAAACTCATCAGGTAACTTGAAATCCGCATGAGAAGTTAGTGATCACAAATGAACGTCCTTTTTGCGCTAGGACCGATATTTCGCGAGAAAAACGCGAAAAACTGTTTGCATCATTCCTCGAACTCTGCATATAGTTTATAATATGTATTTTAGGTCGCTGAACAGAAATAAAACATTATTTTAGTGATAGAATGCGCAGAAATTATGATAACCGTGAAAAAGGGCAGCGAGGATCTTAATTTTTCTCGTTTTCCGATAATCTTAGTAATTCTACGATATCTTTCTAAGAAATCATTATTTTTACACGCGCCCAAGTTTTTTCAATGCACTGTGCTCCGCTGAATACGAATATACCTATGGATTTACAAAAAACTTATCAGGTAACTTGAAATCCGCATGAGAAGTTAGTGATCACAAATGAACGTCCTTTTTGCGCTAGGACCGATATTTCGCGAGAAAAACGCGAAAAACTGTTTGCATCATTCCTCGAACTCTGCATATAGTTTATAATATGTATTTTAGGTCGCTGAACAGGAATAAAACATTATTTTAGTGATAGAACGCGCAGAAATTATAATAACCGTGAAAAACCGGCAGCGAGGATCTTAATTTTTTTCGTTTTCCGATAATCTTAGTAATTCTACGATATCTTTCTAAGAAATCATTATTTTTACACGCGCCCAAGTTTTTTCAATGCACTGTGCTCCGCTGATTACGAATATGCCTATGGTTTGACGAAAACCTCATCAGGTAACTTGAAATCCGCATGAGAAGTTAGTGATCACAAATGAACGTCCTTTTTGCGCTAGGACCGATATTTCGCGAGAAAAACGCGAAAAACTGTTTGCATCATTCCTCGAACTCTGCATATAGTTCATAATATGTATTTTAGGTCGCTGAACAGAAATAAAACATTATTTCAGTGATAGAACGCGCAGAAATTATAATAACCGTGAAAAACCGGCAGCGAGGATCTTAATTTTTCTCGTTTTCCGATAATCTTAGTAATTCTACGATATCTTTATAAGAAATCATTATTTTTACACGCGCCCAAGTTTTTTCAATGCACTGTGCTCCGCTGATTACGAATATACCTATGGTTTGACGAAAACCTCATCAGGTAACTTGAAATCCGCATGAGAAGTTAGTGATCACAAATGAACGTCCTTTTTGCGGTAGGACCGATATTTCGCGAGAAAAACGCGAAAAACTGTTTGCATCGTTCCTCGAACTCTGCATATAGTTTATAATATGTATTTCAGGTCGCTGAACAGAAATAAAACATTCTTCTGGTGATAGAACGCGCAGAAATTATAATAACCGTGAAAAACCGGCAGCGAGGATCTTAATTTTTCTCGTTTTCCGATAATCTTAGTAATTCTACGATATCTTTCTGAGAAATCATTATTTTCACACGCGCCCAAGTTTTTTCAATGCACTGTGCTCCGCTGATTACGAATATGCCTATGGATTTACGAAAAACTTATCAGGTAACTTGAAATCCGCATGAGAAGTTAGTGATCACAAATGAACGTCCTTTTTGCGCTAGGACCGATATTTCGCGAGAAAAACGCGAAAAACTGTTTGCATCATTCCTCGAACTCTGCATATAGTTTATAATATGTATTTTAGGTCGCTGAACAGGAATAAAACATTATTTTAGTGATAGAACGCGCAGAAATTATAATAACCGTGAAAAACCGGCAGCGAGGATCTTAATTTTTCTCGTTTTCCGATAATCTTAGTAATTCTACGATATCTTTCTAAGAAATCATTATTTTTACACGCGCCCAAGTTTTTTCAATGCACTGTGCTCCGCTGATTACGAATATACCTATGGATTTACGAAAAACTCATCAGGTAACTTTAAATCCGCATGAGAAGTTAGTGATCACAAATGAACGTCCTTTTTGCGCTAGGACCGATATTTCGCGAGAAAAACGCGAAAAACTGTTTGCATCATTCCTCGAACTCTGCATATAGTTTATAATATGTATTTTAGGTCGCTGAACAGAAATAAAACATTATTTTAGTGATAGAATGCGCAGAAATTATAATAACCGTGAAAAAGGGCAGCGAGGATCTTAATTTTTCTCGTTTTCCGATAATCTTAGTAATTCTATGATATCTTTCTAAGAAATCATTATTTTTACACGCGCCCAAGTTTTTTCAATGCACTGTGCTCCGCTGATTACGAATATACCTATGGATTTACAAAAAACTTATCAGGTAACTTGAAATCCGCATGAGAAGTTAGTGATCACAAATGGACGTCCTTTTTGCGCTAGGACCGATATTTCGCGAGAAAAACGCGAAAAACTGTTTGCATCATTCCTCGAACTCTGCATATAGTTTATAATATGTATTTTAGGTCGCTGAACAGGAATAAAACATTATTTTAGTGATAGAACGCGCAGAAATTATCATAACCGTGAAAAACCGGCAGCGAGGATCTTAATTTTTCTCGTTTTCCGATAATCTTAGTAATTCTACGATATCTTTCTAAGAAATCATTATTTTTACACGCGCCCAAGTTTTTTCAATGCACTGTGCTCCGCTGATTACGAATATGCCTATGGTTTGACGAAAACCTCATCAGGTAACTTGAAATCCGCATGAGAAGTTAGTGATCACAAATGAACGTCCTTTTTGCGCTAGGACCGATATTTCGCGAGAAAAACGCGAAAAACTGTTTGCATCATTCCTCGAACTCTGCATATAGTTCATAATATGTATTTTAGGTCGCTGAACAGAAATAAAACATTATTTCAGTGATAGAACGCGCAGAAATTATACTAACCGTGAAAAACCGGCAGCGAGGATCTTAATTTTTCTCGTTTTCCGATAATCTTAGTAATTCTACGATATCTTTATAAGAAATCATTATTTTTACACGCGCCCAAGTTTTTTCAATGCACTGTGCTCCGCTGATTACGAATATACCTATGGATTTACGAAAAACTCATCAGGTAACTTGAAATCCGCATGAGAAGTTAGTGATCACAAATGAACGTCCTTTTTGCGCTAGGACCGATATTTCGCGAGAAAAACGCGAAAAACTGTTTGCATCATCCCTCGAACTCTGCATATAGTTTATAATATATATTTTAGGTCGCTGAACAGAAATAAAACATTATTTTAGTGATAGAACGCGCAGAAATTATAATAACCGTGAAAAACCGGCAGCGAGGATCTTAATTATTCTCGTTTTCCTATAATCTTAGTAATTCTACGATATCTTTCTGAGAAATCATGATTTTTACACGCGTCCAAGTTTCTTCAATGCACTGTGCTCCGCTGATTACGAATATACCTATGGATTCACGAAAAACTCATCAGGTAACTTGAAATCCGCATGAGAAGTTAGTGATCACAAATGAACGTCCTTTTTGCGGTAGGACCGATATTTCGCGAGAAAAACGCGAAAAACTGTTTGCATCGTTCCTCGAACTCTGCATATAGTTTAGAATATGTATTTTAGGTCGCTGAACGGAAATAAAACATTATTTTAGTGATAGAACGCGCAGAAATTATAATAACCGTGAAAAACCGGCAGCGAGGATCTTAATTTTTCTCGTTTTCCGATAATCTTAGTAATTCTACGATATCTTTATAAGAAATCATTATTTTTACACGCGCCCAAGTTTTTTCAATGCACTGTGCTCCGCTGATTACGAATATACCTATGGATTTACGAAAAACTCATCAGGTAACTTTAAATCCGCATGAGAAGTTAGTGATCACAAATGAACGTCCTTTTTGCGCTAGGACCGATATTTCGCGAGAAAAACGCGAAAAACTGTTTGCATCATTCCTCGAACTCTGCATATAGTTTATAATATGTATTTTAGGTCGCTGAACAGAAATAAAACATTATTTTAGTGATAGAATGCGCAGAAATTATAATAACCGTGAAAAAGGGCAGCGAGGATCTTAATTTTTCTCGTTTTCCGATAATCTTAGTAATTCTACGATATCTTTCTAAGAAATCATTATTTTTACACGCGCCCAAGTTTTTTCAATGCACTGTGCTCCGCTGATTACGAATATACCTATGGATTTACAAAAAACTTATCAGGTAACTTGAAATCCGCATGAGAAGTTAGTGATCACAAATGAACGTCCTTTTTGCGCTAGGACCGATATTTCGCGAGAAAAACGCGAAAAACTGTTTGCATCATTCCTCGAACCCTGCATATAGTTTATAATATGTATTTTAGGTCGCTGAACAGAAATAAAACATTATTTTAGTGATAGAACGCGCAGAAATTATAATAACCGTGAAAAACCGGCAGCGAGGATCTTAATTTTTCTCGTTTTCCGATAATCTTAGTAATTCTACGATATCTTTCTAAGAAATCATTATTTTTACACGCGCCCAAGTTTTTTCAATGCACTGTGCTCCGCTGATTACGAATATGCCTATGGTTTTACGAAAAACTCATCAGGTAACTTGAAATCCGCATGAGAAGTTAGTGATCACAAATGAACGTCCTTTTTGCGCTAGGACCGATATTTCGCGAGAAAAACGCGAAAAACTGTTTGCATCATTCCTCGAACTCTGCATATAGTTCATAATATGTATTTTAGGTCGCTGAACAGAAATAAAACATTATTTTAGTGGCAGAACGCGCAGAAATTATAATAACCGTGAAAAACCGGCAGCGAGGATCTTAATTTTTCTCGTTTTCCGATAATCTTAGTAATTCTACGATATCTTTCTGAGAAATCATTGTTTCCACACGCGCCCAAGTTTTTTCAATGCACTGTGCTCCGCTGATTACGAATATGCCTATGGATTCACGAAAAACTCATCAGGTAACTTGAAATCCGCATGAGAAGTTAGTGATCACAAATGAACGTCCTTTTTGCGCTAGGACCGATATTTCGCGAGAAAAACGCGAAAAACTGTTTGCATCATTCCTCGGACTCTTCATATAGTTTATAATATGTATTTTTGGTCGCTGCACAGAAATAAAACATTATTTTAGTGATTGAACGCGCAGAAATTATAATAACCGTGAAAAACCGGCAGCGAGGATCTTAATTTTTCTCGTTTTCCGATAATCTTAGTAATTCTACGATATCTTTCCGAGAAATCATTATTTCTACACGCGCCCAAGTTTTTTCAATTTACTGTGCTCCGCTGATTACGAATATGCCTATGGTTTTACGAAAAACTCATCAGGTAACTTGAAATCCGCATGAGAAGTTAGTGATCACAAATGAACGTCCTTTTTGCGCTAGGACCGATATTTCGCGAGAAAAACGCGAAAAACTGTTTGCATCATTCCTCGGACTCTGCATATAGTTTATAATATGTATTTCAGGTCGCTGAACAGAAATAAAACATTATTTTAGTGATAGAACGCGCAGAAATTATAATAACCGTGAAAAACCGGCAGCGAGGATCTTAGATTTTCTCGTTTTCCGATAATCTTAGTGATTCTACGATATCTTTCTGAGAAATCATTATTTTCACACGCGCCCAAGTTTTTTCAATGCACTGTGCTCCGCTGATTACGAATATGCCTATGGATTCACGAAAAACTCATCAGGTAACTTGAAATCCGCATGAGAAGTTAGTGATCACAAATGAACGTCCTTTTTGCGCTAGGACCGATATTTCGCGAGAAAAACGCGAAAAACTGTTTGCATCATTCCTCGAACTCTGCATATAGTTTATAATATGTATTTTAGGTCGCTGAACAGAAATAAAACATTATTTTAGTGATAGAATGCGCAGAAATTATGATAACCGTGAAAAAGGGCAGCGAGGATCTTAATTTTTCTCGTTTTCCGATAATCTTAGTAATTCTACGATATCTTTCTAAGAAATCATTATTTTTACACGCGCCCAAGTTTTTTCAATGCACTGTGCTCCGCTGAATACGAATATACCTATGGATTTACAAAAAACTTATCAGGTAACTTGAAATCCGCATGAGAAGTTAGTGATCACAAATGAACGTCCTTTTTGCGCTAGGACCGATATTTCGCGAGAAAAACGCGAAAAACTGTTTGCATCATTCCTCGAACTCTGCATATAGTTTATAATATGTATTTTAGGTCGCTGAACAGGAATAAAACATTATTTTAGTGATAGAACGCGCAGAAATTATAATAACCGTGAAAAACCGGCAGCGAGGATCTTAATTTTTTTCGTTTTCCGATAATCTTAGTAATTCTACGATATCTTTCTAAGAAATCATTATTTTTACACGCGCCCAAGTTTTTTCAATGCACTGTGCTCCGCTGATTACGAATATGCCTATGGTTTGACGAAAACCTCATCAGGTAACTTGAAATCCGCATGAGAAGTTAGTGATCACAAATGAACGTCCTTTTTGCGCTAGGACCGATATTTCGCGAGAAAAACGCGAAAAACTGTTTGCATCATTCCTCGAACTCTGCATATAGTTCATAATATGTATTTTAGGTCGCTGAACAGAAATAAAACATTATTTCAGTGATAGAACGCGCAGAAATTATAATAACCGTGAAAAACCGGCAGCGAGGATCTTAATTTTTCTCGTTTTCCGATAATCTTAGTAATTCTACGATATCTTTATAAGAAATCATTATTTTTACACGCGCCCAAGTTTTTTCAATGCACTGTGCTCCGCTGATTACGAATATACCTATGGTTTGACGAAAACCTCATCAGGTAACTTGAAATCCGCATGAGAAGTTAGTGATCACAAATGAACGTCCTTTTTGCGGTAGGACCGATATTTCGCGAGAAAAACGCGAAAAACTGTTTGCATCGTTCCTCGAACTCTGCATATAGTTTATAATATGTATTTCAGGTCGCTGAACAGAAATAAAACATTCTTCTGGTGATAGAACGCGCAGAAATTATAATAACCGTGAAAAACCGGCAGCGAGGATCTTAATTTTTCTCGTTTTCCGATAATCTTAGTAATTCTACGATATCTTTCTGAGAAATCATTATTTTCACACGCGCCCAAGTTTTTTCAATGCACTGTGCTCCGCTGATTACGAATATGCCTATGGATTTACGAAAAACTTATCAGGTAACTTGAAATCCGCATGAGAAGTTAGTGATCACAAATGAACGTCCTTTTTGCGCTAGGACCGATATTTCGCGAGAAAAACGCGAAAAACTGTTTGCATCATTCCTCGAACTCTGCATATAGTTTATAATATGTATTTTAGGTCGCTGAACAGGAATAAAACATTATTTTAGTGATAGAACGCGCAGAAATTATAATAACCGTGAAAAACCGGCAGCGAGGATCTTAATTTTTCTCGTTTTCCGATAATCTTAGTAATTCTACGATATCTTTCTAAGAAATCATTATTTTTACACGCGCCCAAGTTTTTTCAATGCACTGTGCTCCGCTGATTACGAATATACCTATGGATTTACGAAAAACTCATCAGGTAACTTTAAATCCGCATGAGAAGTTAGTGATCACAAATGAACGTCCTTTTTGCGCTAGGACCGATATTTCGCGAGAAAAACGCGAAAAACTGTTTGCATCATTCCTCGAACTCTGCATATAGTTTATAATATGTATTTTAGGTCGCTGAACAGAAATAAAACATTATTTTAGTGATAGAATGCGCAGAAATTATAATAACCGTGAAAAAGGGCAGCGAGGATCTTAATTTTTCTCGTTTTCCGATAATCTTAGTAATTCTATGATATCTTTCTAAGAAATCATTATTTTTACACGCGCCCAAGTTTTTTCAATGCACTGTGCTCCGCTGATTACGAATATACCTATGGATTTACAAAAAACTTATCAGGTAACTTGAAATCCGCATGAGAAGTTAGTGATCACAAATGGACGTCCTTTTTGCGCTAGGACCGATATTTCGCGAGAAAAACGCGAAAAACTGTTTGCATCATTCCTCGAACTCTGCATATAGTTTATAATATGTATTTTAGGTCGCTGAACAGGAATAAAACATTATTTTAGTGATAGAACGCGCAGAAATTATCATAACCGTGAAAAACCGGCAGCGAGGATCTTAATTTTTCTCGTTTTCCGATAATCTTAGTAATTCTACGATATCTTTCTAAGAAATCATTATTTTTACACGCGCCCAAGTTTTTTCAATGCACTGTGCTCCGCTGATTACGAATATGCCTATGGTTTGACGAAAACCTCATCAGGTAACTTGAAATCCGCATGAGAAGTTAGTGATCACAAATGAACGTCCTTTTTGCGCTAGGACCGATATTTCGCGAGAAAAACGCGAAAAACTGTTTGCATCATTCCTCGAACTCTGCATATAGTTCATAATATGTATTTTAGGTCGCTGAACAGAAATAAAACATTATTTCAGTGATAGAACGCGCAGAAATTATAATAACCGTGAAAAACCGGCAGCGAGGATCTTAATTTTTCTCGTTTTCCGATAATCTTAGTAATTCTACGATATCTTTATAAGAAATCATTATTTTTACACGCGCCCAAGTTTTTTCAATGCACTGTGCTCCGCTGATTACGAATATACCTATGGATTTACGAAAAACTCATCAGGTAACTTGAAATCCGCATGAGAAGTTAGTGATCACAAATGAACGTCCTTTTTGCGCTAGGACCGATATTTCGCGAGAAAAACGCGAAAAACTGTTTGCATCATCCCTCGAACTCTGCATATAGTTTATAATATATATTTTAGGTCGCTGAACAGAAATAAAACATTATTTTAGTGATAGAACGCGCAGAAATTATAATAACCGTGAAAAACCGGCAGCGAGGATCTTAATTATTCTCGTTTTCCTATAATCTTAGTAATTCTACGATATCTTTCTGAGAAATCATGATTTTTACACGCGTCCAAGTTTCTTCAATGCACTGTGCTCCGCTGATTACGAATATACCTATGGATTCACGAAAAACTCATCAGGTAACTTGAAATCCGCATGAGAAGTTAGTGATCACAAATGAACGTCCTTTTTGCGGTAGGACCGATATTTCGCGAGAAAAACGCGAAAAACTGTTTGCATCGTTCCTCGAACTCTGCATATAGTTTAGAATATGTATTTTAGGTCGCTGAACGGAAATAAAACATTATTTTAGTGATAGAACGCGCAGAAATTATAATAACCGTGAAAAACCGGCAGCGAGGATCTTAATTTTTCTCGTTTTCCGATAATCTTAGTAATTCTACGATATCTTTATAAGAAATCATTATTTTTACACGCGCCCAAGTTTTTTCAATGCACTGTGCTCCGCTGATTACGAATATACCTATGGATTTACGAAAAACTCATCAGGTAACTTTAAATCCGCATGAGAAGTTAGTGATCACAAATGAACGTCCTTTTTGCGCTAGGACCGATATTTCGCGAGAAAAACGCGAAAAACTGTTTGCATCATTCCTCGAACTCTGCATATAGTTTATAATATGTATTTTAGGTCGCTGAACAGAAATAAAACATTATTTTAGTGATAGAATGCGCAGAAATTATAATAACCGTGAAAAAGGGCAGCGAGGATCTTAATTTTTCTCGTTTTCCGATAATCTTAGTAATTCTACGATATCTTTCTAAGAAATCATTATTTTTACACGCGCCCAAGTTTTTTCAATGCACTGTGCTCCGCTGATTACGAATATACCTATGGATTTACAAAAAACTTATCAGGTAACTTGAAATCCGCATGAGAAGTTAGTGATCACAAATGAACGTCCTTTTTGCGCTAGGACCGATATTTCGCGAGAAAAACGCGAAAAACTGTTTGCATCATTCCTCGAACCCTGCATATAGTTTATAATATGTATTTTAGGTCGCTGAACAGAAATAAACCATTATTTTAGTGATAGAACGCGCAGAAATTATAATAACCGTGAAAAACCGGCAGCGAGGATCTTAATTTTTCTCGTTTTCCGATAATCTTAGTAATTCTACGATATCTTTCTAAGAAATCATTATTTTTACACGCGCCCAAGTTTTTTCAATGCACTGTGCTCCGCTGATTACGAATATGCCTATGGTTTGACGAAAACCTCATCAGGTAACTTGAAATCCGCATGAGAAGTTAGTGATCACAAATGAACGTCCTTTTTGCGCTAGGACCGATATTTCGCGAGAAAAACGCGAAAAACTGTTTGCATCATTCCTCGAACTCTGCATATAGTTCATAATATGTATTTTAGGTCGCTGAACAGAAATAAAACATTATTTCAGTGATAGAACGCGCAGAAATTATAATAACCGTGAAAAACCGGCAGCGAGGATCTTAATTTTTCTCGTTTTCCGATAATCTTAGTAATTCTACGATATCTTTATAAGAAATCATTATTTTTACACGCGCCCAAGTTTTTTCAATGCACTGTGCTCCGCTGATTACGAATATGCCTATGGATTTACGAAAAACTCATCAGGTAACTTGAAACCCGCATGAGAATTTAATGATCCCAAATGAACGTCCTTTTTGCGCTAGGACCGATATTTCGCGAGAAAAACGCGAAAAACTGTTTGCATCATTCCTCGAACTCTGCATATAGTTCATAATATGTATTTTAGGTCGCTGAACAGAAATATAACATTATTTTAGTGATAGAACGCGCAGAAATTATAATAACCGTGAAAAACCGGCAGCGAGGATCTTAATTTTTCTCGTTTTCCGATAATCTTAGTAATTCTACGATATCTTTCTGAGAAATCATTATTTTCACACGCGCCCAAGTTTTTTCAATGCACTGTGCTCCGCTGATTACGAATATGCCTATGGATTTACGAAAAACTCATCAGGTAACTTGAAATCCGCATGAGAATTTAATGATCACAAATGAACGTCCTTTTTGCGCTAGGACCGATATTTCGCGAGAAAAACGCGAAAAACTGTTTGCATCATTCCTCGAACTCTGCATATAGTTTATAATATATATTTTAGGTCGCTGAACAGAAATAAAACATTATTTTAGTGATAGAACGCGCAGAAATTATAATAACCGTGAAAAACCGGCAGCGAGGATCTTAATTTTTCTCGTTTTCCGATAATCTTAGTAATTCTACGATATCTTTATAAGAAATCATTATTTTTACACGCGCCCAAGTTTTTTCAATGCACTGTGCTCCGCTGATTACGAATATACCTATGGTTTGACGAAAACCTCATCAGGTAACTTGAAATCCGCATGAGAAGTTAGTGATCACAAATGAACGTCCTTTTTGCGGTAGGACCGATATTTCGCGAGAAAAACGCGAAAAACTGTTTGCATCGTTCCTCGAACTCTGCATATAGTTTAGAATATGTATTTTAGGTCGCTGAACAGAAATAAAACATTATTCCAGTGATAGAACGCGCAGAAATTATAATAACCGTAAAAAACCGGCAGCGAGGATCTTAATTTTTCTCGTTTTCCGATAATCTTAGTAATTCTACGATATCTTTATAAGAAATCATTATTTTTACACGCGCCCAAGTTTTTTCAATGCACTGTGCTCCGCTGATTACGAATATACCTATGGATTTACAAAAAACTTATCAGGTAACTTGAAATCCGCATGAGAAGTTAGTGATCACAAATGGACGTCCTTTTTGCGCTAGGACCGATATTTCGCGAGAAAAACGCGAAAAACTGTTTGCATCATTCCTCGAACTCTGCATATAGTTTATAATATGTATTTTAGGTCGCTGAACAGGAATAAAACATTATTTTAGTGATAGAACGCGCAGAAATTATCATAACCGTGAAAAACCGGCAGCGAGGATCTTAATTTTTCTCGTTTTCCGATAATCTTAGTAATTCTACGATATCTTTCTAAGAAATCATTATTTTTACACGCGCCCAAGTTTTTTCAATGCACTGTGCTCCGCTGATTACGAATATGCCTATGGTTTGACGAAAACCTCATCAGGTAACTTGAAATCCGCATGAGAAGTTAGTGATCACAAATGAACGTCCTTTTTGCGCTAGGACCGATATTTCGCGAGAAAAACGCGAAAAACTGTTTGCATCATTCCTCGAACTCTGCATATAGTTCATAATATGTATTTTAGGTCGCTGAACAGAAATAAAACATTATTTCAGTGATAGAACGCGCAGAAATTATAATAACCGTGAAAAACCGGCAGCGAGGATCTTAATTTTTCTCGTTTTCCGATAATCTTAGTAATTCTACGATATCTTTATAAGAAATCATTATTTTTACACGCGCCCAAGTTTTTTCAATGCACTGTGCTCCGCTGATTACGAATATACCTATGGATTTACGAAAAACTCATCAGGTAACTTGAAATCCGCATGAGAAGTTAGTGATCACAAATGAACGTCCTTTTTGCGCTAGGACCGATATTTCGCGAGAAAAACGCGAAAAACTGTTTGCATCATCCCTCGAACTCTGCATATAGTTTATAATATATATTTTAGGTCGCTGAACAGAAATAAAACATTATTTTAGTGATAGAACGCGCAGAAATTATAATAACCGTGAAAAACCGGCAGCGAGGATCTTAATTATTCTCGTTTTCCTATAATCTTAGTAATTCTACGATATCTTTCTGAGAAATCATGATTTTTACACGCGTCCAAGTTTCTTCAATGCACTGTGCTCCGCTGATTACGAATATACCTATGGATTCACGAAAAACTCATCAGGTAACTTGAAATCCGCATGAGAAGTTAGTGATCACAAATGAACGTCCTTTTTGCGGTAGGACCGATATTTCGCGAGAAAAACGCGAAAAACTGTTTGCATCGTTCCTCGAACTCTGCATATAGTTTAGAATATGTATTTTAGGTCGCTGAACGGAAATAAAACATTATTTTAGTGATAGAACGCGCAGAAATTATAATAACCGTGAAAAACCGGCAGCGAGGATCTTAATTTTTCTCGTTTTCCGATAATCTTAGTAATTCTACGATATCTTTATAAGAAATCATTATTTTTACACGCGCCCAAGTTTTTTCAATGCACTGTGCTCCGCTGATTACGAATATACCTATGGATTTACGAAAAACTCATCAGGTAACTTTAAATCCGCATGAGAAGTTAGTGATCACAAATGAACGTCCTTTTTGCGCTAGGACCGATATTTCGCGAGAAAAACGCGAAAAACTGTTTGCATCATTCCTCGAACTCTGCATATAGTTTATAATATGTATTTTAGGTCGCTGAACAGAAATAAAACATTATTTTAGTGATAGAATGCGCAGAAATTATAATAACCGTGAAAAAGGGCAGCGAGGATCTTAATTTTTCTCGTTTTCCGATAATCTTAGTAATTCTACGATATCTTTCTAAGAAATCATTATTTTTACACGCGCCCAAGTTTTTTCAATGCACTGTGCTCCGCTGATTACGAATATACCTATGGATTTACAAAAAACTTATCAGGTAACTTGAAATCCGCATGAGAAGTTAGTGATCACAAATGAACGTCCTTTTTGCGCTAGGACCGATATTTCGCGAGAAAAACGCGAAAAACTGTTTGCATCATTCCTCGAACCCTGCATATAGTTTATAATATGTATTTTAGGTCGCTGAACAGAAATAAAACATTATTTTAGTGATAGAACGCGCAGAAATTATAATAACCGTGAAAAACCGGCAGCGAGGATCTTAATTTTTCTCGTTTTCCGATAATCTTAGTAATTCTACGATATCTTTCTAAGAAATCATTATTTTTACACGCGCCCAAGTTTTTTCAATGCACTGTGCTCCGCTGATTACGAATATGCCTATGGTTTGACGAAAACCTCATCAGGTAACTTGAAATCCGCATGAGAAGTTAGTGATCACAAATGAACGTCCTTTTTGCGCTAGGACCGATATTTCGCGAGAAAAACGCGAAAAACTGTTTGAATCATTCCTCGAACTCTGCATATAGTTCATAATATGTATTTTAGGTCGCTGAACATAAATAAAACATTATTTTAGTGATAGAACGCGCAGAAATTATAATAACCGTGAAAAACCGGCAGCGAAGATCTTAATTTTTCTCGTTTTCCGATAATCTTAGTATTTCTACGATATCTTCCTGAGAAATCATTATTTTCACACGCGCCCAAGTTTTTTCAATGCACTGTGCTCCGCTGATTACGAATATGCCTATGGTTTTACGAAAAACTCATCAGGTAACTTGAAATCCGCATGAGAAGTTAGTGATCACAAATGAACGTCCTTTTTGCGCTAGGACCGATATTTCGCGAGAAAAACGCGAAAAACTGTTTGCATCATTCCTCGAACTCTGCATATAGTTCATAATATGTATTTTAGGTCGCTGAACAGAAATAAAACATTATTTTAGTGGCAGAACGCGCAGAAATTATAATAACCGTGAAAAACCGGCAGCGAGGATCTTAATTTTTCTCGTTTTCCGATAATCTTAGTAATTCTACGATATCTTTCTGAGAAATCATTGTTTCCACACGCGCCCAAGTTTTTTCAATGCACTGTGCTCCGCTGATTACGAATATGCCTATGGATTCACGAAAAACTCATCAGGTAACTTGAAATCCGCATGAGAAGTTAGTGATCACAAATGAACGTCCTTTTTGCGCTAGGACCGATATTTCGCGAGAAAAACGCGAAAAACTGTTTGCATCATTCCTCGGACTCTGCATATAGTTTATAATATGTATTTTTGGTCGCTGCACAGAAATAAAACATTATTTTAGTGATTGAACGCGCAGAAATTATAATAACCGTGAAAAACCGGCAGCGAGGATCTTAATTTTTCTCGTTTTCCGATAATCTTAGTAATTCTACGATATCTTTCCGAGAAATCATTATTTCTACACGCGCCCAAGTTTTTTCAATTTACTGTGCTCCGCTGATTACGAATATGCCTATGGTTTTACGAAAAACTCATCAGGTAACTTGAAATCCGCATGAGAAGTTAGTGATCACAAATGAACGTCCTTTTTGCGCTAGGACCGATATTTCGCGAGAAAAACGCGAAAAACTGTTTGCATCATTCCTCGGACTCTGCATATAGTTTATAATATGTATTACAGGTCGCTGAACAGAAATAAAACATTATTTTAGTGATAGAACGCGCAGAAATTATAATAACCGTGAAAAACCGGCAGCGAGGATCTTAGATTTTCTCGTTTTCCGATAATCTTAGTGATTCTACGATATCTTTCTGAGAAATCATTATTTTCACACGCGCCCAAGTTTTTTCAATGCACTGTGCTCCGCTGATTACGAATATGCCTATGGATTCACGAAAAACTCATCAGGTAACTTGAAATCCGCATGAGAAGTTAGTGATCACAAATGAACGTCCTTTTTGCGCTAGGACCGATATTTCGCGAGAAAAACGCGAAAAACTGTTTGCATCATTCCTCGAACTCTGCATATAGTTCATAATATGTATTTTAGGTCGCTGAACAGAAATAAAACATTATTTTAGTGATAGAACGCGCAGAAATTATAATAACCGTGAAAAACCGGCAGCGAGGATCTTAATTTTTCTCGTTTTCCGATAATCTTAGTAATTCTACGATATCTTTCTGAGAAATCATTATTTTTACACGCGCCCAAGTTTTTTCAACGCACTGTGCTCCGCTGATTACGAATATACCTATGGATTTACGAAAAACTCATCAGGTAACTTGAAATCTGCATGAGAAGTTAGTGATCACAAATGAACGTCCTTTTCGCGCTAGGACCGATATTTCGCGAGAAAAACGCGAAAAACTGTTTGCATCATTCCTCGAACTCTGCATATAGTTTATAATATGTATTTTGGGTCGCTGAACAGGAATAAAACATTATTTTAGTGATAGAACGCGCAGAAATTATAATAACCGTGAAAAACCGGCAGCGAGGATCTTAATTTTTCTCGTTTTCCAATAATCTTAGTAATTCTACGATATCTTTATAAGAAATCATTATTTTTACACGCGCCCAAGTTTTTTCAATGCACTGTGCTCCGCTGATTACGAATATACCTATGGATTTACGAAAAACTCATCAGGTAACTTTAAATCCGCATGAGAAGTTAGTGATCACAAATGAACGTCCTTTTTGCGCTAGGACCGATATTTCGCGAGAAAAACGCGAAAAACTGTTTGCATCATTCCTCGAACTCTGCATATAGTTTATAATATGTATTTTAGGTCGCTGAACAGAAATAAAACATTATTTTAGTGATAGAATGCGCAGAAATTATAATAACCGTGAAAAAGGGCAGCGAGGATCTTAATTTTTCTCGTTTTCCGATAATCTTAGTAATTCTACGATATCTTTCTAAGAAATCATTATTTTTACACGCGCCCAAGTTTTTTCAATGCACTGTGCTCCGCTGATTACGAATATACCTATGGATTTACAAAAAACTTATCAGGTAACTTGAAATCCGCATGAGAAGTTAGTGATCACAAATGAACGTCCTTTTTGCGCTAGGACCGATATTTCGCGAGAAAAACGCGAAAAACTGTTTGCATCATTCCTCGAACTCTGCATATAGTTTATAATATGTATTTTAGGTCGCTGAACAGGAATAAAACATTATTTTAGTGATAGAACGCGCAGAAATTATAATAACCGTGGAAAACCGGCAGCGAAGATCTTAATTTTTCTCGTTTTCCGATAATCTTAGTATTTCTACGATATCTTTCTGAGAAATCATTATTTTCACACGCGCCCAAGTTTTTCCAATGCACTGTGCTCCGCTGATTACGAATATACCTATGGATTTACGAAAAACCCGTTAGGTAACTTGAAATCTGCATGAGAAGTTAGTGATCACAAATGAACGTCCTTTTTGCGCTAGGACCGATATTTCGCGAGAAAAACGCGAAAAACTGTTTGCATCATTCCTCGAACTCTACATATAGTTCATAATATGTATTTTAGGTCGCTGAACAGAAATAAAACATTATTTTAGTGATAGAACGCGCAGAAATTATAATAACCGTGAAAAACCGGCAGCGAGGATCTTAATTTTTCTCGTTTCCCGATAATCTTAGTAATTCTACGATATCTTTCTGAGAAATCATTATTTTCACACGCGCCCAAGTTTTTTCAATGCACTGTGCTCCGCTGATTACGAATATGCCTATGGATTTACGAAAAACTCATCAGGTAACTTGAAATCCGCATGAGAAGTTAGTGATCACAAATAAACGTCCTTTTTGCGCTAGGACCGATATTTCGCGAGAAAAACGCGAAAAACTGTTTGCATCATTCCTCGAACTCTGCATATAGTTTATAATATATATTTTAGGTCGCTGAACAGAAATAAAACATTATTTTAGTGATAGAACGCGCAGAAATTATAATAACCGTGAAAAACCGGCAGCGAGGATCTTAATTATTCTCGTTTTCCTATAATCTTAGTAATTCTACGATATCTTTCTGAGAAATCATGATTTTTACACGCGTCCAAGTTTCTTCAATGCACTGTGCTCCGCTGATTACGAATATACCTATGGATTCACGAAAAACTCATCAGGTAACTTGAAATCCGCATGAGAAGTTAGTGATCACAAATGAACGTCCTTTTTGCGGTAGGACCGATATTTCGCGAGAAAAACGCGAGAAACTGTTTGCATCGTTCCTCGAACTCTGCATATAGTTTAGAATATGTATTTTAGGTCGCTGAACATAAATAAAACATTATTTTAGTGATAGAACGCGCAGAAATTATAATAACCGTGAAAAACCGGCAGCGAGGATCTTAATTTTTCTCGTTTTCCGATAATCTTAGTAATTCTACGATATCTTTCTAAGAAATCATTATTTTTACACGCGCCCAAATTTTTTCAATGCCCTGTGCTCCGCTGATTACGAATATACCTATGGATTTACGAAAAACTCATCAGGTAACTTTAAATCCGCATGAGAAGTTAGTGATCACAAATGAACGTCCTTTTTGCGCTAGGACCGATATTTCGCGAGAAAAACGCGAAAAACTGTTTGCATCATTCCTCGAACTCTGCATTTAGTTCATAATATGTATTTTAGGTCGCTGAACAGAAATAAAACATTATTTTAGTGTCAGAACGCGCAGAAATTATAATAACCGTGAAAAACCGGCAGCGAGGATCTTAATTTTTCTCGTTTTCCGATAATCTTAGTAATTCTACGATATCTTTCTAAGAAATCATTATTTTTACACGCGCCCAAGTTTTTTCAATGCACTGTGCTCCGCTGATTACGAATATACCTATGGATTTACGAAAAACTCATCAGGTAACTTGAAATCCGCATGAGAAGTTAGTGATCACAAATGAACGTCCTTTTTGCGCTAGGACCGATATTACGCGAGAAAAACGCGAAAAACTGTTTGCATCATTCCTCGGACTCTGCATATAGTTCATAATATGTATTTTAGGTCGCTGAACAGAAAAAAAACATTATTTTAGTGATAGAACGCGCAGAAATTATAATAACCGTGATAAACCGGCAGCGAGGATCTTAATTTTTCTCGTTTTCCGATAATCTTAGTAATTCTCCGATATCTTTCTGAGAAATCATTATTTTTACACGCGCCCAAGTTTTTTCAATGCACTGTGCTCCGCTGATTACGAATATGCCTATGGTTTGACGAAAACCTCATCAGGTAACTTGAAATCCGCATGAGAAGTTAGTGATCACAAATGAACGTCCTTTTTGCGCTAGGACCGATATTTCGCGAGAAAAACGCGAAAAACTGTTTGCATCATTCCTCGGACTCTGCATATAGTTTATAATATGTATTTCAGGTCGCTGAACAGAAATAAAACATTCTTCTGGTGATAGAACGCGCAGAAATTATAATAACCGTGAAAAACCGGCAGCGAGGATCTTAATTTTTCTCGTTTTCCGATAATCTTAGTAATTCTACGATATCTTTCTAAGAAATCATTATTTTCACACGCGCCCAAGTTTTTTCAATGCACTGTGCTCCGCTGATTACGAATATGCCTATGGATTTACGAAAAACTCATCTGGTAACTTGAAATCTGCATGAGAAGTTAGTGATCACAAATGAACGTCCTTTTTGCGCTAGGACCGATATTTCGCGAGAAAAACGCGAAAAACTGTTTGCATCATTCCTCGAACTCTGCATATCGTTCATAATATGTATTTTAGGTCGCTGAACAGAAATAAAACATTATTTTAGTGATAGAACGCGCAGAAATTATAATAACCGTGAAAAACCGGCAGCGAGGATCTTAATTTTTCTCGTTTTCCGATAATCTTAGTAATTCTACGATATCTTTCTGAGAAATCATTATTTTCACACGCGCCCAAGTTTTTTCAATGCACTGTGCTCCGCTGATTACGAATATGCCTATGGATTTACGAAAAACTCATCAGGTAACTTGAAATCCGCATGAGAATTTAGTGATCACAAATGAACGTCCTTTTTGCGCTAGGACCGATATTTCGCGAGAAAAACGCGAAAAACTGTTTGCATCATTCCTCGAACTCTGCATATAGTTCATAATATGTATTTTAGGTCGCTGAACAGAAATATAACATTATTTTAGTGATAGAACGCGCAGAAATTATAATAACCGTGAAAAACCGGCAGCGAGGATCTTAATTTTTCTCGTTTTCCGATAATCTTAGTAATTCTACGATATCTTTCTGAGAAATCATTATTTTCACACGCGCCCAAGTTTTTTCAATGCACTGTGCTCCGCTGATTACGAGGATGCCTATGGATGTACGAAAAACTCATCAGGTAACTTGAAATCCGCATGAGAAGTTAGTGATCACAAATAAACGTCCTTTTTGCGCTAGGACCGATATTTCGCGAGAAAAACGCGAAAAACTGTTTGCATCATTCCTCGAACTCTGCATATAGTTTATAATATGTATTTTAGGTCGCTGAACAGGAATAAAACATTATTTTAGTGATAGAACGCGCAGAAATTATAATAACCGTGAAAAACCGGCAGCGAGGATCTTAATTTTTCTCGTTTTCCGATAATCTTAGTAATTCTACGATATCTTTCTAAGAAATCATTATTTTTACACGCGCCCAAGTTTTTTCAATGCACTGTGCTCCGCTGATTACGAATATACCTATGGATTTACGAAAAACTCATCAGGTAACTTGAAATCCGCATGAGAAGTTAGTGATCACAAATGAACGTCCTTTTTGCGCTAGGACCGATATTTCGCGAGAAAAACGCGAAAAACTGTTTGCATCATTCCTCGAACTCTGCATATAGTTCATAATATGTATTTTAGGTCGCTGAACAGAAATATAACATTATTTTAGTGATAGAACGCGCAGAAATTATAATAACCGTGAAAAACCGGCAGCGAGGATCTTAATTTTTCTCGTTTTCCGATAATCTTAGTAATTCTACGATATCTTTCTGAGAAATCATTATTTTCACACGCGCCCAAGTTTTTTCAATGCACTGTGCTCCGCTGATTACGAGGATGCCTATGGATTTACGAAAAACTCATCAGGTAACTTGAAATCCGCATGAGAAGTTAGTGATCACAAATAAACGTCCTTTTTGCGCTAGGACCGATATTTCGCGAGAAAAACGCGAAAAACTGTTTGCATCATTCCTCGAACTCTGCATATAGTTTATAATATGTATTTTAGGTCGCTGAACAGGAATAAAACATTATTTTAGTGATAGAACGCGCAGAAATTATAATAACCGTGAAAAACCGGCAGCGAGGATCTTAATTTTTCTCGTTTTCCGATAATCTTAGTAATTCTACGATATCTTTCTAAGAAATCATTATTTTTACACGCGCCCAAGTTTTTTCAATGCACTGTGCTCCGCTGATTACGAATATGCCCATGGTTTGACGAAAACCTTATCAGGTAACTTGAAATCCGCATGAGAAGTTAGTGATCACAAATGAACGTCCTTTTTGCGCTAGGACCGATATTTCGCGAGAAAAACGCGAAAAACTGTTTGCATCATTCCTCGGACTCTGCATATAGTTTATAATATGTATTTCAGGTCGCTGAACAGAAATAAAACATTCTTCTGGTGATAGAACGCGCAGAAATTATAATAACCGTGAAAAACCGGCAGCGAGGATCTTAATTTTTCTCGTTTTCCGATAATCTTAGTAATTCTCCGATATCTTTCTGAGAAATCATTATTTTTACACGCGCCCAAGTTTTTTCAATGCACTGTGCTCCGCTGATTACGAATATGCCCATGGTTTGACGAAAACCTCATCAGGTAACTTGAAATCCGCATGAGAAGTTAGTGATCACAAATGAACGTCCTTTTTGCGCTAGGACCGATATTTCGCGAGAAAAACGCGAAAAACTGTTTGCATCATTCCTCGGACTCTGCATATAGTTTATAATATGTATTTCAGGTCGCTGAACAGAAATAAAACATTCTTCTGGTGATAGAACGCGCAGAAATTATAATAACCGTGAAAAACCGGCAGCGAGGATCTTAATTTTTCTCGTTTTCCGATAATCTTAGTAATTCTACGATATCTTTCTGAGAAATCATTATTTTCACACGCGCCCAAGTTTTTTCAATGCACTGTGCTCCGCTGATTACGAATATGCCTATGGATTTACGAAAAACTCATCAGGTAACTTGAAATCCGCATGAGAATTTAATGATCCCAAATGAACGTCCTTTTTGCGCTAGGACCGATATTTCGCGAGAAAAACGCGAAAAACTGTTTGCATCATTCCTCGAACTCTGCATATAGTTCATAATATGTATTTTAGGTCGCTGAACAGAAATATAACATTATTTTAGTGATAGAACGCGCAGAAATTATAATAACCGTGAAAAACCGGCAGCGAGGATCTTAATTTTTCTCGTTTTCCGATAATCTTAGTAATTCTACGATATCTTTCTGAGAAATCATTATTTTCACACGCGCCCAAGTTTTTTCAATGCACTGTGCTCCGCTGATTACGAGGATGCCTATGGATTTACGAAAAACTCATCAGGTAACTTGAAATCCGCATGAGAAGTTAGTGATCACAAATAAACGTCCTTTTTGCGCTAGGACCGATATTTCGCGAGAAAAACGCGAAAAACTGTTTGCATCATTCCTCGAACTCTGCATATAGTTTATAATATGTATTTTAGGTCGCTGAACAGGAATAAAACATTATTTTAGTGATAGAACGCGCAGAAATTATAATAACCGTGAAAAACCGGCAGCGAGGATCTTAATTTTTCTCGTTTTCCGATAATCTTAGTAATTCTACGATATCTTTCTAAGAAATCATTATTTTTACACGCGCCCAAGTTTTTTCAATGCACTGTGCTCCGCTGATTACGAATATACCTATGGATTTACGAAAAACTCATCAGGTAACTTGAAATCCGCATGAGAAGTTAGTGATCACAAATGAACGTCCTTTTTGCGCTAGGACCGATATTACGCGAGAAAAACGCGAAAAACTGTTTGCATCATTCCTCGGACTCTGCATATAGTTCATAATATGTATTTTAGGTCGCTGAACAGAAAAAAAACATTATTTTAGTAATAGAACGCGCAGAAATAATAATAACCGTGAAAAACCGGCAGCGAGGATCTTAATTTTTCTCGTTTTCCGATAATCTTAGTAATTCTCCGATATCTTTCTGAGAAATCATTATTTTTACACGCGCCCAAGTTTTTTCAATGCACTGTGCTCCGCTGATTACGAATATGCCCATGGTTTGACGAAAACCTCATCAGGTAACTTGAAATCCGCATGAGAAGTTAGTGATCACAAATGAACGTCCTTTTTGCGCTAGGACCGATATTTCGCGAGAAAAACGCGAAAAACTGTTTGCATCATTCCTCGGACTCTGCATATAGTTTATAATATGTATTTCAGGTCGCTGAACAGAAATAAAACATTCTTCTGGTGATAGAACGCGCAGAAATTATAATAACCGTGAAAAACCGGCAGCGAGGATCTTAATTTTTCTCGTTTTCCGATAATCTTAGTAATTCTCCGATATCTTTCTGAGAAATCATTATTTTTACACGCGCCCAACTTTTTTCAATGCACTGTGCTCCGCTGATTACGAATATGCCCATGGTTTGACGAAAACCTCATCAGGTAACTTGAAATCCGCATGAGAAGTTAGTGATCACAAATGAACGTCCTTTTTGCGCTAGGACCGATATTTCGCGAGAAAAACGCGAAAAACTGTTTGCATCATTCCTCGGACTCTGCATATAGTTTATAATATGTATTTCAGGTCGCTGAACAGAAATAAAACATTCTTCTGGTGATAGAACGCGCAGAAATTATAATAACCGTGAAAAACCGGCAGCGAGGATCTTAATTTTTCTCGTTTTCCGATAATCTTAGTAATTCTACGATATCTTTCTGAGAAATCATTATTTTCACACGCGCCCAAGTTTTTTCAATGCACTGTGCTCCGCTGATTACGAATATGCCTATGGATTTACGAAAAACTCATCAGGTAACTTGAAATCCGCATGAGAATTTAATGATCCCAAATGAACGTCCTTTTTGCGCTAGGACCGATATTTCGCGAGAAAAACGCGAAAAACTGTTTGCATCATTCCTCGAACTCTGCATATAGTTCATAATATGTATTTTAGGTCGCTGAACAGAAATATAACATTATTTTAGTGATAGAACGCGCAGAAATTATAATAACCGTGAAAAACCGGCAGCGAGGATCTTAATTTTTCTCGTTTTCCGATAATCTTAGTAATTCTACGATATCTTTCTGAGAAATCATTATTTTCACACGCGCCCAAGTTTTTTCAATGCACTGTGCTCCGCTGATTACGAGGATGCCTATGGATTTACGAAAAACTCATCAGGTAACTTGAAATCCGCATGAGAAGTTAGTGATCACAAATAAACGTCCTTTTTGCGCTAGGACCGATATTTCGCGAGAAAAACGCGAAAAACTGTTTGCATCATTCCTCGAACTCTGCATATAGTTTATAATATGTATTTTAGGTCGCTGAACAGGAATAAAACATTATTTTATTGATAGAACGCGCAGAAATTATAATAACCGTGAAAAACCGGCAGCGAGGATCTTAATTTTTCTCGTTTTCCGATAATCTTAGTAATTCTACGATATCTTTCTAAGAAATCATTATTTTTACACGCGCCCAAGTTTTTTCAATGCACTGTGCTCCGCTGATTACGAATATACCTATGGATTTACGAAAAACTCATCAGGTAACTTGAAATCCGCATGAGAAGTTAGTGATCACAAATGAACGTCCTTTTTGCGCTAGGACCGATAGTACGCGAGAAAAACGCGAAAAACTGTTTGCATCATTCCTCGGACTCTGCATATAGTTCATAATATGTATTTTAGGTCGCTGAACAGAAAAAAAACATTATTTTATTGATAGAACGCGCAGAAATTATAATAACCGTGAAAAACCGGCAGCGAGGATCTTAATTTTTCTCGTTTTCCGATAATCTTAGTAATTCTACGATATCTTTCTGAGAAATCATTATTTTTACACGCGCCCAAGTTTTTTCAATGCACTGTGCTCCGCTGATTACGAATATGCCCATGGTTTGACGAAAACCTCATCAGGTAACTTGAAATCCGCATGAGAAGTTAGTGATCACAAATGAACGTCCTTTTTGCGCTAGGACCGATATTTCGCGAGAAAAACGCGAAAAACTGTTTGCATCATTCCTCGAACTCTGCATATAGTTTATAATATGTATTTTAGGTCGCTGAACAGGAATAAAACATTATTTTATTGATAGAACGCGCAGAAATTATAATAACCGTGAAAAACCGGCAGCGAGGGTCTTAATTTTTCTCGTTTTCCGATAATCTTAGTAATTCTACGATATCTTTCTAAGAAATCATTATTTTTACACGCGCCCAAGTTTTTTCAATGCACTGTGCTCCGCTGATTACGAATATACCTATGGATTTACGAAAAACTTATCAGGTAACTTGAAATCCGCATGAGAAGTTAGTGATCACAAATGAACGTCCTTTTTGCGCTAGGACCGATAGTACGCGAGAAAAACGCGAAAAACTGTTTGCATCATTCCTCGGACTCTGCATATAGTTCATAATATGTATTTTAGGTCGCTGAACAGAAAAAAAACATTATTTTAGTGATAGAACGCGCAGAAATTATAATAACCGTGAAAAACCGGCAGCGAGGATCTTAATTTTTCTCGTTTTCCGATAATCTTAGTAATTCTACGATATCTTTCTGAGAAATCATTATTTTTACACGCGCCCAAGTTTTTTCAATGCACTGTGCTCCGCTGATTACGAATATGCCCATGGTTTGACGAAAACCTCATCAGGTAACTTGAAATCCGCATGAGAAGTTAGTGATCACAAATGAACGTCCTTTTTGCGCTAGGACCGATATTTCGCGAGAAAAACGCGAAAAACTGTTTGCATCATTCCTCGGACTCTGCATATAGTTTATAATATGTATTTCAGGTCGCTGAACAGAAATAAAACATTCTTCTGGTGATAGAACGCGCAGAAATTATAATAACCGTGAAAAACCGGCAGCGAGGATCTTAATTTTTCTCGTTTTCCGATAATCTTAGTAATTCTACGATATCTTTCTGAGAAATCATTATTTTTACACGCGCCCAAGTTTTTTCAATGCACTGTGCTCCGCTGATTACGAATATACCTATGGATTTACGAAAAACCCGTTAGGTAACTTGAAATCTGCATGAGAAGTTAGTGATCACAAATGAACGTCCTTTTTGCGCTAGGACCGATATTTCGCGAGAAAAACGCGAAAAACTGTTTGCATCATTCCTCGAACTCTACATATAGTTCATAATATGTATTTTAGGTCGCTGAACAGAAATAAAACATTATTTTAGTGATAGAACGCGCAGAAATTATAATAACCGTGAAAAACCGGCAGCGAGGATCTTAATTTTTCTCGTTTCCCGATAATCTTAGTAATTCTACGATATCTTTCTGAGAAATCATTATTTTTACACGCGCCCAAGTTTTTTCAATGCACTGTGCTCCGCTGATTACGAATATGCCTATGGATTTACGAAAAACTCATCAGGTAACTTGAAATCCGCATGAGAAGTTAGTGATCACAAATGAACGTCCTTTTTGCGGTAGGACCGATATTTCGCGAGAAAAACGCGAAAAACTGTTTGCATCGTTCCTCGAACTCTGCATATAGTTTAGAATATGTATTTTAGGTCGCTGAACGGAAATAAAACATTATTTTAGTGATAGAACGCGCAGAAATTATAATAACCGTGAAAAACCGGCAGCGAGGATCTTAATTTTTCTCGTTTTCCGATAATCTTAGTAATTCTACGATATCTTTATAAGAAATCATTATTTTTACACGCGCCCAAGTTTTTTCAATGCACTGTGCTCCGCTGATTACGAATATACCTATGGATTTACGAAAAACTCATCAGGTAACTTTAAATCCGCATGAGAAGTTAGTGATCACAAATGAACGTCCTTTTTGCGCTAGGACCGATATTTCGCGAGAAAAACGCGAAAAACTGTTTGCATCATTCCTCGAACTCTGCATATAGTTTATAATATGTATTTTAGGTCGCTGAACAGAAATAAAACATTATTTTAGTGATAGAATGCGCAGAAATTATAATAACCGTGAAAAAGGGCAGCGAGGATCTTAATTTTTCTCGTTTTCCGATAATCTTAGTAATTCTACGATATCTTTCTAAGAAATCATTATTTTTACACGCGCCCAAGTTTTTTCAATGCACTGTGCTCCGCTGATTACGAATATACCTATGGATTTACAAAAAACTTATCAGGTAACTTGAAATCCGCATGAGAAGTTAGTGATCACAAATGGACGTCCTTTTTGCGCTAGGACCGATATTTCGCGAGAAAAACGCGAAAAACTGTTTGCATCATTCCTCGAACTCTGCATATAGTTTATAATATGTATTTTAGGTCGCTGAACAGGAATAAAACATTATTTTAGTGATAGAATGCGCAGAAATTATAATAACCGTGAAAAAGGGCAGCGAGGATCTTAATTTTTCTCGTTTTCCGATAATCTTAGTAATTCTACGATATCTTTCTAAGAAATCATTATTTTTACACGCGCCCAAGTTTTTTCAATGCACTGTGCTCCGCTGATTACGAATATGCCTATGGTTTGACGAAAACCTCATCAGGTAACTTGAAATCCGCATGAGAAGTTAGTGATCACAAATGAACGTCCTTTTTGCGCTAGGACCGATATTTCGCGAGAAAAACGCGAAAAACTGTTTGCATCATTCCTCGAACTCTGCATATAGTTCATAATATGTATTTTAGGTCGCTGAACAGAAATAAAACATTATTTCAGTGATAGAACGCGCAGAAATTATAATAACCGTGAAAAACCGGCAGCGAGGATCTTAATTTTTCTCGTTTTCCGATAATCTTAGTAATTCTACGATATCTTTATAAGAAATCATTATTTTTACACGCGCCCAAGTTTTTTCAATGCACTGTGCTCCGCTGATTACGAATATACCTATGATTTGACGAAAACCTCATCAGGTAACTTGAAATCCGCATGAGAAGTTAGTGATCACAAATGAACGTCCTTTTTGCGGTAGGACCGATATTTCGCGAGAAAAACGCGAAAAACTGTTTGCATCGTTCCTCGAACTCTGCATATAGTTTAGAATATGTATTTTAGGTCGCTGAACAGAAATAAAACATTATTCCAGTGATAGAACGCGCAGAAATTATAATAACCGTAAAAAACCGGCAGCGAGGATCTTAATTTTTCTCGTTTTCCGATAATCTTAGTAATTCTACGATATCTTTATAAGAAATCATTATTTTTACACGCGCCCAAGTTTTTTCAATGCACTGTGCTCCGCTGATTACGAATAGACCTATGGATTTACGAAAAACTCATCAGGTAACTTGAAATCCGCATGAGAAGTTAGTGATCACAAATGAACGTCCTTTTTGCGCTAGGACCGATATTACGCGAGAAAAACGCGAAAAACTGTTTGCATCATTCCTCGGACTCTGCATATAGTTCATAATATGTATTTTAGGTCGCTGAACAGAAAAAAAACATTATTTTAGTGATAGAACGCGCAGAAATAATAATAACCGTGAAAAACCGGCAGCGAGGATCTTAATTTTTCTCGTTTTCCGATAATCTTAGTAATTCTCCGATATCTTTCTGAGAAATCATTATTTTTACACGCGCCCAAGTTTTTTCAATGCACTGTGCTCCGCTGATTACGAATATGCCCATGGTTTGACGAAAACCTTATCAGGTAACTTGAAATCCGCATGAGAAGTTAGTGATCACAAATGAACGTCCTTTTTGCGCTAGGACCGATATTTCGCGAGAAAAACGCGAAAAACTGTTTGCATCATTCCTCGGACTCTGCATATAGTTTATAATATGTATTTCAGGTCGCTGAACAGAAATAAAACATTCTTCTGGTGATAGAACGCGCAGAAATTATAATAACCGTGAAAAACCGGCAGCGAGGATCTTAATTTTTCTCGTTTTCCGATAATCTTAGTAATTCTCCGATATCTTTCTGAGAAATCATTATTTTTACACGCGCCCAAGTTTTTTCAATGCACTGTGCTCCGCTGATTACGAATATGCCCATGGTTTGACGAAAACCTCATCAGGTAACTTGAAATCCGCATGAGAAGTTAGCGATCACAAATGAACGTCCTTTTTGCGCTAGGACCGATATTTCGCGAGAAAAACGCGAAAAACTGTTTGCATCATTCCTCGGACTCTGCATATAGTTTATAATATGTATTTCAGGTCGCTGAACAGAAATAAAACATTCTTCTGGTGATAGAACGCGCAGAAATTATAATAACCGTGAAAAACCGGCAGCGAGGATCTTAATTTTTCTCGTTTTCCGATAATCTTAGTAATTCTACGATATCTTTCTGAGAAATCATTATTTTCACACGCGCCCAAGTTTTTTCAATGCACTGTGCTCCGCTGATTACGAATATGCCTATGGATTTACGAAAAACTCATCAGGTAACTTGAAATCCGCATGAGAATTTAATGATCCCAAATGAACGTCCTTTTTGCGCTAGGACCGATATTTCGCGAGAAAAACGCGAAAAACTGTTTGCATCATTCCTCGAACTCTGCATATAGTTCATAATATGTATTTTAGGTCGCTGAACAGAAATATAACATTATTTTAGTGATAGAACGCGCAGAAATTATAATAACCGTGAAAAACCGGCAGCGAGGATCTTAATTTTTCTCGTTTTCCGATAATCTTAGTAATTCTACGATATCTTTCTGAGAAATCATTATTTTCACACGCGCCCAAGTTTTTTCAATGCACTGTGCTCCGCTGATTACGAGGATGCCTATGGATTTACGAAAAACTCATCAGGTAACTTGAAATCCGCATGAGAAGTTAGTGATCACAAATAAACGTCCTTTTTGCGCTAGGACCGATATTTCGCGAGAAAAACGCGAAAAACTGTTTGCATCATTCCTCGAACTCTGCATATAGTTTATAATATGTATTTTAGGTCGCTGAACAGGAATAAAACATTATTTTAGTGATAGAACGCGCAGAAATTATAATAACCGTGAAAAACCGGCAGCGAGGATCTTAATTTTTCTCGTTTTCCGATAATCTTAGTAATTCTACGATATCTTTCTAAGAAATCATTATTTTTACACGCGCCCAAGTTTTTTCAATGCACTGTGCTCCGCTGATTACGAATATACCTATGGATTTACGAAAAACTCATCAGGTAACTTGAAATCCGCATGAGAAGTTAGTGATCACAAATGAACGTCCTTTTTGCGCTAGGACCGATATTACGCGAGAAAAACGCGAAAAACTGTTTGCATCATTCCTCGGACTCTGCATATAGTTCATAATATGTATTTTAGGTCGCTGAACAGAAAAAAAACATTATTTTAGTGATAGAACGCGCAGAAATAATAATAACCGTGAAAAACCGGCAGCGAGGATCTTAATTTTTCTCGTTTTCCGATAATCTTAGTAATTCTCCGATATCTTTCTGAGAAATCATTATTTTTACACGCGCCCAAGTTTTTTCAATGCACTGTGCTCCGCTGATTACGAATATGCCCATGGTTTGACGAAAACCTCATCAGGTAACTTGAAATCCGCATGAGAAGTTAGTGATCACAAATGAACGTCCTTTTTGCGCTAGGACCGATATTTCGCGAGAAAAACGCGAAAAACTGTTTGCATCATTCCTCGGACTCTGCATATAGTTTATAATATGTATTTCAGGTCGCTGAACAGAAATAAAACATTCTTCTGGTGATAGAACGCGCAGAAATTATAATAACCGTGAAAAACCGGCAGCGAGGATCTTAATTTTTCTCGTTTTCCGATAATCTTAGTAATTCTCCGATATCTTTCTGAGAAATCATTATTTTTACACGCGCCCAACTTTTTTCAATGCACTGTGCTCCGCTGATTACGAATATGCCCATGGTTTGACGAAAACCTCATCAGGTAACTTGAAATCCGCATGAGAAGTTAGTGATCACAAATGAACGTCCTTTTTGCGCTAGGACCGATATTTCGCGAGAAAAACGCGAAAAACTGTTTGCATCATTCCTCGGACTCTGCATATAGTTTATAATATGTATTTCAGGTCGCTGAACAGAAATAAAACATTCTTCTGGTGATAGAACGCGCAGAAATTATAATAACCGTGAAAAACCGGCAGCGAGGATCTTAATTTTTCTCGTTTTCCGATAATCTTAGTAATTCTACGATATCTTTCTGAGAAATCATTATTTTCACACGCGCCCAAGTTTTTTCAATGCACTGTGCTCCGCTGATTACGAATATGCCTATGGATTTACGAAAAACTCATCAGGTAACTTGAAATCCGCATGAGAATTTAATGATCCCAAATGAACGTCCTTTTTGCGCTAGGACCGATATTTCGCGAGAAAAACGCGAAAAACTGTTTGCATCATTCCTCGAACTCTGCATATAGTTCATAATATGTATTTTAGGTCGCTGAACAGAAATATAACATTATTTTAGTGATAGAACGCGCAGAAATTATAATAACCGTGAAAAACCGGCAGCGAGGATCTTAATTTTTCTCGTTTTCCGATAATCTTAGTAATTCTACGATATCTTTCTGAGAAATCATTATTTTCACACGCGCCCAAGTTTTTTCAATGCACTGTGCTCCGCTGATTACGAGGATGCCTATGGATTTACGAAAAACTCATCAGGTAACTTGAAATCCGCATGAGAAGTTAGTGATCACAAATAAACGTCCTTTTTGCGCTAGGACCGATATTTCGCGAGAAAAACGCGAAAAACTGTTTGCATCATTCCTCGGACTCTGCATATAGTTCATAATATGTATTTTAGGTCGCTGAACAGAAAAAAAACATTATTTTAGTGATAGAACGCGCAGAAATAATAATAACCGTGAAAAACCGGCAGCGAGGATCTTAATTTTTCTCGTTTTCCGATAATCTTAGTAATTCTCCGATATCTTTCTGAGAAATCATTATTTTTACACGCGCCCAAGTTTTTTCAATGCACTGTGCTCCGCTGATTACGAATATGCCCATGGTTTGACGAAAACCTCATCAGGTAACTTGAAATCCGCATGAGAAGTTAGTGATCACAAATGAACGTCCTTTTTGCGCTAGGACCGATATTTCGCGAGAAAAACGCGAAAAACTGTTTGCATCATTCCTCGGACTCTGCATATAGTTTATAATATGTATTTCAGGTCGCTGAACAGAAATAAAACATTCTTCTGGTGATAGAACGCGCAGAAATTATAATAACCGTGAAAAACCGGCAGCGAGGATCTTAATTTTTCTCGTTTTCCGATAATCTTAGTAATTCTCCGATATCTTTCTGAGAAATCATTATTTTTACACGCGCCCAACTTTTTTCAATGCACTGTGCTCCGCTGATTACGAATATGCCCATGGTTTGACGAAAACCTCATCAGGTAACTTGAAATCCGCATGAGAAGTTAGTGATCACAAATGAACGTCCTTTTTGCGCTAGGACCGATATTTCGCGAGAAAAACGCGAAAAACTGTTTGCATCATTCCTCGGACTCTGCATATAGTTTATAATATGTATTTCAGGTCGCTGAACAGAAATAAAACATTCTTCTGGTGATAGAACGCGCAGAAATTATAATAACCGTGAAAAACCGGCAGCGAGGATCTTAATTTTTCTCGTTTTCCGATAATCTTAGTAATTCTACGATATCTTTCTGAGAAATCATTATTTTCACACGCGCCCAAGTTTTTTCAATGCACTGTGCTCCGCTGATTACGAATATGCCTATGGATTTACGAAAAACTCATCAGGTAACTTGAAATCCGCATGAGAATTTAATGATCCCAAATGAACGTCCTTTTTGCGCTAGGACCGATATTTCGCGAGAAAAACGCGAAAAACTGTTTGCATCATTCCTCGAACTCTGCATATAGTTCATAATATGTATTTTAGGTCGCTGAACAGAAATATAACATTATTTTAGTGATAGAACGCGCAGAAATTATAATAACCGTGAAAAACCGGCAGCGAGGATCTTAATTTTTCTCGTTTTCCGATAATCTTAGTAATTCTACGATATCTTTCTGAGAAATCATTATTTTCACACGCGCCCAAGTTTTTTCAATGCACTGTGCTCCGCTGATTACGAGGATGCCTATGGATTTACGAAAAACTCATCAGGTAACTTGAAATCCGCATGAGAAGTTAGTGATCACAAATAAACGTCCTTTTTGCGCTAGGACCGATATTTCGCGAGAAAAACGCGAAAAACTGTTTGCATCATTCCTCGAACTCTGCATATAGTTTATAATATGTATTTTAGGTCGCTGAACAGGAATAAAACATTATTTTATTGATAGAACGCGCAGAAATTATAATAACCGTGAAAAACCGGCAGCGAGGATCTTAATTTTTCTCGTTTTCCGATAATCTTAGTAATTCTACGATATCTTTCTAAGAAATCATTATTTTTACACGCGCCCAAGTTTTTTCAATGCACTGTGCTCCGCTGATTACGAATATACCTATGGATTTACGAAAAACTCATCAGGTAACTTGAAATCCGCATGAGAAGTTAGTGATCACAAATGAACGTCCTTTTTGCGCTAGGACCGATAGTACGCGAGAAAAACGCGAAAAACTGTTTGCATCATTCCTCGGACTCTGCATATAGTTCATAATATGTATTTTAGGTCGCTGAACAGAAAAAAAACATTATTTTAGTGATAGAACGCGCAGAAATTATAATAACCGTGAAAAACCGGCAGCGAGGATCTTAATTTTTCTCGTTTTCCGATAATCTTAGTAATTCTACGATATCTTTCTGAGAAATCATTATTTTTACACGCGCCCAAGTTTTTTCAATGCACTGTGCTCCGCTGATTACGAATATGCCCATGGTTTGACGAAAACCTCATCAGGTAACTTGAAATCCGCATGAGAAGTTAGTGATCACAAATGAACGTCCTTTTTGCGCTAGGACCGATATTTCGCGAGAAAAACGCGAAAAACTGTTTGCATCATTCCTCGAACTCTGCATATAGTTTATAATATGTATTTTAGGTCGCTGAACAGGAATAAAACATTATTTTATTGATAGAACGCGCAGAAATTATAATAACCGTGAAAAACCGGCAGCGAGGATCTTAATTTTTCTCGTTTTCCGATAATCTTAGTAATTCTACGATATCTTTCTAAGAAATCATTATTTTTACACGCGCCCAAGTTTTTTCAATGCACTGTGCTCCGCTGATTACGAATATACCTATGGATTTACGAAAAACTCATCAGGTAACTTGAAATCCGCATGAGAAGTTAGTGATCACAAATGAACGTCCTTTTTGCGCTAGGACCGATAGTACGCGAGAAAAACGCGAAAAACTGTTTGCATCATTCCTCGGACTCTGCATATAGTTCATAATATGTATTTTAGGTCGCTGAACAGAAAAAAAACATTATTTTAGTGATAGAACGCGCAGAAATTATAATAACCGTGAAAAACCGGCAGCGAGGATCTTAATTTTTCTCGTTTTCCGATAATCTTAGTAATTCTACGATATCTTTCTGAGAAATCATTATTTTTACACGCGCCCAAGTTTTTTCAATGCACTGTGCTCCGCTGATTACGAATATGCCCATGGTTTGACGAAAACCTCATCAGGTAACTTGAAATCCGCATGAGAAGTTAGTGATCACAAATGAACGTCCTTTTTGCGCTAGGACCGATATTTCGCGAGAAAAACGCGAAAAACTGTTTGCATCATTCCTCGGACTCTGCATATAGTTTATAATATGTATTTCAGGTCGCTGAACAGAAATAAAACATTCTTCTGGTGATAGAACGCGCAGAAATTATAATAACCGTGAAAAACCGGCAGCGAGGATCTTAATTTTTCTCGTTTTCCGATAATCTTAGTAATTCTACGATATCTTTCTGAGAAATCATTATTTTTACACACGCCCAAGTTTTTTCAATGCACTGTGCTCCGCTGATTACGAATATACCTATGGATTTACGAAAAACTTATCAGGTAACTTGAAATCCGCATGAGAAGTTAGTGATCACAAATGAACGTCCTTTTTGCGCTAGGACCGATATTTCGCGAGAAAAACGCGAAAAACTGTTTGCATCATTCCTCGAACTCTGCATATAGTTTATAATATGTATTTTAGGTCGCTGAACAGGAATAAAACATTATTTTAGTGATAGAACGCGCAGAAATTATAATAACCGTGGAAAACCGGCAGCGAAGATCTTAATTTTTCTCGTTTTCCGATAATCTTAGTATTTCTACGATATCTTTCTGAGAAATCATTATTTTCACACGCGCCCAAGTTTTTTCAATGCACTGTGCTCCGCTGATTACGAATATACCTATGGATTTACGAAAAACCCGTTAGGTAACTTGAAATCTGCATGAGAAGTTAGTGATCACAAATGAACGTCCTTTTTGCGCTAGGACCGATATTTCGCGAGAAAAACGCGAAAAACTGTTTGCATCATTCCTCGAACTCTACATATAGTTCATAATATGTATTTTAGGTCGCTGAACAGAAATAAAACATTATTTTAGTGATAGAACGCGCAGAAATTATAATAACCGTGAAAAACCGGCAGCGAGGATCTTAATTTTTCTCGTTTCCCGATAATCTTAGTAATTCTACGATATCTTTCTGAGAAATCATTATTTTTACACGCGCCCAAGTTTTTTCAATGCACTGTGCTCCGCTGATTACGAATATGCCTATGGATTTACGAAAAACTCATCAGGTAACTTGAAATCCGCATGAGAAGTTAGTGATCACAAATGAACGTCCTTTTTGCGGTAGGACCGATATTTCGCGAGAAAAACGCGAAAAACTGTTTGCATCGTTCCTCGAACTCTGCATATAGTTTAGAATATGTATTTTAGGTCGCTGAACGGAAATAAAACATTATTTTAGTGATAGAACGCGCAGAAATTATAATAACCGTGAAAAACCGGCAGCGAGGATCTTAATTTTTCTCGTTTTCCGATAATCTTAGTAATTCTACGATATCTTTATAAGAAATCATTATTTTTACACGCGCCCAAGTTTTTTCAATGCACTGTGCTCCGCTGATTACGAATATACCTATGGATTTACGAAAAACTCATCAGGTAACTTTAAATCCGCATGAGAAGTTAGTGATCACAAATGAACGTCCTTTTTGCGCTAGGACCGATATTTCGCGAGAAAAACGCGAAAAACTGTTTGCATCATTCCTCGAACTCTGCATATAGTTTATAATATGTATTTTAGGTCGCTGAACAGAAATAAAACATTATTTTAGTGATAGAATGCGCAGAAATTATAATAACCGTGAAAAAGGGCAGCGAGGATCTTAATTTTTCTCGTTTTCCGATAATCTTAGTAATTCTACGATATCTTTCTAAGAAATCATTATTTTTACACGCGCCCAAGTTTTTTCAATGCACTGTGCTCCGCTGATTACGAATATACCTATGGATTTACAAAAAACTTATCAGGTAACTTGAAATCCGCATGAGAAGTTAGTGATCACAAATGGACGTCCTTTTTGCGCTAGGACCGATATTTCGCGAGAAAAACGCGAAAAACTGTTTGCATCATTCCTCGAACTCTGCATATAGTTTATAATATGTATTTTAGGTCGCTGAACAGGAATAAAACATTATTTTAGTGATAGAACGCGCAGAAATTATCATAACCGTGAAAAACCGGCAGCGAGGATCTTAATTTTTCTCGTTTTCCGATAATCTTAGTAATTCTACGATATCTTTCTAAGAAATCATTATTTTTACACGCGCCCAAGTTTTTTCAATGCACTGTGCTCCGCTGATTACGAATATGCCTATGGTTTGACGAAAACCTCATCAGGTAACTTGAAATCCGCATGAGAAGTTAGTGATCACAAATGAACGTCCTTTTTGCGCTAGGACCGATATTTCGCGAGAAAAACGCGAAAAACTGTTTGCATCATTCCTCGAACTCTGCATATAGTTCATAATATGTATTTTAGGTCGCTGAACAGAAATAAAACATTATTTCAGTGATAGAACGCGCAGAAATTATAATAACCGTGAAAAACCGGCAGCGAGGATCTTAATTTTTCTCGTTTTCCGATAATCTTAGTAATTCTACGATATCTTTATAAGAAATCATTATTTTTACACGCGCCCAAGTTTTTTCAATGCACTGTGCTCCGCTGATTACGAATATACCTATGATTTGACGAAAACCTCATCAGGTAACTTGAAATCCGCATGAGAAGTTAGTGATCACAAATGAACGTCCTTTTTGCGGTAGGACCGATATTTCGCGAGAAAAACGCGAAAAACTGTTTGCATCGTTCCTCGAACTCTGCATATAGTTTAGAATATGTATTTTAGGTCGCTGAACAGAAATAAAACATTATTCCAGTGATAGAACGCGCAGAAATTATAATAACCGTAAAAAACCGGCAGCGAGGATCTTAATTTTTCTCGTTTTCCGATAATCTTAGTAATTCTACGATATCTTTATAAGAAATCATTATTTTTACACGCGCCCAAGTTTTTTCAATGCACTGTGCTCCGCTGATTACGAATAGACCTATGGATTTACGAAAAACTCATCAGGTAACTTGAAATCCGCATGAGAAGTTAGTGATCACAAATGAACGTCCTTTTTGCGCTAGGACCGATATTTCGCGAGAAAAACGCGAAAAACTGTTTGCATCATTCCTCGAACTCTGCATATAGTTTATAATATATATTTTAGGTCGCTGAACAGAAATAAAACATTATTTTAGTGATAGAACGCGCAGAAATTATAATAACCGTGAAAAACCGGCAGCGAGGATCTTAATTATTCTCGTTTTCCTATAATCTTAGTAATTCTACGATATCTTTCTGAGAAATCATGATTTTTACACGCGTCCAAGTTTCTTCAATGCACTGTGCTCCGCTGATTACGAATATACCTATGGATTCACGAAAAACTCATCAGGTAACTTGAAATCCGCATGAGAAGTTAGTGATCACAAATGAACGTCCTTTTTGCGGTAGGACCGATATTTCGCGAGAAAAACGCGAAAAACTGTTTGCATCGTTCCTCGAACTCTGCATATAGTTTAGAATATGTATTTTAGGTCGCTGAACGGAAATAAAACATTATTTTAGTGATAGAACGCGCAGAAATTATAATAACCGTGAAAAACCGGCAGCGAGGATCTTAATTTTTCTCGTTTTCCGATAATCTTAGTAATTCTACGATATCTTTATAAGAAATCATTATTTTTACACGCGCCCAAGTTTTTTCAATGCACTGTGCTCCGCTGATTACGAATATACCTATGGATTTACGAAAAACTCATCAGGTAACTTTAAATCCGCATGAGAAGTTAGTGATCACAAATGAACGTCCTTTTTGCGCTAGGACCGATATTTCGCGAGAAAAACGCGAAAAACTGTTTGCATCATTCCTCGAACTCTGCATATAGTTTATAATATGTATTTTAGGTCGCTGAACAGAAATAAAACATTATTTTAGTGATAGAATGCGCAGAAATTATAATAACCGTGAAAAAGGGCAGCGAGGATCTTAATTTTTCTCGTTTTCCGATAATCTTAGTAATTCTACGATATCTTTCTAAGAAATCATTATTTTTACACGCGCCCAAGTTTTTTCAATGCACTGTGCTCCGCTGATTACGAATATACCTATGGATTTACAAAAAACTTATCAGGTAACTTGAAATCCGCATGAGAAGTTAGTGATCACAAATGGACGTCCTTTTTGCGCTAGGACCGATATTTCGCGAGAAAAACGCGAAAAACTGTTTGCATCATTCCTCGAACTCTGCATATAGTTTATAATATGTATTTTAGGTCGCTGAACAGGAATAAAACATTATTTTAGTGATAGAACGCGCAGAAATTATCATAACCGTGAAAAACCGGCAGCGAGGATCTTAATTTTTCTCGTTTTCCGATAATCTTAGTAATTCTACGATATCTTTCTAAGAAATCATTATTTTTACACGCGCCCAAGTTTTTTCAATGCACTGTGCTCCGCTGATTACGAATATGCCTATGGTTTGACGAAAACCTCATCAGGTAACTTGAAATCCGCATGAGAAGTTAGTGATCACAAATGAACGTCCTTTTTGCGCTAGGACCGATATTTCGCGAGAAAAACGCGAAAAACTGTTTGCATCATTCCTCGAACTCTGCATATAGTTCATAATATGTATTTTAGGTCGCTGAACAGAAATAAAACATTATTTCAGTGATAGAACGCGCAGAAATTATAATAACCGTGAAAAACCGGCAGCGAGGATCTTAATTTTTCTCGTTTTCCGATAATCTTAGTAATTCTACGATATCTTTATAAGAAATCATTATTTTTACACGCGCCCAAGTTTTTTCAATGCACTGTGCTCCGCTGATTACGAATATACCTATGATTTGACGAAAACCTCATCAGGTAACTTGAAATCCGCATGAGAAGTTAGTGATCACAAATGAACGTCCTTTTTGCGGTAGGACCGATATTTCGCGAGAAAAACGCGAAAAACTGTTTGCATCGTTCCTCGAACTCTGCATATAGTTTAGAATATGTATTTTAGGTCGCTGAACAGAAATAAAACATTATTCCAGTGATAGAACGCGCAGAAATTATAATAACCGTAAAAAACCGGCAGCGAGGATCTTAATTTTTCTCGTTTTCCGATAATCTTAGTAATTCTACGATATCTTTATAAGAAATCATTATTTTTACACGCGCCCAAGTTTTTTCAATGCACTGTGCTCCGCTGATTACGAATAGACCTATGGATTTACGAAAAACTCATCAGGTAACTTGAAATCCGCATGAGAAGTTAGTGATCACAAATGAACGTCCTTTTTGCGCTAGGACCGATATTTCGCGAGAAAAACGCGAAAAACTGTTTGCATCATTCCTCGAACTCTGCATATAGTTTATAATATATATTTTAGGTCGCTGAACAGAAATAAAACATTATTTTAGTGATAGAACGCGCAGAAATTATAATAACCGTGAAAAACCGGCAGCGAGGATCTTAATTATTCTCGTTTTCCTATAATCTTAGTAATTCTACGATATCTTTCTGAGAAATCATGATTTTTACACGCGTCCAAGTTTCTTCAATGCACTGTGCTCCGCTGATTACGAATATACCTATGGATTCACGAAAAACTCATCAGGTAACTTGAAATCCGCATGAGAAGTTAGTGATCACAAATGAACGTCCTTTTTGCGGTAGGACCGATATTTCGCGAGAAAAACGCGAAAAACTGTTTGCATCGTTCCTCGAACTCTGCATATAGTTTAGAATATGTATTTTAGGTCGCTGAACGGAAATAAAACATTATTTTAGTGATAGAACGCGCAGAAATTATAATAACCGTGAAAAACCGGCAGCGAGGATCTTAATTTTTCTCGTTTTCCGATAATCTTAGTAATTCTACGATATCTTTATAAGAAATCATTATTTTTACACGCGCCCAAGTTTTTTCAATGCACTGTGCTCCGCTGATTACGAATATACCTATGGATTTACGAAAAACTCATCAGGTAACTTTAAATCCGCATGAGAAGTTAGTGATCACAAATGAACGTCCTTTTTGCGCTAGGACCGATATTTCGCGAGAAAAACGCGAAAAACTGTTTGCATCATTCCTCGAACTCTGCATATAGTTTATAATATGTATTTTAGGTCGCTGAACAGAAATAAAACATTATTTTAGTGATAGAATGCGCAGAAATTATAATAACCGTGAAAAAGGGCAGCGAGGATCTTAATTTTTCTCGTTTTCCGATAATCTTAGTAATTCTACGATATCTTTCTAAGAAATCATTATTTTTACACGCGCCCAAGTTTTTTCAATGCACTGTGCTCCGCTGATTACGAATATACCTATGGATTTACAAAAAACTTATCAGGTAACTTGAAATCCGCATGAGAAGTTAGTGATCACAAATGAACGTCCTTTTTGCGCTAGGACCGATATTTCGCGAGAAAAACGCGAAAAACTGTTTGCATCATTCCTCGAACCCTGCATATAGTTTATAATATGTATTTTAGGTCGCTGAACAGGAATAAAACATTATTTTAGTGATAGAACGCGCAGAAATTATAATAACCGTGAAAAACCGGCAGCGAGGATCTTAATTTTTCTCGTTTTCCGATAATCTTAGTAATTCTACGATATCTTTCTAAGAAATCATTATTTTTACACGCGCCCAAGTTTTTTCAATGCACTGTGCTCCGCTGATTACGAATATGCCTATGGTTTGACGAAAACCTCATCAGGTAACTTGAAATCCGCATGAGAAGTTAGTGATCACAAATGAACGTCCTTTTTGCGCTAGGACCGATATTTCGCGAGAAAAACGCGAAAAACTGTTTGCATCATTCCTCGAACTCTGCATATAGTTCATAATATGTATTTTAGGTCGCTGAACAGAAATAAAACATTATTTCAGTGATAGAACGCGCAGAAATTATAATAACCGTGAAAAACCGGCAGCGAGGATCTTAATTTTTCTCGTTTTCCGATAATCTTAGTAATTCTACGATATCTTTATAAGAAATCATTATTTTTACACGCGCCCAAGTTTTTTCAATGCACTGTGCTCCGCTGATTACGAATATACCTATGGTTTGACGAAAACCTCATCAGGTAACTTGAAATCCGCATGAGAAGTTAGTGATCACAAATGAACGTCCTTTTTGCGGTAGGACCGATATTTCGCGAGAAAAACGCGAAAAACTGTTTGCATCATTCCTCGGACTCTGCATATAGTTTATAATATGTATTTCAGGTCGCTGAACAGAAATAAAACATTCTTCTGGTGATAGAACGCGCAGAAATTATAATAACCGTGAAAAACCGGCAGCGAGGATCTTAATTTTTCTCGTTTTCCGATAATCTTAGTAATTCTACGATATCTTTCTGAGAAATCATTATTTTTACACGCGCCCAAGTTTTTTCAATGCACTGTGCTCCGCTGATTACGAATATACCTATGGATTTACGAAAAACTTATCAGGTAACTTGAAATCCGCATGAGAAGTTAGTGATCACAAATGAACGTCCGTTTTGCGCTAGGACCGATATTTCGCGAGAAAAACGCGAAAAACTGTTTGCATCATTCCTCGAACTCTGCATATAGTTCATAATATGTATTTTAGGTCGCTGAACAGAAATAAAACATTATTTCAGTGATAGAACGCGCAGAAATTATAATAACCGTGAAAAACCGGCAGCGAGGATCTTAATTTTTCTCGTTTTCCGATAATCTTAGTAATTCTACGATATCTTTATAAGAAATCATTATTTTTACACGCGCCCAAGTTTTTTCAATGCACTGTGCTCCGCTGATTACGAATATACCTATGATTTGACGAAAACCTCATCAGGTAACTTGAAATCCGCATGAGAAGTTAGTGATCACAAATGAACGTCCTTTTTGCGGTAGGACCGATATTTCGCGAGAAAAACGCGAAAAACTGTTTGCATCGTTCCTCGAACTCTGCATATAGTTTAGAATATGTATTTTAGGTCGCTGAACAGAAATAAAACATTATTCCAGTGATAGAACGCGCAGAAATTATAATAACCGTAAAAAACCGGCAGCGAGGATCTTAATTTTTCTCGTTTTCCGATAATCTTAGTAATTCTACGATATCTTTATAAGAAATCATTATTTTTACACGCGCCCAAGTTTTTTCAATGCACTGTGCTCCGCTGATTACGAATAGACCTATGGATTTACGAAAAACTCATCAGGTAACTTGAAATCCGCATGAGAAGTTAGTGATCACAAATGAACGTCCTTTTTGCGCTAGGACCGATATTTCGCGAGAAAAACGCGAAAAACTGTTTGCATCATTCCTCGAACTCTGCATATAGTTTATAATATATATTTTAGGTCGCTGAACAGAAATAAAACATTATTTTAGTGATAGAACGCGCAGAAATTATAATAACCGTGAAAAACCGGCAGCGAGGATCTTAATTATTCTCGTTTTCCTATAATCTTAGTAATTCTACGATATCTTTCTGAGAAATCATGATTTTTACACGCGTCCAAGTTTCTTCAATGCACTGTGCTCCGCTGATTACGAATATACCTATGGATTCACGAAAAACTCATCAGGTAACTTGAAATCCGCATGAGAAGTTAGTGATCACAAATGAACGTCCTTTTTGCGGTAGGACCGATATTTCGCGAGAAAAACGCGAAAAACTGTTTGCATCGTTCCTCGAACTCTGCATATAGTTTAGAATATGTATTTTAGGTCGCTGAACGGAAATAAAACATTATTTTAGTGATAGAACGCGCAGAAATTATAATAACCGTGAAAAACCGGCAGCGAGGATCTTAATTATTCTCGTTTTCCGATAATCTTAGTAATTCTACGATATCTTTATAAGAAATCATTATTTTTACACGCGCCCAAGTTTTTTCAATGCACTGTGCTCCGCTGATTACGAATATACCTATGGATTTACGAAAAACTCATCAGGTAACTTTAAATCCGCATGAGAAGTTAGTGATCACAAATGAACGTCCTTTTTGCGCTAGGACCGATATTTCGCGAGAAAAACGCGAAAAACTGTTTGCATCATTCCTCGAACTCTGCATATAGTTTATAATATGTATTTTAGGTCGCTGAACAGAAATAAAACATTATTTTAGTGATAGAATGCGCAGAAATTATAATAACCGTGAAAAAGGGCAGCGAGGATCTTAATTTTTCTCGTTTTCCGATAATCTTAGTAATTCTACGATATCTTTCTAAGAAATCATTATTTTTACACGCGCCCAAGTTTTTTCAATGCACTGTGCTCCGCTGATTACGAATATACCTATGGATTTACAAAAAACTTATCAGGTAACTTGAAATCCGCATGAGAAGTTAGTGATCACAAATGGACGTCCTTTTTGCGCTAGGACCGATATTTCGCGAGAAAAACGCGAAAAACTGTTTGCATCATTCCTCGAACTCTGCATATAGTTTATAATATGTATTTTAGGTCGCTGAACAGGAATAAAACATTATTTTAGTGATAGAACGCGCAGAAATTATCATAACCGTGAAAAACCGGCAGCGAGGATCTTAATTTTTCTCGTTTTCCGATAATCTTAGTAATTCTACGATATCTTTATAAGAAATCATTATTTTTACACGCGCCCAAGTTTTTTCAATGCACTGTGCTCCGCTGATTACGAATATGCCTATGGTTTGACGAAAACCTCATCAGGTAACTTGAAATCCGCATGAGTAGTTAGTGATCACAAATGAACGTCCTTTTTGCGCTAGGACCGATATTTCGCGAGAAAAACGCGAAAAACTGTTTGCATCATTCCTCGAACTCTGCATATAGTTCATAATATGTATTTTAGGTCGCTGAACAGAAATAAAACATTATTTCAGTGATAGAACGCGCAGAAATTATAATAACCGTGAAAAACCGGCAGCGAGGATCTTAATTTTTCTCGTTTTCCGATAATCTTAGTAATTCTACGATATCTTTATAAGAAATCATTATTTTTACACGCGCCCAAGTTTTTTCAATGCACTGTGCTCCGCTGATTACGAATATACCTATGATTTGACGAAAACCTCATCAGGTAACTTGAAATCCGCATGAGAAGTTAGTGATCACAAATGAACGTCCTTTTTGCGGTAGGACCGATATTTCGCGAGAAAAACGCGAAAAACTGTTTGCATCGTTCCTCGAACTCTGCATATAGTTTAGAATATGTATTTTAGGTCGCTGAACAGAAATAAAACATTATTCCAGTGATAGAACGCGCAGAAATTATAATAACCGTAAAAAACCGGCAGCGAGGATCTTAATTTTTCTCGTTTTCCGATAATCTTAGTAATTCTACGATATCTTTATAAGAAATCATTATTTTTACACGCGCCCAAGTTTTTTCAATGCACTGTGCTCCGCTGATTACGAATAGACCTATGGATTTACGAAAAACTCATCAGGTAACTTGAAATCCGCATGAGAAGTTAGTGATCACAAATGAACGTCCTTTTTGCGCTAGGACCGATATTTCGCGAGAAAAACGCGAAAAACTGTTTGCATCATTCCTCGAACTCTGCATATAGTTTTTAATATATATTTTAGGTCGCTGAACAGAAATAAAACATTATTTTAGTGATAGAACGCGCAGAAATTATAATAACCGTGAAAAACCGGCAGCGAGGATCTTAATTATTCTCGTTTTCCTATAATCTTAGTAATTCTACGATATCTTTCTGAGAAATCATGATTTTTACACGCGTCCAAGTTTCTTCAATGCACTGTGCTCCGCTGATTACGAATATACCTATGGATTCACGAAAAACTCATCAGGTAACTTGAAATCCGCATGAGAAGTTAGTGATCACAAATGAACGTCCTTTTTGCGGTAGGACCGATATTTCGCGAGAAAAACGCGAAAAACTGTTTGCATCGTTCCTCGAACTCTGCATATAGTTTAGAATATGTATTTTAGGTCGCTGAACGGAAATAAAACATTATTTTAGTGATAGAACGCGCAGAAATTATAATAACCGTGAAAAACCGGCAGCGAGGATCTTAATTTTTCTCGTTTTCCGATAATCTTAGTAATTCTACGATATCTTTATAAGAAATCATTATTTTTACACGCGCCCAAGTTTTTTCAATGCACTGTGCTCCGCTGATTACGAATATACCTATGGATTTACGAAAAACTCATCAGGTAACTTTAAATCCGCATGAGAAGTTAGTGATCACAAATGAACGTCCTTTTTGCGCTAGGACCGATATTTCGCGAGAAAAACGCGAAAAACTGTTTGCATCATTCCTCGAACTCTGCATATAGTTTATAATATGTATTTTAGGTCGCTGAACAGAAATAAAACATTATTTTAGTGATAGAATGCGCAGAAATTATAATAACCGTGAAAAAGGGCAGCGAGGATCTTAATTTTTCTCGTTTTCCGATAATCTTAGTAATTCTACGATATCTTTCTAAGAAATCATTATTTTTACACGCGCCCAAGTTTTTTCAATGCACTGTGCTCCGCTGATTACGAATATACCTATGGATTTACAAAAAACTTATCAGGTAACTTGAAATCCGCATGAGAAGTTAGTGATCACAAATGAACGTCCTTTTTGCGCTAGGACCGATATTTCGCGAGAAAAACGCGAAAAACTGTTTGCATCATTCCTCGAACCCTGCATAGAGTTTATAATATGTATTTTAGGTCGCTGAACAGGAATAAAACATTATTTTAGTGATAGAACGCGCAGAAATTATAATAACCGTGAAAAACCGGCAGCGAGGATCTTAATTTTTCTCGTTTTCCGATAATCTTAGTAATTCTACGATATCTTTCTAAGAAATCATTATTTTTACACGCGCCCAAGTTTTTTCAATGCACTGTGCTCCGCTGATTACGAATATGCCTATGGTTTGACGAAAACCTCATCAGGTAACTTGAAATCCGCATGAGAAGTTAGTGATCACAAATGAACGTCCTTTTTGCGCTAGGACCGATATTTCGCGAGAAAAACGCGAAAAACTGTTTGCATCATTCCTCGAACTCTGCATATAGTTCATAATATGTATTTTAGGTCGCTGAACAGAAATAAAACATTATTTCAGTGATAGAACGCGCAGAAATTATAATAACCGTGAAAAACCGGCAGCGAGGATCTTAATTTTTCTCGTTTTCCGATAATCTTAGTAATTCTACGATATCTTTATAAGAAATCATTATTTTTACACGCGCCCAAGTTTTTTCAATGCACTGTGCTCCGCTGATTACGAATATACCTATGGTTTGACGAAAACCTCATCAGGTAACTTGAAATCCGCATGAGAAGTTAGTGATCACAAATGAACGTCCTTTTTGCGGTAGGACCGATATTTCGCGAGAAAAACGCGAAAAACTGTTTGCATCATTCCTCGGACTCTGCATATAGTTTATAATATGTATTTCAGGTCGCTGAACAGAAATAAAACATTCTTCTGGTGATAGAACGCGCAGAAATTATAATAACCGTGAAAAACCGGCAGCGAGGATCTTAATTTTTCTCGTTTTCCGATAATCTTAGTAATTCTACGATATCTTTCTGAGAAATCATTATTTTTACACGCGCCCAAGTTTTTTCAATGCACTGTGCTCCGCTGATTACGAATATACCTATGGATTTACGAAAAACTTATCAGGTAACTTGAAATCCGCATGAGAAGTTAGTGATCACAAATGAACGTCCTTTTTGCGCTAGGACCGATATTTCGCGAGAAAAACGCGAAAAACTGTTTGCATCATTCCTCGAACTCTGCATATAGTTCATAATATGTATTTTAGGTCGCTGAACAGAAATAAAACATTATTTCAGTGATAGAACGCGCAGAAATTATAATAACCGTGAAAAACCGGCAGCGAGGATCTTAATTTTTCTCGTTTTCCGATAATCTTAGTAATTCTACGATATCTTTATAAGAAATCATTATTTTTACACGCGCCCAAGTTTTTTCAATGCACTGTGCTCCGCTGATTACGAATATACCTATGATTTGACGAAAACCTCATCAGGTAACTTGAAATCCGCATGAGAAGTTAGTGATCACAAATGAACGTCCTTTTTGCGGTAGGACCGATATTTCGCGAGAAAAACGCGAAAAACTGTTTGCATCGTTCCTCGAACTCTGCATATAGTTTAGAATATGTATTTTAGGTCGCTGAACAGAAATAAAACATTATTCCAGTGATAGAACGCGCAGAAATTATAATATCCGTGAAAAACCGGCAGCGAGGATCTTAATTTTTCTCGTTTTCCGATAATCTTAGTAATTCTACGATATCTTTATAAGAAATCATTATTTTTACACGCGCCCAAGTTTTTTCAATGCACTGTGCTCCGCTGATTACGAATAGACCTATGGATTTACGAAAAACTCATCAGGTAACTTGAAATCCGCATGAGAAGTTAGTGATCACAAATGAACGTCCTTTTTGCGCTAGGACCGATATTTCGCGAGAAAAACGCGAAAAACTGTTTGCATCATTCCTCGAACTCTGCATATAGTTTATAATATATATTTTAGGTCGCTGAACAGAAATAAAACATTATTTTAGTGATAGAACGCGCAGAAATTATAATAACCGTGAAAAACCGGCAGCGAGGATCTTAATTATTCTCGTTTTCCTATAATCTTAGTAATTCTACGATATCTTTCTGAGAAATCATGATTTTTACACGCGTCCAAGTTTCTTCAATGCACTGTGCTCCGCTGATTACGAATATACCTATGGATTCACGAAAAACTCATCAGGTAACTTGAAATCCGCATGAGAAGTTAGTGATCACAAATGAACGTCCTTTTTGCGGTAGGACCGATATTTCGCGAGAAAAACGCGAAAAACTGTTTGCATCGTTCCTCGAACTCTGCATATAGTTTAGAATATGTATTTTAGGTCGCTGAACGGAAATAAAACATTATTTTAGTGATAGAACGCGCAGAAATTATAATAACCGTGAAAAACCGGCAGCGAGGATCTTAATTTTTCTCGTTTTCCGATAATCTTAGTAATTCTACGATATCTTTATAAGAAATCATTATTTTTACACGCGCCCAAGTTTTTTCAATGCACTGTGCTCCGCTGATTACGAATATACCTATGGATTTACGAAAAACTCATCAGGTAACTTTAAATCCGCATGAGAAGTTAGTGATCACAAATGAACGTCCTTTTTGCGCTAGGACCGATATTTCGCGAGAAAAACGCGAAAAACTGTTTGCATCATTCCTCGAACTCTGCATATAGTTTATAATATGTATTTTAGGTCGCTGAACAGAAATAAAACATTATTTTAGTGATAGAATGCGCAGAAATTATAATAACCGTGAAAAAGGGCAGCGAGGATCTTAATTTTTCTCGTTTTCCGATAATCTTAGTAATTCTACGATATCTTTCTAAGAAATCATTATTTTTACACGCGCCCAAGTTTTTTCAATGCACTGTGCTCCGCTGATTACGAATATACCTATGGATTTACAAAAAACTTATCAGGTAACTTGAAATCCGCATGAGAAGTTAGTGATCACAAATGGACGTCCTTTTTGCGCTAGGACCGATATTTCGCGAGAAAAACGCGAAAAACTGTTTGCATCATTCCTCGAACTCTGCATATAGTTTATAATATGTATTTTAGGTCGCTGAACAGGAATAAAACATTATTTTAGTGATAGAACGCGCAGAAATTATCATAACCGTGAAAAACCGGCAGCGAGGATCTTAATTTTTCTCGTTTTCCGATAATCTTAGTAATTCTACGATATCTTTCTAAGAAATCATTATTTTTACACGCGCCCAAGTTTTTTCAATGCACTGTGCTCCGCTGATTACGAATATGCCTATGGTTTGACGAAAACCTCATCAGGTAACTTGAAATCCGCATGAGAAGTTAGTGATCACAAATGAACGTCCTTTTTGCGCTAGGACCGATATTTCGCGAGAAAAACGCGAAAAACTGTTTGCATCATTCCTCGAACTCTGCATATAGTTCATAATATGTATTTTAGGTCGCTGAACAGAAATAAAACATTATTTCAGTGATAGAACGCGCAGAAATTATAATAACCGTGAAAAACCGGCAGCGAGGATCTTAATTTTTCTCGTTTTCCGATAATCTTAGTAATTCTACGATATCTTTATAAGAAATCATTATTTTTACACGCGCCCAAGTTTTTTCAATGCACTGTGCTCCGCTGATTACGAATATACCTATGGTTTGACGAAAACCTCATCAGGTAACTTGAAATCCGCATGAGAAGTTAGTGATCACAAATGAACGTCCTTTTTGCGGTAGGACCGATATTTCGCGAGAAAAACGCGAAAAACTGTTTGCATCATTCCTCGGACTCTGCATATAGTTTATAATATGTATTTCAGGTCGCTGAACAGAAATAAAACATTCTTCTGGTGATAGAACGCGCAGAAATTATAATAACCGTGAAAAACCGGCAGCGAGGATCTTAATTTTTCTCGTTTTCCGATAATCTTAGTAATTCTACGATATCTTTCTGAGAAATCATTATTTTTACACGCGCCCAAGTTTTTTCAATGCACTGTGCTCCGCTGATTACGAATATACCTATGGATTTACGAAAAACTTATCAGGTAACTTGAAATCCGCATGAGAAGTTAGTGATCACAAATGAACGTCCGTTTTGCGCTAGGACCGATATTTCGCGAGAAAAACGCGAAAAACTGTTTGCATCATTCCTCGAACTCTGCATATAGTTCATAATATGTATTTTAGGTCGCTGAACAGAAATAAAACATTATTTCAGTGATAGAACGCGCAGAAATTATAATAACCGTGAAAAACCGGCAGCGAGGATCTTAATTTTTCTCGTTTTCCGATAATCTTAGTAATTCTACGATATCTTTATAAGAAATCATTATTTTTACACGCGCCCAAGTTTTTTCAATGCACTGTGCTCCGCTGATTACGAATATACCTATGATTTGACGAAAACCTCATCAGGTAACTTGAAATCCGCATGAGAAGTTAGTGATCACAAATGAACGTCCTTTTTGCGGTAGGACCGATATTTCGCGAGAAAAACGCGAAAAACTGTTTGCATCGTTCCTCGAACTCTGCATATAGTTTAGAATATGTATTTTAGGTCGCTGAACAGAAATAAAACATTATTCCAGTGATAGAACGCGCAGAAATTATAATAACCGTAAAAAACCGGCAGCGAGGATCTTAATTTTTCTCGTTTTCCGATAATCTTAGTAATTCTACGATATCTTTATAAGAAATCATTATTTTTACACGCGCCCAAGTTTTTTCAATGCACTGTGCTCCGCTGATTACGAATAGACCTATGGATTTACGAAAAACTCATCAGGTAACTTGAAATCCGCATGAGAAGTTAGTGATCACAAATGAACGTCCTTTTTGCGCTAGGACCGATATTTCGCGAGAAAAACGCGAAAAACTGTTTGCATCATTCCTCGAACTCTGCATATAGTTTATAATATATATTTTAGGTCGCTGAACAGAAATAAAACATTATTTTAGTGATAGAACGCGCAGAAATTATAATAACCGTGAAAAACCGGCAGCGAGGATCTTAATTATTCTCGTTTTCCTATAATCTTAGTAATTCTACGATATCTTTCTGAGAAATCATGATTTTTACACGCGTCCAAGTTTCTTCAATGCACTGTGCTCCGCTGATTACGAATATACCTATGGATTCACGAAAAACTCATCAGGTAACTTGAAATCCGCATGAGAAGTTAGTGATCACAAATGAACGTCCTTTTTGCGGTAGGACCGATATTTCGCGAGAAAAACGCGAAAAACTGTTTGCATCGTTCCTCGAACTCTGCATATAGTTTAGAATATGTATTTTAGGTCGCTGAACGGAAATAAAACATTATTTTAGTGATAGAACGCGCAGAAATTATAATAACCGTGAAAAACCGGCAGCGAGGATCTTAATTATTCTCGTTTTCCGATAATCTTAGTAATTCTACGATATCTTTATAAGAAATCATTATTTTTACACGCGCCCAAGTTTTTTCAATGCACTGTGCTCCGCTGATTACGAATATACCTATGGATTTACGAAAAACTCATCAGGTAACTTTAAATCCGCATGAGAAGTTAGTGATCACAAATGAACGTCCTTTTTGCGCTAGGACCGATATTTCGCGAGAAAAACGCGAAAAACTGTTTGCATCATTCCTCGAACTCTGCATATAGTTTATAATATGTATTTTAGGTCGCTGAACAGAAATAAAACATTATTTTAGTGATAGAATGCGCAGAAATTATAATAACCGTGAAAAAGGGCAGCGAGGATCTTAATTTTTCTCGTTTTCCGATAATCTTAGTAATTCTACGATATCTTTCTAAGAAATCATTATTTTTACACGCGCCCAAGTTTTTTCAATGCACTGTGCTCCGCTGATTACGAATATACCTATGGATTTACAAAAAACTTATCAGGTAACTTGAAATCCGCATGAGAAGTTAGTGATCACAAATGGACGTCCTTTTTGCGCTAGGACCGATATTTCGCGAGAAAAACGCGAAAAACTGTTTGCATCATTCCTCGAACTCTGCATATAGTTTATAATATGTATTTTAGGTCGCTGAACAGGAATAAAACATTATTTTAGTGATAGAACGCGCAGAAATTATCATAACCGTGAAAAACCGGCAGCGAGGATCTTAATTTTTCTCGTTTTCCGATAATCTTAGTAATTCTACGATATCTTTATAAGAAATCATTATTTTTACACGCGCCCAAGTTTTTTCAATGCACTGTGCTCCGCTGATTACGAATATGCCTATGGTTTGACGAAAACCTCATCAGGTAACTTGAAATCCGCATGAGTAGTTAGTGATCACAAATGAACGTCCTTTTTGCGCTAGGACCGATATTTCGCGAGAAAAACGCGAAAAACTGTTTGCATCATTCCTCGAACTCTGCATATAGTTCATAATATGTATTTTAGGTCGCTGAACAGAAATAAAACATTATTTCAGTGATAGAACGCGCAGAAATTATAATAACCGTGAAAAACCGGCAGCGAGGATCTTAATTTTTCTCGTTTTCCGATAATCTTAGTAATTCTACGATATCTTTATAAGAAATCATTATTTTTACACGCGCCCAAGTTTTTTCAATGCACTGTGCTCCGCTGATTACGAATATACCTATGATTTGACGAAAACCTCATCAGGTAACTTGAAATCCGCATGAGAAGTTAGTGATCACAAATGAACGTCCTTTTTGCGGTAGGACCGATATTTCGCGAGAAAAACGCGAAAAACTGTTTGCATCGTTCCTCGAACTCTGCATATAGTTTAGAATATGTATTTTAGGTCGCTGAACAGAAATAAAACATTATTCCAGTGATAGAACGCGCAGAAATTATAATAACCGTAAAAAACCGGCAGCGAGGATCTTAATTTTTCTCGTTTTCCGATAATCTTAGTAATTCTACGATATCTTTATAAGAAATCATTATTTTTACACGCGCCCAAGTTTTTTCAATGCACTGTGCTCCGCTGATTACGAATAGACCTATGGATTTACGAAAAACTCATCAGGTAACTTGAAATCCGCATGAGAAGTTAGTGATCACAAATGAACGTCCTTTTTGCGCTAGGACCGATATTTCGCGAGAAAAACGCGAAAAACTGTTTGCATCATTCCTCGAACTCTGCATATAGTTTTTAATATATATTTTAGGTCGCTGAACAGAAATAAAACATTATTTTAGTGATAGAACGCGCAGAAATTATAATAACCGTGAAAAACCGGCAGCGAGGATCTTAATTATTCTCGTTTTCCTATAATCTTAGTAATTCTACGATATCTTTCTGAGAAATCATGATTTTTACACGCGTCCAAGTTTCTTCAATGCACTGTGCTCCGCTGATTACGAATATACCTATGGATTCACGAAAAACTCATCAGGTAACTTGAAATCCGCATGAGAAGTTAGTGATCACAAATGAACGTCCTTTTTGCGGTAGGACCGATATTTCGCGAGAAAAACGCGAAAAACTGTTTGCATCGTTCCTCGAACTCTGCATATAGTTTAGAATATGTATTTTAGGTCGCTGAACGGAAATAAAACATTATTTTAGTGATAGAACGCGCAGAAATTATAATAACCGTGAAAAACCGGCAGCGAGGATCTTAATTTTTCTCGTTTTCCGATAATCTTAGTAATTCTACGATATCTTTATAAGAAATCATTATTTTTACACGCGCCCAAGTTTTTTCAATGCACTGTGCTCCGCTGATTACGAATATACCTATGGATTTACGAAAAACTCATCAGGTAACTTTAAATCCGCATGAGAAGTTAGTGATCACAAATGAACGTCCTTTTTGCGCTAGGACCGATATTTCGCGAGAAAAACGCGAAAAACTGTTTGCATCATTCCTCGAACTCTGCATATAGTTTATAATATGTATTTTAGGTCGCTGAACAGAAATAAAACATTATTTTAGTGATAGAATGCGCAGAAATTATAATAACCGTGAAAAAGGGCAGCGAGGATCTTAATTTTTCTCGTTTTCCGATAATCTTAGTAATTCTACGATATCTTTCTAAGAAATCATTATTTTTACACGCGCCCAAGTTTTTTCAATGCACTGTGCTCCGCTGATTACGAATATACCTATGGATTTACAAAAAACTTATCAGGTAACTTGAAATCCGCATGAGAAGTTAGTGATCACAAATGAACGTCCTTTTTGCGCTAGGACCGATATTTCGCGAGAAAAACGCGAAAAACTGTTTGCATCATTCCTCGAACCCTGCATAGAGTTTATAATATGTATTTTAGGTCGCTGAACAGGAATAAAACATTATTTTAGTGATAGAACGCGCAGAAATTATAATAACCGTGAAAAACCGGCAGCGAGGATCTTAATTTTTCTCGTTTTCCGATAATCTTAGTAATTCTACGATATCTTTCTAAGAAATCATTATTTTTACACGCGCCCAAGTTTTTTCAATGCACTGTGCTCCGCTGATTACGAATATGCCTATGGTTTGACGAAAACCTCATCAGGTAACTTGAAATCCGCATGAGAAGTTAGTGATCACAAATGAACGTCCTTTTTGCGCTAGGACCGATATTTCGCGAGAAAAACGCGAAAAACTGTTTGCATCATTCCTCGAACTCTGCATATAGTTCATAATATGTATTTTAGGTCGCTGAACAGAAATAAAACATTATTTCAGTGATAGAACGCGCAGAAATTATAATAACCGTGAAAAACCGGCAGCGAGGATCTTAATTTTTCTCGTTTTCCGATAATCTTAGTAATTCTACGATATCTTTATAAGAAATCATTATTTTTACACGCGCCCAAGTTTTTTCAATGCACTGTGCTCCGCTGATTACGAATATACCTATGGTTTGACGAAAACCTCATCAGGTAACTTGAAATCCGCATGAGAAGTTAGTGATCACAAATGAACGTCCTTTTTGCGGTAGGACCGATATTTCGCGAGAAAAACGCGAAAAACTGTTTGCATCATTCCTCGGACTCTGCATATAGTTTATAATATGTATTTCAGGTCGCTGAACAGAAATAAAACATTCTTCTGGTGATAGAACGCGCAGAAATTATAATAACCGTGAAAAACCGGCAGCGAGGATCTTAATTTTTCTCGTTTTCCGATAATCTTAGTAATTCTACGATATCTTTCTGAGAAATCATTATTTTTACACGCGCCCAAGTTTTTTCAATGCACTGTGCTCCGCTGATTACGAATATACCTATGGATTTACGAAAAACTTATCAGGTAACTTGAAATCCGCATGAGAAGTTAGTGATCACAAATGAACGTCCTTTTTGCGCTAGGACCGATATTTCGCGAGAAAAACGCGAAAAACTGTTTGCATCATTCCTCGAACTCTGCATATAGTTCATAATATGTATTTTAGGTCGCTGAACAGAAATAAAACATTATTTCAGTGATAGAACGCGCAGAAATTATAATAACCGTGAAAAACCGGCAGCGAGGATCTTAATTTTTCTCGTTTTCCGATAATCTTAGTAATTCTACGATATCTTTATAAGAAATCATTATTTTTACACGCGCCCAAGTTTTTTCAATGCACTGTGCTCCGCTGATTACGAATATACCTATGATTTGACGAAAACCTCATCAGGTAACTTGAAATCCGCATGAGAAGTTAGTGATCACAAATGAACGTCCTTTTTGCGGTAGGACCGATATTTCGCGAGAAAAACGCGAAAAACTGTTTGCATCGTTCCTCGAACTCTGCATATAGTTTAGAATATGTATTTTAGGTCGCTGAACAGAAATAAAACATTATTCCAGTGATAGAACGCGCAGAAATTATAATATCCGTGAAAAACCGGCAGCGAGGATCTTAATTTTTCTCGTTTTCCGATAATCTTAGTAATTCTACGATATCTTTATAAGAAATCATTATTTTTACACGCGCCCAAGTTTTTTCAATGCACTGTGCTCCGCTGATTACGAATAGACCTATGGATTTACGAAAAACTCATCAGGTAACTTGAAATCCGCATGAGAAGTTAGTGATCACAAATGAACGTCCTTTTTGCGCTAGGACCGATATTTCGCGAGAAAAACGCGAAAAACTGTTTGCATCATTCCTCGAACTCTGCATATAGTTTATAATATATATTTTAGGTCGCTGAACAGAAATAAAACATTATTTTAGTGATAGAACGCGCAGAAATTATAATAACCGTGAAAAACCGGCAGCGAGGATCTTAATTATTCTCGTTTTCCTATAATCTTAGTAATTCTACGATATCTTTCTGAGAAATCATGATTTTTACACGCGTCCAAGTTTCTTCAATGCACTGTGCTCCGCTGATTACGAATATACCTATGGATTCACGAAAAACTCATCAGGTAACTTGAAATCCGCATGAGAAGTTAGTGATCACAAATGAACGTCCTTTTTGCGGTAGGACCGATATTTCGCGAGAAAAACGCGAAAAACTGTTTGCATCGTTCCTCGAACTCTGCATATAGTTTAGAATATGTATTTTAGGTCGCTGAACGGAAATAAAACATTATTTTAGTGATAGAACGCGCAGAAATTATAATAACCGTGAAAAACCGGCAGCGAGGATCTTAATTTTTCTCGTTTTCCGATAATCTTAGTAATTCTACGATATCTTTATAAGAAATCATTATTTTTACACGCGCCCAAGTTTTTTCAATGCACTGTGCTCCGCTGATTACGAATATACCTATGGATTTACGAAAAACTCATCAGGTAACTTTAAATCCGCATGAGAAGTTAGTGATCACAAATGAACGTCCTTTTTGCGCTAGGACCGATATTTCGCGAGAAAAACGCGAAAAACTGTTTGCATCATTCCTCGAACTCTGCATATAGTTTATAATATGTATTTTAGGTCGCTGAACAGAAATAAAACATTATTTTAGTGATAGAATGCGCAGAAATTATAATAACCGTGAAAAAGGGCAGCGAGGATCTTAATTTTTCTCGTTTTCCGATAATCTTAGTAATTCTACGATATCTTTCTAAGAAATCATTATTTTTACACGCGCCCAAGTTTTTTCAATGCACTGTGCTCCGCTGATTACGAATATACCTATGGATTTACAAAAAACTTATCAGGTAACTTGAAATCCGCATGAGAAGTTAGTGATCACAAATGGACGTCCTTTTTGCGCTAGGACCGATATTTCGCGAGAAAAACGCGAAAAACTGTTTGCATCATTCCTCGAACTCTGCATATAGTTTATAATATGTATTTTAGGTCGCTGAACAGGAATAAAACATTATTTTAGTGATAGAACGCGCAGAAATTATCATAACCGTGAAAAACCGGCAGCGAGGATCTTAATTTTTCTCGTTTTCCGATAATCTTAGTAATTCTACGATATCTTTCTAAGAAATCATTATTTTTACACGCGCCCAAGTTTTTTCAATGCACTGTGCTCCGCTGATTACGAATATGCCTATGGTTTGACGAAAACCTCATCAGGTAACTTGAAATCCGCATGAGAAGTTAGTGATCACAAATGAACGTCCTTTTTGCGCTAGGACCGATATTTCGCGAGAAAAACGCGAAAAACTGTTTGCATCATTCCTCGAACTCTGCATATAGTTCATAATATGTATTTTAGGTCGCTGAACAGAAATAAAACATTATTTCAGTGATAGAACGCGCAGAAATTATAATAACCGTGAAAAACCGGCAGCGAGGATCTTAATTTTTCTCGTTTTCCGATAATCTTAGTAATTCTACGATATCTTTATAAGAAATCATTATTTTTACACGCGCCCAAGTTTTTTCAATGCACTGTGCTCCGCTGATTACGAATATACCTATGATTTGACGAAAACCTCATCAGGTAACTTGAAATCCGCATGAGAAGTTAGTGATCACAAATGAACGTCCTTTTTGCGGTAGGACCGATATTTCGCGAGAAAAACGCGAAAAACTGTTTGCATCGTTCCTCGAACTCTGCATATAGTTTAGAATATGTATTTTAGGTCGCTGAACAGAAATAAAACATTATTCCAGTGATAGAACGCGCAGAAATTATAATAACCGTAAAAAACCGGCAGCGAGGATCTTAATTTTTCTCGTTTTCCGATAATCTTAGTAATTCTACGATATCTTTATAAGAAATCATTATTTTTACACGCGCCCAAGTTTTTTCAATGCACTGTGCTCCGCTGATTACGAATAGACCTATGGATTTACGAAAAACTCATCAGGTAACTTGAAATCCGCATGAGAAGTTAGTGATCACAAATGAACGTCCTTTTTGCGGTAGGACCGATATTTCGCGAGAAAAACGCGAAAAACTGTTTGCATCGTTCCTCGAACTCTGCATATAGTTTAGAATATGTATTTTAGGTCGCTGAACGGAAATAAAACATTATTTTAGTGATAGAACGCGCAGAAATTATAATAACCGTGAAAAACCGGCAGCGAGGATCTTAATTTTTCTCGTTTTCCGATAATCTTAGTAATTCTACGATATCTTTATAAGAAATCATTATTTTTACACGCGCCCAAGTTTTTTCAATGCACTGTGCTCCGCTGATTACGAATATACCTATGGATTTACGAAAAACTCATCAGGTAACTTTAAATCCGCATGAGAAGTTAGTGATCACAAATGAACGTCCTTTTTGCGCTAGGACCGATATTTCGCGAGAAAAACGCGAAAAACTGTTTGCATCATTCCTCGAACTCTGCATATAGTTTATAATATGTATTTTAGGTCGCTGAACAGAAATAAAACATTATTTTAGTGATAGAATGCGCAGAAATTATAATAACCGTGAAAAAGGGCAGCGAGGATCTTAATTTTTCTCGTTTTCCGATAATCTTAGTAATTCTACGATATCTTTCTAAGAAATCATTATTTTTACACGCGCCCAAGTTTTTTCAATGCACTGTGCTCCGCTGATTACGAATATACCTATGGATTTACAAAAAACTTATCAGGTAACTTGAAATCCGCATGAGAAGTTAGTGATCACAAATGAACGTCCTTTTTGCGCTAGGACCGATATTTCGCGAGAAAAACGCGAAAAACTGTTTGCATCATTCCTCGAACCCTGCATATAGTTTATAATATGTATTTTAGGTCGCTGAACAGGAATAAAACATTATTTTAGTGATAGAACGCGCAGAAATTATAATAACCGTGAAAAACCGGCAGCGAGGATCTTAATTTTTCTCGTTTTCCGATAATCTTAGTAATTCTACGATATCTTTCTAAGAAATCATTATTTTTACACGCGCCCAAGTTTTTTCAATGCACTGTGCTCCGCTGATTACGAATATGCCTATGGTTTGACGAAAACCTCATCAGGTAACTTGAAATCCGCATGAGAAGTTAGTGATCACAAATGAACGTCCTTTTTGCGCTAGGACCGATATTTCGCGAGAAAAACGCGAAAAACTGTTTGCATCATTCCTCGAACTCTGCATATAGTTCATAATATGTATTTTAGGTCGCTGAACAGAAATAAAACATTATTTCAGTGATAGAACGCGCAGAAATTATAATAACCGTGAAAAACCGGCAGCGAGGATCTTAATTTTTCTCGTTTTCCGATAATCTTAGTAATTCTACGATATCTTTATAAGAAATCATTATTTTTACACGCGCCCAAGTTTTTTCAATGCACTGTGCTCCGCTGATTACGAATATACCTATGGTTTGACGAAAACCTCATCAGGTAACTTGAAATCCGCATGAGAAGTTAGTGATCACAAATGAACGTCCTTTTTGCGGTAGGACCGATATTTCGCGAGAAAAACGCGAAAAACTGTTTGCATCGTTCCTCGAACTCTGCATATAGTTTAGAATATGTATTTTAGGTCGCTGAACAGAAATAAAACATTATTCCAGTGATAGAACGCGCAGAAATTATAATAACCGTAAAAAACCGGCAGCGAGGATCTTAATTTTTCTCGTTTTCCGATAATCTTAGTAATTCTACGATATCTTTATAAGAAATCATTATTTTTACACGCGCCCAAGTTTTTTCAATGCACTGTGCTCCGCTGATTACGAATAGACCTATGGATTTACGAAAAACTCATCAGGTAACTTGAAATCCGCATGAGAAGTTAGTGATCACAAATGAACGTCCTTTTTGCGCTAGGACCGATATTTCGCGAGAAAAACGCGAAAAACTGTTTGCATCATTCCTCGAACTCTGCATATAGTTTATAATATATATTTTAGGTCGCTGAACAGAAATAAAACATTATTTTAGTGATAGAACGCGCAGAAATTATAATAACCGTGAAAAACCGGCAGCGAGGATCTTAATTATTCTCGTTTTCCTATAATCTTAGTAATTCTACGATATCTTTCTGAGAAATCATGATTTTTACACGCGTCCAAGTTTCTTCAATGCACTGTGCTCCGCTGATTACGAATATACCTATGGATTCACGAAAAACTCATCAGGTAACTTGAAATCCGCATGAGAAGTTAGTGATCACAAATGAACGTCCTTTTTGCGGTAGGACCGATATTTCGCGAGAAAAACGCGAAAAACTGTTCGCATCGTTCCTCGAACTCTGCATATAGTTTAGAATATGTATTTTAGGTCGCTGAACATAAATAAAACATTATTTTAGTGATAGAACGCGCAGAAATTATAATAACCGTGAAAAACCGGCAGCGAGGATCTTAATTTTTCTCGTTTTCCGATAATCTTAGTAATTCTACGATATCTTTCTAAGAAATCATTATTTTTACACGCGCCCAAGTTTTTTCAATGCCCTGTGCTCCGCTGATTACGAATATACCTATGGATTTACGAAAAACTCATCAGGTAACTTTAAATCCGCATGAGAAGTTAGTGATCACAAATGAACGTCCTTTTTGCGCTAGGACCGATATTTCGCGAGAAAAACGCGAAAAACTGTTTGCATCATTCCTCGAACTCTGCATATAGTTCATAATATGTATTTTAGGTCGCTGAACAGAAATAAAACATTATTTTAGTGTCAGAACGCGCAGAAATTATAATAACCGTGAAAAACCGGCAGCGAGGATCTCAATTTTTCTCGTTTTCCGATAATCTTAGTAATTCTACGATATCTTTCTAAGAAATCATTATTTTTACACGCGCCCAAGTTTTTTCAATGCACTGTGCTCCGCTGATTACGAATATACCTATGGATTTACGAAAAACTCATCAGGTAACTTGACATCCGCATGAGAAGTTAGTGATCACAAATGAACGTCCTTTTTGCGCTAGGACCGATATTACGCGAGAAAAACGCGAAAAACTGTTTGCATCATTCCTCGGACTCTGCATATAGTTCATAATATGTATTTTAGGTCGCTGAACAGAAAAAAAACATTATTTTAGTGATAGAACGCGCAGAAATTATAATAACCGTGATAAACCGGCAGCGAGGATCTTAATTTTTCTCGTTTTCCGATAATCTTAGTAATTCTCCGATATCTTTCTGAGAAATCATTATTTTTACACGCGCCCAAGTTTTTTCAATGCACTGTGCTCCGCTGATTACGAATATGCCTATGGTTTGACGAAAACCTCATCAGGTAACTTGAAATCCGCATGAGAAGTTAGTGATCACAAATGAACGTCCTTTTTGCGCTAGGACCGATATTTCGCGAGAAAAACGCGAAAAACTGTTTGCATCATTCCTCGGACTCTGCATATAGTTTATAATATGTATTTCAGGTCGCTGAACAGAAATAAAACATTCTTCTGGTGATAGAACGCGCAGAAATTATAATAACCGTGAAAAACCGGCAGCGAGGATCTTAATTTTTCTCGTTTTCCGATAATCTTAGTAATTCTACGATATCTTTCTAAGAAATCATTATTTTCACACGCGCCCAAGTTTTTTCAATGCACTGTGCTCCGCTGATTACGAATATGCCTATGGATTTACGAAAAACTCATCTGGTAACTTGAAATCTGCATGAGAAGTTAGTGATCACAAATGAACGTCCTTTTTGCGCTAGGACCGATATTTCGCGAGAAAAACGCGAAAAACTGTTTGCATCATTCCTCGAAATCTGCATATAGTTCATAATATGTATTTTAGGTCGCTGAACAGAAATATAACATTATTTTAGTGATAGAACGCGCAGAAATTATAATAACCGTGAAAAACCGGCAGCGAGGATCTTAATTTTTCTCGTTTTCCGATAATCTTAGTAATTCTACGATATCTTTCTGAGAAATCATTATTTTCACACGCGCCCAAGTTTTTCCAATGCACTGTGCTCCGCTGATTACGAGGATGCCTATGGATTTACGAAAACCTCATCAGGTAACTTGAAATCCGCATGAGAAGTTAGTGATCACAAATGAACGTCCTTTTTGCGCTAGGACCGATATTTCGCGAGAAAAACGCGAAAAACTGTTTGCATCATTCCTCGGACTCTGCATATAGTTTATAATATGTATTTTAGGTCGCTGAACAGAAATAAAACATTCTTCTGGTGATAGAACGCGCAGAAATTATAATAACCGTGAAAAACCGGCAGCGAGGATCTTAATTTTTCTCGTTTTCCGATAATCTTAGTAATTCTACGATATCTTTCTAAGAAATCATTATTTTTACACGCGCCCAAGTTTTTTCAATGCCCTGTGCTCCGCTGATTACGAATATACCTATGGATTTACGAAAAACTCATCAGGTAACTTTAAATCCGCATGAGAAGTTAGTGATCACAAATGAACGTCCTTTTTGCGCTAGGACCGATATTTCGCGAGAAAAACGCGAAAAACTGTTTGCATCATTCCTCGAACTCTGCATATAGTTCATAATATGTATTTTAGGTCGCTGAACAGAAATAAAACATTATTTTAGTGTCAGAACGCGCAGAAATTATAATAACCGTGAAAAACCGGCAGCGAGGATCTTAATTTTTCTCGTTTTCCGATAATCTTAGTAATTCTCCGATATCTTTCTGAGAAATCATTATTTTTACACGCGCCCAAGTTTTTTCAATGCACTGTGCTCCGCTGATTACGAATATGCCTATGGTTTGACGAAAACCTCATCAGGTAACTTGAAATCCGCATGAGAAGTTAGTGATCACAAATGAACGTCCTTTTTGCGCTAGGACCGATATTTCGCGAGAAAAACGCGAAAAACTGTTTGCATCATTCCTCGGACTCTGCATATAGTTTATAATATGTATTTCAGGTCGCTGAACAGAAATAAAACATTCTTCTGGTGATAGAACGCGCAGAAATTATAATAACCGTGAAAAACCGGCAGCGAGGATCTTAATTTTTCTCGTTTTCCGATAATCTTAGTAATTCTACGATATCTTTCTAAGAAATCATTATTTTCACACGCGCCCAAGTTTTTTCAGAGCACTGTGCTCCGCTGATTACGAATATGCCTATGGATTTACGAAAAACTCATCTGGTAACTTGAAATCTGCATGAGAAGTTAGTGATCACAAATGAACGTCCTTTTTGCGCTAGGACCGATATTTCGCGAGAAAAACGCGAAAAACTGTTTGCATCATTCCTCGAACTCTGCATATAGTTTATAATATGTATTTCAGGTCGCTGAACAGAAATAAAACATTCTTCTGGTGATAGAACGCGCAGAAATTATAATAACCGTGAAAAACCGGCAGCGAGGATCTTAATTTTTCTCGTTTTCCGATAATCTTAGTAATTCTACGATATCTTTCTGAGAAATCATTATTTTCACACGCGCCCAAGTTTTTTCAATGCACTGTGCTCCGCTGATTACGAATATACCTATGGATTTACGAAAAACTCATCAGGTAACTTGAAATCCGCATGAGAATTTAGTGATCCCAAATGAACGTCCTTTTTGCGCTAGGACCGATATTTCGCGAGAAAAACGCGAAAAACTGTTTGCATCATTCCTCGAACTCTGCATATAGTTCATAATATGTATTTTAGGTCGCTGAACAGAAATATAACATTATTTTAGTGATAGAACGCGCAGAAATTATAATAACCGTGAAAAACCGGCAGCGAGGATCTTAATTTTTCTCGTTTTCCGATAATCTTAGTAATTCTACGATATCTTTCTGAGAAATCATTATTTTCACACGCGCCCAAGTTTTTTCAATGCACTGTGCTCTGCTGATTACGAGGATGCCTATGGATTTACGAAAAACTCATCAGGTAACTTGAAATCCGCATGAGAAGTTAGTGATCACAAATAAACGTCCTTTTTGCGCTAGGACCGATATTTCGCGAGAAAAACGCGAAAAACTGTTTGCATCATTCCTCGAACTCTGCATATAGTTTATAATATGTATTTTAGGTCGCTGAACAGGAATAAAACATTATTTTAGTGATAGAACGCGCAGAAATTATAATAACCGTGAAAAACCGGCAGCGAGGATCTTAATTTTTCTCGTTTTCCGATAATCTTAGTAATTCTACGATATCTTTCTAAGAAATCATTATTTTTACACGCGCCCAAGTTTTTTCAATGCACTGTGCTCCGCTGATTACGAATATACCTATGGATTTACGAAAAACTCATCAGGTAACTTGAAATCCGCATGAGAAGTTAGTGATCACAAATGAACGTCCTTTTTGCGCTAGGACCGATATTACGCGAGAAAAACGCGAAAAACTGTTTGCATCATTCCTCGGACTCTGCATATAGTTTATAATATGTATTTCAGGTCGCTGAACAGAAATAAAACATTCTTCTGGTGATAGAACGCGCAGAAATTATAATAACCGTGAAAAACCGGCAGCGAGGATCTTAATTTTTCTCGTTTTCCGATAATCTTAGTAATTCTACGATATCTTTCTGAGAAATCATTATTTTCACACGCGCCCAAGTTTTTTCAATGCACTGTGCTCCGCTGATTACGAATATGCCTATGGATTTACGAAAAACTCATCAGGTAACTTGAAATCCGCATGAGAAGTTAGTGATCACAAATGACCGTCCTTTTTGCGCTAGGACCGATATTTCGCGAGAAAAACGCGAAAAACTGTTTGCATCATTCCTCGGACTCTGCATATAGTTTGTAATATGTATTTCAGGTCGCTGAACAGAAATAAAACATTCTTCTGGTGATAGAACGCGCAGAAATTATAATAACCGTGAAAAACCGGCAGCGAGGATCTTAATTTTTCTCGTTTTCCGATAATCTTAGTAATTCTACGATATCTTTCTGAGAAATCATTATTTCCACACGCGCCCAAGTTTTTTCAATGCACTGTGCTCCGCTGATTACGAATATGCCTATGGTTTTACGAAAAACTCATCAGGTAACTTGAAATCCGCATGAGAAGTTAGTGATCACAAATGAACGTCCTTTTTGCGCTAGGACCGATATTTCGCGAGAAAAACGCGGAAAACTGTTTGCATCATTCCTCGAACTCTGCATATAGTTTATAATATGTATTTTAGGTCGCTGAACAGAAATATAACATTATTTTAGTGATAGAACGCGCAGAAATTATAATAACCGTGAAAAACCGGCAGCGAGGATCTTAATTTTTCTCGTTTTCCGATAATCTTAGTAATTCTACGATATCTTTCTGAGAAATCATTATTTCCACACGCGCCCAAGTTTTTTCAATGCACTGTGCTCCGCTGATTACGAATATGCCTATGGTTTTACGAAAAACTCATCAGGTAACTTGAAATCCGCATGAGAAGTTAGTGATCACAAATGAACGTCCTTTTTGCGCTAGGACCGATATTTCGCGAGAAAAACGCGGAAAACTGTTTGCATCATTCCTCGAACTCTGCATATAGTTTATAATATGTATTTTAGGTCGCTGAACAGAAATATAACATTATTTTAGTGATAGAACGCGCAGAAATTATAATAACCGTGAAAAACCGGCAGCGAGGATCTTAATTTTTCTCGTTTTCCGATAATCTTAGTAATTCTACGATATCTTTCTGAGAAATCATTATTTTCACACGCGCCCAAGTTTTTTCAATGCACTGTGCTCCGCTGATTACGAATATGCCTATGGATTTACGAAAAACTTATCAGGTAACTTGAAATCCGCATGAGAAGTTAGTGATCACAAATGAACGTCCTTTTTGCGCTAGGACCGATATTTCGCGAGAAAAACGCGAAAAACTGTTTGCATCATTCCTCGAACTCTGCATATAGTTTATAATATGTATTTTAGGTCGCTGAACAGGAATAAAACATTATTTTAGTGATAGAACGCGCAGAAATTATAATAACCGTGAAAAACCGGCAGCGAGGATCTTAATTTTTCTCGTTTTCCGATAATCTTAGTAATTCTACGATATCTTTCTAAGAAATCATTATTTTTACACGCGCCCAAGTTTTTTCAATGCACTGTGCTCCGCTGATTACGAATATACCTATGGATTTACGAAAAACTCATCAGGTAACTTGAAATCCGCATGAGAAGTTAGTGATCACAAATGAACGTCCTTTTTGCGCTAGGACCGATATTACGCGAGAAAAACGCGAAAAACTGTTTGCATCATTCCTCGGACTCTGCATATAGTTCATAATATGTATTTTAGGTCGCTGAACAGAAAAAAAACATTATTTTAGTGATAGAACGCGCAGAAATTATAATAACCGTGAAAAACCGGCAGCGAGGATCTTAATTTTTCTCGTTTTCCGATAATCTTAGTAATTCTCCGATATCTTTCTGAGAAATCATTATTTTTACACGCGCCCAAGTTTTTTCAATGCACTGTGCTCCGCTGATTACAAATATGCCCATGGATTTACGAAAAACTTATCAGGTAACTTGAAATCCGCATGAGAAGTTAGTGATCACAAATGAACGTCCTTTTTGCGCTAGGACCGATATTTCGCGAGAAAAACGCGAAAAACTGTTTGCATCATTCCTCGAACTCTGCATATAGTTTATAATATGTATTTTAGGTCGCTGAACAGGAATAAAACATTATTTTAGTGATAGAACGCGCAGAAATTATAATAACCGTGAAAAACCGGCAGCGAGGATCTTAATTTTTCTCGTTTTCCGATAATCTTAGTAATTCTACGATATCTTTCTAAGAAATCATTATTTTTACACGCGCCCAAGTTTTTTCAATGCACTGTGCTCCGCTGATTACGAATATACCTATGGATTTACGAAAAACTCATCAGGTAACTTGAAATCCGCATGAGAAGTTAGTGATCACAAATGAACGTCCTTTTTGCGCTAGGACCGATATTACGCGAGAAAAACGCGAAAAACTGTTTGCATCATTCCTCGGACTCTGCATATAGTTCATAATATGTATTTTAGGTCGCTGAACAGAAAAAAAACATTATTTTAATGATAGAACGCGCAGAAATTATAATAACCGTGAAAAACCGGCAGCGAGGATCTTAATTTTTCTCGTTTTCCGATAATCTTAGTAATTCTCCGATATCTTTCTGAGAAATCATTATTTTTACACGCGCCCAAGTTTTTTCAATGCACTGTGCTCCGCTGATTACAAATATGCCCATGGTTTGACGAAAACCTCATCAGGTAACTTGAAATCCGCATGAGAAGTTAGTGATCACAAATGAACGTCCTTTTTGCGCTAGGACCGATATTTCGCGAGAAAAACGCGAAAAACTGTTTGCATCATTCCTCGGACTCTGCATATAGTTTATAATATGTATTTCAGGTCGCTGAACAGAAATAAAACATTCTTCTGGTGATAGAACGCGCAGAAATTATAATAACCGTGAAAAACCGGCAGCGAGGATCTTAATTTTTCTCGTTTTCCGATAATCTTAGTAATTCTACGATATCTTTCTGAGAAATCATTATTTTCACACGCGCCCAAGTTTTTTCAATGCACTGTGCTCCGCTGATTACGAATATGCCTATGGATTTACGAAAAACTCATCAGGTAACTTAAAATCCGCATGAGAAGTTAGTGATCACAAATGAACGTCTTTTTTGCGCCAGGACCGATATTTCGCGAGAAAAACGCGAAAAACTGTTTGCATCATTCCTCGAACTCTGCATATAGTTCATAATATGTATTTTAGGTCGCTGAACAGAAATATAACATTATTTTAGTGATAGAAGGCGCAGAAATTATAATAACCGTGAAAAACCGGCAGCGAGGATCTTAATTTTTCTCGTTTTCCGATAATCTTAGTAATTCTACGATATCTTTCTAAGAAATCATTATTTTTACACGCGCCCAAGTTTTTTCAATGCACTGTGCTCTGCTGATTACGAATATACCTATGGATTTACGAAAAACTCATCAGGTAACTTGAAATCCGCATGAGAAGTTAGTGATCACAAATGAACGTCCTTTTTGCGCTAGGACCGATATTACGCGAGAAAAACGCGAAAAACTGTTTGCATCATTCCTCGGACTCTGCATATAGTTTGTAATATGTATTTCAGGTCGCTGAACAGAAATAAAACATTATTTTAGTGATAGAACGCGCAGAAATTATAATAACCGTGAAAAACCGGCAGCGAGGATCTTAATTTTTCTCGTTTTCCGATAATCTTAGTAATGCTACGATATCTTTCCGAGAAATCATTATTTTCACACGCGCCCAAGTTTTTTCAATGCACTGTGCTCCGCTGATTACGAATATGCCTATGGATTTACGAAAAACTCATCAGGTAACTTGAAATCCGCATGAGAAGTTAGTGATCACAAATGAACGTCCTTTTTGCGCTAGGACCGATATTTCGCGAGAAAAACGCGAAAAACTGTTTGCATCATTCCTCGGACTCTGCATATAGTTTGTAATATGTGTTTCAGGTCGCTGAACAGAAATAAAACATTATTTCAGTGATAGAACGCGCAGAAATTATAATAACCGTGAAAAACTGGCAGCGAGGATCTTAATTTTTCGCGTTTTCCGATAATCTCAGTAATTCTACGATATCTTTCTGAGAAATCATTATTTTCACACGCGCCCAAGTTTGTTCAATGCACTGTGCTCCGCTGATTACGAGGATGCCTATGGATTTACGAAAAACTCATCAGGTAACTTGAAATCCGCATGAGAAGTTAGTGATCACAAATAAACGTCCTTTTTGCGCTAGGACCGATATTTCGCGAGAAAAACGCGAAAACTTGTTTGCATCATTCCTCGAACTCTGCATATAGTTCATAATATGTATTTTAGGTCGCTGAACAGAAATAAAACATTATTTTAGTGATAGAACGCGCAGAAATTATAATAACCGTGAAAAACCGGCAGCGAGGATCTTAATTTTTCTCGTTTTCCGATAATCTTAGTAATTCTACTATATCTTTCTGAGAAATCATTATTTTCACACGCGCCCAAGTTTTTTCAATGCACTGTGCTCCGCTGATTACGAATATGCCTATGGTTTTACGAAAACCTCATCAGGTAACTTGAAATCCGCATGAGAAGTTAGTGATCACAAATGAACGTCCTTTTTGCGCTAGGACCGATATTTCGCGAGAAAAACGCGAAAAACTGTTTGCATCATTCCTCGGACTCTGCATATAGTTTATAATATGTATTTCAGGTCGCTGAACAGAAATAAAACATTCTTCTGGTGATAGAACGCGCAGAAATTATAATAACCGTGAAAAACCGGCAGCGAGGATCTTAATTTTTCTCGTTTTCCGATAATCTTAGTAATTCTACGATATCTTTCTAAGAAATCATTATTTTCACACGCGCCCAAGTTTTTTCAATGCACTGTGCTCCGCTGATTACGAATATGCCTATGGATTCACGAAAAACTTATCAGGTAACTTGAAATCCGCATGAGAAGTTAGTGATCACAAATGAACGTCCTTTTTGCGCTAGGACCGATATTTCGCGAGAAAAACGCGAAAAACTGTTTGCATCATTCCTCGAACTCTGCATATAGTTTATAATATGTATTTTAGGTCGCTGAACAGGAATAAAACATTATTTTAGTGATAGAAGGCGCAGAAATTATAATAACCGTGAAAAACCGGCAGCGAGGATCTTAATTTTTCTCGTTTTCCGATAATCTTAGTAATTCTACGATATCTTTCTAAGAAATCATTATTTTTACACGCGCCCAAGTTTTTTCAATGCACTGTGCTCCGCTGATTACGAATATGCCTATGGTTTGACGAAAACCTCATCAGGTAACTTGAAATCCGCATGAGAAGTTAGTGATCACAAATGAACGTCCTTTTTGCGCTAGGACCGATATTTCGCGAGAAAAACGCGAAAAACTGTTTGCATCATTCCTCGGACTCTGCATATAGTTTATAATATGTATTTCAGGTCGCTGAACAGAAATAAAACATTCTTCTGGTGATAGAACGCGCAGAAATTATAATAACCGTGAAAAACCGGCAGCGAGGATCTTAATTTTTCTCGTTTTCCGATAATCTTAGTAATTCTACGATATCTTTCTAAGAAATCATTATTTTCACACGCGCCCAAGTTTTTTCAATGCACTGTGCTCCGCTGATTACGAATATGCCTATGGATTCACGAAAAACTCATCAGGTAACTTGAAATCCGCATGAGAATTTAGTGATCACAAATGAACGTCCTTTTTGCGCTAGGACCGATATTTCGCGAGAAAAACGCGAAAAACTGTTTGCATCATTCCTCGAACTCTGCATATAGTTCATAATATGTATTTTAGGTCGCTGAACAGAAATATAACATTATTTTAGTGATAGAACGCGCAGAAATTATAATAACCGTGAAAAACCGGCAGCGAGGATCTTAATTTTTCTCGTTTTCCGATAATCTTAGTAATTCTACGATATCTTTCTGAGAAATCATTATTTTCACACGCGCCCAAGTTTTTTCAATGCACTGTGCTCTGCTGATTACGAGGATGCCTATGGATTTACGAAAAACTCATCAGGTAACTTGAAATCCGCATGAGAAGTTAGTGATCACAAATAAACGTCCTTTTTGCGCTAGGACCGATATTTCGCGAGAAAAACGCGAAAAACTGTTTGCATCATTCCTCGAACTCTGCATATAGTTTATAATATGTATTTTAGGTCGCTGAACAGGAATAAAACATTATTTTAGTGATAGAACGCGCAGAAATTATAATAACCGTGAAAAACCGGCAGCGAGGATCTTAATTTTTCTCGTTTTCCGATAATCTTAGTAATTCTACGATATCTTTCTAAGAAATCATTATTTTTACACGCGCCCAAGTTTTTTCAATGCACTGTGCTCCGCTGATTACGAATATACCTATGGTTTTACGAAAAACTCATCAGGTAACTTGAAATCCGCATGAGAAGTTAGTGATCACAAATGAACGTCCTTTTTGCGCTAGGACCGATATTTCGCGAGAAAAACGCGGAAAACTGTTTGCATCATTCCTCGAACTCTGCATATAGTTTATAATATGTATTTTAGGTCGCTGAACAGAAATATAACATTATTTTAGTGATAGAACGCGCAGAAATTATAATAACCGTGAAAAACCGGCAGCGAGGATCTTAATTTTTCTCGTTTTCCGATAATCTTAGTAATTCTACGATATCTTTCTGAGAAATCATTATTTCCACACGCGCCCAAGTTTTTTCAATGCACTGTGCTCCGCTGATTACGAATATGCCTATGGTTTTACGAAAAACTCATCAGGTAACTTGAAATCCGCATGAGAAGTTAGTGATCACAAATGAACGTCCTTTTTGCGCTAGGACCGATATTTCGCGAGAAAAACGCGGAAAACTGTTTGCATCATTCCTCGAACTCTGCATATAGTTTATAATATGTATTTTAGGTCGCTGAACAGAAATATAACATTATTTTAGTGATAGAACGCGCAGAAATTATAATAACCGTGAAAAACCGGCAGCGAGGATCTTAATTTTTCTCGTTTTCCGATAATCTTAGTAATTCTACGATATCTTTCTGAGAAATCATTATTTTCACACGCGCCCAAGTTTTTTCAATGCACTGTGCTCCGCTGATTACGAATATGCCTATGGATTTACGAAAAACTCATCAGGTAACTTGAAATCCGCATGAGAAGTTAGTGATCACAAATGACCGTCCTTTTTGCGCTAGGACCGATATTTCGCGAGAAAAACGCGAAAAACTGTTTGCATCATTCCTCGGACTCTGCATATAGTTTGTAATATGTATTTCAGGTCGCTGAACAGAAATAAAACATTCTTCTGGTGATAGAACGCGCAGAAATTATAATAACCGTGAAAAACCGGCAGCGAGGATCTTAATTTTTCTCGTTTTCCGATAATCTTAGTAATTCTACGATATCTTTCTGAGAAATCATTATTTTTACACGCGCCCAAGTTTTTTCAATGCACTGTGCTCCGCTGATTACGAATATACCTATGGATTTACGAAAAACTTATCAGGTAACTTGAAATCCGCATGAGAAGTTAGTGATCACAAATGAACGTCCTTTTTGCGCTAGGACCGATATTTCGCGAGAAAAACGCGAAAAACTGTTTGCATCATTCCTCGAACTCTGCATATAGTTTATAATATGTATTTTAGGTCGCTGAACAGGAATAAAACATTATTTTAGTGATAGAACGCGCAGAAATTATAATAACCGTGAAAAACCGGCAGCGAGGATCTTAATTTTTCTCGTTTTCCGATAATCTTAGTAATTCTACGATATCTTTCTAAGAAATCATTATTTTTACACGCGCCCAAGTTTTTTCAATGCACTGTGCTCCGCTGATTACGAATATACCTATGGATTTACGAAAAACTCATCAGGTAACTTGAAATCCGCATGAGAAGTTAGTGATCACAAATGAACGTCCTTTTTGCGCTAGGACCGATATTACGCGAGAAAAACGCGAAAAACTGTTTGCATCATTCCTCGGACTCTGCATATAGTTCATAATATGTATTTTAGGTCGCTGAACAGAAAAAAAACATTATTTTAGTGATAGAACGCGCAGAAATTATAATAACCGTGAAAAACCGGCAGCGAGGATCTTAATTTTTCTCGTTTTCCGATAATCTTAGTAATTCTCCGATATCTTTCTGAGAAATCATTATTTTTACACGCGCCCAAGTTTTTTCAATGCACTGTGCTCCGCTGATTACAAATATGCCCATGGATTTACGAAAAACTTATCAGGTAACTTGAAATCCGCATGAGAAGTTAGTGATCACAAATGAACGTCCTTTTTGCGCTAGGACCGATATTTCGCGAGAAAAACGCGAAAAACTGTTTGCATCATTCCTCGAACTCTGCATATAGTTTATAATATGTATTTTAGGTCGCTGAACAGGAATAAAACATTATTTTAGTGATAGAACGCGCAGAAATTATAATAACCGTGAAAAACCGGCAGCGAGGATCTTAATTTTTCTCGTTTTCCGATAATCTTAGTAATTCTACGATATCTTTCTAAGAAATCATTATTTTTACACGCGCCCAAGTTTTTTCAATGCACTGTGCTCCGCTGATTACGAATATACCTATGGATTTACGAAAAACTCATCAGGTAACTTGAAATCCGCATGAGAAGTTAGTGATCACAAATGAACGTCCTTTTTGCGCTAGGACCGATATTACGCGAGAAAAACGCGAAAAACTGTTTGCATCATTCCTCGGACTCTGCATATAGTTCATAATATGTATTTTAGGTCGCTGAACAGAAAAAAAACATTATTTTAGTGATAGAACGCGCAGAAATTATAATAACCGTGAAAAACCGGCAGCGAGGATCTTAATTTTTCTCGTTTTCCGATAATCTTAGTAATTCTCCGATATCTTTCTGAGAAATCATTATTTTTACACGCGCCCAAGTTTTTTCAATGCACTGTGCTCCGCTGATTACAAATATGCCCATGGTTTGACGAAAACCTCATCAGGTAACTTGAAATCCGCATGAGAAGTTAGTGATCACAAATGAACGTCCTTTTTGCGCTAGGACCGATATTTCGCGAGAAAAACGCGAAAAACTGTTTGCATCATTCCTCGGACTCTGCATATAGTTTATAATATGTATTTCAGGTCGCTGAACAGAAATAAAACATTCTTCTGGTGATAGAACGCGCAGAAATTATAATAACCGTGAAAAACCGGCAGCGAGGATCTTAATTTTTCTCGTTTTCCGATAATCTTAGTAATTCTACGATATCTTTCTGAGAAATCATTATTTTCACACGCGCCCAAGTTTTTTCAATGCACTGTGCTCCGCTGATTACGAATATGCCTATGGATTTACGAAAAACTCATCAGGTAACTTAAAATCCGCATGAGAAGTTAGTGATCACAAATGAACGTCTTTTTTGCGCCAGGACCGATATTTCGCGAGAAAAACGCGAAAAACTGTTTGCATCATTCCTCGAACTCTGCATATAGTTCATAATATGTATTTTAGGTCGCTGAACAGAAATATAACATTATTTTAGTGATAGAAGGCGCAGAAATTATAATAACCGTGAAAAACCGGCAGCGAGGATCTTAATTTTTCTCGTTTTCCGATAATCTTAGTAATTCTACGATATCTTTCTAAGAAATCATTATTTTTACACGCGCCCAAGTTTTTTCAATGCACTGTGCTCTGCTGATTACGAATATACCTATGGATTTACGAAAAACTCATCAGGTAACTTGAAATCCGCATGAGAAGTTAGTGATCACAAATGAACGTCCTTTTTGCGCTAGGACCGATATTACGCGAGAAAAACGCGAAAAACTGTTTGCATCATTCCTCGGACTCTGCATATAGTTTGTAATATGTATTTCAGGTCGCTGAACAGAAATAAAACATTATTTTAGTGATAGAACGCGCAGAAATTATAATAACCGTGAAAAACCGGCAGCGAGGATCTTAATTTTTCTCGTTTTCCGATAATCTTAGTAATGCTACGATATCTTTCCGAGAAATCATTATTTTCACACGCGCCCAAGTTTTTTCAATGCACTGTGCTCCGCTGATTACGAATATGCCTATGGATTTACGAAAAACTCATCAGGTAACTTGAAATCCGCATGAGAAGTTAGTGATCACAAATGAACGTCCTTTTTGCGCTAGGACCGATATTTCGCGAGAAAAACGCGAAAAACTGTTTGCATCATTCCTCGGACTCTGCATATAGTTTGTAATATGTGTTTCAGGTCGCTGAACAGAAATAAAACATTATTTCAGTGATAGAACGCGCAGAAATTATAATAACCGTGAAAAACTGGCAGCGAGGATCTTAATTTTTCGCGTTTTCCGATAATCTCAGTAATTCTACGATATCTTTCTGAGAAATCATTATTTTCACACGCGCCCAAGTTTGTTCAATGCACTGTGCTCCGCTGATTACGAGGATGCCTATGGATTTACGAAAAACTCATCAGGTAACTTGAAATCCGCATGAGAAGTTAGTGATCACAAATAAACGTCCTTTTTGCGCTAGGACCGATATTTCGCGAGAAAAACGCGAAAACTTGTTTGCATCATTCCTCGAACTCTGCATATAGTTCATAATATGTATTTTAGGTCGCTGAACAGAAATAAAACATTATTTTAGTGATAGAACGCGCAGAAATTATAATAACCGTGAAAAACCGGCAGCGAGGATCTTAATTTTTCTCGTTTTCCGATAATCTTAGTAATTCTACTATATCTTTCTGAGAAATCATTATTTTCACACGCGCCCAAGTTTTTTCAATGCACTGTGCTCCGCTGATTACGAATATGCCTATGGTTTTACGAAAACCTCATCAGGTAACTTGAAATCCGCATGAGAAGTTAGTGATCACAAATGAACGTCCTTTTTGCGCTAGGACCGATATTTCGCGAGAAAAACGCGAAAAACTGTTTGCATCATTCCTCGGACTCTGCATATAGTTTATAATATGTATTTCAGGTCGCTGAACAGAAATAAAACATTCTTCTGGTGATAGAACGCGCAGAAATTATAATAACCGTGAAAAACCGGCAGCGAGGATCTTAATTTTTCTCGTTTTCCGATAATCTTAGTAATTCTACGATATCTTTCTAAGAAATCATTATTTTCACACGCGCCCAAGTTTTTTCAATGCACTGTGCTCCGCTGATTACGAATATGCCTATGGATTCACGAAAAACTTATCAGGTAACTTGAAATCCGCATGAGAAGTTAGTGATCACAAATGAACGTCCTTTTTGCGCTAGGACCGATATTTCGCGAGAAAAACGCGAAAAACTGTTTGCATCATTCCTCGAACTCTGCATATAGTTTATAATATGTATTTTAGGTCGCTGAACAGGAATAAAACATTATTTTAGTGATAGAAGGCGCAGAAATTATAATAACCGTGAAAAACCGGCAGCGAGGATCTTAATTTTTCTCGTTTTCCGATAATCTTAGTAATTCTACGATATCTTTCTAAGAAATCATTATTTTTACACGCGCCCAAGTTTTTTCAATGCACTGTGCTCCGCTGATTACGAATATGCCTATGGTTTGACGAAAACCTCATCAGGTAACTTGAAATCCGCATGAGAAGTTAGTGATCACAAATGAACGTCCTTTTTGCGCTAGGACCGATATTTCGCGAGAAAAACGCGAAAAACTGTTTGCATCATTCCTCGGACTCTGCATATAGTTTATAATATGTATTTCAGGTCGCTGAACAGAAATAAAACATTCTTCTGGTGATAGAACGCGCAGAAATTATAATAACCGTGAAAAACCGGCAGCGAGGATCTTAATTTTTCTCGTTTTCCGATAATCTTAGTAATTCTACGATATCTTTCTAAGAAATCATTATTTTCACACGCGCCCAAGTTTTTTCAATGCACTGTGCTCCGCTGATTACGAATATGCCTATGGATTCACGAAAAACTCATCAGGTAACTTGAAATCCGCATGAGAATTTAGTGATCACAAATGAACGTCCTTTTTGCGCTAGGACCGATATTTCGCGAGAAAAACGCGAAAAACTGTTTGCATCATTCCTCGAACTCTGCATATAGTTCATAATATGTATTTTAGGTCGCTGAACAGAAATATAACATTATTTTAGTGATAGAACGCGCAGAAATTATAATAACCGTGAAAAACCGGCAGCGAGGATCTTAATTTTTCTCGTTTTCCGATAATCTTAGTAATTCTACGATATCTTTCTAAGAAATCATTATTTTCACACGCGCCCAAGTTTTTTCAATGCACTGTGCTCCGCTGATTACGAATATGCCTATGGATTCACGAAAAACTCATCAGGTAACTTGAAATCCGCATGAGAATTTAGTGATCACAAATGAACGTCCTTTTTGCGCTAGGACCGATATTTCGCGAGAAAAACGCGAAAAACTGTTTGCATCATTCCTCGAACTCTGCATATAGTTCATAATATGTATTTTAGGTCGCTGAACAGAAATATAACATTATTTTAGTGATAGAACGCGCAGAAATTATAATAACCGTGAAAAACCGGCAGCGAGGATCTTAATTTTTCTCGTTTTTCGATAATCTTAGTAATTCTACGATATCTTTCTAAGAAATCATTATTTTCACACGCGCCCAAGTTTTTTCAATGCACTGTGCTCCGCTGATTACGAATATGCCTATGGTTTTACGAAAAACTCATCAGGTAACTTGAAATCCGCATGAGAAGTTAGTGATCACAAATGAACGTCCTTTTTGCGCTAGGACCGATATTTCGCGAGAAAAACGCGGAAAACTGTTTGCATCATTCCTCGAACTCTGCATATAGTTTATAATATGTATTTTAGGTCGCTGAACAGAAATATAACATTATTTTAGTGATAGAACGCGCAGAAATTATAATAACCGTGAAAAACCGGCAGCGAGGATCTTAATTTTTCTCGTTTTCCGATAATCTTAGTAATTCTACGATATCTTTCTGAGAAATCATTATTTCCACACGCGCCCAAGTTTTTTCAATGCACTGTGCTCCGCTGATTACGAATATGCCTATGGTTTTACGAAAAACTCATCAGGTAACTTGAAATCCGCATGAGAAGTTAGTGATCACAAATGAACGTCCTTTTTGCGCTAGGACCGATATTTTGCGAGAAAAACGCGGAAAACTGTTTGCATCATTCCTCGAACTCTGCATATAGTTTATAATATGTATTTTAGGTCGCTGAACAGAAATATAACATTATTTTAGTGATAGAACGCGCAGAAATTATAATAACCGTGAAAAACCGGCAGCGAGGATCTTAATTTTTCTCGTTTTCCGATAATCTTAGTAATTCTACGATATCTTTCTGAGAAATCATTATTTTCACACGCGCCCAAGTTTTTTCAATGCACTGTGCTCCGCTGATTACGAATATGCCTATGGATTTACGAAAAACTCATCAGGTAACTTGAAATCCGCATGAGAAGTTAGTGATCACAAATGACCGTCCTTTTTGCGCTAGGACCGATATTTCGCGAGAAAAACGCGAAAAACTGTTTGCATCATTCCTCGGACTCTGCATATAGTTTGTAATATGTATTTCAGGTCGCTGAACAGAAATAAAACATTCTTCTGGTGATAGAACGCGCAGAAATTATAATAACCGTGAAAAACCGGCAGCGAGGATCTTAATTTTTCTCGTTTTCCGATAATCTTAGTAATTCTACGATATCTTTCTGAGAAATCATTATTTTTACACGCGCCCAAGTTTTTTCAATGCACTGTGCTCCGCTGATTACGAATATACCTATGGATTTACGAAAAACTTATCAGGTAACTTGAAATCCGCATGAGAAGTTAGTGATCACAAATGAACGTCCTTTTTGCGCTAGGACCGATATTTCGCGAGAAAAACGCGAAAAACTGTTTGCATCATTCCTCGAACTCTGCATATAGTTTATAATATGTATTTTAGGTCGCTGAACAGGAATAAAACATTATTTTAGTGATAGAACGCGCAGAAATTATAATAACCGTGAAAAACCGGCAGCGAGGATCTTAATTTTTCTCGTTTTCCGATAATCTTAGTAATTCTACGATATCTTTCTAAGAAATCATTATTTTTACACGCGCCCAAGTTTTTTCAATGCACTGTGCTCCGCTGATTACGAATATACCTATGGATTTACGAAAAACTCATCAGGTAACTTGAAATCCGCATGAGAAGTTAGTGATCACAAATGAACGTCCTTTTTGCGCTAGGACCGATATTACGCGAGAAAAACGCGAAAAACTGTTTGCATCATTCCTCGGACTCTGCATATAGTTCATAATATGTATTTTAGGTCGCTGAACAGAAAAAAAACATTATTTTAGTGATAGAACGCGCAGAAATTATAATAACCGTGAAAAACCGGCAGCGAGGATCTTAATTTTTCTCGTTTTCCGATAATCTTAGTAATTCTCCGATATCTTTCTGAGAAATCATTATTTTTACACGCGCCCAAGTTTTTTCAATGCACTGTGCTCCGCTGATTACAAATATGCCCATGGATTTACGAAAAACTTATCAGGTAACTTGAAATCCGCATGAGAAGTTAGTGATCACAAATGAACGTCCTTTTTGCGCTAGGACCGATATTTCGCGAGAAAAACGCGAAAAACTGTTTGCATCATTCCTCGAACTCTGCATATAGTTTATAATATGTATTTTAGGTCGCTGAACAGGAATAAAACATTATTTTAGTGATAGAACGCGCAGAAATTATAATAACCGTGAAAAACCGGCAGCGAGGATCTTAATTTTTCTCGTTTTCCGATAATCTTAGTAATTCTACGATATCTTTCTAAGAAATCATTATTTTTACACGCGCCCAAGTTTTTTCAATGCACTGTGCTCCGCTGATTACGAATATACCTATGGATTTACGAAAAACTCATCAGGTAACTTGAAATCCGCATGAGAAGTTAGTGATCACAAATGAACGTCCTTTTTGCGCTAGGACCGATATTACGCGAGAAAAACGCGAAAAACTGTTTGCATCATTCCTCGGACTCTGCATATAGTTCATAATATGTATTTTAGGTCGCTGAACAGAAAAAAAACATTATTTTAGTGATAGAACGCGCAGAAATTATAATAACCGTGAAAAACCGGCAGCGAGGATCTTAATTTTTCTCGTTTTCCGATAATCTTAGTAATTCTCCGATATCTTTCTGAGAAATCATTATTTTTACACGCGCCCAAGTTTTTTCAATGCACTGTGCTCCGCTGATTACAAATATGCCCATGGTTTGACGAAAACCTCATCAGGTAACTTGAAATCCGCATGAGAAGTTAGTGATCACAAATGAACGTCCTTTTTGCGCTAGGACCGATATTTCGCGAGAAAAACGCGAAAAACTGTTTGCATCATTCCTCGGACTCTGCATATAGTTTATAATCTGTATTTCAGGTCGCTGAACAGAAATAAAACATTCTTCTGGTGATAGAACGCGCAGAAATTATAATAACCGTGAAAAACCGGCAGCGAGGATCTTAATTTTTCTCGTTTTCCGATAATCTTAGTAATTCTACGATATCTTTCTGAGAAATCATTATTTTCACACGCGCCCAAGTTTTTTCAATGCACTGTGCTCCGCTGATTACGAATATGCCTATGGATTTACGAAAAACTCATCAGGTAACTTAAAATCCGCATGAGAAGTTAGTGATCACAAATGAACGTCTTTTTTGCGCCAGGACCGATATTTCGCGAGAAAAACGCGAAAAACTGTTTGCATCATTCCTCGAACTCTGCATATAGTTCATAATATGTATTTTAGGTCGCTGAACAGAAATATAACATTATTTTAGTGATAGAAGGCGCAGAAATTATAATAACCGTGAAAAACCGGCAGCGAGGATCTTAATTTTTCTCGTTTTCCGATAATCTTAGTAATTCTACGATATCTTTCTAAGAAATCATTATTTTTACACGCGCCCAAGTTTTTTCAATGCACTGTGCTCTGCTGATTACGAATATACCTATGGATTTACGAAAAACTCATCAGGTAACTTGAAATCCGCATGAGAAGTTAGTGATCACAAATGAACGTCCTTTTTGCGCTAGGACCGATATTACGCGAGAAAAACGCGAAAAACTGTTTGCATCATTCCTCGGACTCTGCATATAGTTTGTAATATGTATTTCAGGTCGCTGAACAGAAATAAAACATTATTTTAGTGATAGAACGCGCAGAAATTATAATAACCGTGAAAAACCGGCAGCGAGGATCTTAATTTTTCTCGTTTTCCGATAATCTTAGTAATGCTACGATATCTTTCCGAGAAATCATTATTTTCACACGCGCCCAAGTTTTTTCAATGCACTGTGCTCCGCTGATTACGAATATGCCTATGGATTTACGAAAAACTCATCAGGTAACTTGAAATCCGCATGAGAAGTTAGTGATCACAAATGAACGTCCTTTTTGCGCTAGGACCGATATTTCGCGAGAAAAACGCGAAAAACTGTTTGCATCATTCCTCGGACTCTGCATATAGTTTGTAATATGTGTTTCAGGTCGCTGAACAGAAATAAAACATTATTTCAGTGATAGAACGCGCAGAAATTATAATAACCGTGAAAAACTGGCAGCGAGGATCTTAATTTTTCGCGTTTTCCGATAATCTCAGTAATTCTACGATATCTTTCTGAGAAATCATTATTTTCACACGCGCCCAAGTTTGTTCAATGCACTGTGCTCCGCTGATTACGAGGATGCCTATGGATTTACGAAAAACTCATCAGGTAACTTGAAATCCGCATGAGAAGTTAGTGATCACAAATAAACGTCCTTTTTGCGCTAGGACCGATATTTCGCGAGAAAAACGCGAAAACTTGTTTGCATCATTCCTCGAACTCTGCATATAGTTCATAATATGTATTTTAGGTCGCTGAACAGAAATAAAACATTATTTTAGTGATAGAACGCGCAGAAATTATAATAACCGTGAAAAACCGGCAGCGAGGATCTTAATTTTTCTCGTTTTCCGATAATCTTAGTAATTCTACTATATCTTTCTGAGAAATCATTATTTTCACACGCGCCCAAGTTTTTTCAATGCACTGTGCTCCGCTGATTACGAATATGCCTATGGTTTTACGAAAACCTCATCAGGTAACTTGAAATCCGCATGAGAAGTTAGTGATCACAAATGAACGTCCTTTTTGCGCTAGGACCGATATTTCGCGAGAAAAACGCGAAAAACTGTTTGCATCATTCCTCGGACTCTGCATATAGTTTATAATATGTATTTCAGGTCGCTGAACAGAAATAAAACATTCTTCTGGTGATAGAACGCGCAGAAATTATAATAACCGTGAAAAACCGGCAGCGAGGATCTTAATTTTTCTCGTTTTCCGATAATCTTAGTAATTCTACGATATCTTTCTAAGAAATCATTATTTTCACACGCGCCCAAGTTTTTTCAATGCACTGTGCTCCGCTGATTACGAATATGCCTATGGATTCACGAAAAACTTATCAGGTAACTTGAAATCCGCATGAGAAGTTAGTGATCACAAATGAACGTCCTTTTTGCGCTAGGACCGATATTTCGCGAGAAAAACGCGAAAAACTGTTTGCATCATTCCTCGAACTCTGCATATAGTTTATAATATGTATTTTAGGTCGCTGAACAGGAATAAAACATTATTTTAGTGATAGAAGGCGCAGAAATTATAATAACCGTGAAAAACCGGCAGCGAGGATCTTAATTTTTCTCGTTTTCCGATAATCTTAGTAATTCTACGATATCTTTCTAAGAAATCATTATTTTTACACGCGCCCAAGTTTTTTCAATGCACTGTGCTCCGCTGATTACGAATATGCCTATGGTTTGACGAAAACCTCATCAGGTAACTTGAAATCCGCATGAGAAGTTAGTGATCACAAATGAACGTCCTTTTTGCGCTAGGACCGATATTTCGCGAGAAAAACGCGAAAAACTGTTTGCATCATTCCTCGGACTCTGCATATAGTTTATAATATGTATTTCAGGTCGCTGAACAGAAATAAAACATTCTTCTGGTGATAGAACGCGCAGAAATTATAATAACCGTGAAAAACCGGCAGCGAGGATCTTAATTTTTCTCGTTTTCCGATAATCTTAGTAATTCTACGATATCTTTCTAAGAAATCATTATTTTCACACGCGCCCAAGTTTTTTCAATGCACTGTGCTCCGCTGATTACGAATATGCCTATGGATTCACGAAAAACTCATCAGGTAACTTGAAATCCGCATGAGAATTTAGTGATCACAAATGAACGTCCTTTTTGCGCTAGGACCGATATTTCGCGAGAAAAACGCGAAAAACTGTTTGCATCATTCCTCGAACTCTGCATATAGTTCATAATATGTATTTTAGGTCGCTGAACAGAAATATAACATTATTTTAGTGATAGAACGCGCAGAAATTATAATAACCGTGAAAAACCGGCAGCGAGGATCTTAATTTTTCTCGTTTTCCGATAATCTTAGTAATTCTACGATATCTTTCTAAGAAATCATTATTTTCACACGCGCCCAAGTTTTTTCAATGCACTGTGCTCCGCTGATTACGAATATGCCTATGGATTCACGAAAAACTCATCAGGTAACTTGAAATCCGCATGAGAATTTAGTGATCACAAATGAACGTCCTTTTTGCGCTAGGACCGATATTTCGCGAGAAAAACGCGAAAAACTGTTTGCATCATTCCTCGAACTCTGCATATAGTTCATAATATGTATTTTAGGTCGCTGAACAGAAATATAACATTATTTTAGTGATAGAACGCGCAGAAATTATAATAACCGTGAAAAACCGGCAGCGAGGATCTTAATTTTTCTCGTTTTTCGATAATCTTAGTAATTCTACGATATCTTTCTAAGAAATCATTATTTTCACACGCGCCCAAGTTTTTTCAATGCACTGTGCTCCGCTGATTACGAATATGCCTATGGTTTTACGAAAAACTCATCAGGTAACTTGAAATCCGCATGAGAAGTTAGTGATCACAAATGACCGTCCTTTTTGCGCTAGGACCGATATTTCGCGAGAAAAACGCGAAAAACTGTTTGCATCATTCCTCGGACTCTGCATATAGTTTGTAATATGTATTTCAGGTCGCTGAACAGAAATAAAACATTATTTTAGTGATAGAACGCGCAGAAATTATAATAACCGTGAAAAACCGGCAGCGAGGATCTTAATTTTTCTCGTTTTCCGATAATCTTAGTAATTCTACGATATCTTTCTAAGAAATCATTATTTTCACACGCGCCCAAGTTTTTTCAATGCACTGTGCTCCGCTGATTACGAATATGCCTATGGATTCACGAAAAACTTATCAGGTAACTTGAAATCCGCATGAGAAGTTAGTGATCACAAATGAACGTCCTTTTTGCGCTAGGACCGATATTTCGCGAGAAAAACGCGAAAAACTGTTTGCATCATTCCTCGAACTCTGCATATAGTTTATAATATGTATTTTAGGTCGCTGAACAGGAATAAAACATTATTTTAGTGATAGAAGGCGCAGAAATTATAATAACCGTGAAAAACCGGCAGCGAGGATCTTAATTTTTCTCGTTTTCCGATAATCTTAGTAATTCTACGATATCTTTCTAAGAAATCATTATTTTTACACGCGCCCAAGTTTTTTCAATGCACTGTGCTCCGCTGATTACGAATATGCCTATGGTTTGACGAAAACCTCATCAGGTAACTTGAAATCCGCATGAGAAGTTAGTGATCACAAATGAACGTCCTTTTTGCGCTAGGACCGATATTTCGCGAGAAAAACGCGAAAAACTGTTTGCATCATTCCTCGGACTCTGCATATAGTTTATAATATGTATTTCAGGTCGCTGAACAGAAATAAAACATTCTTCTGGTGATAGAACGCGCAGAAATTATAATAACCGTGAAAAACCGGCAGCGAGGATCTTAATTTTTCTCGTTTTCCGATAATCTTAGTAATTCTACGATATCTTTCTAAGAAATCATTATTTTCACACGCGCCCAAGTTTTTTCAATGCACTGTGCTCCGCTGATTACGAATATGCCTATGGATTCACGAAAAACTCATCAGGTAACTTGAAATCCGCATGAGAATTTAGTGATCACAAATGAACGTCCTTTTTGCGCTAGGACCGATATTTCGCGAGAAAAACGCGAAAAACTGTTTGCATCATTCCTCGAACTCTGCATATAGTTCATAATATGTATTTTAGGTCGCTGAACAGAAATATAACATTATTTTAGTGATAGAACGCGCAGAAATTATAATAACCGTGAAAAACCGGCAGCGAGGATCTTAATTTTTCTCGTTTTCCGATAATCTTAGTAATTCTACGATATCTTTCTAAGAAATCATTATTTTCACACGCGCCCAAGTTTTTTCAATGCACTGTGCTCCGCTGATTACGAATATGCCTATGGATTCACGAAAAACTCATCAGGTAACTTGAAATCCGCATGAGAATTTAGTGATCACAAATGAACGTCCTTTTTGCGCTAGGACCGATATTTCGCGAGAAAAACGCGAAAAACTGTTTGCATCATTCCTCGAACTCTGCATATAGTTCATAATATGTATTTTAGGTCGCTGAACAGAAATATAACATTATTTTAGTGATAGAACGCGCAGAAATTATAATAACCGTGAAAAACCGGCAGCGAGGATCTTAATTTTTCTCGTTTTTCGATAATCTTAGTAATTCTACGATATCTTTCTAAGAAATCATTATTTTCACACGCGCCCAAGTTTTTTCAATGCACTGTGCTCCGCTGATTACGAATATGCCTATGGTTTTACGAAAAACTCATCAGGTAACTTGAAATCCGCATGAGAAGTTAGTGATCACAAATGACCGTCCTTTTTGCGCTAGGACCGATATTTCGCGAGAAAAACGCGAAAAACTGTTTGCATCATTCCTCGGACTCTGCATATAGTTTGTAATATGTATTTCAGGTCGCTGAACAGAAATAAAACATTATTTTAGTGATAGAACGCGCAGAAATTATAATAACCGTGAAAAACCGGCAGCGAGGATCTTAATTTTTCTCGTTTTCCGATAATCTCATTAATTCTACGATATCTTCCTAAGAAATCATTATTTTTACGCGCGCCCAAGTTTTTTCAATGCACTGTGCTCCGCTGATTACGAATATGCCTATGGATTCACGAAAAACTCATCATGTAACTTGAAATCCGCATGAGAAGTTAGTGATCACAAATGAACGTCCTTTTTGCGCTAGGACCGATATTTCGCGAGAAAAACGCGAAAAACTGTTTGCATCATTCCTCGGACTCTGCATATAGTTTGTAATATGTATTTCAGGTCGCTGAACAGAAATAAAACAGTATTTTAGTGATAGAACGCGCAGAAATTATAATAACCGTGAAAAACCGGCAGCGAGGATCTTAATTTTTCTCGTTTCCCGATAATCTTAGTAATGCTACGATATCTTTCTGAGAAATCATTATTTTCACACGCGCCCAAGTTTTTTCAATGCACTGTGCTCCGCTGATTACGAATATGCCTATGGATTTACGAAAAACTCATCAGGTAACTTGAAATCCGCATGAGAAGTTAGTGATCACAAATGAACGTCCTTTTTGCGCTAGGACCGATATTTCGCGAGAAAAACGCGAAAAACTGTTTGCATCATTCCTCGGACTCTGCATATAGTTTGTAATATGTATTTCAGGTCGCTGAACAGAAATAAAACATTATTTCAGTGATAGAACGCGCAGAAATTATAATAACCGTGAAAAACTGGCAGCGAGGATCTTAATTTTTCGCGTTTTCCGATAATCTCAGTAATTCTACGATATCTTTCTGAGAAATCATTATTTTCACACGCGCCCAAGTTTGTTCAATGCACTGTGCTCCGCTGATTACGAGGATGCCTATGGATTTACGAAAAACTCATCAGGTAACTTGAAATCCGCATGAGAAGTTAGTGATCACAAATAAACGTCCTTTTTGCGCTAGGACCGATATTTCGCGAGAAAAACGCGAAAACTTGTTTGCATCATTCCTCGAACTCTGCATATAGTTCATAATATGTATTTTAGGTCGCTGAACAGAAATAAAACATTATTTTAGTGATAGAACGCGCAGAAATTATAATAACCGTGAAAAACCGGCAGCGAGGATCTTAATTTTTCTCGTTTTCCGATAATCTTAGTAATTCTACGATATCTTTCTGAGAAATCATTATTTTCACACGCGCCCAAGTTTTTTCAATGCACTGTGCTCCGCTGATTACGAATATGCCTATGGTTTTACGAAAAACTCATCAGGTAACTTGAAATCCGCATGAGAAGTTAGTGATCACAAATGAACGTCCTTTTTGCGCTAGGACCGATATTTCGCGAGAAAAACGCGGAAAACTGTTTGCATCATTCCTCGAACTCTGCATATAGTTCATAATATGTATTTTAGGTCGCTGAACAGAAATATAACATTATTTTAGTGATAGAACGCGCAGAAATTATAATAACCGTGAAAAACCGGCAGCGAGGATCTCAATTTTTCTCGTTTTCCGATAATCTTAGTAATTCTACGATATCTTTCTGAGAAATCATTATTTTTACACGCGCCCAAGTTTGTTCAATGCACTGTGCTCCGCTGATTACGAGGATGCCTATGGATTTACGAAAAACCCATCAGGTAACTTAAAATCCGCATGAGAAGTTAGTGATCACAAATGAACGTCCTTTCTGCGCTAGGACCGATATTTCGCGAGAAAAACGCGAAAAACTATTTGCATCAGTCCTCGGACTCTGCATATAGTTTATATAATGTATTTTAGGTCGCTGAACAGAAATAAACCATTATTTTAGTGATAGAACGCGCAGAAATTATAATAACCGTGAAAAACCGGCAGCGAGGATCTTAATTTTTCTCGTTTTCCGATAATCTTAGTAATTCTACGATATCTTTCGAAGAAATCATTATTTTCACACGCGGCCAAGTTTTTTCAATGCACTGTGCTCCGCTGATTACGAATATGCCCATGGTTTTACGAAAAACTTATCAGGTAACTTGACATCTGCATGAGAAGTTAGTGATCACAAATGAACGTTCTTTTTGCGCTAGGACCTTTTCTTGTCAAAAATATTCTCATGTCAGGATACTTAAAATAGTCTGAAACATCGAGAAAAATGGTTTTTACGAAACGTCTGTAAGCGTGTGTGCGTGCGTGTGCAATGTGCAGATTTCCTTGTACGCACGATAACTGTCGTAATTTTCACGGATTTTCTTCTAATTCGGCACGCAAGAAGGTTGTCATAACACAACGCTTGGGATTATATTCGACGCGAATCGGTTGAAAGTTTTTTTTTTCTACACCATTTTTTAAATTTTGGAAAGTCGTTTTTACGCTAGAACTTTCGCAATTGAAGACTACCCGTGAAACATTATGTGTACTAAATTTTGCGAGAATCCGTCGAGCCGTTTCGATTTTATTACAATTTTAATTTTTTCAAAAATGTCTGCAAATACTACTCATGCAAATTGTGAAATATCCGGTTGCAATTGCCGATATGATTTCACGATTATTGATATCCAATTAAGAATTTGGTCTAATTAACTGTTGACGTGTCAGAAAATCTCGATTTTGGTGAACATAAAGAGCAAAAAAGCTTTTACGACAAAAAAAAATTTTGAAATCCATCCCAGATTTATCTTAAATTCTCTTCACACTTAGACGACCGTTTAAAGAAATATTTGGTGAAAATTTGACACCAATCGGTCGAGTGGTCCAAATTTTATGGCATTTTGAATTATTTGAAAAATCTCATTCGAGCGCTTGTTTATGCAAATTACTAGGTATCGGGTTTCAATTTAGTTCACATATGGACTATCATTACAAAATTTTTGAGTAACGATTTTACACAAATCCGTTGAGGGGTAAAAATTTTACGTCGCTTTGAGTTTTTATAGAAATGTCTTCCCAGTATAAACTAGCCTGCAAAGTAGAACCTTGAAAATTGCTTCCTCATTATTTTTTGCTTTGTACAAAGCTTTCTCTATGAGGAAGCCGAAATTGATCAACATACTTCCTCATAGAGGTAGCTTTGTAAAAAGTAAAAAATAATATGGAAGCAATTTGCAAGGTTCACCTTTGCAGGCTTTTTATTTCACATTTTGTACGTTCCTTATTTTATTTTTTGACAATGTAAAATATGTATTGTATTTTTCAATTAAGGATATTTCAATATACAGCTCGGTTTCCTCGCAAGGTGATATCGTAACTTGTATAATTGGTGTTTCTAGCATCGTAGCGTTATTATAAAATGATATGTCAAAAATGTACTGCTGAATGCAAATAGCAGGAAATTCGATTTAAAAAGAGAGCAATTTACGGTTTCGTGTTTGCTGCACGACAATGGAAAAGCTCACGAACGTTATTTTAACTCTGAACATTTCTACATATTCCGCGACGACTGGTTAAAGTATAAATCCATAAATCCATGTATCCATAAATGGACAAGAACCTTCATCCCTTCGTCACTTTTCGTAGACCCGAGTAGGGCTGATAAAGTAAAACAGTGCCACTGATTAATCAAGTTGTGCTCCAGTGGATAATTGAATGTGCAGATAATTCAGTGTATATTCGGGAAATGTACTAAAATAACCTGACTGAGGATCTCATCTGGTAGCAACAAGAAGCTCGAAGGGAAAAGCAGCGTTTGTATTGACTAAACTAATCTTGTCTATTTACACTAGTGCCTAACGTACGCTATCAAGAATGAGGGTCTACGTGTGCATGTAAAAAGAACGAGGCAAGGAGAGAAAAGCAATTTGCGAGTGACGCGACCATGCATCAACTTGGTTGTGAAAAACGCGTATATACGGGGCATTCCATGGTAATACAGACATACTGAAGCCTGAACTTATTCGATTTCTCAAATATATTTTTTATCTTGTTATAATTTTTTCGAAGTATCTGTGTTTTTTATTTTAATTAATTCTTGAATTACAGAAAAAATATCGATTTAAAAAATTCTAATCAAAAACATGATATCGATAAAAATGAAATGGTGAATTTTTTCGTCTTCGACTTCATTTAAAATATAGGGAAAAAAAATAGATTGAAATTAAGCAAATGACATGTTAAAATAAGTATGACAACTTTGATCTTCAACATTACAATCGGATACTAAAAGAATATTCGATGCACATATTCTTTAATATGCGGCTCTAATTTTGCCATCATGGCTTCAGGCTTAAAATATTGGGTTTCTAACGCAGAATTGTAATAATAACTTTCTAAGAATTTAAAAAGTGTCATATTTCGTTAAATTTTGAATTTTTCACTCGAACGTAAGTCAACATGATTAATGATACTGATATTTTCTTAAAACTTTTATAATAAACCACGTTACAAGATAAGAAATAACATTTCTCTTTTGTCGATACGTATTTTTCATTAGAGTTTGGATTTTGTTTATTCCTCATACAATTTTTTCAATAATTCAAGTATGGCTTGGATAAACAATCCACTTAAGATCACAGATGATTTTTCCAACGATAACAATCAGATAAAAAATATATAGGGCTAATCGGAAAGGCTTGAGTTTCCTGTGTGCTTTATCATGGAATGCCCCGTATACACAACAACACAAAAGAGTCTACGGGAGGGCCTCTCTTCCTGATTGCCGTGACGGCCTTGGAAAGATTCCTGGTGGTTGCTTCGCGAACGTCCCTTCGTCATTCCGCCAAGTGAAAGGGAGTCTCGTAAAATCGAGGGTTGTGGTAAATGGTTCGGTGTTAATTCGCTAGTCAGCATCGAGTCGAGGACTTCGGTGAGGCACTTCTTGCCAGTGTCTCTCGGGTTATATACAGATAAGAGGGGGCAAAGGAAGAGATACAGAGAGAGAGAGTGTGAGAGGGAAATAGAGCAAGAAGCTTGATGGAGCCGATTAATTGTAATAATCATAACGGCGAAGGAAGTGGCGATAACCGTTCTTAATTATTCTAGGGCGAGCTTGCAAGTCAGAAGGAAGACAGGAATGAGAAACGAATGAAACCGCGTTAAGGGTGCACAGGAGTTCGTTCCGACGTAAAATTTATGCGGCAATATTTCAACCTTGCCTCGACGTTTGATATATTCTGTATTCAACGAACAGCGCACCGGGTGTAGCTTGCATACAGTCGCGAAGAGTGTATCGAACGTCGGAAAAGAAATTCGTGGAATAAATGTCTGGAACTATAAGGTCTTTCCATTGCTTTGACGCATGTTGCTGTGTATAAGTCTTCGTCCATCAACGAGGGAACGCCTGGGAATTAGGATCAACCTTCACACGTTATGTCTCATACTTTTGCTTCTGACTTACCAACTTTACACGGCGAAAAAAGATACGAGCTATTTTTTATTCACGTCCACCGTATCGGCGTTTATAGTCACAACTTTTATTACGTTCTACATCACAAACGAAGTTTCTTAATATTGTATCATGATGTGCTTCGTGTGCTTCAAGAGATTCGTCCTTTTTTTAACCAATGCTTAGATTTAAAGACGGATTTGTCAATTTTTTTTCTGATCGCAGTTTTTGATAGTAGAGTTTTTTTTTATTCAGACCGAATTTTTTTAGGCTTTGGAGGAATAATTAATAATTTGAAGTCATTTTTTTTTTTTTGGAACGAATGAAAATATTCAGTAGTCAAGAAGATAAATTTGTATTTTGCCATAGTGAAAGTTTTTATGGAAACATCGCAAACCTCTGATATTTTCATGGAGAAAAAGAAAATACGTCGGTTTTTAGATTTCTTAAAGGTTATTATTATTGTGTCCAAATAAGTATTTTGAAGCCCTTGCAAGAGTAACAAATAATTCAGAGTACACTGAGAGAAAAATCTGGTAATTCTGAAAATAATATAGTTGGACTGATGATAATCCAACTACAAACTATATTTCCCAGGAGACACGTCTATGCTTAATGATTATACCAAATATAAGAAAATAATAGAATGAACCATAAATATAATTCCCAGGAGAACCGTCTATATTTTATGGTTATAGCAAATATAATTATAGTAGGAATCATCAAAATTATAATAGTTTCAAAAACTTTTCTAACAGTTTTAAATATGCCGTTTTGTTGCATATACGATTTTAACGTTTGTTACCAATAACCTTGCAAGTATCGTTTATTGAACCATATTGTCATCGCTTCAACCATAAAACATTGCACGCCTTCCTATATTCGTATTACCATGTGAAATCGTTCATTAAACGATATGCTTTTCTCTCAGTGTAATTATTATTTTCCAACGGGGGGAAATATTTCGTAGCTGCGCTAATAAATAATGAGTTAGCCAAGGTAAAATTTTTCATTAGAACGATGCCAATCCCTGATATTGCCATGGGACATTTCTACAGAAGCGTATCTATGCCAGCGCAACAAGATATATTTTGTACAGCCAGAAGTAAAGTGGTGATAATGTTAGCTGGTTGGCAAACAATAACCCGCAGACGCATTCTATTTCGCGAGTGCTCGTGCAGAGCCCATCTTACAGAGCAAGTGAGAAAGAGAATGGGAAGAGAAGGGGTTGGGGGTTGGACGCGGTAATTAAGCCCGTGTCGCACGGTGGATTCTCTCTCGTTTATGGGTCTCGGAATTCCCGTCACGTTCCAACGTCTATACGTGTACGTACGGTGTGCCGAGCGATTTCCGAGCCGTTGCACGCCTCGTTCCTTACCGGTAGACCCCACGCTCTCGTGCATACCCTATATCGGTTGCCTTTTGCCCGTGAGGAATTGTGGAATAAAAAGTTCGATATTTCGCCCTCTTTGCCACCCACATCTTTCCTACCTTCCTATCGCTTTTAGCATCTGTTGCTTATTTTTTCTTTCCGCACCCCTGTTTAACTTTACCTATAGTCATTTCGTCATTTCCGAAGGGTTTCAAAATTATCCAAGCGATGACGGGTGCGGGTGAAAATAGCAAACGGTTAAAATAGCGAATTTCAAAATTAGGAACCACTGAATCTAGAATGTTCATCATTATGAAATTCGTTATTTCAGCCATTCGTTATTTTGACCATTCGCTATTTTGGCCATTTGCTATTTTGATCATTCGCTATTTTGACCATTCGCTTTTTGGACCTTTATATTATTAAAATGCATGCAAAATAGCGAACGATAAGAATGGCGAAAGGCTGAAAAAACGAATTCCATAATTACGGACATTCTACATTTAGAAGTTCTCTATTTTTTAATTCGCAATTTTGGTCATTCGTCATTTTGACCCCTACTTGCAATGACCACATTGGAAATATCGTTTGGAAAGTCCTCGGAAATTTTACGAGATTTTAAGATGATCTAAATGATCGGGTCATAGATAAGAACTCAAATGATCATATGATTAGATTTTTCAGGTGATCTGAATCATTTAGAAAATCGTCGGAATATTTCCAGGTGATCTAATTCACTTGGAAATTTGTTGGAAATTTCCAGATGATCAAAAACATTTCGAAAAATCGTCGAAAATTTTGGTAATGATCCAAGGAATGTTAGATTTTCAAATGACCAAAGTCATTTGGAAGAATGTCGAATATTTTGGAAATTACTCATGTAATTGATTGTCGAAATGATCGAGGTAATGTTAATTGTCAAAATACCAAGGTGATGCCAATTGTTCGACTGATCCGAGTAATGTTAATTGTCCAAATAACCCAAGTACCTACATAGCACTGAAATATTTCTGAAACACTCTCGCAAAATTCCTTTTCAATAATACAATATTGCGAAAATATTGTAAAAGATGTTCAAACCATATCTAAAATATTGCAGGGTTTATGCCATGCTCGCTGAAAACGTTGCGATTATAATATTTTAGTACCATTGCAGAGCTATATTGTGAAAATCCGTAATTCATCTTCACTTCGCTCCCTGTCATCGAATATAAACTTTTTGGGAACTTTGAATTTCATTTTATTTTGACCATCCTAAGTTAATAGGTTAAAATATTTCTCTTCTGTTTTACGAGCTGAAGGACCCATTGGACAATGCTCGAACCAAAATTTAATTACTCATGTACGCGACTTTCATCACCATTGTATGCACCGTTCAATAAAATACTTGTACTACTCCTATTATTTTTATCACTTTTGCGATCGGATTCGAACTTTTTTGAATAAATATTTGTCTTTTGCTTCGCTCATCGTCATCGAACATAAACTTTTTTGAAACATTGAAACTTTTAGTTATCAATTTTTGCGATCAAAAATTAACTTTTTCAAATCGTGACTTACCTTTTCTTCGCTTACCGTCATTGAAAATAAGCTCTTCGAAATTCTGATTTTTTTTTCTCCAACTTTTCCGATCGGGTTTTTAATATTTCATAACATATATTTTTTTTCCTCGCCCACTCTCATTGGACATAAGCTTTTTCGAAACTCTGAACATTTGTCTCTCATAAATTTTGCTGTCGGACTTTAACTTTTTTAACACATAAATTTTCTTTTTTTTATAGTCACGTCAACCTAATGAACATAAAAAATATAACGAGAACATTGCTTACTTTTTTTTTTCAAGTTGCCGAATTTTTTTCTCTCCATCATCGTTTTTAAGTCGTATATATTGTAACTTCGAAAACATTTTCGACTGCAGAATTCGCACATCTGATGAGCTTCCGCGTTCTTCATGTTCGTCAGATTCGTTAGGTTCGTTTGGTACCTTAGGTTACCTCACATTTTTCGCCAAAGGCTAAGTTGAGAGAAATACAACCATTTCGAATATGATTTTTTGATAGCCAGCTTTTAAGCAGCATGATTGGACGTCCTCGATAATAGTCCTATCGACTGAAGAAAGAAAAGATCCGTCAAGAATTCGAACTCGCAACTATACCTACATGGCGCTTGGGCATCGATGAATGATCGAAGAATGATTTAAAAAAGTGATCGTGCTCCATAAATCTATGGCGATGTGAGAGTTTCATTGACTACATTTTTATCACTCACGTGTTTGATTGATCAAAACGGGCAAATTGAAGAATAAAAATAGAAAAACAATTCAGAATATTTCTGGTTCATGACTATCTTGTAAAAAATATCGATTCAAAACATGTCGCGTTTTTCACTAAATTCTAATCACGCTCCCGATTTATATTTCGCGTCTTTCCCATTTCCAAACAAACCGAAATTTCCATTTGAAATGTATAGGAATGTTGCGGAAAATCTCATTGCCAGATTTGCAAAATCTAATCTGTAATCTCTTATTCGAAACGCCTTAAAATATTATTAAATAAATGGATAGATTATTTTGTAGGTAATGTTTTAAAATATTTTCGAAAATATTGGCAATTTTTCTACCTTCTATAATGTTTCTGGCCTTTAAATTGATAACATTCTAATTTAATATTTTTGAATAGTCGGCTGGAAATCTCATGAAAATTTTGCTATGAAATGAATTATTGGAAATGTTCTTGCAATATTCAGGCACTATTATGTGCTATGTAAGTAATGTTAATTATCCAAATGACCCAAGTAATTTCAATTGACCAAACGACCCAAGTAATGTCAACCGTCCAAATCACCCAAGTAATGTGAATCGTCCAAATGATCCAAGTAATATCAACCATGCAAATGACCCAAGTAAAGTTAACTGTCGGAATGACCCAAGTAACGTTGGTCCAACCGAATTAACCGCCTGAAGCGATTAGTTTAGTTGAGCCAATAACATTACCGGATGCCAACCGAATAATTCCGCTAGCAAGTGAATGTCATGCACATTAATTGGTGCGTTAAAGAAGTACAAATTGATTTGGTTGGCCTAGTCAGAAAGTATCATTGGTAACAAAAAATGTGATTCATTTCGAGACATCACAGCCAATTTATTCCTCTCGAATAAAGCAATCGTCTGCAGCGTATCGAACCTTGCAAATAGATCCAACCAATCAAAAATTTCCTTTCAACTGGAGTCCCGAAAGTTGGAAGCAAAGTGTATAGTGATCCTAGGATCTTCTTGATCGCAGCTCTACGAAGCTTAATCCCTGCACCTTTTGGACGGATCTGTGGACCAAACGATACTCATTTAAACCTTGGCTTCTGTTTCTCTAAAGCCAGTCCACCAGCGGCAGCGCAGTCAGAAACTTGAGATCTTTGCTGCTGTGGAAATCCACCCAACCCATGAAATCTAAATTCAGTAGATAGAGCAACTGCAACCAACCCGATTCAGCTTCCGGCACGTTTCAGTTACATGTGAACTGACGGAAAACTTTTGGAAAATTCGATCGAACTCTAACCCGTATAATTGGGAATATGGAATTTCCACTCTACATACCATTCGTGTTCTTCCGTGTTTCATATTCACCGGCTGTAAATTCTATCGAATTCGGACTGTTTGCCACGTGCTGAATCGTGAAATGAAATTGCGGGTCGAGGAAGAAGTTTGCCAAGCTGTTTCTACAGCATTCTCCATAGAATTTTCACGTCGTCGTTTGTTGAACGCGCGGCATTTATTTGTTGTGCACCTCGGCTACACATTTCGTTCTGGTAAGTTTATAATTGCGCAACAACCTGAAATGGGGTCGTAAACTTTTTGCCGATACTGTCGCGATTATATTCGCTGTTGATTTTCTGACGTCAAACTTTTAAGAATGTGCGCCGAGTGGCTCGACGTTATTTTTGGGAATACACTAGTGAGAGCTGGAGTGAAATAATTTGATGATATTGCAACGCTACAGACGACACCGGGGCGATTTGACACAATCTTGATGCAAATGTTTTTCGTTCCTGTGAATTGGTATAAAGATTTTTGTCAAAGTTGGAGTAGGTTTATTAAGCTTTATTACATGGAGGTTTATAGAGTAGAAAACAAAATTTTAAGGGAATTTAATTACAATGAGCCCTAATTTATAATGAGACTCGTATAGAGGAATTTCATCATGAGTATATTAATATTAATTACGTTCATTAATTTCACTTTTAAATTAACTTTTTAAGTTAAATTTTACTTTTTTTACAAAGTTACCTCTAGGAGAAAGGATATCGATCGATTTTGGCCTCCTCGTAAAAAAAGCTTTTGACACAGCCAAGTATAATCAGGAATCAAGATACAATCTTGATTTCTTGAAATCAGGCTTCACTTTGCATCCTTTTTTGATGTCGAATATTTTTTGGATTGATTTTTAAGTCGAATATCTTCACTGAGTTCGAAATCTATTACAACAGAATATTAATTCGTCCTCGTTGAAGATATAAGTAGGTTTGGTCAAACATAACTTCAATTAGAACGAAATCGAAAATTAAAAAAAAATTTTAAATTCTACAAAATCTAAATCGCTTTTTGGATTTTTCTTAAATTCAATACAGAACTTCATTTTCCATGGTTCTATTGATAGAGAACCATGTAGTTTATAAGCTGCAAATTTGCGAAAGCTAGAGAACATACAGACATTTTTTGAAAAATTGAATATTTTATCAAATCTTAATCACTTCTCCGAGGTTCACCAAATTTGATATCTACTAAAACAGAATACTAATTCAATCTTCTATTTGAAACGGTTTGGTCGAAAATAAGTCAAATTAGGACGAAAACAATTTTTCTCTCGAAAATTAAAACCTCTGTAAAATCTAAACCAATTTACAAATGTCGCTTAAATTGAAGACCGACCACCATTTTTCATTGTTTAATTCTTCAAGAACTATTCAACTCATCAGCTGAAAATTTGCGGTAGCTATAGAACATGCAGACATAAACACGAAAATTAAAAGTCTTACAAAATCTGAAGAAATTTTTCAATTTCTTCAGAAATGTATACATAGGAAGTGGCGCTGGTCCTTTATCAGTATACCAAATTTCAGCTTGATTGTTGGAGCCGTTTTCCAGATACAGAAATTAACATTTTTGCAAGACTCCCCACATATATACTCACATACATCTGAACATTTTTACTGAATCACTTTTTTTGACGCTTTAGACCATTTTAAATGACCAGACATGAAAAACTCGATAAAAAAAATTGAAACAAAGCAAAGCTTCCTCTGTGAGGAAGCAAAAGTTATGTTAATTTCATAACATTTTCAACTATTTAAATAATTCATGTCTTTTAATCCCGCAAATGCGAGGAAGATATAGGATTGCACTGTGTCATTACGCCCCACGCAGCTCTCTAAAAAGCCGTGCAATCATCGCTGAGAGTTCTGACCTTTTTCGAACGATTGGCAACGATTGGGGTACAATATTCATTGCGAGTAATCTCGAAAGCTGCAGCTGAAAAATATTATTTATCGCGAGTTCGTCGGGTCTCTTGATACACGATAGTAAAAGACTTTCACCGTCTTCGTGACACGAGGAAACATGGCTGGTTAGAAATCGTGTCGAAGATGCACGACAGGCGATTGTTGGCAATATTGTCACGTCCAAGTCGTCGTGTAGAGGATTCCAGTTGATGTACACTCCTTCTCCACAGCCCAGAAGCTCCTCATACTCGAGAACCTGCTCCGAACCCACTTTTTCCTCTTTTATTCCCGTACCATTCGGACAAATGAGACAACGAAAAGTTACCGCCTCTGGAATCCACGTTTCCGATTCTCCAAACAACTTGAAAGCATAACAAATCACTTCTATGAATAAATAAAAGGCTTTTTATGTTAGTTTATGAAGGAAGAAATTCATATAAAAATTTACAGAAGTAACGCGATCTTTGATAGAGAGTTTTTGCAAATTCGGCGAAGTGCTCCGGGTTTTATGGAATTTTGGAGTTTTTGTTTTAATTTACATTATTGCATTAAGTTTAAAAAATTTGATGTCGCGAACAAAAATGTTTTACGTTAACGCGTCAATGTCACGAAATGCTATATATTTGATCGACGAAAAAGAAAAAAACAATAAGAAACCAATGTTCAACATTGTACTTTTAGACCTTGTTCTTTTTATTTCTTTCTTAACTGAGATATCAATACTCACTTTGTAGCAACGTGATATTTGAATATATTAAAACTTCTTTATTCAATTCCTTTTTTCACTTTTTCTTATGCATTCACTTTTCCTGCATTCTTATTTCTCCCCTTAGAAAGAAGCAGTTTCTCGAGCATAAAATCATCACTTCCCATCTTCATCCGTGTTGTACTTCGTTGCACGCTCATCTCGTCTCAAAACTCATCCACCGGAAGTAACGCATGCAAAGAAGAATGACTCGAGTGTCCTTGCTCCCGACAAATGAGCTACTCCGTGCCTTGTTACTCCCGACTTAATTGCTGTACCAGAGTCGGATTCTTTATTAATAAAGCAACTATGAAAGATGAGGTGACGTCACTAAACGATGATAGTTATGTCGACAGATTAATTCACAGATAAATATCAGTGAAAGAATAACTTTTTGCAAGTCCACCAAAATTTATTAATAAGCCTAATATTTTTAGGTAATGTACTTTCATCTAACTCACAGTTAGAATTGTATTTGTAACCGTGAGAATTTTTTTGACACGTGCTGTCAAAAAATGTGTTATTGGACTATAATTTTGTTTAAAATTTAATAGACAAAAGTATATTTTAGATCATTAACAATCTTGCTATGCTGACGGAAAATTTATTCCATAATTTTTTATGAAGCCTTCACTCTGTTCATACGTTCGATAATAATGGTATCACGAAAAAATTGACCTTGGCAAAAGTAGCAGCATAAAAATAGATTATGCCAAAAAGCCAGTTCGAATAAATACCCATTCGTCCGCCGGCTCACGATTTTTAGCCTTGAAATGTAAGCGATTGTGTGAGCGTGTGTGTTCTGTGTGGGAGGGAGATATATAGAGAGAGAGAGAGAGAGAATGGGGAGCCGAGTCTGCGGTCGAGTCCTTGACCTGTGGATATTTCATACGATTTTTTTTAGGTTTAAATTTTTGTGAAATATTTTCTTTATAAGTTTTTTGGGAGTTTCTCTTCGGGTATTATTTCCTGAACCCCTCCGCTTTTTCCCAAGCTCTAACATTTTATATTAGTCTATTTCCTTTTTCCCTAGAGGAAGCTTTGTGCTTGGGTTTTTTTTAAGCTATCGAGAAAAAAGGTATAGATAAAATTAGAGACCGGTAGAAGGTTCAGATTTTATAGGAAATATGAATTTTCCGATATTATTTATTAGTGCCATCGGCTATTTTATTTTTTCAAATTTGTCTAAAACAAGGATGTAAAGTAGAATCTTCATATTGCTTTTTTATATTTTCAGCTTTTGACGAAGATTTCGCTACGAAAAAGCCGAAATTTATATGCATACATCCTCACAGAGGTCAATTTGCAAAAAGTAATGAGAAAACAATATGCAAGGGGAATAGTTTGCATCCTTCTTTTGTTATTAATCAACACACTCTATATGAAAATCTTACTACATATTAGGCATTCTATCTGAATTCAGCCACCCAAAAAAAAATCTTAAAATCAGATTCAGTGATTATGATAGATTCACCGAGATCGAATTTTTTGGAATTTCTTAATAATGAAATATACCAGTTTTTCATTTTTCCTTTAACATATTGTGTCTTTGGAACGATTAATCGTACCAACATCTTCAAAAAAAGAAAAAGTACGTTTTTTTCGTGGCCCACAAGAAAAAAATTAATTCAGAATTCATTGTGTAATTTCAGGCATTATTTTACGGCAAAATCAACAAAAATATTCATTTTTGCCGCACGAACTTCGGATATTCTTTCCGGAAAAATTGTTGCAAGTTCTGTAAATTAATGTTCAATGTTTAGTATTTTTTTTTCATGGGACTTTTCATGAGTTATCGCAGCTCACAATACTTTTCAAAAATGAGTATTGAAGAACAGCAAACAATGGGATAGGTGCTCTTCTCAATAGAGACGCTGTCTGTGAGAGTCATCAGTTTACATCTGGTGAACTTATACTTACACCAGAAACTCTGTTTCGATGGAGAAGACAGATTTTTGCTCTTGCGAGCCATGGAAAACGCACATTTTTGTTTTTCAGAGACAGTTATACGATTAATCGTTCCCAAGACACAACATGTTAAATAAAAAATAAAAAACTGGCATATTTCGCCAGAAAAAAAAATTTTAATCTGTTTTAGTGAATATCTATTATACTCACTAGAACTGATTTTCAGACTTGGGAATTATTCTTCGGTGACTAAATACATATGGAATGTCTCATATACGGCATTTAAAAAAAACAGAACAAAAATGCTATAAAATTTGGCGTTTTCGTCAAATTCTATAGCAAAGGTAGACGTATTTTCGTCTCGTTCAATTGGGATTATATTAATTGCTGAGTAATCGCGATAAGTGTATCCTGTTAGAGAACGACGATTAATAAATATTTACATTAGTTTCGCTCGTCGGGGTCGGCGAGATGTAGAAAGTTATCGCGCGAGGTCAGCTTTCTCCGCGAGTACGGGCAGCGACGCATGATGGCCATGAAAGATAGAAGGAAGTGATCGAATGTGAGAGAAGTCACTGGCAAGGATATAGCCTACATATGCGGATGGTGTTGGTGCAAGGACGCATTGTGGGCGAGAACCCACTCAATTTATTCTCGCTGCAGAACTGCCATAGTAATCCCCCTTCGGAAGAAGAAAAGGCCATGCATATAACAGCATTCGTACGGATGCCGTATACGAGTGCAGTGTCGTACTATAAGTATACGAACGTATTGTAAAAAATTTACGATCCTCCGCGAGGCGAAAGAGAAAACGCGTGAGCTGGGTATATATACACACTTGTCACTGCTGTGGCGGAAGTGCACCTGGTATGTATCGTTGTTCCAACTAGCTTTATATAAAACAACAAGCTGTACATGTTTTGCGCATCGTTGACACTGACTATAGTCATTCAGTTGATACAAAATACATTCTATCGCTTGATGAGAATGCTACTGTGGATTCAAATGATAGGATTTGAGTTTTTATTTGTTACTATCCACAATTGCCGCCTTAACCGATTTGACAGAATTAGAACTCTAAATATTTTCGAATTTTTCGCTGCATAATATTCTTAATTTAGTTGTTGATGGACTTCAGAAAAATCAAATGCGTTGAAAATAGATTTTTTAAATATTTGTCGAGTAATTTATCAATATCGTGACATTCAGAATACCGAAAAATTAAACAACTCCTGCTGAACGATATCTTTCTCCCTCGTAGACTGTAGAATCAGGGATAAAACATTATTTGTTTCTGATATTTTTATTGAGCATGATAATTATTTGTGTTTATTCTCATCCTGCCAATGAATATCCAAAATACTGAGACATTATTAATAACCAGATATAATTACGGATGATTAAAGTACATACTTCTTGCAATCGAAAACAAGGTCGACTCCGAAACGAAGTTTCAAACTCGTTACTGCTGTGGCGGAAGTGCAACTGTTAGCAACTGTTATGTATCGTTGTTCCAACTAGCTTCATATGAAACAACAAGCTGTACATGCTGTGCCCATCGGCGACACTGACTATAGTCCTGCAGTTGATACTGAATACATTCTATTGCCTGAAGAGAATACTGCTGTGGATTCGGATGACAGGATTTGAGTTTTTCTTTATCGTATCATTCACAACTGGCGCCTTGACCGATTTTACTGTGTTAGAAATATTTTCGAAAGAGCCACTGAATGTCTATTTTTGAAAATAGATACTGAATGGTCTCGCTCCACAATAGTCCCAATTTCGTTATAAACGGACTTGAAAAAAAATCAATTGCATTGAAGTGCCATTTTTCTCGATTTTTCGCAATGAACTTTGGTAAAAAAATTTATGAACATCGAGAAAATACCCAAAAATGAAGGTACTCGTGTGATCTATATCTTTCTCCCTTCATGTTTGTTTGCATCATGTATCAATGCAATTGATAGATTATGAATCAAAAGCAATAACAAAAACGTAGAATGTTGATTTTATTTTACATTTCATTTTACTAATATAATTTATCAATATCTCGACATTCAGAGGGCCAAAAAAAAGTTTAACAATATTTTACGCCATTTATATTTTTTTTCACCATATATTTGCAAACTAAATAAAATTGGAATAACAAATTGATTTCTCCTCATATTTTCAGGAACCTCCTTTGCTCGTAGGTTAATAACTTAAACGTCTAAAATAATGAGACGACGTTATCAATAATAAGGTGCAATTACTAATAATTTAATTACACTTCACGCCATCCAACATTAGGACGGTAATCCAAATGACGTTTCCCATATACTGATAATTTTTTGTTTCACTGGAGCGCGAATGTCGAGTTGGGTGCGTTCTAAACACGAGACGAAACAGTTAGCGATGGAAACAAGGAAAGAGGAGGACATTGAGTTTCCCGTTGTTGGTCTGTAACACACGACTGGCAGAGTTTTGATTCTAGTTTCGAGGCTTGTGTACCACGGAATCGGAAGCATGTACGAGAGAGCAGGAAAAGTTGCTCCCCATTAGCGACGGCACGCAGCCACCCCGCACTTCCTCTACACGACTGCGAGGCTAACTTTCGACAAACTTTAATTAGCGTCCATACGCATTCGGTGTCTCATTAATTCGGCACGTGTATCACGTAGAAGATCGATCTGTTTCCCTGCAAATCAACGGCGTGCTATATTGTAACATAAACATCCTATTGAATACGACAATTTAGGCTGTACAGTAGACCAATTTAATAAAGTGCTGTATTCTTTTATCAGGCAACTCATCGGCATTAAAGTAATTAAGCTCAATAGAGAAGTTCACGTGCAAGAAACAACCTGGGAAAAAAAGTATCACGCCTCTTTGTGTCTTTAATAATGAAGACACAATTTCTTTACGCCGGGAAATTAATTTTTACGATTGTGGAAAAATGCAGATTCCGAAAGTTGTTGAATATGTATCTTTTGATGAGTCGATTAACGTTTTCACACAAAGTTGGGACGCTGAGATTTTACTTAGCTCCGGTTTATGAACATTGTAATAGTAGAGCATTAGTACAATTTCTACAATTCTTAATACAATTTTTATTTATTGTATTATCTTGAAAGTTATTCGGAGGAAATGAAAATTTTGCTCTCGATAATATATATTTTTCTGGAATGTCAAAAACCATTGAAACGACGATTGCTATTAAAAGATAATCAACGCTGATGACGTTCAGTAGCACCCACTTTTAAGAATCATATATAATGGACTTCATTAGTATATGAATGCTGATGATTTTTTTTTTCGGCAGTGCATGATTTGAGAACACACATTAATTTATACACATTCGTCGTTTACATGACGCGGAATAACTTATATATTTATATCTCACTAAAGTAAAATGTCAGCTTCAATAATGATTAAAACGTATTGTGTGAAAAACCGGACACCCCTCAATTACGTTATGAGCAATAACGTGAAAGTCACGTGACTCATTTATACGATCAAGAACTTCAAGTTCTATTATACTTTACGCGCAGAATAATGAAAATGACAATTTTTTTCATAAGCTTATAGTTTGAGAGAACAAATCAATACATAAACATCCATTGCTTTTATCCACAGCAAAATGAAAACTTTAATAATATTCATGCAAGTCCGTGCAAGAAGTGCTTACTTCTCGCACTAATGAAATAAAATTGTATACGAAACTCGTGCGAGAAACATTTTCTCAACTCGTTTGATTCTCACGTTTGAAAGTCACCCTTGTCAGAAAAAGTTTCATCGCACTCCTCTCGTAATATACTATTAATCTCCCTGACTAAGTAACTGTGTTTAGATTGATGATCATTCTAAATCCGTATTCCAAGTGCACGGTGTCGACATCTTGAAAAAAAAAACTGGAAATCCCTTGATTACATTGTGAGTAATAATGTGAAAGTCATTTGACACTAGGATACGACCAAGAGCTATAATTTTTATTATAATTTACGTGCAGATGAACGACTGAGAAAGGAAACAAGAGCGATTGTCATTCCGAGTGTTAGGTCTGCGTGTATAACGAGCTTTCGAACTTTTGCTCATTGCTCTTGCGCGTCACCGCTTTCCCCTTCGGCACAGTAGTTACTAGCACGAGCAGCAGCCTCAGCAGCCTCGACTCTCACTCTCTGCTACACGAAGCCGGGAGAAGACGATCCGTGAAAGCGATTAACGGCTTAACACACAGACACCGTGATCCACTCGACACGTAGAATATCTCGTCACCGTTGGGAAAGATCCGCGGGGAAGTTTCCCTCTCACTCGCGGTTTTCTCTACTCTACATCCAGAAAGCATCAGCAGATAAGCCGATAGCACTAGATCTCTCCGGTAGAGTTCTACCTTCGACTTCCTACCTCGACATAGTTTCGACTTGAATGAATTTCAACTTAGTTAAACGTGGCATATATCCAACTGCGAATTTAATTAAACTTCTTTTGACAAGCTTCCGATCTGATTGTTCGACTCGACACTCGCCCACGGGAACGACTATCGGATCTTTTGAAGCGGTTGGGCTTGACATATTAGAAACTTTCCTGTGACGTCCACCTAACTGATGCAGTATCCGAACTTAGTGCAAGCGGGACACTCCGAAAACGATTCAAAGTTATTGTTCATAAACTCCTCAATGAAATTTAATTTAAAATTGAATAAATTTAATTACGCATAGAATCGAGCTGTATATAATTTATATATAATTTATATATAATTGATATAGATTTATATATAGTGAATTGTATGTACAAAATGATATAAGATTTGCAAATCGGATATATGAATTCTATATTAATTCACTGCCATTGTAAATTTGAGAATAGTTAAGAATTTTATGATACTGGTGTTTGGAAATTTTAGTACATAAATATTGTAATCTTCATTTTGGTATGACAATATTACATTTATTATTGACGAATACATCTTAAAATTGATATACAGTATATGGGACAATTCATCCTGTTTTCGACAAGATTGGACCTCGACCTCTCTGATTTGGCTCGTAATTTTTTGTAGGCTTAGTTGGACCCTTAAACGCACCATATATTTTTTTTCTATGGCAATTATTTTTTAATATTTTAAAAGTGACATGTAGAACGCCATTATTTAAAAATCTGGTGAAATTCTCGAAAACGAGGACAAAACATTTCTAGGACATTTTTCTCGGTCCTCGATGTTCTGGTATACATCAGCATCGAAGGACTGACACCATTCGACACTCGTAAAGTGAGTCATAAACCCGTCAGCTCGTGCAAAATTTTGGTTCGAGAAGAATATCTTGAGTTTTCAGCTCAAGTGTCAGTTCCGATCGTTCCCATAATATTCTACAGCCTGATGATCGTAAACTCAACCGAAAGTGTGTTGAGGTTCGACAAGCTTATTCCCCTCGAACCACTTTACGTGATATATCTAAGTTACGAAGTATTGAGTCTCCCTCTGTAACGTCGCTGTAAGCTACAACAGTGCGAATTGTCATTCTACCCTCACATTACACTCAACGTTGAGTTGCTACGTCAAATTGAGCTAACATAAGCGTTTTCACATACTGACACAGGACACGAGGTCCTTCAGTCGAGGCGTCAAGTTGTATCTAGCGATAAGCTGAAATCATAACATACAGATAGACTGTCAGAGGGCTAACGTCACAATCCTCATTGGTCCTTTGCTTTGACGAGGCTAACTTGAATGCTAACTCGAATTCGAACTTCAACTAGGAGACCAAGTCAGTTGTCGTTGTGTTTCGATACTGTAAACACCGATTTCTTGAATGAAACGCGTGACGTGTTATACGCTGGTGTCGTTCATTTTATTTTTTACAATATTTTATTATCGAAGGTTAGTAGTGGCGAATAATAACGTAGTGAAATATGCCTAAAAAAATTGACTTGGATTGCTCAAGAAATCGACCAATTGTGCTGACGATCTCGTTCGGAATATATAATAAATAACATATCCTAATGAAATTGGATAAATAGTAGGGAAGACCGGGGCCAAAAGTAACACTTTTCGGTTGTAACCAATGATTCTGAAAATACTTGCAAGAACGGAGGTTTGCTGTATTTATTTTACAGATGAAATTGATGCTGTGAAAATTTCACAAGCTATGAATGAATTACCATATGAAAAAAGTGAATTTTAAAGTTTACTGTAAGAGTTGACTAGTAAATACCGGTCAAGCCCATTGTAATAACTTATTGCGATTTCAGTAAATTCCATCGTTTTAGAACATTTCACGGGGAGGGGGGACGGGGGGGGGGGGGGGGGGGGGGGCATTGAGAGTTTGGTATTGGAAATAGTTGTATGAGAAATATGAAAAGAATTCACCTAGATGCCTTTTTTTACTCTCTAATACATATTTTGAATCGAAAAAATAACATCGATTTTTGAGCACTGTCAATTTTTTAAAATAGTCAAAAAAAATTATATAAAAAATCTGCCACGCTCGATTGTTAAGAACAGTATGCAAGGGATGAAAAAAAATTGAAAGGTCAGAATATCAAATATTGTAGGAGGTGATACATCTTCCGAATCAAAGGCGATACACTTTTTATTATTTTTAATTGCCAAAATTTTTTTTTCGTAAAGTGCAATCAATTTTTTTTCCGTGTTTTGCATACTATTCTTGATTTCTTATATAAATTTTTTGTATTTTGTCGTAAAGAGTAAGAAAAGGCATCTACGTGAATTTTTTTCAGGTTTCTTATACAATTATTTCCAATAGCTAACTTTTGCCCCCCCCCCCCCCCCCCCCCCCCCCCCCCCCCTTAAGATGCAATACTCGAGTATTTAATTACCATATGAAAAGTACCTTGCTATTTATAGGCCGATCTTAACACGCGAGGTCGTATGTAACACACTCATGGCATTATAATTGTGATGCTTTCGGGTAGTCGATGACAACAAACCTGTGGGATCAGTTGTGGCATTGTTGTGTGTCAAATTTCCACTATGAGAATTTGTGAATCTGATCCTATAAATATTTACTTGAGCCGCATAGTTTGGTCAGGTGTTCAGCATTTACTTTTATCGTTAAGGAAAACAAACTTTATTATTTACATTATCATAAACAAAGATCTAAAAACTAAGAATCGAAATGAAATAAAGAAATAATATTGCTTTTTAATGGTTGTGTGTCGTTATATACCATTATCAGCTCCATACACCGAGAGAAAAGATTCTATTGATCCACGGCAATCTTCGCGATGAAAAAAAAAATACTTGAGTTTCAATTCCATCTTTTCATTGAATAAACTCAATTTCAATAAAAAGTAGTTACATTAAATCGAAAAAATTGTCTCTGTTCTTTTCATTGATTTCACTAAAGAGGCAGCGGCACTTCTCCCACCACAGTTCAAAATTTTGAGACCTGTGCTTTCCTAAACTACCCGGCAGATAAAGCTCAAATTTGGAAAAAAACATGCTCAAGTACGTCACAAATGGGCTAAAGTACGATCTCCTTGAAACTCGAACTCGCTTTTTCGGGAGAACCGGAAAACAAAAAGTAAGGTTAGGTGACAGAGGCTGTCCTATAGTGTTTAAAATTGAACGATGAGTTTCTTTTGATCAATGAAAACTTTTCTTAGAATAATGAAACCGTTTCTTTATTAGATACTTGCTAAATAGATGTTTCTTCGTGAGCAATTAATTTTTCTCATTAAAATCTAAGTGCACTATTTCATTGAAATCAATGGAAACAAAATCTACCGACTTATTTCTTCGGCGTCAATGAAATCTTTTACCTCGGTGTAACAATATGATAAGTACGCATAAAAAAAGTGTTACTTCTGACCCCGACATGATAGTATCGACCTTATCACCTGTTACGATCGACCTCAATTTACTTAGAATCTTCCGAAATGAGTGATTGGACTTATGAGGAGTTTCTAACCAAACTTGAAATATTTCGTTGATGAAAATATTTGATTAAGTACACGAAAGTAGGCACATCATAAGCGTCTGGACATGCAATAGCTAACCACTCTAAATTTCAGTAAAAAATCGAATCTGACTTTTGTTACTTTTAACCCCGGTCGCCTTACACCGAGAAAAAAGATTTTATTGATGCCAAAGAAATGCGTGGGTTAGTTTTGTTTCCATCGATTTCAACGAAATTTAAAAAAAATAAAATAGTGCACTTAAATTTTGAAGAGAACATTTCATTGCCTGTAAAAAAACATTTACTTAGTATGCATATAATAAAGAAACGTTTATATTGTCTTAAAGAAAAGTTTTCATTGATTCGAAGAAGCGGTCTTTTTGATTAATTGAAAAGATATACTTGATGCTGTAGTAGGGGAAGTGCCACTGCTTCTCCAGTGTATTCAATAAAAAGAACAGAGACGATTTTTTCGATTTACTCTCACCCCTTATAATTGTAATGCTTGTAATCATTCATGTAAAGATAGTATGGAAACTCAAGTATGTCTTTTCAATCGCGAAAAATGCCGTTAATCAATGAAATCGTTCCTCCCGGTATACGTTAAATTGTATATTCAATTATAACGTAGTATTAAAAAACTCGTATTCACGAAATCAGTACACAAGATCACCAACAACAACAATAGACTTTAATTTAATATCTGAATTACTCTAGTGACATTAACACAAGTAAGTGTACAAAGTCCTATTTTTCTGCGATTCCACATGTGCATATTTAAGCCCCAATTTATCATATATATCACTTTTATATCTTTGATATATTCTATAAGATTCAACATTAATTTTTATTTGAAAAAATTTTTCAACGCCAGATAATTTGCTTAGCTAGCCAATTGGTCATTCAAACCAGTGTCACATAAAAAAGGAATATGTTCAGGCATTTTTTATACACTTAATTAGTCATCACAAGTCACGATTTCGCTTCATACTCTCTTCGTGTACACTTGAAGAAAAGAAGTGAAGATGCCCAAGCGTAAACATGGGAGTAAAAGGCTGCGCAACGCGATGGCCATTTCTTCTGGTCAGCCGATTCATTCGGATGGACCACGTGCGGGTCAAGTACCTGAAGCTGCACATTCTGGAGCCGTTCCTGTAGCTCAATTTACGAGGGTCGTTTCGCTTGAGGCTCCCCCGTGTCAAGTGATGGTTTGCAGCTCTGCTTCGTCAACCACCAGCAAAGATACTAGTGAAAGTGTTCTTCCTGGAGCGAGCGCCCCATCAACTATCTTAGCGGCGGATGGAACGGCATGGCAGGTCGCTAACCTGGTGATCGTTTGGCACGGGCTCCGAAAAACTACCACCCAAACGGCTAAGGCATCGAGGTCAAAGTGTGATAATGGTTTGATGGAAAAAATTTACCGAGTGATATCATACGCTCCTTGTGGAGGTAAGTTCATTTGGGTTTGAGACAGGGTTTGAGAATTGGAGTTTTGAACTTACGATTACACTGTTAAAAATTTGGTGTTAAAATAACACCAAGTCGGTGTCTATATAGCTCCACACCAATCATGGTGATAATGAGCGGTGTTAAACAAATGGTGTTGAAATATGATGACGCCCGCGATATTCTTTGTATCGGCTCCCCACCACGCACGGGTCAATCACATCAATCAGTGCCGATTCGTCACTAACGAGTGTTCAACTGACACCATTCACGGTGTAAAGATGATGAATCGGTGTAGAACAATAAAATTAACACGGAAATGAATTTAACTAAGCCGCTCGTGTTAATTTTACACCGTAAAAAGTAGCACTATTGACACTATAAAATGGGTAACACCAAGAAAAAGTCCACACCAGCAGCGTTTGACACCGTACACTGAGAAAAATATACAGTAGAATGGTAAAGCCGACTATACTGATATAGTTCCCGGGAGACCCAATCATATCGATTGGGTCTCCAAATAAATACATAGGATACTATGTATTTATTTTGTTCAGCTATAATTATGTTTGCAGCTATTATTCTTGTCATTGTAATTACTATATAATGTAATCGGCGCTCCTAGAAATTATATTGTATGGTAATAGTAAACTAGTATATGATAAAAACATAGTATTGTTGCTTTAATCATGTTTTTTCCTCTCAGTGTGAATTTTTAACAGTGTAGTGAAAAAAGGTTGCAAAGTAAGCTACGTAAGTCTATCCTACCAGTAAATAAACTTGACTAGTGATTGAACGCTATCCGATGACCACTCAAAAAATGGCATTTTTCTTTGTCACATTGCTCATCGATATTAAAGTAGTTTTACTTTGAAGAGACGTTTGCGCACGAGAGAAAAGTCGAAAAAAAGTTGTCAGTCTTGGAAGGTGAATTTTTTGAGGAATTCACATGAAAATTCAAAAAAAAACTTTGCACATTGCTCCATCATTAATTTTTAGCTTTCGCCAAATAGCCTTTATGAGGAAGTTTATTTTATTTTTGGCATAGAGGAATGTGCAAAGTTCTACTTTGCACCCCTACTTTAATCTGAAATGTTTAATTTATAGAAATTTGAGTCATAAGAAAAAAAATTTGTAACAAATTGTCGAAAACCAACATTTGTTGAAGAATCAAAATCACGTAAAATTCGAACCCCTTTACCGATCATCCCTTAATTTCATACGTAGCAGGGCTGATTGTTATTGCTTTTGAGTAGAAAATTTCAGTTCATTTGTTGAAATTTTGCGTAAATAAGGACTTTATTTCGAACATTTCCAAATCTCGTAAAAACCGAACCGCTTTACCGATTTGACCCAAATTTAATATCAAAGATCGCATCACTTTGGTCAATTTCAATACGAAAATTCAGCTCGACACTTTAAGATTCGTTCGAGCTAGAGCGATTGAGTATTTTTTTCAAATTTTGAAATTCTCGTAAAAATGAAGCGAGCAAAAGGTTTTTATAAAATGTACATCAATTGAAGATTAACGAGTACTGTATATGTTGCCTCAATTTGAGCTGATTCAGTCGAATAGTTGACAAATTACAGTCATCCAAAGGCGCGGTAGTCTCGACGCCAAGTATTAAGTAAAAAAAAAATTGATATGAATTTATGGCCCTTCATCTCACACACATACACCTACATACATCCGAACAATTTTTTAAACTACTTTTCTATATATTTTCACGCTATTGCAGACAAATTTTAATATTGCAAAGTTGTTTAGTATGTATTTTTTTATAAGCAAGGTAATGTTTTTGTAACATCTTAAGACGCCAAGATTTTTTTAGCCCCATATGAATTTTTACACCTTTGTTTTTCGGAACCTCTTTTCTCGATGTTTCAAACCATTTTTAAGAATACTGGATATTTAAAAGAATGTCATTTCCCTGTCTTTTATGAGGAATCAATTGTAATGACACGCGTTCTTATATTTTTAATTTTCAGTCTGCGTAACTATTGTTTATAATTGCGGTTACCAAAAAATAATTGCCCCTATATAGCTATAGTTACATTAACTATTTAATAATTGTTATCGTGTCCATAAAAAAATAGATGAATGGACTTAAAATGAATAGCTGTAATTTTATAGCTATCGATATGTCCGAAATTTTTCATCATTTTACCGAATTACTTTTATTGCTTGAGTCAACATTTCATTCTGGCTATGTCTCAATTTTATTACTGTACGAACTGGGCCTATTTTTTTCGTACGATATGTTGCACGTCTGGGAAATTTCGATACAATTGTCCAGTTCAACGCCGTTGATTAAGATAACGCGACGTTACAGCTCGTTATATCGGCGAGTGACTTGTCACCAGTAATGATAATTATAGCAGATGCTTCGTTAAGTTTCACGTTACAACGAGAGCGTATATATGTTCGACCAGCAGAAGTGCTACTACAGGGAAAGCTGTGTTGGTATCACGAAACGCTGCCACTTCCAATTAGCTATAAAAATCTGCACCTATACAGTCCGTGAGTCCAATTAAAAAAGTGAGTTTACGGGAAATGTCATTCGCTTACAAACGACCTTACTGCGTCTCAGACTCTCCGCGTACACCGTTAATGACAATCGAAAGAAAGAGTGGAGACGAAGAGGAAGTTCAACGACGCTTTCGCCATTCGCCTGCAGTCGACGTTGGATAATTTCCAATTGCGGCTGACCCCGTCAGGTCGAATGCTACTTTGTATGTCAATGACGGGCTCGAACATTGCACTTACTCACGAGAGATTGTACCGAGAGCTTTCTACCTTTCTTCACACGAAAACAGATAATATTTAGAAATTTATTGGACAGAAACTATTTTGTTGAGCATTGTTGTCTTTTCCATATTAATTAATTCCTAGTTCGTTCTATGAGATAAAAATGTTTTAAATCGTGAAAAGTACCGACTTCTGATGGGGAGAGTGTGAAGAAATTGAGAACGTGATTGTATAATTTAAAAAAATATATATTCTGTGTACTTTTAACAGAGTCGTGAGATAGTAATGGAATTTTTAAAATAAACTGGGCATTTTCGTCATAAGCAATATTTTGCGTCATTTTGAAAATGGCGAAAACATCGGTATACGAAAAATTAGAATGGTTTAGAAATGCCATCGCGTGTCAGCATCTCATTCAGGAACAGTTGTTAATAGATATAAATGTTTGGCTTTGGCGCGTTTGATTTATATAACAGAGTACGATGACAGAACTGCTGTCTTTTTCATTATTAAAACCAAGTTGACTTATATAGACGTGTTTTTTCACTGCCCAAAATAGCCTGAATAAAAATCCAGCAATAATCAACAATAGCTGAGATGCTGATATGTCTTGATACAAATTGTCACACGATAGCGAGAGCTTAGCACACTTGAAATCTTTATCGAGAGAATTAAAAGTATCGATTGCAACCTCAAAAGAGTTCTAAGCTCAGAAGAATAAAAATTATTTGGCAAACTTACATACTGTATAATAATTGAATGTAGTGTATTTTCGATTGAACCCGTACAAGAAATCCAATTTAATATACGAATGAAAATGAAAATCCAATGTACCTGTGGTGACATTAAAGGTAACGAACATTAAAAACACGACTTTTGTCACGAATTGAGCAGAAATGTACATACATTATACGTTATCCCTGTGCAGTAAATTTTTTATACCCGTTTCTGTGAAAGAGATGTGTAGTAATACTTGAATATTTTTAACAGTATCACTGTGGAATATTTGCGCGAATAATTTTTTTTCACTGAAAGAATACTCCTTTTCGCTTCCTCATAGAGGAAGCGTTGTTTTCGTGCACGAGTTTTAAAAACGTCTAAAACGTCGGAAAGATTTAATACACTGGTAGAGAACCAGCTTTCTATGTAAATATTTTAGAAAAATTTGAAAAATATTGTCAAATATTATAAGACTCTTAATTTTCGGGAAATGTCTGTATGTTCTCTAGCTTCCACAATATTGTAGCTGATAAGCTAAATAGTTGACAAATGAAGCAATGGAAAATGATGGTCAGTATTAAACTTGAGAGAAATCCATAAAGCGGTTTAGATTTTAAAGGAATTTGAATTTTCCTTTTTTTTCAAAATTGTTTTCCCTCTAATTCAAATCATTTTCTACTAAAACTCCTCGAATCTTCTACAAGGTCGAATTAATATCCTGTTGTAGTAGATACCAAATTTGGTAAAGATCGGTAAAGTGATTCAGATTTTATAAGACATTGAATCTTTTGAAAATCTCTGCATGTTCCCTAGCTTCTGCAATTTTTTAATTAGCTTCTATAATAATCTAATTAGCTTAATAAATAGAGCAATAAAAAAATGACGATTGCTCTCGAATTCCAGCAAAATTCATAAAGCAGCTTAGACATAACAGAATTTTTTATTTCCGAAAAGTTTCTATTTTCGTTTCAATTCAAGTTATCTTCGAACAAACCTGCTCATATATTCTACAAGGTCGAATTAATATCTTGTTGTAGTAGATATTCGATAAATAACCGACATGGAAAAAGGATTCAAAGTAGAACCTCGCACTTTTGATTTCTCACTCCACTTGACTTTTTACAAATCTTCCTCTACAACGAAGGTAATATCAGTCGGCATACTTCCCACAAAGGTAGCTTTATAAAAAGCGAAATATAATGAGGAAGCAATCTGCAAGTTCGCATCTTTTTTTAATACTTCACAATGGTGCTAAACAATCTTTGTAAATATCTCATAAATTATTACAATCATACAGCACGCTCAGCTCTTACTTATTTACGTGGTTTAATACGTAAAAAAGCACCTCGTGCTTGCACGACTGGGGGTTCGATAGGCGGATGTGAAGAGACTCGGAAATGCAGACGCACGGATAAATAAATCGGTTTTTATAACGTGACAGGAGAGTATTACGAATGCGAAACACGTACATGTTCAGTGAATTCGATAGAGTGGTCCGTCGGTGTCTGCTGTACTTGTACAGTGCCTCGGGGGAGACTTGTGGATGGAGGTATACGCGTAGGGTGCCTAAACGACGAGCGGAGTAAAAACTTTCGAACGACCCTACTTCCCTTAAATCTTCACCATTTTTCTCGGGCGACGTGGGAAATATGGGGCTTAGCGTAACGAAACCCATAAAACACGCACGCGGCCGGACTGAGACGTACGTTACGCCTGCTTTCTGCTCTTCTGTCTTCGCTCCTCCTGTACATCTACCCTTAGTAGTGCTGTACGTTCATACTGATGATATGCTCAGAAGGTGCGGTGTATAACACGAGCGAGCTGGTAGTTAGCCGGTCGAAAGGACCCGACGAGCCTCGAAACCTCGAAGTGAAAGTATTACTAACCAGTGCTGACATCGTGCGGCAACCACCCCTCAAACTTATTAGGTTAATTCAATTTAAACTTTTGACGGAGAGGAGCCACGCGGAATTTTCTCTTGGCAAGTTTGCACGCCGATATAAACTCTTTGCTCGTTCCGAAAAATTTTCACGAAAAAAAAAGTTTAATTTTTACACTCTTAAACCAACAGGAGATCTCCCAAGGTTTATGAATCCCGCGCGGGTATCTCGAGCTCACTCTGTCCTCGGGCATGACGCTCCAAGTGCATATGCAATGTTAAAGAAAATTCAGGGAAACTCGTCCCAGTTGAGTCATTTCGGAAAATCAGTCGAGCACGACGCAGTGGACGACGGAAGAGCGCTTTGAACTGGTCGAGTTATATGTATGTGTGAATCACTTGGGAGTCACAAGCTTTCGTGAGTTTCGCTTAACTTCACTTTTTCTTTGAATTACCTACGATGGTTAACACCTCATGTCTTGGTAGACTATTCTGTGGAATTATATTGAGCTAGAAGAAATTGTTGGGCGAGACTATTTGGACATTTATGCCTACTTAAGGGGTCACGTAAAAAAGGTCATAAGAAAAGAAATGATGTGGATTCCCTTCTGTTAAGACAGAAGGGAATCCACATAATTTCTTTTCCTTAAGGTTCACAAAAAAAAACGTAAGATTTTAAGAAATCTTACTTTTTGCTCGATTAGACACAAGTGCGTGAAAATAACGAATTATTGTTTAAAATCGGCTGCGAAAAGTGTTTACAGAATTGGAGCATTATAATGCTTGATATGTACTCAGTGATATGTACTCACCTACAGAACTAGATCACGAATAAAATTCATTGTGTGACCTATTTAAGTCAACTAAGTCGAAATCGTAAATATGACTAATATCAGGTCGTTACACCACCTAACCGAATGTTTGTGCTAACAAATTTTCACTCAACTAATAAATAGTTAGTTGGCCCAACGAAGCCGTTTTTTTTCGTGTTTATTGAATTACTATTTTTAATTAACCCTTAACGATGATCGGATAGACACAAGTGCGAAAGAATAACGAATTATCGTTTGACATCGCCAGCGAAGAGTAGAGAAAAAATAGCGTGGAAGTTACTTATCTGTCTGGCGATGTGCGTTTACACGATCATCGCAAAGCAGTCAAGCGTAAAGGAAACGAGAAGCAGCAATCTCTTTGGAGCTTGGAAATACTTCTGCTTTGGAAGCGAAGGGAACGTGTTTACTGTTAAGATACTCGACGCTCGCTTGCTCGAAGATGTTGCACCCGTCTGTCCGTTCGTTTGTCGGTTCTTGTAGGTATACGATCATAGGTTTCTTCGTTGCACCCGTAATTCACTGAATGAAGCGAGCTCCCTTTCATGTCTTATTGTTGGGCGCTCCTTACTTCATTCCGTAGTTTACTTTGAATCATTTTCTTCGGCTCACGGTTCAATCATACTCAACCCCTTCCATCTCTCTTCACTGATTACCTAACAAGCTTCAACCATTACTAGCAAAATTTTCTTTCGCCAACTTAACTTTTATCTCAGTACTATAAATAAATTATTCGCTATTGATTATATGTACTTTGATACTCTAGCAGACATCGCCGACTGAAACTCCTTGAAATAGGATTCTCCCGAACGGACTAGAGAAATATTGATATTTATTTCAGACAAACTATTCAGTGGATTATATTTTTCTTCGAAAGCTTTATTTTTTATGTTTCTTCCAAGATTTCCTAATTTTTTTTCTCCAAGTAGAAAAAAATTTTAAAAATGCTCACTGCCAATGGGTTTATTGAAAAATTTTAAAGGATTCCAAAATGATTGATTATTCACTTAAAATAGAGGTATTTTTGCGAGTTTCTTTTTGCTTGTATTTTTATAATTCTTTATAACTTTTCTTTATAAATATTATTTATAATATTAGAATGTCAAACGCTAAGACTTGACGGAGTATTCCGAACTGTTTAAAGATTGCAATTGACATTTATCGTCGTCTTGACAAATGTCAAAAGTGTACTAAACTTTTGCTATCTTTAAAACAGTTAAATATTCCGTAATGACTGTGAATATTGTCGGCCTACTTGTAGCGTAGGATTATTGATCGGCAATTGTTCGGAAACTCGATTTCCATGAAAATGGAATTACAACTAATTCGATCGTCGTCTATGCGAGATGTAGCAAAGTGGGCGGCTTTGTACAAACATAGGATCATGTGTATACTGACCTCCAATTTAACCACTCGGGTTTCCACTCACGAAAGCGAAATGGGACTACAGCGTTGCTATACAGAATTCTAGCAATCAATTATCGATAAGAACATACAGGCCCGATTTGAAAACCTATAATCGTGTCAGAGTGCAACACACGATACCGATTAATTGGAAGCTAAAATGATTTCTATCGGGGAAAAACAATTTGTCAAATTGCACAACGTCCAATTAATTGCAGTCATTTGTTTTGTATTTTTTTTATGTTGTGAAAAATGTGAAAATACTGAAATAATTGGAGATTTTTACACTCGCTTGCGAAGTTAACAAATCAATTAAATTTTGAATCGTTTGGACGATCATGATTGGAATGCCCGAGATGTATAAAAAAAAATTCCCGTGAGCAATTTATTGGTATATTTATAGAAACACTGTAAAATAAATGTACTTGAAATTTAATGTACATGTATTGCAAGTGTTTATGCATATACTGGTCTACTGAATTTACTATACAAGTGTAATGTCGAATTTATTTTTGATAGAGTAATTTGGATAATTTATTTTAATTTCATTGTAAAAGTACCTAAATTTAATGTCGTAATTGTACAATGAATTTGATTGACGCGTTCATGCATAAAAACTTACAGTCTTTTCTGACAGCGAATATTATACTCGACGATATATTTTCGTTGAACACGCGAGATTCGAGTACTGATAATCATCTGATTGAGTTGTTGGTTGAACTTCCTATGGAGATCTTTATTCCTCGCCACAAAAGAGTGATTTACACAAAAGAGCCTGTCATAAATAATTATTCTTTCTACCGTCTTGTAAATTTACTCAGAATCATGAAATTGCGTTTATTTTCATTTAAAAAAATTTTTGACTGTGCATGGCAGAATATTTATTAGGTGAACATTAATTGTAAGTAATAACATTACTGGCAATTACATATCAATTTGGTGTGGCCTTCATCTATCTAAAAAAATAAAAAATTCAAAACTACTACTGCTCGCGGCAGTAGTCAAGAATTATTTAAGGTTGGCCTTTCGGGATAATCCCATTTTTGTAGCAAATCAAACTGCAATCTTAATGAGCGGTTCAATAAAAGAAAAAATCCCTTTAATTTTTTATCACCTCAACGTAACGCTATTTTCCGTTGGCAAAAAACGATTATTACAATTAGACAGGATCGAGTAATTCTTTCATATCTTAAATTTAAAATTAAGCTGAACTTTTCAACCAATTTTAATTCCAGAATAAACAATCCAATTATCGTTAGATATCTTGAACAATCTTATTAAATCAAACAGAGTTTACTAAAAATATTTCTTGTAAAAAATATCTCAGCGCATTGTCAGAGAAATATAAGTCTTGTAACATTTTCTCTTCCTGATAAATCATTTGAGTTTATGTAATAGATACGAATCTGTAGTTTGTACAACACAGTGGAGAGCGAGAAAAAAATAAGAAGCTCAAGTGGCGGACGAAGTTGTGCAATACCACAGAGAGTGGTATGATGGAAGGGTAGATGAGGGTACATAAGTGCTGTATTTAAGGTAAGCCGCTTAGAAGCCACGCGGTATGTTGGGTCCTGAGAGGGAGAAAATAGAGCGCAGGTTTAGTGGAATGACTCTTTTCCCGTGACATAGGAACGCGACGTCAAACTGTCCCATCATTTTCGTCCCTCCAGCACTCGAGTGTCTGTGTTTGCCCTTCAACCAACGCATAGAAACGTTTCCCTCGTGTATGTTTAATTGTTAAACGTACATAGTCTCTCTGTACGTATGGGAATTTCCATTTGGCTCTGACCCCTGATTGTGGCGAAATCAGAACTTTCTTATGAGCAACCGGAACCATTATCAAACCAAGAATTAATGAACATAAATTTCCATTTTTTAATTCTCTGCTTCCTTTTTATTTCACATTAATTGTTTGTACTATCAAAAAGACACAATAAAAATTGGGATAATATATAAACAGACGACAGTAAATTGTTTTCAGTTTTTATCTTGGTTAATGCAATTTCATATCTTTAACAACTTTGTTTTTTGAGAAAAACTCAGAAAAAAAATGTCAGCACGATCTAGGTTTAGACTTACAATGCTTTATATCCGATTCGTAATCTTGGAGCATTATTTCAGATTTTGAATATGGGCTAACATTCTTTTTATTTGAAAAAATTGTAACGAATTTAAATCCGAAAAAAAATTGGAGATGTTATTCTGAGCTCGAAACCACGTGGAATGCACTGTAATATATCTGAGTAGTACGTGGCTATCATGTAGAGAGGTGGCGCGTAGAACGACGAACGTTGCGGAAGGTAGAATTGCCGAGTGCTGCCACCGCGCAAGAATTAGGCATCACGCAAAAATTCCTTTGCAGTCGTTTTCATCGGACACGGATTATTAAGCCCTTGCACAGCAAAGCTTCTTGTTTATTACAGTGTTACGATGTATGCAGCGACGGTGTTTTCATATTTTATTGAAGTTAAAAAATGTTTTCGTTCGAGGAAAACTCCGTAAGGAAATAAACACAAATGATGGTTCACTTCAAATGTAGTCTTTCAATTCTTCGTATCTGATACTTGATTTTTGAGAATTATTTTAGATATTAAACATGGACTAACATTATTTCCATTCATAAAAATTGTAATTAATTCAAATCTAAAAACAAATCGGAAGGTTCAGTCTCAGATCAAAGCCACGTGAAATGCCCCGTGTATATCTGAATAGTACGTGGCTAACATGTAGAGAAGAAGTGCGTGGAACGACGAACATCGCAGAAGGTAGAATTGCCGAGTGCTGCCACGACGGGAGAATTTGGCACCACGCGAAAATCCCTTTGCGGTCGTTTTCGTCGGACACAGCGTATAAGCCTTTGCACAACGAATCTTCTCGTTTATGGCAATGTTACGGTATACACAGCGACGGTGGTTTAGCTTGCCAATTGAAGCGGAACAATTTTCACTCACTCCCGAAATTTACGAAAACGTCCACTCTGACTCAGTTACTGCGTCGTTACCGTGTCAGAGGCTTTGCCTAACCAACTTCGGACAGGCGTTCGTAAACTTGGAGCGCTGTATACGCAAAGCTTGAATGTTTCAGAGTCATGAAACAGCACGAGAAATAATTTAGAAGCGTCGGAGTTCGAAACGAGACTGAGACATTGTGAAGATTGTCTCGTTTTATACAGAGCAACGCTATGTCATTTCCAGGAATACAAATTTCAAGAATAATACAATTTCCCCGTTCAGGTCCATAAGTCGAAAGTCCATTTTCCGTGGAGTAATGAGTCGTCTCCAGGACGCACACCGGGATACGTTGTGCTAGAGCGATGGGAATGTTCCATTACTCGAAGCAATTACCAGCTCTGGTTAAATCCACTTACGTGTGTATACCCATCTCGCTACTTGTAACCCTCGCATCTATACAACATCCTACTCTGTAGCTCACTCTCTCATATCTCATGACGCCGTCTCCCAGCTTTCGTCGAAATACACCAACGATTTGATTTTCCCCGGAGTCCAGCGCTGAATCCAGCTGCCCTCGCTCGTCGCTGCAAATTATGTAGGGTTCAAGTGTTGAATATGGTCCAGTGCGCTATAATGGACCGGTGCTTCACGACAAATATGTAGAAACGAAAAAATATTAAAAATAGTATTCTGCTAATTTGACTATAAAATCATAGAGCAAAGTTAAACGAACAGCTCAGAGGCTGTTGGAGTAGATTGTTTTACCGCCATAGGTCGGTTAATTTAGGCTATTTCGTAATATATACTATTCATCGTTATTACGCTACGAATATCCTTTATATTTAACGAGGATATAATATATGAATATATTCGCTTCAATTTTCAGGCCATTTGTGGCCGGAAACAAACACAGAAAAATCGCATATTACTGAACTTTCCAAAAACCAATGTGGCCGCACTTGATATGTCAAGAGAGTTTTGCTGTAAGGTCTAATCGTAACTGGAACATGGATATATGAAATCAGGAGAGAGGACAAACTTTTACGATTTTCCGAACGTTCCAGAACCATCAAAATGTCGATTACACAACTACTACCTTTAACCTACATATGCGTGAAAAATGCTCCATGTTTTTGTCAAAAGCACACAAATTTCGTGAACGCAGTTTAAGCTATGCGTAGATTTAACTTGTGCAATTAAAATTCTGATGGTTCTGAAATATTCGAAAAACGTTTAAAATCTTATTTCTGGTCTGATTTGACATATCCAAGTGCCAGAAACGATTATATGTAGGAAATCCTTCGGCGAATGACGACTTTATGATTTTGTGATTTTTTTTTACGTTTCGGCCTGATAGGACCTCTTCAGAAATCGGTTTTATTTCACATCGGTGATGAGTTTGTGACCTCTTTTTCCATTCTTTTCTATTGCAAATATGTGATTCTATATGTTTTCTGGTTGGCAAAATGAGTTTTGTGACATATTTATTTTTTTGAGATGTAGCTGACGACCGAGCTCTCCGGCTTTGTAGGTTAAGCATGTGTTTTATGTTCCTTGTGAATTATTACATTGATTTTTCTCTAATAATTGCTATTTTGTTCTAACTTTATGGGACCCGAGAGTCATGAGGTCACATTTTGAACTCAAATTAAAAAATGAGTCCTCATGCTGGTCTCGTAAAATTTGTGCCCACAATGACGTACCGCTAAATACAGCAAACCTTCGTTCTTGCAAGCATTCAAAAAATCATTTGTCACAACCATGACGTATTACCTCCGACCCCGGTTTTCCCTAGTCCGAAATTTTATCGAATGTTGAATTATATGATGCAACTAGAAAAATATCGTGTTTTCATCGCAAAGCATATAATAGTACATTACGATACTAGTGCGATGAAACTTTTTCGCGACGAGTGTCAGTTTGCAGCATGAGCTGAAGGCGAGTGTTGTAATCACACGAGATCAGAAAAAGTTTCTTGCACGAGTATTGTATACAATTTTATGCCACTAGTGCGAGAAGTGCCTACTTCACGCACGCAAGCGAAGTGTAGAAGTAGGCACTTCACGCACACTGTGGTATAAAAATAATTACGATATACCTAAAATCCTAAAACACCGGTAAATGAATTAACAAAACTAACCTACACTTTCAGTAGAAAATTGGATTTCCGACAAAATAATCACAGTACGTAGCTAAATAGTAGACAAATTATAAATAGAGTTGAACACTGAACGTCACTTCCCTGAAATTTACATTGGACTCTCAAAAAACTACCGTTCATGCAACAAAAACTTCAACGCTTTTTTTTCTATTCCGCAGACAATACCGAACCATTTCCCAGCAATTTTCAGGTTGACCACATACATACACTCAAGTCATCGTCCATGTTGCAAATTTCGGAAAACAATAAATAAAATGGACAACCGCGTGACGAACAATCTGCAAAATATGTCAGAGTCAGGCCTTTAATAATGTGTGTTTCCAAAACACGGTGGTCCATAATCCCTACATTTCCCCGAAGCATATTTATTAACAATTTCCGCATTCCGCCCAAGGGACGAAGCCATAATTTTCCATTAAGAATATTGGAAATTCAAATTGATCAATCAGCATCGATTATTCGTTAGGGTCCAGGAGTTACGATCTCCTGCAGATTGTGCATGTTTAAAGGTAGAAAGCTTCTCCATGAAATGCTGCTTCCGTCGAGCTAACGCAACCCTTTCACTTTTCTTCGCTAGTGGTTAACCGCAGGCGTTTACACCCTTAAACAGGCTATGCATATACGTATATGCATAGGTGCATTTCTGGCCGTGACTTTGCCGCCCCGTTCGCTCTTTTCCCACTTCCGTCGGAACTTTCATTTCCTTTTACCATCCGGGCGGTAATTCCTAATTATATCTAGAGCCCAACCGGGTGCTATGTGGTGTTGCAGAGGGAGTTTTTATGAAATGAAAAAGCTACTACTTCCCCTGCCACTCAATGTTGTTGACAACCACTCTCTCGTTCACTTCAACTACGACACAGGAATTAGTACCCCGCTACATTGCACCAAATAATTTTTCATATTTTAATAAAATGTTATATCAACGAAAGAAAAATAAAGAATTACGGTGGCTGAAATGGGTAGGGTAAAAGGTCGTTCATTACACCGACGAGTATTCAATTACCGGAGTGCCAGCCGATATTTATCTCGTTCATCTCGAATTAGCTATAAATACTCCGAATGCACTCGCCGTTTGTAATTTTACTATTTATTAATTAAACGGTTTTCGAGAGAGCGTATAGAGAGCAAAATGTATATAAGGCATTCCATACGGTTTCGAACGGTCGAAAAGTGGCCCACTCTCAAAAATATTGAAATTTTGTCGAATTATTCCATTGTTTGAAAAAGAGAAGTGTATATTTTTTCAAAATTTTTGGATCGCATTTTTTTCGAGTTTTTCAAAAATTTCAAAATTCTGTAAATACCGTTATATCTTGAAAGAATACGATTAAACAGAAAAATGTTTCAGACAAAAAAAGTTGCAGTTTGGCATAAATTTTGTGAAAAAAATTTTGTTTCATTTTTTCGAGTTTAAAAAATTACCATTTTCCCAAAAAATATACGATAATAATTTTTATCGGTTGGTATGTCACTTTCAATTCATCTCAAAAAATTTCAGAAAATACTCTGATGTGTGTACAATAAACACGTTTTTTTTTTAAGATGACTCAATCAGTTAAGCCAAAGTTATGCTTTGTTTTATTATTATGATTTTTTTTTTTTTTAGAAAAATCAATTATCATTAAAAATTGTTTTCTCCCAAATTGTTTCTTTCAAATTTTTAGACAAAAGACCATCTACAATAATAATATTAATGTTTTGGGGCTTATTGGGACATAATTCATCGGTAACGTAGATGGAACTCCATTAAACTGGTTCGAATACTACGTTATATATGATCACTCGTTAGAAAACTTCTATGATTAAATTCTCTGTCCTAACGTTATATTGTTTCTTATTGTTATTAACATTAATCACAATGTAAGAACTGAGAAAAAGTAAAGCATAAATAGATCGTTTCAAGTTATTTATTTTTCTGGAAAAAGTGAAGCATGAATAGATCGTTTCAAGTTATTTATTTTTCCGGTCGAAATTGATAGTGACGTACCGACCGAAAAAAATTATTTCCGTATATTCTTTATGAAAATGGTCATTATTTAAACTCGAAAAAACTGAACAAAATTTTTTTTTTTTAATGTAAGCAAAACTGCTTTTTTTTGTCTGAAACATTTTTCTGTTTAATCGTATTCTTTCAAGATATAACGGTATTTACAGAATTTTGAAAAACTCGAAAAAATGCGATCCAAGAATTTTGAAAAAATGTACACTTGTCTTTTTCAAACAATGAAATAATTTGACAAAATTTCGATTTTTTTTAGAGTGGACAACTTTTCGACCGTTCGAAACCGTATGGAATGCCTCATATAGAACGTAGCGCTCCGGAGCGTTCAATAATTATCGGATCGCGACAGTGTGTTGCTATCGAGGCGGTTAGATCTCGTCGCCCGAGAGAATGCCCCAGACAGCAGGGCAAAAGCTATAGAAGAGTACGTTACATTACATGCAAGGTTGTCAATAATTAAAGCAACGCTATCAGCAACGTCAGCGATCGCAACCACGATACAAAATTTCGCTTTATACTCTGTAACGAGCTTTTCCTACACGGTGTGCCATCCGGGAAATTTTGTGTCGGGTTATGACGCTTAAGTAAGTTTGTCAGTTCGCTGCACGAGCTTGTTATGGTATTCGGTACGAAATTAAACTCAAATGCAATTTCTTGTAAATAAATTAACATTGACTAATTGGACTGATTAATTTTCCGTGAGCCGACCGTGAATTCATTTGTGACGCACTGCGTTCGATGGAAAAGAGAATTCTCAATTGAAGCGTATCCATTTAACCTAGTGAAAAATCGCAAATATGAGAATTCGATTCCTTTGACCATGAAATCAAATATTGCCTTTCAATTTAATCAGTTATAGATTTTCAATAACCTTATTTGCAGACCTTTTTCTCATCACGTTTATTGTATTTATTTATATAAAGTATTGAAATAGTAATAGATAAGCGACAAAAAAAAGCTTACCTATTGCTATTTTATATATTAATTATCGAGATATGAATCCGGTCTAATAAACAATCGCAATACCGAAATCAATAAGAGCTGAGTATGCATTAGTCGTTTAAAATAATTAGAAAGTATAAGAGTCACTCATCAAGCTCAGAATTTTCTTCAACATGCGTGTTTTCATTTATTGAGATAGAAATAAATCGCTCTTAACTTTGGAAACAAGCGATTTTCACCAAGGTCTAACTTTCCACACGTGTTGTTGAAGTCGTCACGTAGCGCCATCTCGTTAGTACAACTTTTAGTTTCGTGCACACGCTTGAACTCGAATTTATTAATGCAATAGTTACAAATTACAGCGGAAAATATGAATTATAATTAATCCATGGAATTTCGAAATCCATTTACGGAATTCATATTTTTACGTTAAAAGTTTACACCCGTAACAAATTCATGACAAAGTCACGTGTTGTGAATACGCGAATAGAATTTTTGATCTTCCGGTCGTACCATCTGCAATTTGATTATTTGATCTGTCATTTTTTGTTGTATCTCGTCCCATCCCTAATCTCAATCTGTTTTTCGGAAGAGCCACGTTTACACCGAAAATATCGTTGCAATGGCGCGTGCGAAGCTTTCGTGTGTCAATAAGAACAGAGTTCTGTAACATTTGAAATTATTGTATTTTTGTCCCTTCTAATTGCTTCATCAGTTCGTGAATTGATAAAGCAATCAGAACGGACGATATTTTCACAATTCATTTTTAATTGTGAAAATACTGCCAGAGCTTCTTCAATTCACGAACTGATTAAGCAATTAAAAGGGACGACGATACAAAGATTTCGAATGTCTGAAATTTCCGCGTATACGAAAATCGATAGTAACGGAATCTTTGGCAATGGTTGACTGCGACCCCGAGTTACGATTTCCCAAACTTCTATTTTGAACAATGTCACTGGCTAATAACGATCATTAATAATTCTTCAGCCAAAGCCTAATTAAAATATTGCTAGAGCTTTGTATTCTGCATAAGCATTCATTTGTGTGAAAGTAAAAATAGATGAGATATTGATTACCAGAATATTGTCACGATCATTGTGCAAGACGATTCGCCTTTATGATTCATATTACTCAATATTATAGTAGTTTAGTTGTCCTTCGAGCCAATCACATAGGACACTGAAGCAGTAAAATCAGGTCAGTCCACTCCAAGATCGCAATATTTCCAACTGATAAGGGCCAGCGTCGGGTTCGCCTTATCAGATTCGTGTCAGGCTTCTCCATCTGTACCTCATTAGGGCCTCACCCGGACCACATCAGGCACGCCCTGGTGATACCCGAACAGGGCCTGATAGGGTATCAGGCAGCCTTACCCCAAATTCTGGAGTGGGAGTCAAAATAACGAATGACCAAAATAGCGAATGGCTAAAATAGCGAATTTAAAAATGAGGAACGTCTAAATGTAGAATGGCCATAATTATGGACATCGCTTTTTCAGCCATTCGCCATTTTTATCATCCGCTATTTCGATTGCATTATAATAAGATGGAGCTCAACAATAGCGGATGGTCAAAGTAATGAATGACTGAAATCGGGAATTCCATTATAATGACCATTCCAGATTCAGACGTTCCTAATTTCGAAATTCGCTATTTAACCGTTCACTATTTTGGTCATTCGCTATTATGACCCCCGACCAATTTCTTCTCAGTCTAATTATATAATTTGCCATTTTTGTCTGCTGTATCTCGCCACGGTCTTAATCTTAATCTGTTTTACCGACGGAGGCGGGTACACCGAAAATATCGTTGCAATGGAGGAAGCAAAGCCTCGTATGTCAACTGGGACTGAGTATTATTGTTCGCACAGATGAGGGCTCGATGTTGGGTACTCAAATATAAATTGGCAAGCGGGATGAGAATTATACGGTCACGGGCAGTATTTTTGCTATTAATGAATACATAACCGGGTCGCGGATGAGCAGGCTTCGTTTCGGATGTTTTCATTGGTCGCCGGGTGTGAGTTGGTTGCGATGTACGCGAGGGATTGGAATAACGCCAGCCCCAAACACTCATTCTCCCTTTCGCGAAACAACAATGCCGACGCTCGTATTTTCGCGCGGGTGCGAAAGCGTTTTTGGGGTCGAAACGCGGGCGTTCCGCAAGCCCCAAACGTGGCGGAATTGTTGAGTTGGGAAACACACACACACATACACAGCCAGAGAAGGAGAAAGAGCTAAAACGCGATAGTCGTTACTCGCGCGATAAATTCTCGTTTCAACCGAGCGAATCGCCGACGGACACGCGTTTACGTGGGTTTCGATTCTTTCTCACCAACTGCGAGAGACAGTGGAAAAGAGAGATGACGAGAGCCGGAGAGGAAAAAGCAAGCGGAACATTTTTCGCCCCCTCGCACATAATGATTAGACTGCGCTCACGTTGGCATAATACGGCCTCAAGCGAAGCTACGGGCCCGTTGTAAAGTAGTTTACATTACACCTAACTTTTTGCCCATCAGTACGTATGATATGTACATTTTTCAAAATAGATGAGAATAATGAAAAGTATAACTCTGAGTCCAGCTTTCACAGCGTTACATTCATTCAAATTAATTTTAACGAGGCGTTCTGGTTAATAGTGAACTAAAATAATGCCAAAGTTCAACAATTTAATGGCTATTAGATATAATAAAAAATGAAGGTCTAATGGAAATGGGACTTTTATTTTGCATTCATTTTTAAATATAGAATTGCGAGTTTGTAGAAATTAAAGTATTGGCATTTTTTATTATGTGTCTGATTGATATAATAAATCTTTTTTTTTTCAGAAAATCGGTTATTTGATTTACTCATCAAGATTATAGATAGCATGTGATAATTTCTATTTTTTTAAATTTACATTACACGTAACTCTCTGCCCAGCAATACGTACGATATGTACATTTTTCGAAATGGATGAGAATAACGAATCGTAAAACTCTCAGTCTACCTTTCGACGCTTTACATTTATTGACAACAATTTTAACGATGAGTTCTTGTTACTGGTGCAGCTGAAATAATGCCAAAATTCAACATTTTGAACACTGTTAAATGTTATAAAAAATGAAAGTTCAATGGAAATGAAACTTTTTTTTTTTTCATTATTAAGTTGCTAATTTGAGGAAACGTTATTATTGAAAATTTTAGTAATAAGTCTGATTGAACTAATACATTTATTGAGAAGATTCTGAATATTCTTTGCTAATTAAAATTAGAAATTAAATGCAAGAATTTAAACTTCGAAGCTTAAACTTTTTTTACTGAAAATCTTATTTAAATTATTCATATTCTAATGATTTTGATATTTGAAAATTAATCAATTAAATAAAATTATTAAATTCAAAACTCGTAAACGAAAAAAATAATTCTTCATAACAATTTTTTAATTTTTAATTTAAGTTAAAATGCATAAAAGTAATTGAAGAGACTCACGTGTAGAATGGGAACATAATCGAAAGTCATCGAATTTACAGAGGACAAATTCCAACTATTTTCGTAGTTATGGTAACTATTTGGTAGTTACAGTAACTATTCAATAGTTGTTAGCAACTGTAAAATATAAGTTGCGCAAACGAAAATTTAATTGATTGTTATTACTCTATAGTTACATTATAATTTTCTCTCAGTGTACAGTGCTATAATTTCCACAATAACATTCAGATACAAGTTGCACAACATCTTTGTTTGTACGTGTAGTTCGAATTTCGGATATCAAGAAGCTTATACTCGTTACGGAGCTTACAACTTGCCGTGGCTCGAAGATCACCACTGAGTGCGTCATACGTTTGAAAGGTCTCCATACAAATTTGGGGAAATCCCTAAAGCGGATAACAGAATGTTTATATTCATTTCCGTATGCATTAATGATTGTATTAAGAGCCGGGTGCAGATCAAATGTAGAAGCGCAACTGCGTTAATGCTCCAACTCAGCCAAGTTCACTCGAGTACACTCGTTGCCTGGAAAAGCATTCACAGACACGTACACATGCAGTGAATTCTAGTAGGAGTGAAACGTCGGGCTGAAACACGAACTCACGAGCGAGGAACTTCGTTCCTGCGGGCAAATCCCGACGGGAAAACTTGAGAAAATTGAGACTGGCGCTTACTTAACCGAGCGGAGCTTTGAGTGAACTGGCTTGCTTCACGTCCGCCGCGATTACCTCACAAATTCGCGCTCCCGCGGCTACTTCATTCGTTGACTTATACAGGTCGTCATACTCCAAGATTCCTAACTTTTTATTTGCTTTTTTGTCGTTCAATTTCTATTTCACATCCTCATGAATTGACTCTGTTTTATCTCTCTGAAATTATTCTCTTTTCTCCGCTGAATGAAACTCAATTTGGCATTCAATGTAATTAATGGAGGGATTCAAACCCAAATTGTTGATATTCATTGGCAGATTTTGCACGTTTGTATTCGCTGATATAATTTGAAATACTTTTTTCTTCTGTTCTTCTGTGGAACTAAAATGTCTTGCTCTTCATTTTCTGCAGCAAATTTGCAATGATAGGATGCTATTTCTAAGTTGAAATGTAGACCCTCGTCAAAACCTAAATGTAGTACACACGAAGGGTAGACGAAGATACCTCCAATCTTTTGACACTCCTTAAAACCTTCGGAAGTGTCAGATATTACTCAATTGGAGTAAACGAAGGCTACTGTGGACTAAAATTATCATGTTTGGACTTTTAATTAGGTTGGACAGAGTGAGATGAGGTTTTTAGGCCCTTGCATGGAACTCTAAAAGTAGCATATTTTACCCATTTCGTTCAACGAAGAGTGTCAAGTTTTTTAAGTTTTGAAGAGTTTAAATTTTTAATCGGATCAATGGCAACAGAGTCTTATTATTATCTGTCTATCATCCCAATAGTACAGTCTGAATGAAACTCGACTTATTATTTAACGTAATTAATAGAAGGGTTCGAACCCCAATTGCCGATATTTATTGGCAGATTTCTCACTTGTTTATAAGCTGATGACATTCAAAATATTTTGATCTTCTTTTCGCTACTTCTGTCAGTGACTTATACAGATCATCATACTCCAAGATTCCTAACTTCTTATTTGATTTTTAGTCGTTCAATTTCTATTTCACATCCTCATGAATTGACTCTGTTTTATCTCGAATTATTTTCTTTTCTCCGCTGAATGAAATTTCTATTTCACATCCTCTTGAATTGGGTCTGTTTTATCTCAAATTATTCTCTTTTCTCCGCTGAATGAAACTCGATTTAGTAATCAACGTAATTAATAAAGAGGTTGTAACCCAAATTGCTGATATTCATTGGCAAATTACGCACTTGTTTATCGACTGATCTCTCTTTTAAAAAGTTGTGATTGGTTGCTAGGAAAGTCCGCGAGAAGCAAGTTCAGTTTGGTGTCAAATTTGACATAAGAATGGGACGTGCGCTGCAACGTCCGTGACATTTTAAAAGGTTTTAAAAGCGCGGCAGCGCAAAAGAAGCTGGCACACGCGCCAGCGCGTGTGATTAGCCTAGTCCTCTATTAAAAAGTCCGTAATTCGCGCCAACATGATCTTTGTTGTCGATCTATTCCCGCTGTGATTGGTCGTTGACCATGACGACCACCAATCGTTGTTTAATAGCGCGGAATTTGACAGTGTTTCGCAATTTGACATAAACGCTGCAGCGCTGCCTAACCTCCGGTCGCGCGCGTATTTGTCCTGTATTAAAAACTCCATGAATGATAAATGCGAAATTCATTGTTAGCGGTTAAAACGTACTCTGATTCGTCGGTGATGTCGTCGGACACACTGAGATCAGGACCAAGTTCAAGCATTGAATTTGTTTGTTTATGTCAGATGTCAAAACTGACGTAAAGAGACTCGTGTCATTTAAAATATTCTTTCCTCATTTTTTCTCTGGAACGAAGGTTTCCTGATCTTTATTCCCTGCAGCAAATTTGAAATGATAAGATTCTGTTGTTCGCAACAGATCCTTATCATTATTGCAAGTTAGCTACAGAGAACTTAGGTTTCTGAACTTTTTTACACTTAATTCAGAAAAAACTTTAAGCTAAATATGTCTAAAATTGTAGCGATTGTACATAAAACGTCCACTCGAAGATTCGACAGAGAAATATCTCGAATGACAATCCCACGAGAATATATCAAAAAATAAAATTAGCCACGATAAAACATCGCGAAAAAAAATTCGCCCACAGAACAATTTTTGAAAAAATCCTCTTACAAAACGTAAGGGTCTCTCGCCCTTTTAGGTCTGTTTCTTATTTTACATTGTTAAGGTATCTTGAGACCGTTTATCAGGTATATGATATACTACGATATAATATCATTTTGTCTATGGGATTATTTTGCTATGGGCTATTTTTTCTTGGGACTTTTTATCGTTGGATACTTTGTTCCTGGAGTGTTCCATCATAAAAGGGGCGGAATACCAAACATCGCTATTGCGAGGGATCTGAATATGAAAGGTTGTTCAATTTTTTTTATCAATACGATAACGAAGTAATGAAGCCTTTTTTTAAACTCGTACCAGACGCAGAAAAATATTAAAAACGCTTTATTCATTTAGATTCATGAAAAATTGTAATAATAGATTTGAATTGCATAGATTGCATAATAGATTTAAATTGGTCATTTATATGAAAAAGCTTTGAGTACTTTTTTGATACGTTAAAGTTTTCTTAGATATTTAGTGTCTCCAGAAGTCTCATTTTTAACTTCAGTATTTAAGTTTTGACTTGAGTTTTCGTTATTTCCCTGTGCTCTTTTATATAAGATGCAAAAATAAGTGATTAAATACCCGAAGAGCTCAGGAGCATGTCAAATTCTACTGCTTTTTCATCCAAGAGTGAAGTCCAATCTTTTACGCATCCGAGCTCTATGCAAATATCGTTAAACTTTTTTTCGAGGGCATTTCCCACTCGTGAAACTTTGTGTGCTCAGTGCTCAGCAACCAGAAAGAAGCCCCCTAGATCTCGGACCGCTGCAGCACCTGCGGAATAAAAAATATTTGCTAAGCTCAGTGAAAAATTCTTGTCTTCCGACCCCAAATATAATATTTAAAAAAATTCTATATAAAATGGAGATAATGCTTCATGAACTTGATGAAAATTACTTAGCCGAAATGCAATTACATTGAATTATTAAATAATTGCAATAACATTAGATTGTAAGAATCTTGCGATTTAAAAAGTAGTAACTAGACGATATCAATGTCTCCGATGCGTCCCAATCTTCGCTAAAACTTGTTTGAGTTAATTATGAATCAAATTATTAAACAGCCAAAATTGAAAATTGGATTCGTATTTAGATTTCTTGATTTATGTAGTGAAGAATTAGGATGTTGAAGTTCTTGTATGGAAGTTGATTTTATTGACATTCAGTCTTGATGTGCGATAGATCGGAAACGAGAATTTTCGAAGTTCTGGTACGAAGGAAACATACCAGAAAATATTGTAACAGCAGCAAGGAAAATATACAATACGAACTCAAGACCTACAATTATCGTTATAATTATCATCACAACAGACACTTTGATTTTAGTCATATAGCAACATCATGCTCGTTTCTTTCGCTGTCTTTAACTTTCATTTTTCTTCTTATGGCTAAACATGAAATTAGCATGCTGATCCCATTCGTCATTTTACGTAACTCTATTTCTGCTTCAGTTCTATTCTATTTTATAACTGTAAAAAAAACAGCGATTCAAAAAGCGCGCCACGCGTGATCCTGCAGATATTATAACAGTCTGAAGTTGGCCTTATGTCAAAGCCATCGTTGACGACGACCAATCAGAATGCTAGAAAGGAGGCTTCAGTTTTCGATATTTCGACTTTCGATGTGCCATGTCTTTTTAAAGAACGGGTTATAAATGAATCTTTACTTAACTGTCCAATTATTGGTACCTTTACCGAATTCAAGTAAAGGTGTTTTCTTATTTTACAAAATACCATTTGCTTTCTGTTGCACCTTTGTCAGAATCTTCCCAAGCAAGAAAAATTGTGAAAGCAAGTGTCAGTGTCGTTTTGCGAAAAAAAGTACCACGAAAAACTTATAGCAGCATGGAAAAAAGCATCCAATGCGAACTGGAGACCTACGATTATCGTCATAACAGATACTTTGATTTCAGGCAAGATATAAATAAATCTTTCCTTCACTGTCTAAAAAATTAAATACTTCAATCTGGCAAGGCCCTTAACCGTCTAAGCATTAGCACTTTCACTGTATTTTGGTAATTACGTTTCCCTTTTGCAATAATATTATTTGCTACTAGTTGTACGTTTGTCAGAATCTTTCCAAGTATGAAAAAAATTAGAAGCAAGCACCAGTATCGTTTTACGAAAAAACCGTATCATAAAAAAAAATAACAGCAGGGAGAAAGGATCCGCGAAAAAACCGTATCATAAAAAAATAGTAAGAGCATGGAGAAAGGATCCGATACAAATTGGAGACCTATCGTCGTATTATCGTCATAACAAACAGACCAAAAGAAAGGAATGGACGCTGCCTCGTTAGCATTCCTTTCACTCCTCCGGTTGTTTAAGGGGACGGCATAGTTAAGGCTCCGTCCTGATAAAATATTTCCCGAGGTCGGTTGCGCGGCTTCGGACGCGGGCAAAGAACGTCTAGTCCACGATCCGGAAACGCCAATGAACCGTAAGGTCTTTTAGAGTTTATCGGCCGGCGTGTGCTTTACTCGTGGCCAAAATAAGCAAAACTCTTGTTTCCGTTATTTCCTCTTATTGCTTTCTTCCCCTTCAGCCGTTAGTCCCAATCGCGACGATTAAAAGTTAGCCCAAGGAGCGCAAAACATTCCGGCACATGTAACATTGCCTCGACCTGACTTTCCGAGATTCCGCGATGGTCATCCACTTTTCAGATAAAACGATGAACGACCGTAATACCTACTTCTTTTAACTGCACTATATAACACAGAACTAGGGCAGAAGAAACTCGAGCGCTTTTAACTGATTAGAAATGTTTTTCAACCAGGAAAGGAAAAACTACTTCAAGAAATCCCGACGTCCTATCCATACATTGTAAAATACGATAAAAAAAACTCGGCTAGCTTGTGAATTTTTCATATTTATCTTCCTAGCGCTTATCCTTATACTTCCCTTTCATTACGACAACTCCCCTGAATTATTCAGAAAACATGGGGTGGCGATATCGGCTATTCCTCAAGTCTGGATGAGCATTTATAAGGGGTGAAGATTATTCAAGCGTTGACGACCATCAATATCAACGCCGCTTCAATCGGTCGCGCCCTAAATTTACAATGTTTTCTGTCAATTGAACAACAATAATCACAACGCTCGGAAATATTCATGATCGATGAATAAACGCTCCGTTGAGTGACAAATTATGAATAGAGGCGTTGGACACTCGGTTTTGCATGTACTGACTGTTTTGGACAGGTTTTACGTAACAACGACAAGGGCTGATATGCTGTGGCGGCTCGTAAAGCGCCTGTTATTATTACAGCCTGTTTCACCGTACAAAATGGCGCACTCGTCGAGCATTCGTATTTAACAACATAGAAAACCGGGTTATATATCGGTGAGTTATTTTGCAAAGGGCATCTGAAGGGTGGACGCAGAAACGGAGAGCGAAGCGAAACAATGCCATGGATAATAGAGGCAATTAGCTGGTCAGTTGTCGAGAAAGCCAGGCAGGCGAGTTAGTGGAAGTATTATATCCCAAACCACTCCTCGAGCATCACCCGTTAAAAAACTCGCGCGCTACGAGAACGGAGAGAATGAGAGACGGTGCGAATGAAATCCTGCTGACGAATGTCGAGTTTTTCAGGGAGGAAACACTCATAATGCGACTGTGCAGACGGGAGACCAACCGGATATGCATACGTGCATCTCTGCTCTTTTTAAACAGAGGAAAAAGATTTTCATGTCAACTGTGTAAATACTAGACAGCGAGAGGAAAGCTATCTCGAGGCGTCATCGTAACTTTTCTTTGAAATTTATTTTACTGGAATTGGAGCTTTAAAATCTGAAAAAAATTGAGATTTATCAACTATAAAGTAATGGCTTTCAATTTTAAGTTCATGCTGCGTTTGTACTGGACAAAACTTAACAACATTTGAATAAAAGGATCATCAATTAATGTCAAGAGATATGTTTTTGCAAACCCTGTCATCCAAATTTACAATGCTAAAGAAAATTAGGTCAAATTACGATACAGGTTAAGGAAGCTATTTGCAAAGTTGAACTTTGCAGCTTTATTCTTTATCGAAATTTATTTTCTGAAAAATTTTAACCTGACGAATTACGATGAAACTGTGTACAGATTATTGTTAAATACTGTTGATTTTATATATGAATTTGAGTTCGCAATTTTCTGTTCTGCTAAAGTTAATGCAATAACATGGTTTTTTTTAAGTTAAAATTCTGAGAAATTGAGAGTTATGACAAAACTACGTAATAATCACTCAATAGTACCGATTTCATGTATCAAATTTCAGTTCAATCGGTTCAACAGTTTTCGAGTTACAGGTCATTAAAATTTCGATGCGCGACAGACACACACATGCATGCGGACATTTTTTCTAAACTACTTTTCTCGATGCTTCAGAGCATTCTGAGTGTACTGACATGAAAATCGCAAATAAAAAAAAATTCCATGAAAATAAAGCTTTCTCTTTGAAACAGCAAAACAATTTAAAAAGCCCGCCATGCGTGATCCTGCGGTGATTATAACAGTCCAAAGGTGGCTTTGTGTCAAGCCCATCGATGGCCAATCAGAATGCTAGAAAAGTGGGTTCAGTCTTCGGTGTTTCGACTTTCGATGTGTCATGTCTTTTTTGAAAAAGGATTCTCGATGTTTTGGAGCATTCTGAGTGTTCTGACATGAAAAACCATATACGCCAGCCGATTATTGGTTACAACAACCAAGTTATCGGTCAGCGGAACCAAGCTCACTGCAACACAACCAATAACTCAGTTGGCATAACCAACACTTTGAATGGTCTAACCAATAAATCGGCTGGCGCATATTCAACCAAGCGGTTAGTTGTTCCAACCAAGCCTTTTTTTTCGTGTGCATCTTTTTTAAGTAAGAATTGTCTGCGGATAATTCCCAAACATTCTTGTGTGTCGTTGCCAGTCCTTTCTCTCCGCGTTTCTCTTCGCAAAAAAAATGTATTCCCAGCTGAAGAATATTTCCAAGTTGATTCAACATTTATTTATTTCCAGGATCCACGGACCCGAACATGTGGACTTCCCCGGAAGCTGAGGAGAATGTGAAGCGGTACCAGCAGGTCTGGTAAGTCGTAGTAGAGATAGTAGTACTATAATAAGAAGTAGAGAGAGACTATTATATTCTTAGGAAATATAAGCCAACTCTTGAGAATGAAGACAGTGCCAAGGGACGTCTTCCGGAGTTCATCAAACTTTTCGTTTTGAGCTTTTAAAAGTGTCCAACTCGTGGGCAGAAACGCTAGTGCTTCATTCGCCAAGATTGCGAAGTTTCTGCGTGCGTGTATATGACGTTCCTTTGCATCTGTGGAGGCAACCCGCCGTGAAACACCGAAATCCTCGTGAAATTTGAGTACCCCGTTAAAACCGAATACTCTCAGGCGTATGTCTTGTGTTTACATGCGGCGTTATTCTCGCGGGCTCGACCCGGCGCCCTTGTCATTCTTGGGACACTGAGGCTTCCGAGACGCGAAGGGACTTTACAGTTATCCGGGGAGTTACGAGCTTCCGGCGGGTTGCCAGGATGGTAGCCTTATGACTATCCGATAGAAACGAGAACGGGTTCAATCACTCGTGCGACTTCGAGCTTTACGTTCACGAACGGCCCGCTCGCTGAGAAACTTTCACGAATCACCTAGCTCTCTTCGCCAATCTCGATATTCCGACGATAAAACTTGCTTAATCTTTTTTCCCCATCGCTATCCGAGCGACCCAAAAATATCTATAGACTCCGAGAGCTAGGCGATATCGTTCGCCGCTGATTCGAGCCTCGGATGCGACGCCACCAGACGAACCCGTATAATGTAGGTACATAGCGTACTATAACAATAACTCTCGCAACATTTATCACACGCAATGTTGATGCGCGTCAGCACAGCCATATCTTCGGGCTCTGCCGCCTAGTCGTAAGTGTCAAATTGAATATCTAACCGATGGGCTTCATGGAAGCAGGGTTAAAGCTGATAAAGTTGATCCTCATCCACGGATATCCTGTTATCTCAGCGTCCTTGAAATCCCGTTAAATGAAATATCTTTCTTCTCTCCGATGATGCGGCACGAAGTCTACTGTGTTTTTCTTTTTTTGGAAATTAAAACTGACGGAGAAGGTGATGCGGAAGGGATGACAAAATGGAATGTTGGGTAGTATATTCATTATCTGGTTTGATTCGTATCTGATTTTGTTGACAATGGATTTATTAAAGCCGGTGTCAGCGTGAAACGTTTAATTGACTAGGACTTACCTTCGCTTTACTTAGGAAGTCTCTAAATTTTAGGTTAACAACTTTTCCAAAGACATAAATAGTTTTACAACTTGACCATTTTATTGCAATTCCGAGGGTTTATCGAAATGGCTATAAACCTTTCACCCTACTGAGTTATCACTGGTTTAGAAGTTCTTCGTTATCGTTTGAGCTATAAAATGGCATGACAATCATAACTTCGCAAAGATTTTTTTTACAGATTCTTGAAGCGGTTTTTAAAAAATAAGTTCCTTAAAATAAACCTGTAAAGATTTTAATAACAAGAACAGCAACATGACCGTGAGGATCTGATTGCAAGGGCTATAGTATATCAAATCAATTAAGACCGTCTGCCTGAACTAGTGTATTGTAAATATTATATACTCTCTTATTTTGCCTGTCACTTACAGAAGTGATAGTTACGTAATCACGACGAGAATTCAATACGAAGTGGAAAGTGGCAAGTAAATAGAAGAACTGATATTTAAGTCATCAGCAGAAATTTCAAATCGACTGGGGACTGAAGATTTTTTTATTTTCAATCTCTCTTTTACAAAGGAACTCTCTAAACTTCAGGATGACAACTTTTCCAAACCCACAAATAGTTCCACAACTTCACCGTTCCATTAAAATTCCAACGGTTTACTGAAATGGACATAAATTTTCCATCCGACGAAGTTGCTACCGATTAAGTATTAATTTTCTTCGCAATCGTTGAACTGTCAAATAAGGCTTCAATCTCAAATCTACTAAGATTATTTTGCAGATTCCTCGAATCGCTTTTTTAAACCAGTTAATCTTACAAGCCGGATTCAGGAATATTTCCAAAATAGCATTATCAAAAGCTGTGACATGACCATAAGGCTCGTTTCCTAAGAGGTACCATTATCAGACAGATAAACTACGTTTTCAAGATTTAGTATATTGCAAAAATCTTATATTGCAACATCGTTTCTGCCACTGACGGACATTACAATTAGGCATAACGATTTTCCGTTAACATGTCACGTGATCAGAACGAGAAGTCAATACTAGATGAGGAGGCGTGAGAGAATAGGGGAAATGCTATGAAGACTATAGGCGCGTCATTGCGGAAGGTACGGTGCGTTTCAGGAATTTCGAACGTGACCTGATAGAAGCTGTAGTTTCACGGGTGCAATCATCGTTAGATGCCGGATGGTTCGGTGATGCTGCTGGCCAAGGTGAAGAGGGGTTGCCTGCTGGCTTCCGGAATTCCGGCGCAGTACTATAGCAAGAAGGTTAGCCAGAGTATCCTAGTCGGGTTAACGCAATCTAGAGGAGAATGGTGCGGGTTGTGCGAGGTTGAGAGGGGTACAACAATCACGGCCGATTGAATCTCTCTCGCTTCTGGGGACAATGGCCCAGCTTCGAAGATGACTTCGTGATACGCAGCCTTCGTGCGAGCTAAGCTTTTCTTTCCAGCACATCCCTTCTATCGAGACCTTGTCGCAGAATCTTCTGATCCTAACATGAGCCATAACTGCCAAAGACTTGAAATAACAGCCCTTCCATTTTCGACACAATATTCTGTAATAGGACCGTCGAAAATTGTCAGTTAATGATTTAACATCGACTTGAACGAGTTCAGAATTTTTTGAGATTGATCATCTTGTATCTGATAGTTGATCAATAAATATTTAAAAAATTATCTTCTACAATGAAGACTTTTATTCATTTGTCCGTGGCAGGGAATATTACATTTCGAGATCTTGTCACAGAATTTCTTGATCCTAACATATGCCATAACTATCGAAGCCTCGAAATAACAGCCCTTTCATTTTCAATCCAATATTCTGTAATAGGACCGACGAAAATAGTCAGTGAATGATTTACGGCAACTTGAACGAGTTCAGATTTTTTTTAGATTGATCATCTTGTATCTGATAATCGATCAATGAATATTTAAAAAATTATCTTCTACAATTGAGACTTTTATTCATTTGTCCATGGCAGGAAATATTACATTTCGAGATCTTGTCACAGAATTTCTTGATCCTAACATATGCTATAATTGCCAAAGCCTGGAAATAACAGTCCTTTCATTTTCAATCCAATATTCTGTACTAGAATCGACGAAATGTGTCAGTTAATAATTTAACCAAAACTTAAACAAGTTCGCAAGTATTTGAGATCAGATCTTATAGGACTTATGTTTGGTAATTAATAAAAAACTCTAAAAGAACCAGCTTTTAACATTGAGACTTTTATTCATAAAACTGTGCCAGGGAATATTATATTTCGACAAACGTTTTAATTCACGTTCTCCTAGAACAGCATCTCGAATTAACATTCGAAACCTTCAAACACCCTTCATTGAATCAAAATAGGTGGAATATGCCACTTTTAGAAGTTTAAACAAGGGCCTGAAAACTTCATCTCACTTTGCACCACCTAATTGGAGGTCCAAACAATAAATTTAGTCCACAATAGTCTCCGTTGACTCAAATTGAGTAATATTTATCACCTCCGAAGATTTTCACAAGTCTCAAAGAAATGAAGAAACCTCCTGTTACCGCGCAGAGTTACCACATTTACATTTTGAAGAGGGTCTAAATTTTAACTCGGTATCAGTTGAGCTGAGCTTTCCTATGCATCATTATCCCTTTTATGGGGCCTTGTCACCAAATCCTTCGATCCTAACACGAACCAAAACTATGCAGGGTTTAAATTAACGACCTTTCCACGTTCAAGTCCATATTTCATAATAGACCCAATGAAATTGTCGATTAATAATTGATCTCAAGCAATTTCAAAATTTGTAACATCAAGACTCTTATTTATGAAGCTATGCTGAGTGATATTAAGTTTGAAAAGGCTCTTCGACTGCACTGAAAAAAATAAGTAGTTGCGAGAACCATCTCCAGAATACGCTGTACCACAAATTAGTTGCCGCAACTAACTTGAAGCCGCAAACCGATGTATTCGCGATTGGTTATGGAAAAATAGTCTGTGAAACCAACGAGTTAGTTCCGGTAACCAATCGCTGTGCTGTTCTTACTAACAGCTCGTATGTGACGCAAACGCATTGCAGTTCCGACGTCCAACTGAGTAGTTCGTACAACCAACGATTAGTTCCTATAACCAACGAGTAGTTGCCATAACCTAACGCGTAGTTGATGCTATATGTACTCCATCAAGTGGTTTCCGGAATCCATTTATTGGTTTCTTCAACTACTTTTTTTTTCAGTGTAGCGAGCAAAAGAGTAAAAGAATCGAACAAGTCCTAGGCAACAGGATTCGAGGTTTACGAGACTAGAGGGTGAAGTTTTACTTATGTATTAGTTCATCACGGGAACGGCAGGCGCCAAGGCAAAGCCACCTGTGTCTTCTACGCTTCTCTGCTAGCTCAAGAATTTATGATGGAACGCGGATGTTCCAAGGTCGCTATGTCGTCGTGATAGCGGCCCTCGAGATCGACCACCCGTCGCTATCGATACTTTATCTACATCCCTTGCCACAAGTGGAGCTTCCTAGTGCGCTACGTGACTAGACAAATGTGCCGTGATGCTGTGTCCAGCGATTCTCGAATCCCATCTGGACGACGGAGAAACAATAAGAACAAGTAACACGTTGTTGTAATTTTCAGCTGTTCCGCGACGCGTTACAACATCAATATCGATATGGAAAACAAAATTTCGAAATATAACTTTTCTTAAAATAAAAAAAAATAAAAATGTCATTGCACCGAATAAATAGGAATTAAATCTTGACATATAAAAAGGTTGAATTCAATGGAAAAATGTACACTCAGAGAAAGGTATAGTACCGTCGAAGGAAATCTGTTTGAGTGAACTAAATCCTGCAGTCAAATGGAGCGGACGAAATGTATGTTTGGGATGACCATAGGATTTAGTTGAATCCCAAACAATGATTTAGTTGAATAAAATCTAATTTTAATTCACTCGAAAACACGCAGATTTTAATGAACTCTTTTTCGGGTAGTTTGAAACCTAACTGAGCTTGAATTTATTGAATGTTTAGCTGATTGTACTCATCAATCAGATGCAGCAACTGGGTTGTAGCAAACCAATATTTTGTTACACGGATGAGGATATTTAGTTGATGACAGTTCTCATGATATTTAACATGCACTCACAACAAATTCATTGAATCTTGCAGTAAACTTCTTTTGACTATAACATTAAAATGAATCAATGTACCTACACGTTATTTCAACAATATGTTTAGTTGTATGGACTGTTTGTCATTTTAGATCCTGACGTAATTATAAGAAATAACGGGTGAATCAAACGAATGTCCCTATCATACAAGAAAATGTTTGGTTACTTCGACCAATTGGTCTGTATCCATTAAGTAAGTAACGAGACGGCTTGAACTAAATAACTTTCTTTCTATTAACTCATTGAATTGTTAAATAAAACTAAATCTTTTTTGAATGAACCAATAAAATTAGTCAAAGAATCAAAAAACCATGCAGCTCGGTAAAACCATTATTCAGTTGAATTAACTTTGATGTAATTCAGCTAACAATTCATATGGTTGAATCGGAATGGTAATTTGAACTTGATTATGATTTTGTTTCAAGCTAACAGATTTTGTCGGATGAACCAAGTCGAACTTAACGGGAATAAATTTAGTTCTGTAGAAACAAAGGTACCTTGACTATATATATATATAGTTGACGGTACTATTCCTTTCTCTGAGAGTATTTAACTGAATCTTATCTGTTATTTAATGAACGAGTATGATTGAAGTTTCGCTTTATGAAAAGTTTCGTTAATTCAATGAAAAGTGGCAATTTTGCGTGCTTCAGGTTCTCGCTCTAACATTATGTCATTACATTGTTTTACGTAAATTGAAATGGTATGGGCCTATAAAATTTCGGAGAACTCCACAATTATATGCATGATTTAATGCGGATTGAAAAGTTGCAGAACTGCAGCTTAGTCAATTCAGAACGTGCATGGCTACAAAGTTTCCAATCGGCTTTGAAGTTTGAAGGCAATTGCACATGGAAAAGTAGTTGGACCGCAGGATATTCCAGTTTTATGAAGTTAGCGGATCGAAATCTCGCAAATATCGAAATAATAGCTCATTCTTTCCGATTTATTCTCACACGATAAAACGTGGTTAAAGACCTGGAAAAGGAAGTTCGTGTTTGGTCTGATTATTTGCAAGATTGTTGGTCAGCAATGGAAAATGTAAAAAAACTACATCGACATCGGGAAAAAAATCGATGTGTCGGTTATTTACATTATTCGACCGAAGGCGAATAATGTAAAAATTATTGTTTAAAAAATATGTGTATAAAATTCTTGGAAGGAATAAAAACCGTTCACTTAAGAAGAAATACTTCTTATGTCAGGCCTAAGAAGAATTCTCTTCATCGTTAGAATAATAGACTCTTGAAATAGATCTGCTCAATCCAAAACTATTATTTTATTTGCCTTAAACGCGAAAGCTACTTTGAACTTACTGATAAAATTATTCTTGGACGGAATAGAAACCGTTTCACATAAGAAGAAATACTTCGTATCTCAGGCCCAAGAAGAATTCTCTTTATCGTTAGAATAATAGACTTTCAAGAAATAGTCCATCGCTTAGGCGGAGGCGAAGGTTACGCTTGCCATTTTTTGCGAACTCTCTAGTACGGCTGATGATGTTTTCTTCGCTTATTTATCTTTGTTACTATGGGGATGCGCGAGTTAGATATTGGCGAGCCCAAACTTTCCTCTGGCTAAAAGGGGATTGTTCGATCGATTTGAAATTCTATTCAGGAGTGTCAAATTTTATTAAATTGACCGGGAATTCCTTTCTGATATAGATTAATCTACTTCCATTTAAGTTTTAACACAGTCACCCTGCGGTAACTGTGAAGAGAAATGGTTCGAAGATAGAGAATTTCCTTTTACTTATAATAGTCATTATCATTTTAAACAAACGTTCTTTTCGTCTTGGAAGAAACGCTGCAGAATCTTAGCTGCAAATTATGTAGTTTGCAGTAAAGAGTCATTTATTTTTCGATAGATGGATTAACCATAAAATGAATCCGTTCTTGCCGTAATGCGATGTTTTTGCATTACAGGAGAGTATGTAAAAACCGAAGGCGAGTAATGTAATTTACGAATTTCAAAATCCGAAACGTCTAAAGCTTAATTTTTAGAAAATCTGTACCACAACCTGAAAAGGACATTTTGTATGGTAAAATAAATAAATTAAAAACTACAGCAAGGACCTAAATTGTATATTAAAAAAAAAACAAATATTTTTAGGCATCATTTTTCCACACTCTTCGATCGAAAGTCAACTATACATTAATCCTGAAATCCAAAAGTCTCACTATGACTTTTCAAAAACTCTGTATAAATCTGAAAACGAGTGCTTCCGTTTAATGTCTTGTGTAATAAAATATATGATTCAAGAATTATAGTGAAGGCCAAAAGTAAAAACACAGTCGATTTCTACACAGCCAATTTGCCAATAATTATATTTTGAATAGGGGAGAATGGGAGAATCGCGGTAACGAGGTAATACCGATCACCGCTATTTCGCGGAAATCAATAATTATATTGTCTTTTTGATCGCTTTTAAATAAGTCATTTATCTGGCACGTAATTATGCAAAACGATTAAACTGGTTAAATAATTAATGATTCTTGTGGAATAGTGATGTCTCATTACCGTCATTCTCGCATAATACTACAAAATATTTACAATGTGGGCATTGTACATATTTTGTAGGCTTTCACGATGAAAAATTCACTTCAATACAATAAAATATAAATCCGATAAAATATCAGAATTGCTAAAGTTTCATCGTGTATTTTTAAATAATAGAAATTTGTGGAATTTTATGGTCTTTATAAGAAACTATTAATACAGATTCATATGGAACATTACAACTCAAGTTAACTGAAATTTTTCAAAAAAATTATCATTCATTTTTTCTCCACCAAAGGTACCGCTACTTTTTAGCTAAATGGATTTTTTTAAAGTTCTGTATATAGATAACGAATTTAAAGGATTTCTTTGCAATGGGATTCGGAGTTGCCGGCAATTTTTAAGGCCAATACTTTTTTTTTTGTTCTTGTTGCAAAAACCTCTGTATATTATTGATTTTTTCGAATTATGTATATTGAAAATGAATGTTAAGAACGATTTTTGTAATGAGATTACAAATCGTTAAAAATATACAGCTATTTTTTACAGTAAAATTATTGAAAATGCATCATGTCATCGTGATTGAAATATAATACATCAACCATTACAAAAATTGTTCTTATTATTCATTCTTATAAACATAATTCAAGGGGATCAATTCGGCTCAAATATAACGAGGTTTTTGCACACAAAAAATAATTTTTTTAAAAATAATTTGTTCTCAAAAAGGTCAGCAGTTCTAAAATTCTATTCCAGAAAAAAATTCTAAGAATTCTTAATTCATATACAGAAGTTAATAAAATTGATTCGACTGAGCAGTAGTGATACCATCGTTAAAAAAATTATTATTGATTATTTTTGAGATCTGGATTCCAACCAATCACAGCGTGGTGTAATCCTCTGTAATCGATTTTATTTGTTAAGAATTTTATCGGAAATTCCACCCAGATATTGCACGGTAGCTCTCCGCTTGCTTGCAACCAATATAACATTCGTATAGATGTTCTGTTTCCTCAAATGATGTTTAGTCGAAATCCAGGCTCGAAAAATAATCCGACACATACCCCTTGACCTCCGAAATTAATCGTAATATTTCCCTCTAGTTTCCTCGCTTAGCAATGATCGGGATAAGTTTTGCAGAGAAATCCCTCGCGCTACGTGCTCAGGACTTTAATATGCAAAACTCCTCCCTTTCGTTGCTCAGCAACGGAACAATCGGGAAATATTCCGATATTTATAGAGGTTTCAGGATATTACTACGAATAGTTAAATTGGAAAATTGGGTTAACTTGAGCTGAAATGTCCCATATAAATCTGTATTAAATTTTTTAGTGTAGGCCAGAAAATTGCACATATTTCCATGTCCCATTCGAAAGAAAAATTAAAAAATTTAAATATCTCACTAAACTTATATTTTATCGTATAGAAATTTGGTCTTTACAATAACAAAACCCGATTTTTTTTTTTAGTTTTTAAAGAAAAAAACAGTTTTGGTGAAATCACTCTTACATAGTTGAAACCCCAGAATCATATAAATGTGGCATAGAGTTTATTTTCGTGCAGGACCAAAACACATTTTTATTTACGTACTGGAGATCCGAGTATTTGCGACTGCTGAATAAAATCATAATAGATTAACCGGGTAACGGTGAAAGTAACTACAGCGGTGTATTTCGGGCGAACATAGCGCAGGCGAAGAGTCGTAGCCACAAACAACAAAGTGCCGTGGCGGCCGATAGGGAGAAGATAATAAATTAAACACACGACGCATCCTCAATGTTGCATGGACAGTTGCCGCTGACGCGTAGGCAAAGGTTAATTGCTAGCCATCCCAACAACATATAGCTCCGCGGCCTCTTAAAAGCTTTACCTGAAAGATTAAACATACGCCCTGTGCGGGCAAGATTATTGCATTTTTAACGTTACCACCGCCGTACCATAGACACCCTCGTATACTCTCAAGAATAATGATATGCCCCAGGCTGTAGCATCCCTGTTTTTCATGGCCTTGCTCTTATTTTCTCACGACCGAAATCATTGACGGAATAAATTACCACCAACAACGACCGTTGTTCAACACAATAATAAAGCAAAGGAAGAGCTATTAAACGGACATATTTTAGTTTAACCACAGTTAATAAATTTAATGTTTTCTATATTGTATATAGGGCATTCTATACCGATTCGATCTAGGTCGGAACTCGACCTCTCGGATTTGGTCGAAAATTTTTGATATGATTGGACCAACTCCAAAAACTACTGGAAAATTTTTTCAGATTTTTTTTTATTTCAATTTTTTTTTGCGATTTTTCAAAGGTAACATCGTTAGCCCAAATTTAAAAATTTGAAAAATTTGAAAAAATTCTTCATTTTTGCAGAATTCCAATGCTTTGGCAATTTCGAAAAAATTACGTAATGACGTAATTGTTTCAAAACGTAATTTGAGTAAAAATTTTGTAAATTGCTAACCACCGTTTTTGGTTTTGGGCAATAAACAACATTTAATGTACGTGCACGACTAAGGGTTTTGATTTACGTGTCTTAAAAATCTTCTTTTCAGAATCATTTTTCACAGTCTTAGTGTAAAATTTGAACGTGCAAGTACGGAATAAAGAATTTATTTCCGTTGGGCGTTTTAAAATGTATTTTCCATAAATGTGCGAGATTTTATGTGCAGTTGCAGCAAATCTACTTTGTTCTTAATTTTTTTCGGTGATCCATACCCCCAAGGTTCTTTTCGTGATAATGCGTATTATACTGGTCTGTTTGTTCGCGGTGTCAGTTTATTTCAAATATACAGATTTTGGTTTCAATATCGCAGCTAACAAATGTAATTTTTTTCATTGGTGAAAATCAAACAAGTTGGACATAATAGAAAATATTTACATGGATGAGCTAGGCTACGAAAAGTGTGTTGTAATCATAGAAACGTTATTTTTTCACTGCACATTAAAAACATATTTTCCATAATTGTGCAAGATTTAATGGGGTGTTGCAAATTCGGTTTATTTTTACGTTTTTCGGTGACCCACTATCCTAAAGTTCTTTTCGTGCTTAACCGTGTTATACTGCCCCTTTTTTTAATTTTTCAGTTTATTTGAAATATTTTTAGATTCTTAATTTCAGAACCAAAGCTTACAAATATCATTTGGTTCATTGGTGCAAACTAAACGAGTTAAAAGTAATAAACAATCTTTAAATCGATAAATTAGGCTACAAAAAGTGTGTTTTAATCATGGAAACGTTATTTTTGTTGCACATTTGTAAACTTATTTACCATGATTTACGAGATTTCATGTGAAGTTGCAAATTGAGTTAATTTTTATGCTTTTCCATAACCCATTACCCTTAAGTTCTTTTCGTGCTTAACCGTGATATACTGCCCCGTTTTTTTATTTTTTCAGTTTATAAAAAATATTTTGTTTCAGTTTATTCAAAATATTTCTAAATATCATATGCTTAATTTTTAAGTTGTTTTTGTGCTTAACCGTGTTTTTTATCGTTCTGGTTTATTTAAAATATTTTGTTGCAGTTTATTTAAATTATTTTTAGATTCCCATTTTCAGAATCAGAGCTTACAAATATAATTTGGTTTATTGCTGCAAACCAAATAAGTTGAAAATAATAGACAATATTTGCATCAAAAAGCTAGGCTAGAAAAAGTGTGTTTTAATCACGGAACCGTTATTTTTGTTGCGCATTTGTAAACTTATTTACCACGATTTACGAGATTTCATGTGAAGTTGCAAATAGAGTTAATTTTTATGTTTTTCCGTGACCCATTACCCTAAAGTTCTTTTCGTGCTTAACCTTATTATACGGGCCTGTTTTTTTCTGCGGCTTTAATCCGATATCACACATGGCCAGACAGGCCCATTGCAAGGTGAATTAGTGACGATGTGTAATGCCCCCTAACCGCGCTATAACAAAAGTAATTTTCTCTTTGGCCTTTGGATCTCACAGCGAAGAACAAGCTCGCCAACACAAGTACAATATTCGCGAGTTCGGGGTGTTAAGTGTTAACTATACCGGTACCTTGGCCCAACGCTAACTTGATTATCCTATTTTCTTCCGCCGACAGGCAACAGTGAATTCTCCAGAGCGCGTACGCAGCGGCTGGAGAAAATGGAGAAAAGGTAGAACGAAAGGAAGATAAAAGAGAAGCAGGCTCGGGGCAAGAAAGGAACGTTGAAAAGCGGGTGCAAATACAATCCTGTTGTACATGTACCGGCTTTGAAATTTCAAAGAGTTCTCCTCTCTCGCTTCCTGAAGGATAAAAGAATGTGTTCTTGATCAAATTTTCTCCAGACTTTCGTTGTAATGTAATTCTCAGGTCAACTTTTCGGAAAAATATTCCATCACGAAATTTTATAACCAACGTTTTACGGCTCTGTTATTTATTCGGGTTAACATTCATCGAATAATAAATTCAGTAGTTGATATTTTTTGATAATCATCTGTAGGTTCTATAACGAACTTTTTCTTTCTTGATAATTTAGAGGTAATCTATTGTCTATACAAATTAAAGGTACATTTCTGAGTCATACGAAATTCATTCAATAATTAAGTTCAATGAAAAATGAATGAATCTTTTAAATATTGTTCTGGAAATCTTGCGGGCAATTTTCGTGTACACACATTTTTTTGCATAATTAAGGATGTATGATACGTACAGTCCCGCCAAAAGTGAGTTTCAGAGACAATTTCGATCACTTCCTGATGGGATAAAAATCGGAAAAAATAATGCATATAAAACGTGGTGAAAAGATTGATTCCGCATAATTATAATCCCAAAATGTTATTAACAAATTGGTGAAAAAAACAATTGTTCAACAAACAATCAGTCAACCTAACTTTTTTTCTAATGAAAATAATATGTTAATTCATTTGAATGCACACGAATTTGTTCAGATTTTTTTTCTCTATTTTGATTTTTATTTTTTTTATTTTGAAAAATGCCCAGAATATAACAAATTTTGATTATGCGTTTCGCAAAAACATCTTGAGTGTAGTAGATGGTTTTATGCCGAACACATATCCAAAATTCGTTATTTCGCGCACATATTTTTAAAAAATTAAAATTGAAAAAAAGAAAAAAATCTTAAAAAATTCGTATGCATTCAAATTCAGTAACATATCATTTTCATTAGAAAAAAAGGAAGTTTGACCAATTGTTTGCTGAACAATTGTTTTTTTCACCAATTTGTCAATAACATTTTGGGATTATTATTATGCGAAATCAATCTTTTCAGCACGTCTTATAAGCGTTATTTTTTTCCGATTTTTATCCCATCGGGAAGTGATCGAAATTGTTTCTGGAACTCACTTTTGGCGGGACTGTACGTATCATACATCCTTAAGCGAAAGTGGGAACATGATTTTGAGAGCACTGTTTTTCAATACCGTAAAACAAAAATTATGAAATTATTTGAATCCCATCTGGCAATTTTGCTGTATTACATATTGTGATTTTTTTAATTAGTCTGCGTGGCTACCAAAATCGATAATTATTCAGTTTTGCTTACGCCCGAACGTTTCTCGGATCATTGTTACCCACTGTATTCTTTCTCATACGAGAGTGTCGATAAAAGAAAACTCGTTCGGCGAGGGTAACGCTCAGCGGATCGTGACCGAGTACTTCTTGGTATTGGTTCGAACCTCGTATTTACGTAGTAGCGTGATGCTGCTAGTGGTCACGCGAGAGCTCGTAAAATGCGGCGATCGCACGAACGCCATAAAAACTGTTGGGATGTACGAAAAGAGGACGGGGTGCGGTCTTGCACGTTACTGACTAACGCATGGAGAAGCCCTAACCATAGGACTCGAACAGACGATGTTTTGTCCGACGAAATGTCTCAATTCTTCCTTCTCGAATAAAAACCTGCGCTATAATCAAATTGTTCATTAACGACGAATTTTCCGATTTTCATTTTTTCCACTGAAACGTGTTTGTGCTTTGCATCCAAAAGTTCAAAAATCAGAACTTGACTTTTTTCACAAAGATGTCACAAAACCTTCGAAAAATTTCCACGGGCTTTCGAGATATTTAGAAAAATAAAAAATACTAAGAGTCTTCAATCGACCACAGACAGGAGCTCGTTTTCCAACAGGAAATGTTCGGAATGTTGTAATGTGTCCATTCTGCCTTCTAAAATAAAACGCTGCGCTATAACCGAAGAGTTTATTATCGACGTATTTTCCGATGACATTTTTCTCATGGGATGCCACTAACCCTTTTAAAAACGTCTATAACCCTTGAGAAAAATAATAAAAACAGGGACTCTCGAATCAACAACAGACAGGAGCCAATATCACAGAAAAGAATGTTCCGTCTATTTCACTGTGTCCATTCTCCCTTCTTAAATAAAAACCTAGGCTTTAATTGGCTTATTCATAAAGGGCATATTTTCCGATTGGCCCTTTTTCCACGAACATGTATTAGTCCTTTGCATCAAAGTCTTAACATTTTTCGCATGGATGCTACAAACCCCTTAAAAACTTCCCTCATGTCGTCGCCAATAACCATGTTATTAATGCGACGTTAAACAAAGCTAATTAAAAGAAAAAAAACTTGTCTCACATTTCGAGATATTGAGAAAAATGATTACAACTGAAAATCCCTAGCCGATCACGACTAGGACGTCCATTTTTCCATCAAAGGATATTTATAATCAAAGCTGCGCACCAATCGAATTGTCGATCACTGTGAATTTGTCCATTTGTCACTTTCTCCCCAGCCGTGTATTCGTGCATTGCATCCAAAGCTCACCCGGACCTCAATCCTATTTCCCAAATATTAAGTTACGCTGAGCGTAACTTCAAAGGAGTATGATTGCCACAATACAACAGACGCAAGACAGTAAAGGAATACCCAGCAGAGTAAGGGACGATAAGGCGAGTTCCAAAGCGATGTACAGCATCTCGGTGGTCAGTGTTTCGACGTTGGGTAACAAGCAAGTGGTGACCCGAGAAAGCTGGTATCGCACCGTCGCGCTATTACAGCTCAGTGTACTCGTACATTCAGGTACACCG